>OY987299.1:71421545-73878479 GCA_963920635.1 Pseudeuparius sepicola | reverse complement strand
GGAACCTGTTGGCAAAAAAGGTTCGGGTCTTTATTTAAGAAGAAATAAACGCGGAGGATTCGGACTATTTTTGAAAAAAAACTCTCATTGAGGCTACCCAACAGACCTTTAACAGATAGAGATTTAATAAAGTTCGCGGCAAAGCTTAACATACCATTTTTTAAAGGCGTATTTATGAGAGACACGCTACCTAAAAAGGTGAGAAAAAACGAGTCGGTCATTTTAAATTTGGATGTTCAGCGAAATCCGGGAACTCACTGGGTAGCCTATCAGAAAAGAGGAAATATCGTCAAGTACTTTGACAGTTTTGGTAATTTGAAACCGCCCAAAGAATTGGTTCAGTATTTGGGAAAGAACGTAAAAATAATATATAATAACGATTCTTATCAGAATTTTGATGAAATAAATTGCGGGCATTTGTGTCTCGAGTTTCTGTATAAAGGTGACAGTTAAGACGAGAAGACGATGTCTATGCTTTTCACCTTACATGGATTTAGTTCAACGCTGTCTATTGACTTTACCAGTCCTATATATTTAGATGAGGATTATGAGTATGGCTTAGCATTGTTGGGATTTCATTCGTACAACAGCGTGCCGAATATCGAGAGTGAAGAAGACAAGCTATATCTTGTTGGTAAAAAGGGATACATAACTATACAAATTCCTACAGGATCGTATGAAATAGGAGCAATAGAAGAGTGTATAAATAACAGTTTAAAAATTAAATTTGGAAAAAACTTTGTCGAAAAAGATAGAATTATATTAAAACCTAATAACAGCACCTTAAAGTGTGAAATTTTTAGTGAAAATTTCGCTATCGATTTCCGAAAAGAAGGTTCTATTGGAAAACTGCTGGGATTCTCCGAGCGTTTGTTAGAATCGAACAAATTACACATCTCCGATTTGCCTGTGAATATAGTGAAAGTTAGAACGATACACATAGATTCTAACATAACATCTGGAGCATACTATAAAAATCAACCAACACATACCATTTATGAATTTGCTATTGTTGATGATCCTGGATATGCTATAGACGAAACGCCAAAAAATTTGCTATATATACCAGTGACAAAGCGAGAGATCTATAACATAACATTAAACATTCTCGATCAGAACTTCAGACCGGTAAATTTTAGAGGCGAGGAAATAATTGTGAGATTAGAATTGAAACGTTTAACTCATTAAAAATGGTTTTGATTTTTGGGGACGCATATAAGCCTTATAAATTGCAGTCATTTCTCTGTAAAAAGTCATTAACGAAGAAATCGTCGAAGCGTGCAGATCATTCTAAAAAGTCGTCAATTTTGAAAGGTGCTGGTCGCAACCGTGTACTTACTTTCGAAAATCTTCAGTTTTTAAAATCAATTGGTCAGAATGTCGTTAACTCCTCAGGTGTTCAATGTGCATCGCAGTCCAAACTATGATGAATCTATTCAACGCCTGGAAAAACGTACCTACTACCCATTTGTAAAATCTTTTCGAAACAACGATATTGTGGAAATAACTGTCAATCAGGGAGACGCATGGCTGTTGATGTATGATGCTGTGATTTATGTTAAAGGAAAATTAACCGACATGCAAGGGGACTGTAACTTTGTTAACAATGCACCTGCATTTTTCTTTGACTCTGTTTCCTACGAGCTAAATGGCAAAGAAATAGAAACAGTGCGAAATCCTGGAATTGTGAGCACAATTAGATCATACTTGTGTTATTCTCCTAATGAAGAAAAGTGCATGGCGACAGCCGGTTGGGCTGGAGTTAATAAACATTTTAATGCAAGCACCGATAGCTCATTTATTTCCAGAATCCCCTTGAATCATTTGTTTGGGATGTTCAATGATTATCAGTTGGCTGTTTGTGGTAAACAAACTGTGAGATTGATACGAGCTCGAAATGATAACAACGCTTTATTGCTACCTACTGCAAACGATTCTTGTGAAATATCAATTTCCGATATAGAATTAAAAGTTAAGCATATACAACCGAACGATTTAATTAGACTTAACCTTCTTCAGGCCATGAAAATTGATCGTCCAATTATATTTGCCTTTCGCAAATGGGAACTTCATGAATTGCCAGCTCTTACTACCGGTGCTCAAAGGGAGATATGGTCTGTAAAGTCATCAAGTGCATTAACCTCTCCTCGATACGTCATCGTGGCATTCCAGACTGACCGCAATGACAATCCTAAATCCAGTACTGCAGAATTTGATCACATAAATATAACCGATGTGAGATTAATTTTAAACGGCGAATGCTTTCCTTTTGAACGTCTAAGGTTAGATTTTGATAAAAATAATGTTCAGGAAGCCTATCACAATTACGTGGATTTTTATTCGAGTTATATGAATAAAGATAGACGACCCCTACTTGGCTATACGGAATATAAATCGTATGTACCTCTGTTTGTTATCGATTGTTCTCGAAGAAATGAGTCTATAAAAATAAACACTGTTGACGTTAAGTTAGACATAGAAAGCAATAAAGGATTTCCAGCCAAAACTCGAGCCTACTGCACAATTATACATGATTGTACTATGGAGTATTTACCACTAAGTGAAATTGTGAGAGATGTAATGTAAATTAAGAACAATTAGTCAAATCCAACAGTCCTGTCCAAGATGTTATTGAGAGCGGGTCACATTTCATTGCTAGCAATAATTAATAATGTGTTCTATATTCACAATGAGCTAAATCAGACTAACATCTCTGTTTGTGGAAGCAATGATAAATGCTCACCATTTATTTCTATTGGAAGTGCAATTTCAATGGCTATCCTTCCGAAAAATTCAACGCAATTTAAATTTCATTTTAAATTTAAAAACCATACGATTGGTGAAACTAGATGGAGGAAAATTTCTGAAGTTACAAATACTACAAAAAGTACCCCGACTGCACCTAAATTAACCCCCGAACAAAAGGAATATAATATGGAAATTACTCTTGTTCCTCTGGTTTATTACATTACGGTGTGCTCATCGCTGTTAGTAACAAAACTCATGATTAAAATAGTACTTACACAAAGAGAGAGATGGGAGATATGGAACTGAAAATTTGGAGCACTCCAAAGGCAAATGATCTAAAGGCAAAGGCAAATGATTCAAAGGCAAAGGCAAATGATCGGAAGGCAAATGATTCGAAGGCAAAGGCAAATGATCCAAAGGCAAAGGCAAATGATCGGAAGGCAAAGGCAAATGATCCGAAGGCAAAGGCAAATGATCGGAAGGCAAAGGCAAATGATCCGAAGGCAAGTGATCCGAAGGCAAATGATCCAAAGGCAAATTAAAAATATAGTATGAATGTATTGTAACAATGTGTTAGTATATAATAAAGATAAAATTAAGTATAATTGTCAGTGTTTTATTCCCCACCTACGTGATGTATATGTGTGATATTTGCGGTACAACATTTTGTAGATCGGATAGTTTTACAAGACACAAGAATATTCACAGAACTATTATTTTTATGTGTGAATTCTGTAGTAAAACGTTTTCGAGAAAAGATAACTTAAAAAACTCATAAAAGAATCCACCAACTTCAAAACGACTTAGTTGTTAGCGAGGTCGTTGGATACAACGATTCGAAAGACGCGATGCAAATCCATCAGCAGACAGTTTCACTTCCAGTAGAAAACCTAGATATTGTGCAAGAAAGTAGTGCTAAATCTAAACACGGTGTACTGTTTCCAAACTCATTTAGGGCAATTTTTTGTGGACCTAGCGGATGTGGAAAAACCAACGCTTTACTTAGTTTAATATTTAATGAAAACGGACTAAAATTCGAGAATATTTACTTGTACAGTAAGTCACTGTACCAACCCAAGTATCAGTTATTGCAAGACGTGCTTAAACAAGTTAGTGGCGTTGGATATTTTCCCTTTAACTCAAACGATGATGTAATTGGTCCATCAGAGGCTAGAGAAAATTCGGTTTTCATATTTGATGACGTGGCTTGCGATAAACAAGATAAAATTAGAGAATTTTATTCAATGGGACGTCATAAATCTATAGATGTTGTCTATCTTTGTCAGACATATTCTAAAATTCCTAAGCAATTAATACGAGACAATTGTAACATGATTATTCTGTTCAAACAGGATGACGTTAATCTGAAGCATGTCTATGATGAACATGTGTCACCAGATATCACCTACGAGCAGTTTAAAAACCTTTGCTCATTTTGTTGGAATGGTAGTGTTTTTGGAACATTAGTGATAGCCAAAGACTTTAGTTTAGATAATGGGCGATACAGAAAAGGATTTGATAGCTATATAAAACTCTAGTGACTCGGTATCTTTATTAGTAGCCAACATGCCCTTGACATCACAAGAACAAATTCAGAGAGCACAGCGTGCTAAAAAAATTAAAGAGCTAACTAGATCTATTAGAAGAAAATATGCTGCGTTAAAAACGGGTAAATCTGAGATGGATGAGACTTTAGATAAGATATTCAAGCCCGTAAAAGATTCTCTAAGCGAAATAAAAAATAATATGAAAGTTAAGGTAGGATCAAAGCAACAAACTGCAATTCGGATAAAACCTAAGATAGAATTATTTACTAGTACGCCAAGTAAAAAGTTACCGTCTGAAATATCGGGAGAAAATACATTACCTACAACGGTCTTAGAATCATCTCAAGTAACTGAATACGATGATGATGTTGAAGATGACGCAGATTATGGTTATCCTGAAACGGCCTTACCATACATTCAAAATTTCATCTCAAAATCTGCTGATATTGATAATACTTATGGTCCTAAACTTGATCGCAGTACCTACACATGGACCTTAGGAAATAAACATATCGATTTTGATAAAGACACGGGAGATATAATAATCGATAACACTCCTTTCAAGAGCACCGACGGACTTTACCAACTCATTTTCTATGAATATCCAGAATACAGTCAGGCGGATTTGTTAAATTACAAGAAAATTTTAATGTTAACTGGTGTTCACCTTACATCGAATGGTAAATTGAGGGGTTCTCACAAGACCAAATACCTTAATATCATTAGACCTCTAATAAAAAGTAAAACTCAAGATGCGCAAGGTACAGGTATGCAGCTTACTTATAACACAAAACCCATAGAGTACGTATACTGGGATAATGTCAATGAATTAGTAGATAGGTTGAAGTTACTTGTAGCTTCTAAAGATGCCGGAAACACTTCTCACGACAACGAAATCGCAGCCATCTTAAATGAATTAAAGGAAGCTAAAGTTATTTACTAGAAGTATAATTACTGTCAATATACAGTTAGTTACAAAATGACTCTTAACAAGTTCGGACGCTCGTCGAAATACAAAAAGGCTAGCGGCATTGTGCACTCTCCTTTGTCCCAAAACCAAAAATTGAATAGCGATGCTTCAGCTATTTCATTTCAATATAATAAAGATAACGAAAAGCTTAGAAATATATTAGATGAGCGTCATAACTTTTTATTACGGTCAGTAAACGACTTTAAAAATAACGTTTCCCAGCAAATACAGGATTTTAAAGAGTTGTTAGAATTAAATACTGTTGCTTTGCAAACTGCCATAGAGAAAATAACACAAGAGCAGGATGTGATTAAAGAACAACTGAAATTGGATAAACAAAAGAGCGGTGTAAAGTAATTTCATTTTAAGTTGGAATTGAGCAGTTGAACAATGAATTTCGGTCATAGTGATGAAAAAGTTCGGTTAGTTAGGGAACTCCATAAACCAGCTCGAAAAAATTATCCTCGACGTCGAACTATTATCAAAGGCTTAGATGATCTTTGGCAAGCCGATCTTGCTCAGTTAGATCAATATGCTTACTGTAATAGAGGTAATAAATTCATATTAGTTGTAATTGACTCTTTCTCCAAATATGTCTGGTGTAGACCGCTACAATCCAAGTCTGGAGCAGATGTTACAAAGGCTTTTAAAGATATTTTAAAAAACAGTGGGGGACGCAAGCCTCACAATTTACAAACCGATCAGGGCAAAGAATTTTACAACTCTGAATTCCAGAAATTGATGAAAACTTTTCAAATTAATCACTACAGTACATTTACCGACAAAAAGGCAGCTATAGTGGAAAGAGTAATACGAACTTTGAAAGAAAAATTATTCAAGTATTTCAGTCTAAATGGAAAATATAGGTGGATTGATATTTTGCCTACTGTAGTAAATGAGTACAATAATAGGAAACATAGAACGATACAAATGAAGCCTGGTGAAGTTAACAAAAACAACGAGCAACATTTAGTCACCAATGTGTACAACAGTCACTTAAAAGTTTTCAAAACTCGTAAATTTAGGAAGGGTGACATTGTGAGAATAAGTAAAGCTAGACATGTATTTGACAAGGGATATCGACCTAATTGGACAACGGAGTTGTTCAAAATAATCAAAGTACAACACACCAATCCTCCCACATATTTGTTAGAAGATTTACGTGGAAGAGCTATAAAGGGTGGTTTTTATAATGAAGAATTGCAAAAAGTGGCAAATCCTGACATCTATTTGGTGGAAAAAGTGCTTCAAAGGAGGAGGGGGAAAGTTCTTGTGCGATGGCTCGGGTTAGATAAAAGCCACGACTCGTGGATAAGCGAAACAAACATTGTGTAGTTCTCTCGGTGAACGAACCGCCAAAATGTCTGACAGTGGTTACGAATCCGATGTAAGCAGCAGTGAAAATGATATTGTAGAAGATTCTTTGCTTTTGGCAGCATGTTTTCCGATCAAATCAACTAATGGATTATTCATTCATACAGGGTTGAGTCTCAAGAAATATTTTGAGCCAGCAGTAATCATCACATACCTTTGTCATGATCGGACAGTAATTTCCTTGAACTACTCTGAATGGAATAAATTATTGGAACATGTATGTGAATTTATTAATAATGGTGGAGCTCCAATGTTTGCCAGATTCGACTCACGTATGGTTCTAAGTACGGTGATTGACGCCGATGGAAATCAGCACGTGTCGCTTAGAAAAAATAATGTGTATGTTTATTTTACCGAGGCAGATATTTTTGAATTGTTAAACGTTAGCATAAGTGCATCTTTGAGATTTGGCTTTTTGCTCCGCTTTGATTTTTATGATTTCTATTGTAATTTCTTAGATAAAGTCAATCATCTAGTAGTAAGTAGTAACTTAAATGAAACAGACATTATATTAATATTATGTAATATTACATTTAGTATAGAAACCTTTTGTATTTTTGAACTCTTCTGTTTTTACAAAGAGTTTCTGTTGGCTGATTTGTATAGGAGAAGGTTGGTTTAATAAAACAACGTTCTACAAATATGGGTTTTTTTGAATTTTCTCTAGCCTCTGATGGACCAATTACATCATCGTTTGAGTTAAAGGGAAAATATCCAACGCCACTAACTTGTTTAAGCACGTCTTGCAATAACTGATACTTGGGTTGGTACAGTGACTTACTGTACAAGTAAATATTCTCGAATTTTAGTCCGTTTTCATTAAATATTAAACTAAGTAAAGCGTTGGTTTTTCCACATCCGCTAGGTCCACAAAAAATTGCCCTAAATGAGTTTGGAAACAGTACACCGTGTTTAGATTTAGCACTACTTTCTTGCACAATATCTAGGTTTTCTACTGGAAGTGAAACTGTCTGCTGATGGATTTGCATCGCGTCTTTCGAATCGTTGTATCCAACGACCTCGCTAACAACTAAGTCGTTTTGAAGTTGGTGGATTCTTTTATGAGTTTTTAAGTTATCTTTTCTCGAAAACGTTTTACTACAGAATTCACACATAAAAATAATAGTTCTGTGAATATTCTTGTGTCTTGTAAAACTATCCGATCTACAAAATGTTGTACCGCAAATATCACACATATGCATCACGTAGGTGGGGAATAAAACACTGACAATTATACTTAATTTTATCTTTATTATATACTAACACATTGTTACAATACATTCATACTATATTTTTAATTTGCCTTTGGATCATTTGCCTTCGGATCACTTGCCTTCGGATCATTTGCCTTTGCCTTCCGATCATTTGCCTTTGCCTTCGGATCATTTGCCTTTGCCTTCCGATCATTTGCCTTTGCCTTTGGATCATTTGCCTTTGCCTTCGAATCATTTGCCTTCCGATCATTTGCCTTTGCCTTTGAATCATTTGCCTTTGCCTTTAGATCATTTGCCTTTGGAGTGCTCCAAATTTTCAGTTCCATATCTCCCATCTCTCTCTTTGTGACAGCCGCCGCGTTCCTGAGACTCATAGCGCGCCCTCGACGGCGGGGCCTTCGAACCACCCAGCGGTATCTTTCGAACCCCCTGCTGATGGATTTGCATCGCGTCTTTCGAATCGTTGTATCCAACGACCTCGCTAACAACTAAGTCGTTTTGAAGTTGGTGGATTCTTTTATGAGTTTTTAAGTTATCTTTTCTCGAAAACGTTTTACTACAGAATTCACACATAAAAATAATAGTTCTGTGAATATTCTTGTGTCTTGTAAAACTATCCGATCTACAAAATGTTGTACCGCAAATATCACACATATGCATCACGTAGGTGGGGAATAAAACACTGACAATTATACTTAATTTTATCTTTATTATATACTAACACATTGTTACAATACATTCATACTATATTTTTAATTTGCCTTTGGATCATTTGCCTTCGGATCACTTGCCTTCGGATCATTTGCCTTTGCCTTCCGATCATTTGCCTTTGCCTTCGGATCATTTGCCTTTGCCTTCCGATCATTTGCCTTTGCCTTTGGATCATTTGCCTTTGCCTTCGAATCATTTGCCTTCCGATCATTTGCCTTTGCCTTTGAATCATTTGCCTTTGCCTTTAGATCATTTGCCTTTGGAGTGCTCCAAATTTTCAGTTCCATATCTCCCATCTCTCTCTTTGTGACAGCCGCCGCGTTCCTGAGACTCATAGCGCGCCCTCGACGGCGGGGCCTTCGAACCACCCAGCGGTATCTTTCGAACCCCCTGCTGATGGATTTGCATCGCGTCTTTCGAATCGTTGTATCCAACGACCTCGCTAACAACTAAGTCGTTTTGAAGTTGGTGGATTCTTTTATGAGTTTTTAAGTTATCTTTTCTCGAAAACGTTTTACTACAGAATTCACACATAAAAATAATAGTTCTGTGAATATTCTTGTGTCTTGTAAAACTATCCGATCTACAAAATGTTGTACCGCAAATATCACACATATGCATCACGTAGGTGGGGAATAAAACACTGACAATTATACTTAATTTTATCTTTATTATATACTAACACATTGTTACAATACATTCATACTATATTTTTAATTTGCCTTTGGATCATTTGCCTTCGGATCACTTGCCTTCGGATCATTTGCCTTTGCCTTCCGATCATTTGCCTTTGCCTTCGGATCATTTGCCTTTGCCTTCCGATCATTTGCCTTTGCCTTCGGATCATTTGCCTTTGCCTTCCGATCATTTGCCTTTGCCTTTGGATCATTTGCCTTTGCCTTCGAATCATTTGCCTTCCGATCATTTGCCTTTGCCTTTGAATCATTTGCCTTTGCCTTTAGATCATTCGCCTTTGGAGTGCTCCAAATTTTCAGTTCCATATCTCCCATCTCTCTCTTTGTGACAGCCGCCGCGTTCCTGAGACTCATAGCGCGCCCTCGACGGCGGGGCCTTCGAACCACCCAGCGGTATCTTTCGAACCCCCTTGCGCATACCTGTTGCAAGGGTAAAGTATTCGGCGAAATATCGATCAATTGGTAGTACTTTTGAAGCACGACTGTAGTTGTTTCCCTACAGAAATAGAGGGCACGACCTGTATTAAAAATCTAATATTTTCATTGTATTGATTACACGTCAATTCATAAAAGAAAATCAGTAGTTGCAATCTTTATGAAATTTGGAATAACTCAAATATGCAGATTAGTTGTTCCATTTATTTCAAAATAAAAAACAGCAAAAAATACAGTTTTCTGAAATGGATGAATTAAAATTTAAAAAAATGTATCACTTTTTATAGCATACATTTAAATAGGACATAAAACACTAGGATCCCCTCCTAGACATCTCGTACAGGTTGATGTTTTAGACTATAAAAACTCTGGAGATATCTCAATAGACATCAGTTACAGTTTTTCTCCAAACAAATTAAATTTAATAACAATGGCTGCCTCCATAAATAATTCCCTATACCAACTTGCGTTAGAAGAAAAAGAAGAGATTGAGAAAACGGTGCCTGCAGAATTGAGAAGAGACATAGACGACATTGACGACGATGATGCTAGTGACGAAGATGAAGGGGTAGACGTTGACCGCGATGACTCCGTCGTGGCGAAAAGTGTACCCATTAACCCGAGCGAGGGTTATAATAACTGGACAGTGGGGGGCCTCTGTGTATCTGCCGCATATGTAAAGGTAACAGAAAGGGCGCGTTTGTGCCTAAATTGTTACCGTGCGTATGTGGTAGATTTTACAGAGGTTTCTCTGAATGGTTTCACCGACAATGCGAAGCATCGGCATGAAACTTTACATTTTTCTTTGACAGAAATGCCTTTGCAAAGATTCATGCGGTGTAGTGCCTGTAAAGAAAAGCTTTACATAGCTTTTCGGCAAGACACCTGCTTGATGTGTAAAGCAGGTGCAAAAATTATACCATTATTGTAAATAAAATGTATTATTGTAAATAAAATGTATTATTGGATAATTCTGTTTTTATTATTATTATTTAAATTAAATTCCTGACTATAAGAAAATAAACGTGAAATAAAATATTTAATTAAAAACTACAGTTTGATACCTACAAATGTTCTGGGATTTTAGGTAGTCGCATGCTACTGCTTGTCCGTGCGAGGATGATCGCTATGTAAAATCCTCTGGCTGTATTTTTTACCTTTCTTACATCGCTCAGCCGGAAGTGTGCACGTACGGTTATGCTAAAGCATAGCTTTTCGGCAAGATACATGCTTAATATGTAAAACAGGTGCAAAAACTAGGCCATTGGTATTATTGTAAATGAAATGTATTATTGGATAATTGTTTTATTATTATTATTTAAATTAAATTCTCGAATATAAGAAAATAAACGTTTAATAAAATATTTACTTAAAAACTACAGTTTGATACTACAAATGTTCTGGGATTTTAGGTATCCGCTTGCTACTGCTTGTCCGTGCGAGTTCGAGCGAGGACGATCGCTATGTAAAATCCCCTGACTATATTTTTTACCTTTCTTACATCTCCCTCAGCCGGAAGTGTGCACGTACGCTTATGCTAAAGTATGGTCTGCTTAGGAGAAAAATATTACTTTTGTATTTAGCTACCGAGCGACTCTGTATTGCACGTAATAAAATTTTATTGCTTGGTGTTTATAATGGTATTGGGTGAGAAATGAATAACAAAGCGTTGGTTTAAAACTATGTGTAATATTATATATATATATGATTCAACTTATGCTTACTTATAACTAGTTAATATTTTATTCACACGCGCTTCATCTATTTCTATTATACTAATCCTATTTACTAAAATTTTTCTTAATTTATCTAACCTATCTATTTTATTTTTTAAACCAGCCTTGTTTTTGGCCAGCTTATTACTTTGAAGCTGTAAGACGACAACATTATCTTCCAGCACTTTATTAAGTTCCAAATTGTGACGTCCTCCAGCTGCTGGATCTTCAAAATCGAAGCTGTCATCCGGAAACCTGTTTGTGCGGCGCCCCCTGTTATAAACCGCTCTCAACGTCTCCATATTTTTCCCAACAGTCCTCACAGGACTGGAGACGTTCTGCCGGTGGGTTTGCTCAGACTGAGCAGGCGACGCATGCCCTGCAGGTTGCGCGGGTTGCTCGTATTCAGGTGCGGGTTGTTCAGGCTGTACATATGTCAATTGCGCAGGCTGCACATGTGCCGAATATTCAGGTGCGGGTTGTTCAGGCTGTACATATGTCAATTGCGCAGGCTGCACATGTGTCGATTCGGCAGGTTGTGCAGGCTGTACATATACCGATTGTTCATGTGCCAGCTCACGCTCGATCTGCGACACAGCAAACGATGTTGCGCTTCTAATGCTTTCATCGTCCACTTCGGAATACTATAAGTATAAGATAAACATTTATTATTTGTTAGAATTCATAAACATGTCTACTTACATGATCAACATTGTTTTCTTCGGATGAATTTTCAACTGACCCCTCTGCCGCAAGCGTCTCGATGAGATTATAAGCAGATGGTGACTATAATAATTATTGAATGTTAGTATATCGCAAATAAAAAAATATTTTTCGCATAAGAAAATCTCCAACTTGCGGCTAACAAGAAAAAAGTTGGCTAAAAATTTTCTGATGCGAAAAAGCAAAATAGTTTCTCGAAGCAAATTGAAATAACGTATTTAATAATTATAAAAAAATAAGTTTTGACTTACCCTCACAACAGCATTGTAGTGGACAATCGCCTTAGTTTGGAACACACTCATAATTATAAGCAAAGTAATAAATTTAAAAATAACACACGACAAAACTCGAACACAATTCAACAAAATTTAGAAAACTGATGCTTTTGCTGAATTTCTACACCCTTTTGTAGATTTTAAAATGAATGCGTTGGTGGGGATGGCTCTCAACGTTGCTACTTTTTAATTTAGGCGTTAACTTTGCTCTGGTGGGAGTGGGGGTAACTCCACCCCTTCGGCGTTGCCAAAAAATTTTCTACTTCAAATTGCTCTATTTTCTAATTAGACGACAACGCTGTTGAGTGGGGATAGGCAATGCTTACGTTAAATATAAAAGGCAGCCACATCCTTAACAAAATTCACTAAATTCAATTCAATACAAAGAATTAAATATTGCTTCAGCTAGATAATTGTGGCAAAAGTTTATAACACTCGTTGAGATGTATTCTCAGAATAAAAGAAAAGTGACAGATGATGGATACAGTGCAGGATGGAGTTCGTATGGTCAGTGGAAAACGGAAGAAAACGCAAATCCAATTAGGCGATTAAGGGACACTCATGTGAGGCACTATAATGAAGGTTTATACGCGGGATGGTTTGATCATCAGGCTGGTAAGAATAGGCGTTTTCTGGAGGGTGACGTGAAAATGGATAAAGTTCAATATGGTGCAGGATATCAAGATGGATGGATCAGATACGGTCAGTGTTTTGCGAACGCTAATGACATTTACATGGCTAAATCTGATATCATTGCATATAATAAGGCGTACTACGCAGGGTGGTTTAATCATCAGCGTCAAATCGAATACGAATCTGGCTATGTGGCAGGGTATTTTCGATTTGCGAATAATGAGGACATAATACGAAATCGAACGACTTATAATTATGCATATTATGAAGGCTGGTTCGACCGTCTACGCAGACAACGACAGTGCTAATATTTGTATATAAGTTTATTGTAACAAAATATATGAATTATTTTAATAAAACAAAACATTAATTAATTTTAGTTTGTTTTATTTATATACTGGTTTCTTGTTTAGTTTTGTTTACCTATTCCTTACTAACCCACTTTAAAGCAATATTTTTATCGAGGAATTTTAAGTGGAATATTAATAATGTACACAGTTTTTTTTATCAAAATAACAATAACAGCAAAATATTCTCATTTAAGTTTTAACATTGAAAGCCTTTTTTTATTAAAATCTCAGGTAGGGTCGCACGAGAAGATTTACAAGCAGGTGAAAATCTAAATAATTTGAACAGTCTGCTATAAAACTACCAGGCAGTAAATTTTTATAACATGCCATTTACAGGACTATAAAAAAAAGTCTGACAAAAAACATTTAAAAGTGGATCATTGTTATGTAAGATTATCCCTTGAAGGAAGGGTCGCGCAAGAAGATTTAGAAACAGGTGAAAGTCTAAAGAATGTGAACAGCCTGCTATAAAAGTAAAAGGGGGCAAACTTGTCTGCATTTTTGTTGACTCGGCACAAAAAGATTCAAGGTACTAAAACCAGGTGAAGGTGTAACTAATTTGAACGGTCGGGTGTAAAACTCTGAAAGGGTTAACTTTCTCTGGAATTATGCCAAAAATGGTTCGAGTCACTATCTGCGCTGGATTGGCTGTTTATAGAATTGTAGGTGGGAACTGAAAAGCTTCCTCCTACTTAGTAGATCCTTATAAAAGTACTGCATCCAACTGAGACGTTGGCGTCGAAAGTTGGCGTCGAAAGTTGGCGTCTAAAGTGGGCGGCTTAAGTGGGACTTAAAATGGGGACTTTACATGGGGAATTTGCATGGGGACTATGTATGGACTTCCTTAGAGGGCACAGAAATTATTATTTTTGTTAGAATTTTTATCATTAGGCATTATTATTTTTTGTTTGGAGCTACATCAAGCTGCAAGAAAAAATTGTGTTTGGTTTTAATTCAAGTTTCAGTTTTGCACTTTTTTTATACTATTACTTTGTTGTACACCTGCTGGGTAGTTTGTTATTTTATTAATTTACTATGGGTAGAAGAAATGAAACATCTCTTATGCTATATATATTTTATTTTTAATTGTTTAAAGTTCTTATTAATTTCATATATATCAATTTCATATTTTAGTTTCTGTAATTTTCGAATGTGAGACTCCAAAGTATTTTTATAGCTGTTCCGGTTCTTGGACGGAAAATTGAATATTAGTTGTTTTCCCGACAGGTCCATAACTAATAAGATAATACTTTCGCCCGTTGAAAATGTCCTTGTTTACTTGCTCAATTCGTTCTTCTGTAAATTCTACCGTGAACCTTTGCGGTAAAATTGTTTTGAAATCGTCGAATTCCAAGGATATCTTCTCGCCAAACTTGGTGTTTATTTTCGTAAATGCATGTACCTCAAACTTTCGGTTGACTTCCAAATCTTGGACCCTAATGAATTTCTTCAGGAACAAACTGTTATTTAAATGGGTCACAAACGATGCCATACTTTTAATCTTATTTAGTTAAGTTAAAAGTGAGAACTGTGTACTACTTTACCAATCAACCATCGAAATATATACTAAAAAAAGTGGAGGGGATCCCCCCACACAAATCCCCCCCCACCGCTAGATTTTATCCCCGAAAACCCTATGCGGATCCTGGCTCAGGCTCAAAACCCTTATGCGGAAGCTGGCTCACATATGGCGGCCATCTTTGAGCCAGGATCCGCTTTACTTAACTACTGATGGCGAATCCGAAGAAATTCTATAATTCAAATTATACACCGGCCACGTGGGGTGTTGCCAGGTGGGCGGGAGCTCACCACGAATCGACGAAAAACCACTTCAGGTCGTCCTAAATCAATTGTCCGCCACGTATAAAGGTCCGGCCGCTGGCGCGGGTTTAGCAGGTGACATAATATGCCGCCAAGGGGATTTTTACAATATAATATTTTTATTTGGCTTCTCCACTAAACTCCGTATCTCGAGAACGGAACATCGGATCGAACTGATTTTTGTACCTAAATGATCCAGATACGAAATTAAAAATGTTGGGCTTTGTCTGTATTAGTAATTTAGTAATTTCGGGAAAATGGACGGGGAGATGGCAAGCCCCTATGAGTAGATTCCTCACGGTTAAAAACGTCACCTGCCGAGTTTGGCAGGTAACCTTATTATTCGCCTAAGGAAGTCCCGATTTTTATTCAGTACCTTTCGTTTCTATCCAGAGATTGCCATATATATCTCCTATTTCAGATTGCTACTCCGTACTGTCCTCTTCTATGCCGGACTTTTGAATTTTAATTTCAATAATGACTAATAATATGGCCTTTCCACACAATAGAGTAGGTGATCAAATAATAGCATAAAAATGTTTCTTCATCCCTTTCGGGACAGTATTTTCTCAATAAATCTTTTAGCCTTTTTATTGGTCTTAATTAGAGAGATAGTTAGATAAGTTAATTTTCTTATTTTCTCGAATGGATTTTAGAAAACTGGGAATGGCGCTACAGAAAAAACTAGGGCAAAATTTAGAAATTCGGCAATTGTAGGCAAAATTTTGCCACATCGATACTTAATAAAAATCGGTATTGGTATAAAGATGGAAATAACCCACAAAATTAAAGCTTTTTTTAATTTTTGGCGAAAGCAGCCGTCAAAATTCGGGATTTTTAATTTTTTATTTTTGGTGAAAATAGCAGTCAAGATTCAAAAAGTTCTAACGGTATGAATGAAATAAAGTGGAACAAAACCTATTTTAAGTTTTGTTCTAGTTTTGTTTGCTGCCTTTTTATTTTTGTTGAATAATTCTTCACAAAAAACTTAAAATCTCGCCACTTGCTACCATTAAATAAAGGGTGTTTTAATTTCTCGCAACTCATACGGCTCAACAGTGAGTGAGTTCATTTTTCATATATGAAGGAAATGTCTTTTATTTCAAAATAGCGACCGGTTTCGTTATTACCTCTTTAGGCCACAAGACAAAAAGTAGTAAGGAAGATTAAAACTTGAAGCAAAGGAGTAAAACATGATACTTACGCACTACATGTATGGAACAAATATATCTAATAATAAATGTTTGTAACTATTTGAACTCGATGCTAAAATACGAATGAAATGGTGCAAAATATATAAAGCAAACTACAAAAAACACTGTGAATTAAAAAATTCCATGACACTTAAAACCTGGAAACTACCAACTACATACCTACATATCGAAGAGAAAATAACTAGATCAATAATTATTATATAAATAAATATGAAAAAACTTTTGAAGTTTCGAATTTTACTTGAGCATTTAACATTAAGTTGCCTTTAATATGTCCTTGGATTTCTAGATATTCAAGATTGTTAAAAATGTTGCTCTCATTGGCAATTTTCACACAATAATTTTAAGATTTCATTTAAGTGTATATAGCTATCTTAGTAGGTCGCCAATTTTTCAGAAACTCTGTACATAATTAATCAGATATTGTTGGCAAATTATAATATATTATATTGTTATAAGACAATTTAATTTACTATAAAACTGCGAAAAATACTTTGGCATTCATAAGTAAAAAATGTGAGGTTATGTCGGTAACTAAATTGAACAAAATAAGGGAGGTAGGACTCCTCCTTGGATTACCCTGTACATATAATCACGTGATAAATACAGGGTGCTTTGATCCCGAAACTTCGCCAGTGCCTGTATTTAGAAAGCGATGGGTTTTCGGCATATTATGTTTGTGTGAACTTTTTCATAATTTAAGGTGGCTTAATGCACTGGCGAAATTTCCCGAATAAAAATTAAAACACCCTTTATTTAATGGTAGCAAGTGGCGAGATTTTAAGTTTTTTGTGAAGAATTATTCAACAAAAATAAAAAAGCAGCAAACAAAACTAGAACAAAACTTAAAATAGGTTTTGTTCCACTTTATTTCATTCATACCGTTAGAACTTTTTGAATCTTGACTGCTATTTTCACCAAAAATAAAAAATTAAAAATCCCGAATTTTGACGGCTGCTTTCGCCAAAAATTAAAAAAAGCTTTAATTTTGTGGGTTATTTCCATCTTTATACCAATACCGATTTTTATTAAGTATCGATGTGGCAAAATTTTGCCTACAATTGCCGAATTTCTAAATTTTGCCCTAGTTTTTTCTGTAGCGCCATTCCCAGTTTTCTAAAATCCATTCGAGAAAATAAGAAAATTAACTTATCTAACTATCTCTCTAATTAAGACCAATAAAAAGGCTAAAAGATTTATTGAGAAAATACTGTCCCGAAAGGGATGAAGAAACATTTTTATGCTATTATTTGATCACCTACTCTATTGTGTGGAAAGGCCATATTATTAGTCATTATTGAAATTAAAATTCAAAAGTCCGGCATAGAAGAGGACAGTACGGAGTAGCAATCTGAAATAGGAGATATATATGGCAATCTCTGGATAGAAACGAAAGGTACTGAATAAAAATCGGGACTTCCTTAGGCGAATAATAAGGTTACCTGCCAAACTCGGCAGGTGACGTTTTTAACCGTGAGGAATCTACTCATAGGGGCTTGCCATCTCCCCGTCCATTTTCCCGAAATTACTAAATTACTAATACAGACAAAGCCCAACATTTTTAATTTCGTATCTGGATCATTTAGGTACAAAAATCAGTTCGATCCGATGTTCCGTTCTCGAGATACGGAGTTTAGTGGAGAAGCCAAATAAAAATATTATATTGTAAAAATCCCCTTGGCGGCATATTATGTCACCTGCTAAACCCGCGCCAGCGGCCGGACCTTTATACGTGGCGGACAATTGATTTAGGACGACCTGAAGTGGTTTTTCGTCGATTCGTGGTGAGCTCCCGCCCACCTGGCAACACCCCACGTGGCCGGTGTATAATTTGAATTATAGAATTTCTTCGGATTCGCCATCGAATCCTTCAGCTTCCTGGACGCCAGTGTATTCACCTGAAAGACAAAATATTCACCATAACACTAAAACCACCCTCTTTTTTTTCAATTTATTCCGGAAAAGTAAATGTATTTTAGGGATATAACATAGCATAATCGTGTGATCAAAATAATTGTGCAATTTATATAGGGTGTTCCGGTTTGTTTAGAAGAAACCTTCACACTTGATAGAAAAAGTAATTTTATTTTATGTATGGGTTGCTCATAAAACATACGGCGCCGGCGCGTAGAGTTCTTCGTTTGTGAGGAATTTTTTTTTATTTATCACTTAAGATTGAAACAACCTTGTAACTTCTTTAATTTTTAACTGACAAGAACGACATTTTTCCAAAGGTAGATAGCATTGTTGCCTACTTATTTCCAAAAAATTATTTGTCTACTCCAAGGTCAAAGCCACCTGGGATGCCACAATCGAGGCTATCGATCCGAAAGTCATATTAGGAATTTTTTTAAAAAAGTACTTAACAAAGTAGTTCAGAATCGATCCAGAACCCTAAATCCAAAATTTTGTCAAAATAAAAAAATATTAAATATCAAAAATTAAAGCCCAAAAATAGCACTTTAATTATTTCCTCCGCTTAGAAAAGTGTGGCGTGGAAGTGTTGAAGGCAAGATATTTGCTGTCATGTCTAAATGTCTATTGTCACAACTTGCCTTCAAAACTTCCATGGCACACTTTTCAAAACGCAGGAATTTATTAAATTGCAATTTTTGCACTTTAATTTTTTTATTTAAAATTGTTTGATTTTGACAAAATTTTGGATATAGAGTTCTGGATCGATTCTGAACAACTTCTTTTCGTAATTTTTTTGAAAAAAATTGTCTAATATGACTTTGCATTGCAAATTACTGGCTTTTTTAATAATTTTAGAAATTGTTCCAGAGGCGCAGACATACTGGAGCCTGGGATTAATTTTGAGATTCAATTTATCTAAATGCATTTAGTAATGTTGTGGCCTTTAATATTTTTAGATTTAATTAACACCAACTGTAAAAATATTAAAGGTATGAGACTGACGCCGCAACATACCTATAGGTATACTTATTATTAAATGATTTAAAAAAATTAAGTTATATGAAAATTAATCCCGTGCTTGCGTATGTCTCCGCCACTGTAAAAACTGCTAAAATTATTCGTTTACTATATTAATTTTGTCGCAAAAATTGTAGCAAAAAATTAGGGCGAATCCCTGACAGATGCGAAAACATGTCCCGACGCCGCTGTCGTGTGTGACGGCATGTTTATCGATTTTTTTTATGCATAAAAAATTATTAATTACATGAATTAGGTTTTTTGTCTCTGGTAGCCCTTTTGTGACCTATCGTTTTGGAAGTCGGTTCGGTCCGCTAAAATATTCTTAAAGTTGGCTCCTAATTAGAAGCTAGCTCCAGCTCCGTAAACATTGCACTTTTTGATTTTTTGAAAATGTAAAATGAATTTTCAATATTCCTTCAAATTCCTCTATCTGTTTTACCGCATTTTACAGAAAAACTGTAAATTCAAAAGTTGTAGATATTTTGAAGTAAAAATAAATTGTTTTAATCATTTTTTTTAGTAACTACACACATTTCAATTTTTATTTAGTATTTTTTAACGGTTCATGTAACAAAATAACATGTAATATCTCAAAGATGATGATTTGGATACAAAACTGGCTCAGACTCTCAATAAGCACAAAATTATCTACAACTTTTGTGTTTACAGTTTTTATGACTTGTAAAATCCGAAATAAAAGAGCTAGAGGCATTTAAAGGAATAGGAAAAATTCAGTTTTTCGTCATATCCAGTAAGCCATGGAATTTAAAAAAAATGCATTGAGTTAATGGAAAATCTTTCCCCATTTAACCTTCCGTCAAACTATGTTAGTTTCCGAGATCCCCGTTCTGAGAATCCAAAAAACCGTGTATTCGAAAATATAAAAAACCAATAATAATAGTTATTTATGTACCAAGGCACTGAAGTTCAACTTTTTATGACTCATGTGGAGTTTAGTTGCTGAGGCCTCTGGCCGAGGCAAATAAACCACATGAGTCATAAAAAGAACTTCAGTGCCGAGGTACATATTATATTTTTCTTGAAATCGGAAAAAAAATGTTTTATTAGGCAAGAAAATAATAATAAGGGATCACCCGTCCACGAACCGACTACGCGCGGCGTTGCTTGACTTTACCGATCGCTCTACCTAGCACAAGCATAATGATGTACGGCACCTTCTGACAGAAAAACCAAACTGCTGCTTCTTGTGCAGCTTACACAACAAATCTATTGTTTTTCAAATTTACTAAAATATGTATACTGAAGGATTGCGCTTCTATAGGAAACAATTTCGCAATGTGTACGAAAAGTTAAATGAGCCTTTATCGGCCGGGTTTTGAATATTTGGTCACTTTTGACGGGCGATTTCTCCGCGTCTGACGTTTGATGTTTACATCTCGCCAAGGCCTACTTATTGAAAAAATCGTACAATAATGGGCTACATTATTGTACGATTTCTGTGCTTTTAATGACGATTTTGGGACATTTTAATGCCGATTTCAAGAAAAATGTATTATTCAATATTTAAATAGGCTGAAATTGAAACGGCACAGTTTATTATCTTACAGCAGGTGGGCCGGTTGATGACTCACCGGCCACGTGCGGTGTTGCCAGGTGGGCAGTAGCTCGCCACGAATCGACGAGAAACCGCTTCAGGTCGTCCTAAAGCAATTGTCCGCCACGCCAAAGGGCTAAGCAAAAAAAAATTTTCTAGGCAGAAAAGGTGACATTGGTTTGATATAAAACTACGAGTGAGTAGTTAAGTAAAGCGGATCCTGGCTCAAAGATGGCCGCCATATGTGAGCCAGCTTCCGCATAAGGGTTTTGAGCCTGAGCCAGGATCCGCATAGGGTTTTCGGGGATAAAATCTAGCGGTGGGGGGGATTTGTGTGGGGGGATCCCCTCCACTTTTTTTAGAATATATTTCGATGGTTGATTGGTAAAGTAGTACACAGTTCTCACTTTTAACTTAACTAAATAAGATTAAAAGTATGGCATCGTTTGTGACCCATTTAAATAACAGTTTGTTCCTGAAGAAATTCATTAGGGTCCAAGATTTGGAAGTCAACCGAAAGTTTGAGGTACATGCATTTACGAAAATAAACACCAAGTTCGGCGAGAAGATATCCTTGGAATTCGACGATTTCAAAACAATTTTACCGCAAAGGTTCACGGTAGAATTTACAGAAGAACGAATTGAGCAAGTAAACAAGGACATTTTCAACGGGCGAAAGTATTATCTTATTAGTTATGGACCTGTCGGGAAAACAACTAATATTCAATTTTCCGTCCAAGAACCGGAACAGCTATAAAAATACTTTGGAGTCTCACATTCGAAAATTACAGAAACTAAAATATGAAATTGATATATATGAAATTAATAAGAACTTTAAACAATTAAAAATAAAATATATATAGCATAAGAGATGTTTCATTTCTTCTACCCATAGTAAATTAATAAAATAACAAACTACCCAGCAGGTGTACAACAAAGTAATAGTATAAAAAAAGTGCAAAACTGAAACTTGAATTAAAACCAAACACAATTTTTTCTTGCAGCTTGATGTAGCTCCAAACAAAAAATAATAATGCCTAATGATAAAAATTCTAACAAAAATAATAATTTCTGTGCCCTCTAAGGAAGTCCATACATAGTCCCCATGCAAATTCCCCATGTAAAGTCCCCATTTTAAGTCCCACTTAAGCCAAGTCCCCATTTTAAGTCCCACTTAAGCCGCCCACTTTAGACGCCAACTTTCGACGCCAACTAACCGTAATAATTAAAATAATCTTCAAGATAATAATCGTTTTTCAACAGTGGTTTCCGTTGTATGTAGGGACTAGGGACATACCCAATCAGTTTTAAATACGTTTGCTTTGAAGTAAATAATGGTAGATAATACCTATATGTTATTTATGTATTTATGAGATAAGGTCTGCATGATTAATAGGTGAATCTAGTATTTATAATTAATTTCTATACTACGTGTAGTACTTTAATCTGTGATACAACAAAGGAAACAATAATATAGGTACCTACAATTACCAATACCAATCGCACAATCTGACAAACGCGCAAATCGGTCAAGAGTGTGCCTCACCTTGTGTTTGACACAACTGGTGCTGTGTCTTTTAGAAGCAATTTTTCGCTGTTTTTAAGTGTTTCTTAAGTATTCGTCGGTTTAAAATGCTTATATAGACAATTAAGTTATACGTTATGGGCAAAAAAGTGTATTGTTTGCAAATCAAGCATCTCGCCAAAGGAGGTTACATATCATGCGTAAGTACATAGGCGTACCTAGTTCGGGGCACGGTAAAAGATACCTTTACCACCAGAGAAAGTAATTCTCAACATGGGTATGAAACGAAAGGGCTCGACGGGTAGAAAACAATAAGGTGAATGACGTCATAATAAATCTAATATGGCGGCCTCCCCAAGACGGCGGATTGACTAATTCTTCAGAACATCCTCGACATGGGTATCAAATGAAAGGATTTGAAGAGTAGAAAACGATAAGGTGAGTGACGTCATACTAAAGCCAATAGGGCGGATGCCCGATGCCCCAAGATGGCAGATTAAATTTCTTTACCACCCTTCCGAAATGGGAATCAAATAGGTACCTACTAAAAAAGCACGAAATAAAATCAATAATAAAAAAACCTTTTTAAAAACAAGTTTTTATTTAAGTAAGCCATTTACTAAAACGGATAAAATAAGTTTAGGTTTTCGTTAAGATAATTCAATGCCAAGCTGCGACAAGCTTTTTTAAATCAAAAAGCTTGTCGCGCAAACTGTAAAGAAAATATATTCTTTAGCATGTACTTGCTTATCAACTAATCACTGTCCGATAAAATTAATTGGTACCTACTTTTATGAACATCTCGCGCGACGAGCTTTTTGATTTAGAAAAGCTTGCCGCAGTGTGGCATTGAATTATCTTAACGAAAACCTAAACTTATTTTATCCGTTTTAGTTCATGGCTTAAATAAAAGCTTGTTTTTAAAAAGTTTTTATTTTTTTATATTGTGTTCACCGAACAATCCCCAACTAGTAACTGTCAATAACATTGATAAGTTTGAATTTTAGAATTGACGCGTACTAGTTGTACCTGAAATTGAGATATAAATGCAAATTGAGATATAATGGCAAATATATTTTTTCCTATTTTTATAACTATTTTAAAAAATAAGAGGTACGCCACTGCCTTGTAATCGTTAGCACCAGATCTGTCACCCGAAGTGTAAATATTATTTTTTTATTATGGGAACAAACTTGCCAATACAAAGCCAGTTCTACGTTTTTTATTTTTCTGAGGTTCTATTTTTATCCGTTCATAAAAAAATAAATTTAAATTAATAAAAAGATAAATTTTGCACCATCTTCATTTTTTCCAAAAAGGCTTTTGATTATAATTTTTGTTTTACGTTCGATTGTTTGTTTTTTTTTCTTCAAACGACATTAGATTGTTTGGAAAAAACTGCATCAAACTGGTTTTTATATCATGAAGTTGTCTCAAAAATTACGGAATAAGTAAATCGAATGTATACCTATCACCTTCAGCCGGTCACCCTGTATCTAATAAAAAGATTATAAAAAAAAAACTAAATAGTACTTTTTCCAACTGAGCCAATAAAAGTGTTGACAGGTGGCCATGATTACAGCTCAAAAGTTACACACTTTGTTTAATGTATGTACTTTTTGAACCTAACAAAAAAAGTTTATCAAAATCGGTAAACAAATAGAGATATTAGATACAAGGGTGGTAAGTCCTTCAGGCGGACACACTGTAGTTGTTCAACATATAGGTAATAAGATGTTCTTTCGCATCAATATATTGTTTTCTTTTTTATTTTTATTTTCGTGATATGCGTATTTAGCTTATTTATTGCTTTAATTAAAATGGGTTTGAATGTACCTACTGTTAATGTAAACGAAGAAAACGAACACCTTATATACCAAACTCGACACCCCAGGGTTATTATAGGCAAACAAAAACAGCCAGTAACAATTATTTGACTTGTGGGTTTCTTGTAGAAACACTCAAGCTTGCTTTTGGGCCAAAAGATACTTTTAAGGAATTTGGGAAATATAGGTTATGCCTTCATCAAATATATTTTTCCCAGGACTATTATACCTGTTTCTCTTTATAATTGGAAATAGCGCGTTTTTCTGATAAAGTTTCGTAAATAAATTTCTTTGATATCTTGTTTCATTAGAAAGTTATAAGCGTGTTATTTTTGTAAAACTATCAAAAAGATGTCATGATATTTTTTTAATGAAACACTTGACAAATGCTCGGAGAGTTATTTATGGAAAAAGTATTAAAATATTATTATTAGTTATAAAAATATAGCTGTATGAACGCTTTTTTAAGAAAACTGTTAATATAAACACTTATGTATTATATTTAAAAACCTAACAATTTTAGCGAAAAACAAAAACCAACAATATATTTTTAAATGAAAGGTAGGTTCTTACTTATAAATAATTTCCTGCTAACTTGATTTTCATTAAAAAAATATCATATTTCATATTTTTACAAATAATACGCATATACAGAGTGTCTCACTTAAGAGTGAAACAACTCTATAACTTCTTTAATTTTTAACTGACCAGAATGAAATTTTTACCAAAGGTAGATGGCCTTGTCGCCTACTTATTTTCAAAAAATTAGTGTCCTACTCCAAAGTCAAAGCCACCTGCGTTGCCACAAACGAGGCTAAAAATCCGAAAGTCATATTGGGCCAAAATATTACGCCAAAATATTACGACTAATAATAATATGCCTTATAGAAATGTTGCTTAACAGATACAAGGCGTTAAATTTAATTTTTTGAAATTGACTTATGGTTACATCTCTCGAGATGATCAAGCTGCTGAACTTAAATTTGACACTGGTATGTTTTTGGGGATGAAGAATAAGTTGAAAATGTCAATTTCTACGTATCTTACAGAGGGCGCCACTTGCGCTGTTTTTGGATCGTGCTTTTACTCGTAACTTTTTTGAGGTTAATTTTTTGGTCCCGCAGTTCTATCACTTTAGCTCATCTTTTCATTCTGCAACAAAGAGGTACTCTTTTTTCATGACGATCAAATCAACCGTTTGCGTTGAAACTGCCAAAACGTGCCCCAAAACACCTGTTGACCATATTCGAAAAATAACATTTTCACCTACTGCTTTCAAATATTGTACAACGACTGTGCCATTTAAAGCGAAAAAAAAACATATAAACAATGTCCCAAAAAAATGTTCCCATTCAAAATGGAACGGATTGAAACTGGGCAAAATTTGGACACTCTATTTCAAGAAAACGAATATGTTTCGACCAATGTTCATTTGACATTTTTTTCTTCATTTTAAATGTACAGTTGATCTGTAACATTTGAAAGCAGTAGGTAAAAATTTAATTTTTCGAATATTGAAGTAAACAGGTGTTTTCGGGAACGTTTTGGCAATTTCAACGCAAATGGTTGATTTGATCGTTGATTTGAAATAAGAGTACCTCTTTATTGCAGAATGAAAAGATGCACTAAAATGACATGGACCTGCAGGACCAAAAAGATAACTTCAAAAAAGTTACGAGTAAAAGTACGATCCGAAGAGAGCGCCCTCTATGAGATACGTAGAAATTAACACCTTCAACAAAAAGAGGATACTTCAATTTTTTGAAGAAAAGATACGTACTTTAAGTTTTTACAAAAAAGGAAAACCGCCGACTTCAGATCCCGAAGTCTCATCTAATGGGGGAGGAGTTACCTTCTAGAAATTCGCGACTCAGCATGTCTCCAGAAGCATCATTCCAGAACCTGCTTAGGCCAGCACTCTCTTTATACATATAAATATGATATTAACAACGCAAAAATAGATTTTTATACCATTCTTTGTCAAACCATTGTAGTAGTCAGTTCAAATATATTTTTTAAAAAAATAACTTCGCACCCGCTCGGAGTTTAATTGGCCCAGTCGTGGCGGATTGTTGAAGACTCGTTTTGCGTCCCGCGTCGCGAACCGTGTCTCGGAATTTTGAATTCCCTCATCAACACAGAATCCTGAGCGAGACCACTACAACAGAGCAGAAGGTTGGACCTGAGGAGTTAGGGCCAGAGATCCTATTTTTCCATTTTCCTACCCGTTCTGTGACAAATTGGACCCTAAGAATATCCAGGAATAGGATACATTTTTAGTATTTGTCGGTGAATACGACACTTTGTTCATAAAATTGAAGCGCAAATAGATTATTAGTGTACATAATAAATCGTTTGCATAGTTAATTACAAAGGTAGTCAAAATTGAGCAGATATTAAGTAGTTTAGAAAATCTTAATCTTAATTTGGACACCGCATTCAAAAAGCAAACAGTGCTATCGCTTGTAACGAAATTTTTGCTAACTTTCGTTACTACGGTAATAACCTTTTGACTCTCCCGATATACCGCGGATTTTGAACCACAAATTACCGCCACCATTAGGCAACCAGCCATACACAGTGAAGGAAAGTATCCGTAATACCTGGAATTTACAAATTTCACAAGTTTATTCATATACAGGTACGTTGTTTCTTTGCCTTTCTAATTTAGCCTCAAACAAATTCATATAATTAACAAATTGAAATTAATAAGGTATGTATAAGAGCAAAGGCCTCAAATAATATGTTGGTTGCTTGAAGAAGACGAACCTAACCTTTATTGTTTTGGTGGTCTGGAAATCACAAGGATAGGTAGGAGTGACAGACAATTTCCGCTGGCTTTTTCCTCTCTGCTCGTCGTCGAGACAACAGGTGCGGTACTGATTCAGCTTATGCACGTTTGATTTTTCCTTCGGAATTTTCAATCTTTGTTCATCGTGCATGGGTTTCATCTTTTAATAGCGTGATTTAGTGTAAAAAAGACTGTTATCATTAAGTTTTGCGTGCTAGGCTGATATTTTGGTTTTCTGTTATTTTTCATGTGACCACGCCGGAGTTTCGTCGGTCGTGTTAGGTTTTCCACGGACCAAGCGGTCCCGAGGACACCGTTGAAGGCTGAGCAGCGAAGGTTGATAGCGTTTGGTTCTGGCTGCGACGACACCGCGGTTTGGGGTGAGTATTTTTCGATTTTTCATTTTTTGAATATTGGCTTTGCCGTCTTTGCGAAAAATATCTCACTACCAGATCGGCTGTGCCTTTGGGAACCACTAGCTATCGGCTGATCGCCTTATCAGACCGTTATTATTGTTATTTTAATATTAAATTTTATGGTGAAAGGAACTCACCGTTTTCGATTCAGTAGCACACGGTAAAATAGTTGATTAGCTCGGAGCATTATTATTATTCTTTTGCACTAAATCAGCCGCTTTTTGAGTGCCGCAGCCTTGTTGTTTAAATGACAGATTGTTTTTTATATTCCTATTAATGTCTTGAGTAGAGAAGAAGCCTGAATTTTTTTGTTATCTGCTGATCAAATTTCAGTAATTTTTTATATTTAAAGCGATTACATATTTGTTTTTTTTTTTCTATTAAGTGTCAAGGAAATCAAGTTCTTATTGTACAATATAGCAGTACAAGCTTTTATACTGCATCATGTTTTAACCACTTTTCTCAAGTCAGGAATATCACCATTTGATTGTCGTTTTTCGTATAGTTATAGTTTGTTGGAAATTTCTTAAGCTGTCACTGTGCACAGTTGTATTATTATAATATAAAAATTTCACCATTATTAAATAGCTAAATAGCTGGGTGACGTGTGGCTGTGCAGCTACCTATCGCCAACAATATTCGAGATATCCTCCAAAAGCAGTGCTAGTCGAAAATTCCAAAGAACCTTTTATGTGTCGACTGTTCTAACAAGTACAAACTTATATAAAGAACTTTCAAACGATAATTTTACCTAATTTAAAAAAAAATCGTTGTTGTAAAAAGCTGAGCGATTTCCTACAGACTTGTAAGACGTAGTTCAAAAAATAATCATTAAATCTGGTATTTTTTTTAATTGTCTTGTTTTATTTGAGATCCATCTTCTGTACTCAGTTTCGGGGTTATATAAAAAAAAGTATAATTATCTGGCTACCAAAAATCAGAGCCGTTTAGTCATACAAATTTGGCGTAACCATTCGTGGGGCCCGATTTTTGCTGAGTTCAGAAGTTTTTGGAGTTCAAATAAAAGCTTAGAAGTTTATTCTTGACTTGGAATTTTTGATTACCACTTTGAAAGTTTCTTGTTGATTTTTTCTTTTTTTTTGAATTTTTTCTTGATTTCCTGGGACTGTATAGTGTTCTGAGATTTTTTTTGGTATCTGAATTTTTTTTTACTTTTATTAATATGGAGCCTAATAACTTGAAAGAACCTGAACTCACTTATGAACTTAAAGTTCGAGGTATAGATGCTACTGGCAATGTAGAAACTAAACGTAAACGTTTGAGAGGCGTTTTGCACCAAGAAGCTTCTAATAGGAGTTTGATGATGTCAAACAGTTTTTAAATTCTTATTCCGATTTGGTGACTATTATTTCTAGTTTCTCTGGGACCAAAGGTGATGCTTCTTATCGTAGGATTGATTCGAGACTTAACCATCTTTCAAATAGAATTTCACACATGAATGCCGAGACTGCAGACGATGACAGTCAAGTGGCAGCGTTCAAATTAAAATTAATCGATCTCGAAGGAGAGTTTGCTTCAAAAACAGTTGAGTCTTTGCCTGTGGCATCTACTCCTACCGAACATGCTATTATGACCTTGCCATCTGCCTCAAGGTCAATCTCTGCACATAAATGGAACTTATCTTTTGCTGGCACCAGTCAGGAATCTCTTCTTTCTTTTCTGGAAAAAGTTGAGTTATTGCGAGAGGCTCGTGGAGTTACAAAATCTGAATTATTTTCTTCGGCGTGTGACCTTTTTAAGGGACAAGCTTGGACTTGGTATGTCAATAATAAAAATAGAGTTAACACTTGGGATGAGTTAGTGCAAAAACTTAAAGAAGATTTTTTACCTTACCATTACGATTATGATTTAATGGAGGAAATAAAAAATAGAACACAAGGTTCTCATGAACGTGTATCACTTTTTATTACCGTTATGGAAGGTCTTTTTAAGAGACTTACTAAATTACCCGACGAGATTTCCATCGTAACGCAAATTAGGAGGAATCTTTTGCCTCATTTTATTTCCCATTTGGCATTACATGAAATTAAGACCATTTCAGAGCTTTCTACCTTATGTAAGAGAATCGAAGAATCACTTTCTTGGTCCGAAAGGTATCATACCCCACCTTCTCGTACATCTGGCCTACTGGAGCCAGACTTAAGTTGTTTACCGTCATCCAGTCGTCAAAATTTTACCTCTCGAAACAACTTGCATAATGTAAATGTGATTTCTGATATTCGCTGTTGGAATTGTGATCAAAATGGACATGTTTGTTGGGATTGCACGCGACCAAGAAATATTTTTTGTTACTCTTGTGGAGCAAAAAATACCACTAGGAAAAAGTGTCAAAATTGTCATTCAAAAAACGTGACACGCGCCAGTGGCGGTACCGTGCGAGCAGTCACTGGCCAAAATACTCAAAATCCCGGAAGTTTTCGAAGTTCACAAAATCTAGATACTTCGTCAACCAGAACAAACAACAACAATCACAACAATCAGTCCAAAGAGACCACAAACCAACGACGGAACTAAGGGATCTTGATTGGGAAAAATGGCGTGAGGTAGTTCGCAAGTTTCTAGAAGTCAAGCCAGTTAAATATAATATTAATTCCCTTTTTTCTAAAAAGAGTCAAGATAATCGTAACTACATCCCTATTTCAATTTATGGTCATAAGTTCCTTGCGTTGGTAGATGATGGCTCCAATGCCACAATTTTAGGTTCCGGTAGTATTGAATTCTTGCGTAAAAATAATATTAAACTTTATACTGACGATGCCACAAGTGTCTCCCTCGCTGATGGTTTTCCTATAGATTTTCGAGGTTATGTTTGTTTGCCATTAAATTTGAACAATCAAACCAGACGTATACCTGTTTTAGTTATCCCTTCACTCATGCACGAATTTATTTTGGGTATGGATGCCCTAAAAGCTTTTAAATTTAATATTAATTATGGTGATTCGACTTATTCTTTACCTGAACCAAACCGTCCAAATATTTCAACAGTAAATACTATTCAACCTGTATCTGAATTATCTGGTGATCAGCAAAAATCACTTGAATCTGTTATCACACTTTTTAAAGGAATTTCTTCGACAGACAAGCTAGGCTTAACCCATTTAATTTCTCATTATATTGACACCGGTGATGCTAAACCTTTTAGGCAAAGACAATATCCTTTGTCACATGCCATGCAGGATCATTTAAATAAGGAAGTGGACGAGATGCTTAGGCTTGGGATAATTGAACCGTCACAGTCACCATGGTCTAGCCCTTTATGGTTAGTTACGAAGAAATCAGGCGAATATCGTGTTTGTTTTGATGGTCGTAAGTTAAACGAACTCACTGTCAAAGATTCATATCCTTTACCATTAATCGACAACATTTTGAACAAATTACGCGATGCCAAGTATTTAACATCTATTGACTTACGTAAGGCCTTTTATCCAATACCTTTAGAGCAATCCTCCCGTCCAAAAACAGCTTTTATAGTGCATGGAAGAGGTGTTTTCCAATTTAAAGTTATGCCATTTGGCCTTTCAAATTCTCCTCAAACTATGATGCGTTTAATGAATCAGGTTATCGATCCGAGTCTTGAACCTTTTGCTTTTGTTTATTTAGATGACATTATCGTTGCTACACCCGATTTTTCAACTCATATTAATGTTTTAACAAAAATTGTTCACCGTTTAAAAGATGCCAATTTAACTGTCAATATGGACAAGTGCGAATTTTGTCGCCCTTCACTTACTTACTTAGGTTTTTTGGTCGATAAAGACGGCTTAAGAACAAGTCCAGAGAAAGTAGAGTCAGTTTTGAATTTTCCAACGCCCAAAACCACAACTCAATTTAAAAGATTTATAGGTCTAATAAGCTACTATCGTAGGTTCATTAAGAATTTTAGCTCAATAGCTTCGCCTATCACTGATTTGCTTCATGGACGAAAGAAAGGTCAACCGATTAAATGGACAGAGTCTGCAGAAAATGCCTTTGAAAAGGTTAAAAGATGCCTTACTACCAGTCCCGTTTTAGCTGCACCCCAATTTGACGAACCGTTTATAATTCAGACCGATGCTAGTGATAGTGGTCTTGGTGCTGTATTATACCAAAAATCAGATGGTATGGAACACCCTGTGGCATACGCGAGTCGCACCTTGAATAAATGTGAAAGGAAATACACTGTAACTGAGAAAGAGTGTTTGGGGGTTTTATTCGGTTTGGAGAAGTTTCGCAGTTATATCGAGGGTACGCATTTTACTGTAGAAACTGACCATGCTTCTTTAATTTGGCTTAAAAAATTATCTAATCCTGCTGGTAGATTAGCCAGATGGGCTGTCAAAATGTCCCAGTTTGATTTCACTATAGTCCATAGAAAAGGTTCGACCATGGTAGTTGCTGACGCTTTATCTCGTAGTACTTCTGAGTTAGCTGTTCTAAATGTCACTAGTTTCCAGCCTTGTAAATGGTATCAATCTTTAATTAAAAAAGTTCAAGACAATCCGGATAAATATCCAACGTTTCAGGTTAAGGACAATATTTTGTATAAACATATATTTTTTAAGACTCCTTTGGTTAGCAATTGCTCTGAATGGAAAATAGTAGTTCCCACACCAAACCGTCAGGAAGTACTTCGTATGTACCATGACGATCCCACAAGTGGACATTTTGGCGTGTCAAAAACGTTAGCCAGAGTTTTGGAACTTTACTATTGGACTGGCATACGGAATGACGTGTACCGATACGTCCGGAAATGCCCTGTTTGTGCGGCGAACAAAAGTCCAAACACCACTCGTGCTGGTTTGATGGGTTCTTATAGAAACATTAATTTTCCTTTTCAAATGATATCTGCAGATCTTCTAGGTCCATACCCCAGGTCAAAAAATGGCAATCAATATTTATTTGTTATTGTAGATTGGTTTACCAAGTATGTTTTGATCCACCCTCTATCTAAAGCTACCACTAAAGCAATAACCAAGTTTGTTGAAAATCAAGTATTTCTTGTATATGGCGTTCCACAGATTTTTTGTTGTGACAATGGGACACAATTTACTAGTAATGATTTTAAGAAATTAATGGCTGATTACAGGGTTCAAAAGATTTATTATAACGCGAGATACCACGCTCAGGTGAACCACACTGAACGAGTGAACCGAGTTATAGTCACTGCTTTGAGATCTTATATCCACGAAAATCGCAAAACATGGGACGTAGATATCTTTAAAATTGCTCAAGCAATAAGGTTAGCCAGACATGACGCAACTGAGTATTCCCCTTCCTTCCTAATGTTCGGACGTAATATTCCAATTTCTGGAGATTATTATGGAAAAATAGCTGAAAATGAAAATAATGTTCCTGAAATAACTAATAAAAATCAGTTAATTGATGACTTGCAACAATTTCCAAAAATATATGAGGATGTTAGAAATAAACTAAAGCAAGCTTACAATCGAAATGCTAAGTATTATAATTTAAGGAAGCGTCCATTACAATTTCACGTTGGTGACTGGGTGTGGAAGAAAAATTTTACGTTGTCTAGCGCCCCAAATGATTATTCAGCTAAATTAGCTCCTAAATACGTTCCTTGTATTGTTGATAAAGTGATGTCGCCATTGGTTTACCAGCTTAAGGATAGAGACGGTAACTGTCTTGGTAAATTTCATATTAAAGATTTAAAGCCTAATTTCGCTGTGGATTATCATTCAGACCTGGATTCGGACGACCTTTCGAGTGAACATTCTGATGACGAGGCAAGTTAAATATTAAAAATAAAATCAATTTGGAGTGACATATCCTAGACGAACATCATTCTAGAATATGTTGCTATGGGTTTTTAGTGGTGGGAGCTTTATTTACTTGAAAAATTTTCAAGGTTACTTTACAATACCCCTATAGTAATTAGCAAAAGAACTTATTATCTGATTTTCTATAGAGTGAGTAAGTAAGGTTGGCAGAACATCAAGCCTAACCAAATCAATAGCTTTGACAAGCCTGTTTTTTTTTGCTATTTATCCTGACATTTATTTCATATTATTTCTAGTGTCTTTTGAAATTTTGAAATTATCTCTTTTACCTTTAGTATTTTTTTCTTTTATACCCTATTTTCAGGATATCCTCCTGCTAATTTATGTCTTGCGCTTTGCGTTTATTGTGAATTTTGCTAGGTAGGGAAAACCTTACTTGTGCTTTTTATATTTTGATCATTTAGACACTGGGAGATCACCAGTTGTATTCCGTTTATTGTTTTTCTGGGTAAAACGTTACCAGATTATTTTTGCGCATTATGACATTTTTTTGGACTTCTAGGGAAAACCTTACTAGTTTACGTACAATTATTTAGCTTGACATATATTCTGGAAATATCGTAATAATACTAAATGGTTATTTTATTCTATTTTTGATTTTCCTAAGATAGCAGACACGAAAATTTCTGAGAAATAGACTTGTCATACGCTATTCGGTGTGACATATCTCTGGACTTTCCATCCATTCAGAATATGTTACAAGGGTTAGACGGTGGGAACTATTATTTGATCGCTCTAGAATTTAGCAAAAGAACCTTATCTAATTTCTATCGAGCACAGTTAGAACAACACCATTACTAACTTAAATTTAACCTGACAAGCAATTATCATGCTAAGTTTTGTTAAGGTTACAATTTAGTGTTATCTTGTTATCTTTTCTGCTTTATAACTCAATTAATTAGCTTTATTCTGTCATAATGAAATCAGTTATTCCTGTGGAAGGTTTGATCTTGTTCTTTTGGTATACAGGTTCTAATGCAATCCTTGACTTACCTTACCTTATTTAATTTTTGATATTTTGCAGGGTTTGTATTGGAATTTTGTTTTTGGTCTTTATGTGACTATTTTTGGCAAGAATGTGGAATCATGGAAGTACCATGTACCTTTAGTGTTCTACTTTATTGTTTTTATTTGGATTGTGACCTCCACAAAATAATTTTGACTACGTAATAAATTTTTTTTTGCATATTTGAAAATACCTTAACAATTCTTGTTCTCGTCAGATGTTCAGTTTTTTTATAAAATTTAATTTTTCAGTCAATTTAAAATTTTGGAAGCCTCGGTAATTTTTTTTAGTATGCTTATCGGTAAGGTTGATATCTTGAGGCTTAGTCAAGTTAGTCTCGTTTTTTCTCTCTGGTAATATTGTTAGATTTTGTGCAAATCTCCTTTTCAGTACACTTCATTTTTAGTTTTTATGTTTTATTTCGAAGCTACTCCTAACGATTCCCTGGGTGATCCTTTTGGATCCTGAGAGTATTAAAACCGACCACACAGGTCTGAGGGCGACTGGCCCTAGTCTCAGCAAGAAATTGTTTTGAATAGTGGGGTTATTACATTCCCTTTCCCTTCCAAAAATCCCTTCCCTGATTTGTGCACTATTTTGGCAATAGGCCCAGTTTAACTTTCATAGTGATTATTAATTACCTTCTGGAATCGAATCTTCTCGTTCCAGACCCACTCTTTACACAATTGTAGTATGTGACAGGATGGAACCCTCTTGCATACATTTTGGTTTACCTACTTATCTCGTATTGCTTTTGTTTTTGTTCACACCTGTGAATCTCTTTTCTCTGAGTCTCTAATCATCAGTATAATTTTTTTTGGATACCTACAGTGTGACCCATTTGTTTTGGGGTCAGTCTGTAAAAAGTGTATCAATCGTGCGATTTGGCTGATTTTTTTTTTAAATTGTAGAGCTCGATCAACTGCACATTTTGAACAAAAATTGCCTGGTTCGCATAAAATCCAAAGCCTACTATGATCGTTTTTATGAGCAAAATTTTAAGAAACCATATTAGCGTTTTTTTTTTGAAAAAATCTGTGTGCGCCAATGGATTGAGCACCCCTCGAAATGGGTATGTACAAAATTTCATCAAAATATTTCAAGTAATAACGATTTTGTAGAAAAATTAAAAATGCAGCCAAGGTACGTCTTTATTTTCAAAAATTCAAAGTTGGCCATGGAAAATAATTGAATTGTAATAATACAACCTTATGCTTATAAACACAAAACATAAAAACAATTAAAATTATAAAATTTTTGTAACTTCTACCAAGCCTCCATTTTCTACAATGCATTTGTCGTTCCTCTTGCGTACATTCAAAATTACATTTCGTATTTGCTGTGGAGTAATTTCCTCACAACTACGGTTTATCCTAGCTTGCAGTTCTTGTAAATTATGGGGTCTTGACTTATAAACATTTTGCTTAAGTGTACCCCAAAGAAAAAAATCTAAAGGAGTTAAGTCCGGAGATCTCGGTGGCCACTCACAGAAAGGACTATTTCGCCCTATCCAACAGTTTTCAAAATTATTATCTAGCCAGTTTCTGATTAAACGAGCATTATGAATAGGACTGCCATCTAACTGTAACTTTAAATTTAAACGGTATCTTAATGGTAACTCATCTAAAGCATTTCTAAATTCAATTTCTAGAAAATTCAAGAAGCCAGCCGCATTCAAATTCCCTTCAAAGAAAAATGGGCCAATTATTCTGTCGCGTAGTATTCCACACCAAACGTTAATTTTTTGTGAATATTGTCTCCTTGCATTTATTATAAACTCTGGATTTTCAGCTGACCAGTGACGGCAGTTTTGACTTGATACTACACCATTTGTAGTAAACGTGGCTTCGTCGGTGAATAAAATTTCATTTAAAAAGTTGCCATTATGGAGATATTCACCTTGCAGCCAATAGCAAAATTCTAATCTTCTCTCCTCATCTCCTGGTTCCAGGGTGTGCAAAAATTTTGGCTTAAACGGTTTTATTTTGTTTTGTCTCAAACATCTCCTTATACTCTCTCTGGGTATATGAAGGTCTAAACTAGCCGTTCGAACACTATTTCGAGGATTGTCACTAAAGTATTGCAGAATTTGATTGTTATTTTCAACAAGTCCACGGCGTCCATTTTGCCTAGTTTTTAATAAATTTTTAGAAATCGATCCAGTTTCATCAAAAATATTGTTTATACGTTGTACAGTACTTCGACTCACTGATCTACCTGGGTGTCTATTGTTAAATTCGGCCGCAGCTTCTGCTGCCGAGCGCTCGTTGTCGCCCACGAGTCGAACAATTTCTATTTTGTCTCTTATGCTTAAATATTCCATAATTATGATAATTAATTGTATTGAGCACAAACAATTTCTGAACTCAATTTAGACAGTTTGACACTTAATAAAAGTAAACAATTCAATTATTTTCCATGGCCAACTTTGAATTTTTGAAAATAAAGACGTACCTTGGCTGCATTTTTAATTTTTCTACAAAATCGTTATTACTTGAAATATTTTGATGAAATTTTGTACATACCCATTTCGAGGGGTGCTGCTCAATCCATTGGCGCACACAGATTTTTTCAAAAAAAAAACGCTAATATGGTTTCTTAAAATTTTGCTCATAAAAACGGTCATAGTAGGCTTTGGATTTTATGCGAACCAGGCAATTTTTGTTCAAAATGTGCAGTTCATCGAGCTCTACAATTTAAAAAAAAAATCAGCCAAATCGCACGATTGATATACTTTTTACAGACTGACCCCAAAACAAATGGGTCACACTGTATAATAGGTTACATTCTTTTGGGTGCATGTTGTCATAATTAATAACTTGAGATATACAGTATATATATTTTTAATTAATAATAATTTGGCTCGGATAGCACAAAATGTGTCGAAAAAATATATATCTCCCTTTTGCTGGTTCTTATTTCGGTTTAGATAGCGCCTTGAGTGTCCGAAGTAGGTACCTTAAGAATTTCGCGTAGGCTTATGGAGTGCAGTTATTCATTGACTGACCTACGGTTATTCGCAGGTTATTCTGTATATTTCAAAATGTTTCTTAAATTTATCGTTTTTTTTGCAAATAAAATATTCGACTTAGAGTTTGTACTATTCCTGATGGGTTAATTTTGACAATGTCTGAATCATGTGATCATGTAATTGTTTCAAGTTTTCGTTAAATTTTCTTCTGTTTACTAATTTTGCAATAGTTATTTTGTTTCTGGTTGAGCAATTCCTCTGTACAGGTGAGTTATCACTTAAATGTGTATCCTGAGTGTGCTATGGCCACGGGATTAAAAGTTTTGGCTATTGGCTATTAATTTTTCTTCTTCTATCTATAGTCCTTGATGTGGGTCCTGAATCAGGTGGCAGTAGTGTCTACAAATGTTAGTTTCCTCGGGTATTGGGGTAGGCTAAGATTGAGTAACGCGATAGGGACCCTTCGGTGCTCAATACTGGGGAGCTGCAAATGTGTGCGGTGCTGTTCGCGGGGTTCATGAGTCCATCATGCTTCAGGGAGTTACTTTCTTCATTTTCCTCTCCCTTTTCTAATCTTTTAAGGTTAGAAACTTAGGTTAAGTTGGGATTTAAAATTTTTGGGGAGTTAACCTTTTTCTATTTAAATATTGGGATTTATGTTAATTATTATTATTATTTTAATATTAAATTTTATGGTGAAAGGAACTCACCGTTTTCGATTCAGTAGCACACGGTAAAATAGTTGATTAGCTCGGAGCATTATTATTATTCTTTTGCACTAAATCAGCCGCTTTTTGAGTGCCGCAGCCTTGTTGTTTAAATGACAGATTGTTTTTTATATTCCTATTAATGTCTTGAGTAGAGAAGAAGCCTGAATTTTTTTGTTATCTGCTGATCAAATTTCAGTAATTTTTTATATTTAAAGCGATTACATATTTGTTTTTTTTTCTATTAAGTGTCAAGGAAATCAAGTTCTTATTGTACAATATAGCAGTACAAGCTTTTATACTGCATCATGTTTTAACCACTTTTCTCAAGTCAGGAATATCACCATTTGATTGTCGTTTTTCGTATAGTTATAGTTTGTTGGAAATTTCTTAAGCTGTCACTGTGCACAGTTGTATTATTATAATATAAAAATTTCACCATTATTAAATAGCTATGACACCTGGTTGATCTTTGTAAAAGCCACCGGCTTATTTTCTGAGTGTTAGAACAGACACTGTGGTTTTGATTTCTTTTTACATGTAACCACACCAACAAAGGAAGGACTACACATAGCAACAGCACCACCAACCAACCACGATCGTACTATATTGGTACCTGTCGCAGCACACCACAGAACCCCTCTCGAAACTCACGACCTGCCTCTAGCGAGAGCTAGCTGTGGAAGTGCACACCGTATTCAAAGGAGTCTGGGTGACGTGTGGCTGTGCAGCTACCTATCGTCAACAATATTCGAGGTATCCTCCAAAAGCAGTGCTAGTCGAAAATTCCAAAGAACCTTTTATGTGTCGACTGTTCTAACAAGTACAAACTTATATAAAGAACTTTCAAACGATAATTTTACCTAATTTAAAAAAAAATCGTTGTTGTAAAAAGCTGAGCGATTTCCTACAGACTTGTAAGACGTAGTTCAAAAAATAATCATTAAATCTGGTATTTTTTTTAATTGTCTTGTTTTATTTGAGATCCATCTTCTGTACTCAGTTTCGGGGTTATATAAAAAAAGTATAATTATCTGGCTACCAAAAATCAGAGCCGTTTAGTCATACGCTTCAAAATTAAAGTCATTAAAGTTTCCTGCTAACGAAATTATTTTCATGCTACGAAATTATGATGAAATAGCTTTAAAAACCTTTATTCGTGGACTTACTGGACGAATACAAGATAAGGTTAGATTAAGAAATCCAGTAACCTTAGAACAAGCAATCTCTTTTGTATTAGAAGAAGAAACCTCTACTTTAAGAAATGCAATGATTCAAAAATCTCAACCTCAATATAATTTCCCAAAACCTCAAATTCAATATAACTTTCCAAAACCTCAACAAAATACCTTTTCCCAAAATTATTATCAAAATAATGCGCAATTTCCCTCTCCACCTATTGATATGCAACCTAGACAAATCCCACAAAATTCTTTATGAATAAACAAGTTTTTGGACAACCCAAAAATGTTTTTAAACCCACTGGACAAACTTCCTAACAAAGACCTGAACCCATGTCGTCGACGACAAGACAAACTTATACTTATAAACCAGAACCAATGTCAACAACGACAGCAATCTCTAGAAAACCCCAACAACCCCAACGTTTATACAATTTTGAAGAACAAACTTTTAACGAAGAACAAATTAATAATGAACTAAACCCTTCCGGATATGTATACGACATATTAAATGGAGATGACGATTTAATTATACCCTCTGATTATATCGAAAATTTTATGATAGAAGCCTCGGAAGAAAACTAAAAGTTATATATTTAAATAATTTACATAAAAATAAACTATAATATATTTTTATAAAAGAACTAAATTCAAAATTATTATTTGATACAGGTAGTTCTAGAAGTCCTATGAGTCCTAAAATAGCTCACCTTACAAATCTCAAATTTACTATGAACTTTTTAGAATCAAGACATCTCATGATATCACGTTTCATGAAGAAGTTGTAATTATACCAATTTTCCAGGAATTTCATACAAATGAAACTCATAAATTATATTTACATGATTTTAACGAAAAATATGGCGGTTTAATCGGTTTAGATTTACTACGACAACTACACATAATAATAGATTTGGACAGACAATTTTTAGTAACTCCTAAAATCTTAATTCCTTTTTATTATGAAGACATTTATAATAAAAGAAAAAATACCTTAAGTCAAAATCATATCATATCAATACCTCCTCGTACCCAAAAAATTGCCAAAATACCGGTTTGCTATGAAAAAAGTATAGGAATTTTAGATTACATTAATTATGGAAATAATGTGGAATCTCCTAAAGCTCTTCTGAATATTCCAAATTATTTTGCAATAACGACAATACTAAATCCTAATGAACAAAATATGAAAATCACATTCAAAAAACCTTTTAACATCGAATTAATAAATGTAAATGAAGTAAATTTTATGACTAAACTGGACACGAATTCAAAAAGTTATACTCCAATAATTTAAATGAAAATCTTAGACTCCAACTCTGTAATAAAGAAGAAGCTCAAGCAATTCAAAAATTATGTTATAATTTTAGAGATATTTTCTATTGCGAACAAGTTCCTTTAAGCTTTTCTAACAAAATTGCTCATACAATAAATTGAACTGATGAAAAACCAATATTTACCAAATCTTAGAGATTCCCTCAAATACATAAAGATGAAGTGAAAATCCAAATTTCAAAAATGCTTACACAAAAAATTATTGAACCCTCTACCTCACCGTGGCGCAGCCCAATTTGGATAGTGCCTAAAAAACTTGACGCTAGTGGAAAAAGGAAATGGCGAATTGTTCTAGATTATCGGAAACTCAATGAAAAAACTATCGATGACAAATAACCTCTGCCAAGTATTACAGATATTTTGGATAGATTAGGTAGAGCAAATTATTTTTCAACTTTAGATTTATCTTCAGGTTATCGCCAAATTGAAATTGATAAACAAGATATTCCTAAAAGGGCATTTTCAACAGAAAACGGTCATGACCAATTCCTTCGTATGCCATTCGGGTTAAAAAATGCTACTAGTACGTTTCAAAGAGTTATAGACAATACACTTCGTGGATTAAATAATGAAATATGTTTAGTATATCTCGACGATATAATTATAATCAGTGCATCATTACAAGAACATATGGTAAATCTAAAGAAAGTTTTTCAAAGACTACAAGTAAAGATGCTAACTTCAAAATTCAATTAGATAAATCAGAATTTATAAAAAAAACAAGTCGCTTATTTAGGACACATAATTACACCCGAAGAAGTAAAACCAAATCCTGATAAGATATCAGCAATAAAAAAAATTCCAATTTCTACAACTCAAAAAGAAATTAAATCTTTTTAGGCCTTCTCGGATATTATCGTAGATTTATTCAAGATTTTGCAAAAATTACAAAACCTATGACGCTATGTAAAAAAAGAATTCAAAAATTGTTCATGATAAAAAATTTATCGAAAGCTTTAATACGTGTAAAAATTTACTTTGCAATGACCCTATTCTTCAGTACCCCGATTTTACTAAAGAATTTATTTTAACTACTGACGCTTCTAATTTTGCAATAGGTGCAATTCTCTCTCAAAGAAAAATTGGACAAGACAGACCTGTAGCTTATGCTTCAAGAACTCTTAATGAAAGCGAACAACGATATTCTACAATAGAAAAAGAACTTTTATCAATTGTATGGGCGTGTAAATATTTTAGACCCTATATTTTTGGAAGGAAATTCACAATTGTAACTGACCATAGACCCTTAACTTGGCTATTTAATCTAAAAGAACCTAATTTAAAACTTGTCCGATTGAGACTTAAATTAGAGGAATTTGATTATAAAATAATATATAAAAAAGGAAAATTAAATACAAATGCCGATGAACTTTCCAGAATCCAAGTTAACGCGATAAATAATGATAATGAGTCTGTAATAAATAATCCCGGAGATATCAATGAAGAAGCTTATAAATTTTGAAAAGAATACGCTGAAAACTCTGATAATTTTTGCCAATCAAATGGACCAGAGCCAAATTGAGAATAAAAAAAACAAAAATTATTATTCATTCGGATATTCAAATAAAGCCACCTTATCAAAATCAAACCAAGGAAAAAAATATGAAGATGATACCCCACATTCTGATTCTAACGAAGTTACTAATGACGCGATACCAATCTTAGATGAAATTGTTAATAATAAAAATAACCAAATTCATATTTTTGAACATAAAATCAAAAAACTTCCGGTTTCTATTGAAAATTACTTACATCAGAAAATTCTTACGGTCAAAGTACCTAACTATTCTAGTGACCTAGATATATTAAATTTCATGAAAGAATATTTAGAACCCAACACAACGTATCATTTGTATTATAATAAATCTGAGCTTATCAACCGTTTCACCGAAGTATATTCAGCAAATTTTAATAAACAAGGCCCTAAGCTTATTCGCTGTACTAAATTAGTTAATACTGTACCAGAAGTTGAAGAACAAATTTTATTAATAAAAAACCATCATGAAGGAAAAACAACCAAAATTATTTAGAAAAAAAATATTTTTGGATAGGAAGAAAAAAATCAGTAGCGGAATATATTAATAATTGAGATACACGTCAAAAATGCAAATATGCCAGACAGAATCCTTATGTCCCTATGATGTTAACAGAAACACCTTTTAAACCTTTTGGAATTATTCATATTGATATTTTTAATTATGACTCAAAAATGTACCTTGTATTAGTTGACACATTCTCTAAATTTGGTCAAGCTTTACAGATAGAAGGAAAAACAGCAATTAATGTGTGTAATGCACTCATTAAATATTTTACATGTTTTGGTATTCCGCAAAATATTATAAGTGATAGTGGGAAGGAATTCAATAATGCAACAGTAAAAGAATTACTAAAACTTCATAAAATTAAAGTTCATTTTACAACCCCAGGACACCATGATTCAAACGGCATTGTAGAAAGATTTAACTAAACCTTAACAGAACATCTAAGAATTTTAAAAGAATCATATCCTTCTGAAACAGATTTAATAAATTATGCTTTAATTGTTAATAATAATAGCATTCATTCTGCAACAGAATACACTCCTTTTGAGCTTATTTTTGGTCATACTACGAATCGAAATTGTGAAGATATATTTTCCCCAAAAGAAATTTATTCCGAATAATAATATGTTCACAATCATAATCAAAAAATGTCAAATGTTTACAACAAATTAAAAACTAGGCTTGAATGTGGCAAAGAAAAGGTCATTTCGAAAACGAATAAAAAAGGTAACGAAAGTAAAGAGTTCAAAATCAATCAAATTGTTTATAAGAAAAATCCTTACAGTTTACGTAACAAAAAATTAAACAAAATTTTAGGACCATACACAATAATTAAACTATTGGAAAATAATAAGGTGAAAATAAAAAATAACAAAAATAAAAAAACAGAAATATTACACATCAAAGAACTAAGAAAACCTCATTTGCTGCAGGGTAACAACGATGACACTAATAATGACGTTATTCCTGATGATGACACTGACGACATTGATCCTACCCCTAGTACAAGCCGAGACTAAAATAACACAAATTAATGACACACCCGGTATCCTTCCTTCCAAACTAAGTGAAACAAAAATAATAACAAGAAAACATACATTTTTACATAATATAGATGTAAACCCCTTATTTCAAGAAATTACTAATCTTACAAAAAATTATTATAAGTTAAAGAATTTTATAAAGGCGGATAATTCTACTCTAAGTGAAAATCTAATAAGTAAATATTTAACTATCGAACCATTAATAATTGAAATGAATACAAAATTTTAAAATTTAAACTATCACTCGAAAAGACAAAAACCTGGATTAATAAATATCGATGATTCAAAAATTCTTGTTTGGAACATTAGACACTTCAGACGGAGAAAAATATGACAAAGCAATAGAGATTTTAAAGAAAAATAATAAATAACGTTAATAATAAATTATTACTTTTTAAAAATTTAATAGAAAAATACGAATCACAAATTAAACAAATAGTGTTGAATCAACAAAAAATTACAAAGTATATTAATGAATTTCAACATATTTTAACTTATATTTCTAATACAGGTTTTAAGTACTTTATTTACCTTAATATGTTAGACCAATTATTTATAAATACCAATGTTGTTGTTAACTTTATTGATAATTTAGAAAACGCAATAACTTTTGCAAACTTGCATGTTATACATCCAGACATTTTGACTGCCACAGAACTAAATATGATATAATATTAAAATTAAAAAATATTTACTCACAAAATGAAATTTTAGATATCAATATACAAAGCTGGTATTCACTGATTCAAACACATTGTTATTTTATTAAAAATAAAATTATTTTTGCCATGGAGTTTCCAATATCTTATCCAGATAATTTCCAATATTTTCATTTATTTCCTATCCCGAATACCCAAAATCCAGTCATTATACCTAAAAAACCCTTTCTGGCCCTTGGGAAAACGGCTTACAAGTACATGGAAACGCCCTGTATTAAAGCAGAAGAGAAAAATATCTGCAACCAAGATGAATTGAAATTCAATCTAGAAGAGGACTGCATGACCAACTTGATTACATATACGAAAACAACATGTCCAACAGTTCCCATCAAATTAACCTAAATTACTTATTAACAAAATTAATAATGAATACCTGATCTGCATCAACAAAGAAGAAATAAAAATTAAGTTAAAATGTCACGACGAAGAATATTTCAGAATTAAAGGAAGTACTCTGGTACAAATTTCAAGAAGAACTTCACCATCTAAAGGAACAATTAGAAGCCACCAACCCAATTTCCATTGATGGCTTAGAAAGCTACAAATCCACAAATTGGATCCTATGGACTTTAAGTGATAGTAGCAGTATCACTTTTAGTGTTCTTCATCCTAAAAAAGAGGATACTTCAATTTTTTGAAGAAAAGATACGTACTTTAAGTTTTTACAAAAAAGAAAAACCGGACTTTGCCGACTTCAGATCCCGAAGTCTCATCTAATGGGGGAGGAGTTACCGTCTAGAAATTCGCGACTCAGCATGTCTCCAGAAGCATCATTCCAGAACCTGCTTAGGCTAGCACTCTCTTTATATAAATATGATATTAAAAGCGCAAAAATAGATTTTTATACCATTTGTCAAACCACTGTAGTAGTCAGTTCAAATAATATTTTTTTAAATAACTTCGCACCCGCTCAGAGTTTAATTAGTTACACTTTTCTGGCTGCATAATTAAAGGGTATTTTGTTAATGGTTTTTATTTACAACAAGACTAGATAATTAGAATATTTATTACCGTGTTTTAGTTCCGAGCATATTCCCAAACCTATGCCCATCTTAATGGAGGTAAAATTCCGGGTCAAGAGACAAAATAGACGAATTTATGCCGGCATAAAGTTTGAAATTCAAAAAAAGTATTACCTATAACCTTTAAACTAGTGTCATTAGTATCTATGGATATTTTAAAAATACCCGTATTTTTTGTAATCCTTTCAAATTCGTTACTTTTTCCACCTAGTTGGAAATAAAATTTCATTGATACAGGCAACAAAACGGTACACCTCGAGCCTCCGCTCGACTGTGCTACAAAAACAGCAGTAAATATCGCATAGGGTATTTTAAGAAAAAGGGCGAAGAAACAACAAAAAGTTGGACGTCTTCCGAGGTCGGTCGCCCTAGGTGGTTCTAATCTATACCAAACAAAACTGGATGAATCCGGTTACATCTAGTAATGGGGTAGATCTATTCTCCGGCGGTGGATAAATATGTTTATATAATTTTATTCGCGGCGTTTGGATCTACAGTAAGTCCAGTCAGAGTTGCCACTATTCGTACATCGCTATTTATTGAAAATTGTGTATAAAATAAATCGAACACGCTCCGAAGTCCGTTATATTTGAAATAGAGTAGAGTGGCGCTGCTTTCGAGAGCTAGAATATATTTGTATAATGATGTATACCACTGGTCATTGTAAAAACTGTATGGCTGAAATTCGGAATTCAATCATACATCGCAACCTCTTCACGGGCGGAGATTTTAATTTTTTAAATATTACATAATATGAGAGAGAAACTAAACACCCGGACATTAAATTTCTACCCCGTACCTTTCGATATATCCTGTCCCTATATTTTAGTTTCCTTTCCCATACCTTCGATTTCTATGTCGTACTTTCGAATTTTAATTTCACTAATAGCTGATGAGATCTTTTCACACAACGCAATGAGCGGTCGGAAGACAATGTGAATCCATAATTTTCTATATTTGACAGTTCCCCTGGAAACCAAATAAATGCAAGCCCAATGTGAGGATATACAGGCTATAACCGTTTACTTTAAAATTAGCCACGTCGATCTATTCCACACAAGGTAGATCTATCATGCTGAAGTGGATCTTTTGTACCAACCCAGAAAAAATATGTAGATCTATATTCCCAAACAAGAACATATATATATATATATATATATATATATATATATATATATATTATATATATATATAATAAGGATGTAAGATTAGCGAGTGTAAATGTAATAATTACAAGAAAAGGTGATAATGGGCAAACACTCAAAGTTAACAAAAAGAAAATCTAGTAACCGCATACACGTGTTTCATGCTATTTGGCAATCATCAGTACGGTGTAACATTAACCAAATCAAAAGATAGGCATGATTTGGGAAGCAACAAATGAAGTCCAGGCAGGAGCCAACAGCACATTTGCAGCTTCAGTCAGCACATCCCCTATTTTGGGGCTTGTACTAACATCGCCACGGAGGCTGCTAAAAATAGGGGATGTGCTGACTGAAGCTGCAAATGTGCTGTTGGCTCCTGCCTGGACTTCATTTGTTGCTTCCCAAATCATGCCTATCTTTTGATTTGGTTAATGTTACACCGTACTGATGATTGCCAAATAGCATGAAACACGTGTATGCGGTTACTAGATTTTCTTTTTGTTAACTTTGAGTGTTTGCCCATTATCACCTTTTCTTGTAATTATTACATTTACACTCGCTAATCTTACATCCTTATTGTCATTGTATCTTGGGTTATTAAGATTTCCACACAGGTCGCTTTAGCAGCCTCCGTGGCGATGTTAGTACAAGCCCCAAAATAGGGGATGTGCTGACTGAAGCTGCAAATGTGCTGTTGGCTCCTGCCTGGACTTCATTTGTTGCTTCCTAAATCATGCCTATCTTTTGATTTGGTTAATGTTACACCGTACTGATGATTGTTATATATAGATATATATATATATATATATATATATATATATATATATATATATATATATATATATATATATATATATATAGATATATATATATATATATATATATATATATATATATATATATATATATATATATATATATATATATATATATATATATATATAGATTTGTTTGACCGCATATACAGACCCATTTCGCCATATTCTACCTACAATGTCAAGCCATTTTCGACGATCCCAGACCCGGCTGCGGGTCTGAGTACGTTTTCACCTATATTTAGGTGAAGGGGGTAGTGGGGGTGCAGGGGGTGAATTTATTTTCAGCCGGGTCTGTAAAGGCGGTTGTATATGTCATTATATACGGATTTAGTTCATTGCTGCGTTCTGCAGAGCGCGCAGCGGAGAATGCCGTATAAATGCGTGTAACAAAGTCAGACCCGGATACGTTCTACAGCTCTCTCAGACCCTACAATTGGCAACAGTGATTTCAATAAATGTATCGCCTAGAATAACATAATATGAGTGTCTTTTATGTTGTATCGGGTGTATCGGGTGTATCTAGTTCTTTAGGTCCACGGGAAGAGGTTCCAAAAGGAAAAACTTTTTTAGTTTTCATTTTATCGCAAAAGTCACTCTTGATAAAAAATGTTACTTGTTCTGAGCCTGAAAATAGTATTAGAATGTGACAAATTTATATAAGGTGTTTAAAAAATTGAGAAAACCAAAGTTACCTTAGGCATAAAGGTGTCTTATTTTAAGAACTACTAGAACATGTTATTAATAGAAGTTGTTTCTAATACTAAGAAGATATAGAATATCGATAAATTCAGTTATTTTTTTAGTTCCTAACACCTAAGTTGTTCCTAATATCGAAATTGTCTAATCTAAATATGAACAAAACTAATATTCAGATAACTTTGGAATATCGCTCATCGTGTTTTGCCTCAAAATGTGAGAGATATGGGCCTTTTACAACATTTGGATTAGTTGATTGATAGATAGTATTTAAGCTATTTTAGCATTACAAGCAACTTTTACTGTATACTAAAATCATTTTATGTCTTAATAAATTCCACAGATTTTTTTATTGAGTAAATGAACGTACAATTCGATAATAAATCCCAATTAATAAATAATTTGGTAGTAAATATATTTTTCTACTTGGAAATTATGAAAACTAGGGTGTTTACATAGGCATTTAAAAAGCGGGATTTTTTGTAACAAGCGAGACATTTACGAACGAGTTATATATTTTTCTAATTTATCTGAAAAAAATGAAATTAATTTAAGCTATATTTAAATTACGTTTATGCGATCTCTGTTAAAAATGAAAACATAATAAATAAGTAAAAATTGGGATTCAACTAAAACGTTTTACAGTCAAAATTATCTTATTGCAAGCTTTTATTTAACTTGCTCTGTTAGTGTGTATATTGTATGTGGTCAAATCTTGCAACTTAATTTTAAACCACTTCCACCTCCACCTAACCCATTGAGCTGAAATTTTGCACACGCACATTTGGTTCTGGTGACAATGCAATCTAGTAGGTATACTCAGTATTGTAATTTATTCAAAATGTCCTCCGCTCCAAGATGGCGGATTACATATTTCTTCACCACCTCCTCGACATGATTATCAAATGCAAGGGTTCCCCCGCACAAGCATGTGGTTGCTTCTGGGGTACTCCTAGTTTAGAGTATTGTGAGGGTGAGAATTATTATTATTATTATATCATTATTATAGAAAACGACAAGGTCAGCGACCTCATACTAAATCCAAGATGGCGGCCGCCCCAAAATAGCAGATTACTTATTTCTTCACAGGCTCCTTGAGACGGGTATCAGAAGAAAGGGTTTCACGAGTAGAAAACAAAACGGTGGGTGACGTCATACTAAATCCAATATGGCGGATACCCAAGATGATGGACTAAATTTCTTTACCACCCTCGTGACATGGGAACCAAATATTTACTAAAAGGCACAAAATAAAAAAAATAAGGAACTTTTTAAAAACAAGCTTTTATTTAAGCCATGTAGTAAAACGAATAAAATACGTTTAGCTTTTCGTTAAGGTAATTCAATGCTACATGCGCTTTTGAAATCAAAAAGCTTGTCTGGCGAATTGTATAGAAAATACATACTTTGGCAAGTACTTGCTTGTCAACCAATCACCGTCCAATAAAATTAATTGGTACCTACTTTTATGAAAATTTTTCGTGACAAGCAATTACCTTAACGTACATGGCTTAGTAGATAGGCTATGAGAGTACGAGGACATTTTTCCCATGTTAATCCTTATGCGCCTATAAATGGGTAAAAACGTGACAAACCGTCTGCGAATTTTTCCAAAAATTTTCCGCGACTTTCTTCAGAGGTCAGTTTTCAGGAAAACTCCCCAGCAAGTACTAAGAATTTTCTGTAATTTTCCCAAACTTGAGAAAACCGAATTATTGTGCCGAGGTGACAATTACACATGTGGGTAGGGTCGACAGAACTGGGATAGCATTCGACCACAATTTCCCGGTTTTGAATTGGACAGTTTGAAAAAAGCACCAGAGATATTTTCAATAGGATAGGAATAGACATTATACTGGGGGTCGGGGGAACATTTCTAACCAAATTTCCACGCGACTTTTTTCAGATTTTCATTCTCGGTAACCTATTATTAGGAATATGTGAGACAAGACATACACAAGTGTTACTAAGATTTGATTGGTGAAAATAAAGGAATTTTTCGAATATGCTTTGATCAGTTTATGCGAGAAATTTTAACTTTGGTACAGGAATGGATTTTTGTGACTGTAGCTGAAAGCAATGAAATACTGAGAAATCAACGTTCAGATTATCGATCGGGTACCAAACGAGTTCTGACGTGAGGATTGGATATACCTACCTATTTTCAGATTTTAGGGCTAGAGATTTTTTAGTGACGATTTTAGTGGGGGACACTCGGGATTAGGATATTTTTTTATACTAAGATTTGAATAGTGAAAATGGCATCAAATCATCAATTCATCAAATCATTTTACGATTTATTTTTGTTGAAATTCTACACTTTTAGTCACATAGGTTTCAAGATAAAACTATGTGTAGAATAATAGTTTGAGAATTTAGATGCTAAGAAAAGTGATACTAAAATTATGAACAGTAAAAGTCACGTTTTTTCCGAAAATAATTTTATGAAATAGGTACCTACTATAGTACTCTGTGATCTGAGAATTCAAACGCTAACCTATTGATCTACATATTTTGGTGTTTCAATACAAGTGTTTCTGATGAAAGGGACTTTTCCTTTGAGTTTGACTAGAAATCGGTAAAAAAATTAGATTGAAACTTGTCCCTAAAAAATGAACAATCAGTAAAAGTGAAATTGGTTGAATAACTTGTATGGCTTAATGGGACCCTATTGATACAAAAGTTTAATAATTATCTCAGATGCACTATACATTTGAAAGAGATAAGGACAAATATAAACCTAATTTGAAATTTTTAATGAGTAATTACTTTTTTATTTTCTTCTTAAAACCGCTTATACAAATCCAATTCCCACATATTCTACTTGTGAAGTCAAGCCATTTTGGACCCGGGCCTAATAACGTTTTCACCTTTATTTTTTCAATTAGATACATTTGAAAATTAGAAACAAATACAAGCAAGAAACAGAAAATTTGTTTTGTGTTTGGTAATCAATATTTAGAATGTAATGAAATTAACTCCCGAAAGAACTTCTAACATTTGTTCTATTTTTCTAAAGAAAATAAAAACAAAGTATCCCAGTAGTAGCCTTAAAAGAGATACGGAAAAAAGGAATTAAGTAGTAGTTTAGTGCAAAAATTCAATAGGTAATTTAAAACCGTATTTGGTTTTTATTTTTTTTTTATACTTGGAACAAGGCGGTTTTTGGGATCACTGATTGCGAATTTGGAATTAGATTTTCGAAATTCGAAATGGCGGATCCAATTTGACGGACGTCAAATTGAAAATTTAGCCAAGTTTTATGATACCTGGTATAAGGCTTTTGAAATCGCTGATTACGGATTTGGAACTAGATTATCATAATGACAACGCATTCCATACAAGTTTGATTGTTTTGATTTTATGATTTTTCTTAACCAGTTACGAAGATATGGGCGTTTTGGCACTTAGGCTTAAACTATTATTTGTTTGACCGCTTATACAGGCCCAACTCATCATTATTCTACCTACAATGTCAAGCCTTTTTCAACGCTATTAGACCCTGGTATATATTTATATTTATAAAAAGTAAGCAAGATAAATAATTTGTTTAGTTTTTAGTTACAAATATTTAAAATTTATTGAAATTATAATTTTCGAAGGAACTTTAACATTTGTTGTGTTGTCCTAAAGAAAACAAGGACAAAGCGCTCCAACTGTACCTACCTTTAAAAGGGACACGAACAAATGGAATTAAGTGACTTAATTCAAAAATTCAATTATCTAAACCTTATTTGATTTTTAATTTTATCTTTTTTTATTCTTAAAACAGAATAATGTTTTACAAAAAAAAACATACTTATGTCTTTTTGAAATCCTGATGTGGTCGGTTGAATCCATTCACTGGGTTTACATTCATAAGGATTTAAATTTATAAATTGTTTTATGGCTCAAATAAATATCGATGGGAAAAAATCAATACATAATAAATATCACTTCAAAAACGAAAGAGCAGGGCCGTCAATATCAATTTCTTAATACAACATCATACTAGATCAAGCTTCAAAATTAGACATTTGCACCATATTGCAACAATCTAAACTTTATAATTTCAGTTAGAAATAAAACTCCTCAGTGGAAATAACAAAATATAAAAAAAATATTTTTATTTTCATTTGTTACGGTTAAAATATTATAGCGATCTATAAAAATAAGAAAATAATTGTCCACTTTTTTTGTTTTGACTTTTCATTGCCGAATGTAATAATTAAAATTGGATATTTTTTAACCACTTTAGATAAAAACTATCCTTTAACAAAATTATGTTTGCTTTATAAAAAATGTTCAGTTTTTTCCTTAAATGGAAATAAATCCATATTTGTTAGCTAATTGTTTTCTACGAAAATAGTTCAAGTAAATTAGTTTTTTTAGGAGAAATACTTTTATAAAGTTTTAAAAATTTGGGTGCAGAGTCCTAATAGACATCCAAATACAGATCAAAAGAGTCCCCACCTCTCAGGGGTGTGCTTAATTCCCTTTTGCTTCAAAAACAACCCTCTTATGTGACCTGATGTCCGTTTTTGATTTTTCCCAAAAACTGTTGCTCTGACGAGGAAAACAAATAGAACCTAAAATATTTGCTATGAAATTGTACATCATTTAGGTCCTCTACATTTTTTTCGTATATCCAGCCCTTATCTTACAAATATGGTTTGAAAAATTAGGATATACGTTGCTAAAGTTAGGCAAAAACGAGTAAAGTGACAAATATCTTGAAATACATCGGTCATAGAAAAATATTACATGCAAAGCAGATTTTTCTTACAAAAACCTGGCTATAAGGACAGGAAATATGACTACAGAAAATTTTATTATTACTACTATGTCTTTCATATGTACTCGAGCCCGTTTTCACTCCACCGCTGAAGTAGAGCTCCCGGTGCGTTTTTTATGCGGTTTCCCCTTGAGGCCTCATCTACTAAAAAATAAGTACTGTTTATTTAATAATTGTATTATCATCAGCAAATTTTTCCTAAAGATAGGTCACAAAAAACTCTACGTTGGCGCAAAATTCAGGTCCTAATCTCAATTTTCAAGGCCTACTACGAATTTTTTTTCTAGTAAAAAAATGACGAAAATCATTTAGCGATTTTTTATTTAAAATCTAACAACACAGCGTTAATCAGGATAACCCAAAACCCCCACATACCATGCTACAAGGTTCGAAAGATGAGCTAAATAGGAATTTTAAGGCGCTAGGATACCCCCCATTTTCAAGGGTTTCGTAGTTTACGTCACTTGCATTTCTTAATATTTTCACTTGATTTTTTTTGTGGCTTAGATAAAACTATGAAGAATCGTCGTTGTGTATCACGAACTGAGCAGGACTAATGCGACACTGTTAAAAAAAAATGCCAAACATACCCGAAATTCGACTATATTCGGTTAAGAATTTCGAGTATTTCCGCCGCTCAAAAATAATTCGAAAGACACAACGACGATTGAGACATTCGATAACATTATTTTAAGACTACTTTCAAGTCGATACGTTTGTTCGTTTGGCTATGATTTGAAAACTACGAACCCATTGCCCCGCAATAAAATGATCCGTGAATTGGCCATCCGAGCAGGAATTAGACGTACGGAGATAGACGGGCGGGCGTTCGCTGGAACTCGTGGTTCCCCTACTCCCCCTACTTCGGCCTACCTCACCGGGCTCGGGAACCACGTCAGGGGAACTTTCAATCGATATCAGATGTTTCATTTTTCATTTTATTAGTCTCAGTCTCCCTTATTTGTGTTTCGTTTGTTTTGAATGTTAGAATATTACATTATGTATGTCGACTGGCATATAATAATACTCATTATTATTATTCCTCCAGGAATAATAAATAAATAATTATTATTCACAAAGTACTTTTTGCTTTTGTGTAAGATGGTTTAATCCCTAGGGCATAAAATGGCCTGGTCGTGCAAAGAGAGTAAATTTAAATTCTGTGCGCTTGATTTTTACTTTAAAAATGCGATAGGTACAAGTAATATTTTTGTGAAATAAATGGGTCATGTGAAGCATTTTTTGAAAACGAATAATATCCCATGTAGTACGATTATTGTGTCAAATCGCTGCATGATAAAAGCTAATTTATAAACTTTCCAGAGGGAACGATAATAATTCTGACATCCAGTCAGTTTTAGAAACTTATTCTTCGTTGGAAGATTGTTCGAAAGTCATTTGAGTTGAAAATCGGGCAAAATAAAAATAGAAGGTACATTTGATTGTTCCAGTTTGTCGAATTTATGACATTTTAATACATTTTCTAGGATGTTCGATAATTCAGATGTGTCAGAAGGTTCTGAAACTGAACGGCAGTCAGGGCAAGAATACCTATAATGTTTGATAATGATGTCGCAACAGTCACAGTGAAACCAATAGGAGTAATTTGTGGGCTTGTGTGCTTTTATTCCCGTACCTAATATGGTTCCCAGAATTTGAGAGAGGGGTACTAGGGTACTAACACATATTTTGCATTTAGCACACTTATTATTCGGATTTAGGTATAAGTGCAGGTGCATAGGGTTTGAGAAACAAACTTTCTGGGAAAAACAGGGCTTTGAATGAAACATTTACAAGGGATTAGAAATTAATAGCTCCTATTATCTCAAAACTATTACTTTATTTAAAAACGGAGACCGGTTTCGCAACTCTATAAATTTACCTACATCCTCAGGGCAGGTAGTAGGTATATGTATAAATAAATAAAGAACCTTTACTTACCTAGCCATTATATATTTGAGCCACAAGTCAAAGTTGAAACAATTAAAAACGATTACATAATTATATTTCAAGTATCTCCTTCAAATTTCCTGCAAGCTCTTTGACTATAAGTGATTATCCTTTATTTATTTAAATTACGAAGATATAATTCAAAGTCTTGAACCACAATAATATAATCTAGTATATAAAATTGTATAAAGTAGGTAACTAGTTTCGGCTTTAAGCCATCATCAGACCTGAAATATTAAAATAACAAGAAACTATGTTATTATAGTTATACAATGTAAGTGATTACCTTATTTTTATTTGGTTCACAAATAAAATGAAGTTGTAAAGTCAATATAATATTAATATTATAAATATAAATAAAGGTAATAATTTGGTAATCTAATAGTTGTGGATGTTAGAAATTTCTAACCAGATCTAGGAAAATATTAAATTCAAAATTCACGTTGTTGTTTAGACAAGTAATATTAGAATTATTTACAGCTTTATACATTTCTAAAATTTCAAATAAATCCAGACGTTTTCCTTTATTGCAAATGTGTAAAGCTCTGAAATTATTATTAATATCAAATTTATGATTTGTCTCCAGAATATGATTTGAAAAATGAGAATTAGTGAGTGCCAAAAAATTGTTTTTGTTTTTTTCAATAAGTTTAACATGATCATTAATTCTAGTTCCAAAACTTCTACCAGTTTGACCAATATAAATTGAATTACAGTTGTTGCAAGATAAACAATAAACTCCAGATTTAGACATCAGTGGTATTTTATCTTTTGTGTTTATAAGTCTTTTACCAATGTTATTATTTGTTTTGAAACTAATTTTGATATTCAATTTTCTAAAAATCTTTGATATTGAAATTGATATTGGGCCATAAAAACTTAAAAATCTATAAAAATTAGTTTTTTCAGTTGCATGATATACGTGAAAAGAAAATTTGTGTTTGTATAAATATTTAAAGTAGATTTTTTTAATTTTGTTTAAAGGGTATCCGTTATTTATTGCTAATTGTTTAATGCTATTTAGTTCTTTTACAAAAGTGTTTTCCGAAAGTGGTATAGAGAAAAGACGATGAAATAGAGAATTAAATGCAGAAAATTTATGACTGTATGGATGATTACTTTGAAAAGGAATTAAACAATCTGTTGTGGTAGGTTTTCTATATATTCCAAAATTAAGTTCATTTTTGTCAAAATCTTTAGATATAAGTATGTCTAAAAATGGTAAAGAATCATCATTTTCAATTTCATATGTGAATTTGATGTTTGGATGTATTGAATTGATAAAATCGGCAAATTCATTAATTACAGTATTATTTTCGCAATCAAAAATAAAGATACAGTCATCAACGTATCTTCTATAAAATTTAATTGTTCTAGAAAAAGTTGGATTGTTCAAAAATTTTTGTTCAAAATTATACATAAAAACATGTGCTAAGAAAGGTCTTTGCACACCAACAATTTGAGTGGTCCTGTTGACTATTTAACTGTTTTAAAAAGATTTCAAATTTGGTATGTGGAGGTTTTAGGGTATCCCGATTAACGCTGTGGTGTCCGATTTTAAATAAAAAATTCGCTAAATGGTTTTCGTAATTTTTTACTAGAAAAAAAAATCGTAGTAGGCCTTGAAAATTGAGATTAAGATCTGAAATTTTGCACGAAAGTAGAGTTTTTTGCGACCTATCTTCAGAAAAAAAAAACGGCTAAAATCGGATGAAAAATAAAAAAAATTACAGAGGTGTCTCAATCCCAAAGGGGCCACACTGTATGTATTTGTATCTATGTATTTTTATCTATGTACAGGGTGCCCTATTTAGATGGAATAATGAATATAACTTTTTAAAGACACCTTGTATAAAAAATGTTTCAGACAAGAGTTTTTCAGTTGATCTATCTGCATATTTTGGTGACATTGAATTTTTTTGGAGCCAATCATTTCGTTGCTATGGAAACCAACTTTGTTTTTTTTAATGGCACCATACACTTCTCTGTTCAAATTTGGAATCAGCTCCTTTTTGTGCATACGAACATGTAAAATTTCATTGGGGTTGCATAAGAAAAATTTTGAGAAAAAGTAGAATTTCTGCAAGTATGCCAAAATTTAAATTCGAGAGCCATGCCTAATGAAAATTTTGACATTTACATATGTCATTATGACAACCGCGTTATTGGTCCATTTATTATCAATGGTAATTTGACTGGCGAAATGTATTTGTATCTTTTGCAAAATCAGGTGATTCCTGACCTTGGTATGCCAATCCAGGATATCTGGTTCCAGCAAGATGAAGCACCTCCCCATTACCACCGTGATGTGCGCAGCTATTTAAACTAAGTCTTTCCACAATCTTGGATTGGCAGAAGGATAGAGCAGCGCATAAGAAAGGAATAGTGTTGATTCCTCCAGAATGGATTAGGAATGTTATAGTTAGTAGTTTTTAGGACGGACTGGGCCATTGTCTCGCTGTGAATGTAGAACATTTCAAGCATTTGATTAATTGATTTTTAGGTACCGTTGATTTATTGTGCCTATTTATTTATTAATAAACAAATTTTGCAAGCTTAACATGATTTAGGCGTTGGTTTCCATAGCAACGAAATGACTGGCTCCAAAAAATTCAAGGTCACCAAAGTATGCAGATAGATCAACTAAAAAACTCTTGTCTGAAACATTTTTTATACAAGGTGTCTTTAAAAAGTTATATTCATTATTCCATCTAAATAGGACACCCTGTACATAGATAAAAATACATAGATACAAATACATACAGTGTGGCCCATTTGGAATGGACACACCTTTGTATTTTTTTATTTTTCATCCGATTTTAGCCGTTTTTTTTTCTGAAGATAGGTCGCAAAAAACTCTTTACTTTCGTGCAAAATATCAGATCTTAATCTCAATTTTCAAGGCCTACTACTTTTTTTTTTCTAGTAAAAAAAGACGAAAACCATTTAGCGTTTTTTTTATTTAAAATCGGACACCACAGCGTTAATCGGGATACCCTAAAACCCACACATACCAAATTTGAACAAAAAATACACAAGGAGTTCCATTCTGCGGGTTGTAAAAGTTGAGCAAAATAGGAATTTTAAAGGCATCTGCAAGTCAAGTGTGCCATGGAATCATTTCAAAGCAGTTGAATAGTCAACAGGACCACTCAAATTGTTGGTGTGCAAATATCCAATACAAAAATATACAGAGTGTCCTTCTCTGTACCATCTCAAAATACTGAATTTTTTGGAACTTCAAATCGAGTATATCAAAAGTGCCCCAGCCACTATAAACGAAGTAAGTCTATCAAAATACAGAAGCCTGCCAGTCAGTAAATCCATATGAGTTAAGGTGGCTGGAAGGAAACGCACAGAAAATGTTGACCAGTATAAAGTTTCATAAAATGTCAGCATTTTGAGATGGCCCATAGAAAAATACCCTGTATATTTTTTGTATTCAATCTTTGCACACCAATACTTTGAGTAGTCCTGTTGATCATTCAACTGTTTTCAGGGGATTCCACAACATACTTGACTCGCCAGATGCCTTTAAAATTCCTATTTAGCCCATCTTTAGAACCTTGTAGCATGGAACTCCCTGTATATTTTTTGTTCAAATTTGGTATTTGGGGGTTTTGGTGTATCCTGATTAATGCTGTGGTGTTAGATTTTAAATAAAAAATCGCTAAATGATTTTCGTCATTATTTACTAGGAAAAAAAATTCGTAGTAGGCCTGAAAATTGAGATTAAGACCTGAATTTTGCGCCGAAGTAGAGTTTTTTGTGACCTATCTTTAGGAAAAATTACCTGAAGATAATACAATTATTGAATAAACAGTACTTAGTTTTTAGTAGATGAGGCCTCAAGGGGAAACCGCATAAAAAACGCGCCGGGAGCTCTACTTCAGCGTTGGTGTGGAAAAGGGCTCGAGTACAATATATCGTCCCTCTTTTCACGTATGGGCGTATCTGATTTTTACTTATTTTACAGGAAGAGGAAAAAACAAAATTGGTTAACCTATTAAATACCTATTAAATACTCTCACGTGTAAATGTAACCACGATAGAACCAAATAACATTTTTATAGTGATACGGCGAAAGAACGTAGTTTAAGCTGGTGCATTAGTTGTTAATAAATTTAAGAGGTATTTTTTTAAAAAGAAAAAAGTTTGCATTTAAGCCTCTACGTAATATTCTTTTTCTGTATAGCAATCAAGTTACAACCTTTTTTAAAAATAAAAATTGGAAAGAAACCACAATATAGTTGTAAGTGAAAGATTTTATTTCTACCAAGGTACAGCGACAATACAAAAATAAAAAGTAGAATCCTTTGTATTCTATAAGAATAAAACCAAAACTTAGGTACCTACTCCGTTTCATGAGGCAAACTTTAAAAAAATCCTGAAATTCACGGCACTTCGGCGTAACATTTAAGTGAGTGTTGTAATAATATTTCTTATAATATTTATAAAATATTATAAAACAGATTTTGAGAAATATTACTATAATGTTTTATAAATGTTGCAAAATTTTCAAGTAGGTACTTTGGAATTATTTTTAAATATTTGTAAAATATTTTGTGGGAATATTAATATAATGTGAGGAAAAATATTTTAGCAAAACATTTTCATCATATATATTATATAAATATTGTTATATTTTCTGAATCTTTGGAATCATTTAAAAATATTTTTGAAATTATTTGTGTTTTATACCACCGGCGTTTGTATAATATTTTAACTGCACAACCTTTACGTATTTTCCGGCACTTCACAGTTTTTAGTTCTAAAGACACTACATTCACGTTACCGTCTTTCCAAACCACAAGTACGTCCATTTTAACAATAGAAAAATATCCACGCCTCTGAAACTTCCTCGAAATACAACAACTGCGCTGGTTTATAGGTTAGAATCATATGTTTCTTGGTTCGTTTGCTGCAAGTTACGCCCACAAAATTCCCCTTCAAGTTGTCGCTTAATTTCACACGAACGGGCGTACCTTGACTTACGCCTATACGTGAGAAATATTTTGTGGATGTTCGCATTTACGCCGTCAGGTGATGTGTTGACTATGCCCCACCTACAAGTTTTACAGATACGCCACTTTGTGAAATCAAAGCCATCCCCAAGAGGGACTTATCGCATTTTTTGTTAGTTACGCCCTTACGTGATAAGAGGGACGATATGAAAGACATAGTAGTAATAATAAAATTTTCTGTAGTCATATTTCCTGTCCTTATAGCCAGGTTTGTGTAAGAAAAATCTGCTTTGCATGTAATATTTTTCTATGGTCGATGTATTTCAAGATATTTGTAACTTTACTCGTTTTTGCCTAACTTTAGCAACGTATATCCTAATTTTTTAAACCATATTTGTGAGATAAGAGCTGGATATACGAAAAAAATTTCGAGGACCTAAATTATGTATAATTTCATAACAAATATTTTAGGTTCTATTCATTTTCCTCGTCAGAGCAACAGTTTTTGGGAAAAATCAAAAACGGACATCAGGTCACATAAGAGGGTTGTTTTTGAAGCAAAAGGGAATTAAGCACACCCCTGAGAGGTGGGGAGTCTTTTGATCTGTATTTGGATGGCTATTAGGACTCTGCACCCAAATTTGTAAAACTTTATAAAATTATTTCTCCTAAAAAACTAATTTACTTGAACTATTTCCGTAGGAAACAATTAGCTAACAAATATTGATTTATTTCCATTTAAGGAAAAAACTGAACATTTTTTATAAAGCAAACATAATTTTGTTGAAGGACAGTTTTTATCTAAAGTAGTTACGTCGCTATGAACAATGGTCCTGATTGTGTTAAAGTGCAGACAAAGTGCTGAGTGCGCGGGCACCTGCAGGCTAAGTTGCATTTTGTATCCCTATATATTTAAGCTTTGCTCTATTGTTAATCAGTTCTATCTTGTCTTGTAGCAGTAGACGCTGCCCTGTTGTAACTGTCAAAATAAATTGTTTTAGAAACGTATTTTTCGAAATCGTTAATTTAACTGGCGCAGTCGGTAGGACGTGCGTCCAGTTTCCGCGACCGTAGTTTGGAATCCCCACGGTATCGGCACCGCATTCTACCGCGTCGCGAGAAGCTGAAAGATTTTTATCTTGAAGACGTCGTCCAACAACCTGATCTTCGAGGCATCGCAGCAGCAGCCCCTGGATCAACCCCTGGCAGCCAACACCGCAGGAGCTACAGACAAGATATTGCTCACCTTAGGACTTTGGCCGGCGATCAGAACCAGCTTTTGGTAAGAGTCAAGTGTTCCTTTGGATTCCTATTTTATTCCTTATTTTTTACGATATTTTTGAAGATTTTTACGATATTTTTGAAGATTTTAAGTTATTTTTGAAGATTTGCTCACCTTAGGACTTTGGCCGGCGATCAGAACCAGCTTTTGGTAAGAGTCAAGTGTTCCTTTGGATTCCCATTTTATTCCTTATTTTTTACGATATTTTTGAAGATTTTTACGATATTTTTGAAGATTTTAAGTTATTTTTGAAGATTTTAAGATATTTTTGAAGATTTTGATATATTTATTTGATGAGTGACGTTGATATTGAGGATATTACAAGTTTATTTTCATCAAGTTCAAGTTTTGACGAACCAAGTAGTTCATCTGACGTTAACCAAGTTATTAAAGAAGAAAGTAAAAATAAAATAATCGCAATGGCAGACGAAAAACTTAACTTACCAATGCTTAAGATGTATGTAGAAACAATTTCTAATTTTGACGGCAATGCAACTTCCTTGCCGAAATTTATCTCGTAATGTGATTACCTTTTTGAAACTTATAATGGCATAAATGATGAATTTTTTCAGATGAAACTCACTGGACGCGCTGAATTATTGATAGGTTGCCGCAATGAGTTAAATACGTGGCAGAAAATTAAGGACGCACTAAATCAATGCTTTGGTGATCGTCGCAATTTGGAGTGCCTAGAGAAGGACTTATTTACGGCTAGGCCATTTAAAAATGAATCTCCTTTAGATTTCGCAAAACGACTTCAGGTTATGAGGAGTAATCTGAGACAAAAAGTGAATTCAGATGTATACTTAACCCAAGCCGCTAAAGAAATTTACGTTAGGCAATATGATGAATTATGTTTAAGGACTTTTGTTAGAGGTTTGACAGGTCCCCTACAGACTATCATTCGTTTGAAGGAACCTGCATCTCTCGAAGATGCAATGACACTAATCATTCAAGAAGAAAATTTTAACTATACCCAAAATATTTTTAAAAGTAGTTCTCAAAGTAATTTTCCAAGTTTTCCACAAAATAATCAGAGAACATATCAAAGACAAAATAATTTCTCACAAAGTAATTTTTCTCGCCCTAACTATCAGAGCAATTTGCAAAATAACTTCCCTCGTCCTAGTTATCAAAATAATTTCCTTAGAAATAATTTCCAAAGTTATAATAACCAACCTTTTAGGAATAATTTCCAAAACCAGAATTTTTCAACTAGACCAAACTTCCCAAGCCAACCCATTAACATTCAACCAAATTTTAATAACCAACAGAGACGTTTTCCCACGAACAGACAAGTTTTTGGACCATCCCGTAAGTTTTTAGACCCACAGGACAAAATATACAAAGGCAATACGAGCCTATGCAAGTCAATTCCCAAATGGCTAGAAATAATACTTTTATTAACACAAATTTTGGAAACCCAGAAGCTATGTCAACAAATTCGCGTGTACCTTCTAATGTACACAGAAGCTTTTCAGCACGACAGAATAATTTTCCCCGAAATAATTATCAGCCGCAAAGTAACGCTATAGTCGAAGAACTATATCAAATTAATAATGAAAACGCGAGTAATAATTCAACACAGTCAATGCGCGATGCGTATGACCAAACTCTTTCTCAAAATGAACCCCAAAACCAAATTCAAACTCAAAAAATTAACTCCGAAAATTTTCCATTGGTGAGTCATCCTCCCAAACGGAAGAAATAAACCAGGAAAAAGAAATAGTCGAAATTTATATGGAACAACATAACAGTTTAGCTTATATTCAAATTAAAAATCCCAAAATGAAATTGCTTATCGATACAGGTTGTTTTCATTCAATTTTAAGACCTTCTATCGTAGAAAAATATTTTCCAAATTGTATTTATACTGGTCCCACGCAAGTCAAAACGAGTTTAGGCGAAACAGAAATTAAATTCAGAGCCAATATTCCGGCTCCAGAAGAACTAAACACTGATATGGTCATTCCGATAATTTTATTTGATTTCCACCCTTATTTTGATGGCATTATAGGCTTACGCGATTTAAAGAAATTAAAATTCCATATTGACCTCGAAAATGATGTTCTTGTCAACCATGTAACAACAATTCCTTTTTATTATAGGCGACCGGATGATAAACAATACTCCATTTCAGTTAACGCACACGAGGCGCTTTCAACTAAAATCCCAGTAGATAAATTTAATAATAATGCTATTGTTCCCCAACGCAACATAACTAGTCTTTATTCTCCAGAAACAACGGACACAGTTTTAAATAACGAAGATGGTTCTGATATGATTAATTTACTATATTTAGATTTTCAAGATTTTAATAATGATAATGATAATGTTAATGACGATATATTTTATGACACTTGTGAAATAAATGGAGTTTTTACAGAAGGAACTAATGAAGTTAAAATAAATAAAGTTATGAAAAATAAAAATAGAGTTAGGAAGAATAAGAATAAAGTTGAGATAAATAATGAAGATGTTATGAGTGAAAATAACGAAGTTATAAGTTATAATTATAGGAATAATACTGAAAACTTTGAAGATGAATTTTACGGAAGTTACGAAAATTATGAAGTTTATGATAATAATGATGATTTTAAAAATGAAGTTATTAGTGAAGCTAATGAAGTTAATAAAAAAGGAAAAATAAATACTAATGCGGATTCAGAATATTATGAATTTAGGAAAATTATAGAAAATAATGATAACAATGAAAATAATGGTAATGTTGTTGAAATAAAAAGAAATTTATTTGAGATGCCCGAGAGGTACTCACTGGCACATTGTGTGTCGTCCGATTTTAAAATGAGCGCTGGTATTGCAGCCGAATTTAAAGAAAGGTATGATAACGTTGCTAATTTAAAGAAACAAAACAAACAAGTAGGCGAAGTAGGAATATTAACAGTTATAAATACTAGAAAACGTTTTATATATTATTTAATTACCAAGAATCACTTTCATGAGAAACCGACTTACTATACCATATTTACTTGTCTTAAAAACTTACGAAGTCATGTGATCAAAAATGACATAAAATATTTAGCTATGCCAAGGATAGGATGCGGTCTTGACCAATTAGATTGGAATATAATGAAAGAAATGATTAATTTTATTTTTAAATCTGTGCAAGCGGAAATAGTCATTTGCTACATAGATAATGATGTTTCAGAAGTAAACCCGATTTTTTCTGCAAATGAAAGTCCACCAGAACCTATATATGGTGTACCAAAAAACATAAAAATTTCTCTAAACAAAGATCGACGAACAATTAATTTCGAAGAACCAATAAAATTTTATAAAGAACGTACCGTTGACGGAAACAAGATAACAGTAAAATATATTCCTGAAAATAATTTTCAATTAAGTAACCCGGATTTAGAATTCGAATTAAAGTTAGACGAATTTTTAAAAGAACAAAAAGAAAAGGTTAGGAAAAGTCGAAATAACAATGACCTTAACGCTATCGAGAATCAGTCAATTTTAGGAAATCCCGGTGATATTGATGAAGAAATTCATAGATTTTTGAATAACCCTATAACTAATGATGAAATCAGAGAATATTTAGAGGCGGAAATCCCCGAAGAAAATCGTGAAGTAAATGAAAATAGTTCAAAACCAAAAATATAAATATAATATCCGATATTCTAATTAAACCTACCGGAGAGATTGAAGAACTTATTGAAAATAGAAACGAAATTGAAACTGTTCATTCTGCAATCGAAGATCCAATTTTAACCATTCCAATAACTGAAAATTGTCTAAACATTTATAATAATCAAATTATATTTATTTTAAAAGACTCTGGAAGATATCATGTTATAAAGACATGTCCTTTTCCCAATAAAATAAGACTAACTGTCTACCTAACACTGAAAAATTATGCTTATGAATTAATTAAATTTTTCAAGGAATACATAAATCCGAAACTACTCTACAGTATTTATATTCAAAAGAGTGAAATTGATTTGAAACCGAGAATCTGCAATTTACTAGCAAAAACTTTCAAAAATCATGCGTATAAACTTAATTTCTCTAACATTTTCTTAACCGATGTAACTGAAAAGGATCGTCAACAAGAACTGTTACGATACCATCATGAAACAAAGACATGTCATCGTAGCATAAACGAAACTCTGTTAGCTTTGAAAAAATTATATTATTGGCCCAATATGAAAAATGACATAACGGAATACAGTAATAGATGCGAATATTGTAATGCTAAATATGATAGGAACCCACCTAAAATAAAATTTGCCTTAACTACAACTCCGTCACAACCTTTTGAATCCATACATATGGACACTTTTCAAATTTTAGGAAGAAAGTATTTGACAATAATTGATGTTTTTTCAAAATACGCTCAAGCTTATCCTTTAGAATCATGTAATTCAACTGATGTAATGGATGGAATTTTTAATTTTGTATCACACTTTGGAATACCAAAATCAATAACATGTGATAACGGTACTGAGTTCAAAACAAGTCTTCTTACTGAGTTTTGTAAACTTCGTAATGCAAATCTACATTTTACGACACCCGGTAACTCGAACAGTAATAGTAATATAGAAAGATTACATAATACGCTACTTGATAGTATACGCGAGTTACGTTCCCACGAGAGGAAGCAAATCCAGAAATTAATATGATTTTGTATACTCAACACTTCTCTAATGTTATAAAAGATGTAAAAACCCCAGATGTAACCAGTCTTGTACTCCGTTCTCTAATAAATTGTTTTTAAAAAGCAATTGCCGTGGTCTCGTATCGTAATTGGTGCAGTCGGTAGGACGCTGCCAATCGGTCGTTAGTCTGTTGCAGATTCGATCGCGCTGTATCAAATAGGTATCGATCCGAACACCGGGCCCCACGGATCCAGCAAGGACAGCATCGCCTGCAGGACACCGAGGGACCCACAACCGAGACGAACCACGGAGAGAACGCCTAAGGAGAAGTCCAACTTCGACAACTCTCCTCTTAGGACCTTAGGATACGAAGTCCTGAGTACCTGGACAAGCATCGCCGGGACTTATAGGCACTAGGTATAAGAAGAAACAAATGAAAACACCGAGCTTCATCACACTGCTTTTGTAAGTTGCTTAATCCTTTTTGCCAATTTCCTTTTGTACAGTTGATTTTTTAGTTGTAATTTTCGTATTTTTAAGAAGCCATTTTCCCAATTATTTTTAGTTTATGAGCGATAGTATTATTGAAAATTTAGCTGATTTCTTTTTAAATTTAAATATTGAGAACGAAATCAATATGCCAGCCGATAATGTTAATGTTTCTCTTCTACGTTACCAAGCAGATAATATTCCCTTGTTTGACGGAAACCCAAATTTGCTTAATAGATTTATCTCTTCTTGCGAAAATCTTATCAGAAATTTCTTTGACACTAGAAATGCCGAAAATTTTGTAAATAATTGTCTATTATATACCATTTTAAGTAAACTAAGAGATCGCGCAGCTGATTTAATAGGTTCTAGATCAGAAATAACTTCTTGGGCAGATATAAAAAATGCTTTAATTAATACTTTCTCCGATCAACGTAGTATAGACTGTTTGATACAAGATTTAATTTCAATGAAACCCCAAAGAAATGAAACTCCTTTACAATTTGGAATGAGGATCCAGGATGCACGAAGTTTACTTTTTTCCAAGTTAAATTTAACGAATATTAATGCAAACGAAAAAGTTATTACCATAAAACATTACGATGATTTTGCTTTAAAAACATTTATCAATGGCCTTCCCTATCAAACTCAACTTGTTGTTCGACTTAAATCTCCTGATTCATTAGAAAAAGCCTTATCTTTAGTAGTAGAAGAAGAAAATTTCAAATATCTGAATACCGGACAAAACCAAAATTTGAACCCCAACCAAGAATGAACCCTTTTCTAGTTAACAAACCTAATTTTTCTAGACCCCAATTTTCCTCCTCACCAATTTTCTATAATAGACCACCAACACAACTTCCTACTTTTCCAAATCAAAGAATATTTCCTAGACCCCCAATATTTCAACCTCAAGTTACACAACCCCAATTTAGACCCAACTACACAACCCCAATTTAGACCAACTACACAACCCCAATTTAGACCAACTATTCCTTCTAGACCTAATTTTCAACCTCGTTTCACACCTTATTTTCAACCTCAGCAAAGACCCAATTTTTCTAATTTCCAATCTCGATATCCAACACAACAGCACCCCTATTTTGCTAATCAAAGAACAAGCGCAATTTTACGAAACCAACAACAACGAAACCCAAATCAACCCGAAGCTATGGAAACCAGTAGCACTCAATCTCGAACCAATAATCCAAAACACGTTTCTAAATTTGAAGAACTTTTCAATCACGAAATTAATCCCGATCAATCCGAAGCATCAATCACTGAAATTGACGAAAATCAATATCCCGATTATTTCTACGAAAACTTTTACTCGCCTGAGTACGACAGTTATTCTTTTTCCCACGATTATGACACTGATTATTCCCAGAATCCATACGAGACTTACCTTCCTCAAATTTCACATTGCGATCCCATGCTTTCCGCTGACTTTTCACAAAGTACCTCGAACTCTGACATGAACTCTGGACAACACGTAAATTTTACCAAGGACAACTTGAAAGACAACCCGTCTTAATCGACTTAAATAACATCCGCCAAGACTTACCTCATATTTACATCCCAGAAATTGACTCATATTTTCTCATAGATACCGGTAGCTCACGTAGCATACTAAATCCTAGAATAGCACAAACGTTTTACAAAGAATTCATTAGAAATTAGATATTTAATATTCAGACAGCACACGCAAGTACTTTCCATGACGAAGTCGCCGTTATTCCAATTTTTAAAATTTTTAATACTCCAGGATATAAATTTTATTTATTTAACTTTTCTGAAAAATTTGATGGCCTCATCGGAGCCAATCTAATTGATAGATTAGATACCAATATTAAACTAAGGCGCAGAAGATTAAAAACTCCAAATTCAGACATTCCAATAATTTACTCAAATAACGACGCCGATAGTACACCTCAACTTTTAGAACCCTTTCAATCCTATCAAATTATTATACCCCCTAGAACAAAACAAATTGTCAAAATACCAGTAGATTGCGATATTCGAAATTCTTTTGGAATATTAGATTATTTTAAATTCGGAAAAGGTACTGAAATGCCTCGCGCTATCGTAAACATAAAAAATAACTTTGCTATCACTACTATTACCAATATAAACGAAAATCCTGTTAAAATTGTACTAGACGAACCCTTCGAAATTGAACCAATAAACATATGTGACGTTAATTTTTGCGAGAAAATGGAAACTGACGAAATACTTGAACCCGACCAAGACAATATTTTAAAATCAAATTTAAAAGAATTAAGACTCGATCACTGCAACAAAGAAGAACGAGACGCTATTCGAAAACTCTGTTTTGAATTTAGAGATATATTTTACTGCGAAAAAATTCCTTTAACTTTCACAAACAAAATTCGTCATAAAATTAATGTAACTAATGAATCTCCAATTTTTACAAAAAGTTATCGTTATCCCTAAATTCACAGAAATGAAGTAAAAACCCAAATTTCCAAATTACTCGATCAAGGTATCATCCAAGACTCAACTTCTCCATGGTCTAGCCCCAATTGGATAGTTCCAAAAAAAATGGACGCTTCTGGAAAGCGCAAATGGCGAATGGTTATAGACTATAGGAAACTTAACGAACGGACTATTAATGACAAATATCCCTTACCCAATATCTCAGACATTTTAGACAAGTTAGGTAAAAGTCAATATTTTTCGACATTAGATTTGGCTAGTGGTTTTCACCAACTTGAAATGGACCCAGACGACATACCAAAAACTGCTTTTTCCACAGAAAACGGACACTACGAATTCAAACGAATGCCTTTCGGTTTAAAAAACGCGCCCTCTAGTTTTCAGCGGGATATGGACAATGTCCTCCGAGGGCTCCAAAACGAAATTTGCTTAGTTTATCTAGATGATATAGTCATATTTAGTACCTCACTTCAAGAACACATTAGCAGACTTAGACAAGTTTTTACTAGACTCAGAGAATCAAATTTTAAGTTACAACTCGACAAGTCAGAATTTTTACGTACAGAAGTTTTATATTTAGGACATGTAATAACCCCAGACGGAGTAAAACCCAATCCAGACAAAATTTCCGCTGTAAAGAATTTTCCCATTCCCAATACTCAGAAGGACATTAAATCATTTTTAGGCTTACTAGGCTATTACAGACGTTTTATTAAAGACTTTACAAAAATTGTAAAACCAATGACACTTTGTTTAAAGAAAAATTCTAAAGTAGTCCACTCTCCCGAATTTATGAAATCTTTCGAACATTGCAAAAATTTACTTATCAATGCCCCTATTTTAGAGTATCCAAATTTTGAAAAACAATTCATTTTAACGACAGACGCAAGTAACTACGCCATAGGTGCAGTTCTATCACAAGGTGACGTTCCTAATGACAGACCAATTGCATACGCATCCAGAACGCTTAATGACAGTGAAACAAAATACTCCACCATTGAGAAAGAACTTTTGTCAATTGTGTGGAGTTGCAAATATTTTAGACCCTATCTTTTTGGTAGAAAATTCAAAATTTATACTGACCACCGGCCCCTTTGTCTGGTTATTTAATCTCAAGGAACCCAATAGTAAATTAGTTAGATGGAGACTAAGACTTGAAGAATTTGACTACGACATAATTTATAAAAAAGGAAAACAAAACACAAATGCTGACTTTATCTAGAATCAAAATTAACGCCATAGAAAATGAAAGTGTAATTAATAATCCAGGTGAAATAAACCAAGACATTGAACAATTTTTAAAAGATTTAACAGACGAAGCTTACAAAAAATTCGAAACAATTGACTTAACCGAGGACGAAGACACTTTTACTGACATGAATCCCAATTCTTTAATCGCAGAAAAGCCAAAACCAAGCCCAAAAATTAGAATCTTACAAGACATTCAAATTAAACCCCCAAATTTCCCAAGACGACTTACTCCTGTAGATGATACACTCGCTACACCTCATTGAACTAGTAACCAATCTAGTTTAAATGATGGTATTCCCATAATCGACGATATAATAAATAATAAAAATAAACAGATAATAGTTTATCCAAACCCCTATAATAGATTAGAAGTTGTTCACGAAAATTTTGAACATTTAAAAGTTTTAAATATATCTCTCCCAAAAAATAATAAAAAACTTATCTTTGAATTTTTAAGAGACTATTTAACCTCTGACAAGACATATCACACTTATTTCCACGATGAATCAATGTATAAGGAATTTAATGAAGTATATATCACAAATTTTAATCCCAATACTCTTAAACTTATAAAATGCACCAAAATGGTAAATTCTCTTAAGGAAAAAGACGAACGCTTAATGGTTATCAAATTTCAACACGAAGGTAAATGCAACCACCGCGGAATAACAGAAACTTTAGAGCATCTTAAAAGAAATTACTACTGGCCTACTATGAAACGCGACGTGACTAGTTACATAAATGACTGTAACCTTTGTCAAACTGCAAAATATGCAAGAAATAAACCATATGTTCCTATCGTGCTTACCGAGACCGTCGGAAAACCTTTTCAGCTTTTACATGCCGACTTATTCAAATATGATAATCACACCTTCCTTACAGTGATAGACGCATTTTCAAAATTAGGACAAGCTTTCCCAGTTCGAGGAAAAACAGCTATAGAAATTTGCAACGCTTTGATTAAATATTTCTCATTTTACGGCATACCCGAAAAAATTACAATGGACAATGGACGAGAATTTAAAAACGAGACAGTACAAGAACTTCTAAAATCTCACAAAATTCAAATTCACTTTACTACCCCTAATCATCATGAATCGAACTCTCCTGTTGAACGTTTTCACTCTTCATTAATAGAACATTTACGTTTACTCCAACAAAAACATACAAATGAAAATGTAACAAATTTAATGACTTACGCAATAATTGCCTATAACAATTCTATTCATTCTTCAACAAAGTTCACCCCTTTAGAATTAACATTAGGTCATACAAATTCACGTGACCCTTCACTGCTAATAGAAAGTTCGTTTTATGCAGATTACGTAAGTTCCCATAGAGATAAATTAAAAAATCTTTATGAAACTGTTTCCGAAAATCTTATAGACCACAAAAGAAAAATTCTTGGAAAACACAACACTCAGGGACCAGACCAGTACCAGTTCAAAGTAGGACAGACTGTATACAAAACTAATATTCAAAGAAATAAAAAAGAAAATAAATTCATTGGACCGTACGAAATTTTAGAAATTCTCGAAAATAATAAAGTAAAAGTAAAAAATAAGAAAAATAAAATTTTAGTAGTTCATATTAAAGAATTAAAAATTCCTGTTTTAGGCTCGTCATCGGAGCAGGAGCTTTAACGCCAAAATTTCACAACCTTAATGAAAATCCAGGACTTCTACCTTTAAAATTAGGAAATGCAAAATTCACCACTGATAAATGGTCATTTATTCAAACTTTTGATGTAACAAAAATAGTTGAACAATTTTACACTATTCATGGCAAGTTTTCAGAACTCAAGAATAGCTTTAATTACTCATCTACTTATAAAAAAGAATTTCATAACTCCTACAACTTAATTAATGTTTTGGAAAACAAAATTATTTCACAAATTAATCAAATAAACCCAATAATAAGAAAGAAAAGAGGCATACTTGATCCCTTGGGCACTTTAATTAAAACAATAACTGGAAACTTGGATCAAACAGACGCACAAAAATATGATTCAGCTTTATTTACACTTTCACAAAATGAACAAAAATTGAAGACTCTTGTAAAAGAACAAATAACCCTTTTGGAAAGATCTATTACCAAATTTAAGAATACTACAGATATACTTAGCCATAACGAGGAAGTATTAGATGCTAGATTGAAAAACGTAGAAGAAGTTATTAAAGCAAACAGTATAGAAACTATAGAAGTTTTCAGATATTTTGAAATAGATATGGTAATCTCTCAGTTATCACTGGCATATCAGACGATATACGACATTTTAGAAAAACTTGAAGTTGCAATAACATTTTCAAAATTAAATACCTTACACAATTCAATGATTGAGCCGCTAGATTTATTAATAGAATTAAAATCAATCAAGAAGCATTTGTACAAATTCAAATTACCTTTTGACACTATAACTGAAAACATATTATTATTTGAAAAAATAGTAAACATAAAAAGTTACAGCAAAGGAAATCAATTAGTCTTTATAATAGAAATTCCATTAGTGCTTCAAGAAAATTACAGCTACTATCGACTTTATCCTATACCAACTCCCTCGAAAAACAGTAAATTCAAACTAATCCTTCCTCAAGAGAAATACCTTCTCCTTAATGAGCAATATTATATCTCAACGGACAAGCAATGTCAAGAAATTACCACCGAAGAATACCTGTGCCATGAACATAGTCCAGCCAAAATAGAAACTAACGCTCCATGCGAAGTCAGTCTTTTAAATTTTATCAAAAACTCCACGTCGTGCCAACAAATTCCTGTAGAAGTTCCCGAACTCCGAGTACATAAGATGGAAAACAATCAATGGTTAATTATCGCCCCCAAAGAGACTATAGCTACCCTATTCTGCGGATCCAGTGAACAAAAACTACCCTTAAACTGAACCTTTGTGTTAGAAATGGAAGTGAACTGTGAAGTGCAAGTGAATGACTTTAATATTAGAATTTATCAAAGCTCAAAAATTAATTATAAAAATATTGTTTTACCTAGTTTAAATTTCGAAAATAATGTTCATTCTGATTTGATTGTTAATTTTAGAAATTTTAAATTGAATTCTGTAAACACAAATGAATTTAATAATATCAAAAATGCTTTAGATTTGCAAAAAGAAAAATTAGAAAATATTTCTGAAGTACCGATTCATTTTAACAAACTTAGTTTCTGGACTATATTTACCTCATAATAATAATAACCTTACTCTCATTTTTAATTAAATTTTTCTATCAAAAACATATAAAAAAATAAAAGGAAAAAGAAAATAAAAAAGATATCTTTTGAAATATTTTCACAATTAACAATTTAAAATCACCTCGCACCCTGTGCTCGTTTCTAAGGGATGGAGGAGTTACGTTCCCACGAGAGGAAGCAAATCCAGAAATTAAGTGTAATATGATTTTGTATACTCAACACTTCTCTAATGTTATAAAAGATGTAAAAACCCCAGATGTAACCAGTCTTGTACTCCGTTCTCTAATAAATTGTTTTTAAAAAGCAATTAATTGCCGTGGTCTCGTATCGTAATTCGCGTACTAAAACTTACTCATCCGAACTCGGAAATAAAACAATTAATGCAGTATGCTATTTTAGGTTACAATAATTCTGTTCATAGTACGACAAAACAAAGGCCTTTTGATATTATTAACGGTCACACCAGTGCCCTCGACCCATTCGACATCACAGATGAAATAATAGTAAACCAGTACATATATGAGCGAAAAAACAAATTAAAAATAATTTTTGACAAAATTCATGAGGTTTCACTAAGCGAAAAACATAAACAAAATACAAGCCACAACAAGGATAGGGAAGAACCACAAAATTACGAACCTTGTACTGATCAATTCCAGAAAAATAAAGCGTCATTAAGGGATAAAACCAAACCAAAACATACGAAAATCGAAATTAAGGAAGATTTAGGGACAAAAGTCAAAACTTCCGATGACAAAATTATTCACAAATCACAACTAAAACGCCCAAAATCTAATTTAAACCCTTGTTTACAGGATATTGACATTGATACAATTCCTTCCTGCAGTTATGCTGTCCCTGACGACAACGTTATTAATCTTGACTCCAGTTTTGACACTGACAACGACGACTGAAATGACTTTTACACCTATAAAAACTCCTTTACTACCTTTTCAGTTAGGAGATACAAAAATTACTGTAAACCGTGTTTTTATTTTTATTTTGTATTCTAAATACCTATATTATATTCTTATTCGTAATATATTTTTTACGTTTAATCACCCATAATCTAAACTATTTCAATTATCAGTAACAATTAAATATCATCTAAACAATAAATACCTCCAAAACAAATAGTGTGCGCAAAAGTACAAGCGCGCTACTGGATTCATACTGTGTGAGAGAGCAATCCTAAAATTGACCTGCTCAGTAATAATCTGCCGTCGCATGCGTTAACACTTTGGGTACCCGCCGTCAAGTTGTTGTTGATTGAAGTGTGGTTTTCTGTGATTTTGAGATCGGGAAAAGTCCTGTTTCTCGAGGTGATGTTGATATGAATGATAGTGGTGCTTTTGATACACCTGGCTTTTATGAGTAAGTCCGTACAGATCTGTTAACGCACATTTGGTGCCGGCACAATGGGTGCGAAAGCCTCTGTCCATTTTGGGGACGATAGCTTGTTCCTCGAGTGCTGACTGGTGAGATTAGAGGCCTCACCTGGGGCTCGATGACACGAATAAACATGTGGGGTGCCAGTACCGCACCCCCTGTCTAATTCGTTGGGATGCTTTACTGTTTAGCGGCAGTTGAGTATCCGGGGAAGCCTTTACTTATTTTAGGTGACACTAGCTAGTCGTCGAAGATATTAAACGATAGTAAAATGCTAAGAAAGATATCCGATATGACGGACGCATGGAGGTTAACCGGGAGTAAAGGGGCTAACAACCCCCGGTGAGTATACCATAATTTTATCAAGGTAGCAGGTCAGTAACTGTTGCTTTTGTCTTTTCCATATGCCCGAGTTTGTACAACAATATAAAGTATTTAGCCGTCGAGTGAATTTGCATTGTGAAGACCCCCCGATTGAGAGCCACTGACAAGGTAAATAATCTACATTTCAAATGATTTTTACATTACTGAAACAAAACACACTTTTATTCACTATATTAAAATTAATCCTATAATTAATCAATTAAATAATATCCGTAAATTTTATAGCATCATGAAATTATCTTTAGATAAAAATAATATATCAGAAATCGCTACTAACTCCTATTCTAATGTTTTATATAACCTACTACAACATATAGAATATTTAATAATGGAAGTAGAAAGAAAATTAGATAATATTACTCCCCATAATAGAAGTAAGAGAGGTTTAATAAATATCGTAGGTAAAGCTTCAAAATGGCTTTTTGGCACACTAGATTCTGACGATGGTGAAAAGTATGATAAAGCGATTTACGCACTTCAAAATAATCAGCAATCCTTTACGAAGGAAGTTTCTCTACAAATCTCATTAATAAAGCAACTTATTGATAATTATAAATCTACTATAACAATTTTGCAATCAAATCAAAATTTGATATAAGAAAAATTAGAAAATTTTTATGTTAATATCAATAAAACCATTAACGATATTTCTGCATATTTACAAGCACAAAACATTTTCGGTCAAACTATTCTTAATTGTCAAAATCTCATAACTTTTCTCGATAATTTGGAAAACGCGATAATGTTCGCAAAACTTAATACTTTACATAGTTCGATAATTTCTGCATTGCAATTACGTTCCATGATTAAATATTTGAAAAATTTATACTCTATGGAATACAAGTAAACTTTAATAATGATAAAATTATATTTGCAATTCATTTTCCAATATTTTCACACGAAAAATTTCAAACATATCGATTGTTCCCAATCCCAATTAAAAATTCAATTGTTATCCCGAGTCACCCTTACCTTATACTTGGCTCGAACCAACAATAGTTCCAGAACGAGGAATGTCTCAAGGTTGAAAATATGTATATTTGTCAAAATTCACTCACGCCTCACTCAAACGAATGCATAATTTCCATGATAAAGGAAGCCGAAGGAAAGTTTTGTCATGGTTTACCAATTAACATAATAAACCCAATAATCCAAGCAATCAACAGTGAATATATTATTGCTATTCCTGCCGAAGAAACACTCAAAATTTCAACAAATTGTCAAAAGAAACAAGAAATCAAAATTATCAGCGAACCTAATTTGATACATTTGCCAGGAAATTGTGAAATCAAAGTCAAAGATTTCCAATTTATTAATAAAAATGGAGAAATAAATGGAAAACCGTTTAATTTACCAGAAATTGGAATAAATGACCTCAACTTTAACTACCTACGAGGGAAGCCACTTTAACTCCAAACTATTAACTTATAAAATATTCACAAGCTTCAGGAAAAGTCTACACTATTGCAAGTCCCCGATATTCAGAAGATACATACCCTCAGCTATGGATTCGCTACAAGCATCATTATTATTTTTCTATTACTTACTGGATATATTGGATGGAAAATATATCAAAGAAAATTCAAGAAAAGAAGAGGACAAGTCAAATTTGAAATGGTGGAGAAGGAAACGGAAAAACAACCCTCCAGGTTGATATTTTCGTCTTAAGGAGGGAGGAGTTACGTCGCTATGAACAATGGTCCTGATTGTGTTAAAGTGCAGACAAAGTGCTGAGTGCGCGGGCACGTGTAGGCTAACTTGCATTTTGTATCCCTATATATTTAAGCTTTGCTCTATTGTTAATCAGTTCTATCTTGTCTTGTAGCAGTAGACGCTGCCCTGTTGTAACTGTCAAAATAAATTGTTTTAAAAACGTATTTTTCGAAATCGTTAATTTAACTAACTGGTTAAAAAAATATCCAATTTTAATTATTACATTCGGCAATGAAAAGTCAAAAGAAAAAAGTGGATAATTATTTTCTTATTTTTATAGATTGCTATAATATTCTAACCATAACAAATGAAAATAAAAATATTTTTTATATTTTATTATTTCCACTGAGGAGTTTTATTTCTAACTGAAATTATAAAGTTTAGATTGTTGCAATATGGTGCAAATGTCTAATTTTGAAGCTTGATCTAGTATGATGTTCTATTAAGAAATTGATATTGAGGGCCCTGCTCTTTCGTTTTTGAAGTGATATTTATTATGTATTGATATTTTCCCATCGATATTTATTTGAGCCATAAAACAATTTATAAATTTAAATCCTTATAAATGTAAACCCAGTGAATGGATTCAACCGACCACATCATGATTTAAAAAAGAGATAAGTATGTTTTTTTTTTAAACATTATTCTGTTTTAAGAATAAAAAAAGATAAAATTAAAAATCAAATAAGGTTTAGATAAATTTTTGAACTAACTCACTTAATTCCATTTGTTCGTGTCCCTTTTAAAGGTAGGTACAGTTGGAGCGCTTTGTCCTTGTTTTCTTTAGGACAACACAACAAATGTTAAAGTTCCTTCGAAAATTATAATTTCAATAAATTTTAAATATTTGCAACTAAAAACTAAACAAGCTATTTATCTTGCTTACATTTTATAAATATAAATATATACCACGGTATAATAACGTTCAAAAAGGCTTGACATTGTAGGTAGAATAATGATGAGTTGGGCCTGTATAAGCGGTCAAACAAAAATAATCGTTTAAAGCCGAAGTGCCAAAACGCCCATATTTTCGTAACTGGTTATGAAAAATCTTAAAATCAAAACAATCAAACTTGTATGGAATGCGTTGTCATTATGATAATCTAGTTCCAAATACGTAATCAGCGATTTGAAAAGTCTTATACCAGGTATCATAAAACTTGGCTAAATTTTCAATTTGACGTCCGTCAAATTGGATCCGCCATTTCGAATTTCGAAAATCTAATTCCAAATTCGCAACCAGTGATCCCAAAAATCGCCTTGTTCCGAGTATAAAAAAATTAAAAACCAAATATGGTTTTAAATTACCTATTGAATTTTTGCACTAAACCACTACTTAATTCCTTTTTTCCATATCTCTTTTAAGGCTACTACTGGGACACTTTGTTTTTATTTTCTTTAGAAAAATACAACAAATGTTAGAAGTTCCTTCGTTAATTTCATTACATTCTAAATATTGATTACCAAACACAAAATGAATTTTCTGTTTCTTGCTTATATTTGTTTCTAATTTTCAAATGTATCTAATTGAAAAAATAAAGGTGAAAACGTTATTAGGCCCGGGTCCAAAATGGCTTGACTTTCCAAGTAGAATATGTGCGGGAATTGGATTTGTATAAGCGGTTTTAAGAAGAAAATAAAAAAGGAATTACTAATTAAAAATTTCAAATTAGGTTTATATTTTGTCCTTATATCTTTCAAATGTATAGTGCACCTGACCTACAAGTTATTCAACCCATTTCACGTTTACTGATTGCTCAATTTTTAGGGACAAGTTCCAATCTTATTTTTCTACCGATTTCTATTCAAACTCAACGGAAAAGTCCCTTTCCTCAGTAACACTTGTATTGAAACACCAAAATATGTAGATCAAGAGGTTGGCGTTTGAATTCTCAGATCACAGAGTCTAGTATTTCATAAAATTATTTTCGGAAAAAAACGTGAATTTTACTGTTCATAATTTTAATATCACTTTTATTAGCATCTAAATTCTCAAACTATTATTCTGCACATAGTTTTATCTTGAAACCCATGTGATTAAAAGTGTAGAATTTCAACAAAAATAAATCGTAAAATGATATTATGAATACAATTTGATTCCATTTTCACTATTCAAATCTTAGTATAAAAGAATATCCTAACCCCGAGTATCCCCCACTAAAATCGTCACTAAAAAATCTCTAGCCCTAAAATCTGAAAATGCGGGTATATCCAATCGTCAGGTCAGAACTCGTTTGGTACCCGATCGATAATCTGAACGTTGATTTCTCAGTATTCCATTGCTTTCAGCTACAGTCACAAAAAATCCATAACTGTACATAAGTTAAAATTTCTCGCATAAACTGATCTAAGCATATTCGGAAAACTCCTTTATTTTCACCAATCAAATCTTAGTAACACTTGTGTATGTCTTGTCTCACATATTCCTAATAGGTTACCGAGAATGAAAATCTGAAAAAAGTCGCGTGGAAATTTTTGCCACAAATGGTCCCCAGTATAATCGACTTCTACCTACGAGCAAGAACCTTGACTACCCGATGGAAATCAATAGGTTATCGAGAATGAAAATCTGAAAAAAGTTCCCTGGAAACTTGGTTAGAAATGTTCCCCCGACCCCCATTATAATGTCTATTCCTATGCTATTGAAAATATCTCTGGTGCTTTTTTCCAACTGTCCAATTCAAAACCGGGAAATTGTGATCGAATGCTATCCCAGTCCTGTCGAACCTAGCCACATGTGCAATTGGCACCTCGGCACAATAATTCGGATTCTTAAATTCTGAGGTCCTAGGAAAATTCCAAAATCACGTCAACCGCAATCAGTTCTGAATAGGTACCTATTCCATTAGTTTTCGATCTTGAAGCCCAGGTGATTAAAAGCGGAGCATGCGGTTTTTCCCGAAAATTCGAGAAATTTTGAAAATGCGCCCTGAGTGGAAAAAAGCGATTTGCCTGAAGTACGATAAAAACTGGAGAAATAGAAAATTCAAAACCCTGGTTGCGGAAAATTGTGGTCGAATGCTATCCCAGTTCTGTCGACCCTAGCCACATGTGTAATTGTCACCTCGGCACAATAATTCGGTTTTCTCAAGTTTGGGAAAATTACAGAAAGTTCTCAGTACTTGCTGGGGAGTTTTCCTGAAACATTACCTCTGAAAAAAAGTCGCGGAAAATTTTTGGAAAAATTCGCAGACGGTTAGTCACGTTTTTACCCATTTCTAGGAGTTTTTACCCATTTATAGGCGTGGCCTATCTACTAAGCCATGTACGTTAAGTTAATTGCTTGTCACGCGAAATTTTCATAAAAGTAGGTACCAATTAATTTTATTGGACGGTGATTGGTTGACAAGCAAGTACTTGCCAAAGTATATATTTTCTATACAATTCGCCCGACAAGCTTTTTGATTTCAAAAGCGCATGTCGCAATTTAGCATTGAATTACCTTAACGAAAACCTAAACATGGCCTAAATAAAAACTTGTTCTTAAAAAGTTTCTTATTTTTTATTTTATTTTGTTCCTTTTAGTAGATATTTGGTTAACATGTCACGAGGGTGGTAAAGAAATTTAGTCCATCATCTTGGGTATCCGCCATATTGGATTTAGTATGACGTCACCCACCCTATCGTTTTCTACTCGTGAAACCCTTTCTTCTGATACCCATCTCAAGGAGCCTGTAAAGAAATAAGTAATCTGCTATTTTGGGGCGGCCGCCATCTTGGATTTAGTATGACGTCGCTGACCTTGTCGTTTTCTATTCTCAAACCCTTGCATTTGATAATCATGTCGAGGAGGTGGTGAAGAAATATGTAATCCGCCATCTTGGAGCGGAGGACATTTTGAATAAATTACAATACTGAGTATACCTACTAGATTGCATTGTCACCAGAACCAAATGTGCGTGTGCAAAATTTCAGCTCAATCGGTCAGGTGGAAGTGGTTTAAAATTCAGTTGCAAGATTTGACCACATATACACACTAACAGAGCAAGTTAAATAAAAGCTTGTAATAAGATAATCTTGATCTAGGTCTAGACGGTAAAACATTTTAGTTGAATCACAATTTTTACTTATATTTATTATTTTTTCATTTTTAACAGAGATCTCATAAACGTAATTTAAATATAGCTTAAATTAATTTCATTTTTTCAGATAAATTAGAAAAATATATAACTCGTTCGTAAATGTCTCGCTTGTTACAAAAAATCAGGCTTTTTAAATGCCTATGTAAACACCCTAGTTTTCATAATTTCCAAGTAGAAAAATATATTTACTACCAAATTATTTATTAATTGGGAGGTTGGGAGTTATTATCAAATTGTACGTTCATTTACTCAATAAAATAAAATCTGTGGAATTTATTAAGACATTAAATGATTTTAGTATACAGTAAAAGTTGTTTGTAATGCTAAAATAGCTTAAATACTATCTATCAATCAACTAATCCAGATGTTATAAAAGGCCCATCTCTCTCACATTTTGAGGCAAAACACGATGAGCGATATCACGAAGTTATCTGAATATTAGTTTTGTTCGTATTTAGTTTAGACAATTTCGATATTAGGAACAACTTAGGTATTAGGAACTAAAAAATAACTGAATTTATCGATATTCTATATTAGTCGGGGAGCTGAGTGACAGAAAAATGCAACAGTTTTAGGAAAGCTGGTTTTTTTATACAGTGTAGTATTTAGGGTGTATAAGAATAGCCTTGCCGTCAGTCAGCCAGTTTCGTTAGCGTTTGGCGCAGGGGCGGCTTCAAAGTTGTAAAAAAACCAACTATGTCGCAACTGTTTTAGAAAATCTAAAACTTGGTTTATTTAGTAGCAAAACAACTAAACAACGATGCGGATGTAGTCAGCCTTGAAAATATTGCAACGGGCCGCGTCAGCAGCGCTTCAAATTCATAAAAAATATACAGGGTGTCTCACCACCAACTGCATCGATCGATATCTCAAAAAGTAAACATTTTTTGAAAATTTGGCAGCTGACCAATGTCAATGAGTACTATTCATTTAAAGTATTTTAAAAATGGCGGCACTCCCGGTTATACCGGAAGCCGATGACAACTTCGTTATTTTAAATGGAACACCCTATATTTTAATGCATTTTTGGATTCTACGGAAAATTCTAGGTACATTTCATGTATCATGTCCTATACCTAAATTAAACCGTTTTTGAGATATTTGCCATTTTAGAGAAAAAATGACAGATGCAGACCCGTACTTAATTGACAGTTTCTTCATAACGGCTACATATTTCCTAACGCGCTCTTGGCATTTTGCAGTCAAAGGCTTGGTGCAGAGAAATACCATAAATAAAGTTTCCGATCTTGTACAGGGTGCTCACAAAAAATTATTCAAATATTAATTCAAAAAATGCCAAAAACTCAAAATTTTTAAATAGAAACCCTCATTTTTTTGTTGTAGCCGTATTCAGCACAAAAAATTAGGGAAAGTTTGTGTTTAGTTCCCTATACCTAAATGTTAGCGTTTTCGATTTATTTACAAAAAACTTCCACTTCTTCATCAAGGGGGTTTGATTAATCTAGTTGGCCATGGCTGATTATACGATTGTCAGAGAATGAAGAAATACCATCTAGTTTAAAATTATTGTAAACAGTGCCGGCACGGTTAAATTACACAAACGAAGACTATTCAAATTTATTTATTATTTATGGAGAATGCAACAGAGTTATATCGAGAACTTCTAATACCTCCACTTGCTGACAATAAATAAATTTAAATATTAAATAGTCTTCGTTTGTGTAATTTAACCGTGCCAGCATTGTTTACAATAATTTTAAACTAAATGACATTTTTTCATTCCCTGACAATCGTATATCGTAATCAGCCATGGCCAACTAGATTCATCAAACTTAAGAAAACGCCCCCTTGATGAAGAAGTGGAAAATTATTTTTTTTTTGTATAGAACATGATACATGAAATGTACCTAGAATTTTCCTTAGAATCCAAAAATGCATTAAAATGTAGGGTGTTCCATTTAAAATAATGAAGTTGTCATCGACTTCCGGTATAACCGGAAGTGCCGCCATTTTTAAAATACTTTAAATGAATAGTACTCATTGACATTGGTCAGCTGCCAAATTTTCAAAAAAATTCTATGTTTACTTTTTGAGATATCGATTGATGCAATTCGTGGTGAGACACCCTGTATATTTTTTTATGAGTTTGAAGCGCTGCTGATGCGGCCCGTCGCAATATTTTTAAGGCTGACTACATCCACATCGTTGTTTAGTTGTTTTGCTACTAAATAAACCAAGTTTTAGATTTTCTAAAACAGTTGCGACATAGTTGGTTTTTTTACAACTTTGAAGCCACCCCTGCGCCAAACGCTAACGAAACTGGCTGACCAGCCTTCCTAAAACTATTGCATTTTTTTGTCACTCACCTCGCGGACTATATCTTCTCAGTATTAGAAACAACTTCTATTAATAACATGTTGTAGTAGTTCTTAAAATAAGACACCTTTACTAAGGTAACATTGGTTTTCCCAATTTTTTAAACACTATATAAATTTGTCACATTCTAATACTATTTTTCAGGCTCAGAACAAGTAAATTTTTTTATCAAGAGTGACTTTTGCGATAAAATGAAAACTAAAAAAGTTTTACCTTTTGGAACCTCTTCCCGTGGACCTAATGAACTACATACACCCGACCCGATACAACATAAAAGACACTCATTTTATGTTATTCTAGGCGATACATTCATTGAAAACACTGTTGCCAAATGTAGGGTCTGAGAGAGCTGTAGAACGTATCCGGGTCTGACTTTGTTACACGCATTTATACGGCATTCTCCGCTGCGCCCTCTACAGAACGCAGCAATGAACTAAATCCGTATATAATGACATATACAACCCGCCTTTACAGACCCGGCTGAAAATTCACCCCCTGCACCCCCACTACCCCCTTCACCTAAATATGGGTGAAAACGTTCTCAGACCCGCAGCCGGGTCTGGGAACGTCGAAAATGGCTTGACATTGTAGGTAGAATATGGCGAAATGGGTCTGTATAAGCGGTCAAACAAATCTATATATATATACTGGGTGACCGTAATTCGAGTCTTTTCATGGGGATCTTGGTTATCTTAAGAGATACGCGGTCGGTTAAATTGGGGCAAAGATGCGGAATTTGATGACGAGTAACATATATATATATATATATATATATATATATATATTCATCGTGAAGGCATGTGGCGTCCGAACATTGCGATTTTGCCGTCATTGTGGCGTCCGTGTGCATATGACGTCCGTATACCGCACCTCGCTAATAAACTGATAGACGTGGTCCTTGGGGTGTTCCCAATTGTCTGGCAAAATTTGCTATGGACGTCATATTGGCGCATTGTGACGGAGGCCGTATATTTTTAGTTCACAGTTCTGCCGTTAAAGGCTTTCCGAGCGCTCGAAAATATACACAGCAATATACGCGGACTACTGAAATACCGACAATATGGCATCCGTTCATTTGGCAACACCGCGGCACTGCATTTATTCGTTTCTGGCCAAAACAATATTTTCTAGTAACCCTAGTCCCTGTTTTGTATATTATAGAGCGGTGAAGCGGGGTTGTGGCAGTCGCGGGCCGGTGCCGGTGTTATTACTATGAGCAGCTGAAAAGGCAGAATCATGCATCTTACCCCAGGAAAATGAATTAAGTCGTTGTAATATCTCGAAACGTTTCGAAACGTTTCGACGGTAATGGTGACTTGAAATATATTTCGGATCCTTTAATATGAATTTTTGGTACTTCGGAACCCCCAAGAAATCTCGGTACAAATGCCAATATTTCCCAAGTTCGCTTCAAAGATATTACAACGACTTAATTCATTTTCCTGGGGTAAGATGCATGATTCTTGATTAACTTCTTCAGCCGGTTTTTTACCTTTACTTTTTCAGATTCTCCATTTTATATTTAATGTTTTTGGAATTTTTGACCAAGCCTTTTACACAATCACTTAAAATTCAATTTTTCCACATTCGCATACTAATAAGTTGACTACGTCTAGAAAGCCCCTTATAGTTAGTATATAATTTTGAATTCACTAAATAGGTTACCTTCCTAATTTATATAATAATTTTTCTAGCTTTGATGTTATAATGTTATACTACTGAAGATGACCCCCTAGGTGGGTTGAAACATATGTACTACAGTTAAATTAAAAAACTGTGTTTGTGGAGCTGAGACTGTAAGTTTTACCCTTCTTCTTTTCATTATACAGGGTGAGTTTTTTTCGATGCCCACTATGGGGATCTCGGAAACTAGCAGAGCTAGAACAAAGGTTAAATGGCGAAAGAATCGCAGTTTTGAATGCTCAACCTGATGCCTCTTTTGGATTTTTAAAAAAGTTCATGGCTCACAGCTATGGCAAATTTTCTGATTTTTTTAAATTTTCGCATAGTCAGCCGTGGAATATTTTCATAATTACGTTCTATTTTATAATTAGACATACTTCAAACTTTCTAATATTTTGTTTTTAGCTGGTAACAAAATGTAACAAAATAAAACAAAAATTAAAAAATCAAATTCAAATTATTATTATTATTTTAAAAGGACATCTTTTAAAATAAAAAAGGTGTTCAAATAATCCACTATTATTATTTATGCAAATATTGCATCTTTTTAAAACTGAATTTGTCGCCTTTCTTACAGAGCGCCTGTCAACACTGGCAATTGCTTCTAAAACAGCTGCTCTTAATTCAGCAATTGTCTCAAACAGACAAACCGGGGGATCGGGGCTGCCAGGAAATAAGTATAATTTATCCCTAACCAACTATTTGGATAGAGCTGATCTAGGTAATTTCTTACAGGCAAATAATTATGTGGTGAAGCTCCATCATGATAATTTTTGTTTTATTTTGTTACATTTTGTTACCAGCTAAAAATAAAATATTTGAAAGTTTGAAGTATGTCTTAATATAAAATAGAACATACGAGTAATTATGAAAATATTCCATGGCAGACTATGTGAAAATTAAAAAAAAGCAGAAAATTAGCCTTAGCTCTTTTATTTTTTATAATAACTATGCCGAGTATTATATTTTTGGAAAGCTCAAAAAATGGCCGATTTAATAAGGCAACAGCCAACTATGATTTACATTTAAAAAAATACAGGTTTATGTCATATCTCAAAAATCACAAACAACAACAAAAATTGGATCAGATTATCTTATTAAGTATAAAATTATCTACAATTTTTGTCTCTACAGTTTTTCTGTATAATCAGAACTAACGGAGCTACAGAGATCTGATGAAATAGCAAAAAAATCACTCTTTTCAAAATATCTAGTGAGCCATGAACTTTTTTTAAAATACAAAAGGGGCATTAAATGGAGCATTCAAAACTGCAATTCTTTCCCCATTTAACCATTGTTCTAGCTCTGCTAGTTTCCGAGATCCCCATAGTGGGCATTGAAAAAAACTCACCCTGAATATTTACACCTCCACTGCAAGACATGGACTATTTCCTCAGTTTAACAACGTTAGGGTTTTAGGCGAAACTTAATATCACATTCTTGTTCAGAGTAGCCAAAAACCAAATAGTACTAGTTTTTGTTCTTCTCAAGAATATTTGAGGCCATAACTTCCGTTCAGCAAAAATCTGCAATGCGCCTTTAGCACATTTTTAGAAGGCTTGGCCAACAAAAAAGTTTTTCAAAATCGGTTTACAAATAAACACTTTGGTATAGCAGTTTAAAGTGGAACACCCTGTGTATACGGATATATTATTTTTGTTTTTGTTTTCTTTTAGAAATATTTTATTTTTGTTTTTACCTAGGAAGACTGGTTTTAGTTATTAATTAATCAATTAATTAATTAGTATTATTAGTAATTATTAATAATAATTAATAATATTATATTTACTAATTAATTAATTCGTTAATTTTTCAACTTCCTATTGAGCTGAGGTATTTAATCTTACTTCAATATTCCATTTTTGTAATAAGCGTATTTACTAAGTTATACTGTAAAGCAAAAAATAAATTTTATTTTTGAAAATAGTTTTTACTGTACGTAATGTTACATACAAATATTCGTAAAATAAAAAGTGTTATTTACTTAAAGACAACATCAAGACATCAGGAAGAATGTCTAAAAATGAGATAAGATAACTTATTGGAAAATAATTCTAATTAATGATATTCGTTTAATAAAATCACTTTTTCAGAATAATTCTTTAAATGTTTTCTGCCATATACCTACCCAAGAGGGTACACAGGATGATTTTTTTAGGTCTACCACCACGATTTTCTCTCTCATTTTGAGACCTACAAAAACAAACGTAAGAAACAAAAATGTGGCAATTTTGGACAGCTAAGTGGTGCTGCAAAAGAAATCGGCATCCATGGCCAAATTGTCGCGCAGTATTAAAAAAACATCAAATTGAGCAAAACTATTAATGGCCGTGGAATGTTTATTTTAAGAGACAGAGAAAAATTTTTATATTGAAAATTGATGGCACTGAGAAGCTTTATCCTCAGATAGTTTCAGAAAATTACACAGGGTCTTCGGCTCTCTTGAGACCATGACAATTTTTGTCGATTTTAGGTTTTTTTAGTACACCGCGAAAAGTTGGGTATGTAGGCCCATTCCTTTTTTAATGTCGCCTCGCTGACCAAAATTGCTATATTTGGTTTTCTTACATATTTTCTGTGCGGCCCAAAATAAGCGAGAAAATCGCTTAATAAGAAATAAACAAAAAAAATTCATAGCCTCAAGAGAGCCGAAGACCCTATGTAATTTTCTAAAACTATCTGAGTACCCTGAGTACCCTTTTGCATAAAGCTTCTTATGCCATCAATTTTCAATACAAAAGTTTTTCTCTTCTACGGCCATTAATAGTTTTGCTCAATTTGAGGTTTTTTTAATCTTGCGCGACAAGTTGGCCATGGATGCCGATTTCTTTCGCAGCACCACTTAGCTGTCCAAAATTGCAACATTTTTGTTGCTTACGCTTTTTTCCCCTAGGGCGCAAAATAAGCGAGAAAATCGCGGTGGTAGACCTAAAAAAATCATCCTGTATAGAGGCATATTAAAATATATGTTAGGTACTGTTGCGTAACGATAACTGTAGCTAGTGTTCTCTGTATAACCAGAGGGGCGGAGTTATATGGAAAAAAATATCAAGGCAAAGCCGTGAGGGCAATAATAGTGACACTGAAAAGGGTACCACTTACATGAAAATCCTGGGAGATCTTCTGCAGGGGTATCAGCTCTTCTTGAGGTACCTCACTCTGTTCGGGCCTGATACCTTCTCCTCGTGGGCCACAATCTTATGGCGGCACGGCGCGATATATGATGATCGCAACTTTCTAATGCAACATATTTTATTTGTTCATCAGATTATCAGAAGACAGCGATGAAAAGTTATTCGCGGCGGCGCGAGCGAACCTTCTTAGTTGAAAGTATAGTACCGACTCTCTTCTTTATTCTGTTTTTTACAGTAAAAAATAGTTTTAAAAAAAGGGCAGAAAACGCACACCCGGCAAGAGCGGAACCAATCCAGTGTCACATTTTTAACATAAATTCTCTACTGAATCAGACTTTATAAAATTTCCTTTTTCCTAAAAACGAAAACGCAACATTCTCCCCGGCTAAAATGCGCGTTGAAAGCGAGCATTTTAAGAATACTAAAAATAAAATAAAATATCCATTACCCAAAAAAAGAAAAAACAAAAATGTTCTTGATTTTACCTTAATAATTAACAAATTCAGACGCCACATCATCTCGCAAGACCGCTACTTTTAAGCGACCGGCAGCGGGCACAGCTTCACCATCGGTCGGACAAGCGTACCAGTTGAGGTCCTAACAGTGGCAACCCGGGCCACGCCATCCGTCCCATAATTGATGGAGCTTATTCGTCCCAGAGACCATTGCAATGGTGAAACATTCTCGTTTTTAATGGCCACAAGAGTACCAATTTCCGGTGTAACGCCATCTGTTAGCCATTTACCCCTTTGCTGAAGGGTATGCAAGTACTCGGTATGCCAGCGTTTCCAGAAGTCCTGGTGTAAACGCTGCAATAGTTGCCATCGCGACAAGCGTGATAGAGATATGTCAGACATATTTGGTACTGGCAGCGGGGATAACGGTTCCATAGTGAGAAAATGTCCAGGCGTCAGTGCGTTTACATCATCGGGATCCGAACTTAATGGAGAAAGCGGTCTCGAATTTAATATTGATTCAATCAAAGTAAGCAGGGTATAAAACTCCTCATATGTGAAAACTTGGTGGCCTACAACACGGTTTAAATGAGTTTTTACGGATTTAATGCCAGCCTCCCATAAGCCTCCAAAATGGGGGGCCGAAGGGGGGTTGAAATGCCATGAAATATTTTCTTTGCAAGCAGCGGCGTGCATGCATGCTTGAATTTCTCTATACGCACCCACAAAATTTGTGCCGCAATCGCTATAAAATTCTTCACATCTGCCACGGCGGGCTATAAATCTTTGCAGAGCTGCCAAAAAGGTTTCTGATGATAAGTCACTTGCCAATTCCAAGTGGATTGCTTTTGTGGAAAGGCATACAAATAAACAGATATACGACTTGCATGTTTTAACTCCTCGGTGCCTACTCATAGTGATAAAAAATGGACCCCCATAGTCCACTCCTGTGCGGGCAAATGCTTTCACCTGTGCAACTCGCTCCAAAGGTAGATCCGCCATTGGTGGTTGAAAGGTTTGAGGTCTCGTGCGCCAGCAGGCTATACATCGAGAGATTACTGAGTGAATAGCGCGTTTAGGCGATAATATCCAGAATTTTTGGGAAATTAAAAAATGTAAAGTTCTGCTACCAACGTGTAGGTACTTTTTATGATAACATTCAATTAACAGCGTAGTTAAGTAACATTTTCTTGGCAGAAGGATCGGGTGTTTTGCGTTATATGAAAGCGAAGCATGTTTTAAGCGGCCTCCGACACGTAAAATGCCCTCCCCATCTACGAAAACATTCAATTGTTTAAGCGGTTTGGAGAAAATTTTGCTGGACAGTTCATGTTTAAAAGATAATTGCTGCGTGCGTTTAACTATTAACAATAGCGAAGAATTTAATTCGGAGGAAGTTAAGGATCCATTAATTCTCTGTGATTTATTTGTTAGATTTTTAACAAAGCGAATAACATAAGCAAAAATCCTTTGACAAGCAACAAAATTAGAATAACGCTTTAATAACCTATCAATAATGTGCTCGTTACTTTCACATGCAAAAAATGAAGATTTGTTCTCCTCCTGTGAAACATCAGGCGATTCAATAAATTTTAAATTTTGCATAGAAGAAAGAGCAGCCGAAAAACTTTCATGGTTCGATAAAAAGGACGGCCCATTAAACCACATAGTATGAAGCAAAATTTCCGAAGGGAATAAACCGCGCGAAGCTATATCAGCTGGGTTGTCCTTAGACGTGACATAAAACCAAGTACAAGGTGAAGTTTTTTCCTGGATATATGCAACTCTGTTTGCTACAAAATTTTTCCACCTGTGGGGTGATGAGCGTATCCATGAAAGAACTACTTGTGAATCCGACCAAGCGAATATATTCTGCAGAGCGAGACGGTCACCTATGGATCTTGTAATGAAAGATAACAATTTGGATAAAAGAACAGCGGCGCATAATTCAAGTCTAGGTATGGTAAGTTTTTTAACTGGAGAAACCTTGGTTTTAGCGTAAATAAGTCTAGAAGTAATGTCATCATTATGCGATATTACACGCAGATAAGCGCAGGCTGCGTAACCCTTTTCAGAGGAGTCACAAAATCCGTGAAGTTCGAACGAACCAGCAGTATGCGAGAAAAAAAGCTTTCTTTCTATTTTCAACTTACAAAGTGTGGGAAGTTCTAGTTTATAGCGATTCCATAAGTTAACAATTTCGGGCGACGGTGGGTCATCCCAGTTTAATCCTGCAGTCCACAACTTTTGAATTAAAGTCTTGGTCAAAAACGTTATGGGTGCCAAAAAGCCCAGGGGATCAAACACACGCGCAAGTTCTGATAGTATGGTACGCTTAGTACAAGTTCTTTCGATAGGATTTATAGAAAATAAAAAACAATCTGAAAGCTGGTCCCATTGTAACCCTAAAATTTTTAAAGATGTATTTTCGGGATTGCTATCAAATGTAAACGAATTTTTTGATAAATATTCGGAAGGAAATGACGCGAGAAGAGAAGGGTCGTTGGATGACCATTTTCGTAAGTCAAATCCACCTTGATTAAAAATAGCATCTTCAGATTGATTGCGTCCTGGCGCAAAGAAGCACCAGTTACTACATCATCAACGTACGTATGATGTAATATTGAATGCGAAGCGAGCGGGTAATCTTTTCCATAATCGGTAACTAACTGTTGAAGTGTTCTAATTGCTAAAAAAGGCGAAGGCGTTAACCCATAAACTAAAGTTAGAAGCCGATAATCTTGCAAAGGTTCATTTTGCGAAACTCGCCATACAATTCGTTGATAATCACATTGTTGGCGTTGTACCCAAATATTGCGGTACATCATTTTAAGATCTGCACACAAAACAAATTCATGTAAGCGAAAGTTTAATAAAATCACAGCGATATCACTCTGTAGTTTCGGACCAGGCAATAGGTATTCATTCAGTGATTTTTCATGTGACAGTTTTGCGGAACCATTAAACACTACGCGAAGTTTAGTTGATATACTTTCGGGGCGTAAAATAGGAAAATGAGGAATATAATAAGATTGCGGCGGAATCACAGCTTCAGAAATAAGCTCCATATGTCCTAGTTCCAAGTATTCGGTCATAAAAGAAATGTATTGTTTCCTTAAACAAGGTTGTTTTGATAGGCGGCGCTCAATAGACAAAAAACGTTGAATTGCAAGGTCGCGACTACCTGGAAATATAGGGCAAATATTGTCGCGGAACGGAAGTGATACAACATATTTTCCGTCTGGACTTCTTGAATGCGTTGACCTAAAGGAATTTTCACAAAATTGATCTTCGGGCGATAAAAAATGTTCTGAAGGTAAACTTTCAATTTCCCAAAATTTGCGGAGCGTATCTAAACTATTAAACATTTGTGTGTTACATAAAAATGTAAAAGGAGGTGCGTAATTTTGTTCAATAAATGAGCCGGTAATAACAAAACCGAAAACAGTATTAAGAGCGTCTGGCTGACCAAGCGCCCCAGAAACCCGTCCGTCAATTAATATTTTCGAAAACACGTCGGCACCTAATAACATGTCTATGTGATTAGGCGTTGAAAATGCGGGATCTGCAAGCGGTAGATCGTTAAAATGATTCCAATTGGCTGTGTCTATTTTTGAAATAGGTAATTGTTCACAAATTTTCGGTAAAACTAGCGTGTCAACCAAAAAAACAATAGTATGCGAGCCAATAGGCCTGATTAACAGAGTGACGCTACTATGAGCAGTAGATTGCATAGAATCAAGGCCACTGACTTCACAATAACATTTTTGTCCCCGTATTTCTAATATTTTGAGTGCCTTTTCAGTAATAAAGGATGTCATGCTGCCTCCATCGAGTAAACACCTAAGTTTTTCAAAATTTCCTATTTTATTTTTAACCTCAATTAATGCAGTTGCTAATAAAGCCGATTTCTTATTTGGAATAATTCCCGCAGCTGAAAAAACTTGATTATGGTGAGGGTTTGACCTAGTATTTAATGGAACAGGTGTTACAGAGTGAGTTGCATTACTATTTTCGGATCGCGCAGTATCTCGACTGGAATCTTCCGAAAAAGAAACATTTCCTATGTTCTGGTTATTGTTTTGCGGCGGGAAATGCAACAGCGTGTGGTGTCTATGACTACATTTTCGACATGAGACTTCAGATCTACAACTCTGCGTAGAATGAATATTACTAAGACAATTTAAACATAAGCGATTTGTTTTACAATAATTGTATCGTTCTTGAGGTGTTTTCTGTAAGAAAAACTGACAATTATACAGGGAATGGTTCTCTTTTTTGCATAATGAACATTTGTGATAACTTGTGTGCGATTTTTCAGTTGGTCTGTCGACAAAAAATGAAGCGGTACGGTTCGATGATTGAACGCGAAAAGAACTAGATTTTTTGAAAACATTGTGCGGCGCGGAAAAATTTAGCGAATCATAACCGTTACAACATTTTGTAAGAAATTGAGTTAAATTAGCGTATGTTGGAATGTCACATGACCCATGTTCCAACTCGAATTTGGTAATAGTATTATTATCTAGTTTCTTTAGAATCATATTTACTAGAATAAAGTCCCAATGTTCTGTGGGAAAATCTAAATTTTTTAGAGCGGCGATATTTTCGGAATAAGTGTCCAATAACTTCCTAAGTGCATTTGGATTTTCAGAATTAATTTTGGGGAGATTTTCCAGAGCTTGCCAATGCGCTTGAGCGCGCAATCTCTTATTGGAATATCTGTCAACGAAGTTGTCGTAAGCAACCTGGTAATTTTCGGACGTCATCGGTAATGTGCGGATGAGCGATTAAATAATTAAATTTTTCAACTGGAGATAAGGAAGGATTCTCGTGAACCAGCGCTTTGAATAAATCTAAAAAAGGTGCAAAATGTTTGTAATCACCATTAAATTTTGGTATTTCTATCTTAGGCAATTTAACTTGAGAAGAATTCGAAAAGTGACCACCACCAGTAGTACTTAAGTTCATTGGGTGAGACATCAAACCTTCCACCTCGGCAAATTCTACATAGAGCGCCTTGACAGCGTAAAAATCATTTAGAAAGCCTTCACGAATTGTGTTCTCAGAGTCTAAGTTAACATCTGGTTCTGTTAATATAGCGGATATTATACTTTGCTGATGCTTCAGAAAGTCTTCTTTTAAATTATCTAATTCGGCACATCGGACTTTAAAAACTCTGCGAACTGCTCTATCTGATTTGGCACGTTCTCCCAGTGTTAATAAGGTGGCTATTTCTGTAAGACATTGAGTTCTTAAATTGGTAATTTTTTTAAGACGAATCTGTTCGGTCATTTTTTAACTAATTACTTAATGACTCACGTGGCGTAATGCGTAATATAAGATGGCTTCAAGCGTGTAATCCAAGCGTAAGTATGTAATCTTGCACCAATCTCACTTTCAATCGAACACAATTAAGTATCTAGCGGCGAGGTACATATACTCAACTGTAGCACCGACGACACCGGTGTGAATTTAGCAACGTTGCTAGCAACGTTTCTGGAGAGCGCGTCGAAAATTTTTCATTTTCGCCACTGGTCCTTCGAGGTAGACTTGATGTTCATTTTATAAACTTTTACAAAGGTATTCGGGAAAATTAAACGTTACAGCCTTACACAAAACCAAAACTTTGTAAGATTGCGCAAAACGGTTGTCGCTTAAGATAAAAAACCGAATTTGGGACCGTTTCCAGCAGATTTCGTAGATTTTACAGAGAACGAAAGATTGTGCCAACTCAATTTTTTACACGAAACGTGGAAAAGGATGTCACTAAGGAAAAAGCTGTCAAAATTTTCCCAGGATTCTCATGGGCCAAGAAAAAATAAAAAATCCGAATTTTCGATCGTTTCTAGCAGTCTTCTCAGATTTTCCAGAGAACGGAAAGTTGTGCCACCTCAAGTTTTTTGTATGACACGTGGAAAGGGATGTCATTGATGGAAAAGGTGTCAAAATTGTACCGGGATTCCCATGGGCGTAGAACAAAAATAAAAATGCAGAAATTGCGACCGTTTCTAGAAGTCTTCGTAGATTTTCCAGAGAACGGAAAGTTGTGCCACCTCAATTTTTTTATATGACACGTGGAAATGAATGTCAACAACGGAAAATGTGTCAAAATTTTTCCAGGATTCCCATGGGCGGAGAAGAAAAATAAGAAGTCCGAATTTCCGACCGTTTCTAGTAGTTTTCGTACATTTCCCAGAGAACGGAAAGTTGTGCCACCTCAATTTTTTTACGTGACACGTGGAAAAGGATGCCACTAACGGAAAATGTGTCAAAATTTTTCCAGGATTCCCATGGGCGGAGAAGAAAAATAAAAAGTCCGAACTTGCGACAGTTTCTAGTAGTTTTCGTACATTTCCCAGAGAACGGAAAGTTGTGCCACCTCAATTTTTTTTATATAACACGTGGAAAGGGACGTCACGAACGGAAAATGTGTCAAAATTTTTCCAGGATTCCCATGGGCGGAGAAGAAAAATAAGAAGTCCGAATTTGCGACCGTTTCTAGTAGTTTTCGTACATTTCCCATAGAACGGAAAGTTGTGCCAGCTCGATTTTTTTATATAACACGTGGAAAGGGATGTCACGAACGGAAAATGTGTCAAAATTTTTCCAGGATTCCCATGGGCGGAGAAGAAAAATAAAAAGTCCGAATTTGCGACAGTTTCTAGTAGTTTTCGTATATTTTTCAGAGAACGGAAAGTTGTGCCACCTCAATTTTTTTATATGACACGTGGAAAGGGATGTCACTAACGGAAAATGTGTCAAAAATTTTCCAGGATTCCCATGGGTAGAGAAGAAAAATAAAAGTCCAAATTTGCGATCGTTTCTAGTAGTTTTCGTACATTTTCCAGAGAACGGAAAGTTGTGCCACCTCAATTTTTTTATATGACACGTGGAAGAGGATTTCACTAACGGAAAATGTGTCAAAATTTTTCCAGGATTCCCATGGACGGAGATGAAGAATAAAAAGTCCGAATTTGCGACCGTTTCTAGTAGTTTTCGTACATATTCCAGAGAACGGTAAGTTGTGCCACCTCAATTTTTTTACATGACACGTGGAAAAGGATGTCACTAACGGAAAATGTGTCAAAATTTTTCCAGGATTCCCATGGGCGGAGAAGAAAATAAAAAGGTCAAATTTGAGACCGTTTCTAGCAGTTTTCGTAGATTTTACAGAGAACGGAAAGTTGTGCCACCTCAATTTTTTTATATGATACGTGGAAAGGGATGTCATTAATGGAAAAGTTGTCAAAATTGTACCGGGATTCCCATGGGCGGAAAACAAAAATAAAAATGCAGAAATTGCGACCGTTTCTTAGATGTCTTCGTAGATTTTCCAGTGAACGGAAAGTTGTGCCACCTCAATTTTTTTACATGACACGTGGAAAAGGATGTCACTAACGGAAAATGTGTCAAAATTTTTCCAGGATTCCCATGGGCGGAGAAGAAAATAAAAAGGTCAAATTTGAGACCGTTTCTAGCAGTTTTCGTAGATTTTACAGAGAACGGAAAGTTGTGCCACCTCAATTTTTTTATATGATACGTGGAAAGGGATTTCATTAATGGAAAAGTTGTCAAAATTGTACCGGGATTCCCATGGGCGGAAAACAAAAATAAAAATGCAGAAATGGCGACCGTTTCTTAGATGTCTTCGTAGATTTTCCAGTGAACAGAAAGTTGTGCCACCTCAATTTTTTTATATGACACGTAGAAAGGGATGTCACTAATGGCAAATGTGTCACATTTTTGAAAAGTTGCTCAGCGCGTCGAGATCTACCCGGTAACACGTTTAGCACGACCCGAATCCAGGCGAGAATAGAAACTTATTCGGCGGATTCCGCGCAATAAGCTGCCCCGACGAAGAAAACTTTTTCAGAATCAACGAATTCGAGAAAATGGCATAGAGAAAAGTTGCTCAGCGCGTCGAGATCTACCCGGTAACACGTTTTGCACGACCCGATTCCAGGCGAGAATTGAACCTTACTCGGCGAAAAAGTTTGAATTTGCAACCTTTTCGCACCAGCGACCGCTTCTGAAAAAGTTTTCTTCGACGGGGCAGCTTATTGCGCGGAATCCGCCGAATAAGTTTCTATTCTCGCCTGGATTCGGGTCGTGCTAAACGTGTTACCGGGTAGATCTCGACGCGTTGAGCAACTTTTCTCTATGCCATTTTCCCGAATTCGTTGATTCTGAAAAAGTTTTCTTCTACGGGGCAGCTTATTGCGCGGAATCCGCCGAATAAGTTTCTATTCTCGCCTGGATTCGGGTCGTGCTAAACGTGTTACCGGGTAGATCTCGACGCGCTGAGCAACTTTTCAAAAATGTGACACATTTGCCATTAGTGACATCCCTTTCTACGTGTCATATAAAAAAATTGAGGTGGCACAACTTTCCGTTCACTGGAAAATCTACGAAGACATCTAAGAAACGGTCGCAATTTCTGCATTTTTATTTTTGTTTTCCGCCCATGGGAATCCCAGTACAATTTTGACAACTTTTCCATTAATGACATCCCTTTCCACGAATCATATAAAAAAATTGAGGTGGCACAACTTTCCGTTCTCTGTAAAATCTACGAAAACTGCTAGAAACGGTCTCAAATTTGACCTTTTTATTTTCTTCTCCGCCCATGGGAATCCTGGAAAAATTTTGACACATTTTCCGTTAGTGACATCCTTTTCCACGTGTCATGTAAAAAAATTGAGGTGGCACAACTTTCCGTTCTCTGGAAAATGTACGAAAACTACTAGAAACGGTCGCAAATTCGGACTCTTATATTTTTCTTCTCCGCCCATGGGAATCCTGGAAAAATTTTGACACATTTTCCGTTAGTGACATCCATTTCCACGTGTCATATAAAACAATTGAGGTGGCACAACTTTCGGTTCTCTGAAAAATGTACGAAAACTACTAGAAACGATCGCAAATTCGGACTTTTTATTTTTCTTCTCCGCCCATGGGATTCCTGGAAAAATTTTGACACATTTTCCGTTCGTGACATCCCTTTCCACGTGTTATATAAAAAAATCGAGGTGGCACAACTTTCCGTTCTATGGGAAATGTACGAAAACTATAAGAAACGGTCGCAAATTCGGACTTCTTATTTTTCTTCTCCGCCTATGAGAATCCTGGAAAAATTTTGACACATTTTCCGTTAGTGACATCCTTTTCCACGTGTCATGTAAAAAAATTGAGGTGGCACAACTTTCCGTTCTCTGGGAAATGTACGAAAACTACTAGAAACGGTCGGAAATTCGGACTTCTTATTTTTCTTCTCGGCCCATGGGAATCCTGGAAAAATTTTGACACATTTTCCGTTCGTGACATCCCTTTCCACGTGTTATATAAAAACATCGAAGTGGCACAACTTTCCGTTCTCTGGGAAATGTACGAAAACTACTAGAAACGGTCGCAAATTCGGACGTCTTATTTTTCTTCTCCGCCCATGGGAATCCTGGAAAAATTTTGACACATTTTCCGTTAGTGACATCTCCTTCACGTGTCATATAAAAAAATTGAGGTGGCACAACTTTCGGTTCTCTGAAAAATGTACGAAAACTACTAGGAACGGTCGCAAATTCGGACTTTTTATTCTTCATCTCCGCCCATGGGAATCCTGGAAAAATTTTGACACATTTTCCGTTAGTGACATCCTCTTCCACGTGTCATATAAAAAAATTGAGGTGGCACAACTTTCGGTTCTCTGAAAAATGTACGAAAACTACCAGAAACGGTCGCAAATTCGGTCTTATTATTCTTCATCTCCGCCCATGGGAATCCTGGAAAAATTTTGACACATTTTCCATTAGTGACATCCTTTTCCACGTGTCATGTAAAAAAATTGAGGTGGCACAACTTTCCGTTTTCTGGAAAATGTACGAAAACTACTAGAAACGGTCGCAAATTCGGACTTTTTATTTTTCTTCTCCGCCCATGGGAATCCTGGAAAAATTTTGACACATTTTCCGCTATTGACATCCATTTCCACGTGTCATATAAAAAAATTGAGGTGGCACAACTTTCCGTTCTCTGGAAAATGTACGAAAACTACTAGAAACGGTCGCAAATTCGGACTCTTATATTTTTCTTCTCCGCCCATGGGAATCCTGGAAAATTTTTGACACATTTTCCGTTATTGACGTCCATTTCCACGTGTCATATAAAAAAAATTGAGGTGGCACAACTTTCCGTTCTCTGGGAAATGTACGAAAACTACTAGAAACGGTCGCAAATTGAGACTTTTTATTTTTCTTCTCCGCCCATGGGAATCCTGGAAAAATTTTGACACATTTTCCGTTAGTGGCATCCTTTTCCACGTGTCACGTAAAAAAATTGAGGTGGCACAACTTTCCGTTCTCTGGGAAATGTACGAAAACTACTAGAAACGGTCGGAAATTCGGACTTCTTATTTTTCTTCTCCGCCCATGGGAATCCTGGAAAAATTTTGACACATTTTCCGTTGTTGACATCCATTTCCACGTGTCATATAAAAAAATTGAGGTGGCACAACTTTCCGTTCTCTGGAAAATCTACGAAGACTTCTAGAAACGGTCGCAATTTCTGCATTGTTATTTTTGTTCTACGCCCATGGGAATCCCGGTACAATTTTGACACCTTTTCCATCAATGACATCCCTTTCCACGTGTCATACAAAAAACTTGAGGTGGCACAACTTTCCGTTCTCTGGAAAATCTGAGAAGACTGCTAGAAACGATCGAAAATTCGGATTTTTTATTTTTTCTTGGCCCATGAGAATCCTGGGAAAATTTTGACAGCTTTTTCCTTAGTGACATCCTTTTCCACGTTTCGTGTAAAAAATTGAGGTGGCACAATCTTTCGTTCTCTGTAAAATCTACGAAATCTGCTGGAAACGGTCCCAAATTCGGTTTTTTATCTTAAGCGACAACCGTTTTGCGCAATCTTACAAAGTTTTGGTTTTGTGTAAGGCTGTAACGTTTAATTTTCCCGAATACCTTTGTAAAAGTTTATAAAATGAACATCAAGTCTACCTCGAAGGACCAGTGGCGAAAATGAAAAATTTTCGACGCGCTCTCCAGAAACGTTGCTAGCAACGTTGCTAAATTCACACCGGTCCGACGACGTACTCGCGGCGGCGGAATGCGGCGAAAAATGATCAATTTTGCGGCGAAGGGTTAACTTCGGAAGGCAGTACTATACTGAGTCTGAAGGGACAAGTCGATGGGATCGATGGCTGGTGGCGCGGGTTGCGGGGGGGTAATAAGAACTAACCTGCGCTCAGCCAGGCACTAGGCGTACCGATTTCAAAAACGGACGGCAAAAAAAATACGGCGTAATTGAATTCGGCGAATATAGCGGCGATGCGGCGACTCAATTTATCAATTAAGGAAAATAATAAATTGCGTGGTCTCACAATGGGAATTAACAATAAAGCCGAATTTGGCGTAGAAAATCCCGATAATACCGGGCGATGCGACTTCCTATAAAAAGGAAAAATAGAAAATGAAAATTTTCTTCCGATCGATCCAGGTTCGAAGGACCAATGTTGCGTAACGATAACTGTAGCTAGTGTTCTCTGTATAACCAGAGGGGCGGAGTTATATGGAAAAAAATATCAAGGCAAAGCCGTGAGGGCAATAATAGTGACACTGAAAAGGGTACCACTTACATGAAAATCCTGGGAGATCTTCTGCAGGGGTATCAGCTCTTCTTGAGGTACCTCACTCTGTTCGGGCCTGATACCTTCTCCTCGTGGGCCACAATCTTATGGCGGCACGGCGCGATATATGATGATCGCAACTTTCTAATGCAACATATTTTATTTGTTCATCAGATTATCAGAAGACAGCGATGAAAAGTTATTCGCGGCGGCGCGAGCGAACCTTCTTAGTTGAAAGTATAGTACCGACTCTCTTCTTTATTCTGTTTTTTACAGTAAAAAATAGTTTAAAAAAAGGGCAGAAAACGCACACACGGCAAGAGCGGAACCAATCCAGTGTCACATTTTTAACATAAATTCTCTACTGAATCAGACTTTATAAAATTTCCTTTTTCCTAAAAACGAAAACGCAACAGGTACTACTTTTTGTTTTTTAATAGCAAAAAATCTTTAGATTATACATATCCTTATATAGCAAAATTATTACAGTTTTAAAGAAATATTAGTGTCTACAGGGTCCGCCAGAATTAATAAAATTCATAAAAAAATAATTATTTACACTTGTTAACCCTACAAAGCAGTGCCCTGCTTACTTTGTTTAAATAAAAAAAATAAAGTAATCTAGGACTACACCACATAGAATTGAAGCCTTTTTCCATATATGTTGAACTTTGGTTACGACAATTTGAGAAATTTCGTTAAAGTTTTGTTCCTTCGAATTAACATTAGGCTTAAGTTCATCTCGCACGTTGATATAGTACTTCACAGCATCGAAAAATGTTGGTAAAACCTTTGATGAATACGTTTGAATGATGTTTGGATGATGTTTTCCTGATCCAAAGATCGTACATGAAGTTTTGGTTGGAGTTTTTACGGTACTAATTCTAGTTAAGAGGCTACGATACTTATGAAATCCGCCCGAAGTGCCCGACTCAATTCAGGACAAACGTCGCTCGATTAGATATGCCTATCCTTTTCCTTCCTCTAGTCCCCACGACTCCCCACTCCAGCCTGCCCGTTCACAGTGCTACGACTGAGGCGACCGGTCGTGGGCACTACACTGAGAAAAATCTGTTACTTTGTAAAAAAAACCTGTTTAATTCAAAATGAGATATTATTCCTCAAACTCAAGCAGAAGCTTTTTTGTAACTAATAATAATCAACTCAATTACAATTGATATTGAATTCGAATGAATAATTTAAATGTAATATTTCATTTCAATCAATACCATGTCATGTTCTGGAATTGATTCTATAATACTTCTTCTCTAAGCACATTCTTTTCTCAGAACAACATAACGTTTAATTTGAGGCCTCATGTTCATTATTATACTGAAATTACAACTACTGTCATTGGATTTTTGCTGGATTTGTAATAATTGTGGGTACTAATATCAGTTATAATTATTAGTAATATATCATATTATTGCCTGAATAATAAGCAAGTGATGTGTAAAATGCAAATCAAGTTGCAAGTGCAGCAACTTGTAATTGACAAAAACAGAAATGTTGCAGATGAGATCAATAAATTAATAACATTTAATTTTAGTGGATACAATAGTTCTAGTAACCCCCAGTTTATTAATAGCTCTTCTATTGCCATTCATTTGCACAGTGTTCATTATGACTACGAACGATATAGAGTGTAGGGTTGATTCAAAACCTTAACTGAGAAATTTGCCATCATTCGTTTTGGTAAATTGCTCAGTCAAGGTCACAGTTTTTCTTTACTAACGTGTTTGTAATAGGAGATTTGGTTCAGTCGAGTTCAATCTAACTTGTATTTGATATGAATTCTAATATGTAATTCTAATAATTTCTTGAATACCATAAAAATTGAAAAACATGATTTACTGATTATATTGATGAATATAAAAGTTGCAATTAAGTTGCTTTGTTTATCCAATGAATTATAATGTTTTTTCAGTTGCTTATGGGGTACTCTTATATAGTTTGGAGTAGTCCGAGGGTGAGAATTATTATTATTTAAATAAAATAAATTTAATTGTTTAAATAAAACATGAGACATTTTAAAACCGAGGTTATGCTTTCATTGTAGTATGCTAATTTTAGTATCGAAGTGGCAATATGTCTTCTTAACGGAAATTAAACTATTTTAAACTTATTGGTTCATCTGCAATTACGACGAAAGTATAGATTATTTTGTTGGGACCACATATATTTGCTTGTATATTTAAAGTAATGTAAAAATGACTATATACACGAACTCACTAAAATCACAACAGTCTTTTTTTTTCTGTGTAGATAATATGAAATAATAAGTCGGGAGCCGGCCGCCGCCGACGGGACACACGAGTCTCGCCGATGCCGACGAAGAAGCGCGAATATATATTTAAAAAACGGCGGTGGCCTGTTTGCTTTATTGCAAAAATGATATTTTTTGGGAGTTATTCAGGGCGTTCACTTTTCGTTGGCAGCACACTGCATAGCTTTTTGGCGTCGAGGCAATTTTACTATTATTTCACAGGTGTTAAAAATCATTTTGATATCAGCAAAGGTGCATACTATGAAGGGTTCGTGTATAAAAAACTTCTGTAATTGCTCAATTATAAAATCTAAATTAACGATTCGATTACCCAATTCTTCTTGGACCACATTAGGGTCAGTTGAACATCTATCAATGCTTGATTGGATAATTGTTCTGCATAATAGCACAGACCTATATAGCTAGCGAAGCTATATAGGTCTGTGATAATAGTGTTGCTACGGCTACGACTAGACAAGTGTCTAAAGTCTACTTCTATAAAATGTTTTATATCTATCTATCTAATCTAATTGAAAACTTTCTACCCTGTAAGAGTTCATTTCAGAGGGATTGGGATATCACAACTATTATTTGTTTATTTAAAAACAGTAAGCGGTTTCGTTAATCTATAAAATTACATCATCAAGGACTACTATATAAGATTTAAAAAAGTAAATATAGTCTAAGAGCTTGCAGAAAATTTGGAGGAGATACTTAAAAAAAGATAATAATGATGTAAATGTTTTTAATTGTTTCAACTTTGACTTGTGGCTGAATGTATATATTTCAAATATATAATGGCCAGGTAAGTAAAGGTTCTTTATTTATTTATACATATACCTACTACCTGCCCTGAGGATGTAGGTAAATTTATAGAGTTACGAAACCGGTCTCCTGTAAATGTTCCATTCAAAGCCCTATTATTCCCAGAAAGTTTGTTTCTCAAACCCTATGCACCTGCCACTACTACTTATACCTAGGTATACCTAAATCCGAATAATAAGTGTGCAAAATATGTGTTAGTACCCCAGTAGCCCTGTCTCAAATTCTGGGAATCCTATTAGGTACGGAATAAAAGCACACAAGCCCACAAATTACTCCTATTGGTTTCACTGTGACTGTTGTGACATCATTATCAAACATTATCCTGACTGCCGTTCAGTTTCAGAACCTTCTGACAAATCTGAATTATCGAACCTTCTAGAAAATTTATTAAAATGTCGTAAATTCGACAGACTGGAACAATAAAATGTACTATTTTTATTTTGCCCGATTTTCAACTCCAATGACTTTCGAACAATCTTCTAACGAACAAGTTTCTAAAACTGACTGGATGTCAGATTTATCATCGTTCTCTCTGGAAAGTATATAAATTAGCTTTTATCACGCAGCAATTTGACACAATAATCGTATTACATAGGATATTATTCGTTTTCAAAAAAGCTTCACATGACCCATTTATTTGAGAATATTGCTTTTACCTATCACATTTTTAAGTAAACATCAAACGCACAATATGGTCTAGAATTTAAATTACTCTTTTTGCACGACCAGGCCATTTTATGCCCTAGGGATTAAACCATTTTACACAAAAGCAAACAGTACTTTGTGAATAATAATTATTTATTTATTATTCCTGAAGGAATAATAATAATGGGTATTATATTATGACATACATAATGTCGCGGTAGAAAATATTTTCTCCACCTTCGGGTACTCGGAAATATAAATATCTGCTAATATTCAAAACAAGCGAAACACAAATAACTCCCTAATAAAATGAAATATGAAACATCTGATATCGATTGAAAGTTCCCCTGACGTGGTTCCCGAGCCCGGTGAGGTAGGCCGAAGTAGGGGGAGTAGGGGAACCACGAGTTCCAGCGAACGCCCGCCCGCCCGCCTACCTCCGTACGTCTAATTCCTGCTCGGATGGCCAATTCACGGATCATTTTATTGCGGGGCAATGGGTTCGTAGTTTTCAAATCATAGCCAAACGAACAAACGTATCGACTTGAAAGTAGTCTTAAAATAATGTTATCGAATGCCTCAATCGTCGTTGTGTCTTTCGGATTATTTTTGAGCGGCGGAAATACTCGAAATTCTTAACCGAATATAGTCGAATTTCGGGTATGTTTGGCATTTTTTTTCACAGTGTCGCTTTAGTCCTGCACAGTTCGTGATACACAACGACGATTCTTCATAGTTTTATCTAAGCCACAAAAAAAAATCAAGTGAAAATATTAATAAATGCAAGTAGGAGATGTAAACTACGAAACCCTTGCAAATGGGGGGTATCGTAGCGCCTTAAGAGTACGCTTATTACGTAAACAGCAGTAAAAAGCGGTAAGCTGATTGGTACTAATCGAAATAGGAGCATAGAAACAGTCCAAGCGTATAATAACTCCCACTCCTTCATTCACTTACGACAGGGACGGACTTAGTACGGGGCTCGATTGAAAGCAATTAAATAAAGTAATGAAAAGTTAAATTTAAAGCCCTGGCGAACCCTCTAAATGATGGATTGCAGTTACCACTTTTAGTAATATTATTTATACGACCAATCTTAGTATAATTTTTGCTATTAGTAACATTTACACGCAAAGAATGCAGCTATATAAAAATTTAAAAAAGCTGCAATTTTCAACTTATATATCTGACCCTAAAGGAAACTTTTCGTAAATCTTACATCAAGGGACTAACAAAAATTTTTTTTCACTCCAGCCTACCTACCCAATAAACCATAATAAAATACTGACACTTTTGTGCGGTCATCTTAAATTCTATAGAGAAAGGTCTTTAAATAATGCTATTAGCAACAATTATTTAGCTACAACTTATTTAACAAAATTATTTTTTCATACCTACGCAATAAGCCATAATAAAATAGGTACTGAGACTTTTGTGCGGCCATCTTAAATTCTATATAGAGAAAGGTCTTTAACTAATGCAATTAGCACCAATTATTTATCTACAACTTATTTAACAAAATTATTTTTTGGGACTTATTGGTAGTTAATATCTGCTTAAGTCCGGCTCTAACCGATGTGGTGACGGTGGCGATTATGTATAAAGTAGTTTTTTTGTGTTTGTAATGACAGTAACAGTTCCTACTACATTTACCTAAAAAAAAAAACACTTTATACGTGATCGCCAATGGCAATGGTTGACATTATATTGTCGACGGTAGTATCAACTATAATGAACCGCTGATAATAAACTCGCGTGCAAAGAAAACGGCCCTCCAACTATTTTTCAAAATCGGGTATATTTTTTAATATTTTGGCTTTCAGTTTACGCTTTTGATTTTTTATTGATAAAGGATTTCCACCTGGACGTTTTTTAATAAACAGTAACATAAATAAAGGAAAATACGTGTAAACTGAGCAAAATTTATGGTAACATTAATAAACCTTAGAGGTACAGAAAACGAAATTTAACACTTAACTTTAACCTAAAAATGATAAAAAATTGCAAAACAGAGGCACACTTTGTGAATTGAATGAATGAAACGCGAAATGAATCAATTTAAATTTTTTGTTGTTCATTTAAAACGAGAATAATAACATATTTTGACTTTTTATAGTCCAGGAGGAAGTCCTTTATCAATAAAAAATCAAAAGTGTAAACTGAAAACCAAAATATTAAAAAATATACCCGATTTTGAAAAAAAATATTAGGTGGGCCGTTTTTTTGCACTTGAGTGTATTGAAAAAGGTAAAAAAAACAAATTTATTAAGCCAGAGAGTGTTTTATTGTAATAACATAAATACAAATAACTACAGGTATTTGTGATGAAATCGTAAGTAACTAACGGTCTTGGCCGATCTTAGACATCCTAATGATTTTTCACTTATGCTGGAGAGTTTTCCGCTTTATGTTTAAGCTGGAGCAACCTGAAACAAGTAATTAATTAATTGTTAATAAGAGTATTATAGGGTGCCGACGAACTGCATCGATCGATGATAAAATGACAGACCAAATATAGAAAAACTTTGAAAATTTGGCCTTTTATTAATGTTGACGGGTACTATCGACCTAAAATATTTTCCAGGTTATTCCGGAGGTCGATATTAACTTCCTTATTTTAATTGGAACACCTTATATATCATTGCATTTATGAATTCCACGGATATTTATAGACACATTTTATAACATACCCTATACCACAAACCTCAACTGTTTTCGAGATATTTTCAATTTTAGGTATGAAATCACAGATGCAGACCGGAAGATAATCGACGATTTGGTCTAAATTGTCTTTGTCTTGCGATTATGGCGTTTTTTATTAGAAGATACCGAAACGTGTTTTCAAAAAATGATAAATATATTATTATTAGTTTCAAAAAAGGCGTAAAACTCAAAATTTTCAAATGGAAACCGTACATTTTCTTGTCGCCATTTTGTTCTACAATGTATTTTATTTCTTTTATTATTTTATTTTTCTGTTTGATTCAGCTATATAGCTGTAATTATATTAAAAAAATAATAATAACTACTTACCTGCGTGCAAATGAAGTTCCGGAGATTAATGGCCACTTGCACCGTCGTGTTTAAACTTTGTTTAAGTTTTAAACCAAGTGTAACTACTTGACAACAATGACAAGGATTATTACAATAATGGTTGGCAAGTTGTTAAGCTTCGTCTAAAAACTAAACCAAGTTTAAACACGGCGGTGCAAGTGGCGATAAAAGACACCGAAAAGCGGAGTTCCTCTAGAAGTCGCCCCCAGGCAACGGATTCAGAGCTGTTCCAAAGTTTTTACATATGTTTTCAAGCCAATCAAACATCATGTGGCATCTGGGATACCTAACTGTAATAATTTTATATGATTCCCTTATAGAAATGATCTATGAAAACGCCAAATTATTCAGAGATTATTTATCATTAAATCCGGCAACACCGCCGGATGCCATATTGTCTGTGTTTAAGATGTAGGAATATACCCCGGACGCCACATTGATGGCATTTTACATGTCAATATACATAGGACGCCACACTGTAGCATTACGAACGGATGCCATATGGCGGTGTATATCGCATTTTAAACCAGTCGCAATTTCGATGAAAAAAAGTGTGGAATCGGATGATAGACCATGCTAGATTAATATATATTTATTAGATATCCCGAAATCCGGCTCCTTCTAGCGGATGCCACATTACTTCAAAGCGAACGGATGCCATATTGATAGCGTGATGTATATATATATATATATATATATATATATATATATATATATATATATATATATATATATATATAAATAAGGATGTAAGATTAGCCAGTGTAAATGTAATAATTACAAGAAAAGGCGATAATGGGCAAACACTCAAAGTTAACAAAAAGAAAAAACTAGTAACCGCATACACGTGTTTCATGCTATTTGGCAATCATCAGTACGGTGCAACATTAACCAGATCAAAAGATAGGCATGATTTGGGAAGCAACAAATGAAGTCCAGGCAGGAGCCAACAGCACATTTGCAGCTTCAGTCAGCACATCCCCTATTTTGGGGCTTGTACTAACATCGCGACGGAGGCTGCTAAAGTGAGTGTTTGCCCATTATCACCTTTTCTTGTAATTATTACATTTACACTGGCTAATCTTACATCCTTATTTTCATTGTATCTTGGGTTATGAAGATTTCCACGCAGGTCGCACAAATATATATATATTTGACCAACACCTGAAAATCTACTAATCTACTTCTCTTCAAGGTTTTATATCGTTTGCACATAAATTTGGGAGGACGCTGATTGACGCCGAAATTGAAAAAATGTATAAACCACAGTTCAGGACTTGACCGCTATGCGTCGCTTTAAAATTCTCCTATATACACGGTGAATATAAAAATCACGGCTTAGGTCCTCCTGGCGCTGTATAAAATAATCGTAGTAGCGGCCTAACGAGCGTATTATATTACGTAGAATAACAGCAGGTGTTCATTCGGCACCGTATTTTTTATTTCACATTCCATTTCTCAATTTCCAATGTGACTGCGATGTGGCCACGTGATTTGTAGTTTGATAGCAAATTCATGCAACTTCGGACAATTGTGTTGCTGAATGTTGAGTGGAATTCGGTAAAATATAATTGCCACTTATTCAAAGAGAAGTTAGTATAGATAATAAGATAGAACACAGAGTACAATATCAGACAGGTGGGAAGGCTGTTGTTTCTGTTGTCATGACATTTTAACCCGAAATTTATTAATCTGTCATTTCACTTTGACCTAACATGATCTTTGAGAAAGGAGGAAGATTTATTCTCCGAAACCTCAGAAAACAAATTTGTTGAAGTTATTTTTTGAGTTACACGTTCAAATTTCGTTCAGTTACTGTTAAAAATTTATTAATTTTCCAGGCAACTTGAAAAAGTTGTCTTTTAACCAGTTTGGTGGCAAAAAACAAATAAAAAAATTCAATGGATGTTTCACTTGTGTTACATAGTGTAATGTTTTCAAGCAATAATGGAATATATTTTTTTTTATTAATTTTTTCTTATTTTTTTAGATATAATTAACCAACCCACATTATTGGCGATATTATAAAAACATTCATTTCTAAGTATATTTCATCCACACTGTTAAATTGTCAAAATTTGTTTGTCTCCTTTACTTCATGAATTCTTATTGGCGTGCTGTATAAAAAATGTATTACATTTAAATGAGGCAACATTGATCTACAGGATGTGTCAAAAATAATGATGAATAATGAAAGCTATTTTTTTTGTTTAATAAACCTGTTGCCTAACGATAGCTTTTGTTGTGATTTACTTTGTAAACTGTAAGCTCAAAGTTGAGTACTTATATGAGAAATGAACCAGACAAAGCGATGAGGAATAAACAATAAAATTGCAGAAACAGTAACATTAAAAAGGTACCACTTACGTAATATTGCTGGTTGGTGTTCTTGCCTGGAATGGAAGCATTTCTTGAGATATACCTCACCCTGCTCGATCTGGACGACTTCCTCTCCTGTACAACAGTACTGTTGCAGCATGGCGCGTTATGATGACCACAAATAGTCTTACAACGTACTTTTTTTGTTTTTAAATTGGAATGATGAAACAGCGTTTATCAAAAATAAATACGAATACGTTTCCTTCTTCCAATCGTGGAAACCAGGCTAGTGTCATTATTTTCAGAATTTTAGAAAACTTATATTTTTATTAAACGAAAAACTTAACAAATATGATAGGCCAGGGTAGATAATTTTTGAGAACAAAAAAATCTAGAACAGAATGACACCCATTGGAAAAAAAAGAAAATACAGCAAAAATAACAGAAAAAAAATTAAGGGCGATTTTAGGTGCGGGGGTTGTAGGTTTATCACGTTTTCCGGCAAAACTGCAACTCCTATCGAAAAAAGTTAAATGGCAAAGTTGTAGGCAATAAAAAGATCTACAACTTTTGTATTTACACTTTTTTCACGTAACCTCAAAATATCCGCGAAAAATTGTAATAACCGATTTTTTGGTTTTTAATTTTTATCTCCCACAAAAAAAAAAATTTCCAAAAAATTTAGTGGAAACTTACCTTCTTATGTCCCGAATACGCTGTAATTTTTTCTAATCAAAATATTTATTTTTCCCCCTTTTTTTGATTTTAAACCGAAGAAGTAACCTCATTTTCAATCGAAAATGCCCACATAAAAAACCTGCTTTTTAAAAAAGTCGGTACGCTTTTTGTTCGCTGAAACCTCTACTTTCTGATGGTGTAGAAAAATATACATCACTATGGAACATTTTCTCAGAAAATGCAAAAAACGAAAAAATCGATTTCGAAAATTTTTTTTTTAAATTTTGCGCTATTTATTGAAATTTACACTTTAATTAGGTACTTGAAAAATTTAAGATTCCATGTTATATTGCCAAGAAATTGCAAATCGATATACAATGTGAAAAAAGTCAAATACAAAAGTTGTAGATCTTTTTATTGCCTACAATTGCCCATTAACTTTTTTCGATAGGAGTTGTAGTTTTGCCGGAAATCGTAAAAAACCGTTTTTACCCTTAAAAATCACCCCCTGCAACCCCCGTACCTCAAATCGCCCTTAAGTTATTTTTTCTGTTATTTTTGCTATATTTTCTTCCTTTTCCAATGGTTTTGATACTGTTCTAAATTTTTTTCACTCTTTGTCATTTATAGAACAATAACATGTTTTAGATCATACTTATATTATAACTAAATTAATTCTCGATTTAGTTGGACACCAGTGTATTTCGTTCAACATTTTTTGTTTCAACTACGCTTTTTGCTCAGAGAAAAAAATTATCACAATAAACATTCCAAAGCTGTCAATTTTAAGACCGTAGTATTATGACTTATTTAGTTAGCATCAGAACATTGATTCTATTGATTTTTAATTCAAAATTTGTATTGAAAATGGTAGATAATTTATCATTTGAAGAACTTACTGATATCCACGTTGCTTATGGTACAGCAAATTGTAACGTATGCTTAATTATGAAAAGCATCATTTATTTTTATTTATCAATGAAATAAAATCCTCATGAACATTTTTTGTGAAATGAAATTAATTATTTATGACTGAAATGAATATAACCCACCAAAACAATATTTCCTTTGTTCCGTCCAAACGGCTCATTTGCGTGTTAATTAAACAAAAAAGGTTTGTTTTCATGTCCCCTTTCCATCCCTTAAAGTTTGTCGATATATTTTTGGGACACCCTGTACAAATTTATGTTTGCAGTGAAGAACCATGATAAATGTTTCAAGCATAAATAACAAACAATAACTTGTTGACTGCTAGTTTTACAGGGTGTTCCGTAAATGTGTTTAAAAAATGGAGCTGCGTAGTGCTTGGAGTATTTTAGGAAGGTTGTTTAATAAAAAAAAGTCAAATTTGCCCTAACCTTAACCCCCACTTTTTTATCTGTAGTAAAGTTTTAGCGTTCCACTTGGATTTTGCACGAAATATAAAATCTCTCAACATAGTTTACTGCCACATTAATGCAGAGAAAAAATTAAAACCTGAGATTTTAAGTAAATACAGTGGCGTAGCCAGCATTTAAGGGCGGGGGGGGGGGGGGAGGTGGGCGAAATTTTCCGAAAGCTTTTTTGTCTACTGTGCTTAGTCTCATTGAAATACGTAAACAAAAATTATAAAAATCCACAGAAAATACAATGCTATTCATAAACTTTGCACCAAATGGCATGGGCTGTGTCGTTACGATTCTCTTTAGGCGCAATATACTCCAATATATCCCGAAATCATGTTTTCAAAAAAATTGAATAATACAAATTTTTTCCTATTTGTTGCAAACTTTATGAATAGCACTGTATATTATTTATTAAAAAATAATGCCTATACCAAAAATATGCTGTTCTTTGGTTTAAAATAAAAGTAACACATCTGTCATACAGTGTGTCTACGGATCGAGTTCACATAAGGTATAAATAACAAAAAAAAAGAGTTGAAATTTGAGCTTCTGGGGATCACCCCTGCCCTGCTTGGGTTAAAACTAATTTGTGACATAATTTTACTTTTCCAAAAATCCCGTATGCCTTGGAAATTATTAAAAAACCATTCAGATCAGTAAAATGCCCTCTTTGTAGGTTTTACGACAAAATGTTATTAAGGAAACTTGTTCAGAATGAAAAACTGAGTAGGTAGGTTTTCGAAATTTCGAAAGTCTAGGCTACTTCGATTTTTTGGCATTTTTTGGCAACAACATCAAAATGAAAGTAGGTCTAGGTTTTTAAATTTTTTCACACCTCTCCAGTTTTTCATTGTGAACAAGTTTTCTTTATAACATTTTGATGTGAAAGCTACACAAAGTGCACTTTTCTAAAAAAGTGGGAAAATGACAAAAAATCAAAAAAGGCCTAGACTTTCGAAATTTCGCAAACGTACTCAGTTTTTCATTCTGACCAAGTTTCCTTAATAACATTTTGTCGTAAAACCTACAAAAAGGACATTTTGCTGATGTGGAAAATTGGTTTTTTCATCCAAGGCATGCGTGATTTTTCGAAAGTAAAATTATGTCACAAATTAGTTTCAAACCAATCAGGGCTGATCCCAGAAGCTCAAATTTCAACTAGATTTTTTTTTGTTATTTACACCTTATACAGTGTGTCCCAATTTGATACTGGACACCTCAGAAATATATGAAGGGCAAAGAAAACAAATGGTCTCTATTTTTTTATTGGCAGTACCAAGGGAGAGTATCACATAGGTGGTGGTATTTGGATGGGGTAATTATTTCATTGCCTGCTATGATTTTTTAGAATAGCAAATTTTCAAGAAACCCCATTAGAGTTTTTCTACGACAAAATGTTATTAAGAAAACTTGTTCAGAATAAAAAACTAAGTAGACTCGCAAAATTTTAAAAGGCCAGGCCTACTTTGATTTTTAGATTTATCTCCCACTTTTTTCTTAGAAAAGTGTCCTTTCTGGAGCTTTCACGACAAAATTTTATTTTTTCACGATGATCAACTTTCCTTAATAATATTTTGACGTGAAAGCTCCAGAAAGGACACATTTCAAGGAAAAAGGTGGGAGAAAAAGGCTAGGGTTCCCAAATCCTGGGACCGAAAATGTATTCGGGACTTTGGTCCCAAATTTTAAGTCCCGGTACTAGTCCCGAAAGTCCCAAAAATAGTCCCGAAATCAAAATTTTGTTTCTCTACAACAAATTTTGTAAGAAACAATTTGTAAAAATGAAATATTTTTATCTAGATGTGGGTAGTACCTACCTACAAAATACCGAACATGAAATAGCAAATTAAAACTGAGATCAATCAAAATTAAAAAAAATTGCTACGTGGCTCTTCTACCTTTCAGTACGAATCTTTATGGAGCTAGGATTATTTCATATTTTAAAAGCCTGGTATAAAAAACGTTCTCCTGGGGACTGCCGGGAGCGGGCCAAATCGGCGCAGACGGCAGGCCGAGGGGCGCTCAGGCTAAGAGGGCGGGAGGGGGGGAATCGCCCCCCGCCCCCACCTAGCTGAGTAAATATGTAGAATATAATACAGTGTGTCCCGATTTGATACTGGACACCTCAGAACTATATGAAGGACAAGGAAAACAAATGGTCTCTATTTTTTTATTGGTAGTCCCAAGAGAGAGTATATCATAGGCAGTGGTATTTGGATGTGGTAATTATTGCATGGCCTGCTATGATTTTTTAAAATAGCTAATTTTCAAGAAACCCTATTAGGGATTTTTTTATGACAAAATGTTATTAAGAAAACTTGTTGAGAATGAAAAACTGAGTCGAACTCTAAATTTCAAAAGTCTGGGCCTACTTTGATTTTTAGCTTTTTCGCCTTTTTCTCCCATTTTTTTCTTAGAAATGTGTCCTTTCTGGAGCTTTCACGTCAAAATGTTATTAAGGAAACTTGATCATCGCGAAAAAATAAAATTTTGAAGTGAAAGCTCTAGAAAGGACACTTTTCTAAGAAAAAAGTGGGAGATAAATCTAAAAATCAAAGTAGGCCTAGTCTTTTGAAATTTTGTGAATCCACTCAGTTTGTCATTTTGAACAAGTTTTCTTAATAACATTTTGTCGTAAAAAAACCCTAATCTGGTTTCTTGAAAATTTGCTATTTTAAAAAATCATAGCAGGCCATGAAATAATTACCCCATCCAAATACCACCGCCTATGAGATACTCTCCCTTGGTACTACCCCTCATACAGTGTGACCCATTTGTTTTGGGGTCAGTCTGTAAAAAGTGTATCAATCGTGCGATTTGGCTGATTTTTTTTTTAAATTGTAGAGCTCGATAAACTGCACATTTTGAACAAAAATTGCCTGGTTCGCATAAAATCCAAAGCCTACTATGACCGTTTTTATGAGCAAAATTTTAAGAAACCATATTAGCGTTTTTTTTTGAAAAAATCTGTGTGCGCCAATGGATTGAGCACCCCTCGAAATGGGTATGTACAAAATTTCATCAAAATATTTCAAGTAATAACGATTTTGTAGAAAAATTAAAAATGCAGCCAAGGTACGTCTTTATTTTCAAAAATTCAAAGTTGGCCATGGAAAATAATTGAATTGTAATAATACAACCTTATGCTTATAAACACAAAACATAAAAACAATTAAAATTATAAAATTTTTGTAACTTCTACCAAGCCTCCATTTTCTACAATGCATTTGTCGTTCCTCTTGCGTACATTCAAAATTACATTTCGTATTTGCTGTGGAGTAATTTCCTCACAACTACGGTTTATCCTAGCTTGCAGTTCTTGTAAATTATGGGGTCTTGACTTATAAACATTTTGCTTAAGTGTACCCCAAAGAAAAAAATCTAAAGGAGTTAAGTCCGGAGATCTCGGTGGCCACTCACAGAAAGGACTATTTCGCCCTATCCAACAGTTTTCAAAATTATTATCTAGCCAGTTTCTGATTAAACGAGCATTATGAATAGGACTGCCATCTAACTGTAACTTTAAATTTAAACGGTATCTTAATGGTAACTCATCACTGATCTACCTGGGTGTCTATTGTTAAATTCGGCCGCAGCTTCTGCTGCCGAGCGCTCGTTGTCGCCCACGAGTCGAACAATTTCTATTTTGTCTCTTATGCTTAAATATTCCATAATTATGATAATTAATTGTATTGAGCACAAACAATTTCTGAACTCAATTTAGACAGTTTGACACTTAATAAAAGTAAACAATTCAATTATTTTCCATGGCCAACTTTGAATTTTTGAAAATAAAGACGTACCTTGGCTGCATTTTTAATTTTTCTACAAAATCGTTATTACTTGAAATATTTTGATGAAATTTTGTACATACCCATTTCGAGGGGTGCTCAATCCATTGGCGCACACAGATTTTTTCAAAAAAAAACGCTAATATGGTTTCTTAAAATTTTGCTCATAAAAACGGTCATAGTAGGCTTTGGATTTTATGCGAACCAGGCAATTTTTGTTCAAAATGTGCAATTCATCGAGCTCTACAATTAAAAAAAAAAATCAGCCAAATCGCACGATTGATACACTTTTTACAGACTGACCCCAAAACAAATGGGTCACACTGTATATTTCTGAGATGTCCAATATCAAACTGGGATACACTGTATATGGCAATTTTTTTATTGAAAGTCCTAAAATGCACCAAACAATACGTGGTTCAATTTTTAGACCTAGTCCAGTAGCACCCTGTAGAGCAACGCAAATATTTGACTTGATCAGACTTTTGCGGTATCCCAACTCAAAAACCATCGTGCAGCGATTTTTCTGGATATTAAAAAACTAGTTTTTGAATATGGAACTCTCTGTCTATTAATGAATCCATTTAATCACATTATACGAGTATCTGTTAAAGTAAGGAATGCGAAACATATCCAATTTTTTCTATATGCATAGATTTTTTTGCCACTTTGCCACGAAACCATGTCAGATTGTAGCATCCCTCGGTCGTACTGGTATTAAATAGCTTTAATTGTTTATTATTTTGTCGACTAGCAAGAATAAATAACGGGTTTTGATCTTTCTGATAAGTTCTTTTGCAATTTAATTTAAAAATTCAGGTTTTCGTTTCCGGTTTGCTCGGATACCTACCAGATTTTTTTTAAGTAGTTTACTCAGCCAACCGTCTGCCCAGGCTAGCTTATTAGTCAACGTGAAACAAATCAAAAAGATAGCTATGATTTGGGAAGCAACAAATGGAAGTCCAGGCAGGAGCCAACAGCACATTTGCAGCTTCAGTTGTTAGCACATCTCCTGGATTTGTGGCTTGTACTCAGGCGCGCTCTTGGGGGGGGGGGGGGCATGGGGGCCATGGCCCCCCTAATAAAATAATAAAATAATAATAAATAAAAAATAAATACAAAATATTATTCTAATATTATGTAACCTACAGTGTCCACGAATCGAGTTCACATAAGGTGAACATAACAAAAAAAAATCGAGTTGAAACTTGAGCTTCTGGGATCAGCGCTGCTTGGTTTGAAACTAATTTGTGACATATACTTTCGAAAAATCACCTTGGAAATTATGAAGAAACTAATTTTCCACATCAGTAAAGTGCCCTTTTGTAGGTTTTACGGCAAAATGTTATAAAGAAAACGTGTTCAGAATGCAAAACTGAGTAAATCTAGACCTAGTGTAGGAAAAATGCAATACATTGGAATTATTATTGATATTTTATTATTTTATTTGGATAAATTTAGGCACTCAAGGCTAAAAAATATTAACAACAAAATACCTAACCTAACCTAAAAATTAAAATCTGTTAATTTTGACATTGACATTGAAGCAATACTATCAAAATTCTGTTTGGGGAGATTTGTGAGGAATATCGAAGTAAGAAGACCCGGAAGTCAAAATAATTTCTCCCCCGAAGTTCACCCCTACCAACCCCCAAATGAAGAAAAAAAGAAGATATAAAAATTCTGTTTAGGCCAATTTGTGAGGAATATCGAACTAAGAAAGAGAAAGAATTTAACATAATTTCTCTCCCCAAACTCACCCCCTACCAACCCCCAATAGCAGAACAAAAAGGGATAGCAAGATTTTGTTTGGGCCGATTTGTGAGTAATATAGAACTAAGAAAGCATCGGGAGTCAAAATAATTTCTCCCTCCAAATTCACCCCTTAACAACCCCCAATAGCAGAACAAAAAGGGATATCAAAATTCCGTTTAGGCCGATTTGTGAGGAATATTGAACTAAGAAACTATAGGGAATCAAATTAATTTTCCCCCTAAACTCAACCCCTACCAATCTCCAAAAGAAGAGTTTGTAGAGAAATTATTTTGAGTCCGGATGCTTTCTTTGTTCGATATTCCTCAAAAATCGGGTTAAACAGAATTTAGATCACTTTTTTCTTTCTCACTTTGGGGGTCGATAGGTGGTGAGTTTAGAGGGAGAAATTATTTTGACTACTAATACTGTCTTACTACCTCACAAATCGGCGCAAACTGAATTTTGACGGCCCTTTCCTTTTTTCTTTTGGGGGTTGGTAGAGATTAAGTTTGGGGAAAGAAATTATTTTGACTCCTAGAGCTTTCTTAGTTCGATATTGCTCACAGTTCTGACAAAACTGAATTTTGATATCCCTTTACTTTCTTTTTTTGGGGGTTGGTAGGAGATGAGTCTTGGGGGAGAAGTTATTTTCACTCCCGGTATACAAATACGTTCGGACACCTGGTTTGTATATAATTAAAATATTTGTTATTATCATGAGCCAATTGAGAGTATACAGGGTATCACTTATATCCATATTCCAGAATTGGGATGAAATGTGTTTGTTACGGATTATTACTCAGTATCAGTAAGGATATATTTTCAGGGCGGAAGTGAATCAAATTGCCATATTTAATATAGTAGCATCGACTGGAGTACTGAGTAATAATCCTTAACAAACACATGTCATCCCAATTGTGAAATATTGACTTGGTCTGAACTCTGAACCCTCCATTTGTATAGGTTAACTCTATGTCATTTTCAGAATAAAGAAAAATATATCAAACTTCTGTTGAAGCCCATTTGTGAGGAATATCGAACTAAAAAAACATGCGGAGTCAAAATAATTTCTCCCCCCAAATTCACCTCCAACCCACCACCAAAATGAGAATAAAAAAGATATCAAAATTTTGTTTGAACCGATTTGTGAGGAATATCGAAGTAAGAAAGCATGGAAGTCAACATAATTTCTTCCCCCAAAGTCTTCTTTTGGGGTTGAGTTTAGTGAAAAAAATTATTTTGATTTTTTTTTTTTTAGTAGATATTTCTCACAAATCGGCTCAAAAAGAATTTTGATATTTTTTCGTTCTCATTTTGGGGGTCGGTAGGGGGGAGTTTTGGGGGAGAAATTATTTAGGCTCCCGTTGCTTTCTTAGTTCGACATTCCTCACAAATGCGCTCAAACAGAATGTTGATATATTTTTTGCGTAAAAAATACGATTTTATGTCTAAAAACCCATTAATTAAAAAAAATAATTTTTTTAGTAGGCCTATAAATGTCAGGAAAGAACAAGGATGTATGTGATATGGAGGGGTCTAGGACAGTTCAGCGCCGCCGTTTTGGAACGGCCGTTTCGGGGCTGGTGATTTGGCGTCGTCTCTCATTCGGCGCCAGATATTTGAATAAACCTGTAATTAACTGATGTTTTTGGTATCCGAATTCCACAGGTCAAAAATAATAAATTTTAAAATGCGTTTTAACCGATATTCATTTATTTCTTATCTTATTTAAATGCCTTTCTTGCTTATCAGAAATTATATTTTTGGTATCCGAATTTCACAGGTCAAAAATAATAAATTTTATTGATGCTAATACTTAATTAATACATAAGTGCATTTCCTAATTATATGACCTAAAACTTATTGTCTAGCATTGGTTAATAAACCCAGGTAACAAATACAAATATGAACAAAAAGGCTATAGTTTTCAGTCGTTTGAGACTGTTCCTAATAAGTAATAAGAATGGAGGTGTGTGTGTGTACGAAATGCGGAAAACCAAAATTTGTCGATGAAGGTTATATTTACATTTTTGACAAATTGAGCAAAGACCATATAACAAAGTTTAATCGATGTGAACAAAAGGACCGCTGCAAGGCCAGAATACATAATGTTAAATATGAAGAAGTTGTGGAGCATTTACATACTCATTCTCACGAGCCAACACCCTGTAAAATAGAAGTTGATACAGCCAAGCAACAGATGAAACGGCGAGCAGAAGTTACCCAAAAACCCACAGCTCAACAAAACAATGCCAAATGCCAGTGCGCTAAGGAAAATGATTCGAAGAACACGAAACGATATTCATGGTACCACCGGCAGAGCGCCCCTATCACTTCAAGAATTTATATATACCACAACAGTACCAAACCATCAACATCAGTGGAACCGAAGAGAGATTTCTGTTGTATGACTCTGGACCCGTATAAAGTAGGATTTTGTTGTTTGGAAGAACAGGCAGCCTCCGATTCCTTCAACAGACTGAAGCATTATTTGTAGATGGCACATTCAAATCAGCTCCACCTTTGTTTGTTCAAATTTGCTGGTCATGCACAACCAGCAAAGCTTAGAAAGTACCAACAAGTAGATGCCAGCATTTTAGCATTAGTTAGAGATTTTAACAATAGAGAAATTTTAGATTTTTTTGATAAATTGGTAAATTATTTTATACATATATTATTCTTGTTTGACTAATATATGCATTTATTTTTTGTGTATTATTATTTCGTTTAGACACAGGCATGTTGCCCTATCTATTCGATACAAAATTTTTATATTCTAAAAAATATCTTGTTCGCTTTATTTCTTTTTTCCCCTCAAGATCTGGCGCAGAATGGGATAGCACCGAATGGGCCGCGCCGAAAGACAGGCGCCGAAATGGCCTCGCCGAATAGTCCCAGTCCCGATATGGAAAATGTCGACGGTACTACCTTGCGGCACTTTTCGCATTACAAAATCCATAAAAATTTTACTAATTATGTTGATTTGTGTGCCACAATTTAAGAAATAAGTGGACATTTATTTTAAAGCAGCTTCCAAATTAATACATTTGTGGGTCTACTGAAAACAGCTATGCATTCGATATAGCACAGGTGTCTAAACGACGCTTTAAAACATCTATGCATTCGATATATCGCAGGTGTCTGAACGACGGTTTAGCGAGAGCCGCGGTGCCACTACGTTCCTAGCACAGCAGCGCCCTCTGGAGATTATATTTGTGAGCCAAATTTGGATTTTTACTGATATATAGTCGAAGTGGCACCTCCGGGAAATTTTGCAATTATAATCATGACATCTTCTGGCACCCATATACACTGTGTCCCGGATAAGAATTAACAGCATGGGGATATTGCAAACGGTGAGAGATAGAGCAACGGTTAAATGGGGAAAAAGTTGCGCAATTTCGAGGTCAATAAAATGGCACAAACAGATTTCTAATATCTTTTTTCGTTTTTGAGTTATTTTGAAAAAAGTAAAATTTTGCGTTTTCGATTTTATTTTTTTCTGAAGTTGTTATCACAGATAGAAAAAAAAAAGAAAAACACTTTCTTATGGCACTTTTTAACTGGCTTTAAGATGGCGTTTTTAGATTTGTTCTACAACGTTTCGTTTTTGAGAAACCATCTTCAACTTTATTTTTTTAAATACGGACCTGAATTTTTTTTTGCAGATTTTGAAAGCACTTTTCATTGCAAATACCATGATGTATGATACGAAATATTTTTAAATTGTTTTGAGACAATTATTTTGAAAATTCCCTTTTTTCCATTCATTTTTCTCTAATGCGGCTCTGTATTTAATAATAAGAAGTCTAAATAGTAATCAGTATTGTCAACAATTTAACTTACAACTTATCTTTCGATTATTGGAGAACCAAAAAAAGGACGGCAAAGACTAATAACAGTCACATGCGATAATAAAAAAACCCACCTAGAAGGCTTTGAAACAACGAAACCAACCCCTTATCATTTGTCATAACTCCCACTGTATCATTTAGTTAACAATTTGTATCATTAGAAATGGAGGGTGCTTTTTCAAATGGGGACAAATTTAACATGTCAGCATGTTATATCTTGCGTCACAGAAATAGTGTAGAGGCCGAACGAATGTATTGTTGCAATTAATAAATAGCAAAAGTTATTGATTTCGTTGGCTTAAAGCTTTCTTCTGACAATTAGAAAAACCTAAGAATTTACTCCAAAACACAATGCGATACTGTTTGCTGTACAACAACAGAGGAAAACACTTATCAGACAGGGCCGTATTTAAAAAAATTAAGTTTTCGAAGTAAAAATAAACTGTAAATAAATTGTTGTCAATACTGATTAATAATTAGACTTCTTATTATTAAATACAGGGCCGCAATAGAAAAAAAAATGAATGAAAAAAAGGAATAATCAGTATAATCAAAACATTTTAAAAATATTTCGTGTCATACATCATGGTATTTGCAATGAAAAGTGCTTTCAAAATCTGAAAAAAAAATCCAGGTCCGTATTTAAAAAAATAAAATTGAAGATGGTTTCTCAAAAACGAAACGTTGTAGAACAAATCTAAAAACGTCATCTTAAAGCCCGTTAGAAAGTGCCATAAGAAAGTGTTTTTCTTTTTTTTTCTATCTGTCATAACAACTTCAGAAAAAAATAAAATCGAAAACGCAAAATTTTACTTTTTTCAAAATAACTCAAAAACGAAAAAAGATATTAGAAATCTGTTTGTGCCATTTTATTGACCTCGAAATTGCGCAACTTTTTCCCCATTTAACCGTTGCTCTATCTCTCACCGTTTGCAATATCCCCATGCTGTTCATTCTTATCCGGGACACAGTGTATACTGCATTTCCGAAGTGGCACCTCGAGTTGGTGCCACAACGTATATATGGGTGCCACTTCGTAGAATTGTGTGTGAATTTGGTGCCACGACGTACATTTACAAATATATATATATATATATATATATATATATATATATATATATATATATATATATATATATATATATACAGGGTGTATCTTTGATAGGTACAGAAATTTTAACCACGTAATCGGGGACGTTCATAAAACCGAAAAATGAAAAAAAAATTTTTTTTACTCGATGTTTAGAAAATGGGGCAAATCAATCTTTATCCGTGCTCAATGCACGCCGCTGGATCGTCACTAGAAGCGCTTAGAGGGGAGGTCTAACCTCTTCCTAGGAGATGGAGGGGAATAACATTAGATTAGGAGGGGCAATACCGCGACGTTGCCGCATGTCAGAGTGGAATAAATCTGCTTGCAGAATTAGGTACCTAGCTACCTTTGAAAATTCCTGTTGGTAGGTTTCCACGTTTTTTATTGCTTCTTCACGCGTTATTTATTGCTTCTTCACGCGCGCATACAATAATTTAACAAACACGTCACTTTTTATCACTTTACCGATATTTTAAGTACCTAGGCAGCAGAAATGTATCCGAGCGCCGCCCGGAGAAGTCATTGCTACAAAACTCGTTGCTGCTTTCACGCTCATAATTATTTGACAAGTCTTTTGTGGAGTACCTATCCTATCTACTTTACAACTGATTTTCAGGCCGCAATTTTTTATCATAATAATTAGCCATCTCTTGGGACACCTTGGGACAATAAATTTCTGATCAACAATCAACTGAATAAAGTATCGTTTTAAAATACAAATTATCTGTAAAAATATGCAAATTTCCACACCACCCATGGGGTAGAGCAGCGGCGCGTTACTTTTTTTAGCGGGTGTTCGCCTGTAGCCCTATCATCCCGCGTAAAGAAAAATTGGTAATTATTTAGTGCAGGCACCCGCTGATTTTCTTGAAATTTTGGCTACCCCCTATTCCTGAGTTCCCTGAACACGAATCTGACCTTAGCTTTTGGTGCTCGGGAGTAGTTTCCGAGAAAATGAGTTTTCACATTTTCACAAAGTTGAAAATTCAAATTCATTTTCTCGGAAACTACGCCCTAGCACCAAAAACCAAGGCAAGCGATTCGTGTTCAAGGACTTCGAAAACTGAGGGTAGCCAAAATTTCAAGAAAATTGGGTGGGGGGCGCACTATGCTAAATAATTACCGAAAATAATATCAAACTCACCTAGCACAGAAGCACTCATCGTAGGTAACTTAGTAATAATCACATTTACCACTTAACTACAACTTGTTTCACTTTTCACAATATTAAGTTCACTACACAGCTCACCACTTCTCACTCACGACGCGACGTAGGTACCTACCTAACTTTTTCCCGAGCTTTTTCCATAGAATTTAATCAATGTCTTTTCACAGAAGTTGTTCGAAATGTCGTCCTCCATTCCTGATACAAGCCTCAACTCTTCGCTGCATAGATTCTTTTATTTTGTCTAATGTATCGTGGCTATTTTTTATATCATTTGCAGCGGCTTCTACACGAGCTCGTAGCTCTTCTAATGTATTTGCAGGAGTGGAGTAAACGATTTGTTTCATGTGACCCCACAAGAAAAAATCACATGGATTTAAGTCCGGTGACCTCGGTGGCCAGGCAACAGGCCCTCCTTGACCGATCCATTGATCGTGAAAATTATTATCTAGCCATTCTCGTACTATTCTTGCCCGGTGGGGCGGGGCACCATCGTGCTGTATCCACAAATTTCTGATCAAATCTAATGGCAAATCGTCCAAAAAATTTTCCAAATTATTCCTCAGAAAGTCCAAGTACATAGCTCCGTTTAGCCGCCCTTCAAAAATATGTGGTCCAACAAGATTGTCATTAACAATTCCTGCCCACACATTTAAAGAAAATCTTTCTTGAAAATGGCTTTCCCGTACTTCATGCGGATTTTCATCTGCCCAGACATGAGTATTGTGCACATTAAAAATTCCCTCTCGGGTAAAGGCGGCCTCATCTGTCCATAAGACATATTTCCCAAAATTATCATTTTCAGTGCTCTTTTGCCTGTACCATTCACAAAACGCTACTCTTCTTGGCAAATCTTCCTCCTTGAGAGCTTGCACTTTTTGCACGTGATAAGGATGTAAACCTTGAACTTTCAATGTGCGAAAAACAGTCATGAGCGAAATGTTGAATCTAGCGGCCAATCTTCTTTTACTCGTTCCAGGAGTTTCTTCAATTGCATCTAAAATTTGAGGTTCTAACTCTCTTACTCGGGCGGTTTGCTCACGGCCAATATCTTGCCTTTGGTGTCCAAAGTTTCCAAAATCTCTTAACCTTTGGACAATTCTAACAAAAGTTCGCGCATTCGGAGTATTCCTTTGTGGAAATTCTTCACGATACATTCTTTGTGCGGCCATTGCTACCTCTCCTGACAAAAAATATGCTCTCATCATATCTACCATTTCTGCATTGGAATAAAATGCCATCTTTTATCACTATTATCACCTACCACAACACTAAAAACTTAAAACACTTTTTGCGTCGCTTTTTGCACACCACGAGAACGACGCCGGGCCGAATCGCGCAATAATTACGAATAAATTCACGGATTCACTCGATTTTGCTCCAATTCCACGCCGCGTGGCCGATCTACTAAATTTCAGCACAGCGGGGCGAGGGGCGCGGGTGCGGGGCGCCGGCTACCCACTTCAAACATCGACACCACAGGTGATTCCCACCATTCATAACTTGTGCGCGATATTAGCCAATCGCGGCTCGCGGCCCCTACTTCTCTCGGGGCGGCGCTACTATGTTGCCAAGTGTGCTGAAAATTTACCTGATTTAGTAATTTAATTCCGTATAAATTTAATTGTGTAGTGGATTTTTACATGGATTTACCCGTTTTTGTGCGTAATAATTATACGAGATAGTAGATGAACTTATAACGAATGAAACCCCGTATAAATCCGCGAAAATCAAAAATCGGATTTAAGGGACTTTAAGTCAGTTTGGGGACATGTCGGCATAAACAGCAACACCGAATAGTGGTATTGGATGGTATGGGAGAAAGCTTGTGCGCACGCAGGCCGTCTCCGTCACCGTACCGCCGCGCCGTAGCCGACGCGCTAGTCGAAGATCGTCCGTCCGATTATTATGGGATTTAACAGCTGATTGATATCGATCCGCGTCGGCCTGTAATTTTTGGGAGCGCCAGCTTCAACAAGCAATTTATTATTATACAGAATGCCTTACGTGTGGCTATTCTGTGGTATAATAATTCTGTTTCCAAAACCGGGACGCGTATGCAAACGTCGCGTCGTGCTAACCGATAGTGTTCTGTTGCTTTGCTTTGTTTAACGAACTGTCGTCGGAAGTGAACCTGCTTTTGTACATTTTTCCAGACCCGTTCGTCATTTTTTGAACCAGCAGTGATGTCCAAACCTGTTGCAATTGCCGCTACGAATTTGCAGTGAAATAACAAGTGATTTTTTAATATTTCCGTTAAGAAATGCAGACCATCGTATAAAAAGAGTGCCACTAGTTGGGTAGGTACTTAGTGCTTTATGTGATTTTGTGAAGATTTTTGGATAGTATCTAAACACAAGAAAATTGTAAAAATAATCGATGCATCTCAAAGGTAGGCTTTTTCATGCTATTCGTCGAGCTATTCGCTAAAAGAACCATTAAGGAGTTATCCAAAAATTATTTATTTATTTATTTAATCTCCACATACACCCAATGATACATGGTTGCGTCAATATTCTTCAAATACTGCGAAAAAGCATCGGAAAAAGCGATTCGACTGGCAACTAGTTACCTAGGTAGTGCTTCTTGTGATTTTCGAGAGGATTTTTGGATAACATAAGAAAGAAGTACGACACCCGCAAGGAAAATCATGCAGGCATCCGAAAGGTAGTTTTTTGCATTCTATTCGCTAAAAGAACCATTAAAGATTTGTTCAAAAATTAGTTGAAAGGCTAGTCCTGAAATACTGTGAAAGAGCTATACGTCTGACAACGCTGCACGGCGGAATTGGGGGGGATCCGCGGGAAGCGGCCTCAGTTCCAGCTGGTCCCGGCAAGGTCAAGGTCCCTGGCTGTGGCGTCGGAAAAGGGGGTTTTAATAGCGTTTTTAAAAAAATTATTTCTGACGTTAATATGCACTTTAGAAAAATTTTAATTGCATAGGCATAACAAGCGCATTTTTCCCGACCTGCCCTTAAAATTTCTGTACTTATCAAAGTTACACCCTGTATATACATCTCATCGTCATTTCTGCATCATTTTATCACACCATCATTTTTGCGTCTAGGCAGAAAGAGTAGAGTATATCCATTATCCATTTCTGATTTTATTTTCTGGAATAGATTGGGTCCATGAACCTCTGTACCGCAACAGATTTTAATATACATTAACATTTAAACTTTTTGTTTTCCTGTACATTTGATCGACAATTTTGCATCCGCCATATGATGTCGATAATTGTGCGTCCATCTGTATATACAAGTATTTCTGCATCCCTATATGTATATTATTTATACCGGCAGCCGTTTTCTGCATCCACCATGTTGCCAAATTTCGACTGTTCTATTTTCATAATTTATTAGATGGGCAAATATAAAAATAAGGTTTGCTCGCTCGCGGCGGACGCACAGTTGCAAGGAGAAACTATAGGAAACTTGAACAAGCACAATAGCACAATACAGTGTATATCCACGTTACGAAATTCCCACTGTTGTATTTTTTTATTTGTGAACCGATATTCAAAACCTTTTTTTTTGTTAGATATAGGTCTTCCTAGCCTTTTTTGGGAACAAATATCAGATTTTTGGAAATGAATGGGCTAAAACCTTTTTTGTTATTAGTTTTTGTCCTCCTCAAAAATATTCTAAATGAAAGGGTGAAGAACTCCTTAACGTGGACACACTGTATATGGTGCAAGTGTACTTTTTTATTTCTTACCAGCAATACACAGATAGTATACCTATACAGGGTAAGTCATAAATAATACGACATAGACCAGCTGCATATATTTTGGGCCAAAATATTATACGATTGAGGCTAATATGCCTTACAGAAATGTTGTTTGTTTAAGGGAATTTGGAAAAATGTACCCCCAAAACAATTGTTGACTCCAACATTTGAAAAATAAAATTTTTACCGACCACTTTCAAATGTTACAAATCAACCGTACCATTTAAAGTGAGAAGAAAGTCACTATTAACAATGTACCAAAAATGTATCGTTTTCAAAATGAAATGGATTCAAACTCGGCAAAATTTGGACACTCTATTTCACGAAAATGAATGGTGTTTTGACCAATGCCTATTTGGCATTACTTTCTTCACTTTGAATACAGTAAAGTTGATCTGTAAGATTTGAAAGCGGTAGCTGAAAATTGTTTGTTTTGAATGTTGGAGTTAAAAGATGCACTAAATGATGAACCCGCGACACCAAAAAGATGACTTCAAACAAGTTAGGAGCAACAGCGCCCACTATGAGATACGTAGAAACTGACATTTCAGCTTATTCTCCAACCACAAGAACATATAAGTGCTAAATTTCAGTTCAGCAGCTTGACTATTTTGGGAGATGTAGCCAAAATGCAATTTCAAAAAACAAATTTCAACGCCCTGTATCTCTTAAACAAACGACATTTCTATAAGGCATATTGGCCTCAATCGTAATATTTTGGTCCAAAATTTATGCAGTTGCTCCATGTGCCATTATTTATGACATGACTCACTCCGTATACCTACTTATTTCATTCTTGCCACATTTATTAGATACATGAACAAGACACATGTAAAAGCAGTGTGTACTGCGTTCAGAAGTGCAGAAAGTGGATTTTAGTACTTACTGGAAATATATTGAAATCTTGAATAAATCGTAAAAGTAAAAATTAGGTAGGTAGGTACCAGCTAACTAGGTACATAGTTACATACATACAGGTAACTTGTTTGATCTTCAAAAAATACTAAACGTTACTTCAAGAAGATTTTATTATAACGGTCAGTTTTAAAGTGGCATGTAAGTTTATAAAATAATGAATTAACTACATTTTCACGAGATTTTTTGTCTCGTGACCTCAAAATCTGATTGTAAATCTCGTGGAGTTACAGCACTCGCCGCTGCGCGGCTCGTGTGCAACTTTTCCGCTCTCCTTATACAACTTTACAACTCTCGTTATGTAATATATTATCTGACTGTTTCTCACCATTCTGAACTGCTTGTATTGCAATAACATACCTATTAAAATTATACAGGGTTATTGCTTATGGCAATTCGATACATTCCTTTGAAGATCTGATAGGGGAAGGGGTAATAAGTACATTTAACCCTATATGCATTATGCAAAACCCAATTTCATTAAATATGTTTGACTTTTTATTTAAAATTTTCCTACGATCTAAATGTTTCGGGACTTTTTCCATTTCAAACATAAAACCATCACAGTGTTTGGTAAGTAATCCAGTTGAAAAGTTTTAAAAAAGTTCCATATATTTTTTTGGTCTACTAAGAAAAATTTAAATATCTCAAAAACTATTGAGGTTTGCATAATGCATATTAGGATTAAATTTACTCCTTACCTCCTCCCCTATCACATCTCCAAAGGAATGTATCGAATTACCAATAACCCTGTATAATTGTTGAAATAAGTAACGTTACTGTATATGAAAAGCTAACAGGTGCTACAGTTTTTAAATTTATAGGTATATTATGATAGATAAGCAAGGTACAATGATAGAGAAGCAAGGTACATAATTCTTTACTCAGTTAAGAAGAAAAATGTAATGTTTTTATTGGGGATGCAGTCAACAGGCAATATAAGAAAACTCTTTTATTCAAGCTTTCGGAATAATTTATTACAGGACAACTACAAATGGTAGGTATAAAGGAATATTATAAAAACTAAAAGACTAGTTACTAAATTGAGGTTGTATAAATTCGCAAACTGTGAAACAGTGAAGCCTTTAAAATAATGTATAAAACTACTATACAGGGTGTTCCGCATAAGAACCGACACAGAGCAGGAGCATACAGGGGAGCCCAAAATAAGGTGATTTAACATTTAACGCAACTTACTTACTAAGTTGTACACTTGAAAAGTTATAGGCCTTGAAAGTGAGCTTTGTAATTTCGAAAAAACAATACATATATCAGTTATTTTTGAACTTCGAAAAACCAAATTTGGCACACACTGTTGCAAGGGCATTAATCGACAGACAACATAGTTCAATTCTACCATTTAAAGGGTTGATACAGAGTGATGCACCTTAAAAATGTGACAGAACTTTTTTGTCCATTGGCGGACTGACAAAATTGGTACTTTGTGTTATGAATAATTTAATTCTAGTACTTTTTTTACTCTTGTTATTTTTCTTCACTTTCGCCAAAAACGCGAATGACTGATATTTAAAATCTTTGAAAATTCAAAAGTTGCCTGTGAAATGAAACGTCAAACTTGAAAAGAAATTGATTGGAAAAAGAATTCAAATAAATGGATTGGAAGAGGAAATAATTGCCCAAAGAAAGAAGTCACATTTATTTGGATTCTTTTTACATTAAATGGTTTTTGCGAATTTATACAACCTAAATTTAGTAAGTAGTCTTTTAATTTATATAATACTCCTTTGTTTAAATATTACCATTTGTAGTAGCCCTGATTCCCTGATAAATTACTCCGAAAGCTTGACTACATAGAAAAAAGAGTTTTCTTATATTACCTCTTGACTGCATGCATCCCCACTAAAAACATCACATTTTTCGTATTAAGTGAGTGAGTCCAGACTTATATACCTTGCTTCTCTATCAAAGCAGTCCGGAATGGTGAGAAACATTCACAAACAATCGCCCAACAAAACTGTTCGAAGGAAAAATGCACTTAGCATGTAAAAAACAGTTTCTGGCCATCAGAAACACGGCATAAATCTTTCAAAATTTCTGCGGGTTTGGCGCAGTAATAATTCCTACATCCCACTTTAACAAAAAAAAAACGGATAGAACGCGGTTTGCCCGGCTAAAGACAGAAATACCTATAATGTCGGTTATATTTCTTACTTTACCCACGTTTCTTGGGTATTTCGCAGTTTACTCGGGTAAACCTAAGTTTAACCGTTAACCTTACTTTACCCGTAACATATATATTTTATATCTCCAATGGTCTGAGGCAAATTGTTGTTATCTACAACTATTCAACTGTTTCTTTTTATTCAAATATCGAAAAATAACTTTTAGGGTAATTTTCATATTTCACCCCCGTACAGAACTACTTTTGACGCCTTGTGGTATTTTATAGCATTAATGGTGGGGTGGGGAATCATCTAAAATTAATTTTAACTTTTAATATGAAAGTACAAACGAAAATCACAATTTGAAGATTCATGGACTCTACTAAAAGAACATAAATCGATGCATCAGTTTTGTTCCCGTGGACGCACAAACAACAAACCCGGGAGGCGAATATATCATAATAATAAAACTACGTGAAAAAACCATGCGCGACGTTGCCAACTTTCTTGGATGCAGAAAACGCGAAGACATGTAATAAATATACACAAACGCGTATATTACCGGTGGCTTCAGCAGCGCCCTCGTGGCGGATTCCACGAACTAAAATATACACATTTTTTTATCTCAACGACAATTCGACGTCCACCTGAAAATTCATATATAGACACTTCTCACAGTTCTGAGCAGTTTGGCGACTTTTCCATTTCTGCGTCCGTATACGGACGTCGAATTACACAGGACGCAGAATTACATGCGCAAACCATAATGTATGGACGCAGAAATGACGTACAGACGTATATATATATATATATATATATATATATATATATATATACAAGAAAAGGTGATAATGGGCAAACACTCAAAGTTAACAAAAAGAAAAAACTAGTAACCGCATACACGTGTTTCATGCTATTTGGCAATCATCAGTACGGTGTAACATTAACCAAATCAAAAGATAGGCATGATTTGGGAAGCAACAAATGAAGTCCAGGCAGGAGCCAACAGCACATTTGCAGCTTCAGTCAGCACATCCCCTATTTTGGGGCTTGTACTAACATCGCCACGGAGGCTGCTAAAGCGACCTGCGTGGAAATCTTCATAACCCAAGATACAATGACAATAAGGATGTAAGATTAGCGAGTGTAAATGTAACAATTACAAGAAAAGGTGATAATGGGCAAACACTCAAAGTTAACAAAAAGAAAAAACTAGTAACCGCATACACGTGTTTCATGCTATTTGGCAATCATCAGTACGGTGTAACATTAACCAAATCAAAAGATAGGCATGATTTGGGAAGCAACAAATGAAGTCCAGGCAGGAGCCAACAGCACATTTGCAGCTTCAGTCATTTGTTGCTTCCCAAATCATGCCTATCTTTTGATTTGGTTAATGTTACACCGTACTGATGATTGCCAAATAGCATGAAACACGTGTATGCGGTTACTAGTTTTTTTTTTCTTTTTGTTAACTTTGAGTGTTTGCCCATTATCACCTTTTCTTGTAATTGTTACATTTACACTCGCTAATCTTACATCCTTATTGTCATTGTATCTTGGGTTATGAAGATTTCCACGCAGGTCGCTTTAGCAGCCTCCGTGGCGATGTTAGTACAAGCCCTAAAATAGGGGATGTGCTGACTGAAGCTGCAAATGTGCTGTTGGCTCCTGCCTGGACTTCATTTGTTGCTTCCCAAATCATGCCTATCTTTTGATTTGGTTAATGTTACACCGTACTGATGATTGCCAAATAGCATGAAACACGTGTATGCGGTTACTAGTTTTTTCTTTTTGTTAACTTTGAGTGTTTGCCCATTATCACCTTTTCTTGTAATTGTTACATTTACACTCGCTAATCTTACATCCTTATATATATATAATGAAAAATCTTAGGTTCACTCGGCGTCCGACGTCACCCGGCGTCCGATATACGGGCGCCGGGTGACCAACACCTGAAAATCTACTAATCTACTTCTCTTCAAGGTTTTATATCGTTTGCACATAAATTTGGGAGGACGCTGATTGACGCCGAAATTGAAAAAATGTATAAACCACAGTTCAGGACTTGACCGCTATGCGTCGCTTTAAAATTCTCCTATATACACGGTGAATATAAAAATCACGGCTTAGGTCCTCCTGGCGCTGTATAAAATAATCGTAGTAGCGGCCTAACGAGCGTATTATATTACGTAGAATAACAGCAGGTGTTCATTCGGCACCGTATTTTTTATTTCACATTCCATTTCTCAATTTCCAATGTGACTGCGATGTGGCCACGTGATTTGTAGTTTGATAGCAAATTCATGCAACTTCGGACAATTGTGTTGCTGAATGTTGAGTGGAATTCGGTAAAATATAATTGCCACTTATTCAAAGAGAAGTTAGTATAGATAATAAGATAGAACACAGAGTACAATATCAGACAGGTGGGAAGGCTGTTGTTTCTGTTGTCATGACATTTTAACCCGAAATTTATTAATCTGTCATTTCACTTTGACCTAACATGATCTTTGAGAAAGGAGGAAGATTTATTCTCCGAAACCTCAGAAAACAAATTTGTTGAAGTTATTTTTTGAGTTACACGTTCAAATTTCGTTCAGTTACTGTTAAAAATTTATTAATTTTCCAGGCAACTTGAAAAAGTTGTCTTTTAACCAGTTTGGTGGCAAAAAACAAATAAAAAAATTCAATGGATGTTTCATTTGTGTTACATAGTGTAATGTTTTCAAGCAATAATGGAATATATTTTTTTTATTAATTTTTCCTTATTTTTTTAGATATAATTAACCAACCAACATTATTGGCGATATTATAAAAACATTCATTTCTAAGTATATTTCATCCACACTGTTAAATTGTCAAAATTTGTTTGTAATATTGCTGGTTGGTGTTCTTGCCTGGAATGGAAGCATTTCTTCAGATATACCTCACCCTGCTCGATCTGGACGACTTCCTCTCCTGTACAACAGTACTGTTGCAGCATGGCGCGTTATGATGACCACAAATAGTCTTACAACGTACTTTTTTTGTTTTTAAATTGGAATGATGAAACAGCGTTTATCAAAAATAAATACGAATACGTTTCCTTCTTCCAATCGTGGAAACCAGGCTAGTGTCATTATTTTCAGAATTTTAGAAAACTTATGATAGGCCAGGGTAGATAATTTTTGAGAACAAAAAATCTAGAACAGAATGACACCCATTGGAAAAGAAAGAAAATATAGCAAAAATAACAGAAAAAAAATTAAGGGCGATTTGAGGTGCGGGGGTTGTAGGTTTATCACGTTTTCCGGCAAAACTGCCACTCCTATCGAAAAAAGTTAAATGGCAAAGTTATAGGCAATAAAAAGATCTACAACTTTTGTAGTTACACTTTTTTCACGTAACCTCAAAATATCCGCGAAAAATTGTAATAACCGATTTTTGGGTTTTTAATTTTTATCTCCCACAAAAAAAAAATACAAAAAATTTAGTGGAAACTTACCTTCTTATGTCCCGAATACGCTGTAATTTTTTCTAATCAAAATATTTATTTTTACCCCTTTTTTGATTTTAAACCGAAAAAGTAACCTCATTTTCAATCGAAAATGCCCACGTAAAAAACCTGCTTTTTAAAAAAAGTCGGTACGCTTTTTGTTCGCTGAAACCTCTACTTTCTGATGGTGTAGAAAAATATACATCACTATATAACATTTTCTCAGAAAATGCAAAAAACGAAAAAAATCGATTTCGAAAATTTTTTTTAATCATTGTTTAAAATTTTGCGCTATTTATTGAAATTTACACTTTAATTAGGTACTTGAAAAATTTAAGATTCCATGTTATATTGATAAACCAAGAAATTGCAAATCGATATACAATGTGTCCCGAATAAGAATGGGGATCTTGCAAACGGAGAGATAGAACAACGGTTAAATGGGGAAAAAGTTGCGCAATTTTGACGTCAATAAAATGACAAAACAGATTTCTAATATCTCTTTTCGTTTTTGAGTTATTTTGAAAAAAGTGAAATTTTGCATTTTCCATTTTATTTTTTTCTGAAGTAAGGATAGGAAAAAAGAAAAACACTTTATTATGTCACTTTTTAACGGGCTTTAAGATGGCGTTTTTAGATTTGTTCTATAACATTTCGTTTTTTGAGAAACCATCTTCAACTTAATTTTTTTAAAGACGGACCTGGATTTTTTGTGGAATTTTTTTTTGTGAGAGAAAAATTAAAAACCAAAAAATCGGTTATTACAATTTTTCGCGGATATTTTGAGATTACGTGAAAAAAGTCAAATACAAAAGTTGTAGATCTTTTTATTGCCTACAATTTTGCCCATTAATTTTCTTCGATAGGAGTTGCAGTTTTGCCGGAAATCGTGAAAAACCGTTTTTACCCTAAAAAAATCACCCCCTGCAACCCCCATACCTCAAATCGCCCTTAAATTATTTTTTCTGTTATTTTTGCTATATTTTCTTCCTTTTCCAATGGTTTTCATACTGTTCTAAATTTTTTTCACTCTTTGTCATTATAGAACAATAACATGTTTTAGATCATACCCATATTATAACTAAATTAATTATCGATTTAGTTGGACACCAGTGTATTTCGTTCAACATTTTTTGTTTCAACTACGCTTTTTGCTCAGAGAAAAAAATTATCGAAATAAACATTCCAAAGCTGTCAATTTTAAGAACGTAGTATCATGACTTATTTAGTTAGCATCAGAAGATTGATTCTATTGATTTTTAATTCAAAATTTGTATTGAAAATGGCAGATAATTTATCATTTGAAGAACTTACTGATATCCACGTTGCTTATGGTACAGCAAATTGTAACGTATGCTTAATTATGAAAAGCTGCACCATCATTTATTTTTATTTATCAATGAAATAAAGTCCTCATGAACATTTTTTGTGAAATGAAATTAATCATTTATCACTGAAATGAATATAACCCACCAAAACAATTTTTCCTTTGTTCCGTCCAAACGGCTCATTTGCGTGTTAATTAAACAAAAAAGGTTTGTTTTCATGTCCCCTTTCCATCCCTTAAAATTTGTCGATATGTTTTTGGGACACCCTGTACAAATTTATGTTTGCAGTGAAGAACCATGATAAATGTTTCAAGCATAAATAACAAACAATAACTTGTTGACTGCTAGTTTTACAGGGTGTTCCGTAAATATGTTTAAAAAATGGAACTGCGTAGTGCTTGGAGTATTTTAGGAAGGTTGTTTAATAAAAAAAGTCCAATTTGCCCCAACCTTAACCCCCACTTTTTTATCTGTAGTAAAGTTTTAGCGTTCCACTTGGATTTTGCACGAAATATAAAATCTCTCAACATTAATGCAGAGAGAAAAAATTAAAACCTGAGATTTTAAGTAAATACAGTGGCGTAGCCAGGGCGGGGGGGGAGGTGGGCGAAATTGTCCGAAAGCTTTTTTTGTCTACTGTGCTTAGTCTGATTGAAATAGGTAAACAAAAATTATAAAAATCCACAGAAAATACAATGCTATTCATAAACTTTGCACCAAATGGCATGGGCTGTGTCGTCACGACTCTCTTTAGGCGCAATATACTCCAATATCCCGAAATCATGTTTTCAAAAAAATTGAATAATACAAATTTTTCCCTATTTGGTGCAAACTTTATGAATAGCACTGTATATTATTTATTAAAAAATAATGCCTATACAAAAAATATGCTGTTCTTTGGTTTAAAATAAAAGTAACACATCTGTCATACAGTGTGTCTACGGATCGAGTTCACATAAGGTGTAAATAACAAAAAAAAGAGTTGAAATTTGAGCTTCTGGGGATCACCCCGGCCCTGCGTGGGTTAAAACTAATTTGTGACATAATTTTACTTTTCCAAAAATCCCGTATGCCTTGGAAATTATTAAAAAACTAATCAGATCAGTAAAATGCCCTCTTTGTAGGTTTTACGACAAAATGTTATTAAGGAAACTTGTTCAGAATAAAAAACTGAATAGGCAGGTTTTCGAAATTTCGAAAGTCTAGTCTACTTCGATTTTAAAAATGTTACTAAGAAACTGCATAGGTGTGAAAAAATTCAAAAGCCTAGGTCGACTTTGATTTTTTCTGCTAAAAAATTAAAACGCACAAAAATGAAAGTAGGTCTAGGTTTTTAAATTTTTTCACACCTCTCCAGTTTTTCATTGTGAACAAGTTTTCTTTATAACATTTTGATGTGAAAGCTACACAAAGTGCACTTTTCTAAAAAAGTGGGAAAATGACAAAAAATCAAAAAAGGCCTAGAATTTCGAAATTTCGCAAACGTACTCAGTTTTTCATTCTGAACAAGTTTCCTTAATAACATTTTGTCGTAAAACCTACAAAAAGGACATTTTGCTGATGTGGAAAATTAGTTTTTTCATCCAAGGCATGCGTGATTTTTCGAATGTAAAATTATGTCACAAATTAGTTTCAAACCAATCAGGGCTGATCCCAGAAGCTCAAATTTCAACTAGATTTTTTTTTATTTCTATGTTGTTCCTGGTAGGTTTAGTTTATTTAAGCCGAAAATTCCTGGGATTCTACCATTTATATTTGTGGGTTCGACGAAATTATATATATTTATTTATATTTTGCATGTAGATTTTTATTATTATACTTATTATTTGTAGGAAAAACTACGTACGTTTCGGCTTCATTTCAGTCATCATCAGGTTTGTAAAAAACATTTACAAATCACATTTTTGTTAAACAATCAAATGTTAACCTAAAAATTAATACAATTATTAATCTATGATAAAAATTAACATTTTTGGCGAAAAAAGTTAAAATTTTTTGATTTTCATCAATTTTCTAGAAACAAGTTAAAAGAAATACTTACAAAGATGAAGGACGAAGTAAACATAACATTACAAATTAAAATAAGCATATGTCAAGAATCTGGTTTACATGGTTTGAATTCATTTACTTTAATAACGTCTATTGTGTTAAAATTTAATTTTTTTAATTTTTAAATGACAGCAGTGTGTTAGAATAAGGAATGTTGAGAAATGTGTTGTTCGGTTCTACATTTGGTTTATACAAAAAAGGCTGCAAGTTTTTTTCTTTCAAACTAAAAAGAGAAGCAATTCGATTTTATACAATTAAAAAAATATATTCTCTATACAGGGTAATAAGCGAGGTGAGACAAGAAAACATACAGTGAAAGCTGCAAAAACCTAAGTATCGAAATTTTTTAATTTAACTCCATTTTTGAAAGTTAATAATTAATAAGTTAAAACTTTAGGAAATTAAGTTATAATAAATATGCGAAAGACCATCAGTGTCGGTTCTAAAGTTAATTGTGTTTTTATGTTTCTTAATATGAATCATCTCCAATACGTTTCGCTTGAGGAAATCCTTTTCTCTGCATAATATTTCAGTGTTTTCAAAATCAAAATAATGGGATACCTCAATTGCATGTTTACTAAGTGCAGTTGAATTTTCATTTTTATTTTTAATGTACTTGTGTTTATATAATCTCTTATGAAGGTATTGTCTGGTTTGGCCAATATAAGTTGATGGACAATCAAGACAATTAACTTTATAAACAAGATTTGTTTGTAGATCGTTAGTTTTTTTAGGTTTAAGTTTGGAGAAAAATGTTTTTGTATCATTCTGTGTTTTATGGGCAACGTGAATATTAACTTCTTTGAAAATTTTGGTAATTGGTTCTGAAATACCTCTAACAAATGGCATAGAAAAAAACTTATTTGGGTTCTGTGAATGAGAGTCATTAGTATTATTATAAATTTTGTGAATTCGTTTTTTAATAATAGGATTGAAAAAAATTTCGTCGAACCCACAAATATAAATGGTAGAATCCCAGGAATTTTCGTCTTAAATAGATTTTTTTTTGTTATTTACACCTTATACAGTGTGTCCCAATTTGATACTGGACACCTCAGAAATATATGAAGGGCAAAGAAAACAAATGGTCCCTATTTTATATTGGTAGTACCAAGGGAGAGTATCACATAGGTGGTGGTATTTGGATGGGGTAATTATTTCATTGCCTGCTATGATTTTTTAAAATATCAAATTTTCAAGAAACCCCTTTAGAGTTTGTCTACGACAAAATGTTATTAAGAAAACTTGTTCAGAATAAAAAACTAAGTAGACTCGCAAAATTTTAAAAGGCTAGGCCTACTTTGATTTTTAGATTTATCTCCCACTTTTTTCTTAGAAAAGTGTCCTTTCTGGAGCTTTCACGACAAAATTTTATTTTTTTAACGATGATCAACTTTCCTTAATAATATTTTGACGTGAAAGCTCCAGAAAGGACACATTTCAAGGAAAAAGATGATAGAAAAAGGCTAGTGTTCCCAAATCCTGGGACCAAAAATGTATTCGGGACTTTGGTCCCAAATTTTAAGTCCCGGTACTAGTCCCGAAAGTCCCAAAAATAGTCCCGAAATCAAAATTTTGTTTCTCTACAACAAATTTTGTAAGAAACAATTTGTAAAAATGAAATATTTTTATTTAGATGTGGGTAGTACCTACCTACAAAATACCAAACATGAAGTAGCAAATTAAAACTGAGATTACTTAAAAAACACAACACACAACTAAAGTAGTTCCAACTCCAACTAATTTAATTGTATGACTAAGTATACAAGTAAGTATTCTTATTTCAGTAAAATCTAAAAATTTTAATAATTCCACAATTTTATGTATTAATTAAAGAACTATATATGATTAACCACACCACACAACCACACGGTATTGTATTACAAGGGGTAAGGCTTCACGGCCTAGAATCGTAATAATATTAAAAAAGATGAATACCAGTGAATCCCCTACGACCCCTGCCCTAGTTTTTTAGGTTTTCTGGGGAATTGGTGGCGTGTTTATGATGTAATAAAAAAAATTCGGGACTTGGACCATGAGGAAAATCCTGGGACCACACTTTTCGGGTAAAATCCCGGGACAATCCCGATACTAAATACCGGGACTGGAAACCCTAAAAAGGCGAAAAAGCTAAAAATCAAAGTAGGCCTAGACTTTTGAAATTTTGCAATTCTACTCAGTTTTTCATTCTGAACAAGTTTTCTTTTGTCGTAAAAAATCCCTAATAGGGTTTCTTGAAAATTAGCTATTTTTAAAAATCATAGCAGGCCATGAAATACTTACCCCATCCAAATACCACCACCTCCCCTTGGGACCACCAATAAAAAATAGAGGTCATTTGTTATCCTTGTCCTTCATATAGTTCTGAGGTGTCCAGTATCAAATTGGGACACACTGTATGTGAACTCAATCTGTGGAAACATTGTATATAAAAAAACTAAAAAATAAATATTTTTTAATAGGTAGGTAAGTATAACACATACTGAAAAAACGTGGGGCGCATGCAATAGATAATAATAATAATTTGATGCATGCACTAATTGAGTCACTAAAAGCTTATTGTAGGTACTGCAAATACCTAATGTTTTCCAATGTCAGCTGCTTCTCTACACTCTTTACTATTATCTATAGCACGCGCCCCACGTTTGTCGAATCTACGGAAGCGTGGAAGGGCCACGTTGTATTTTTTTTAGATTTTTTTCTCAAAATTTTTAAATGTTTAGATCTTTCTAAAAATGTTGAGAGTTTTCTCAAAATTTGGACTTTTTCTCCGAATTTTAAAATTCAGACTTTTTCTCAACATTTTGACTTTATTCTCAAAATGTTGAGATTGTTTCAGAAAAAGTCTGAATTTTAAAATTCAGAGAAAAAGTCTGACTTTTAAAATTCAGAGAAAAAGTCAAAATTTTGAGAATAATCTTAAATATTGAGACTAAAGTCAAAATTTTGAGAAAAAAATAAGAATTTTAAAATTCCAAGAAAAAATTCAGAATTTTAAAATTCAGAGCAAAAGTCTGAAAACTTGTTCAGAATGAAAAACTGAGTAGAACTCTAAATTTCAAAAGTCTAGGCCTACTTTGATTTTTAGCTTTTTCGCCTTTTTCTCCCATTTTTTTCTTAGAAATGTGTCCTTTCTGGAGCTTTCACGTCAAAATATTATTAAGGAAACTTGATCATCGCGAAAAAATAAAATTTTGAAGTGTAAGCTCTAGAAAGGACACTTTTCTAAGAAAAAAGTGGGAGATAAATCTAAAAATCAAAGTAGGCCTAGTCTTTTGAAATTTTGTGAATCCACTCAGTTTTTCATTTTGAACAAGTTTTCTTAATAACATTTTGTCATAAAAAAACCCTAATCTGGTTTCTTGAAAATTTGCTATTTTAAAAAATCATAGCAGGCCATGAAATAATTACCCCATCCAAATACCACCGCCTATGAGATACTCTCCCTTGGTACTACCCCTCATATATTTCTGAGATGTCCAATATCAAACTGGGACACACTGTATATGGCAATTTTTTTATTGAAAGTCCTAAAATGCACCAAACAATACGTGGTTCAATTTTTAGACCTAGTCCAGTAGCACCCTGTAGAACAACGCAAATATTTGACTTGATCAGACTTTTGCGGTATCCCAACTCAAAAACCATCGTGCAGCGATTTTTCTGGATATTAAAAAACTAGTTTTTGAATGTGGAACTCTCTGTCTATTAATGAATCCATTTAATCACATTATACGAGTATCTGTTAAAGTAAGGAATGCGAAACATATCCAATTTTTTCTATATGCATAGATTTTTTTGCCATTTTGCCACTTTGCCACGAAACCATGTCAGATTGTAGCATCCCTCGGTCGTACTGGTATTAAATAGCTTTAATTGTTTATTATTTTGTTGACTAGTAAGAATAAATAACGGGTTTTGATCTTTCTGATAAGTTCTTTTGCAATTTAATTTTAAAATTCAGGTTTTCGTTTTCGGTTTGCTCGGATACCTAGGTACCAGATTTTTTTTAAGTAGTTTACTCACCCAACCGTCTGCCCAGGCTAGCTTATTAGTCATCGTGAAACAAATCAAAAAGATAGCTATGATTTGAGAAGCAACAAATGGAAGTCCAGGCAGGAGCCAACAGCACATTTGCAGCTTCAGTTGTTGGCACATCTCCTGGATTTGTGGCTTGTACTCAGGCGCGGTCTTGGGGGGGGCATGGGGGCCATGGCCCCCGTAATAAAATAAAAAAATAATAATAAATAAAAAATAAATACAAAATATTATGTAACCTACAGTGTTCACGAATCGAGTTCACATAAGGTGAAAATAACAAAAAAAATTCGAGTTGAAACTTGAGCTTCTGGGATCAGCGCTGCTTGGTTTGAAACTAATTTGTGACATATACTTTCAAAAAATCACCTTGTAAATTATGAAGAAATTAATTTTCCACATCAGTAAAGTGCCCTTTTTGTAGGTTTTACGGCAAAATGTTATAAAGAAAACGTGTTCAGAATGCAAAACTGAGTAAATCTAGACCTGCTTTGATTTTTTGGGATTTTTCCCACTTTTTTAGAAAAGTGCATTTTGTGTAGTTTCACAACAAAATGTTATTAAGAAAACTCACAAGGAAAAACTCGATAGGTGTGAAAAATTCAAACAGCCTAGGTCTACTTTGATTTTTGTGCGTTTTAATTTTTTAAGAGAAAAACTCTTGTTATTTTTCGAAAAACTTTATCGCTTTCGCCAAAAACGCGAATAACTGAAAACACGTATTGCAGATCTGATATTTAAAATTTTTGAAAATTCAAAATTCGGCTATGAAATTAAACGTCAAACTTGAATAACAACCGTTTAATGGAGAAAGAATTTAAACAACAGGAATAACAATAATTTGCACTGAATAAGAGTTATTAGAGAAATTGTTGAAAATGATCACCGTTTTCTCTGAGGCATAAAATTATTCTTCGTCGAAAATTACTAATACAATTACTAAAATTAAATGACATTTTTCCTTATAGTCAAGTTTGACGTTTAATTTCATAGACAACCTTCGAATTTTCAAAGATTTTAAATATCACATCTGCAATACGTGTTTCAGTTATTCGCGTTTTTAGCGAAAGCGATAAAGTTTTTTGAAAAATAACAACCGTAAAAAAAGTTTCAGAATTAAATTCTTCATAACACAAGGTAACAATTTTGTAAGTCTACCAACGGACAAAAAAGTTGTCACATTTTTAAGGTGCGTCACTCTGTATCAACCCTTTATACAATTGAACTATGTTTTCTGTCGATTAATGCTCTTGGTACATAAACAACGTGTACCAAATTTGGGTTTTCCGAGTTCAAAAATAACTGAGATATTGATTTTTTCGAAATTTCAAAGCCCACTTTCAAGGCCTATAACTTTTCAAGGGTGCAACTTGAACTTAGTATAGAGGTAAGTTGCCTTAAATCACCTTATTTTGGGCTCCTCTGTATACTTCTGCTTCTTGTCGGTTCTTATGCGGAACACCCTGTATAACCAACGTACATGAAAAAAATTTGTTTGCATAATTTTTATTTAAAATATATTTTTTTGATTTTTATTTTTTTTGTGATATTGCCTGATTGCCTTATTGAATTTCTATTGTTATAGTAGGTACCTACCTAAAACCGCCTAAAGGAATACATACACAGGTATGGATATAACCCCGCCTGCTTGTACTAACGTCGCCACGAAGGCTGCTAAAGCGACGTACGTGGAAATCTACATATCTGCATATCTCTCATACGTTACACCGAACTGATTGCCATATAGCATGAAACACGTATACAGGATGATTTTTTTAGGTCTACCACCGCGATTTTCTCGCTCATTTTGCGGCCTACAAAAAAACGTAAGAAACAAAAATGTGGCAATTTTGGACAGCTAAGTGGTGCTGCAAAAGAAATCGGCATCCATGGCCAACTTGTCGCGCAATATTAAAAAAACCTCAAATTGAGCAAAACTATTAATGGCCGTGAAATGTTTATTTTAAGAGACAGAGAAAAACTTTTATATTGAAAATTGATGGCACTAAGAAGCTTTATGCAAAAGGGTACTCAGATAGTTTCAGAAAATTACACAGGGTCTTCGGCTCTCTTGAGGCTATCAATTTTTTTTGTTTATTTCTTGTTAAGCGATTTTCTCGCTTATTTTGGGCCGCTCAGAAAATATATAAGAAAACAAAATATGGAAATTTTGGTCAGCGAGGCGACATTAAAAAAGGAATGGGCCTCCATACCCAACTTTTCGCGGTGTCCTAAAAAAAACTAAAATCGACAAAAATTTTCATGGTCTCAAGAGAGCCGAAGACCCTGTGTAATTTGCTGAAACTATCTGAGCACCTGGGAGGATAAAGCTTCTCAGTGCCATCAATTTTCAATATAAAAGTTTTCCTCTGTCTCTTAAAATAAACATTCCACGGCCATTAATAGTTTTGCTCAATTTGAGGTTATTTTAATAATGCGCGACAAGTTGGCCATGGATGCCGATTTGTTTTGCAGCACCACTTAGCTGTCCAAAATTGCCACATTTTTGTTTCTTACGTTTTTTTGAAGGCCGCAAGAGCGAGAAAATCGCGGTGGTAGACCTAAAAAAATCATCCTGTATATGATTACTACTTTTTTGTTGTTTTTGAGTGCTTGCCCTTTACCGCTTTTTCTTGTATGTTTCACACTCAGTAATCTTACATCCTTATTCTAATTTTTAAAGTAAGTATTTTATTTATAACTACTCTCAATGATCTACATTTAAATTTAAATCCAAATTATCAATATCTCATCCAGAATAGTCGTCTAAGGTTATTACGATAGCCTCTACTTAATTCTCTGGCGCTTAGATGATCTGAAACATTTCATTAAAATATTGGGAGCGCCACATGAACCCTACAATGGTTTCTGAAAATACATGGCGTTTAAAATAACTTCTTTAATCGTTGTGAAGCGGATATAATATGCAATGGTTTTCATTTTTTTTACGTTGGACGCTCAGTGAACCTACAAATAAATTATGTGCCACGTGGACTCTTAAATAAATTCTCGAAATACTGGGCGTATATGGCTGGACGCCGCGTGAGAACGTTTTTAGACTGGACGCCCAGTGATGCTCTATATAAATATATATATATATAGGCAGAACCGTGCGTGTGTGCGTGAAACGTGGCGCGCGTGACGTGAGTGCGTGGCGTGCTTGCGTGGCGTTCCATGGTAGTCCATGGCGTACCATGAGATTTCACAAAAGTTAGTTAGTTAGGTAGAGTTATTTCACAAAAAATTAACTTGTTATTACCTTTAAAAATGGATGAATTTTATTATAATGTTCGGACAAATTAATGGTATATCGCTGTATTTTAAGCCCGATCGATTTAATTTTGGATTTATGTAGGGCATCGTTCACGTTAGAGACATATTGTATTTTTGAACTCCTGCACTTTAATAGAAATAAGCTGCTAGCTGACCTGTATATGACAAGATATTTTTAAATAAAAACAGTGTAAAACGGTTAATTTGTCTTTTTTTCTCTACAAGTAAACATTATTTAACTATAATTAGAAAAATAGTGGCGTGAAAGGTGAAGAGACAGCTGATTGACCTACTAACGATTGGAAATGGTATGCATAGGATTTAAAACCCCTCGAAGAATTCGAAAAAATACAATTTTATGTCAAATAATATATGTTTATCTAAAGTCTAGATTACCTGCCAACACAGGTATTTGTTATTCTCAATTTTCAAAGTCCTATTGTCGGGTATTACTTTTGTACACTCTCTAACAAGCTTTGTAGCTGGTATTTTAAGTAAAAAAATTTCTTCAAAATGTTACCATCTATGTAGGTAGTCTTAAGTCATACCAGAGTCAATTTTTTGATTTTACTTACTTAGGTACCACTCCCAGAGGAGCAGTGGAGTGTAAAAACGTAACTATTGTTTTTTGTGTTTTTAGTAACACCTAGATCTGTCATAAAAACATTTTGTCGGCTAGTTTATACCACAGGAAAACCGATTCTAACACACTGAAATGTTTATTTTCTTTAACTCAGACCTGTTAAAATGTATTAACAAGTGTTTGTATTAGGATTTTTATTGGCTTTGATTTTTTAGTTTGTAATTAAGTTCGTATGATATGCTATTCAGGTAGTCAGGACCATAAATTCAAAAAATGTTATTTTGAATTATTATTACTCAAATAAAGACACCACTACGTTTTAAAGGGTTTATTTTCTTATCCAAATCTCACAGGTAAAAAATATTTTACAATTTTTGCTCTTTTTGAGAATAGCTCTTTACTCGGGAGAGAACATATTTTAATCGAAAACTAATTTTTTATAATTTCAAATTTAGTTGCTGTATGACTCTTCCTCGGATCTTGTTCACCTCTGTAGATTATCGAAAATTTCTTTGACTCAAACTCACTCAGATGCGGTCTGAAATCTTCCGTCACTCGATTTGGTACGAACACCGCACCCTGCTCGAGCTGCAGCAGTACTACAAATTTTCCTTTGACGATTTTTACACCCAAGATTTGAAACGGTGTGTCTTCAGCCAACTGGTTCAGTTTAACAGCATGTTGTGACTGTAGCAGAGAGCGTGAATTGATTTTGTTTAAATTCATTTTTCTGAAATTAATTTATACTTAATAATGCATTAGCAAAAGAGGTATTTTTTACTTACGGTTTAAATTTTTTCGTTTAAGTAGCAAGACGAGTCGAAAAACAACCGTAGCAGCAGCAGCAGGAGTCCGTCAGTAGCGATGATCTGAGGTGTAATCTGTAACAAAAATAAATTCGTTTTCATATTTTTGCAGAATTCAATTTTCTTACATCTCTTCGAAATTTCGTAATGCACACAGATTTTAGTAACAATATGTTGTACTTACTTAGAGTTTTCTTCCTTATTCAGGTACGTTCTTGGGCGCTTGGTGGTGGGTATCTACGTTGAGGCTTGTTTTCGGACGACAAACAATCTGTGGTCCGCGCTCGAAATACATAACTTTTTATTAAAACTTTATGTCGCCAGCGTTGTCATGTTGATATGTCATGTCGATATAACTTTTACGTATTTTTATAATGCAACTTACGTTGTATTAAGTCCGTATATAGTTAAATTATTTGCACCTGCATCAAGGGAAAATTTTCTAAATCTTTGTAATTCTGCGTTATTGTGGAGACGAGTACTACGGTCCTTTTTGCTTTCCTATTGCGTCGTGTTTCTATACGCACCCTGAATAATAATTTTTGCCAAATATTAATGCTTAGAAGATTGTTATTTCAGGAACCAATTAGCCGACTATGTGAGTAAATTATTAAAACACCCCGAAAAACACGCTATTTTTGTCGTATAGATGTATAACGAAAAATATTCGCTTCTATTGTTCTTTTTGTACACTCCGGTATTGCGAAGTAAGAGGCGTGATTTTTGTATTAGCCTATTATGTACCATGTATTTTTACCTCCCCATCATATTTTGATAAATTTTTACGTCTTTTGCCGGCCCGTTGTGTGTTTGTAGCAGATAGCGTCAATTAACTTTATTTAGATCAATTTTTCTGAAATTAATTTCTACTTAATACAACACTGGTAAAGAGCCATTTTTAAAAATCAAGTTTTCGTTTTATTTTTGTCCATCTCACAGACCGTTTTGAGATTAGGGGGTTTATTATGCCATCCGCCCCTGCGTTTTAGCTTAAAAATTCTTGTATTATTAGAACAAATAGCGAAATTTTGAATTCTTATACGACCAATACATTACTTCTGCGACTTCAGGTGATGTTTTATTTTTATGTCGTATTTTGTGTGTTTATTTGGAGATTATTGATTATCTTTGAGGCTCGTGTATAGGTAATTATTACGAAAAAATATTCAAAGTTTTGTCTTACTACGAATTAAGTATGCATACTTGGCCCAATTTTTACGGTTTGTGCCGGCCGGTTTGTAGCATGTAGCAAAGAACGTCAATTAATTTTGTTTGGATCTATTTTTCTAAATGAGTAATTTTTACTCGCGTTTGCGTTGGTAGTTCAGTTATTGGGTCAGATACCATCGTTCGGAATTTTTGTATGTGTTTTTATTCCCGCTGTATATAAATTTTTGATACACCTTGTATTGGTTTTCGGCCAGCCTGTACGCAGTCTGAAAAATTCAGTGACGTCACGTGAGATGTGATTTTCTTACGTTTTTAACCACTCTGTATTTATACCGTTTTTTGAGTACTCTGTACATATTTTTGACAGTTTTCTTTGAGACACCCTGTATTTCCCTTATTAATTATTTTTTTCCACCCTGTACTTATGCAGTCTGAAAAAGATTCTGTGACGTGATGAAATTATTAAGGCCTTTTGGCTTTCCGTTTGGGCCGTGTTTTGACGTACCCTGCATATAATTTTTTATAATATTAGCACCATGAAAATCCGTAACGACCGGACGCCTTAGACGATTTTTGTTTCCGAAACCGAAAGGCAGGTTTAGCAGATCGTAAGCAAATTATTCAAACTACCCAAAGAATACGAAAATACAATTTTATGTTAAATTTCGTAAGCTTATTCGAAGTCGCTATACTCCAAACTGACGGAGGTAATAATTATTACGAAAAATATAACTGTTGTTGGTTACTTTGTACACTCTGTTACCACGAATTAAGGACGTTACTCCACGCAAGTAGTAATACAAAGAGAGTACGGGCTCACTTTGACCTCAGTTGACCCCTTGATCCTGAGAGTCCCCTACGGCCCGAGGTCACGGGAGCAAAGTGGCTACGTCATGCCCGAGGTCACGTGACGTCACCGGATGACCCCAGTTGACCCCTAGATCCTGATAGGTTGACCTTTGCCCTTTTGGCCACGTGTGACCCCCAGTTGACCCCCCCCCACTCCAACGGTGGGGGTCAGCCCCCACTCCAACGACGGGGCAACCCCCACTCCAACGGCTTGGTGGGGAGAGGTCTATATATCCGAGCGCAAGAGCAGTTTCCCCTTATATACACTTGCAGTTTTATACAGTCTAATTTGCCGAGTTGAAAATGCAGTCGTTCCTGAATCACCTGAACAAGAATTTGATCTTCAAGAAATTCGAAAGCGTTCAAAATATGGAGGTGGGTGAAAATTTTCAAATCACGGGCGTGGACAAAGTGAACACGCAATACGGAGAGAAGGTCTACGTAGAGTTCGAAGAATTTAAGACGGTGCTGCCGCAACGATACACGGCCGAGTTTACGCCCCAACGGATCGAAGAAATTAATAGGGATATCGGTAACGGAAGGAGGTATTACATGAAGAGTCTTGGACCCGTCGGCCGATCTACAAATATCGAATTTATTGTAGAATGAAAAAACTGGACATTTGAAAAATTTGAATGTGATATGCTGTAGTTAATAGGAAAATATAACAAATATGTATAATAATTGATTTCTAATAAACGCTTAAAAGCCATTTGTTTTTTTTTTCAAATCTTGGAAAAAGGTATAAATAAAACTCATCGTTGTTCGTTCAGCTCAGTGTGATGTCGTCTTTCGCTGGAAGTGGATTGGTTAATAGCGTCATCAATAGGTTGCCAGTCGAATTACACCTTCCCGGCTACCAGTACTGCGGTCCAGGAACAAAGTTGGAGAAACGTCTTGCTCGTGGAGATCCCGGCATTAATAAGCTAGACGCCGCTTGCAAAGATCACGACATCGCATATTCCAAAAATAAGTCTCTGGAAGAGAGACATAAAGCAGACAAAGAATTGGAAAATCGAGCGTGGGAGCGAGTGGTATCGAGGGACGCTAAATTCGACGAAAAAGCTGCCGCGTGGTTCGTTACAAATACGATGAAGGTCAAACGCAAGGTCGGTATGGGCATAAATAAGCGCCCGGTTTCGTTTAAAAGAGACATCGTCAAGAAAGTTGAAAGATCTCTGAAAAAAACTTTGAGCAACAGTCAGTTGAATGACATGAAGCACTTGAAGAAAGCGTCGTTGGTTGCTTTAAAAGCGGCACGAATAGCCGTTAAGAAGGCGGGTGGAAAGAGGAACGTGAAAATTCCTCGCACAATTCCGTTCCAGCATACCGGCGGATTTCTTCCTTTACTGCCCCTCCTAGGTGCCTTGGGCGCCCTTGGTTCGGTGGCAGGCGGTGCCGGTGCTGTAGCCAAGACAATTATCGACGCAAATAATGCGAAGAAGCTTTTGGAAGAACAAAAACGGCATAATCGGTCGATGGAAGCCATCGGAAAGGAAGGCTCCGGCTTATATTTACGTAAAAATAAGAATGGATTAGGACTGTTCCTTAAGAAACAAAAAAACTCCCAATGAAGCTACCCAATAGACCGCTGTCCGACGAAGATATATTGAATTACGTCGAAATTTTAAAAATACCATATTTCAGAGGCGTCTTTATGAGAGATACACTTCCGTCGACGCCGAAAAATTACGAAGCGGCCATTTTAAATTTAGACGTGCAACGCAACAAAGGAACGCATTGGGTAGCTTACAAAAAAAGAGGCTGTGCCGTAGAATATTTCGATAGCTTTGGCGCTTTGAAACCGCCCAAAGAACTGATTCGATATTTTGGAAAGGGTGTCAAGGTCACGTACAATAACGACGCCTATCAAAATTTTAACGAAATAAATTGCGGTCATTTGTGCATTGAATTTCTCTATAAAAGGTGGGGGACAACTTAAAAGTCGCCAGTCATGTCATTGTTGTTTACTCTACACGGACGCACATCCACGCTCTCCATCGATTTTGACAGTCCGATAGTTTTGGACCCAAACGCCGAGTACGGTTTAGCTTTGCTGGGATTCCACACGTTCAACAGCATACCGAATATCGAAGAGGAGAGCGGCGACAACAATTTTCGTTATCTAACCGGTAGTTTCGGTGCTAGCAAAGAAATATCACTTCCCACCGGTTCATACGAGATAAAGAATATAGAAGAGCACATACGGAAAAATTTGAAAAAATCGGAAGACGAAAACGATAGCGGTAGCATATCGATACAAGCGAACAAGAGCACTCTGCAGTGTGAGATCTACAGCGATCAATATACCATAGATTTTGTTACAGCCGGGTCTATTGGAAGACTTTTGGGGTTTTCCGAACGATACTTAGATAAAGGGAAAGTGCACGTTTCAGATTTGCCGGTAAATATCATTAAAGTTCGAACGATACATATAGATTGTAACATCACAGCCGGTGCTTATTACGTAAACCGACCTACGCACACGATTTACGAATTCGCCGTTGGGGTCGACCCCGGTTACGCCATAGACGAAACCCCTAAAAATTTACTCTACGTGCCTGTCACGAAACGTGAAATAAACAACCTGACCATAAACATCCTCGATCAGAATTTCAAGCCTGTCAATTTCAGAGGTGAAGAAATTATCGTTAGATTGGAAGTGAAACGACTGTCTATGTGAAATGCGTTTGGTTTTTGGAGGCAACTACCAACCGTATAAAAGGCGGTTTAGTGACCTCCGACCCTCATTGACGAAGACGTCATCGAAGTGGAAACACCATTGCAACTTGAATCTAACGCCGGAAAACCGTCGATTTCTAGAAGCACTCGGCTACCATGTCGTTAACGCCGCAAGTATTCGACGTGCACCGCACTCCAACCTTCGATGAGTTCATTCAGCGATTAGAGCAACGAACATATTACCCGTTTGTGAAATCTTTTCTGAATAATGACATTGTGGAGATAACGATTAACCAAGGAGACACTTGGTTATTGATGTATGACGCTGCAATTTATATCAAAGGTAAAATAGAGAAGAAAACGGGAACGGGGAAATGTAGTTTTGCTAATAATGGAGGTGCGTTTCTCTTCGATTCGATTTCATATGAACTGAATGGAAAGGAATTGGAAACAATTCGAAATCCTGGAATTGTGAGTGCTATCAGAACATATCTATGCTACGCCCCCAGCGATGAAAAATTCCTGGTAACTGCAAGTTGGTCTGGTCCAACCAAGCCTTTGACCGTAAATTTGGATGGAACATTTAGCTTGAGAATACCTCTGAAACATTTGTTTGGAATATTTAACGATTATCAGTTGGCCACTTGCGGAAAACAAACTTTAAGATTAACACGAGCTAGAAACGATAACAACTCTTTACTTCTGGAAGATGATCCTGCATCTGCTGCTGAATTGACGGCAGAAATAACAGTTTCCAATGTCGAGTTAAAAGTGAAACATATTCAACCTAGCGATTTCATTAGATTGGATCTGCTTCAGTCTATTAAACGTGATCGCCCTATAATTATACCGTATCGTAAATGGGAACTTCACGAACTGCCAAGTCTTACGGTCAATGCCAACAGAGAAATTTGGTCAGTCAAAACTTCAATGTCCGTGTCGAGTCCTCGATACGTTATAGTGGGATTTCAAAGGAGTCGCAATGAAAATGCTAGAAAGGACCCTTCCGTATTCGATAATATAAATATAGCGGATGTCAGATTGATTTTAAATGGTGAATATTTTCCTTTTGAACGGCTGAGATTGGATTTTAATGGCAATGACTATCTGGAGGCCTACCATAATTACGTAGACTTTTGCTCTAGTTATATGAATGAGAGGCACCCCTTGCTTAGCTACACCGAATACAAAAATAACGCAGCTCTCTTTGTCATCGACTGTTCCCGACGAATAGAGTCCATGAAAAGCACCACGGTTGACGTAAAGCTGGACATCGAGAGTAACGAAGGATTTCCAGCCTCAACCCGAGCTTATTGTATTATTATACATGATAGTACCATCGAATATTTACCATTAAGTGAAGTAGTTAGGGAACTTATGTAGTTTAATTTTACGGAGAGTTTTTTTAGGTGTAAGGTATTATTGTACTTGTACTTGACCTAATAAAATAATAAAAAATAAAATATCGGTGTTTCCTTTCCCTCCCATTACCATACATTTTCCGAAATCGATAAATAAAGTGGTTGGGGTAGACAGATCCCCATTAAGATGAAAGTCGCCGTAGTGGACGCACAGGGATTTATGATAGACGGACGTTTCTGTCCTAAAGAGCTGACAATAAAAGTTAACGATGAAACTTTACATATTCTTATAAGACCTCCGAAAACCTTTAGTGATCTCAACGAACGCGACAAAAGACAAGTGCGGTATTTGGAGAAAAATCATTTGGGGATCGCATACACTAGCGGCCATGTGGACTACGTCGAGATGGAAGGTCTCCTAAAAAAATATCTCAGTGTCGAGCGCGTCTACGTCAAGGGTCAACAGAAAGAACGCTTCCTACGAGAAACCATCAATGCCGAAGTAATTAACCTGGAACGTCATTCAGGCGTACCTAAATTTGAAAAAAGCATTTCGATGTGTGCACACCACAACCAAGAGTCAATGTGGATGTGCAGTTTCATAAATTGCGAGAAATTATTTGCCTGGCTCGGTAATGGGAGGCAGGCGCCTCCCATTAAGATTCCCCCCACCACAAACGCCTCCCACTTCTGTTTCATACCTATTTAAACACAGCGAGCATGTCCCTACTGTGTATAAAATGGAAGAAGTGTGTGACTATACAAACCGAAATGATAGATTGAAATCTTTCGCGAAGTGGTCAAATCCGTCGATTTCCCCAATACAATTGGCTGAAGCGGGATTCCATTACACAGATTATGAAGACGTAGTCAAGTGTCCATTTTGCTTCATAGAAGGCTACCGGTGGGAAGAAGGCGACGATCCATTGCAAGACCACGCAAGTTGGAACCCCAGTTGCCCTTTCATCCAAGCAAGTAATGCGGGACTTAATACGACGTTCGCGGATATTAAACCCTTGCCAGTGGTCGCAATACTACCAAACTCCGTCGTCGAAGATACCGTAGTTCGTCAACCTCAAACCGCATCAAAAAGTAATTTATGTAAAATTTGCTACAACAACGATATACAGGTTGTGATGATTCCCTGCGGACACGTAATGCTTTGCATAGAATGCGCACTTCAAATCTCCTCATGTCCTTTGTGCAGAACGATGATACTTGAAAAAGTGCGTGTCTATCTACCATAAGCTATTTATGTAGTAAATGTATAAAACAAATAAAATTTTAAATCAAAAACTTGTTTTTATTTTGGGGTCAGTCGCCTATATATTGAGAAGTAGCACGCAGAATTTCTCAGTTGACAAGATGCAAGTTCAGCAACAGCAAGTTTGTCTCCCTATCGAAAATCTAGATGTCATACAAGGGGGTACGGTAAAATCAAAACACGGTACCCTACTACCAGACTCGTTTAGGGCAATCTTGTGTGGACCTAGCGGGTGTGGTAAAACGAACGCACTCCTTAGTTTGATTTTCAACGAAAACGGTCTGAAATTCGAAAATATCTACTTATATACGAAATCGTTGTACCAACCGAAATATCAATTATTGCAGGATGTAGTAAAAAAAGTCGGTTGCATCGGCTTCTTTCCGTATACGATAAACGAGGACGTCATCGATCCGTCGGAAGCTCTAGAAAATTCGATATTCATATTTGATGATGTGGCCTGTGATAGACAAAATAAAATCAGGGAATTTTATTCGATGGGGCGCCACAAAGCGGTGGACGTCGCTTATCTATGTCAAACGTATTCGAAAATTCCGAAGCAGCTCATACGCGATAATTGCAACGTGATCGTGTTATTTAAACAAGACGACGTAAATCTGAAACACGTTTACGAGGAACATGTGTCGCCAGACGTCACGTACGAAGATTTCAAAAAGCTGTGCTATCAATGTTGGGACGACAGCTATGGCACTCTGGTCATAGTTAAGGATTTTAGTCTGAAAAACGGGCGGTATAGGAAAGGTTTCGATAAGTATATAAGGCTGTGAGTACTTCTCTGACGTTAGTGGTCAACATGCCGCTGACGTCAGAGGATCAAATTCTAAAAGCGCACCGCGCAAGGAAAATCAGTGAACTTGCACGAGCGATTAGAAAAAAACACACGGCTTTGAAGTTGGGGAAATTCGATGAAGACGAGACGCTGGAAAAAATATTCAAACCAGTGACGCAATCTATCAAAACGTTACAAATAAAAAAAGACATTCTAGACATCGAACCGAAGAAAGAAAAAACTAAGGTGGAAACTAAAAAAGAAGAAGAAATTGGGGAAAGCAGTGATACAAGAATACAGAAAAATTATTATAAAACTGTTCTAAGAGAGGGCGCCACGTGATTTTAAAGCTAGAGCCCCTGTCAACTGAATTTAGCCCCCAATACCGTTAAAATCACAAAGTTATGTATTGACAGTTTAGCTGAATTCTAGGCTTAAGATAAGAATCAACAACTTGTTGGCAATAATGAGGAAAATTTAATAAGTTGTAACACTTTGGTGACTAACAATAATTATTATTACTTATTATTTATTATTATTGATAAAACGGCCTTTTAGATAAGGTTAGCTGGCTACCACAACAATTTAAGGCCTCAAAATACAATGTGGGGGAGGAATGACTACACCTACTCCACCAAAGAGCACCCCAAAGCAGATCTGCCCCTAGGTTTACAAGTAATTTGATAACAAGCGGTAGTTTAGTAATAAGTAAGCAATTGATATAGGTACCAACAAATATGTTAAAAGGGTTTAGAGACGCTTATCACTAAAATGGAATTTGTTCATAAAATATTTCTGGCTATCCCGCATAGACTTTTGGGGCGTAGAGTTCCCAAGGACCTACACAGACCAAATACACTGACAACACAAACACTAATAATTGTTCGCTTAGCTGGGGTTCCAGGGAAAGACTTCTCCAAGGTTGGCTGTTGTGACTTCAGATTGAGTGAAAGTCTCTGCGGCAACTCCGAACTTCCTGGAGTTGGTTCCTTTGTAGAAATAGTAGATACTTTTTAGATGCGGGGAACGGTAGGCAACCTCCAAAACTTGTGGCCGGAAATGAAAACCTAAAAGGAGCGCATACGTCACTACTGCTGACGTCACATCCACAAATTATAACTTACCCTCAGTTGAGGATTTTCCTGATTAATAACGTCCCTGATGACAGTCGGAACTACTACCATAGATAGTACGAAATATCTACAGGAAAAAGAAAACTCAATTAGATATCGAGAAAGTCGATGCCAAAAAAAACAGGTACTCACGTGTGACGACACGATAAATCCCTCCAAGAGGCTAAAATCCATCAAATTCCACACAAAACACGGAAATCCCAAAGATGAATCTTGTTAACAATAACGATGGTTCCTGAACGATCCCCTTAACGGGTTTTTCCACCAAAAATTTTCAGGAAACCACCCGCACGTCGATCACACGTTCGTCGTTTTCTTCGTCCTTCTAGAAAAGCGGGAGTCCCAGCAGTAACCTATCCGTCAACCTCCTTGAAAGCCGAATTCAGAAATTCCCTAACCAAGCAAAGTACGATGGTAGGAACTGAAAAGGGGTAAATAAGGCGAATAAATTTACCAAACGTTGGTCTAAAACTCCGCAAACCAACTGGGAGTGATTATCGAGCCGGTACTTAACAGCAAAAATACTTAGATCCAAATTATATACCACCTTAGACCAAAAAAAAAACACAAACCAAACAGTCTTAGAACAATAAAAGGCGCGCGCCCATGCCCGGAATTTTCGAGCGGCAAAATCATCGCGAAGCCAGTACCAGGTTCTTACAAAAAAAAAACTCTTTAAACTACTGGCGAGGTATTTCCACAAATTATAAATTTAAAACCTGTACGATTTTGGGACCGTGACAAAGTCTTTTGGCTTTCTTGTGTTTTGGTCACTTTATATATTTTTATTGTCCGACCCTGTACGAGAAAAATCTGCGAGGTAACGATTAAGGTCCTTTTAGCTTTAGATTAACGTCGTTTTTGCTTTGATTTTTGTCCTATCCTGTTTAAATATGAATTTTGTGACACCCTGTATTTTACTTGTTCTTAATTCTGAGACGCCACGTGATGAAATTATTAAGGTCTTTTTGACTTACCCGTGATTTAACGCATCCTGTCTATAATTCTTAACATACCAGTTTCCTTTGCGACACCCTGTACTTGTTCTTAATAATTATGATACGCCATGTGATGAAATTAGGTCTTTTTGGCATTTGTCACATCCTGTACAAGACTTTTTTATCAGCTGTTTTGCCCACCCTGTATATTTTTGTTGTTCGCCTATTTGAGAAAAATCTGTCACGCATCGATTAAGGTCCTTTTAGCCATTGCCCCAGTCTGTACATTAATTTTGAGATACATATTAAATCTGCGTCGCCACGTGGTGAAATTAGGCCTTTTTGGCTTTGTTTTTCGTCACACCCCGTACCTAGATATTATTAAGGCCCTTTTGGCTTTCTTATGCTAGCTTCTGTATTTTTGTTGCCCACCCCTGTACTATTTGAGAAAAATCTGTGACGTCACACAACGATTAAGGTCCTTTTGACTTTAGATTAACGGCGTTTTAGCTTTAGTTTTTGTTCTATCCTGTACAAATGTGAATTTTGAGACACGCTGTATTTTACTTATTCTTGATTCTGAGACGCCACGTGATGATTAAGGCCCTTTTGTTTTTTTTGTCACACATTGTATATTTTTGTTTTCCATCCTGTACTTATGCTAATTGCATCGTTACAGAAAAAATCTGTAACGAAAAGGTCCTTTTTGCTTTAGTTTTTGATTCACCCTGTATTTTACTTATTCTTAAGTCTGAGGCGTCACGTGTTGAAATTAGGCCTTTTTTTATTTTTGTCTCACCCTGTATATGATTTTTTGACATATCAACTATTTTTACCTACCTTGTATATTTTTGTTGTCCAGCCCTGTGCGAGAAAAATCTGTGACGCGATGAAATTAGGTCCTTTTGACTTTCCCCCATACTATATCTAATTTCTCAGTTGCTTTTGAGACACCCTTATTTACTTTCGAGATTCTACACCATTTTAAAGTATTATTTTCAAATGCGTCGATGGTTCAGTTGGAAAAGCGTCGATTTTATAAACCGATGGTCGCAGGTTCGAACCCTGGCGAACTTTTTTTTTATTTTCATAATTTGTGACGTCAGAGAGATGCTGGACCTCGAGATGAGATGCTAGACCTCGAGATGGGATGCTGGAGATGGTGGACCTCGAGATGAGTTGCTGGTCCATTATCTCCCACGGTTTGAATTTGGCGCCACGTGCCGAGTCAAGCGTTATAGGTTACAGCGCTACGATTGGCCGCCAGGAAAGGGGGCGGGGCCTAGGAGGAAAGTGGAGGGGGGCGGCGTAGCCCACGCCTTACCTACTAACGTGGTACTAGTTATTATTGAGAAGTCGTACCTTGACTTTTCTTGGTTATGTCATACCATAGTGTATATTATGCCATCACGTTAAACTTCCCTAACTAGGTACCCGCATTTTGTTGTCCGTGATCGTCGGATCTACACCCCTAGTAGTGAAGTAGCGAGATAAACATAATCATATACAAATTTTCTCTCTTGTTATCTTCCGGCTAGTCTGTTGATTGTTATTGACTAATACTGTCATTGTTGGTGTTCTTTTTTTAACGCCACAACATTTGCAGCTTCAGTCAGCACATCCCCTATTTTGGAGCTTGTACTAACATCGCCACGGAGGCTGCTAAATTGACCTGCGTGGAAATCTTCATAACCCAAGATACAATGGCAATAAGGATGTAAGATTAGTGTTCAAAACTTTGATGTATTGGGTTATAAAATAGGGGATGTGCTGACTGAAGCTGCAAATGTGATGTTGGCTCCCGCCTGGACTTCATTTGTTGCTTCCCAAATGATGCCTATCTTTTGATTTGGTTAATGTCGCACCGTACTGATGATTGCCAAATAGCATGAAACACGTGTATGTGGTTACTAGTTTTTTCTTTTTGTTAACTTTGAGTGCTTATGCCTATTATCACCTTTTTTTATATATATGGTGGTGATTGACTATTTTGACCCATAGTAATATTATGGCTTTTTTTACAAATTTTAAGACCAAAATTATTTATAATTTGAATTTAAAGCACTTGTCTGAAGCCACTCCGAAGTTCTTATTTATTTACAAATTATAAATATGGATTTAAACTTTGTATTATTATAAGTATAACATTATGCTTGTTGCCCACTACACATCGAAAAAAGCCATTTTACGGGTAATTTTTGCTCAAAAAATGCAGTTTATTAAGCTCTTCATTTTTTTAAAAATCTGGGTCAAATTACACAATTAATAAAAATAAATTTTTACGGGGAGAACTGAAAACAAACAAGTCACACTGTAGGTGTTTTGGTATAACGAAGAAAACATCAAAGTTTTGAACGCTAAAGTCGAAGGCTTTGACTTAATCAAACGATAAATATCCAGTTTCATTTTTTTTACAAATTCATGATAAAGAACTGCCTTATAAGCAAAGCCCTTGTATGGGAAGCTACGTGTAGGAATACCTTGGCCAATTCCTGTATAGGAAAAACATGTTTCAATGCGCGAGGAAGCTGTACGTACTGGAGAAAATCAAAACAGAAACAAATACGAAGAGTTAGAAGACCGTTTTATTTTGGTCCCTTTGGTGTGGAGATATTTGGTCCTTGGGGTTATGAAGCTAAAAAACTTATCGCAGATATTAGGAAAAAACTAAATTTTAAAAGGGTGAAAATCTTCATCACCCAAAGGTCTGTTTCGCAATCCAAAGGCGAAATTCCGTCTCAGTTCTAGGAACTAGCCCTCATTTAAAGGGATAAAATCAGCTGTTTTATTTATAGTTTATTACTGTTGTTATTGTTATACAGGGTGTAACTTTGATAAGTACAGAAATTTTAAGGGCAGGTCGGGAAAAATGCACTTGTTACGCCTATGCAATTAAAATTTTTCTAAAGTGCATATTAACGTCAGAAATAATTTTTTTTAAAACGCTATTAAAACCCCTTTTTCCGACGCTACGGCCATGGGTCCTTGACCTTGCCGGGACCAGCTGGAACTGAGGCCGGTTCCGCGGGATCCCCCCCAATTCCGCCGTGCAGCGTTGTCAGACGTATAGCTCTTTCACAGTATTTCAGGAATAGTCTTTCAACTAATTTTTGAACAAATCTTTAATGGTTCTTTTAGCGAATAGCATGCAAAAAAACTACCTTTCGGATGCCTGGATGATTTTCCTTGCGGGTGTCGTACTCCTTTCTTATGTTATCCAAAAATCCTCTCGAAAATCACAAGAAGCACTAGGTAACTGGTTGCCAGTCGAATCGCTTTTTCCGAGGCTTTTTCGCAGTATTTGAAGAATATTGACGCAACCATGTATCATTTGGTGTATGTGGAGATTAAATAAATAAATAAATAATTTTTGGACAACTCCTTAAAGGTTCTTTTAGCGAATAGCTCGACGAATAGCATGAAAAAGCCTACCTTTGAGATGCATCGATTATTTTTACTATTTTCTTGTGTTTAGATACTTTCCAAAAATCTTCACAAAATCACATAAAGCACTAAGTACCTACCTAACTAGTGGCACTGTTTTTATACGATGGTCGCGAAGGTATAACACTTCGTAGTCTCTTTTTACGGAAATACGAACAAAACACTTGTTTTTTTTTTCACAGCGGCGCGATGCCAAATATTAGGGACGTCTCGGTTTCCCTCAGCTGATTTATTCCAACGGGGACTCGACTAGGTGGATTGTACAATTAGATCCATACCGTATGCGTCTAATAAAACCCGAATTTTCGCGAACCCTTGAAGCTGCTTCTTTTATCCTCGCGCGTAATTGGGGTAGCTAGTAGGAACCTATCTAGCACTGTTTTCATACGAAGGCCGCGAACGTTTAACACTGCATTTCTTAACGGAAATATGAAAAAATCACTTGTTATTTCACTGCAAATTCGTAGCGGCAATTGCAACAGGTTTGGACATCACTGCTGGTCCAAAAAATGGCGAACGGATCTGGAAAAATGTACAGAAGCAGGTTCACTTCCGACGAAGCAACGGAACAATATCGGTTAGCAAGACGCGACGTTTGCATACGCGTCCACGTTTTGGAAACAGAATTGTTATACCACAGAATAGCCACACGTAAGGCATTCTGTATAATAATAAATTGCGTGTTGAAGCTGGCGCTCCCAAAAATTACAGGCGGACGCGGATCGATATCAATCAGCTGTTAAATCCCATAATAATCGGACGGACGATCTTCGACTAGCGCGTCGGCTACGGCGCGGCGGTACGGTGACGGAGACGGCGTGCGTGCGCACAAGCTTTCCCCCATACCATCTAATACCACTATTCGGTGTTGCCGTTTATGCCGACATGTCCCCAAACTGACTTAAAGTCCCTTAAATCCGATTTTTGATTTTCGCGGATTTATACGGGGTTTCATTCGTTATAAGTTAATCTACTATCTCGTATAATTATTACGCACAAAAACGGGTAAATCCATGTAAAAATCCACTACACAATTAAATTTATACGGAATTAAATTACTAAATCAGGTAAATTTTCAGCACACTTGGCAACATAGTAGCGCCGCCCCGAGAGAAGTAGGGGCCGCGAGCCGCGATTGGCTAATATCGCGCACAAGTTATGAGTAGTGGGGATCACCTGTTGTGTGGGGATCAAGTGGGTATCCGGCGCCCCGAGCTTGCGCTCCTCGCCCAGCTGTAATTTAGTAGGTCGGCCGGGCCGCGCGGCGTGGAAATTGAGCAAAATCGAGTGAATCAGTGCCAGTGAATTCATTCGTAATTGTAATTATTGCGCGATTCGGCGCGGCGTCGTTTTTGTGTGAAGTTGGCGTCGGACGCCAGCGCCCGACGCCAACGTCATATGCCCGCGCCTGGCGAATCTCGGCGAAGGAATTACGGGCAGTAGTCAAGGGCACGCAGAAGCTTAAATTCACCAGGAGGAGTCGCTGTTTTTCGGTTTTTGGGCACATTACGCGACATTTCGCCACCAAATTTTTACGAAAAGTAAGAGGAATGGTAAGGAATTAACTTGAGAGAGTTCCGAAACGGCAAAGGGTTAAAAAATGCGGAAATGATAAGCACGCCAATTTGACAGTCTTCCCCAACTATTTTCGGAACCGAATAATTTTTTATTTACAACCATGTATGTAATGTCGACATTTCTGACTTGTTAGAAGTTTGAAAGTGTCAATTTTTTTACTTTTACTTCCCGCCCTCCCGCAGGAGGGCGGGAAGTAAGCGAGATAATAGTATATTACACACCGAGGTGGGAAGTGTTTCATTACTGTCGAGAGATTAAATAGTTAACCGAGGTGCGAAGCGCCGAGGTTAACTTTATCTCGAGACACCTCGGTGTGTAATATACTATTAAAAGTAGACAATAGACAGGACAACAACCCTGAGGGGGTTTAAAAGTGGCGCACCATCGGGCAAGGGTAGAAAAATATTAAAAACGATGAACAAATCGGGGCCGCGCGTTAAATTCACATCAAATGACAGTCTTCCCCCACTTTTTTCGGAACCGAATAATTTTTTAAAAGTAGATAATACATAGGACCACAACCCTGAGGGGGTTTAAAGGTGGCGCACTATCGGGCAAGGGTTGAAAAATATTAAAAACTATGAACAAATCGAAGCCGCGCGTTAAATTCACGTCAAATTACAGTCTTCCCCCACTTTTTTCGGGATGATAGGGCTACAGGCGAACACCCGCTAAAAAAAAGTAACGCGCCGGTGCTCTACCCCATGGGTGGTTGTGGAAATTTGCAATTTTTTTCAGATAATTTGTATTTTAAAACAAATACTTTATTCAGTTGATTGCCGATCAGAAATTTATTATCCCAAGGTGTCCCAAGAGATGGCTAATTATTAGGATAAAAAAATTGCGGCCTGAAAATCAGTTGTAAAATAGGTAGGTAGATAGATACCTACTCCACAAAAGACTTGTCAAAAAATTATGAGTGTGAAATCAGCAATGGTTTTCTAGCAATGACTTCTCCGAGCGGCGCTCGGATACATTTCTGCTGCCTATGGACTTAAAATAACAGTAAAGTGATAAAAACTGACGTGTTTGTTAAATTATTGTGTGCGCCTGTGAAGAAAGCAATAAACAGTTCGTCACAGCAACCGACATCATAAAAAAAACGTGGATACCTACCAGCAGTAGTTTTCAAAGGTACCTAGGTACCTAATTCTGCAAGCAGATTTATTCCACTCTGACATGCGGCAACGTCGCGGTATTCCCCTTCCGAATCTAACGTTATTCCCCTCCATCTCCTAGGGAGAGGTTAGACCTCCCCTCTAAGCGCTTCTAGTGACGATCCAGCGGCGTGCATTGAGCACGGATAAAGATTGATTTGCCCCATTTTCTAAACATTGAGTAAAAAAAATTTTTTTTTTTCACTTTTCGGTTTTATGAACGTCCCCGATTACGTGGTTAAAATTTCTGTACCTATCAAAGATACACCCTGTATAGCAAAAATATATAATCTCACAGCGTGTCTTTTTGTTTCATAGTGACTATGCAAAGTAATATTATTAATTAAAATTCGAAAAGATAAAGCTTCACTCTTCAATCGAACCTGTTTCATTTTGCTAACGATTTGGCTGAATTTAAGCCATGGGACAAAAAGCGACTTCAGGAGGGCTCATTTGAAGAGAATTTCATATACTCCTGCGATCAATCACAATGTAAAACACGAAAATGATACCATCGAAGCTTAAAAAGATTTAAATGGTGTGGTTCGAAGGTTTACTGATGGGGACCATGATCCTCCTTAATGTTTCTGAAACTTCTCGCCTTGTTTTTAAAATGTTGCCAGATTAGAAATGCTGTCTTCACAATTTGAGTTTTTGATACCTTGTATACCTAATTCGCATTATTTATCATTTGGTGTTAACACGTACTTCTATTTCTCAGTGCCTTCACTACCTGCAGGCATCGCACGTGGATCGCCTATGTGACAACGACGGCAACGCGAGCACTGAACGCCGCCGTGCCGTTCTGTCTAGCTTCCGACTGCGGCACTGCTGCGAGCGTGCCGCCGCCGCAGCACTGCCTGCCGCTGCGTTCAACGGTGGAACTGAGTGCCGCCGGTTGGTGCGTGCTCTCGTCGACACCGACGCCGTTGCTATGCACGCCTCCAAGGTGTTGCGCGGCCTGCTTGACCGCTACGACTGCTCGCAGAACTACTCCATCGCACACAACTGCTCCCATTGCAAGGTAGGCATGTATAGAGCAATCCAAGATCCCTTATTAATCATCATATTAATTAGTTTTTTCACCGATCCAACAATGCCAGCCGTCAGACATGCGAGTCACGCTAGCCAACTATTTAGATTGTTTATATGTGTTATTAGATTGTGTTTCAGAAGAGATTAATACTTTGCCATCTTCCCCGCCTTACCCACACATGCGCTGTGCTTGGCTTTAAGGACTATGTGCGTGTGCTCGGAGAAGTTTTCAATGTTAATATAAAGGGTGTAAATAAATAAGTACGAAAAATTTCCGGGGTGATTCATAATCTAAAAAAAAAAAGAAAAAAATGCTATAAACATATACGAGTATCTGAAAATGCTTAGTAAGAAAGGTACAGGATGTTAAAGTCAGATAAAGTGGTATATTTTGTAAAGCATAATCAGTCAAAAACGCATTCCAGCCATGATTCGGACCCGGGACTCTTACTAGCCACTTAACCATCTAAGCTAAAGGAACATACGGGATCCATCGGCTGGATGGTATTTGTTCCAACTGACTATTATATAATGAGTAGCGGTGAGATGCAAGAGAAGAGGTTAGAGGGTGGAGGGTAACTATTCATTATTGTTGGTTATGTGAACTTCCTATTTGTTCTTCTACCCACAACATTTGGCATAATGCAAGTATCAAACATGGAAATTCTAACCTACAGTGTCAAGCCATGAATATTAACAAACAGGGATGGATTTTTGTACCTACAATGATTATAAATATTATTATGATTACCTACCTAATATGCAACTAAAATTAAAATTTTATTTTATTATTTATTTTTATTTTTTATTGTTATTATTTATTTTTCTTTTCTTTAAAATTTTATTGCCAAAATAGAAGTATTTGCATGAAGCTAGCTAGGGGGGGGGGACATTCACATGTAAAACTAACTTTTGCTCTTTGATATATAGGGAGTTACGCAGATAAGCTATCAATCGTTTTTATCTATAAATATTCTGTCGTCTTTTTTCCAAAATGCATTTTTCTTATAAAGTCAAATAAGGAAATGAAAATAAATAAATTAATCTGAAACTCATTTTAATAACGTTACCACTGATAAAAGCAACGTGATAAGTGATAGGACACAAATTACGGGGATGATAATATCTGAAAATTAACTTTAAGCACAGAATAGCCACCGTAACAGAAGCCGCCTTACGTATATAAAATAGTACGAACGAAAAGGAGACTCGCCCTGAAAATCGAGTCTCCACAGGAGTGGGGGTGGGCAGTAGTTCAGGCTATTGCCTAATAGATGGCGCTCGGTTCCACGTTCGTTTTCATGGAGTACGGAGTGGGGACGGTGTGGGGATATGGAGGGTTGCCAAACTTACTGCTTTATGATTAATACCAGGATTTTATATTTACTCACGGAAACCTCGGGCAATAACTTTGTGATTTAACAAATTCAGCGAGATAAAATAATGGCACAATCGTATTTAAATGTAATCATCCTCATTTAATACAACATATTATTTATGTTATATACATATTTATAGAGTCTCGTAAAAATAGTTGCAAAATTTGGTAGTAATTTGTCGTTTCTCACTGTATGACATTGCGTAAAAGAAACCGGCAAGACAGCAAATTAATCGCTCGTTTGTTCTGTGCTCCTATGGTATACTTATTAGCTATTTCGCTATTTGTTTTGTTTGCAGTGGATTGAAAACTGTGGTAATGGCACGCAGTTTTTGTAAATGAATGATATATTATTAGTCACATTAATTTATCATACGATCAGTGGCGGCCCGTGGGTTTTGGCAGCGGGTGGGCAAGGTGAAGAAGAGGTAAAAGCAGCCTCCAGAGATATACTAATAGACTTTGGTAAAAGCATAAATAACGGGTGACATCCCCCCCGGAAATAGGGAAATAGGGATATGTCCAACGATATATAGGTATAGATACATTACAAAAGGCAACTTGTTTTGTTTCATGATATTGAAAAGATGTTATTGTTGGCACATTCAAGTTTTGCCAGTTTTTTTATACGACTTAGGTTATTTTGTAAATATAAGTACCTACCTAAACGATATACAAGTCTATCAAAAAACGATTTATTATGCAATACAAAATAGGAAAGACTGAATTTAAGAAATACCAATGTAAACAAATTACCTCGTCTTCGTCCCCCCCGACCCGCTAATTATAGAAGCAAAATAAAACCGATTTATTTGTATTAGAGTGAGTCATCTATTCCTTTATATTTATATCATCGTTGGACATGTCACTCTAGTTTACTTTTGAAGTCAGACCTTCCTCCCCCTAGCGTTCATCAATGGACGAGCCCGGGCTAGCCCCGCCTGGCCTTCGCCGCGCCGCCCGCGTCGCCGGAAATGCTATTCAATTCAGGGCGCTGATCCGAAAATTGGAAAATTCTGTTTGTTTTGTAATGTACTCCTAAGTAATAAGATTGGAGATTTGAAGAAAAAAACAAAGGAACCTACGTTATTACTTTTACTTTCTGATTTGATTGATAAAAGGATAAGTGATAAGGATAAATATAAAGTATAAGTTATAAGTATCATTTTTTTTGCAATTCGAATGTAAATCTAAATCGGGTTTCCCTTTACTTTCATTCTAACTTCTTTAAAATCGGACCGATTAGGCGCGATTAATTAACTGAACGTAAATATACGTATTATACTTTACATACCTTACCGAAACAAAAATGAAGTTAATAAATGACTGTTAGTTACTAATAGTTACACACTCACATAAGCATGGATTCATTTTTTCTGAATTTTCGCGACTGAATTTAACCTATCTAAATTAAATAACAGATGCAGACAGCCTCGTTTGGTCGCTGTTTCCGGCCGCTCGCCGCTGGGTCGGCTGGGCTCGCCCACCCTGATAGTTAAATGCCGAACATATGCGTAACCTACGTTTATATCTTCGCGCAGCTTGGGCGCGTTAGCTCTCGTCGCAGACGTATGGCTTGGCTAGATTCGACCGCTCGGGCCGCTACGGGCTTGCCCATCGGCATCGGCTGGGACGGCTGGAGAACCGGGCACGCGTACAAACCACCAACGAACAACCTTTTCAATTCAACTGCCGACGACCGAATGAATTGGAGTCCAACGCCCACGCGGTCTCTCCCCTCTTACGTCGACGGAAACGGAAATATTTGACACCACAAATCATCAAAAACTGCGTCACAATTGTCGATTTTCCAAGTGTCAATTCTGCCAGAATGTCAAAACAATGTCAATCATGTCAAACGGCTATCCTAACCTCAACCTGTCATTCAGACCAAAACAAAACAATACGAGAAATAACTTCGAACAACATTCAGACCAGGACCTCCGGAAAACGAACAAAGAACGACCAGCGACGGCTAAAAGTAAAAACATGAATGCTCCCAAGCGGCAGCGATCAATCTCGCGTCACCTGTGAGCGCTTCCTGGGCGAGTACCAAACAAAACAGGGGTACAACAACGCGAATGCCGAGCAAAGTGCGCAAACTATTCCCTGTCCTTTCAACAATTTAAAATCGCCCTTGTGACACCGTCACAACCTTACTATTTTTTTTTTAATTTAGTGAGTCGATTACCCGTATGCATCCCTCATGCATCCCTCATGCAATTTAGTGAGTCGATCACCCGTATGCATCCCTCATGCATCCCTCAACCTTGCGTCATAATATAGAAATGTATCCAGATATACTCTGTACCAAATTTGGTTAAAATACCTATTACTGGTTTAGAAATTATGAAATAAAATAATATTCTAAATATTTAACTTAGAAAACTTTTTAAACTTTCTTATGCAACAAACTATCTATACGTGTGTTTTATGGTCTATCTGAATTTAAATTTTTAGGCTCCAAAAAGATGGGTCTTGCTGTTCTAAAAAATCCTTTATATATACTTTTACAATTAATGGTGAATTGCAATATTTCACACAAATCAATATTGTTCAGGGCTCCACCGAGATTGCATCCCTGATTTTTGTCTCCATCGAATTATTTTCTAAATGATCAAAATCCGTCCATATTTCGCGAAATAGTAGTCAAAATAAAACAAATGGCACACCCTGTACAAATGTTTCATTTGTTATGGTGGCGGAATATTACATTGAGTCGTTACTCAATAATATGCTTGTATCTTGTATCATACAGCACACCAAATAATAAATGGATCCTGATTGTATAAGTATACCTACTTAGGTACAAATCACATGTTCGATACCGATAATGGTAACAAAAAATATCCAAGAAAATTAATTTGCCTCATTTCAAGAACATTGTCACAATATTTAAGTAGACAGTAGACGTCACGTTTTTACAGCGGACCAGCTAAGTACTGGTCCTTCGCGTAGGTAGCGCCTACCGCAAATTGGGAAAATACTTAATAAGTAAATTAAAATAAAATGAATGACGAAGTGAAGTCACTACAACATTAAAAAACAAAAATTGAAAAAATTAAAAGGGTCGTGTATTTGTATAGCCCAGTAATAATAATTATATTATTGAGAATTAAATAAATTGTTTCAAAATCTTATTTCCAGAGATGTTTTCATATCTTGGAATTTACCAAGAAATGATGAAAACAGCAAAATTGATATATTATGGTGATGGTGCAACCCCAAACGAAAAGTCAGGTGCGTACGTGACGATCGGGGGATCAAAAATTAAGAAAAATTTTAATTTCCACAATTGATTTTTCGCTAGCTTGATTTTTTTACCAAAATGACGTTATACACATGCTAGACACTGGGGTAGCACAGAAACGAAAAAACTCAGGTGCGTACATGCCGATCGGCGGGATCAAAAATTAAGAAAAATTTTAGTTTCCACAATTGATTTTTCGCCAGCTTGATTTTATTCACTGGGGTGGCACAGAAAAAAGTCTAAAAGACAGTGGCGTACTTGCCGATCCGGAGGTTCAAAATAAAAAAAATCAATTATGATTTTTCCTCTAACGTCATTTTGGTAAAAAAATCAAGCTGGCGAAAAATCAGTGGAAATTATAATTTTTCTTAATTTTTGATCCCCCCGATCTGTGCTACTCCAGTGTCTAGCGTGCCTCTAACGTCATTTTGGTAAAAAAAAATCAAGCTGTCGAAAAATCACTTGTGGAAATTAGAATTTTTCTTAATTTTTTATCCCCCCGATCGACACGTATGCACCTGAGTTTTTTTGTTTCTGTGCTACTCCAGTGTCTAGCGTGCCTCTAATGCAATTTTGGTAAAAAAAATCAAGCTGGCGAAAAATCAATTGTGGAAATTAGAATTTTTCTTAATTTTTGATCCCCCGATCGGCACGTACATACCTGAGGTTTTTCGTTTCTGTGCTACTCCAGTGCCTAGCGTGCCTCTAACGTCATTTTGGTAAAAAAATTAAGCTGGCAAAAAATCAATTTTGGAAATTAGAATTTTTCTTAATTTTTAATCCCCCGGTCGGCACGTACGCACCTGAGTTTTTTCGTTTCTGTGCTACTCCAGTGTCTAGCGTGCCTCTAACGCCATTTAAAAAAAAATCAAGCTGGCGAAAAATCAGTTGTGGAAATAAGAATTTTTCTTAATTTTTGATCCTCTCGATCGACACGTACGCACCTGAGTTTTTTCGTTTCTCTGCTACTCCACTGTCTAGCGTGCCTCTAACGTCATTTTGGTAAAAAAATTAAGTTGTCGTAAAATCAATTATTGTGGAAATTAGAATTTTTCTTAATTTTTGATCCCCCCGACCGGCACGTACGCACCTGAGTTTTTTCGTTTCTGTGCTACTCCAGTGTCTAGCGTGCCTCTAACATCATTTTGGTAAAAAAATTAAGGTGGGCAAAATCAATTTTGGAAATTAGATTTATTCTTAATTTTTTATCCCCCCGATCGGCACGTACGCATCTGAGTTTTTTCGCTTCTGTGCTACTCCAGTGTCTAGCGTGCCTCTAACGTCATTTTGGTAAAAAAAATTAAGTTGGCGAAAAATCAATTGTGGAAAATAGAATTTTTCTTAATTTTTGATTCCCCCGATCGGCACGTGAACGCATCTGAGTTTTTTCGTCTGGGGGTTTCACTACTTTGAAATATTGAGAAAACTCACATTCCTATAAAAACAAACCAAATCTTGATTCAAATCAGTAGATATACTATGAGAGTTCCAACTCACGACCCCCATGTTAATCTCCATAAGGCCAGAAATGCGTGCATTTTGGCTACGTCACAGCCGAGGTCACGTGACGTCACAGCTTGACCTCAGTTGACCTTTACGTGTGATTCTTGGAAGCCGGCCCCACCCCTGACCCCACTCCTGCCGCCGGTGGAGGGGTGACGCCTATATATTTGATGGAGCGCAGTTCCTGCACCATTCTTAAGCCACTTGCAGTAAAAATTCCTAAGCCACAACATGCAGTCGTTCGTGGAAAGTTTGAACAAGAATTTGGTCTTGAAGAGATTCGAGAGTTTGCAGAATTTGGAAGTGGGTGAAAAATTTCAAATAAAGACGGTGGACAAGGTGAACACGCAGTACGGAGAAAAAATCTTCGTAGAGTGCGACGAATTTAAAACGGTGCTACCGCAACGATTCACCGCGGAGTTTACATCCGAGATAATTGACAAGATAAATGGTGAAATTGGTGCTGGCAAAAGGTATTTTCTGCGAAGTTTGGGGCCGATCGGAAGGACAACAAATATTGAATTTATTGTAGAACCTTGAATGCCCGAATAATGGACAAATTGTATTATAGAAGAAAATTGAAGCAGTATTTAAAAAATTTAGAAACGTTGAAGCAGGACATTACATTATATGAGGTTAATAAGAAAATAAAAAACCTAACCTTATATAATTGATTTTTAATAAACATTTAAAATTATTTCCTGTTTTATTGTTCCACAATATGACTTATATTCACCCTGTTAGGCTGTAGGCCTATGATTTAGGAAGGCCAGGTCTCGCGGTCCAGGAATGCGAGGAATTTATAGTAGCACTACCAATGTAGAGGTGGCGCCACATGACCCTTCAAGGCACTTGCTATGGTTTTTAACGAGTTTTGATGGTTCCTATATCAAAAATCCTTTGTTGTTAAGTATTTAAATAAGGAACGAGAATAGCAAAAGTTGAGGAGCAAAGGAAATGCTTAGGTAGGCGAAATGCACCGAGGTCGTTTGAGTAACAAGCTATACAGGGAGGAAGAATAATACTTGAACTTTAATATTTTCATATAGTTTTAACTCATGTGGCCCGTGCCAGGCCGAAGGCCTGGCCAGAACACAATTGGGGTTGGACAAACACGTCAAGATATTTGCGCATGCGCAGTAGCACAGAATAGACACCTATAACAATTCCAAAAATTTAAAAAAAAAATTTTTCTTAATGAATTTTTAAAAGTTTCTAATACGATTGCAGGGTGAAATTTTGAGAAAACAGTGATAGAAAGGCCTCAAATAAGCCATTAACTTTGACAAGACATAACGTAAAAGACTCTGTTTCAAGTGAAAATATACAGAAAACGGACACTGACCAAAAAAAAAATGTTAGAAAAAAATTCAGATAATATAGGAAATGCGTCTGATCGAATAAGATCCAATAATTTGTCAAAAAATGAATTTTTAAAAGGCCCTAAGTCGATTGCAGGGTGAAATTTTGAGAAAAAACTGTCAGAAAGGTCTCAAATAAGCCACTAACTTTGACAAGACATAACGTAGAAGGCTCTGTTGCAAGTGGAAATATACAGAAAACGACACTGACCAAAAAAAAATGTTAGAAAAAAATTCAGACAATATAGGAAATGCCTCTGATCGAATAAGATCCAATAAAAAAAAATCCAATACGAGTAAATACAAATTTAAAATTGACACACTGTGGTCTAGGGTCGACTGTCAATCAGACAGGAGAATTTTTGTTTACCAATTTTTACCAAATTTTTTTTTTAAATTTTGCTTTACCAATTTGTTTTTAATTTCCCAATTATTTTTCCGATTTTGAATTTTGAAATTTTTTTAAATGAAGAATGTCGATATGATTACAAGGCAAAAAAAAACCTTAGTCAGCAAATAGTGGCTTATAAAAGGAGGCGGGTTTTCACTCCTTCGTCAGTTCTTTCCAAGTGCTTCAAGATGCAAGAGATGGAGACCGAACTAGTGCCCTGGTGCAAGTGCCCCCTCCCCACTGTAACAGAAGAAATGTTGGACGTCTACGACTGGGGGCTGCAGTGTGACTGCAACAAAGACTACAAGCCTCCAGAACAACAGCTCCCCAAAGAAAGAGCACAGGTGATGTGGCATGGAGTGCCATGGCACATCTGTGGTGAACAGGTTGGTCTCCCAGAATATCCTCAGGACACCAAACAACCCGCAGAGCAATGGCAAGGCAACCAACAACCAACAGAACAATGGCAAGGCAGCCTGCAGCTCCCAGCAGAACACGGTAAACAACAGCCCTCAGAAGAACGGAAGAGCAGTCAATCTCCCGCAGAAAACACCTGGCTTCCCCTGGAAGAAGAATGGGACGATGTGGGTACTTACACACCTGACCTAGAAGAGAGAAATGTGCTGCGTCCGTATCCGCCTGGCGTTAGCAAGGCCGCTCGTAGGGTGTTTCGCCAAGCAGAAAGGCTGCGGTTGCAGCGCCTGTCTAGTGATGGACTAGAGGAACGGGCACGAATTTTTCAAGAAAATTGGGGCTTATAATACACCACCCTATTACACTATAAAATATTATATTTTAAAATATTACATCAAATAAAAGCATTTAAAAATTGCCTGCCTTTTCGATTTCGTCCAGGCTCGTTCGGGGCCGAGGTCGCCCGGGCGATGGTCAACTAGTTTCATAATTACGTCATGTGCATGAAAGTTGAATATCTTGGAAACTAATGACTACAAAAAAATGTTTCAAATAAAAGTTGTAGCATATCAAAGGGGCTAATCAAATGTTTATAAAAGAAAATTCACAGATGACGTTTTCAAGGTCATACGACAATTAAGTTGTTTTTTTCAATGACATCCTGCTGTTTTTATTTGATAAAAGCATTTAGCTTCTTTCTCGGAATATATTTCATTAGAAAAATTTTTTTCTAAATTTGTCTCATAATTACGTCATGTGCTTGAAAGTTGAATATCTTCGAAACTAAGGACTCTACAAAAAAAATGTTTCAAATAAAAGTCGTAGTATATCAAAGGGGCTAATCAAATATTTATAAAAGAAAATTCACAGATGACGTTTTCAAGGTCATATGACAGTTAAGTTGTTTTTTTCAATGACACCCTGCTGTTTCTATTTGATAAAAGCATTTAGCTTCTTTCTATGAATATATTTCATTAGAATTTTTTTTTAGACTGTAGGTTTCAGGACATGAATTTTTGCTTCCTTGCAAAATTAAATTTTCTAGCGGTTGAGCCTTGGTATATAAAGAGCGCACATTTTCTCTGCACAGCAGAGCTGTGTCCACACTCAGCCACATCGGCATCATGGCTGCAGCAATCGCAGAGGTAAGTGATGATATTGTGAACGTTTGTGAGAGGGCTTTTCGCTTGATAACAAACGGTATGGATATGAGAACGCGAGAGCGCTGGCATAAACTGATAAACAAAAATATTAGGCTCGTTTATGGTGCTATAAAAGCATGTCGATACAATCCTGGTACGATGACAAAACTACAAACAAATTTAGGACATTTAAAAAGATTCAGAGCTTACTTAAAAAATATGAAACGCATTCAAAAGTAGAATTCGTTCGGGAGTCATTATAAATCTTAAGCATAAAGACATAGTGCATTTCTTGAATGACGCTTTTCGCCTTTTAAAACCACGCTTGTCTAGAATCGTAAAAGAATACAACAGAAGAAAGGTTAACACCGTTTTCTGTGGGGAATTTATAAAAAATCGGGAGATGAAGAAATTTTGGATAATAAATATTTCAATACGAAAAATGTTACTATTGACGGGGGCACAGAGCTGAAACGTTGGTTTGCGGACAACGTCACCGACACCATTTTATAGACTCTCGAAGAGTTCCAGGAACGTGATTCTGGTTGGGCGCTACATAGAATTTTATATTTGGAAGTTAATGTTAACAAAGTCCAAATGGGGAACGGCGGTGGGTCGTACGTGAAATTACCGGATGAGATTTTAAAGAAAAGAGCTTGCGTTAACGTTAGAAACGATGATGACGCGTGCTTCATGTGGGCTGTCATTTCGGCTCTTTACCCCGTAGATCGTAATACAGAGCGCACTAGTTCGTACCCCCATTATGCACAAGTTTTGAACCTAGACGGGTTGGAGGACTTTCCAGTAACGCTTCCTAAAATCGAAAGGTTCGAAAAATTAAATGAAATTTCCGTAAACGTATACGCCCTAGAGTTAGTATGCGAAAATCCGCGTAAATTTTGTACAGGCCCGGTGCGATTGTAGCAGTAGTTTGTTATGATTTGTAAGTAAGTAGAATAGTGTATACTTAAATACTGCTGACCCATCATATTGGGGTCATCGGGCTTATTAGCTAGGCATATGGAGCATTATAGTTATATCAGTCAACATGTACACATATAAGAATATACGAGAGTAATTTGGGAAATATGGAGTGATTATTCGACAACCAACCAATCAATAGTTACATGGCGACCCTGCCAACCGTGCCAGCCCTGCGAAACCCTGCCAACCCTGCCAGCCCTGCGAAACCCTGCCAACCCTGCCAGCCCTGCGAAACCCTGCCAACCCTGCCAATGGTAATGGATGCTGTTAATGGATCACTGAAATGAGGCATCATGGGTAAAACGGTATCGAAGGAAGCCGAGGTTACCGACACTGGGGTGGTAAACTCAAATTTTATTGTGCAGGAGAAAGCAGTGAATGTGCCACTTGATTTACATATTTTAATGTACGTAATAACGATAGCTGTAGTGGTAATGGTAATTCTACAGATAAGGAGAGCTTACCGCAGAGGACTCAAGAAGGAGTTGGGCAAGAGCAGAATGCTGGAAACTCTGGCCATGGATGTAGCGTAATGGAAGCAACGGACAATCTAGTTTTGGATTATACGACAAAGTGGAAATTTTTACGGCGTAAAAGTTAAGATGTGGTGTTGTGAGTTGTGAAAGTGTGGTTTTGTGCATCAACCTTTATGTAGGTGGTTGACCGCAGCGGCACCAGGCCAACGTTCAATGGACAGCAACAGTAAGCAATATTAGCGTTTTTTTTTTTCAATTGCAATAGCAAGCGCTTTATAAACTTTATGTTCTTTTTGTTAGGCATCGGCAATTTTTAATAGGCCATATTATTTAAACATTATACTGCTAATATTGTAAATTTGTATATGTTAATTTGGGTATATATATTTTTATTATTTAATGATACGTTGGGCAGAATTGGAACAAATTTTAAATGATATAAAAACCGAGGTTGTAACAATATCAAAAAGAGTTTTAAAAAAAGAGGTACCTAAGGGTCAATCGGTTAGAGATGAAGTTAGAGATGAGTTACTCCAACGGTATAATAAAACGGTTAAATTGATAGGAAATTTTTGGCCAATTTTAAATGAAAGTCAGCGTGCTGTTGTGAACCAAATTTATATTTTTATTAAGGATAAGGTTGTAAAATCTTTCAATGTATTGGACGTCAATTACGAAATACCAGAGGTATCCTTGGAACAAATTGTAGAGAAAGAGGACACTAATAGCAACGTTCAGGAAAATTTTGATTCTCTAAAATCTAGCTCGCCTGAACTCAAAGACAATATGGCTATGACAGCAGCGGAATTTTTTAATTTTGCAAGTCGAATTCTTCCAAATAGTTTCGACGGCGAAGTGGACAAATTGCAAGCGTTCCTTGATGCATTGTCCCTGTTAAAGGCGAATTCTAATGGACATGCAGAAAATTCTGTAGCTTTCGTTAAAACTAAATTAACGGGGAAAGCACGTGATTTGATTAGTGATGACGATGATTTGGAAACAATTGTCACAAAATTACGAGAGGGCATAAAAAGGGAAAGCTCAAAGTTAGTCACAGCAAAATTATTAGCGCTACGGCAAAACGCCAAGGAAGCGGCAAAATATGCGGCGGAGGTAGAAGCCCTAACTTCGTCATTGAAAAGAGCATATATTGCTGAAGGAGTCCCTCCTACGGTAGCATCTGGTTATGTCACTGATACAGCAGTAAGGGCTCTAAGTAAAAATGCCAGCTCGGAAAGAGTACGCTTCATAATGGAGGCTGGTACATTTTCAACGAGCCAAGAAGCGCTCACAAAGTTTGTGAATGTTAGTACCGGAAGTGATCCACCAACAACAAATATTTTTTACACTCATACTAGAGGAAATTCTAACTACCGTGGACGTGGACGCGGTAGAGGACAAACGCCAAATTACAATTACCATAATAATGGACGGCAAAATCAAAATCGAGGATATTACCGAAATGGTACGAATGATCAGACAAGGACCTACAGTTATAATAATAGAGGTAGTAGAGGATATGGACAAAATAATTATAATCGAGGAAACCAAAGATATGTCCGAACGTACACCAATCGACAGGAGACAGAAAACGAACGTCAAAATTCGGGAAACGGACAGAACCCCCAGTCGTTGGGGGAAATGTCGTAAAAATTTTTCATTTCGATCTCACATTTTCAAATTTTGTTATTCTTAGAACAGAAATGACCGGCAGTGAAACAATAACTTTTCTGGTAGACACAGGCGCAGACGTATCAATTTTTAAAAGAAATAAGATCAATTCAAATCAGTTAGTTCATTCATATAACGCAAGCATTCTTAAAGGAATTACGAATGGAATAACCAAATCCCTTGGTTCCACATCCACAAACATTTTTATAGATGACTGTGTTATAAAACATTCTTTCCAAGTTGTAGATGGACATTTTCCTATTCCTACAGATGCAATATTAGGCAAAGACTTTATAAAAAAGTACAGATGTTTACTGGATTACGATTATTGGACTATGACACTAAAATTCAACCATGGAGAAATATCTATTCCTATTTACGACAGTCCAGAAAAAGACGTTTTAATTATTCCACCTCGATGCGAAATAGTTAGACAACTAAGCAAATTAAAAAACATTAGTCAGGACGTCGTGGTGCTAAATAAACAAATAGCACCAGGTGTGTTTATCGCAAGGTCAATAGTATCAAAACACTCTCCATTTGTGCAGATTATAAACACAAATTTCGAAACTGTGCGAATAACCGAACCACAAGTTGACACTGTAAATTTAGATATGTATAACATCTATACCATTACAAATGAAAGGATTAATAAAAAATCGAATTTATTGTCAGAATTAAATCAAAATATACCCACGTTTGTGAAAGACGATGTACTAAATCTCTGCAGTGAGTTTGAAGACATTTTTGCATTAAAAGACCAAAAAATTACAACTAACAATTTTTATTCACAAAAACTTAAACTTCTAGACAGGACTCCGGTGTATATTAAGAACTATAGAATTCCAAAAACACAGAAAGAAGAAATTGATCGTCAGGTAGATAATATGCTTCAGAACGATATCATAGAACCGTCATGTTCGGAATACAATAACCCTGTCCTATTAGTACCAAAAAAGTCGGAGAATGGCGACAAGAGATGGCGTCTAGTCATAGACTTTAGACAATTGAATAAAAAACTGGTAGCAGATAAGTTTCCACTTCCAAGAATTGACGACATATTAGACCAACTTGGAAGGGCTAAATGGTTCTCCGTGTTAGATTTAATTTCCGGTTTTCACCAGATTCCTCTGGAAAAAGATTCCAGAGATCCCACATCTTTCAGTACCGACAAGGGATCATTTCGATTCAACCGATTACCATTTGGATTAGCAGTTAGCCCCAATAGCTTTCAGAGAATGATGACAATGGCTTTTGCAGGTGTCACACCCGAACGAGCTTTTTTATACATGGACGACCTGATAGTAATAGGATGCTCAGAAAAACATCATTTAGATAATCTGCGAAAAGTTTTCGAAACATGTAGAAAATTTAATTTAAAATTAAATCCGACAAAGTGTCGTTTTTTCCGTGCGTGCGGAGCAATTTTATCGCAAGATTTTGACGGTAATGACCTACCAATTGCATATGCATCCCGCTCATTCACTAAAGGAGAAAGCCACAAATCTATCATAGAAAAAGAATTGGCGGCAATTCATTGGGCGATTACCTACTTTCGGCCATACCTATATGGGACAACATTTTTAGTAAGATCAGATCACAAGCCGTTAGTATATTTATTTGCTATGAAAAACCCAGCATCTAAGCTAACAAGAATGCGTTTAGACCTTGAAGAATTTTCTTTTGAGGTAGAGTACATAAAAGGTAAACAAAATGTCGGCGCAGATGCATTATCACGAATAAGTATAAACGAATTAAAGGATATTCATAGAAACGCTGCTCAAATTTTGGCAGTAACGCGTTCTATGACTCGAAAAGTCGAAAATAAAACAGAAAATGGTGAAAATATTACATCACCACCCAGTTGCAAAGTTTATGAATCTCTAAGCAAAGGAAGTGAATTACTTAAAATTCCTACATTAATTATTCAAATAAAACCAGCAAGTCTAAGGATAATGTTGGTATATAAAAAAAGAGTGAGCGCTCAAAAGACAATCACAATCATTAATGGCATTATTCCATTAGAGGACATAATGTCTCAGCTTCAAACTATAGCGAATGATAGTGGTTTTAAGTCTGTAAAATTAAGAATGGATAGTGAAATATTTCAATGGTGCACCAAAGAAGAATTCAAAGAAAAAGGGCAAAATATATTAAAATCGCTAAATATTATTATATATGATGAACCGACATTAGTCACCCAACAGGAGGAGAAAAAGAAACTAGTTTCAAAGTTTCATGATGATCCAATAACTGGCGGACATTGCGGACAAAAGCGTCTTCTGAAAAGATTAAGAATGTACTACAAATGGAAAAATATGTCCCGTGACGTAGCTAATTATGTAAAGAACTGTCAACAATGTCAACTAAATAAGATAAAAATAAGAACTAAAGAACCTATGGTAATTACCCCAACACCACAGGTATCGTTTGACATCGTTTCAATCGATACTATCGGACCGTTCATGAAAAGTAATAATGGCAACACATACGCTGTAACAATCCAGTGTGAGCTGACCAAATATGTTGTTATAATTCCTATACCAGATAAATCGGCGGCAACAGTAGCAAAGGCTATAGTAGAAAATTTTATTCTGATATATGGTCCTATGGCTGAAATAAGAACCGACATGGGAACGGAATATAAAAATCAACTATTCGAAAATATGTGTAAGTTGCTGAAGATTACTCATAAAACGTCCACACCGTACCACAGTCAAACAATAGGTGGTTGCGAGAGAAATCATCGAGTATTCAATGAGTATATCAGAATGTATATAAATGATTCACCAGGAGATTGGGAAAATTGGGTAAAATATTATACATTTTGTTACAATACTACTCCCAGCTCATACCATAACTACACTCCTTTCGAATTGATATTTGGCAAGAAGGTAAAACTGCCTGAGACTCTACTTGGGTCAAGGGTTGAACCTTTATATAACCTCGAAGCGTACGATCAGGAATTACGCTATAGACTACAACTAGCCCACAACCAAACAGCAAAATATTTACAACAAGCCAAATTAAAACGAAAGCAAAGGTACGACGAAAAGACTGAGGAATCAAGATTAAAACCGGGAGATAAAGTAACAATCTCTAATGAAAACAGAACTAAGTTTGATCCTTGGTATCGTGGACCTTTTGTTGTTGTAACTACCGAGGGAGTTAATTGTAAATTGTTAGATAAAGATGGTAAACAAATTATCATTCATAAAAATAGAATTCAACCATATAATTCTGCTTAATTTGTTACCTACTTTCTACTTATTTGTTTACTGTTATGTTTATTATTATCTCATAGTATTACGAATACGAATAATGTGCTTAGGTATTAAATAACTCTAGAGCGCGCGCTTTACTAGGTATCAGGTATCACTAGGTTAAGGTCATGATAGTATAGCGTAGGTTAGTCTTTATACAATAGGTTTTGTGTTTTGTCTATTTGGCAAATTATAAATTATTTAAATTGCTGCTGCATCTTGAATTTGTTTTAAGTTTTAATATTACATTTCTGGTTAGATTTACAGAATGTTCCCCATTACTGGCCAGAATGGGGTCCATTCTTTCCAAAGGGAGAGGTGTAGCAGTAGTTTGTTATGATTTGTAAGTAAGTAGAATAGTGTATACTTAAATACTGCTGACCCATCATATTGGGGTCATCGGGCTTATTAGCTAGGCATATGGAGCATTATAGTTATATCAGTCAACATGTACACATATAAGAATATACGAGAGTAATTTGGGAAATATGGAGTGATTATTCGACAACCAACCAATCAATAGTTACACGATTGACTAAAAAGAAGATAGATAGACACGTGAACTTGCTACTCATTCAGGATCAATATTTCCTAAAAATGAATGACTACGAGACCCCTCCCGCGGAAGATGTTGAAATGTCACTTATAAAATATCATTTTTGTTGGATTAAAAGTTTGTCGCGTCTAATTTCCACGCATATGAATAAACACAACGGTAAAAAGTTCATATGCGATAGATGCCTGAATTATTTCCACACCCAGAAGAAATTGGACAACCACAATGTTTACTGTGAAGAATTCAATAATTGCCAGGTGTCGTTCCCCAAAGAAAAATTTGTCAAATTTAAAAATTACGTATATAAAGAACGCACCCTTTTGTTATATATTCAGATTTCGAGTCCATGTTATAACCTTATCGCGATTCGGAGGCGATGTCGCAGACTACCAAGTACCAAAAACACGAGGCGTTCAGTGCCGCTTTTTATTTTAAATGCTCCTACGACGACTCTTTGTCTTTTTTCAAAAGCTATCGAGAGTCCGATTGTATGTCTTGGTATGCAGATCAAATGGAGAAAATAGCAAAATTCGTTGCGTCGAAATTAACAACCGTGGAACCGATGGATCAAAATATAAGTTTGAAAAATGCCACGGCAAATTGTCATATTTGTGAAAAATCGTTCACTCCCGACGATATCATAGTCCGTGATCATTGCCATTTGTCTTCTAGGTTTCGTGGGTACGCCTATCAGGCATGCAATCTAAATTATCGAAACTCGTTCGTGATTCCAGTGGTATTTCATAATTTCAGCGGCTACGACAGTCATTTCATTATCAGGGACTTTGCCAAGCGCAATCATATCTCCCTTCTTCCCATCAATAAAGAAAAATATATAAGTTTTACGATTTTTGATAATGAAACCAGTGTAAAATTTCGTTTTATAGATTCCCTCAGATTCATGGGATTTTCTCTAGAGACACTAGCCTCCTCTCTTAAAAGCAAGGATTTCGTTAATACTAAAAAGGAATTTGGTGACATCCCTTCGGATCAGTTGACCCTATTAACTAGAAAAGGCGTTTTTTGTTATGACTACATCGACAATTTAGAGAAATTACAAGAGACTTCGCTTCCAACTATCGATAAATTTTATGACAAACTAAATGACATCAATATCAATGAAAATGAATACGCTCACGCTCAACTAGTTTGGGAAAAATTCAATATAGGCACGATCGGTGAATACTCGGATCTGTACCTCAAATCTGACATTATGTTGATAAGTCACGTGTTTGAGACGTTCAGAAAGTCGTGTCACGATAATTACGGTCTAGATCCCGCTTGGTATTATACCATGCCTGGTTATACCTTCGATTGTATGTTAAAATTCACCGGCTGTAAATTAGAAACGTTTCAAGATATCGATATTTTGCTATTTTTCGGGAGAGCTGTCAGAGGCGGCTTGAGCCAATGTTCTAAGCGCTTCGCGCAAGCCAATAATAAATACATGAAAGGACACAATCCTGACGATCCCTCTAAATATATTCTGTATCTAGACGTAAATAACTTGTACGGTTGGGCGATGTGTGAGTGTTTGCCTCAAGGCGGTTTTCAATGGGTAGACAACATTGACAGTATTGACGTTACTAAAATTCCCAACGATGCTAAAGAAGGGTATATTTTAGAGGTTGACTTAGAGTATCCTGACGAGTTGCACGATTTGCACAAAGATCTCCCTTTTGCTGCCGAACACTGAGTACCGCCAGAATCGAAATTACCTAAACTTATGACTACCCTTTATCCCAAAGAAAATACGTGATACATTACAGGGCGCTCAAACAGGCCCTGAACCACGGTCTGGTCTTGAAAAAGACCCACAGAATTTTAAAGTTTAAACGGTCCGCTTTTTTGCCCCATACATCAAATATAACACCCAATTAAGAACGAAGGCCAAGTTTGATTTCGAAAAAACCATTATTAAACTTATGAACAACGCTATCTATGGTAAAACTATGGAAAATATTAGGAAACATAGAATCGTGAAGTTAGTGAATAAGTGGGAGGGGAGATACGGTGCCAAAAATCTAATTTCAAGTCCAACTTTTAGATGCAGGACAATATTTGATAAAAACCTAATTAGCGTTGAGTTAAATAAAACGAATATTAACTTTAACAAGCCCCTGTATGTTGGAATGGCAATTCTAGACATATCCAAAACCTGCATCTACGAATTCCACTATGATTTTATGCTACAAAACTGTTCATCCTCCGACTGTCAATTACTATACACTGATACGGACAGTCTTATCTACGAAATTTTTTGCGATGACGTTTATCGGGATCTCATTCTGAAAAATATAGCTAGGTTTGACACCTCCGATTACCCACCAAATAATAGATACAACATTCCGCTTGTAAATAAAAAAGTACCAGGGTTAATGAAAGATGAATTAAACGGTAGTATCTTGACCCATTTCATCGGGCTTAGATCAAAAATGTATTCATACTTAATAGACGAGGGGGAAAAGTGCGTTAAAAAAGCTAAGGGGGTTAAATACAATGTAGTAAAAAATAAGATTACGCACCAGGATTATGTCGATTGCCTATTTGAACAAAAAGAAAAAATCGCCAGCCAGTGCTCGATACGTTCATATGCTCATACGGTGTTTAGTATCAAACAAAGTAAAATCGGTCTCAGCCCTTTCGATAACAAACGATATATCCTCGACAATATCATCACATTGCCTTGGGGTGCCTTTGCGTTATATTTTTGAATATACGGTCGAGCTATTTCCGGATATGCTTCTAGGTAGTCTTTTACAACGGTAGGAGAATACTGAGATACATCTTCAAAAATGTCCTCTTCGTCTTCATTTTTCTCTTCGACTGATGGCAATGTCGGACTAAAATCTGCCGTTGCCTTTTCGGCGTGTGGTGGAAGTTTCGGGGTAAAAATCTCCTTTTAACTTTTCAATCCGTTGCTTTAATGTTTCTACTTTTTTCTGTATTCTTGTATCACTGCTTTCCCCAATTTCTTCTTCTTTTTTAGTTTCCACCTTAGTTTTTTCTTTGTTCGGTTCGATGTCTAGAATGTTTTTTTTATTTGTAACGTTTTGATAGATTGCGTCACTGGTTTGAATATTTTTTCCAGCGTCTAGTCTTCCTCGAATTTCCCCAACTTCAAAGCCGTGTGTTTTTTCTAATCGCTTGTGCAAGTTCACTGATTTTCCTTGCGCGGTGCGCTTTTAGAATTTGACCCTCTGACGTCAGCGGCATGTTGACCACTAACGTCAGAGAAGTACTCACAGCCTTATATACTTATCGAAACCTTTCCTATACCGCCCGTTTTTCAGACTAAAATCCTTAACTATGACCAGAGTGCTATAGCTGTCGTCCCAACATTGATAGCACAGCTTTTTGAAATCTTCGTACGTGACGTCTGGCGACACATGTTCCTCGTAAACGTGTTTCAGATTTACGTCGTCTTGTTTAAATAACACGATCACGTTGCAATTATCGCGTATGAGCTGCTTCGGAATTTTCGAATACGTTTGACATAGATAAGCGACGTCCACCGCTTTGTGGCGCCCCATCGAATAAAATTCCCTGATTTTATTTTGTCTATCACAGGCCACATCATCAAATATGAATATCGAATTTTCTAGAGATTCCGACGGATCGATGACGTCCTCGTTTATCGTATACGGAAAGAAGCCGATGCAACCGACTTTTTTACTACATCCTGCAATAATTGATATTTCGGTTGGTACAACGATTTGGTATATAAGTAGATATTTTCGAATTTCAGACCGTTTTCGTTGAAAATCAAACTAAGGAGTGCGTTCGTTTTACCACACCCGCTAGGTCCACACAAGATTGCCCTAAACGAGTCTGGTAATAGGGTACCGTGTTTTGATTTTACCGTACCCCCTTGTATGGCATCTAGATTTTCGATAGGGAGACAAACTTGCTGTTGCTGAACTTGCATCTTGTCAACTGAGAAATTCTGCGTGCGACTCCACAATATATAGGTGACCGACCCAAAATAAAAACAAGTTTTTGTTTTAAAACTTTATTTGTTTTATACATTTACTACATAAATAGCTTATGGTAGATAGACACGCACTTTTTCACGTATCATCGTTCTGCACAAAGGACATGAGGAGATTTGAAGTGCGCATTCTATGCAAAGCATTACGTGTCCGCAGGAAATCATCACAACGTGTATATCGTTGTTGTAGCAAATTTTACATAATTTACTTTTTGATGCGGTTTGAGGTTGACGAACTACGGTATCTTCGACGACGGAGTTTGGTAGTATTGCGACCACTGGCAAGGGTTTAATATCCGCGAACGTCGTATTAAGTCCCGCATTACTTGCTTGGATGAAAGGGCAACTGGGGCTCCAACTTGCGTGGTCTTGCAATGGATCGTCGCCTTCTTCCCATCGGTAGCCTTCTATGAAGCAAAATGGACACTTGACTACGTCTTCATAATCTGTGTAATGGAATCCCGCTTCAGCCAATTGTATTGGGGAAATCGACGGATTTGACCACTTCGCGAAAGATTTCAATCTATCATTTCGGTTTCTATAGTCACACACTTCTTCCATTTTATACACAGTAGGGACATGCTCGCTGTGTTTAAATAGGTATGAAACAGAAGTGGGAGGCGTTTGTGGTGGGGGGAATCTTAATGGGAGGCGCCTGCCTCCCACTACCCTGCCAGGCAAACAATTTCTCGCAATTGATGAAACTGCACATCCACATTGACTGTTGGTTGTGGTGTGCACACATCGAAATGCTTTTTTCAAATTTGGGTACGCCTGAATGACGTTCCAGGTTAATTACTTCGGCATCGATGATTTCTCGTAGGAAGCGTTCTTTCTGTTGGCCCTTGACGTAGACGCGCTCGACACTGAGATATTTTTTTAGGAGAACTTCCATCTCGACGTAGTCCTCATGGCCGCTAGTGTATGCGATCCCCAAATGATTTTTCTCCAAATACCGCACTTGTCTTTTGTCGCGTTCGTTGAGATCACTAAAGGTTTTCGGAGGTCTTATAAGAATATGTAAAGTTTCATCGTTAACTTTTATTGTCAGCTCTTTAGGACAGAAACGTCCGTCTATCATAAATCCCTGTGCGTCCACTACGGCGACCTTCATCTTAATGGGATCTGTCTACCCCAACCACTTTATTTATCGATTTCGAAAAATGTATGGTAATGGAAGGGAAAGGAAACACCGATATTTTATTTTGTTATTTTATTAGGTCAAGTACAAGTACAATAATACCTTACACCTAAAAAACTCTCCTTAAAATTAAACTACATAAGTTCCCTAACTACTTCACTTAATGGTAAATATTCGATGGTACTATCATGTATAATAATACAATAAGCTAGGGTTGAGGCTGGAAATCCTTCGTTACTCTCGATGTCCAGCTTTACGTCAACCGTGGTGCTTTTCATGGACTCTATTCGTCGGAAACAGTCGATGACAAAGAGAGCTGCGTTATTTTTGTATTCGGTGTAGCTAAGCAAGGGGTGCCTCTCATTCATATAACTAGAGCAAAAGTCTACGTAATTATGGTAGGCCTCCAGATAGTCATTGTCATTAAAATCCAATCTCAGCCGTTCAAAAGGAAAATATTCACCATTTAAAATCAATCTGACATCCGCTATATTTATATTATCGAATACGGAAAGGTCCTTTCTAGCATTTTCATTGCGACTCCTTTGAAATCCCACGATAACGTATCGAGGACTCGACACGGCCATTGAAGTTTTGACTGACCAAATTTCTCTGTTGGCATTGACCGTAAGACTTGGCAGTTCATGAAGTTCCCATTTACGATACGGTATAATTATAGGACGATCACGTTTAATAGACTGAAGCAGATCCAATCTAATGAAATCGCTAGGTTGAATATGTTTCACTTTTAACTCAACATTGGAAACTGTTATTTCTGCCGTCAATTCGGCAGCAGATGCAGGATCATCTTCCAGAAATAAAGAGTTGTTATCGTTTCTAGCTCGTGTTAATCTTAAAGTTTGTTTTCCGCAAGTGGCCAACTGATAATCGTTAAATATTCCAAACAAATGTTTCAGAGGTATTCTCAAGCTAAATGTTCCATCCAAATTTACGGTCAAAGGCTTGGTTGGACCAGACCAACTTGCAGTTACCAGGAATTTTTCATCGCTGGGGGCGTAGCATAGATATGTTCTGATAGCACTCACAATTCCAGGATTTCGAACTGTTTCCAATTCGTTTCCATTCAGTTCATATGAAATCGAATCGAAGAGAAACGCACCTCCATTATTAGCAAAACTACATCTCCCGGTTCCCGTTTTCTTCTCTATTTTACCTTTGATATAAATTGCAGCGTCATACATCAATAACCAAGTGTCTCCTTGGTTAATCGTTATCTCCACAATGTCATTATTCAGAAAAGATTTCACAAACGGGTAATATGTTCGTTGCTCTAATCGCTGAATGGACTCATCGAAGGTTGGAGTGCGGTGCACGTCGAATATTTGAGGCGTTAACGACATGGTAGCCGAGTGCTTCTAGAAATCGACGGTTTTCCGGCATTAGATTCAAGTTGCAATGTTGTTTCCACTTCGATGACGTCTTCGTCAATGAGGGTCGGAGGTCACTAAACCGCCTTTTATACGGTTGGTAGTTGCCTCCAAAAACCAAACGCATTTCACACAGACAGTCGTTTCACTTCCAATCTAACGATAATTTCTTCACCTCTGAAATTGACCGGCTTGAAATTCTTATCGAGGATGTTTATGGTCAGATTGCTTATTTCACGTTTCGTGTAGAGTAAAGTTTTAGGAGTTTCGTCTATGGCGTAACCAGGATCGACCCCAACGGCGAATTCGTAAATCGTGTGCGTAGGTCGGTTTACGTAATAAGCACCGGCAGTGATGTTACAATCTATATGTATCGTTCTAACTTTAACGATATCTACTGGCAAATCCGAAAAATGTACTTTTCCTTTGTCTAAATATCGTTCGGAAAAACCCAAAAGTCTACCTATAGACCCGGGCGAAATAAAATCGATGGTATATTGATCGCTGTAGATCTCACACTGCAGAGTACTCTTATTCGCTATTATCGATATGGTACCGCTATCGTTTCCGTCTTCCGACTTTTTCAAATTTTTTTTTATGTGCTCTTCTATGTTCTTTATTTCGTACGATCCGGTGGGAAATGTTATTACTCTGCTCCCACCGAAACTGCCGGTTACGTAATAAAAATTATTGTCACCGCTTTCCTCTTCGATATTTGGTATGCTGTTGTACGTGTGGAATCCCAGCAAAGCTAAGCCGTATTCGGCGTTTGGGTCCAAAACTATCGGGCTATCGAAATCGATGGAGAGCGTGGTTGTACGTCCGTGCAGAGTAAATAACAATGACATGACTGGCGACTTGTAAGGTGACCTCCACCTTTTATATAGAAATTCGAGACACAAATGGCCGCAATTTATTTCGTTAAAATTTTGATAGGCATCGTTATTGTACGTGACCTTGACACCCTTTCCAAAATATCTAATCAGTTCTTTGGGCGGTTTTAAAGTGCCAAAGCTATCGAAATATTCTACGACGGGACCTCTTTTTTTATAAGCTACCCAATGCGTTCCTTTGTTGCGCTCCACGTCTAAATTTAAAATGGCCGCTTCATTAATTCTTGGCGTCGACGGAAGAGTATCTCTCATAAACACGCCTCTGAAATGAGTATTTTTAAAATTTCTACGTAATTCGATATGTCTTCGTCGGACAGCGGTCTATTGGGTAGCTTCATTGGGAGTTTTTTTGTTTCTTCAGAAGCAGTCCTACCTCATTCTTATTTTTTCGTAAATATAGACCAGAGCCTTCTTTTCCAATGGCTTCCATCGCCCGATTATGTCGTTTTTATTCTTCCAACCTTTTCTTGGCATCTTTTGCGTCGATAATTGTTTTAGCCACAGCACCAGCGCCACCTGCCACCGAACCTAGAGCGCCCAAGGCCCCTAGCAAAGGAAGTAAAGGAAGAAATCCACCGGTGTGCTGAAACGGAATAGTTCGCGGAATTTTCACGTTTTTCTTTCCACCCGCTTTCTTTACGGCTATTCGTGCTGCTTTTAAAGCAACCAGCGATGCCTTCTTCAAGTGCTTCATGTCGTTCATCTGACTGTCACTTAAAGTTTTTTTCAGAGATCTTTCAACTTTTTTGACAATGTCTCTTTTAAACGAAACTGGGCGCTTCTTTATACCCATACCAACCTTGCGTTTGACCTTCATAGTATTTGTAATGAACCACGCGGCAGCTTTTTCACCAAATTTAGCGTCCCTTGATTTCACTCGCTCCCTCGCTCGATTTTCCAATTCTCTGTCGGCTTTATGTCTCTCTTCCAAAGACTTATTTTGGGAGTATGCGATGTCGTGATCTTTACAAGCTGCGTCCAGCTTATTGATACCAGGATCTCCTCGAGCAAGGCGTTTCTCCAACTTTGTACCTGGACCACAGTACTGATAGCCGGGAAGGTGTAATTCGACTGGCAATCTGTTGATGACACTATTAACCAATCCTCTTCCAGTAACAGACGGCATTATACTGAACTGAATAAATAACCACGACTTTTATTTATACCTTTTCCCAAGTGCCAAGTTTTGGCATATAAAGATTTTTTTATATACATAAATAAAACAAAGGCAATGGTTTTAAACGTTTATTAAAATAATAGGATTCAAGGTTCTACAATAAATTTGATATTTGTACTCCAACCGACTGACCCCAAACTTTGCAGAAAATATCTCCTTCCATTGCCGATGTCCTTGTTCATGGCCTCGATCCGTTGGGGCGTAAACTGTGCGGTGTAGCGTTGCGGTAGCACCGTTTTAAATTCGTCGCAGTCTACGAAGATTTTTTCTCCGTACTGCGTGTTCACCTTGTCCACCATCTTTATTTGAAATTTTTCACCCACTTCCAAATTCTGCAAACTCTCGAATCTCTTCAAGACCAAATTCTTGTTCAAACTTTCCACGAACGACTGCATTTTGTGGCTTAGAAATTTTTACTGCAACTGGCTTGAGAATGGTGCAGGAACTGCGCTCCATCAAACATATAGGCGTCACCCCTTTACCGGCGATGGGGTCAGGAGTGGGGGCCGTACAGCGACAAGAGTGGGGTCAGGGGTGGGGGCCGGCTTCCAAGAATCACACGTAAAGGTCAAGTGAGGTCAAGCTGTGACTTCACGTGACCTCGGCTGTGACGTAGCCAAAATGCACGCATTTCTGGCCTTATGGAGATTAACATGGGGGTCGTGAGTTGGAACTCTCATAGTATATCTACTCAAATCAGTACAATGAATGAATTAAAAATTAATGTTTTTGTCCCTATCTCGCTTTGCCGTGCCCGCTCAATGTCTAGAATAGGAATAATTTGAAAATTATCTCCAATATAAATACATTGCTTCAACCGTTCGCTATGATTCGATACGACCTAAAGCGAGTGTTCCAGCGTTGAGTAGATCCGGCAACACGGCTAATAGATGGGCGGGGACTGCTATCGGAACAAAATGTGCGGACGGCGGGCAAATTGCGGTGAATTTAAATAAATGGGATAAGAGCCTGCCAGCGCCATCTAGTTCATATATTGTAACTATTCTTACAGGCGTAATGCTAAGGCGCCTTCTGTTACGGTGGCTATCCTGTGCTTTAAGTAAAAACTAAGAGACATAATAGCGACCTGGCATGAGAGAGTTATGTTCTTCAAACTGTCTACCATATCAAATAATAGACTTTGCTGAATTCACTAAAATGTAATGTATATAATCCATTTCAAGGCTAGACGCCTCAGTCTATCTTCACACCTTGAAAGAAATAAAAATTTTAAAAGTAAATTCGTTTTCCGTCAGTAGAATTTGTTGAACGCGTCGCGATTATTCGGTCCGTTTTTACGGTTTATCAACGCACGACCCTACGGAAAAATTTTGTTGCTCCAAGAAGAAGGCTCGCAGACCAGGAGAGCAGGACCAAGCGTCGCCTACAGCCCTATTGGTACGGACGGAAGGACACAAATTTCCTAAAGCCCATAGGTAGATCGACCAAGGGAACGAGACACGCATTGCTCATCACCCTATTGGTACGGACAGAAGGACAGCATCGCCTGAAGTCCATAATTAAGAAGAAGTCAATGTCAATCGCAGCTGTGTTACTGTAAGTGCATCCTTTCTTTTCATTGTAGATATTTTGTTGTATTTTCCATTTTTTGATTTTCCTTTTTGATTTCCTTTTTCTTCAATTTTTCCAAATTTATCCTGGAAGATTTAACTGAGCCGTTTGAAAATTTAAAATTTCACGAAAATAAAAACTCAAAAAGTCAAACATAATGGCAAACCCAAATTTTCTCATGATCAGATACCAAGCTGATAACATACCCAATTTTGACGGTAGTACTAAGCAATTGAACCGATTTATTAGACTTTGTGAAAATTTTCTTTCCACTCATCAAAATAGAACCGATCCGAACGCGAGTGTAAATATTTGTCTTTTTGATACCATATTTTTTATTAGGTAAACTTTCTGGTAGAGCTGCAGGCTTAATAGCTTCTAGATGTGAAATAAATTCCTGGCAAACTTTAAAACAATGTCTTATTGACACATTTTCTGATCAACGATCTATAGTAGTAAATGCGACACTTCAGTACACTTTGACCTTTGACCTCTAAGCCCCGCCCCCTGACCTTGACCTTGGCCCCGCCCCCCACCTAACCCCGCCCCGTTGACCTTGGCCCTCTAACCCCGCCCCCTTGAACCCGCCCCCGCTCCCCTGACCCCGCCACCTGACCTTGGCCCCCTAACCCAGCCCCGACCCCGACCCCTTGACCTTGGCCCCCTAACCCCTCCCCCCTCGCTCCGTTTCCATTCGGGTTTCTGAGAATCCATCTTTCGGAGAAATCTGTCGGGGGAAATTCTAAGAAAATAAGAAAATTCTAGGAAAATAGATCTAGAAAACTCTCGAAAATTAGCACCATGGTAATTCTTGAAAATTAGCACCATGGGTATTCTTGAAAACGCGAACCATGGGAATTCTTGAAAATTCATGAGGAATTCTTGGAACATCATGCACAGGAAAATCTACAGTAATTTAGTCTATCTCGTAATTCAGTGGTATATTATAAAATAGCACTTGTAATTCTCGGAATAGAAAACAATTTTATGTTGTGCATAAAATAGAGGGATCCTTGTAGAAGAGTACATTCACTGATTACAGAATATTAAAATCATAGGATGAAACCACAAAAATTAAACAAAATAACAAAAGGGTCTAATTTCGGGGAACCTAGGAAGTTTTCTGGAAATGTACTTTCTGGGAATTGCTGTTTTCAGGGAATCTAGGAACTTTTTTGAGAATATAAGTGTTTTTCTGTAATTCTAGGTATTTTGAGTGGTTTTCTGAGAATCTAGGAAGTTTTCTGGAAATGTACTTTCTGGGAATTGTGGTTTCCTGGAATAGCAAGGCTTCTGAGAATCCAAGGTCAGAATTCGGAGAACTCAAGGTTATTTCCATCAGTCCCCCCCACCCCTGTAGCTTTAAGACATAGTTTGCTGTTTGGAGTTCAGTAGCGATGGCTTGCAGGAAATTGATTTGACATCAACAAATTTAGTTACCAGAAACCAACGGTAAAGTTAGTGAAATTGGATGAAGGGGTGCCGATGAAAATTCTCTCTGGCAAGGTGGTGCAAACAACGTTCGGGGAGGCCATTTTGCTGGAGTTGGAGCATGTCGTTTTCCTGCCAGAGTGACACAGGCGTTCAAACCGTGCGTCGAACATTTTTCCAGTGAAATCGCTGGTTTACAAAGGACTGGGAAAAAACAAGGCCAGTTCGAAATAGTGACCGAGTAACATGGGGTATTAAAGTGGGGGAATTAAAGTGGGGGATTAAAATGGAGAATTCTTCTTGCTGTAATTTGTGTTTTATTAATCTTGAATTAGTCATAATGTGAATAGAAAAACCAAGGTCCCTAAAACTGAGGGCCCTAAAACTGAGGTCCCTAAAACCAAGGTCCTAAAACCAAGGTCCCTAAAACTGAGGTCCCGAAAACTGAGGTCCCTAAAACCGAGGGCCCTAAAACCAAGGTCCCTAAAACTAAGGGCCCTAAAACCAAGGTCCCTAAAACTGAGGGCCCTAAAACTGATGTCCCTAAAACTGAGGTCCCTAAAACTGAGGGCCCTAAAACAGAGGTCCCTTAAAAAAATGAAGACCCTTAAAAAAACTAAGGGCCCTTAAAACAAGGATTCTAGAATTAGAAAATCATCTCAAGGAAATGGGCCCAGTAGAGTGTTGTAAATAATTCGATTTTCAATTTTTTATTTGAATAAACAACGACATGTAGAATTACCTGGTGGTTTCGGACCCTCTAATATTGCAAAACTCCCTTGGTGGTCCGCGTGACAGACAAATATAATTATAACGGACCTGAAAGCAATGTCCGCTTATTTTATCAGTAAATAAAACGAATTATTCTAATTGCAAACTGTATTTGTTCTGTATTGTTGTTAATAAAATAACTCATTCAAATTCCAAACTTTGTTGTTAAACAACGGTGACATAATCATTTGCGGCGCTCGATCGAAAATATATATAATTCTCCACACTCTCCGACCTTGTAAAAGCCGTTGTTGGACAACAACATAAATTGTTGCTGTTAATGTGCCAGCATTCATATTTCTGTAGCGTCAATTATTAAAGAAAGCCAAACTTCCATTCCGATGCATCGGTACCCGCCGGTAAAAGATGTTTACATAAACTATATTTGCGTTCGGTAGGCAGATCCAAATTACGTGCGATAATTATATCTAGGCGGCGCTTACACGATAATTATATCTAGGCGGCACTTACAGGACGCGCAAAAGAAGTTATCTCCATTCACGGATGTCAATCCTGGGACACCATAAAAAAACACCCTTATTCAAAATTTCGGTGACCAACGTGACGAAAATTCTTTAACCAGAGACTTATTTAATTTACGACAAGCTCCAAACGAAGCTCCAATCAATTTTTATGAACGTTGTATGGGACTGTTAAATACAATCTGCAATTATATCGATATTCATAACAACATAGAAAATATCAGGAATAACAAAAAGGACTTTTTCAGAAAACAAACACTAACAACCTTCTTAGCAGGACTTCGTGAACCTCTCGGTTCAACAATAAGAGCTATGCGACCAACTACACTCGCACTCGCTATGCAGTACATTCAAGAAGAAAATAATATTCGTTATCTTCAAAGAAATTACTCGCCCCAAGTACAAGTTCCAAGAAAACCCCAATCTCAACTTCAACCAAAAATGCAATGGCATTCTCAAAACACGTATCAAAACCAAAATTATCAACAAGCACACTTCTCGCAAGCACCTCAAAATCATTCACAGCAATATCAAAATTATTATCAACAGGCACCCCAAAAATTTCCAACAGGACCTATACCTGTAACGCCTAAACCAAACTTGCAACCTCAAAAATTTTTCACTAACCAACAAGTTTTTGGAAAGCCACCTCAGAATGTATGGGCACCAAAAAATACCCCTTCCGGCTTACTTCCAAAACCAACTCCCATGAGCACAACTTCGAGATATACTCAAAGTCAACAGAATAAAAAAACATTTGCGACACCATCGTACAAAGCTCCACTTTACAATATTGAACAAATTTGGAAAATCCTTACTACGAGGAAACCCCACAAGAAGAATTTTTGACAGAACCCCAATATGAAAACACGACCGAAGAGGAAGTAAATTTTCCTACAGAGGCCTACTTCCACGAAGCAACATAATTGAACTTAATAATTTAGAAGACAAAAAAGAGTTACCCTATATTGTCATAAAAAACCCACCTCTCAAATTACTTATTGATACCGGATCGTCAAAATCCTTTATAAATCCCGACATCGCTTTTCAAAATTTCCAAAAATATATCCAAAACGAACCCTTTATCGTAACTTCTGTATTCCAAAATTATTCCCAAGAATATTCAGCAGAAATTCCTAGTTTTAACGAATTTAATCACCCAAAATTATTCCTAAAATTTTACCTATTCAAATTTCATAAGACCTTCCACGGACTTATTGGAATGGACAATCTTAAGCTTTTACAAGCTCTGATAGATCTCAGATCATATCCACATCGTTTATTGACTTCAAAAGCCATATTACCCCTCGAATCATACGAAACAAACAAAGCGCATTTTTATCACATCCAACTTGAGCCCCACACAGTAACAAAGGTTAAGTTACCAGTAACACAAGAACATGGATCCGTAACGTTATCCCAACAGAATATTCAAGGCGCAATTCTTAGAAACACGTTGTCGACAGCAAATAAAAGTTTAGCGTGGGCAGAACTTATCAACAACACTGACAAACTTATTCAGATTACAGTAACCGACCCAGTAATTGCGACTGAATTTAATTTACACGAACATCATCTTTATTCAGCGGAACTATATCCAGTCCCCGTTTCCCAAGAAGACATAGATATAAAAAATCTGATACGTACAGATCATATGAATGCCGAAGAAAAAGAACAAGTAGAAAGACTATGCGAAAAATTCTCAGATATTTTCCACCGACCTAATATGCCATTAACTTTCACCAATCAAGTCAAACACCGAATTAAAACTAAGGACGAAATACCAGTGTACACAAAATCTTACCGGTACCCACATGTCCACAAACCAGAAGTACAAAACCAAATTTCATCAATGCTAGATCAGGGCATAATAAGACCGAGTGATTCCCCATGGTCATCGCCAATTTGGGTAGTCCCAAAAAAAACCAGACGCATCGGGAAAAATTAAGTGGAGAATAGTAGTCGACTACCGAAAAGTAAATGAGAAAACCATCGACGATAAGTATCCTCTCCCCAACATCTCAGACGTATTGGACAAATTAGGACGATGCCAATACTTTACTACATTGGACCTTGCCAGTGGCTTCCATCAAATAGAAATGGCAAAAGAAGATATACCTAAAACTGCATTTAACGTGGAACATGGACATTTTGAATATGTCCGAATGCGATTCGGCCTTAAGAACGCTCCTGCCACTTTCCAAAGGGTTATGGATAGTGTGCTAAAAGGACTACAAGGACATATCTGCTTGGTTTACATGGATGATATTATTATCTATTCAACTTCTCTACAAGAACATATCGTTAATCTCACAAAAGTCTTCCAACGACTTCGAGAGACCAACTTGAAAATCCAACTTGATAAGTCAGAATTTTTGCAAAAACAAGTTTCATTTTTAGGTCACATCATCACACCAGAGGGAATAAGACCCAATCCCGACAAAATTCAGGCAATTTTAAAATATCCTATTCCCAATGACGTCAAAACCTATAGACGTGGCGCCCCATTGTTAAAATGCCCTTTATTTTGACCCCAAGATTAAATATATCCATACTACTCTAAAAACATGCCACAAACAAAGACAGAAATTCAACCATCAACCAACTATACACCCGGTGATTCTCGGTTATAGTTCCTCCAGAATCACACTTAGATATCGCATGTTTTTTCTTGTTTGGGGGCGCCGGAAGCACCGCAACCTCACCTGAAGATTCGGGGGATGGTCTAACGACGCCAGCCTCCGAGCCCAGAGTCGAAATAAGTTCGCTACGGCTCGACAAAAAGGGGCAATTTCTGACAATCTCGCGACATTTTCGGAATAATTTAATGGAGCGCTTAGATTGTGATTAGTTCTGGGCGTCAAGCGTTTATCAAAACAAACCTGTCTATAGGTTCTGACGTCATTGCCTATTCCTAAGACAACACGAGAAATTAAAGGATTTTTAGGACTTTTGGGATACTACCGTAAATTCATCAAAGATTTTGCTAAAATTACCAAACCGTTAACCTCATGCCTCAAAAAAGATGCAAAAATAGAACATACGCCAAAATTTATTCAATGTTTCGAAATTTGTAAGAATCTACTTACAAATGAGCCTTTACTACAGTATCCAAACTTTGACCAACCCTTCAATCTCACAACAGATGCTAGCAATTTTGCAATTGGTGCTATCCTATCTCAAGGACCGATTGGGAACGGCAAGCCAATAGCATATGCTTCAAGGACACTCAATGACTCTGAACAAAATTACTCGACTATAGAGAAAGAAATGCTTGCAATCATTTATGGTACCAAGTATTTCAGGCCGTACTTGTTTGGCAGAAAATTCACAATTCTTTCGGATCATCGACCTCTACAATGGCTCTTCTCATTAAAGGACCCAAATTCAAAATTAATTCGATGGAGACTAAAATTAGAGGAATACACCTACGACATCGTGTATAAAAAAGGAAAAAGTAACACCAATGCCGATGCCCTCTCAAGGATAGAAATTCATACAAAAGAAACTTTCGACCTTTTTGACTATATGAAAGATTTTAATAAACAGCTCGAAAACAACGACGTTGAAAATGCTTCGCTGTACAATAACCCGCCTGATGACAGAACGGACGATTTCTCAGAAATTACCGCTCCTGTTCAACCTTCAACCCAAAATATAAGACGAGAGAGCAACGAAACTTCCACAACAGAAAAAGCTGATGAAAAATACCTGACTTATCTCCCGATGATGACGAAACTGTTCACACAAACCAAGAAGAACCTATATTCCAATTTCAGAAAAACCCTTAAATTACTATAATAATCAAATAAGACTAAGTTTTGTCAATCACAGTGCAGCCAGACCAGTCATAGAACAATGTTTTCTAAACAAAAAAAGATATCATGTTCAAATTGGCTTAGATAACACAGAACAAAATATAATTAATTTTTTCAAAGAATATGTCCGACCTAACGTGAAGTACGCAGTACTTTTTGAACCCGAAAACAATTACCAACCAACATAAAAAAACTTTTAAAAATACAGCCTTCGACCTTGTCAAATGCAACCAATTTCTGGAAGACGTCAACAACACCGAGCGTCAACAAGAAACCATAAAAAACTATCATGAAGGAAAGACCAACCACCGAGGAATAAACGAGACAGAAATTCAAATCAGAAGACGCTATTATTGGCCAACTTTAAAGAGTGACATCGAGGAATATATTAAACTTTGCGACTTGTCAAACCAACAAATACGACAGAAATCCACCAAAACCAAAATTTATGATAACACCGACCCCAACTAAACCATTAGAAATTATTCACTTGGACACATTTCAAGCTAACGGGCAAAAGTTTTTAACAATAATAGACGCATTCTCAAAATATGGACAGGCATACCCAATTGATGGATCCAATGCAGTCAGCGTACTCAATGCCTTATTTATTTTTATAACACACCATGCTTTTCCCCACATGTTAGTTTCGGACAACGGAACCGAATTCAAAAACGGACTTATGCAAGAATTTGTCGATACACACAAAATTTCAATTCATTATACAACTCCAGAAAATCCACAATCAAATGGAATAATCGAACGTTTTCATTCAACTATCATAGAACATCTCCGCATTCTAAAAGAAAAGAAAAAACCGTTTAATATAAAAGAAGAAATGCCCTACGCAATTTTAGGATACAATCACTCTGTACACTCCGTGACGAAACAAAGACCAATCGACGTATTAAATGGACATCTAGACCCGAGCGACCCTTTCGATATTGATATAAATCGTACTTTGGTTAATAACTACATCGAAAATCACAGAGAAAAAACAAAAACGATATATTCTGAACTAAATAAAAAATCTATTCAAACAAAAGAACGTACTATCGAAAACAGAAACAAAAAACGACAAGTACCAGTGACATATAAGGCAAACACTAAAATTTATACCAAAACTACAACAAAAAGAAATAAAATGTTGCCTAGATTTACTGCCGCTAAAGTAAAATCAAATAATAAAGTCACAGTAAACCTCCCTAATACAACCATCCATAAGAAAAATATTAAACATACACCCAAATTGAAACAACAAAAATTTTACACAGGTACTTCATTACAGATGGACCCTCGCCATGGGCCAGGAAGTGAAAATAAAAGACCTGAAAGACAATCCAGGGATACTTCCCCTAAACCTGGGACAAGCAAGGATTCAAACTAGTACACACGATTTTATACATTATTATAACTTGACACCGATCGCCCAAGAGATCGACCACTTACAAAAACATTTCCAAGAACTTTCAAAATGTATGCCTACTCTAATTGGATACGGAAACGAAAACTTAAAAAACTTCAACAAAATTCTACAATATCAAATACAAGTAGTTCATAGAAAATTTGAAACAATTTACCCAATTCACAGGACCAAAAGAGGACTAATAAATGCCTTAGGCAGCATTATTAAAACGATATCTGGAAATTTAGACAACGCAGATGCTGAACGATATAACAAGGCAATTTCGACCTTACAGAAAAATCAAAAAAATGTTATTCGAGAAGTAAACCAACATATTTCCTTAACTAAAAAACTAATCGATAATTTTAATACTACGACAACAATGGTAAAACATAACCAAAATATCCTGGCAAAAGAAGAAAAGAAAAGAAGAAATAAACACGTTAAAAAAAACTTCAACAGAATATTTATGAAACATCTTTTAACCGACCTAGAAAACGCAATCATGTTTGCAAAGGTAAATACCCTACATAATAGTATAGTAAAAATAGATGAAATGGAAACCATAATCGAAACAATGTTAGAAAGCCATTTAAAAGAACAGCTGCTTTACGTCAAAGAACAAGATTTGACTGCATATTATGACGTCATATCAGTAGACGCCTACTACTCGAACCAGATGATAGTCTTTATTCTGCACTTTCCTCTCCTACACCCTCAAGTTTTTACACATTATCATCTCTATTCAATCCCCACTAGTAACTTTACCAGAATTATTCCACATTTGCCTTATCTGACCATGAATACTGCACTTTACCAATACTCAAATGTACCATGTCGAAAAATTCAATCAATTTATTTATGCCCTACTCGATCTTTACAACTCCACGACAACTCGGACGATTGCATCGTAGAAATATTTCGCCTCACCGATCGAGAAGCCCGTTGCCACTACATTCCAGTTGTTGCGAACAGCACCCTTATTGAAAAATTAACAAAATCAAGTTATATTGGAATTTTCCCGAAGCCAACCAAAGTCTATCTACAGTGTACGACTTCAAGCATCGCAGACCTTCACGGTACCTACCTCATCGGGTTACCCCTAGGCTGCAACTTCAAAACTCCGACAGAGAACTTATCAACTCCGATGACTCATCCAAAGAACAACCCTTGCTGTTACCGAAAATCAAGACAACCCAAATTAATCGGAAAGAAATCAGAAGGCCGATTAAATTGGATAAAATACCTTTAGACGAGTTGCATAAAATTCAACAAGAAGAACAACTCCAATCATTAGTCTACGAAGACGCCATCGACTACACCCATTTTTGGACCACACCGCTGTACTTATTTGTGACAGTGATTTTCGCATTTGTCTGCTACAAATGCCTGCACCGACTTAGACTCAAGAAGCACCAGGAAGAAGAAGCCAAAAATAAAGTTTTGTTCGTCCCTTACAAAACTTCTTCAGAGGATGGAGAAGTTACAGGAGCTAATATTGCCTAGAAAGCACGAGAGACTATTTTGCCCACTCAACACCAACCGAGGTTATATATTCTCGCGCTGGCCCGCCTTAAGTCCGTGTCGACATTTTTATTGTATCGTAATTATCTTACAACCCTTATAAATTTTGTTAGATTTTATCGAATAAAATCTGTTTTTAAAAACGGGTTGTTTCGGCCACAGATCCTAACTTTCGTGTGATGTATATGGCATAAACATAAACATTATTACGAGTTATGCATAGTTGTATGGTTACGTTTTTACAAGGATATGTTTGTGTAGAGATTAATATTATTTCTCGTTAGTAGAGCAGTGTAGCGTTTAAACAAACGGGTACCGTTTTTTATTTTGCATTCCCATTATAGGATTTGTAACGACTAAAAACAACAGGTTGACGACGAACCAACTTCGCAGAATTTTTACGGTGAATTGAGAGAAGTATAAAACTAACCTGTTTATAGTAAATTAGTCGACTGAACACAACATCATGTGGATGTTCTATAGTGAGAAGCAATGGACAAAGGCGACAGATTTGACCTCAAGCATACAGAGGTCGAAGGACGAATTGTATTGTTGTGCGCAAGATGCCTTACATGAGATGAATAGTTAAAAAACGGATGCAGATATACAATGGTGTAGACAGCTTTATAATAAATACACTAAGGGTTGTGCAGCCTGCCGCAGTTATCTGGATGGAAATATTTCTATAAAACAATTTTGTAACTTATTATTAAAATATGAACTGGATAGCTATTTAGAAAACATACAACAATTTTTACCTTTAGAATTAAGAAAATAAAAAATTAATGTTCTGTTTGATAAACGTATGGAAAAAATGTAGAAATTTAGAAACTTTTATTAAATGTCATAAAAATACAAGATATCAGCAGTTATCTGGATGGAAATATTTCTATAAAACAATTTTGTAACTTATTATTAAAATATGAACTGGATAGCTATTTAGAAAACATACAACAATTTTTACCTTTAGAATTAAGAAAATAAAAAATTAATGTTCTGTTTGATAAACGTATGGAAAAAATTTAGAAATTTAGAAACTTTTATTAAATGTCATAAAAATACAAGACATCAGCAGTTATCTGGATGGAAATATTTCTATAAAACAATTTTGTAACTTATTATTAAAATATGAACTGGATAGCTATTTAGAAAATATACAACAATTTTTACCTTTAGAATTAAGAAAATAAAAAATTAATGTTCTGTTTGATAAACGTATGGAAAAAATGTAGAAATTTAGAAACTTTTATTAAATGTCATAAAAATACAAGACATCTATGTTCTACTTAACCCCAAGGGAAGGTGTTCAAATATTCGGATGTATTATCCACTTTGCGTTTTTTGTAGTCCATCCTGAAGGTCTTGGATACCCTTTTTCGTGTGACAATATCTTTTGTTTTGACGTCTCGAGCCAGCTGATCAAACGTTAGTTCGAGACACTGAGAGGAGTCTTCGAGTAAGTCTCGCATGGTAGTAGCGTTTAATTTTTGTGCGTTCTCAAAATTAAGGGTGAAACCCTTAACCTTGGTGACTTCGACGCCTTTTTAGGTTTTAAAATAATAACTTTTGGGACCTGTTGACAACCACTCGATGATGTAATCATCGGCAGCCTGACCACTCACTCAGCTTAGAGCCCCTTGTTATATTGTGCTTATTATCGATGTAAACCACGCTATCTGTATCGTAATAGACAATGTCATCGCCTAATGTATCCAACATATCATACAAACGTAAGCGGGAATTGGGTGTCGTAAAAGAGGCAATAAATACGTTTGTAGCTGTAGAATCCTCTACAAATAGGTCCTTAAATTTGTAGGCTACTTGTACCACTTCCTCATTAATAAAAACACAACTGGATATTTCTATTTTATCATCCAGTAGTACTTCGTACCAACGCTTGACGTCTGTAATGTATTCAGTCTGGCACATGTTAATTCTCTGACCAAATTTTCCCCATACTGAGTTTAAACATATTTTTGCGACAGCTCTCTTGCCAGGATTAACGCAAATTTTTTCAATATCTAAATCAATGCCCATTTGTTGTTTAACAGCATATGCGTAATCTTCGTTTGTTTCATAGTTGTGGGGGCTTGTCTCAAGTTTTATTTTCATGAAGTCTCTCACATAATCCTTAAGCAGGTCCGTGGATACCTGTTTAAAATGCCACACTTCTTGGATCTTTACTATTTTATAGCCTTTTTCTATTGCCTTATTTATTTCCAAGGTAGTCTAAGTACCGGTGATCACACGATCTTTGCCTGTGTGGCATCACGACCCTTCTGGTTCCTCGTCGATACACGTACGACAGAAGCCAAATGTTAATTTATCGTGCGCTTTCACGGGTAACACAGGGTGGTAAAGGTTGTGCGGCGGCAGCACCGTACATTTGACCAAACCAAACCAGTTGGAATCATAATCAGAGGGCTTGTAAATTTTTATCGGATGTCCAATTGGGTAAGGGTCATAGAACTGTACTGTTGGGTACAAGGAGACTAGATCGATATATCTCATTTTCTTGCCCGTTACCTTCAGCTTGGCTGCATTCGTGCGACCACCAAAGAAAGATTCTCTAGGTTTTAGGGGCTCTTCCTCAAAGTTGTATGTCGAGTTTTTGCAGGCTTCAGATTTTAACCAGTCGTATTCCCAAATTTCGACTAATCTATAGCCGGCCTCTTTAAGTTGTCGACTTCTGCGACATGTTTTCTCATACAGATCGTCCATGGTTTCGTGATTGACCTGGTTGATTGTCGAGGGGTTGTGACATTTTCTGCAGCCGTGACAAATGCATCCATGGAATTGATAGATGGTTTTAGTAGTAGAGTCAAAACCATCCACTTTGGCACCCAAAATATGCATCTCACCTCCGTTAAGAGCGTGGCGAACATTGGCAAACTGGTTCAACCACATAATCGATGCCTTGCTGTAGGTGTCTTTACGATCCGTCTGTACAACGGCAATTGCATTTTTAGGTAAATATACTGACCTGTACATGGCCATGCATACACTCGCTATTGTTAGGTATTGGAAGGGATCCATGTTAGCGATTTTATACCATTCGGAACGAAAGGCAGCCTCTTCTCAATATATCAACGTCCGAGGTACAATAGGCCAAAATTTCCTTTTGAAAATCGAAAATGTCGTTTTTATGATCTTCATTGTGTCAGGACTGTAGAACTCTACAGCTGGTAAAGATCCCACGTACGTCTGGTTCTCGGGCGTATTGAAAAAATGCGGGAAGTACCCCTTTTTCAGTTCCTTCAAACCGAATGTACCGGGTACATTGGCCAATAATGGTCCACCTATGAAATTTGAACTATCTATGATTTTCAATTTAATATGCGGAATTTCTAGCAACATTAGTTTTGAATCGTTGTAAATAGTAAAAGGTTTAATGGTGTTTTCCACGCAATACTTTAAAATAAAGTAAGCATCGTAGCCCTTAGAGTTATGGGCCATGGCTGTATAACCGCGATGCTGTTCGGACACCAACCATTCGCAGAATTCTTTGTTGTCATGAAAAATATATTTTTCACCTTACAAGTTTTGTGCCACGACCAAATTGGGCACGTGTATACCAGTATCCTGCATGGCCTCATAATCAAGCCATATGTATTTTTCTGTGTACGTGCACCTCGGTATTTTCTTTGTTGCTAGGCCGTTGCAGAGGCACGGTTTTTTACAAACTGGAGAATCTTTGAAGTGATTACAGCACCCCTTATTTATGTCATTACTAAGACCGTTGCATGTACATGGTACGTTGCAAATATCACCTTTGGCATGTCTCTGTTGCATGTAACACTCGTGGCCCACAGTCGTAAACTCTTCGCAATTATGACATATGGCAAAACCACATTTGTGCGTTTTTTGTCGCTCGCATAGTCTATTGCACTCCGTGCACTTGTACATTTTGTCACAAGCAGCCTTGTGATTCTCCAAACCGTCACCATTGTAGCAAAACCTATTGCAACGCTCACAATAAATCTTCGCTCTCGTTTCTACATCGTATTCGGGTTTTTTACACAGGCTGCAAAGAGGTGCCTTTTTACACTTGTGAATATCTTTATGTTCATAGGAAGTGTCACATTTGTGGCAGTAGAAACGACTACCATACAGAACAGTCAAGCTGTTTACAACGTCGTAGTGGCTACCATTTTTATACAAATATAATATTGTCTCTCGATCCGGGCCGTCATAAATAACAGCGTTGAAACTCTCAGCGCAGATAATTTTAATTTGCACATTAAGTAACTCTTCCACTTGTTTGAAATCGTCCAGGGTAAAACCTGCGTCGTAACAGCCCCCTAGTTGTCTACACAATTTTTCGGCTAAACGGCTCTGCATATCTCTACCATTTCTGATATTTTTTTTGTCAGTAGGTGTCAAACACATTCCCAAGATATTCACTTTGGTAGGTAAGGGCCACAATAATAGCTCTCGCTCCACATACATTATCATTGTTATTAATACGGAAGATTTTTGATCGTCCTGAACCACTTGGCATTTTAAAAATTTGGACTTCCAAAGTTGTACCAGTAAAATCGACCTTTTCGTCAGACGTCACAATGTTTTCGACCTGGTCAAGTAACTCGTCAACAGTAACATCCACACCAGTTGGCGTCGACAAAGGGTGGTTAAAACCCTCATTGGAGATTATAACTCTTATTTTGTCACCTCTCTGGTAACGGGCATTTTTCTTAGCTACCGTCAGTCCGTCTTCTAGTGTACGTCGAACATCCTCTTTCGGGAAATTCACCCAACCGCCACCTGTTTTTGCAATACCCACCCGACACGAAGAGAGAAAAGTATTAAATTTTTTTATAAATTTTGTTGTTGTACGGTTAACGCCCCACATTATTTTGAACTTTAGAACCTTCCTCGAGAACAGTCAGAGAACAAATGACTTTTAAACAGTTGTAACCTCTATATATAATAGCTGTTCTAACTCGTCTGTTCTAACTCGTCTGTTCTAACTCGTCTGTAAGAAATTAATTTTATGAGTCAAGTTCTGGGAAAAATATAGGAAAGACGCGTTTAAAAACTCGGACTAATAAGACTATTAACAATCATGTAACAATGCCACCAAGAAGCCAACGACAAATATACCAAAACTTATTTCAAATGAACAGGAAACAGTTATTAATTGCTCGAATCATTAATTATAAGAAAATTATAATAAATTTGCCAATTTTAAAATTTAATAGCAAGTAGAACTTATCGATATAAAGTCTATCACCTCAAATGTAGAGGAGAACCCAATTATACTAGGGCCGACCAATAACTATATTCAACTCTCTATTTACAAATCACATGTGAAATAAGTCAAATTTCGTTTTTTAGTCTGAATTAATTTTCCGACATTTCAAAATCATTTTACATAGTCAGATATTTCATTAACCTTTTTTCATTAACGCTTTTTTCGCGCATTTGATGTTTCGTTGGCATTTTTGTTAAGGTTTTTCACGTTTTTTCACGCTTTTGAGCATTTGACTTTTTAAACTATAAATTGGTGAAAAGTACCAATTTACCACGATGTTTTGTCGCACTTTGGTGATATTTTGTCACACTTTGGCTATGTTTTGTCGTACTTGGCAATCAATTGTATTGATAATCTCAAGTACCACCACCGCTTAGTCGCTCGATTCGCCAATGAGTCGCGAGCAAAATAATCAGCCGTAAGAGTTGCTTCCTTGTGTTGCTGTAAAATAAGTCGGTGCTATGAAATAGGCATTCCGTTTCAGCGGGTTCGTCTCGAAATGATAAAATAAACAACTAGCCTGCGTCGGAACGCGAACCTATAAAACCATGAAATATGGGGTGCTGTTCATTATATTGTTTTTAACATCACAAATTGAACTGTATACGTTCTGAAGTTGATTTGTCTTGTGTTTTCACCCATACAGTGATTAATTTTGTTCAATTCTTCAGACATGCATTTTTTTAAATTCCAAACTGTTTTTGAGAAATTATGAAAACACATGACAATGAAATCTTGAAACAACACATTATTTACATTTTGTAACTTATAAAATGGTACAGATGTGTACATCTTTTAATTATTTGTATTTTCATATTTTTAGTATAGAAGCTGTAAAAGAAAATCTCAAATTTGCTCAGCGGTTAGAAAAGTAGGCTGTATTTTAATGACAGCATGACAGAATTTAGTTACCCTTCATTTTAAAAATTGTTGAAACAATAATTTTCGGTACTCTTATATGCATTAACTCTTATTTTCCTTACACTGTCTTATACTCGTATACGTATTACCGTATCAAGTATCAAGCTTATACAAACAAGATTCGGCGACTCTGGCCTTTATAGTTTGCAGGAGGGGTCCTGCATGTGTGTTTAATTCTGTTCGAACCTTTAACTTTATAAGTGAGTTCTTTATAGCAGACCTACATCCCCGATTAAAATCGCTCCATATTGTACAGTCTTAAATTTGTAATGAAACATGGAACGGCGGTCGTTTGATATGGCACACCGTATGGGTCATCCTATATTTAAGCAGAAATTAGCACGTTCTTCCTGCCTCGGAATAAACAATAATTTTATCACTGATGCTATAATCAATATAAGCAAAAAAGCAATCTAAAGCAATATGAATCATTTACTGAATCCGGTAGTTATCTAGGCAGAAATTCATGCATCATCAAGAAAACTGTAGAAGCTCCAGAACCGTCTCGTCTCCTGCAAACTCAGCAATCCGAAATCTTATATATTTATTGTATCACAAAGCGCGTTCAGATTAAGACCGATCTTTGTCAAAAGCTTTTCGAATAAAGTTTTTTAAAAGCCTACTGCTGTGGCCAATCATTTAATTGGCGCAGTCGGTAGGACGTATCGCGGAAAATCGCAGAAGTTTGCGATTCGGGCAAGCCTTGCAGTCGCCGAAACTCGCGTTTTTCCTTCGGGTTCCGATTAAGCGGTTCGTCCTGCAACATCGTCTCCACCGTTAGACGACTCGGGCCAAGCAGCAACTGGGCTTCAACCAGGAGGGCAAGGACTGAGGTTCCGAAGAAGAAAAGGGCTAGCTACCAACGGTAAGAGCCATTTCCCTTCGTTGAACTATCCTATACTCTCTGCTGGGGCAAAGACTTAATCTCACTAGGTTAAGAATTCAAATTCGAAAAACGATTTTTCACATTTTCAAATTTTGATTTTCTTTTAGGAAAACTTAATTTTAAGTAATTTTAGTAGCAAAAATTTAATTTTTATGAGTAATTCAGAAAGTGAAGAGGAGAACGAAAACGTAGGAAGGTTAGGTATCGATCACGATACAGATCTAGCAATTTTAGTTGATTTGTTTGGGCAAGTAAATCTTTCTACAATGAACAACCAGCAACAAAACCAAAATCAAAATGTTAATTATCAATTACTACGCATGTATATTGAAAATATACCTCAATTTTCTGGTGATGTACATACTCTCGAAATTTTTATTGACAGTTGTAATTATCTTGTACAAACTTATACAAACCGAGCGATTCCTAACGATCCAATAAACAAATTTTTAATTCGTGCAATAATCGGAAAACTCGCTGGTAGGGCACTAACATTAATAGGGACAAGAACAGAACTTCAGACATGGGATGAAATTCGCAATGCTTTACGCTTAACTTTTGGAGATAATAGAAACATCGACTGTCTTGTTCAAGATTTGATAGTTTTACGACCGTTAAAAAATGAATCCCCTGTAAATTTCGGATCTAGGATCCAAGATGCACATAGCTTAATTATTTCCAAATTAAATTCTAGCGACTTAGCACCAAATATGAAACAGTTACAATTGAATAATTATAAACAACTAGCTTTAAAGACGTTTATAAGAGGTCTCACCGGCAGACTACAAGACATTGTGCGTATTAAAGACCCTGATAGTCTCGAAAATGCTATCGCGTTAGTAATTGAAGAACAAAATTTTCTCTATGCTCAAAATCGCCTTTTCTCCTCAATTCAACCTCAAAATAATATCCAAAAAATTCAAAGACCAATTCAGACGCAAAACTATCCCCAAAATATCCCAAAACCTAATTTTTTCAATCCTCAGATGCAATTCCCAAATACCCCAAGGACAAACTTTTTCCAAAACCAACAAATGACAAAAATATTACCACAACATGTCCAACCCAAAAGATTTCCACAAAATAACCAATTTCCCAGAGGTCCTATAAACATGCCCCAACCAAGACAACTACAACAAAAGTATTTTACAAACCAACAAGTTTTCGGGTCAAAACAACCCCAAACCAACGTATTTAAATCAACCGGACGAACAACTAATGACAAACCAACCCCTATGTCAGTAAACGCGACAATACCAAGTTTACGCCAACAAGTACCGCAACGTGTACCGAACTACTTCCAAAGTTCAGGTCCCAGAAACTTTATATCGGAAGAACTATATAATATAGAAGACGACAACCCAATTTACGACCCCCAAAATTTATTTGTCGACGAAGAGAATTCATATTATTATATCCCTGAAGAATATAACCAAAACTCAAATCAAAATCTTTTTGAACATGACTATTCAAACCTCTATAATACGGAATATGAAAGTTATACTAGTTTACCAGAAAATTCAGAACATCTAGAGGAAATAAAAAATGAAAATTCAAATGAAAATTTTCAGGAAACCAATGTCGTAGACAAAAGAAAATGACAATAATTGATCTTAATAACATTCATACTAATATCTTACCCTATATTGAGACTTATAACCCGAAATTTAAATTCTTAATTGATACGGGAGCTTCGAAATCAATAATAAATCCTTGTTTTGCAGAAAAATATTTCCCTAATACAATCTATCATGAAGACTTTCAAATAAAAACGTGTAACGGTACAAATAAATGTAGATTCAAAGCTGACATACCAATAAATGAACTTTTAGGTTTAAACGATCAGATTACTTTCCACTTGTTTCAATTTCATGATTTTTTTGATGGATTACTAGGCTTCGAAGATATAAAAAGACTAAAGTTAATACCCGATTTTGACAAAAATATTCTCTATAACGAAAATATCTGTATTAATATTTTTTATAGACACAATCAACAATCTAACTTATTTTCTATACAAGTCAACCCTCACGAAACATGTAAAGCGAAAATACCTGTTTCTGTAAATTCAGGAGATATCTATTTTCCAAGAAAAGACATTTCAAGAAATTGTTTTATTCCGGAAATTCTAACCACTGCTAAGAATGGTTATGCTATTGTCGAAATTCAAAATCATTCAGACGAAACAAAAGTCTTATCTCTAAATAAACCATTCACTACAGCTAGTTTTCAAGAAATCAATAATGATTACTCTCTTTTTAATATCGAACAAATTTTTAATAACAAAAAAAGCAAATCTAAACAAAAATATGATGTGAAAAATATAATACGATCCGATCATCTTAATTCTGAAGAGAAAGAAAAAATTTTTAAAATCTGTCAAGAATTTTCAGATTTATTTTATAATACAGGAGAAAAACTTTCATTTACGAACAGAGTAAAACACGAAATAAAAACCACCGACGAGGTCCCTGTTCACACAAAGTCTTATAGGTATCCTTATGCCTTAAAAAATGAAGTTCAAAGACAAATAAGAAAAATGTTAGATGACGAAATCATTAGACCTTCTTCAAGTCCATGGTCTTCACCAATCTGGATTGTCCCCAAGAAATCGGATGCCTCCGGACAAAAAAAGTGGCGTATAGTAGTCGATTACAGGAAAATCAATGAAAAAACTATTGATGACCGATATCCAATTCCCAACATTAATGAAATTTTAGACAAGTTAGGCCGATGTACTTATTTTACTACCCTTGATCTAGCTTCCGGCTTTCACCAAATAGAGATGCACCCCCAAAGTATAGAAAAAACAGCTTTTAGTGTAGACAACGGTCATTACGAATATAATAGAATGCCATTTGGCCTAAAAAATGCGCCAGCCACATTTCAGCGTGTTATGGACGACATTCTAAGAGAACTCCAAGGAAAAGTTTGTTTAGTTTACATTGATGACATCATAATATTTTCATCATCATTAGAAGAACATATTTCCAATCTCAAACTAGTTTTCAAAAAATTACGTGAATACAATCTTAAGATACAATTAGATAAGTGTGAATTCCTCCGCAAGGAAGTAGAATTCTTAGGACATATAATAACACCAGGCGGAATCAAACCAAACATAAAAAAAATTCAGGCTATTCAAAAGTTTCCAATTCCTAAAACGGCAAAAGAAATAAAATCATTCCTAGGCTTAGTAGGTTATTATCGAAAATTTATAAAAGACTTTGCAAAAATCACAAAACCTTTCACCAAATGTTTAAAAAAGGGAGAAAAGGTCATTCACAATGAATCTTTTATTAATGCTTTCGAGTTGTGCAAAAATATACTCACGAATGACCCAATTTTACAATATCCAGATTTTTCTAAGCCATTTAACTTGACGACAGACGCCTCAAACTACGCTATAGGTGCAGTATTATCACAAGGTACTGTAGGCCAAGATCTTCCAGTGGCATATGCTTCTCGTACACTTAATCCCGCAGAATGCAACTATTCAACTATCGAAAAGGAATTGTTAGCAATTGTCTGGGCCACAAATTACTTTAGACCTTATCTGTTTGGACACAAATTTAAAATCATCACTGACCACAAACCCCTTCAATGGCTATTTTCCCTTAAAGATCCCAGTTCACGTCTCGTTCGTTGGAGACTCAAACTTGAGGAATATCAATACGAAATAGTATATAAAAAAGGAAAATCAAATACCAACGCGGATGCACTCTCTCGAGTAGAAATAAATGCACTAGAAAATTCTTTAGAAAACGAATCAATAATAGCCAATTTAGGTGATTCAGATGACGAAATTATTACCTTTTTAGAAAATTTAGATGAAGGAAACCTTCCGGAAATCTCAAGCGAAGATGTAAATGAAATTTTAGGAATTACCCCTAACGAAAAACCTGTTGAAAAACCAAAAATTAATATTATTTCCGATATACTTATTAAACCGGCATTCAATGTCCAAGAAAACGCTCCGAGAAATAATATAAACGAAACTGTCCATACAGCAGTCGAAGATCCTGTTTTACTAATGCCAATAACAGAAAAATCGGTAAACTCATACAAAAATCAAATAATTGTTTCTTCTAACAACAAGACACAACATAAATATGTAATTCGAAACAAACCATTTAACGAAAATAAACGATTAACGGTATCTTTACCTCTCCAAAATTTCGAAAGTGAAACAATAGCTTTTATAAAAGAATACGTAGAAGATAAAAAGGTTTACTGTGTATATTTTAAAACTCCTAATATAATCCCAGAATTTTGCAACATTATCCAAAAGACATTCCAAAATTCTTCTTTTAAACTAATACAAAGTTCAACCTATTTAGAAGATATTTATACTTTTGACGAACAACAAGAAAAACTAAAATATTATCATGAAGGTAAAGTTTGCCACAGAGGTATCAATGAAATGGAAAATTCCCTAAAACGAAGATATTACTCGCCAAAACAAAAAACTGATATAGAAAAATACGTAAATAATTGTGAAATTTGTCAGTTAGCTAAATACGACAGAAAACCCGCAGAAATAAAATTTAATTTGACGCCCACTAGTACCAAACCTTTTGAAGTCATACATGTTGACACTTTCCAAATAGAAAACAATAAATTTTTAACAATAATAGATTCATTCTCTCGTTATGCACAAGCATACAAAATAAGTGGAGCTTCAGCTATAAACACCATTGATTGTTTCTTACAATTCGCAACACATCATGGTCTACCAAGAACCATTGTATCTGACAATGGATCAGAATTTAATAATACAACCGTAAAAGATTTTGTAAAACTTCACAAAATTAATATTCATTTTATTACTCCTAATAATTCTAATAGCAACAGTTTAGTTGAACGTTTACACTCTACATTAATTGAACACATAAGATGTTTAAGATTAACTGACAAAGACAGTCGAATCGACAAACTCATGCTCTACGCAATTTTGGCATATAATAATACAGTTCATTCAGTAACAAAACAAACTCCATATAACATTGTTAGTGGACATACCGATAGTTTTGATGCTTTCGATACTACTTCTGAAATAATTATAAATGAATATGTTAACGAACATAAAAATAGAACACGTCTACTTTATGACAAAATTCATGAAATCAATCAATCTACAAAGGAAAAAATCATTCAAAAAAGAAACCAAAATCGCGAAGATCCTATAGAATATAATGAAAATGAATACGCTTACGAAAAAGTTCAAAACCGTTCAAAAATAAAACCCCGTTTTAAAAAGGTAATCGTTCAGAAAAACTTAGGTATAAAAGCGAAATTACCACGCAAAATAATTCACAAAAAGAATTTAAAAAGACCAAGAAAACTGACAGAAAAATCTTTATTACAGGACAGACATTCAGACAGACATGAGAAACCACCTGATGATCCTGATATCCCTGATCCTGATATCCCAGGTCCAAGTACAGGAAATTAAAATAACGGATTTGAAAGATTCACCTGGAGTCTTACCTTTTAGATTAGGAAATGCAAAGATCATAACTAGAAAACACACTTTTCTACATTATGTTCAAATTAAAGCCTTAAGTAACGAAATAAAAAATCTTAGATCGGTTCATAATGATTTAAACATTTCTATTTTTAAAGAAACACAATTTGTATTTTCTTCTAGCTTACGAAATAACTATGATAGTCTTAAACCTTTAATCTTAGAAATAGAACGTAAATTTAATAACATAATATTTAAGAAAAATATAAATAAACGCAGTAAACGCGGACTTTTTAATGCTATAGGAACGGTAAATAAATGGTTTACTGGATCGCTTGATGCAAATGACGGTATTAGATACGACAACGCTATAAGAATACTTGAGAAAAATCAACAGAAAATTGTATCAGAAGTAAACACACAAATTTCCTTATTCAAAAAATTAATTGATCACTACGGAACCTCAATTGAAACTATAATTGATAATCAACGAAAAATTTCTGAATATTTAGAACGTTACCATGAATTAATAAAAAGAGAAACTGATATATTCTATAAATATACTGTATATTTAAGTATACTTAATCAAATTTTTATCAATGCTAATGTAATAATTACTTTCCTAGACAACTTGGAAAATGCTATAACCTTTTCACGTTTACATACTATTCACCCTGATATATTGAATATCGACGACTTACAAGAGATATTAACGGACTTAAAAACACATTATTCAGAAAACGAAATTATTAATATTAATTTTTATGATTGGTACTCTGTAATTAAAACAAGTAGTTATATTTCAAAAAATCAAATTGTTTTTGCCCTAGATGTCCCTTTAGTTCATCCAGATAATTTTGATTATTATCATTTATATCCTTTACCTTCTTCCAAAAATACCATAATTATTCCTTCCAAACCCTACATGGCTCTTAGTACTACTAGCTACCAATATATGGAAAATTCCTGCGAAGAAATAAATGGAACTTATATTTGTCTACAAGAACGGTTAGAAGCAACTCCAAAAGAAGATTGCATAGCTGCACTAATTTCTGGCGAAGAACCAAGTTGTAACGTTATGGAAGTTCAAACTCACAATCAAATAATTGAAAGAGTCAACGACGAATTTATAATTGTTGTCCCGAAAGAAGAATCGAAAATTAAATTGTTATGCAAAAACATGGAATATGCCATAATAAAGACACCGCATTTAATTTGGTTACCTACCGGATGCAGCATGGAAATTAATGGAATTTCTTATGGAAATAATAAATCAAACAGTAAAACCCATTCATTGGTATTGCCGGCGATTAAAATTGGCGAAGTTCAAGAAAACATCAATACATTTGGCAAACTCCACATCAGGAACATATCACTGGACGATATCCATGCTCTTCGAAAACATATTAACTCTATTAGTCCTGTGGTCGTCGAAGAAGTTGCAAATACGTACACAACAAATTGGATTTTATGGATAACAATGGTAATGGTTCTCTTAATATTAATTGGATATGGAATTTGGAAATATTGGAAGTTCCGAAAACCTAGAAAAGAAAAGGAAGAAAAAGCTACGGCTACTTCGATCCTCTACACTCCCGAAGAAGCCTCTTAAGGATGGAGGAGTTATCTAGGCAGAAATTCATGCATCATCAAGAAAACTGTAGAAGCTCCAGAACCGTCTCGTCTCCTGCAAACTCAGCAATCCGAAATCTTATATATTTATTGTATCACAAAGCGCGTTCAGATTAAGACCGATCTTTGTCAAAAGCTTTTCGAATAAAGTTTTTTAAAAGCCTACTGCTGTGGCCAATCATTTAATTGCATAATGCTACACTGTGTTTCGTAAGCGTTGCTACAATTGGTTTAATGACAATGTTACCTTTATTGTATATCTAGAGTTGTTTATATAGTTCTGACATGAAATATACATAATTGTTTTATTGTACTTATTAGGAGAAAGCCTCTTTAATACCCCATGTTACTCGGTCACTATTTCGAACTGGCCTTGTTTTTTCCCAGTCCTTTGTAAACCAGCGATTTCACTGGAAAAATGTTCGATGCACGGTTTGAACGCCTGTGTCACTCTGGCAGGAAAACGACATGCTCAAACTCCAGCAAAATGGTCTCCCCGAACGTTGTTTGCACCACCTTGCCAGAGAGAATTTTCATCGGCACCCCTTCATCCAATTTCACTAACTTTACCGTTGGTTTCTGGTAATTAAATTTGTTGATGTCAAATCAATTTCCTGCAAGCCAGCGCTACTGAACTCCAAACAGCAAACTATGTCTTAAAGCTAGAGGGGTGGGGGGACCTGATGGAAATGACCTTGAGTTCTCCGAATTCTGACCTTGGATTCTCAGAAGCCTTGCTATTCTAGGAAACCACAATTCCCAGAAAGTACATTTCCAGAAAACTTCCTAGATTCTCAGAAAACCACTCAAAATACCTAGAATTACAGAAAAACACTTATATTCTCAAAAAAGTTCCTAGATTCCCTGAAAACAGCAATTCCCAGAAAGTACATTTCCAGAAAACTTCCTAGGTTCCCTGAAATTAGACCCTTTTGTTATTTTGTTTAATTTTTGTGCTTTCATCCTATGATTTTAATATTCTGTAATCAGTGAATGTACTCTTCTACAAGGATCCCTCTATTTTATTCACAACATAAAAATGTTTTCTATTCCGAGAACTACAAGTGCTATTTTATAATATACCACTGAATTACGAGATAGACAAAATTACTGTAGATTTTCCTGTGCATGATGTTCCAAGAATTCCTCATGAATTTTTAAGAATTCCCATGGTTCGCGTTTTCAAGAATTACCATGGTGCTAATTTTCGAGAATTTTCTAGATCTATTTTCCTACAATTTTCTTATTTTCTTAGAATTTCCCCCGACAGATTTCTCCGAAAGATGGATTCTCAGAAACCCGAAAGGAAACGGAGCGAGGGGGGAGGGGTTAAGGGGCCAAGGTCAAGGGGTCGGGGTCGGGGCTGGGTTAGGGGGCCAAGGTCAGGTGGCGGGGCCAAGGTCAGGGGGGCGAGGTCAGGGGGGCGGGGGCGGGTTCAAGGGGGCGGGGTTAGGGGGGCCAAGGTCAAGGGGGCGGGGTTAGGTGGGGGGCGGGGCCAAGGTCAAGGTCAGGGGGCGGGGCTTAGAGGTCAAGGTCAAAGATCAAAGTGTACTGAAGTGTCGCATTTACTACTATCTATCGATTGTTTAGCGCAAGATATTTTACCACTTAAAAGAGACCGAAATGAAAACCCTTTAGATTTCGCTTTAAGACTACAAGATGCTCGAAGCCTTTTATTTGCAAAATTAACAACCGATAACTTTACACAAGAAGTAAAGCTACTAAAAATTTCAGAATACGAAGATTTCACTCTAAAAACTTTAATAAATGTTTTAGATTACCATATGCAACTAATTGTTAGACTTAAAACACCCCAAAATTTAGAAGAAGCCATGTCTTTTCTTAGAGAAGAAGAAAATTTCCTTTTATTTAGGAATCGCTATCATTTAAATCCTTTACCACCAAAACCACAACCTATTTATTCTCCTAGATCTAATAACAAGGCAAGTACTCTACAAAATTTATCACGAACAATGACTCAGACTAATTTCAGACCTACGTATCAACCACAATCAATGTTTGTTCCTCAACCTTCAAAATTTTATCCCCAGCCAAATTATTTCAGACCAACATTTCAACAACCATTGTTTCAACCTAATTTCCAAAATAATACGCCGAGATTTTCAAATATGACGATTTTAACGATTACTATCCCACAGAATATTACTCAACCCCAGACAACTATGACTCCTACGACTATGACGAAAAATATAATAACCCCCAAAATTCACAAAATTTTCTTAAGTTCCCTATATTATTATTCCCGAACTAGGTTATGCTAAATTTTTAGTAGACACAGGTAGCGGCAGAAGCTTTATTAAACCCGAATTAGCTTACAAAATGTATCCACAATATATTCAAAACGAAATATTTTCTGTTAGAAGTGCACACGCCACTTCATTTCACGACGAAGTAGCGGAAATTCCTTTCTTTCCTATTTTTCAAAAACTAGGATACCACAAGTACTTTCTTTTTGATTTTTCACCCAAATTTGACGGACTATTAGGAATTGACCTTTTAAAAAAATTCGACACTAATATTCAAATAGGAAAAACCAATTTAGAAGTTGACGAAGTATCTATCCCTCTACATTATACAGGGTGATTCACCAGCAATGGGAAATCCCGAAACTGGGGGTAGGGGAGACCAAAATATGGCGATTGAGCCCAACATTGCTTAGACAAATGTTGTTTGTGTGAGAGATACAGTGCGTTCAAGTTCTTATTTTTAAATTGGATTATGGCTATATCTATCAAAATTATCAAGCTGCTGAACTGAAATTTGGCACTGCTTTGTTTTTGGGGATGGAGAATAAGCTGAAAATGTCAATTTCTACGTATCTCACAGAGGGCGCCACTTGCGCGGTTTTTGGATCGTGCTTTTACTCGTAACTTTTGTGAGGTTATCTTTTTGGTGGAACAAGAGTACCTTTTTGTTGCAGAATGAAAAGGTGCGCTAAAATGACAAACCTGCAGGACCAAAAAGATTACCTCGCAAAAGTTACGAGTAAAAGCACGATCCAAAAACCGCGCAAGTGGCGCCCTCTGCGAAATACGTAGAAATTGATATTTTCAGCTTATTCTCCATCCCCAAAAACATAGCAGTGCCAAATTTTAGGTCAGCAGCTTGATTATTTTGGTAGATATAGCCATAATTCAATTTAAAAATAAGAACTTGAACGCACTGTATCTCTCAAACAAACAACATTTGTTTAAGCAATGTTGGACTCAATCGCAATTTTTTGGTCTCCCCTACCCCCAGTTTCGGGATTTCCCATTCCCAATGAATCACCCTGTATACAACACCCCAAAAACGAAATCTGTCAGTCAAATATTAAATCTCAAATTAATCAAAAAATACATTTTAAACCGACGCAAATTACTGTTCCGCTTCGCACAGTACAAAAGGTTAAAGTACCAGTCACGTTATCACATGACATAGGTATATTAGATTACACGGATCTTGGAAACTCAACTGAGATGCCCGCAGCAATAGTAAATGTAGTAGATTTTTTCGCTCTTACGACAATAACAAACTCGAACGAAACGCCTGTTAAAATCACGTTTTAAGAACCTCTTGATATTGAAACATTACACTTTTAATAAATTAAAAGAACTGCTCATTAATTCACCTATTTTAAAATACCCTGATTGGACAAAACCATTTGTTTTAACAACAGACGCTTCCAATATGGCTCTGGGTGCTGTTCTATCACAAGGAACACCTCCCAACGACAACCTCATTGCGTACGCCTCTAGAACTTTGAATAAGACATAACAAAAATACTCCACAATAGAAAAGGAACTGCTTTCCATTTGTTGGTCATGCAAATATTTTCGTCCATATTTATTTGGCAGAAAATTTCAAATTTACACAGACCATAGACCGCTGGTTTGGCTTTTTAACCTCAAGGAACCTAATTCAAAATTAATCCGTTGGAGACTCAAACTTGAAGAATTCGATTTCGAAATAATTTATAAAAAAGGTAAACAAAATACTAATACGGACGCCCTTTCACGAATTTCATTGAACGCCCTTGAAACCCAATCTGTAGTTAATAATCCTGGAGATATTAATACTGAAATTGACAAATTTTTAGAAAACATTGACCCTAATGTACGGTTGGCGTCAGACGAAACCGAACGCTAAAAATCCATTTCCTTGGGATATTTAGATTCCATCCTGACATTTGGCAACGTCGCGTTCGTCGGTCGCTTCATCCCTCGGTCTGAGCTTGAAACAGTTGTTTGTTGAATGGATTTTGGTATTATTACTCCAAAAGTCTCAAGAAAATGGCTTTACGTCGTTCGGTTTCATCTGACGCCAACTGTACCAGATAACTTAGAACCTGAACTTTTCACAGATTTTGATCCTAATGCTCTAAACCCCTCAAACAATTTTAATGTATCATATTTTTTGCCTCCATCAAGTTTACTGATAACGTTCACTATAAAATCGGAAAAAATAAAAATAATTTATTTCTCAAAATTTTCCTTATGTAACCTATAGATTTTTTTATTCTGTTGTATGCAGAATAAGTAGCTGATTCCAAAAATCGATTAAAAAGATATGATCCCATTTGAAAAAAAAAGTTCGTTTCCATAGCAATCACATTATGAGAGGTAAAACAAAATCGACTTGATAGGATTATGCAGAATAGGTCACAATGTAAGTTTTATTTAAACCATTTTTTTCTAAATATATTTTTTAAGAAGATGTAAGCATTATTCCATACATATGGGGCAGCCTGTATAACGAAACCTAAATTTAAAATTTTACAAAATATTCAGATTAGACCACCTCATACAGAAACATCCCAAACTATTCATAGTAATAATGAACCTGATGATTTTGCGGAAATTCCAATTTTAGACGATATCATAAATAATAAATAAAATCAATTAATTATAAAAAGATCTGTTAGCCTGAGGTAAACAGTGAAACAGCAATTTACAGTTGGGTTTTATTATATCAAATATGAACACATTAGTTGACAGACCGCGAACTCAAGTGACACTTCTTAGATCGCTCTATTATAATGCCACCCATTGAGCAGACATCAACTCTATACTACCTGGCAAATCGCACTTCGCAATCATCTAATAAATACTCTAACACTTCCAATCGACACGAACAGGTTTGTTCTATTGATTTTTCTATCAGTCCTAGATACTTCACGCACTTCTGGTGCTTAGGACGGGTCAAACATTTTGTAAAAATATTGGCGAGCATATTATCGGTACCTACATGAGACAATGAGAAATGTCCATGACTGAGTGCTTCGGGTACAAAATGGTAACGAATATCGATGTGCTTACTTCTAGCATGATAAGTAGGGTTACTAGATAGTCTGAGAGCACTCATGTTGTCGTTGTACAATTTTATCGCAGCCAATGAGGATATATTTAATTCCAGCAGAAATCTCTTCAGGTATATAGCTTCTTTTGCAGCTTCCGTAATGGCTATATACTCCGCTTCTGACAATATAAAACAGTATCTTGTAAAGGATCAGGGGCCGTGGTGGCGTCGCTCGTACCGTCGCTGACTTTTAGGCTGCATGTTTTTCTGCCTTCGATCGACCTTGGTTCGAGGCAGGCACATGCACATGTCTTTAAAGAAAAACACCGCTATGGCCAAGAGCGCTGGACAAATGTGGATTCACGGTATTGCTCCTAAATAGCTTTATCCGTGTGATTTACTAATTGTCCTACACTCACTGGGATTACTACGGTTTTCTAGGGGTTTCCGTAGTACTTGAGCGAATGCTATCCTAGTTCTATCGGGACAAAAAGTCGGCCCTAGCCGCAAATGGCAACGAAGACAAAATAATAGTAATTGCCCCCCTCCCCCGCACGAGCATGTGGCTGCTTCTGGGGTACTCCTAGTTTGGAGTATTGTGAGGGTGAGAATTATTATTATTATTATCTTCTGTCTTCCATACAGTTGCCCCAATCATCGTCCACATAACCAGAAAGAACGTTTTTCTTGGTTTGTATACAATTTCCAAATCTATCGTACTTTTCAAATATCTAAGCACTCCTTTAGCAGCAGACCAATGAGCATTACTATAACAGTTGTTAAATTGTGCTAAATAACTGAAGCAGAAACTTATGTTAGGACATGTACACAACGACAGATAAGTTAAAGCTCCAATCAGTTCTCTGTAGGGTAGTTTTTCCTCCTCTGAGATTTCATTTGATTCACATGTCAGTTTTGACAATTTGACAATCTTATCCATAGGTGTTGACACCGGATTTCAATTTGTCATTCCGAATCTTAGTAGGATATCTTTAATGTAACCACGTTGATGCAAGGATATCTGTTTGTTTTCTCTTGTAAATCCTATCCCCAAGCAATGGCCAACTTCAATAAGATCTTTGATATCAAACTTGTTCGACAGTTTTGCTTTAATATCGTTTATGAACTTCGAGTCTTTGGACAAAATCAGGATGTCGTCCACATAAATCACGATTAGAGTAAGTACTTCCCCTCTTTTAAGTTGATAGACACATGGGTCAGCTTTTGTAGGTACAGCACCACACTCTTTCTGGGGACTTGGTCAAGTTTATGATACCACACTCTTCCAGCTTGTTTCAAACCGTATAAAGATTTGTTCAGCAACAATTTTCCTTCAAGGTTGGATAACATCGACTTGGCTCAAATTATAAATTTACAAAATAGTCAAGAAAAAATGAAAACAAGTATGTTACATCAATTATCTCTTTTGCAAACAACAATCGATAAATTTAAAAAATTAGTAAGTAATATAACGCATAATGAAGATGTTTTAAAAAAACGAATATTACATCTAGAAAAGGTAATACAAACCATTGAACTTGATATTCTTATCACGTTTAAATCCACACACCAATACCGTTGTTTTTGCACTCGACGCGCGTTTCGCTAACTAAGTTAGCATCATCAGGAGATGATTAAAACAGTTTTAATAATAGAAATAAAAATCTATTCGAAAAAACTTAAAATTACATTTATATTGGAAGTGCCATTGGTAGACTCTGAAATATATCAATATTATCAATTACTTCCATTACCTATACCCAATAACCAAAATCGATTTAATCTCATACTACCCTATAAACCCTTCCTGGCACTCAGTAATGAGTACCAGGAAGTACGCATATATGGAACACGAATGCGATAGCTTAGCAAGCAAAGAATATTTATGTAAAGGAGTACACAGTGCTTACGTCACCGAAACTTCACCCTGTGCCGTTCAGCTTATTAGCCATCAAGAAAGTGTGACAACATGCCAACCCTTCGAATTAACATTTCAAGAAATCCAATTTTTCCAAATCTCGGAAAGAAAATGGATAATAACTGTTCCAATGCACCAAATAGCTGCTTCACTCTGCAACGAAATGGAAAGCAAACATCCTTTACTTGGAACCTATCTTCTAGAGTCAACCCCAGAATGTACCACGGAAATAAAATCATTCAAATTTCGTAGCCATAAACCCGGCCGTCTAAGTTTCAACGAAATCGAAATGCCCAAGTTCGACATTACTAAAATAAGTAATAGACGCATTGTTGCAACGTTCAACCCTTCATCACTGGACCTTAACACGGTAAACTTCAAAGAAACCAGAGACCTTCAAGATGCAGTCGAACGCCAAAAATCAGATATTGAAGAGAACGAACCAGTGCGTGGACACTTATATTGTACTTAATACTTATGTGTTTATTGATTTGTTTAATTTATGGAAATTTTATTGTAAATTATCTTCCATGTAAAGAACCAAAAAAATCAAAGGATGAAACAATTGTGTGAAAACTTAATCTTCGGGTAAGTTTCCATCCACCCGCGGAGGAGTTATGTTCTTCAAACTGACTACCATATGAAATAATAGACTTTGCTGAATTCACTAAAATGTAATGTATATAGGGCTAGACGCCTCAGTCTATCATCACACTTTGAGAGAAATAAAATTTTTAAAAATAAATTCGTTTTCCGCTCTGCGAAAGCTAGAGGATCTTTTTTATGCAATTTTTTCACTTTGTAATAAAAATACAACACTTTGGCAAAACATTTATATTAGGTAAAAAAACAATTGATAACTTATCTTTGAAACTTCCTGTATATCACAAACAAAAATTAATATCACACTTGAATTCTTTGCTCCTTTAAAATCCTGGATACAAATTTAATATCCTGCATCCATTTTACTAAGCATTTTTGATGCTGGTTACAAATTCTTTAAAAATTCTTTTTAGATTCTGACTTATTTAAATACATTTATATTTACTAGTAGCCAAAACAATATATTTTTCAGGTGTACAGGGTGTCTCAAGTTTTAGTCGGTAAAATGAAAGAGGCGATAGAACTCGTAGAAGTAAAAAGAAAAGTTCATATGGATTTGTATGCTTTAAAGCTTTATCTTCTAGATATAGGGTATTAAAGTTAATATAGAAAAACATTCTGTTGTAATAATTTTTTTGAATAACATCAGACAAAAAAATATTTTTAATTAATTAATCTACAAATATCAAGAAAGAGACAGTGGCGCGCTCAATTTTTTTCTTAAAATATCTAGTTAGAATGCCCTAGCTTCGTGCAGGGGCCACATTGGTGACGACTGTTGCACGGAGGTGTATAGAAAATTTCTTTTCAAAACTTAGTTTCTATATGCCTAAGGATACGTTTTAGCTTGGGTACTCGTTTCTGGTATGGGGAGGTTTCTCCCAATATGGCGGTCAAGATGGCTGCCTGGCCCATATGTAGTTTTATCAGAAAATTGCCTATATTTCGGAAACTATTGCTCCTAGCTCAAAATCGGAAACTACTAAAATTGATCACTAGATTATTTTTCGTTAGATGCGTTAAAATTTATATAAATAACTGTTCCAAGTAGTATAGCTATAGGGATACTGGATCACTTTGGTAACCCTATCCATCCGCATCTCCCCCGTATAGGGGTGGGGTGGCCTCCACGAGCAGTTGTGCGAAGAAGTCTTCAAGGTCATTGCCGAAGAAGTGGTGACACCTGCGAAGTGTCGCCAGCAGGTTGCCTGTGTCACCTCGCCGAAGAAGTCGACAATAACCAGAAGAGGTTGTTGAAAAAATGTGCCATGTCGTGAATGCTGGTGACACAGAGAGAGAACACCTGGTTAGGTGTGACGAGCCTAGCCTCGCCTTGCCGCGAAGAAGTCGTCGACAATAACCAGAAGAGGCTGTTGAAAATTATCGTGTTGAAATTTTTTTCAAAAGTCTCATTAAATCAAATGACGTCAATCCAATTATTGGAAGTGCAATAAACATGTTTACTTGAGATAACAATTTTTTCAAAAATGTAGTTAACAAATGACGTCAATCCAATTATTGGAAATGCGATAAACATGTTTACTGGATAATTTTTTCAAAAATCTAATTAATAGTTTTTATCACGAAGTAGAAATAAACTGTTAACAAATGACGTCAATCCAATTATTGGAAATGCGTTTACTGGATAATTTTTTCAAAAAACTAATTAATATTTTTTATCACGAAGTAGAAATAAAGTACAAAATAATATATTTTGGTCTTGGAAATGTTTTGCATAAACATGTTTACACGAATGAATTAGCGATAAAAGGTTTTTTAGAGATAACAAGTTTTTCAAAAATCTAATAACTACAAAATATTTGAACGAATATATCGAATTATCCTAATTATATATTATATATTTATTTATTTTTTTTTATTTTTTTTTATTTATTTATTATTTTTTTTATTTTTTTTATTTTTAATTTTTTTTTATATTTTTTTATTTTTTTTAATTTGCCTACAAGTAGAAATAAAGCAGTACAAAAACTTTTTTTCTTTAATAATACACAAATAACATTTATTGCGGTAACAAACCATCTATATAATTGTAAATAATACGAGCAAAATTGGTACTACAAGCACATTCAATTAATTCGTGATATCGACAAACAATCTGGCTTTTTTCTAATTTCGGACAGTTTGGATCGGACTCTAAATTAATTACATGTGGTATGATTGAAATAGATATGTGTTGAATGATACACTGCAACAGAAAATCTTTTTTCTCAAAACCATTTACGTAAATTCTGTCAATATCTGTTAGTTCTTTTGACAAAATGTCGTATACTTGATCATAATCGATGAATCCACTATCGTAATGAATTCCGATGTGATTGTTGAATAGGTTTTTTGCATTTTTCTTTTCTTCTTGATTTAGCAAGTGTAGCGGTGTTTTTGGTTTAAACACATAATGTTTCATCTCGTAACCATTGTAAATTGCTAGTTCTTTAACTTGAAATTCGGGAGGAGTATGATATCCTTGAAGATCTACGACGATGAACTTCATCTTGCAAAGTTTGAGACAAACTGAATGTTATTAAGCTGAACCTGTGTGTTTAAATACTAAAACGTCTTTTCAGTTTGATTTTTTCTGCATGTACTAAGTCTAATTACAAATCTATTTTTTTTGTATGGACAGATGTCTTCTCTTTCGACGCAATCATTTAGATTTACAAAACATTTATTTTGTTGTTGTAATTCGTGATCACATCTCTTAACCTCGAGAGTCTTTTCATGCGATAAAAAAATTACTTTGTCGGTTAAATCTAAAATCTTTTGTTTACCCTCTTCGATTAAGGAATAAGCAATTTTAATTTTACTCTCCCAAAGATTATTTTTTTCTTTTAAAGTATTTTGCAAAAGTTGTAGGGATGATTCAAGTTGAATGTTTTCCTTAAGTAATTTTGTAGCGTTAACGATTCCACTTAGGTTCATAGAATTTTGTTCGTATTGATCGATTTTTTCCATACAGAAATTGTTTACTTGTAGTTCTTTGTCGTACATTTCCATATAGGAATCCAGTCTTTCGGTGCATTCTTTATACATTATCGAATTGGTATCGTATAAAACATTATAGTCAGATTTCAATTTGTTGTGTTGTTGTTTGCATGACTCGAGTAGTGCAGATGCGTTGTAGGCTTCTGTGGTGGTAACATTTTCAAATTTTTTGGTTGCCATCATCGTTACGCAATTGATTACTAAGAAAATTAACGAGAATACAAAATTAAAGTGGTTGTTGTTCATTATTCTTCTGTTAGTAACCACAAAGTTTGTTGTCGACACTTCCAACAATACTGAAACTTTCTCATTCGAGGCCTAACATTTAAAGTAAAAAATATACTCTGTCTCTCCAACATTTTGTACACAGATAAGAAAAATAAGACATTTGTTGAACGACTTGGAGTCTTGGTGATATATAAAAGAAGAATGATATCATTAGAGACTAAAACAGTTTATTTATAGTTATTAATTAAAAAATACATAACTTACATAAATTACATTATTTCTAAGTAGTTGACTAATTTTTACATAATTTTAACTACATTTGTAAGTGGACTATATTTTACTAGTCGATCGTGAAGAATTAAACAGAAAGCTGTTGTATTTGCAGGAACATTTTTGTCCGTTTCAAATTCCAATCTAATGTCAACGGCTCCATTTTTTAAACTTTCATTTTGTCTACTACAATCGATGACAATCAATGGAGCTATACTTTTAAATTTTTCCAAATTCAAACATGGTTCGATTGAATGTTTGTAGTAGTAGGATTGTTGAAACTGAGTATATATTTCATACAAAATAGTAAAATGTTTTTTTATCAAAATTAAGATTCAAATTGTCATACGGATACACTTTTGAATTAAGATATAGCTTGACGTTTATCAGGTTACAATGATCAAAGTGACTATCATCTTGAGAGATTTGATTTTTTTAGCTGTTTGAAGACCTACAATTATGAAGCGAGGTTTTTCCAACTGATTTGTCGCTTTTACGTTCCACGTGTGTCTAGTTGTTACTTGTAGTACGGGATACTCGTGCAATTCGCAACTACGAAACGCGATCTCCAATTCTCGTCCTTTTTCAATGTACTTTAATAAAAACGCAGCTTTTCCACATCGGCTACTTGAACATGCGGCATTTTCCATAAAACTTTAGTTAGTTCAATTTTTGGATTTTCTGTAGCCTTACTAGTAATAATTGCAGTATGATCTGTGGAACTTCTAATCAATACCAATTCTTGTCGAACATTTATTAAAATTTTTTTGAAGTCTTCACAGAATCCCAATAACATTTTAACGGTATACACACGCTAAAATTTCCATCCGAATCGACAATGTCGGGATTGTCTAAGTGTTTCAGCCGGCACCTTCGTATCTTACCGATTCGCTGTTGGTAAACGATACATAACCCTTCATGCATGAAGTTGTACCTGGATTGCGTACGCGATCTATTGTGATTCCTCCAATTTCATAACAAAATGTAATGTAGTACTAGCTTTGTCCTCGGTATCGGTTAGTTTTCCTTCGATGTATAGAAAACTTTGAGAAGGTAGAGTGTAGATGTCTTGTGTCTGAATAGGTAGACGAATCTCATCGAATTTATTTAAGGTTGTATTAGCATACGGCGGGTGACTATGAATTTCACAGTTTATAATGGAATTATCCATTAAAACGTGTTCACCCACATTTAAAATGTTAAAACTCATCTTGTTGTTGTTGTTGTTGTTTGTACGAGGTCGCACAAGAACACCTTTTATAAAATTATTTATTTATTTAATTTTATATATTTTATAAAATTCTAAAACCCAAAGATTTTAAGAATATCTTGTTTTCTGATGTTAACACCTTGGTAACTTTCGATACACTGTTGTTTTTTCTTGCTACGACTTCTTTTAAAATGGGTTGTGGTGGTGCAAACTGCTGGTTATACCTAAATACCATTGTTAATCAATTGCTTTAAATGTAGTCTTACTGTGACCATCTCTTCACACAAATTGATAAGTTTACCGTCTTGATCCACAATTTTAAGAACAATCTCATCGATGTATCTTGTGTGGATTGTTAGGTAGATAACGTTTGAAACTTTTTCCACAATTTTGAAACCGCTCGGAACTGTTGGATAGAGTGTATGCAGAATGTGAACGAGAGAATTATTGTTGTAGGAATTTGTAATTAAATTGCAATGGATACAGATTGAGTTTACTTTTGAAATGTTTATAGGAAAATCGGAAATGTGTTTTCTGTTAGCATTTAATTTTTTCTTTTTAAATCCCAGCAGAGGAGCCATAGAATCGGATTTTTCAAAATTAATTGTCTTGTTGCTTTTAATTTCAAATCGTAAAGTATTGACTTGGTATTCATTTTTAAATAAATGCTTTCATCTTCTTCCTTTAGAATTGTATTAGATACCAATGTAGAATGTTTTTTCTTATTGCTCGATTTTTCTTCCTTTTCTGAAATTTGTTGGAAAATACTTTTTTCAATGTCGGTAATTTCGTAGGAACCTTCGGGTATTTCAAATGCATGTTTGCCAATATAAAATTTTTTATTGGTGTTATCAACGTTGGGAATGGAACTAAAAGTTACAAAGTCAATTAGACCCAAAACATACTCTTTTTCATCGGACAGTACGATCGGTGGGTAAATTTTTGATGACAACACCGAATCTCTAGCTGACAACGTAAAAGTATAGGAACACATTTTTTCTGATTGAAGGTTTTAAAGTAAATGAAAGAAAAGCTAATTAGACTTATATATTTATTGAGTAAGAAATATAATACATAATTGTCCGCAATTTACAGAGTTAAATTTTTGATAAATAGCATGATTATATAAAATGTTACAGGGTCCTGCAGACTGAAAGTACTCTAAGGCTTCCAGGGGTGGTCGGAGATTTCCATAACTGTCAAAGTACCAAAGTCGTTTATCGAATTTTTTGTACGCTGTCCAATGGGTGCCTGGTCCGTCTCGCTCATCCAAATTAATAATACCCGTTTCAAATTTTCTAATTTTCTTTGGTAAACCATCTCATATATACTCCTCTAAAATGTGGAATTTTTAAAGTGTGCGCATAATGTTCCAAGTCGATGTTTGTCGTTGGATTGTTCATTGGTAAAATCATTTTGGAGGTGGTGGTGTGCGACTGCTTCTCCGACAATTTGTATGGTTTTAAAAAAAGCCCAAGTCCTGTTTCAGGGTTTCAGATACAAACCCTTACCCACGGCGATCGATTCCATCGTTTTGTTGTGACGATGTGCTTCTTCGAGTTGTCGTTTTGCGGCTCTGGCATCGTTGACGGCTTTTGCTATACCCGCTGCTCCTCCACTAAGAGCACCCAAAGCACTCAAACCGGCAAAAATGGGTATTAGAGGTAAAATTCCTCCAGATTTTGGCACTTTGATGACACGAGATGATGAATTAATTTTGTTTTTTAATTTGTGAGGTGTTTTAATAGCCACTTGAATAGCTTCCCCCAACGTTCTAGGTTTTTCTTGAATAATTTTTGATTTCAGCTGTCGAACTATTTGTAAAAAATTTTGTTTTTTCTGTTTTTTCTGTTTTTTTTTTATTTTCGTCGTGGAATTTTTCTAGTAGAACGTTTAGATGATGCCATAATCACCTATACCACTTTTAGTTTGTTTGGAATTTCGTCGTTAATGTCACTTGTGATTAGTTTTCTTTTCCTATTTGGTTTTGGTAGATCAATTGGTGAATCAATTTTTAACTTTAACCACGTCATCTCCATTCGATTCGTTGTCATCGTTTCGTTTTCTTTTTTGTGGTGTTAATGCACTTAGTTTAATTCTTTTTTCCGGTAGAATTTCCCCATCCAAAAATTTTCTTTTTAAAATTGGTTTGTTTATAGGATAGTCACCTGCAATGTCCATCGGTTCTTCTTGCATTTTTCTCTCTTGTTTGAGTTTTTTTGAACGTGGTTCTCGTTTAGATTTCTTTACAGTTTGTCGTTTAGAAGTAGTAGTAGTCAATTGTAAAATTTCAATAGCACTTGCGATGTTTTGCATCGAATTTTCCAATTTTCTAACGCAATTTTTAATTTCGCGTTTTTTTAAACCCATTCCAAGTTTAACTTTAGCTTTCATCGCTCCCGCAACGCCCAACGAATTCAATTTCTCACCGAAAGATGCTTCCTTCGATCTGAACCTTTCGAGTGCTTTCTTCGTTTTAAATCTTTTTCTTGAGAGTATGCTATATCGTGATCTTTGCATGCTCTATCCAAACCGTTAATACCGGGGTCACCGCGAGAAAGACGTTCTTGTAGACGAGTTCCCGGACCACAGTACTGATAACCACCGGGTATATGTAATTCGAACGGTAATTTGTTGATTAACGTATTCAGTAATCCTTGTCCACAATAGACCTTCATAGTCGATTACTGTGAAGTGAATATAAAAATTAAGAAATACATTTTTATATAACATTTTACTAACAGTCGTTGTTGAATGAGTGTGCGTGTGAAAATGAAATTAGTAAAAACAACAGGCTTTAAACATCGAAAGTGATGTGTTTAACGATGAGAAGCAAAACGTTAGAAAACATAGAATTTTACTTCCGTCGACAGTAAGATGTTTAGTTGTCGGTCCGTCCAATTGTGGTAAGACAAATGTGATGCTCAATCTACTCGAACATGAGAATGGACTAAGATTTGAAAATGTCTACATATACTCGAAATCATTATATCAACCGAAATACAGGTATTTGGACAAGCTGTTGAAACCAATCAAAGGGATCGGTTACTATCCGTTTAATGCGAGCGATGACATACTACATCCGTCTGAAGCAAAAGCAAACTCAATTTTTATATTTGATGATGTCGCATGTGATAACCAAGATGTAATCAGAGACTACTTTAGTATAGGTAGACACAATAACATTGATTCATTTTACTTATGTCAGACTTACGCTAAAATTCCGAAACATTTGATAAGAGACAATGCTAATGCTTTGATTCTTTTCAAACAGGACGATTTAAACTTAAAACACATCTACAACGATCACGTCGGTACAGACATGACATTTGAAAAGTTTAAAACAATTTGTTCGTTCTGTTGGAAAAATCCACACGATTTTTTAGTGATTTTCAAAGACTGTGAACTTGTTTACGGTAGATATAGGAAAGGATTTGATCAATTTATTTATTTGAATTGAAGAAGTGAACGAAACCAGTTCTGGAGAACTGCTTTCTGTTCTGGAGAACTGCTTTCTGTTTTGGAGAACTGCTTTCTGTTCTAGACCTGTTCTGGACCTGTTCTAGACCTGTTCTAGACCTGTTCTGGACCTGTTCTGGACCTGTTCTGGACCTGTTCGAGACCTGTTCGAGACCTGTTTGAGACCTGTTCGAGACCTGTTCTGAGACCTGTTCTAGACCTGTTTTGTTGAAACATGAATGAAAAACAACTAAAGAAAAGACTTATTACAAAACGTAGAAATGTAAAAAACAAACTAGAATTGTTGAAAAGTGGAGAGATTGCTCAAGAGAGATTATTGAATCCCATAACAAGACATTTGATTAATATCGAATCTAAATTATCACCGCTACAACCGCAATCACCAATAACAACAACAACTTCAACAACAGCAGCAACAACTGTCGAAGATGCGAAGAGAGAAATTGAACCAAAAAAGGGAGTTATTAAGAGAAAAATGAAGAGAACAAAATCATTACAATACGATACCGAGGATTATAATAATGCAGGATATACCGAAACACCTAAAATCCCACGTAGACTATCTATAGAACTGTCATCACCTTTTTCCGTTAAACAAAACTACGAAGATAATGATGATGATGAACCGAGTGAGATAAAACAATCGATTTTGGAAAATATAAAATCAGACAATGATGATGATGATGATGATGAAGATGCTGATGAACAAGAAAAAAGGGAAGAAAAAACACGTTTTACAAACATTGCAGAAGAGTCATATAGGGATTATTTGGAACAGTATGATCCTTTACCGAGAAAATACATAAATGGAATGTATAAAGATGAAGAAAATAAAGAATTTGATCACAAATACGGTATTCGTTTAGATAAAAATAGTGAAAAATTCATGATTGGAGATTCAAAAGTAGACATTGATGGTTCTGACATCTTAGTTAAAAATAAACGTTTTAGAGGTACCCAAGGATTGTACGAATTGCTTTTTAAAAAAAGTCCTCACAATTTCACCCCAGAAGATCAAGCAAACTATCAACAAATTGTACTCAAGACCAATGCAAATCGACGTCATTATAAACCTAACAAACAGGTTGATGGAAGTAGGCTTAAAAAATATAAGTCAATTATTGCTCCAATAACAACTGGTAAAGGAATGTTTATGGAGGTGAACGAACATAAAATCGATTACATTCATTGGGACGATCCAAACGAGTTAGTCGATAGACTTCGTTTGTTGTTGGCATCACAGGCAGCAGGTCATATGGGTCACACCAACGAGATTAATTCCATAATCGAAGAATTGAAAGAAGCCAAAATTGCGTAATTGCTGCTATGATTACAGATTCTAAAAGACAAGTTGTTGAGGAAATTCACAAACCAGCTAGAATCAATTTTCCTAGGCGTAGAACTATAATAAAATCCTTATACGATTTGTTTCAAGCCGATTTAGTTGAAATTATTCCCTACTCAAAGGAAAATAAGGGTTACAAGTACATACTAGTAATTATAAATTGTTTTTCAAAATACGTTTGGGCTCTACCTTTAAAAAATAAAACTGCTTTTGAAGTTGCAAATGCTATGGAACAAGTCCTTAAAAAACAAACACCAAAAAATTTGCACACTGATCTAGGTAAAGAATTCTACAATGATACGTTTAAGAAAAAATACGGTGTCAATCACTACAGTGTATTTAGCGAAAAGAAAGCGTCTATGGTGGAGAGAGTGAATCGAACACTAAAAGGTATGATGTGGAAAGAATTAAGTTTGCAAGGTAACTGTAAATGGTTATATTTGCTTCCAAAAATTTTGATAATATACAACAATAAAAAACATAGAACGATCGGTATGAAACCGGCTGACGTAACCGAAAAACTTGAAAAACGTCTGTTGAGTACAGTCTACAATAACATAAAAATTGTCGACTTAAAAAATAAATTTAAAGTTGGAGATCACGTACGCATTTCGAAACTACGAGGGTTCTTTGATAAAAAAAATACATACCCAATTGGTCAACTGAAATTTTTACTATTAGTAAAGTGCAACTGACAAATCCTACGACATATTTGCTAAAGGACTCTAGCGATCAGACCATTTCGGGAGGATTCTACAAGTATCAACTACAAAAAGTAAAGTATCCCGATGTGTATTTAGTTGAAAAAATTTTAAAAAGACATCCGGATAAAGTGTTTGTGAAATGGTTGGGATTCGATAACAAACACAACAGTTGGATCGATAAGACGAACGTTGCATAACATTTCACTATAAATATAACATCCAATCCGAAATTGGTTTTAGTGTTTTATAGCAGCAGCGACGACGACGTCGACGACGACACGATGGTAAACCGAAATTTGTTAGAAGAGGAGCGAATAAGACAACATCGAGCAGTCGAGAAAACGCTTAGGATGCCTATGTACAGACGAGAGTTGCAAAATGTATATGCGGTGTGTCGAAACCCCACCCAGTTGTCATCAAACGATGTAAGAAGGATAATAAACTCATCTAAATTCATTAGTCGAGAAGGAGGCAACGCTTTTGCTAGAAGATTTGATCTTCCTGACAATCCATCGCATTCTCCTATGAGTTCGTCAGATTCATTAGCCGATTAAACAGATAATTTTAAAAGTTTTTCGTTAGTTTGAATTTAGTTCTCGACAAGTGTGCACCATGTTTATTATCGACGTCCAAGGGTTTCGGTATGGAGATGAACACAATTTTTTGTGTAAAGAAATTTCAATTTTAAATAGAAATATGGGAACTGCCGTACACAAGTTTGTAAACTTATTCTAGATTTGACTCAATTCAAACCGAAAGTACAGTGTCACATGTAGTGGTTAACGAGAAATTTGCACGGTTTGTGTTTCGACAGTTATAGCGAAGACTTTTTGACCTACGAAAACATCGCCGATTTTATAAAGGAACAAGTAAAAGAAGAAAAAGTCGTAGTTAAAGGCCTTCAGAAGAAAATATGGTTGGAAAATTTTCTACCAAATAACCAAATCACCGATTTACTCGACGATGGATGTCCGACACTGGAGAATTTGAAGCTCGCATTTAAGTCGTACCACTGTTTACAACACGTAAATGATACTTTAAATTGTACTTTGGAAAATGTATACTACTTGTATATTGGACTGTTTATTGTAAAAGGTTTTAAAATAAATAGACAAATTTATATCAAGTTTTTTATTCTATCAAATTTGAATTACCAAATTTGTGCATATACTTCATCTAATGGTTGTTGTTGTTGTTGCTGTTGGAGAGGTGGTGACAACGGTGACTGCGACGACGATGACATCCCGCTATATGTTTCTCTCCTTCTACGTTTTTCTTGTTGTTGAGGTGGTTGCTGCTGCTGCTGTTCCTCCTCCTCATCATGAATCTCTTGCAAAGCCGCCGCCGACTCCAAATACGCTCGTTTTACTCCTCCTCCTACACGACGCAAATCGTGGTCTTCCTCATCCAATAAATTGAATTTGTACTTTCTCACTGTAGCCTCCAATATTTTGAATTCTTCATCTTTTTCTATTTTCGCCCTCATGTATCTGACTGGTAAATTTCCGAATTGCTTTTTTAACATTACTGCCGTCGGACAATACGATAATGAAAGGAAGACTTTGTCCCCTTTCATCTTCAATTCTTTCACACCATATCTAGAATAAACTAAAATTAAATTATGTTCACTAGGATGATTCAAATAAATTAATCGATAGACTGCTCTGCTGCCTATTTATTGAGAGTAAAATTTGATTTGATGTTTAGTCTTCTCTTTGCACTTATAATAAATAATATGCCTGCTCCAGTGACATTCAAATGTATCAAGTGTGGCGGTGAAGCAGACCGACCTAACGAAAAGTGTTTTTCTTGTCACCCCGAAGAAGTCGTCCGAGAATTAGAAAAAGCTAAACACATGCCTAGCAACTATTCACCTGATCATCCGTCAAATAAATAAAAAGAAAAAAATTAATATAATTACTGAAACAACTGAGTAGTAATACAAAGAGAGTACGGGCTCACTTTGACCTCAGTTGACCCCTTGATCCAGAGAGTCCCCTACGGCCCGAGGTCACGGGAGCAAAGTGGCTACGTCATGCCCGAGGTCACGTGACGTCACCGGATGACCCCAGTTGACCCCTAGATCCTGATAGGTTAACCTTTGACCTTTGGGCCACGTGTGACCCCCAGTTGACCCCCCCCCCCCACTCCAACGACGGGGCAACCCCCACTCCAACGGCTTGGTGGGGTGAGGTCTATATATTCGTGCGCAAGAGCAGTTTTCCCGTTATATACACTTACAATTTCCCACAGTCTGATTTGCCGAGTTCAAAATGCAGTCGTTCCTGAATCACCTGAACAAGAATTTGATCGTCAAGAAATTCGAAAGCGTTCAAAATATGGACGTGGATGAAAATTTTCAAATCACGAGCGTGGACAAAGTGAACACGCAATACGGAGAGAAGGTCTACGTAGAGTTCGAAGAATTTAAGACGGTGCTGCCGCAACGATACACGGCCGAGTTTACGCCCCAACGGATCGAAGAAATTAATAGGGATATCGGTAACGGAAGGAGGTATTACATGAAGAGTCTTGGACCCGTCGGCCGATCTACAAATATCGAATTTATTGTAGAACCATGACGAAGCTGGAGTACAGAAGAAAACTGCAACAATATTTGAAGAATTTAGAAGCATTGAAATATGAACTTATGTTATATGAAATTAAAATGAAGATAAATCATATTGACTTACACAATTAATTTTTAATAAACGTTTAAAAATCTTTTGTTGTGTTTTTTTATAAGAATCTTTGTGTTGAAGGGAAAACACCTGAAGCATCATATTATAATAAAACTCTCACTCTAAGCAATAATATCACTCTATTCCACTGTTATGTGTATACAGGGTGATTCTTAACTTATACACATAAATTTGGAAAATTGTAGGTTATGTCAAGTAATGGCTAATAATGAAAAAAAAAGTCTAATAAAATTGTTATCGATAAGGTCTGCGTTTGTGATCTTATGAACCATAATTTTTAATTTATTTGTGCAAATAAACCCCGAATTGTTCAAGTACACAAAAATATAACTCAGCTGTTGCGTCGCATCGGGTTACTCGCTGCGAACGCGTGACCGCATAGTAAATATATAGTAAGAGAAAACACGTGGAATAGTTCACGACAGACGCCTGCTTTGTTTGGTCGAGCACTCAGCGATTTTGCTGAAACCGCATATAGAACAATAGGCTACAAATTTCACCCAATTATCTTCTAAATAAAAAAATCTGAAAAAATTGCAGATAGAATAATAAACGGAAAATTTGGGAAAATCAGCATGTAACGCAAACGATTTAGGCCGGAATCTTCAACTAGACACGTGGAAATTCGAGGTAGACTCCTTGGTATCAGGAAATGTGATACATTATGGTAAATAAGAAACCACGTGGAACCGTATATGATGCGATGTACAACGTAAACAATTAGTACGTCAGGGGCTCGGATTTTCTGCTGATGCAGGTATATCGTGATTTCCAAATATATCTTCTGATCGGCTGATCGGAAAAAATCCTCATATAGCGCAATCGATTTTGGGGCCACCCCTTGGGGGGGGTGGACTTAGTCTTTCAGTAAAAAAAATACGATGTAGAGGTTGTACCAAAAAAAAATTGGAAATAATTATTTATTCCAGTAAAATATACACAAGACCGAAAAAGGTAATTGCGCGGCTGTCCCATTTTATACACCCTAGCTGTTTCAGTTCATCTCGTTTGGAAAAATTTTAGGGGTTATTACTTTTTTAAATACCGGTTTCCTCAACCTTATTTGAAAGTAAATATTTTTTAGTTCCCCACAGAAGGAAATAATGACGATATTTTATACCGGTGGATTCAAAAAATATATAAGGTTAGGAAAAAACCTTGGTAGGCAAACGCGGCTCTGCTGACCAGACAAAAAAAAACCTTAGTCGACAAATAATGGCCTATAAGAAGGGTGCGTGATTCCACGTATCAGTTCGAGTGCTCCAAGATGCAAGTAAGTATATACCAGCTGTCCCATTTTTAAACAGCTAGATATTTGGAAACCTTTCGTAAAAAAATTCCCAAGGATTACATGAGCAAAAGAAAGAAAAAAATGTAAATATACCAGCTGTCCCATTTATAAACCGCTTGATATCTTGGAAACGAAAACTTATATAAAGGAAGTAAAAGCTATATCTTAATAGGCGGAGGACCGACTGTCATTCAGACAGGTGAAAATTTTTTGTGATTTTTTGTAGAAGTTTTTTGCCAAAATTTTTTTTTGTCAATTTTTTTTTCGTCAAAATTTTTTTTTGTCAAATTTTTTTTTTGACAATTTTTTTTGCCAAAATTTTTGTTTGCCAAATTTTTTTTTGCCAAATTTTTTTTTGTCAAAATTTTTTTTGTCAAAATTTTTTTTTGCCAAATTTTTTTTTTGTCAAAATTTTTTTTGTCAAAATTTTTTTTTGTAAAATTTTTTTTGACATTTTTTTTGCCAAATTTTTTTTTGTCGAATTTTTTTTTGCCAAATTCTTTTCCGACAAAATTTTTTTTGATACAAATATAATTGCTAACGTTTAATTTGTTTACCCCATTTACGAAAATGATAACAAAATTGGATCAGACAAGATGTTTTTTCGAAGTATAGTTTTTAAACACAGGGTGCCACCACCGGTTTTACGATATAGGTTTCAAAATGCGACGCAAGTACATAAAAAAAATACCTTAGAGATAAGAAAACAAAATACAACTCACCGAAAGATTCTTGATGATGTATAAAAAGAAATCAGGTTACATCTAATGCCCCAGACAGTAAAATAAACATCCCCGAGCTATCAGATATAACCAAACATCATTTTTCTAACGGCACAGTCATTTTCACGGGAAAAACAACCAGTAACCGTTCAAATTCCATAGATAGGTACTGCCGTAATCCAAAATTTCACTGAACTACGCGTATCTATTATACTGAAGTAGGTACTGATACACTTCCATCTTTCCAAAGAAAAACAAACACGAAACTCAGACTTTCCATATATTTATTACAACGCCTCGATAGAGTCTTTATCTGTGGCCACGACCGAGAATCTACTGAAGCAAGTGCGACGCATAGGACGTGAAAAGTGCCGAGTTGGTTTTATTAAACAATGAAACTTATACCTACGTATATATAAAATAAATGAGAAATATGCCAGAGATGTGAAACCTAATTGTGTTGCAAGTTTGAGGGTCCAAAAAAAATATATTGGCTTTAATTTTTTAAGGTGAGAAACACATCTAACAGCCAGTTTGGAAATATACAAGGCAAAAAAAGTAGTGATGTGGCTGTCCCATTTTATGTTTTATACAGGTTGGGTTATTTTAGAATAGTTGTTCAATAGACCGAGACAACATCATAAACGCTTCCCGTTAGAACAGAATGTGATGAAAAGAAAAATTCCATCTGGGTCAAGCTACTACATAACCAAAATAAAAAATACTGAACGTTATAAAATTTAAAAAATCATATTTTCAACGGATTTTTATCCTCTGAAAATTGTTCTTGTGTAAAATTCAGTTTCTCTGGGTCAAGCTAGGTGGTAACTATATAACCAAAATAAAAAATACTGAACGTTATAAAATTTAAAAAATCATATTTTCAAGGGATTTTTGTCCTCTGAAAATTGGTTTTGTGTAAATTGAGTTTCAATAAGTTACTAATTGAGATAATAGGAAAAAAATCTTAAGAATCTCTTATAGAATTCTGAGACAACGACCCTGAGAGTAAATATCATACAAAAATCTTTGTGCGTTGACTTTCAACTCAATTTAATAATTAGGTTTAATAATGACAATTTTCTCGATTATCTAGAATCAAAAATATTGCGAGTGGCAATTTTCTAGATATCATGTGAAGCCTTATTATTGCGTCGTAAGTTAGAGGATCCAAAAATATTGGCTTAAATTGTTTAGTAAATGCGATTAAAATATGTTTAGTTTATCAACAGTTAATTGTAACAGCTTATAATCTTAGAAGCTAAACTCTTTAAAAAAATTTTTAGACAAAAAGTTGTAGTTTAATAATGGTCAGTTGGATTCCTTTTGAATCATGTTTGCATATTACCTACAAGGAGTTACAACCTCAAAACATAGAAATCGCTCATTTTAAACCGATTTAATAAAAATTTCACCAAAACAATACTTTCACTCATATGATACACTTCTGATTAATAAAAAAGGCACCATAGGTAGTAATAATAAGATATTCAACGGAATTTTTATCGACTGTTTGCCCATTTTGCTAGCTTTTGGGGGTATTCCTTGATATTTTAGACTGATAAAAATGAATAATAAAAATTAAAAATAAAAATTTCACCAAAACAATACTTTCACTCATATAATACACTTCTGATTAATAAAAAAGGCACCATAGGTAGTAGTAATAAGTTATTCAACGGAATTTTTATCGACTGTTTGCCCATTTTGCTAGCTTTTGGGGGTATTCCTTGATATTTTAGACGGATAAAAATGAATAACTAAAATACAAAACGCACTGTTGACTTTACTTACGTGAATAGTAAGCCTATAATACGTATCGAAAACAGAGAAATATTCAGGTCAAGAAAAAAATGGCCTAATTTACAATAAAAAATATAGCAGACAACATAGCGATGACACCGATTTACCCGTTTTGCTGGTAAAAAGTAAACAAAGGTACCTATTGCGATTCTAATCAGGCATTTCCAACGGAGATGCCTTCAATACACCCACGTGGGAGAGCCGCCGGTGTTTCGTCACATGCAATATCGCCGCTCGAGATGGAAGCATCTCGGCCTTTCGACGCATTGCGCGCCACTTCGTTTGTTGAAATCTGGCCGCCGCGCCGCCGTCAACTTGCCCGGAGATGCCTCGCTACGTGGTGCGTCGCATACTCGCCGTCACGTGGTGTATGGGCGCCAGCTTTTGGCCAATTTCAAGGGAATCGTTTTTCATATTTTCGACGGATTTTCGTCCTTTTTGCAGACGTTACACTGCTAAATTGATCCGTTTTGCTGGCAAAAAATATTTCTATCGCCATGACTGAGTCACGACGCTTGACCTTATGCAATTCGCTGCTGGCGCAACTTCCAAAAGCTTCCCCAAATATCTTAACATCTCAAATGGGTCAAGTTTTCGGCTAGTTTAAAATTTATAAAAGTGGTGGGGGTAACGTCTTAAAAAGTGTATGGAAAAATATAAAAGTGGTGGGGGTAATGTCTTAAAAGTGTGTGACCGATGCTTTTTCATTCAAACGTCTGTGCAACATGGAGATCAGATTCTTTTTTGATCGACAAGCAGTAAACAAAATAAGACAAGAAGTCGTGAGAGATGGTATTGCAAGAAGTATGTTCGATCAGTGGTGCCTAGATAAAAAAATATCGTGCTATATATTATACGTTGATGCTAAACCGGTTTCATTTGTCCTAATGTCAAAAATTGATTTCGACCCTTTAAACAAACACTCCAACCCGAAAAATCTCAATTTTGTTTTTACCCATGAAGAATATCGTCGAAGAGGATATGCGTCAAGACTAGTGAATCATATTAAGAAAATTAATCAATTTACGTCTTTCTGTTCTAATACCAATTCAGAAAAACTTTTTGAAAACTGTTCATGTATTAATTACGGAGAAATAAATTATAACACCATGTATAGATCCCCTAATAAAATGTTTGTGTCAATTTTTCTTCTTTTTTTTTCACAAAGCACCTCAAAATCGGGTCCATTATTGCCGAAATCCTCCAACATTGATGATTCAGCAAGAAATTAGACTACACCCTGATGTACGCCTCTGAAATCCGGGTGTCATCAAACATCTGTGCTCCCACGATCCAGGTACGAGCGCGGCTGAGATATTTTGCATCGGAACCCTAGACGCAGCGGCGCTCCGTGGCGCCCGGCGTTTTGCTGTGCAAGTCTCGATAAAAAATTTGGCCGACGAGCGTGGCCGAGAAATTGAAGAACCACGTCGCATTTAACTGACAATCATCATGCGTTCGTTTCCTACTTCGAGGTAGAATACAGAACGCAATAAAAAAAAATCGAAAATGTTTCACACCTTCAACAAAAATTTTTAATCGCAAATTAGACGTACAGTTTCATATGGATATTAGTTATAAATAGGTTGAATTGTTCTTTTATATATATTTTTAAATTGTAACAAAACTATATGCATTCATTTTCCCACCACCTTTGAGGTAGAATGCAGGTCTAATCCATGTTTGATCAAACATATTAGAGAGATACAAAGAATAGTGTAATTTAAAAATATGGGATATTACCTTATAAGCTTATATTATGAAAGTATGGAATCACAAACAACCGTTTCGAGCTGCAGGGAGAGTCGCAAACTTGATGATACAAAATTCATTTTTTCATACAAATCCTAAACAATATAGACTAGAAAAGATTAGAGTAAAAACTAGATAATGCAAGTTGGGGCCTTCCTTCTTTCGCCACTGGGGTTGAAACCCAATCTTGAGAGAAACAAAACCATATGAAGGGTACACGGGAAAAACAGGCCAAGTCATTTTTTGTTGAAATTGGGATTACAGTGCCATCTTGTGGTAAATTGTGTGCTCTTTCAAACCAACGTAATAGTCAGGGGAAAAACAGGCTAGGTCACAATATACGTATTACTTTAAAATACCCATACACGGGAAGAATAGGCTAAGTCAGCGCGGAACAGGGGAACAACAAGCTAAGTCATAATAAAAATCGCATAAAATCGTCAGCTGTTTTGTTTAAGGTTAGCAGTTAATTATCGTGATCGTGTTTGCGCTGGCGTCTTTGTACAATCATTACATCACAATAAAATCATTCTTCTGAAAAGTGAAGTTTGCGATAATTTGTCTAACAATAATCAAGACCAAAACGAGCTATTTTTCATTATATTTAAACAAAATTGCCAAATCCCACTGGTTTATAAACTTCACTATGAAATGTGCTATTTATTCACGATTAGTAACATATTGTGGCGTCGGGTAGATGAATTGAGATTAAAATGGTGGAAGAAGATAACAGAAAGAAGTTGGGTTAACAAAAGCTGACTCCTATACAAAAGTATGCAATACCTATCATAATGACAAGTCAAGACTTGGTGGGGTGTATTCAAAACAGGCTCTGGAAAAACGGCGGCCTTTTTACTACCCCATCATCCACTAGATCGTTTCTGACCAAACACCGCTCTTAAAAACTGAGAAATATCTGAAACGTTGTTTTTCACAGATATATGTGATACAAACACCGTACAATATATTGGAGAGGAAACAAAATTAATATTATAAAATGTACTATTTAGGCATTGGAAAAGAAACAGAACCAAGCCGTAGATAAATATTTAATTATAGCAGCGTAGGTAATAGAAGATTTTAACGATGATTACCACAGTGACTTCCTTCCAAATTTCGATAAGTGGAACCGTTTATCAATGACTCCACCGTGACTTTCTACCCCTGCGATTTTCGCTACCTAAAGCAAGCACTCTAACAATTTTTCTAGAGAACACATAGCCTAAAAGTCTGCCTAATATCCTTACAGAGGTATCTTTTAATTAAAAATATTATACTATTTTAGAAGAGTGCCTTTTCTGTAGCTTACACGTTAAAATGTTGTTAATGAAACTTGTTCAAGATGAAGAATTAGGTAGGTGTAAAAAAAAAATTCAAAACCTTAGGCCCATTTTGACCCATTTTGACCTTCTAGCCGAGACGCCGCGATCAACCTCATTCGTACCCCAAAATGTAAATTTTCAACATACACCCCAAAAGTTCAGCTTTTACCTTGGAAATATTTTTCGACTAAAAGAAAACACCGATACGAAATTTGAGTGCGCCCGGCCTTGGTGTTCTTGTCCTTTCTGGAATTGGTTTTGTGAGCGATGGGAGATACCTCTGTTGTTCGATTTTTAAGCGGAAAGTAGGTTGAACTTTTTTTTTTGGGAGATATGTTTTTGCGTCTACATTTTTAATTAACTGTGCAACGATATGATTGGACAACCCATGCGCGATTTGTTTCTTTAAACATTATCACATTCAATTTCGCAAAGACTCTGCGATGTATTAACAATCTAATTCCCCCTAGTCCATCAGCCCAGTCCGGCCCTAAAGAACGCGTATAACGCCATACAGTCTAGCTAATTTTTTTTGGATTACATTGCATTATATCGTTCATCCCCGTGGCCTCTTGTTTACCACATATTAAATTTAATGACCACGCATAACGCCACACAGTCTCGCTCAGATCAATAAACAAGTTTTTTAAAAATTCTAGAGTGGGCAAATCGTTTTTCTCCTACTATATTTTTTGACTGACATCGAATTTTTTCCCTTTAAAGAGGTTTGTTGAATGGCCATTAGCCAGTTCACAGCCTCCTCTCTTATAAGTTTCTTGATTCACAATAGTAGTTCCAGTGGTGTGTTTTTTGTGTATTTTGGATACTTACAATGCAGCACCCTAAGAAGTTGTCTCTCTCGACAAAGAAACCTACTATCCTTAGCAATATGCTAATAATGCCTGTAAGTATAAATCTTGGTTTTCTGGTAATCTTCAACAATTTTTTTCATACAAAATTATTTTTTAAACTTTATTTCTGAAAAATACTTTTTTTCTAAATTAAACTTATTATTTTTTTTCTTTTCAGCCAACCATCGACTCTGCACAGTCATACAACATGCCCGATTTGAATAGCGCGTCCTTCGTGTCGCCCTCCCAAGTGCCTTGTTACGACGAGATAATGGCATTCTGTCCGAATTCCATTATTTCACCGGTTCATCGGCAAGAGGACGTCGAGCAGTGTGGTGTGGAAAACACGAATAACCCACAATTGAAAGGAAATGGTGGTAAAGACATGCGTCAGTTGGGCATGGACAGCGAGGACTCCTTTAGTGACGTGCACATTAGTGTTAGTCAGCAGATGGACAGCGAGGATGAATTCGAGGAGCTGACTAGTCCTGGGAGTACTTCACTCGGTTCCTATATATTACAGGTCTCAAAAGGGCTGAAACAAAAGGACGCCGAAAATCTAAAATCCTTGAGAGAGGAGCAACATCGACTGGCGACTATTAGGAGAGAGAAAGAACGACTGAGAAAAAGGGAGCAGGTATCTATAGCCAAAATTGAGAAAATGGAGAGGGATAAACGGCTGTCTGCTGGTATTTTAAAAAGATTTAATGTGGTAAAAAAGTAGTTTTTTCTCACATTAAATATTTTTAAAAAATTTTTGAGTCTTTATTTTCCAACGTTGTTTATAGATACCTATCCTTCTTTTAGTTTTAAATTTAATACGTATTCTTAGCTTTTAAGTATATTTTCTTTTATATTTTTATACACAATAAATATGTTTTATGTATATTTTTGGTTTTTTTCTATCCTCCCTTATAAGTGCAAAAACATGTTGAAACTAAAATGTAATAATAATATAATCCTAGAGACAAGTATTTCCTGATTTTGTTCTCCTGAGAAACATGTTACAAACTGAAAATATGTTAAAGTGCACCATAAAAAGATAAAGATAAAATGTGTAAGTATACATTTTTATTAAATAAACCAAAATTCCATTTCTGAATTTCTTACAACAGTACCGATTAAAATAATAAGTCGCTGTTCGAGTCCTATACACAAAGAGTGAATTGCCCATTTTCTTTAAGACTGTCTCGTTCTGTTGTGTTTGTATAAGTAGGTATTGTTCTCTCAACTTTTTTTCATTCATAAACAGCTCAACTTATATGAAATTTCCACTTTTTCTCTGCATCCAGCATATAATACAAATTTTCCAACCCACATTAACTTTCTAAAACTGCATAAAATTCAATGAGGTTATTCATGAAAACAGTCGATTCTTATTACGGCATTTTTATCCAGTCACCAGTCACAGTTCGATGTATGAATTTTATTTACAATTCATTGCATGAAGAAAGCATGCATATTATGTTACACCTTTTCCCGCGAATGTCTCTACCCACACACATTGTTTATCGCATAAGGCCAAGCGTCGTGACTCAGTCATGGCGATAGAAATATTTTTTGCCAGCAAAACGGATCAATTTAGCAGTGTAACGTCTGCAAAAAGGACGAAAATCCGTCGAAAATATGAAAAACGATTCCCTTGAAATTGGCCAAAAGCTGGCGCCCATACACCACGCGACGGCGAGTATGCGACGCACCACGTAGCGAGGCATCTCCGGGCAAGTTGACGGCGGCGCGGCGGCCAGATTTCAACAAACGAAGTGGCGCGCAATGCGTCGAAAGGCCGAGATGCTTCCATCTCGAGCGGCGATTTGCATGTGACGAAACACCGGCGGCTCTCCCACGTGGGTGTATTGAAGGCATCTCCGTTGGAAATGCCTGATTAGAATCGCAATAGGTACCTTTGTTTACTTTTTACCAGCAAAACGGGTCAATCGGTGTCATCGCTATGTTGTCTGCTATATTTTTTATTGTAAATTAGGCCATTTTTTTCTTGACCTGAATATTTCTCTGTTTTCGATACGTATTATAGGCTTACTATTCACGTAAGTAAAGTCAACAGTGCGTTTTGTATTTTAGTTATTCATTTTTATCCGTCTAAAATATCAAGGAATACCCCCAAAAGCTAGCAAAATGGGCAAACAGTCGATAAAAATTCCGTTGAATAACTTATTACTACTACCTATGGTGCCTTTTTTATTAATCAGAAGTGTATTATATGAGTGAAAGTATTGTTTTGGTGAAATTTTTATTTTTAATTTTTATTATTCATTTTTATCAGTCTAAAATATCAAGGAATACCCCCAAAAGCTAGCAAAATGGGCAAACAGTCGATAAAAATTCCGTTGAATATCTTATTATTACTACCTATGGTGCCTTTTTTATTAATCAGAAGTGTATCATATGAGTGAAAGTATTGTTTTGGTGAAATTTTTATTAAATCGGTTTAAAATGAGCGATTTCTATGTTTTGAGGTTGTAACTCCTTGTAGGTAATATGCAAACATGATTCAAAAGGAATCCAACTGACCATTATTAAACTACAACTTTTTGTCTAAAAAATTTTTTAAAGACTTTAGCTTCTAAGATTATAAGCTGTTACAATTAACTGTTGATAAACTAAACATATTTTAATCGCATTTACTAAACAATTTAAGCCAATATTTTTGGATCCTCTAACTTACGACGCAATAATAAGGCTTCACATGATATCTAGAAAATTGCCACTCGCAATATTTTTGATTCTAGATAATCGAGAAAATTGTCATTATTAAACCTAATTATTAAATTGAGTTGAAAGTCAACGCACAAAGATTTTTGTATGATATTTACTCTCAGGGTCGTTGTCTCAGAATTCTATAAGAGATTCTTAAGATTTTTTTCCTATTATCTCAATTAGTAACTTATTGAAACTCAATTTACACAAAACCAATTTTCAGAGGACAAAAATCCCTTGAAAATATGATTTTTTAAATTTTATAACGTTCAGTATTTTTTATTTTGGTTATATAGTTACCACCTAGCTTGACCCAGAGAAACTGAATTTTACACAAGAACAATTTTCAGAGGATAAAAATCCGTTGAAAATATGATTTTTTAAATTTTATAACGTTCAGTATTTTTTATTTTGGTTATGTAGTAGCTTGACCCAGATGGAATTTTTCTTTTCATCACATTCTGTTCTAACGGGAAGCGTTTATGATGTTGTCTCGGTCTATTGAACAACTATTCTAAAATAACCCAACCTGTATAAAACATAAAATGGGACAGCCACATCACTACTTTTTTTGCCTTGTATATTTCCAAACTGGCTGTTAGATGTGTTTCTCACCTTAAAAAATTAAAGCCAATATTTTTTTTTGGACCCTCAAACTTGCAACACAATTAGGTTTCACATCTCTGGCATATTTCTCATTTATTTTATATATACGTAGGTATAAGTTTCATTGTTTAATAAAACCAACTCGGCACTTTTCACGTCCTATGCGTCGCACTTGCTTCAGTAGATTCTCGGTCGTGGCCACAGATAAAGACTCTATCGAGGCGTTGTAATAAATATATGAAAAGTCTGAGTTTCGTGTTTGTTTTTCTTTGGAAAGATGGAAGTGTATCAGTACCTACTTCAGTATAATAGATACGCGTAGTTCAGTGAAATTTTGGATTACGGCAGTACCTATCTATGGAATTTGAACGGTTACTGGTTGTTTTTCCCGTGAAAATGACTGTGCCGTTAGAAAAATGATGTTTGGTTATATCTGATAGCTCGGGGATGTTTATTTTACTGTCTGGGGCATTAGATGTAACCTGATTTCTTTTTATACATCATCAAGAATCTTTCGGTGAGTTGTATTTTGTTTTCTTATCTCTAGGGTATTTTTTTTATGTACTTGCGTCGCATTTTGAAACCTATATCGTAAAACCGGTGGTGGCACCCTGTGTTTAAAAACTATACTTCGAAAAAACATCTTGTCTGATCCAATTTTGTTATCATTTTCGTAAATGGGGTAAACAAATTAAACGTTAGCAATTATATTTGTATCAAAAAAAATTTTGTCGAAAAAGAATTTGGCAAAAAAAAATTCGACAAAAAAAAATTTGGCAAAAAAAATGTCAAAAAAAATTTTACAAAAAAAAATTTTGACAAAAAAAATTTTGACAAAAAAAAAATTTGGCAAAAAAAAATTTTGACAAAAAAAATTTTGACAAAAAAAAATTTGGCAAAAAAAAATTTGGCAAAAAAAAATTTGACAAAAAAAAATTTGGCAAACAAAAATTTTGGCAAAAAAAATTGTCAAAAAAAAAATTTGACAAAAAAAAATTTTGACGAAAAAAAAATTGACAAAAAAAAATTTTGGCAAAAAACTTCTACAAAAAATCACAAAAAATTTTCACCTGTCTGAATGACAGTCGGTCCTCCGCCTATTAAGATATAGCTTTTACTTCCTTTATATAAGTTTTCGTTTCCAAGATATCAAGCGGTTTATAAATGGGACAGCTGGTATATTTACATTTTTTTCTTTCTTTAGTTATGGCCGTATGAACAATGGTCCCGTTTGTGTAAAAGTGCGGACAAAGTGCTGAGTGCGCGGGCACGTGTAGGCTATGCTTGCTTTTTGTATACTTATAAATATGAGCTCTGCTCCATGTATATTTAGTCTTGTCTTGTCTTGTAGCGTGAATCGCTGCCCTGCTGTAACTGTCAAAATAAATTGTTTTAAAAACGTATTTTTCGAAATCGTTAATTTAACTGGCGCAGTCGGTAGGACGTGCGTCCAGTTTCCGCGTTCGTGCGTAAGTTTGGAATCCCCACGGTATCGGAACCGCATTCTACCGCGTCGCGAGAAGCTGAAAGATTTTTATCTTGAAGACGTCGTCCAACAACCCTGATCTTCGAGGCATCGCAGAGAGGCAGCCCCTGGATCAACCCAACTCCCGGCAGACAGCACGACCAGCAGCTACAACAAGACATTGCTCACCAGAGGACCTTGGCCTGCGACCATCGATTTGGTAAGAGTTGAGTACTCCTTTGGTTCCCATTTTACCCTATTTCCCTTTATTTTTAAGATATTTTGAGATATTTTTGATTTTTATAACATATTTTTGAGTTTTGAATATTTTTGATGAGCGAGAGCGATATTTCTATTGATATAGAGAGTCTTTCAAGTTTATTCACAAATAATTTAAGCTTTGAGGAACAAAGTAACGTAACCGAGGTTACCCAAGTTATTAATAAGGAAAGTGATCAAATAATAATCGCAATGGCGAACGAAAAAATTGACCTGCCAATGCTTAAGATGTATGTTGAAACGATCTCTGAATTCGATGGCAATGCGACTTCTTTGCCCAAATTTATTTCTTCTTGCGATTATCTTTTCGAAACATATAGCGGAATTAATGACGAATTTCTGCAAAACTATTTAATTAGAGCAGTCCAGATGAAATTGACTGGACGTGCCGAATTATTGATAGGCTGTCGTAACGAATTGGACACTTGGCAAAAGATAAAAGACGCGTTAACACAATGCTTTGGCGATCGTAGGAATCTAGAGTGCCTAGAGCAAGACGTATTTACAGCTAGACCCTTTAAAAACGAATCACCTTTAGATTTTGCAAAACGTTTACAAGTCATGCGTAGTAACTTAAGACAAAAGGTAAATTCTGATATTTACTTAAACCAAGCTGCTAAAGATATTTATGGTAGGCAGTATGATGAATTATGTCTACGAACATTTGTTAGAGGTTTATCAGGTCCCTTACAGACGATAATTCGTTTGAAGGAACCCGCATCCCTAGAAGATGCTATGAATTTAATTATACAGGAAGAAAATTTCAATTACACTCAGAATATTTTTAGGAATGGTCCACAAAGTAATTTTTCTAACTCATCACAAAATAACCCACGGACTAACAGACAGAACTCGTACCAAAATAATTACCAAAACAACTTTTCTCGCCCTAATTTCCAAAATAACTTCCCAAGGAATAATTATCAAGGATACAACCATCAACCTAGGAACAATTTCCAAAACCAAAATTATTCTCCTAGACCAGTTTTCCCAAGTCAACCTATTAATGTACAACCAAATTATAATAACCAACAAAGACGTTTCCCTACCAACAGACAAGTTTTTGGTCCACCTCGTAATGTTTTCAGACCTACTGGACAAAACATACAAAGGCAATACGAGCCTATGCAAACTAATTCCCAAACCAGTAGAAATAATAATGCTTTTAATCCTAGAAATCACGAAGCTATGTCTACAAATTCTAGAGTACCCTCTAATGTTCATAGGAGTTTCTCTGCTAGACAAAATAATTTCCCGAGAAATAATTTTCAGCCACAAAATACTATAACCGAAGAGTTGTATCAGATTAATAGCGAAAATGCTAATAATGGAAGCCAGTCAATGCGCAATGCGTATGACTTGGTCCCCTCTCAGAATGAAGTTCAAATTCAAAACAAAAATGATATAAGTCCCGGAAATTTTCAGCAAGTCAGGTTGTCCCCGAAACGGAAGAAATAGAACCCGAAATTATTGAAATCCACACTGAAATCTGCAATAGTTTACCCTATATTATTGTAGAAAATCCCCCTTTAAAATTACTAGTTGACACTGGTTGTTTTCAATCCCTTTTACGACCTTCTATTGTTGAAAAATATTACCCAAATTTCATTTATACCTGTCCGACAAGAATTCGAACTAGTTTAGGCCAAACCGAAGTTCAATTTAGAGCGAATATACCAGCTCCTGATATTTTTAAAACAGATCAAATGTTTATATGTACACTTTTTGATTTTCATGAATTTTTCGATGGAATTTTAGGACTACGTGAAATGAGGAAGTTAAAATTTATTATTGACCTCGACAGACAATTTTTAACAAATAATGTAACAAATATCCCATTCTTTTATCGTGACACAAAGGAAAATTGTCACACCATCTCGGTAAACGCACACGAGGCTGTGTCGGTAAAAATACCAGTCTCTCAATATAACAATGATATTATTATTTTAGAGTGCAACATAGGAAACCTTTATATTCCAGAGACGCTCACAACCGCTAAACAAGGTTTTGCTTATACAGAAATTCAAAATAATACGGACAATGCTATACAGTATACTTTCGATGCACCGCTACACGTGCAAGCCTTTCCAGATTCGCATAAGGAAAATTTTTACTTATTTAATATTGAGAATTTTATTGATAATAATAATGATAATGACCACGTTCACGAAAATAAAAATAACTTCGACGCTACTTACGCAATACGTATGAATCATTTAAATGAAGAAGAGAAAAACGCTTTGATTAAACTTTGCCGCGAATTTTCTGATATTTTCCACCAAGATGGTACGAAATTAACGTTTACAAATCAAATGAAACACGAAATCAAAACTACGGACGAAATTCCAATTCATACTAAATCTTATAGGTACCCTTTTATTCATAAACAAGAAGTCCAGAAACAAATTTCAAAAATGTTAGACGATGGTATTATTCGTCATAGTCAAAGCCCATGGAGTAGCCCAATTTGGATAGTACCAAAAAAGTTAGACGCTAGCGGAGTTCAAAAATGGCGAATTGTAGTAGATTATCGGAAAGTTAACGAAAAAACTATTGATGATAGGTACCCTTTGCCAAATATAAATGACATTTTAGATAAATTAGGCCGTTGTCAATATTTCACAACCATTGACCTTGCGTCAGGTTTTCACCAAATTGAAATGCATGAAAATTCGATAGAAAAAACTGCTTTTACTGTAGAAAATGGACATTATGAATATGTCAGAATGCCATTTGGTCTCAAAAACGCACCTTCAACTTTCCAGAGAGTTATGGATAATGTACTTCGGGAGTTGCAAGGCAAAATTTGTTTACTTTACATGGATGATATTATAGTATTCTCGTCAAATCTTGAAGAACATATAGCTAATTTAAAGTTATTATTTTATACACTGAGAAAAGCTAAACTTAAAATACAACTCGATAAATCCGAATTTTTATGTAAAGAAGTTGAATTTTTAGGTCACGTGGTGACTCCTGATGGAGTAAGACCAAACCCGAAAAAGATTGAAGCTATTAAGAGATTTCCGATTCCAAAAACACAAAAAGAAATTAAGTCATTTTTAGGCCTCTTAGGTTATTATAGAAGATTCATTAAAAACTTCGCGAAATTAACAAAACCATTTACACAATGTTTAAAGAAAGGCGAAAAAGTAGAGCACACGGAAGAATTTGTGAAAACTTTTGAAACTTGTAAAAATTTACTTTGTAACGATCCAATATTACAGTATCCTGATTTTACAAAACCATTTAATTTAACTACAGATGCTTCAAATATTGCTATTGGCGCCGTATTAAGCCAAGGAAAAATTGGTAGCGACTTACCGATCGCTTACGGCTCTAGAACGTTAAATCCCGCAGAACAAAATTATAGTACTATAGAAAAAGAGTTATTAGCTATCGTTTATTTTACTAATTATTTTAGACCTTATTTATTTGGAAGAAAGTTCACTATTATTACTGATCACAAACCATTACAATGGTTATTCAACCTCAGAGAACCAAACTCACGTTTAGTTCGCTGGAGGCTGAAGCTCGAAGAATACGATTACGAAATTAAGTACAAAACAGGAAAAACAAACACTAACGCTGATTCACTATCTAGAATTCAATTAAAGAGTGATAATAACATTAATAATTTTCTATTTCATGATATCGACTCAGAATATCAAGAATTTAGGAAAAATACCGATAATAATAACGATAAGATTATAGAAGTTAGGAAGGATTTATTTGAAATGCCTGAAACATATTCTTTAGCTCACTGTGTATCAGAAGATTTTAAGTTAGGCGCTGGGATAGCCCTACAGTTTAGAGAGAGGTATAATAATATTGAATATTTAAGAAACCAAAATATGAAGATAGGTCAAATAGCAATTTTAAATGACAAAAAACGATTTGTTTATTATTTAATAACCAAAAAGTACTTTTACGAGAAACCTACATACTATAATGTGTTCAAATGTCTTAGAAATTTAAGAGATCATATAATTAAAAATAATATCAGATACTTAGCAATGCCAAAAATCGGATGCGGACTTGACCAGCTAGACTGGAACATAATTAAAACAATGATTAATTTTATTTTTGAATTTATACCAGTAGAAATAATTATTTGTTCTATAAACAATGATATTTTAGAAACTTACCCAATATTCTCTACAAACAAAGACCCACCTGAACCTATATACGGTTTACCAAAAAATGTAAAAGTTTCTATAGATGAAAATCAACGCACAGTTAATTTTGAGGAACCGATAAAATTCTATAGAGAACGTACAGTTAACGAAAATGAAATAACAGTAAAATATATTCCCGAAAATAATGTTCAAGCGAGTAATGCAGATTTAGAATTTGAGTTAAAGCTGAATGAATTTTTGAGACAACAAAAAGAAAAAATTAGGAAAAGTCGAAATAATAATGACCTTAACGCTATTGAGAATCAGTCAATTTTAGGAAATCCCGGTGATATTGATGAAGAAATTCATAGATTTTTGAATAACCCTATAACCAATGATGAAATAAGAGAGTATTTAGAATCTGAATTCCCCGAAGAAAACCCGGATATAAATGACAATAATGAATATCAAAATAATGACAGAGTTAGGCCAAAAATAAATATTATTTCGGATATACGTATAAAACCCACAGGTGAAATTGAAACAGTTTATCACAATACCCCAGTCTCTACAGTTCACTCTGCTATTGAAGACCCAATTTTAACTATTCCAATAACCGAAAATTGCTTAAATACTTACACAAATCAAATTATATTTATTCTAAAAGATTCAGGAAGATACCACGTTATCAAAACACCCTTTTCCCAATAAAATGAGGCTAACTGTCAATCTAACATTAAAAAACTACGCTTATGAATTAATTAAATTTTTCAAAGAGTATATAAATCCAAAATCAGTTTACAGTATTTATATTCAAAAAAGTGAAATTGATTTGAAACCGAGAATCTGCAATTTACTAGCAAAAACTTTCAAAAATCATGCATATAAACTTAATTTCTCTAATATTTTCTTAACTGACATTACTGAAAGAGATAGACAACAAGAATTATTACAATACCATCATGAAACAAAGACATGTCATAGAGGCATAAATGAAACCTTATTAGCTTTGAAAAGATTATATTATTGGCCAAACATGAAAATCGATATAACTGAATATATTAATAAATGCGAATATTGTGACGCTAAATATGACAGGAATCCACCTAAAATCAAATTTGCATTTACCCCTACTCCTTCGCAACCTTTTGAATCTGTTCATATGGATACTTTTCAAGTCTTAGGAAATAAATTTCTAACCATAATTGATGTTTTTTCAAAATATGCACAAGCTTATTACTTAGAATATTGTAATTCTACTGATGTGATTGAAGGAATCTTCACTTTTGTTTCTCACTTTGGCATACCCAAGTCAATAACATGTGACAATGGTACTGAATTTAAAACAACTCTTTTATCTGATTTTTGTAAACTTCATAACGTTAAATTACATTTCACTACACCCGGTAACTCGACAAGTAACAGCCCCGTAGAAAGATTGCATAACACATTACTTGATAGTATACGCGTACTTAAACTTACTCATCCGAACTCAAATATAAAACAATTAATGCAGTATGCTATACTAGGATACAATAATTCCACTCATAGCGTAACAAAACAAAAGCCTTTTGATATCGTTACAGGTCATACAAATGCACTCGACCCCTTTGATATTACGGATGAAATAATATTAAATCAGTACATAGACGAACGTAAGAATAAATTAAAAATAATTTTTGACAAAATTCATGAGGTATCATTAAGTGAAAAATATAAACAAAATACAAGACACAATAAAGATAGAGAAGAACCACAAAATTACGAACCTTATACCACTCAATTTCAGAAAAATAAGGCATCACTAAGAGATAAAACTAAACCAAAACATTTGAAAATTCAAATTGAAGAAGATTTAGGAACAAAAGTTAAAACTTATGACAATAAAATAATTCATAAATCGCAACTAAAAAGGCCGAAACCTAATTTGATTCCTTGTTTGCAGGAAAATGAAAATGAACCTTCGTGCAGTCATGTTATTCCTGACAACGACAATATTATTAACATTGACTCCAGTACTGACGACGAGTGAAATGACATTTACTCCGATAAAAACTCCTTTGCTACCCTTTCAGCTAGGAGATACGAAGATTGTAAAAACCAAACACACTTTTATTCATTATATTAGATTTAACCCTATAATTAAACAGCTTAATAATATTCGAAAATTTTACACTATTATAAAGTTATCCTTAAATAAGAGTAATATATCAGAAATTACTACTAACTCATACTCTAATGTTCTATATAATTTACTACAGCATGTAGAATACTTAATAATGGAAGTAGAAAGGAAGTTAGATAACATAACTCCACATAATAGGAATAAAAGAGGCTTAGTAAACATAATAGGCAAAGCTTCCAAATGGCTTTTTGGAACGCTAGATTCCGACGACGGTGAAAAATATGAAAAAGCAATTTACGCCCTTCAAAACAATCAACAATCCTTTACAAAGGAAGTTTCTTTACAAATTTCGTTGACCAAACAGCTTATTAATAACTATAATTCTACTATAACTATATTACAATCAAACCAAAATTTAATAAAAGAAAGATTAGAAAATTTTGAGTTGAATATAAATAAAACGATTAACGACATTTCAGCATACTTGCAAGCACAAAATATTTTAGATCAAACTATCCTTAATTGTCAAAATTTGGTGACTTTTCTAGATAACTTGGAAAACGCGATAATGTTCGCAAAACTAAATACCTTACATAGTTCTATTATCCCCTCTTCACAATTACGTTCTATGATTAAATCATTGGAAAATTTATATCCTACTGACTCTATTTTAAAATTAAAAAATGTTATCTCTTACTACCAAATTGCTGGAATTCAAGTAAATTTTAAAAATGACAAAATTATATTTGCAATCCACTTTCCAATTTTCTTACACGAAAATTTCCAAACTTATCGATTATTCCCAATTCCTATAAAAAATTCAATTATTATCCCGAGTCATCCCTACCTTGTACTTGGCTCAAACCAACAACAATTCGAGAATGAAGAATGCCCGAAGATAGAACATTTCTACATTTGTCAAAATTTACTCACGCCTCACTCAAATGAATGTATCATCTCCATGATAAAAGAAGCCGAAGGAAAATTTTGTCATGGTTTATCAATCAACTTAATTAACCCAATAATACAAGCAGTCAACAGCGAATATGTCATCGCCATTCCCGCCGAGGAAACATTAAAAATTTCAACAAAATGTCAGAACAAAGAAGAAATCAAAATTATTAACGAACCAAATTTGATCCATCTACCAGAAAATTGTGAAATCAAAGTCAAAGATTTCCAATTTATTAATAAAAAAGAGGAAATTAAAGGAAAACCATTTAATTTACCCGAAATCCAAGTCAACGAAGTCAACTTTAATTATCTACGAGCGAAACCTCTTCAACTACAAACAATTAATTTGGAAGATATTCATAAATTACAAGAAAAGTCTACACTTCTGCAAGTTCCCGACATTCAGAAAATTCACACCTTAAGCTATGGATTTGCCACTAGTATTATCATTATTTTATTATTAATTACTGCATATATAATATGGAAGATTTACCAGAGAAGATGTATGAAGAAGAAAAGACAAGTTAAATTCGAAATGGTGGAGAAGAAAGAAGAAACGGAAAAACAACCCTCCAGGTTGATATTTTCCTCTAAGGGTGGAGGAGTTATGGCCGTATGAACAATGGTCCCGTTTGTGTAAAAGTGCGGACAAAGTGCTGAGTGCGCGGGCACGTGTAGGCTAAGCTTGCTTTTTGTATACTTATAAATATGAGCTCTGCTCCATGTATATTTAGTCTTGTCTTGTCTTGTAGCGTGAATCGCTGCCCTGCTGTAACTGTCAAAATAAATTGTTTTAAAAACGTATTTTTCGAAATCGTTAATTTAACTCTTTTGCTCATGTAATCCTTGGGAATTTTTTTACGAAAGGTTTCCAAATATCTAGCTGTTTAAAAATGGGACAGCTGGTATATACTTACTTGCATCTTGGAGCACTCGAACTGATACGTGGAATCACGCACCCTTCTTATAGGCCATTATTTGTCGACTAAGGTTTTTTTTTGTCTGGTCAGCAGAGCCGCGTTTGCCTACCAAGGTTTTTTCCTAACCTTATATATTTTTTGAATCCACCGGTATAAAATATCGTCATTATTTCCTTCTGTGGGGTACTAAAAAATATTTACTTTCAAATAAGGTTGAGGAAACCGGTATTTAAAAAAGTAATAACCCCTAAAATTTTTCCAAACGAGATGAACTGAAACAGCTAGGGTGTATAAAATGGGACAGCCGCGCAATTACCTTTTTCGGTCTTGTGTATATTTTACTGGAATAAATAATTATTTCCAATTTTTTTTTGGTACAACCTCTACATCGTATTTTTTTTACTGAAATTTTTTCATCATTTTTTTCCAAGTGAAACTGACGTTATTTTTACCTTTACTTATATTTTCACCGGTATACAAAACTTATTCGAAAATTCTACCTACATTTTCACGTCTTGGATTTTTTTTACAGATTTTGTTCAAACAAAATTTCCTATGTTATCTGGGGCCTTCCGACTAACTATTATAATAACTGTTTTTATCAGTCACTCGAAAAAATTCTATCTGCACTTGTATATAGAACATTCGTCTGAGTCTTGTCTTGTACATTTCACCGTCAAAAAATGAAAATTTCCCAAAATGTTATCGGGATTATAGGATCAGGACCTTTTTAAAATTACATTTTTTGAATAAAAAATTTTCAAAATTTTTCGAATTTTCATAGGTATCAAAAGTGCGGAACTGCGCATGCGCGAAACGCGTGCAAGGGGGAAGGGTGGATTTTGTTCGGGCAACTACATGCCAGTCGGACGGAGGCCTTCGGCCTCCGTTCCTCTTGGCACGTAGTTGCCCACCCGCCACCCCCCACCCACCCCAGGGTAGACTAAGTCCACCCCCCCCAAGGGGTGGCCCCAAAATCGATTGCGCTATATGAGGATTTTTTCCGATCAGCCGATCAGAAGATATATTTGGAAATCACGATATACCTGCATCAGCAGAAAATCCGAGCCCCTGACGTACTAATTGTTTACGTTGTACATCGCATCATATACGGTTCCACGTCCATAATGTATCACATTTCCTGATACCAAGGAGACTACCTCGGATTTCCACGTGTCTAGTTGAAGATTCCGGCCTAAATCGTTTGCGTTACATGCTGATTTTCCCAAATTTTCCGTTTATTATTCTATCTGCAATTTTTTCAGATTTTTTTTATTTAGAAGATAATTGGGTGAAATTTGTAGCCTATTGTTCTATATGCGGTTTCAGCAAAATCGCTGAGTGCGCGACCAAACAAAGCAGGCGTCTGTCGTGAACTATTCCACGTGTTTTCTCTTACTATATATTTACTATGCGGTCACGCGTTCGCAGCGAGTAACCCGATGCGACGCAACAGCTGAGTTATAATTTTGTGTACTTGAACAATTCGGGGTTTATTTGCACAAATAAATTAAAAATTATGGTTCATAAGATCACAAACGCAGACCTTATCGATAACAATTTTATTAGACTTTTTTTTTCATTATTAGCCATTACTTGACATAACCTACAATTTTCCAAATTTATGTGTATAAGTTAAGAATCACCCTGTATACACATAACAGTGGAATAGAGTGATATTCTTGCTTAGAGTGAGAGTTTTATTATAATATGATGCTTCAGGTGTTTTCCCTTCAACACAAAGATTCTTATAAAAAAACACAACAAAAGATTTTTAAACGTTTATTAAAAATTAATTGTGTAAGTCAATATGTTTTATCTTCATTTTAATTTCATATAACATAAGTTCATATTTCAATGCTTCTAAATTCTTCAAATATTGTTGCAGTTTTCTTCTGTACTCCAGCTTCGTCATGGTTCTACAATAAATTCGATATTTGTAGATCGGCCGACGGGTCCAAGACTCTTCATGTAATACCTCCTTCCGTTACCGATATCCCTATTAATTTCTTCGATCCGTTGGTGCGTAAACTCGGCCGTGTATCGTTGCGGCAGCACCGTCTTAAATTCTTCGAACTCTACGTAGACCTTCTCTCCGTATTGCGTGTTCACTTTGTCCACGCTCGTGATTTGAAAATTTTCATCCACGTCCATATTTTGAACGCTTTCGAATTTCTTGACGATCAAATTCTTATTCAGGTGATTCAGGAACGACTGCATTTTGAACTCGGCAAATCAGACTGTGGGAAATTGTAAGTGTATATAACGGGAAAACTGCTCTTGCGCACGAATATATAGACCTCACCCCACCAAGCCGTTGGAGTGGGGGTTGCCCCGTCGTTGGAGTGGGGGGGGGTCAACTGGGGGTCACACGTGGCCCAAAGGTCAAAGGTTAACCTATCAGGATCTAGGGGTCAACTGGGGTCATCCGGTGACGTCACGTGACCTCGGGCATGACGTAGCCACTTTGCTCCCGTGACCTCGGGCCGTAGGGGACTCTCTGGATCAAGGGGTCAACTGAGGTCAAAGTGAGCCCGTACTCTCTTTTTATTACTACTCAACTGCTTCATAACCACAATCAAATGTTTCACTGGGAAATTCACTCTATCATTGGTAAAAACCACAATCGTCGATGGAACGGTAGCCACTGTGCAGAACGTTTTTGTTGAGAAGAATCTTCGTTGGACCAGCAGCAGACACAACTGATGCTCACACCGAAAACGATCTGAGATTATATACAGAAATTCATGTGTTTCCTCCGAGAACTATTTTAAATTAATTGTTTTTATGCACTGACCAATGGGAGGGAACACTTCAATGGAGTAGCTGACGTCAATGGTCCCTCTACGATGATTAATTGCATTATTCAGATAAACACCAATAAATTTTAAATTAATTGACGTGTTTTTCGTTATTTAATTGCATTATTTTATCATCCTGCTTGTGTTCCGAGAACTAAAGATTACGCTTTATTTCTACTTCGTGATAAAAATTATTGTTAATTAGATTTTTGAAAAAATTATCTAGTAAACATGTTTATCGCATTTCCAATAATTTGATTGACGTCATTTGTTAATTAGATTTTTTGAAAAACTTTTTATCTCAAATGAAAAAATTGTTATCTCAAGTAAACATGTTTATTGCACTTCCGACGTCATTTGATTTTATTTCAGATAAACACCAATAAATTTTAAATTAATTTACGTGTTTTTCGTATTTAATTGCATTATTTATCATCTGTGTTCCGAGAACTAAAGATTACGCTAAACTTTTATTATTATAGTATTTAAACACACAGTTCAGTTTGTCGTTTCATCAATATGAGTGGTAACAAGAGCAAGAGCAACAGCAGCAACAGCAGCAGCAGCAGCAGCCCCAACTCTTAACAAGTCCTCGATGAGATCTCCGATGAGGCCGTTAAAAAAGTAGAAATGGTGAGTAGATTAATTAAGACAAAAAACGATTTATTAGTCATTAAAAAAAATTGTTTTTATTCTTAAAAAATCTGTGAAACATAAATTAAATTGTGTGAAAAATTTCTCTAAAGTGGAATCAAATCTTGCAATTGTTAGAACTTATATCCAAAAGTTTAAAACTAAATTAGAGAAAAAAGGTAGGGTTTCGAAAAATAAAAATTTAATTCATGTCATGTTTTAACGGTAGAATTAAATCTGGTATCATAACAAATATCAAAATTAAAGATCCGATGCAATTTTTCGAAAAGGCATTTCGAAGTTTCTTGGTTCAAATTAAAAAACAACTAAAAATATGTCTGTTGAAAGTAAATGCTATTTTCTATGGTGTATTTATCAAACCTCAAACTGGTGAAATTTCTATTAAACACTTTGCAACGCAAAATGCAATCATCGATAATAATACTAATTTAAAGGACTGGTACAAATCTTATGTATCACATAAAATTTTAACGAAACTTGAAGAATTTCAAGAAAGGGATAGCGGATGGGCGTTATTAGAAATTTTACATTTGAAAATTAATTTAAATCAATATTGTCCTATAACTGTTGGTATATCTACCTATGTTGATTTACCTCAAGCTATAAAGAATACAAAAAGTGTCATTAATATAAAAAAACAAAGATCCTTATTGCCTTCTATGGTCAGTTGTTTGTGCTTATATCCAGCAAAAAATAACGTAAATCGAACTTCATCATATCCTCATTTTAGTAAAATTTTGAAATTCAATACCATTCAATTTCCTATAAATTTAAAGGACATTCCCAAATTTGAACAATTAAATAGACTGGCAATAAATGTGTTTTCTATTAATGAAAAAAATCAAGTTCTACCATTAACGATGAGTAAAACAAAATTTTCACCTAAGATAAATTTACTTATGATTTGCTGTAACCAAGAGTGGAGTGATAGTGAGGGTGATTGTGAATACTACAAAGATTATTATCATTTTGCTTACATAAAAGATTTATCTCGTCTGGTTCATAAACAAATTGGTAACGTAAAATACAAGAAATGGTTTTGTGAGAGATGTTTCAATAATTTTAGCAGTGAATTTCATTTAAATAAACATATAGAAAATTGTAAAAATTCGGATGATGTTAAAGTAGTTTTACCTACAGAAAAAATAAAATTATGAAATTTAAAAATTTTGCATACAAACAGCTTACCCCATTTGTTATATATGCAGATCTTGAGAGTATTCTTATACCTTTTAACGATTACAACAGCAGTGCTAATAAATCGGAGAAATATCAAAAACATGAAGCGTTCAGTATTTGTTATTATTTGAAATCAACGTATGATGATTCTTTATCGAAATTTAAACTCTATACAGGTCGCAATTGTCAGGATTGGTTTTCACGAGAACTGCAACAAATTGCTATAGAATTACATACAATTTTTAATAATCCTAAACCCATGGACGATTTAACAAGTGAGGAAAGAAACAATTTCACAACAGCTCATGATTGTCACATATGTGAAAAACCCTTTGATAACACACGTAATGATAAAGTAAAAGATCACAATCATTTCACTGGAAAATATAGAGGAGAGGCACACATGATATGCAACCTACAATTTAAAAAATCATACGTTGTTCCAGTTATTTTTCATAACATGTCTGGATACGATTGTCATTTTTTTAATTAAATCGCTTAGTACAAAAGTTAAAGGTAGAATAAGTTTATTACCCTTGAACAAAGAAAGATATATTTCGTTTACAAAGTATATCGATGGTACGAATATTAGTTTCAGATTTTTAGATTCATTTAGATTCATGCCAAGTAGTTTAAGTAAACTAACATCTTATTTGAATAACGAACAGAAAGTAATAACGAAATCATATTTTTCCAATAAAGAACAATTTGAATTAGTTACAAGAAAAGGTGTTTTTCCTTATGAATATCTAGACTGTTGGGAAAAATTGTCGGACACCAGTTTACCATAAAAAAATCATTTTTTAGTGAAATACACAACGAAGACATTTCTGATGGTGATTACAGTCACGCTAACAATGTATGGCAAACTTTCAACATTCAAAATTTACAAGAATATGCAGAATTATATTTAAAAACAGATGTGTTATTACTTGCAGATATTTTTGAAAATTTCAGAGATATGTGTTTCAAAACATACAAATTAGATGCTCTTCATTATTGCACAGCTCTGGGTACATAACACAAGTAGAATTGGAATTGATTACCGACTATGAAATGTCTTCGTTTATTCAAAAGGGAATTAGAGGGGGAATTTCACAATGTAGCAATAGGTATGGAGAGGCTAATAATAAATATATAGGGAACTTGTATAAACCCGACGTTTGTACATCGTATTTGATGTATTTTGATGTAAATAATCTATATGGAACAGCTATGAGCACCTATCTACCATACGGAGGATTTGAATGGGTCTCATGCGAAGATTTCTATAATGTCATTAACCAACCTGAAAATTGTGATTATGGTTTTGTTCTTGAAGTAGATTTACACTATCCTAGAAAATTATTTAATTTACACAAGGACTTGCCTCTATGTCCTGAACATTTAACTCCACCGACTGCAGCTTCCGATTTTAAGAAATTATTAACTACTTTATATAACAAGAAAAATTATGTTATTCATTACAGAAGTTTGAAACAAGCTATAGATTTGGGAATCGTAGTCACCAAAATTCATCGCTGCTTAAAATTCAAACAAACTTGTTGGATTAAAAAGTATATCGATTTAAACACAGAACTGCGTAAATGTAGTAATAATGAATTTGAAAAAAAATTCTTTAAATTAATGAACAACTCCCGTATGGTAAAACTATTGAGAACGTAAAAAAATATAGAGATGTAAAATTAGTAACGAAATGGTCTGGTAGATATGGTGCTCGGTATTACATTTCTCAACCAAATTTTCACAGTTCTCTAATTATTGACAAAGACGTAGTTATAATTTAAATGAAAAGACTTCAAGTTGAATTATATAAACCTAGTTTTGTAGGTATGTGTTTACTAGACATTTCAAAAAATTTCCTCTATGATTTTCATTATAATTATATAATGATGAAGTTTGGTGATAAAGCTAAATTACTCTATTGTGACACCGATAGTCTTATTTATCACTTTTTTGTTGACGATATATATCACCATATAAAACAAGATATACACAAATTTGAGTTTTAGGTTTGATGAAGGATGAAACAAGTGGAAAAATAATGACTCATTTTATTGGATTACGATCTAAAATGTACTCTATCAAAATTTTCTCTGAAAATAATTATGAGGTTATTAAAAAAGCCAAAGATATTCAGAAATCATCTTTGAAAGAAATTACATTTGACGATTACTATAAATGTTTATTTCATAATACAAAATTTGAAATTCAACAAAATTCTATAGTTTCCAAAAAACATGACGTCTACACTATATCACAGAAAAAAATTGCTTTAAGTCCTTACGATGACAAAAGAATGGTAAATTATGTGTACACAGACACTTTACCTTGGGGTTTTAATGACACAACTTAGCATAATCGTTTTTGTTTTTATTAATCTATTTAACTATTACTACGGTGCTGAACCTCAGGATGCGAAAAAAAGAAAGCTGGAAGAAATCATAGAATCACCACATCGTTTCCAAGCAACTGATGCGACAAAGACGACAAAGAGAATTCAAACAACTTGGATTCCAAACAGATCTTGGTGGTGTCACCATTGTAAAAAAACTTTTTGTTTTTGCGAGAAGTCCATAGAAAATCATCCTTTACCAACTAACAAAGAAAATCATCCTTTACCAACTAACAATTCTTCGACTATCGATTTGTTTTGCTATGAATCAATTCCACCTAGTTGAAAATGGTAAGAATTTCAATTATTTTTTTTCATTATTATTAATTTAGTTTCTTTTTGTTACAGTTAAACACGCAGGAACCACCAGTGAAACACGCAAGGAAACACGCAGTCATCATCATTCACCACATTGTTTCATGCTTGCAGTTTGCTCAATAAATTATTCTTTATTGTATTTTACGTTTATCAATAAAAAATATTATATTTTATATGTGCTTTATTTATTAATTAGATTTAAAAAAATATATATCCAGTAAACATGTTTATCGCATTTCCAATAATTGGATTGACGTCATTTGTTAATTAGATTTTTGAAAAATTTTTTTATCTCAAGTACACATGTTTATTGCACTTCCAATAATTAGATTGACGTCATTAGACTTTTGAAAAAATTCTTAATTTCAACACGATAATTTTCAACAGCCTCTTCTGGTTATTGTCGACGACTTCTTCGCGGCAAGGCGAGGCTAGGCTCGTCACACCTAACCAGGTGTTCTCTCTCTGTGTCACCAGCATTCACGACATGGCACATTTTTTCAACAGCCTCTTCTGGTTATTGTCGACTTCTTCGGCGAGGTGACACAGGTAACCTGCTGGTGACACTTCGCAGGTGTCACCACTTCTTCTGCAATGACCTTGAAGACTTCTTCGCACAACTGCTCGTGGAGGCCACCCCACCCCTATACGGGGGATATGCGGATGGACAAGGTTACCAAAGTGATCCAGTATCCCTATAGCTATACTACTGTTCCAGTTACTGTACTTTATCTTTCACAACGGTCTAAAAAAAACTCCTTTCCACGTTTCTGCAGCACAAGCAATTCATGAAACATGTAAATCTAAAACATTAATAACATCTCTTAATCATTATGGCTTATGCTGTAGCTATGAGACAGTTCAGAGAATGAATCATGCCTTTGCCGCAAGAGCTGTGGAACTATCGGCAGACCACCGTGTTCCTTTACCATTACACTTAGCAAGAGATATACCACTTAGAGCAGCTATGGATAACTTTGACTATCAAGAGGATACAGTGTATCAGACTTTCTTTGACTGTTGTTGTCAACTCGATCTGATGATAATCCCATCATTTGGTTAAAAAACGTATCCCAAAGCCTAGGTCTGTTATTTTGAAAGCTTAGGAGGCTCTTTTCTAGGTCTTGTTCATCACAGAATTTATTGTCAAGATCAAAGTCATACTGTTTAAGCTCATTCGCTAATTGTTCTGCAGTATCATTTAAACTATTAGAAGAAAACAATTTCTGAACAACTTTTTCCGTGATACTTCTTTTGTATATGCAAATCTTATCTTCGCCAAAATGTCTAATAAGAAGAATTTTCAACTGCCTATTTGAAAGTTTATTTTCCAGCTGACAGATCAAATTCATAAAGCCAGTAACTTCAGACAGTCCATAACCATTTTTGGAAAAGTCTAGGGCATCAATTAATTTTTGAAATCCCTCTGTAATTGGGCTTGTGACGTACACCCTGTACGTCTTGACTTTTTTTTAATTTATTCTTTTTTGCGCATACTTTTTGTAGGCGGACTCCCGCGCCGCTGGCCTGGTAGGTACCGGGATTTAATTTCATTTGTCTTTCCGTGCTCAGTTGATCGTCTTAGTGCCTAAATGGTTGTTTGTCCTGCTTTTCATTTAAGCATCTACCTGCATTTTAGGTAAGTAATCATTATTTCCACTCTATTTCCACTGTACCTATCCTACTATATAAATTTTATGCACCAAATTAACTCTACTATATGTTCCTTGTTTTAAGTATAAGTACCTACCATTTTTGAATTTCTCTTTGATCTGTTCTATTACTTAATTAGGTATTTTATAAGATTGGTTGCTTATACTTTTTCTAGCTTTATTTTTTAGGCGGTATCTACTATATTAAAGGCATATTTACAATTTACTACTACCGGTTAGGTTCCATTCTCCAAGCAAAAAGTACCCTGTTTTTACTACGCCACACCTTTAGCGACGCCCAACTAGAGGCTGTTTGGAGCAAGGACACACTGAGGAAGGAAGAATAATCCGTTTTGGCATTTACGGGGGTATACAAAATGGTTCTGCAATACTCACCACCATCAAGAAGTCCTATGAGTACGAGGAGCCGTGCTCAGGAGGCAAATGCAACAAATAATACGGGATATCACTCAACAGGAGCCATACTAAGAACATCTGCAAGCAATATTGTAAGTTTTTCTGTTCATGCCCCCCCCCCCAACTGGGACAACCGTTAAGCAGAAATGCGCAAGGAACTTCAGATATTCCACCACCACCTCCATCACCAAATACAAGCGTTTGCTCATCGATTAACAATACTGTTCGCAATCGTAATGCTGACTCGTCCATTAGCTAGCAAAATTCAAGTATCTTACATGATGAAGCATATGGTATTAGTAAAAATTTTCAACAAACAAAAGAGCAAGTCGCAATGTCTGTTGACATTCTTAAAAAGTTCTTCTATCATCATCATCATCATTTTATATCATCTTCTCTAAGATCTTAAAGATGGTCTTATCCAATATCGACGTTCAGTTTTGATCTTTTTAACCATAAAATAAGTAACTCCTAGCTAAATAAATCCTCATCATCTTGCTCTACTGCGCGCCACATTTTCACAACTCAACCATCATTTTTGGAGTGTCTATGTAAACTGAATGAAACCCAGACAAAACAGAAACTATATTTATTGATTTTTGTTTGTGGCAGGTGTAAACACAAAGTCCGGTCAGTTTAGGGACAATTCAGAAACAAAACTGTTCAACGGACAGTTCGTGTTTTGTTTTTGTCCTGTCCGTTTGGTGGAAACTCGGCTTAAAGCCGAATAATCTAAATTTTCATAGTGGTGTTCGTTCGAGTATTCGTCAGAATCCGACAAATTTTAGATATGATTATTCAATGAACCAATTACCCCCAGAATATGCTGGTTCTGATAATGTAACAACGGGGGTAAATAATAATTTTAATTATTGCATTTCAAATGTAAATAATGTAAATTCTAGTAATGTAAGTGTTCCAAATTGTTTACCAAATTTTAATGTGTTAAGTGGAAATAATGAACCGTTTTTTAATTGCAATAATATAGCTGCAAATATATTTAATTACGATCCAAAATGTTTTCCAAAATTTTCTAATTATGATGGGGTAAATCTATAAGATTTTATCACCTATTTTGAAACTATAATTGATACCCGCAACATTTTATTTTCACATATTCGCATAGTTTTAAAATTATGCTTAATTACACGGTTAAAAAGATTAAATTCGAAGGCAACTTGAAAACTGCGAGTATAAACCCGGGTGCTGCTCTTGCGTAGATTATTTTTTTGGATGTAGGTATATTCCCAGAATATTGAAACTCCTTTCCCGGAGAATATGTTGATAACTATTATTGCAGCTCAATTTCCTGATGGAATAGCTAATAGTTTGATAGGTGTGTAATCGTTAAGCCAAGCTTTAGAAAGCTTACGGCAAGCTGATTTTATTAGAAGCACGCGACACCAAATGAGAGAAAATAGATCTCAAACCATGGATGTGAGTTTAAGGTTCCGGTCAGAGATTTTCGGTCAAGGTCACCTTCGCCAAACCAACGAGTAACTTTTGGGGAAGGCTCTCCTTTGCGAAACGCCTAGGGGTCCCCTCTTTGAAAACAAAAGGGTGAGGGCTATTACTAATATTTTTAATTAAACCTAGAGAGGATTTGCTTGAAGAAAATTGTGATTTGCAGCCTGAGACTGATTCGCGTTGTGAAATTATATCTGTGAAATTTTTTTGGACTCGTGTTTATCGCCCTGGTTGACACGGGAAGCGAAATTAGTGCAGTTTCAGGTGCCGTTTGGACGCAAATTCAGCAATTTGGGAAAAATATACCCATTTTTTCGGTCAAGGGGGTGCGAGTTTCGGGCGCTTTTCGATGCAAGCAAAGAGCTGTTACTGATCAGGCACTTTTGACTTTTCAATTAAATTATCATTTTTTCGTTCATGAATTTATAATAATACCCGATTTAGTTTTTTTTTGTAATAATAGGTGTGAACTGGCTGCGGTGCGTCAAGGCCAATATAAACTTGAAAAAAAAAACGGCCTTTATTTGCCTGAGCCCGATGATTTTATACCTGCAATTTCAGTGGATAAACATGAGAATATTTCTTATTCCTTATCGTTTTGTTTACTGGCAATTAATAAAGCTTCTCCGCAAATGCAGGGTGATACAAACCAATTTATCATGGAAAATATAGACACAAAAATAGTTGAAGTAACTTCTTGGTGCGACTTACCTAACATGAAACTTGAACACTTGTTTGGATGCTCGCAGGTTGAACAAGGTGATGCTGCCGGATTCCGAATTGCCCCTAAAAATTGAGGAAATCATCAGAGATCTCGAGGGTTCTTCAGTTAAATACATGTCCTCTTTGGATCTTACCCATTTTTATTGGCAGGTACCATTGAGGCCGGAAGTTAAAAAGTACACCGGTTTTAATGTAGGGTCAAAGTGTTATCAGTTTTGCGTCCTCACGTTTGGACTAAAGACGGTGATTTCTTCTTTTACTAGGTGCATTGACACTTTGCTGGGTCCAGAGTTTTGTAGTTTTGCTATTTGTTATGTGGACGATATTTTAATTTACTCAAAATCTTAGGAAGAACACCACCTTTTCCATTTAGATAGGGCGTTGACTAGATAAGGAGAAGTAGGATTTACTTGTCGTTTAAAAAATGTTAATTTTTTAGAGAGGAAATGCCGTTTTCTGGGGTTACGTGTTGTACACTTCTGGTGTTCGTCCTGACCTGAACCGCGTACAAGCCATAAAAGAGTTCCCCATTCCTATGAATGTCAAGCAGCTCCAAGGGTTTTTAGGTTTATGTAATTATGATCGCATATTTTGTGAACATTTTTCCACCGTCTCCGAGCCCTTGGTGGCTCTCTTAAGACAAAAAATAAGTTTGTCTGGAGTCCCGAACAAAACTCTGCTTTTTTCAATCTCAAACAGCTATTATGTAAAATACTTTTTTATATTACCCCGAGAAAGATATTCCCTATTACGTCCAAACAGACAGTAGTGATTTTGGCTTGGGCGCTGTATTATTCCAGAAATTCGATGGTCAACAGCGGATCATCGCATATGCTAGCCGAATGCTATTGGATAGGGAGCGGAATTACTCAGTTCCGAAGAAAGAAGCTCTAAGTTTGGTGTGGGATTTAAACGGTTGGCGCATAAATCTGATGGGACGTCTATTTTTGTCCTTTCCGATTGTCAGGCTTTATTTTACATGCAGACTTGTCGATTGCTCTCACCCCGAATAACCAGATGGGTTCTTTCTTTACAAGAATACGACTACACCGTGCTACATATTCCAGGTAAAGAAAATGTTTTGGAAGATATTCTTTCCCGAAATCCCTCTATCCGTCTTCCAACTCCCAGTAGCAAGTGCTTCCGCATCCTGTCATGCTCTTCTAAAACCCAAGATTGTTTTACAGGTACCTGTACCGCGCAACTTAGAAAAGTAATGGCTGATCTCCCTGCAAAACAACGCGCTGATCCCTATTTAAATTCAATAATTAGCAAACTAGACGACCCATCTAACTCTATTCAACATAAGTTCACATTGTTTGAAGATGTACTGTACGCCCGCCAAGGCGAGTTTGAAAATGCGTTTATCTGTATTCCTAAGTCGTTAATTCCGGATATTATACAAATTTATCATGAGGCGATAGGTCATTTTGGGGTTCATAAAACCTGGTCCGCCTTGCGTCGCGAGGTTTTTTTTCAAAGTATGCATAGGTCGGTAAAAATCAACTTAAGTTTTGTGAAACTTGTAAAAGAACAAAAAAATGCATTATGCCCGATCCTCCGTTTAAGACTATAATTCCAGTGGGTCCGAATGACCTAGCACTTGATCTATACGGCCCTTTACCGACATCAGTAGGTGGTGCTAGTTACATTTGTGTTGCGGTGGACACCTTCACTAAATACGTCACACGTTTTAAAGAAAGCAACCACCGCCTCTATTCTCCATAAATGGGGTCATTTCATATAATTTTTTTGTTTTCTTTGCGTTTACTTTATGTATTATGTCTTCAAAGTCCCAAAAAGTCCACCCGTTTGTTTTTATTATCTTTAACTAGGCCAACAATTAGAATTGAAATTTGAAAATCGGGGTCCTGCTGACGTCAGCTGGACCCTTTACCAATCAGTTTCATAAGTTCGGGCTGAAAAATTTAATAGATTTACTTGTTTTTTAACACTTATTATTAATAAAAGGTATACAACTGGGGTGTATTAATTATATGGCACACCATTATAACCAGATTCTAGTTTAATTATAGTTTTATGATGTAATTTAAATAGGACATTTTAAAGTAATAAACCCTCCCAGGTAGACGACAAAATAGCCAGCAACATCGCACCACTGTCATTTCGATTGTTTAGGTCTTATGTCGTCGGAGTTAACCTCATCGATAGTTGGTGATTTGTTCTTTGTGTTGAGTTTTTTTATTTTTCATTATGAAAACTAAACAATGCTTTAACAAAGCCGTCTTCCATGCTGAACACTATTATATTAAGCAGTAACTCACAACAAAACGTAAACGATGGCTAGCCAAACGAATAACGAATAACCAACAAAAACAAACCAACGCAATAAATAGGTCACAGCTGTGATTTGACAGAAAGGTGGGCGGGCGGTTTAAATTTGAACCTGACCGTTTTGCGGCGTTGCCGGACCTACAAAAAGTACCTATACTCACTCCGTGGTTATTTTTATTTTTTTTTCGGCCAAACGGGCCTTCAAAAAAATTTGAAAAAAGAAATTCATAAGTATATTTTAGTCAAAGCTATCATCTTAGCTTATCATAAAAAAACGTGAAATATGCCCATTGACTTCTCAGTATTTTAATCAGTTTTAATCAGACGCTGACTGCTTTAAATAGAGAGGTTATTCATACTTCGGTACGTCATGCACAGAGTAATCCTTCGGAAAGATTAATGCAGGAAATATCCGCGATTGTTTAGAGTTTTTTGTGTCCATAAACATACCCGGTGGGCGCTCGAGATCCCTAGACTCTGCTACTTATTGAACAACGTAGTTCACGAGTCTACTGGGGCGACCCCGTATGAGTTCCAGTTTGGACAACCTGGTCCCCCTTTACTACCTTACCAGTTGTGTTTGAATGTGCCATATCTGGGTACCTCTCATGTAAAGCTCTTTTTAGCCAAGGAAAGCTTGTTAGGGAAAGCTAAACGCCTTATGGCTCGACGTATTGGCCGGCCTTATAAAAAATTCGATGTAGGAGAATTAGTACTATTAAAAGCGAACCCTTTGTCTTCTGTTCTTAATAAAAAGGTAAAAAAATCCTCCTTCTTTTTGAAGAACCGTTCCGCATTAAAAAGCTTATGGATAACCATGTTTATATACTGGTAGATCCCAACCATTTAAAGTGAAAGAAAAATCCCTATGAACAATGCACCAAAAATTATTCGCTTTCAAAATGGAAACGATTTAATTTGACAAAATTTGGACACTCTATTTCAAGGAAACCAATGGTGTTTTGGCCAATGCCCATTTGGAATTTTTTTCATCAATTTGAATGTACAGTTCTGCCCTCGTAACTAAGAGAGCAGTAAGTCAAGAAATTCAACTTTGGAGAAAAACGTGTTTAAAGGTTAGCACTAAAATTTTAAGACTCTGTTTAAAACTATGAAGCCAAATATTGCATATATGTACAGTGTGACCCATTCTGATGTTGGACACCCTCATAAAATCTGTAATTGGATGTTGGATGGTCAACAGGACCACCAATAGTGTTGGTGTACAAAGATTCAATACAAAAATATACAGGGTATTTTTCTTTGGACCATCTCAAAATGCTGAATTTTTATGAAACTTTATACTGGTCATGAGTGCTCTGGAATTATTGAAAAAACATTAACAAACACAAAAGTAATTTATTTCTTTATAAAATTCCAACCAACAAATAAAAAAACCATTTAAATTATCGGACCATACTCAATAAAGTCACTGTCTAAGATGATACATTTCTGTGTGTTTCCTGTTGCGACACACCAGCCACCTTAACGCATATGGACTTACTGACTGGTAGGCTTCTGTATTTTTAGACTTAGTTCGTTTATAGTGGCTGGGGTGGTTTTGATATACTCGATTTAAAGTTCAAAAAAAATCGGTATTTTCAGATGGCATAGAGAAAGACACTCTGTATATTTTTTAATTAGATCTTTACGCACCAACACTTTGAGTGGTCCTGTTGACCATTCAACTGTTTTGAGGGGATTCCATGGCACACTTGACTTGCCAAATGCCTTTAATATTCCTATTTTGCTCAACTTTGACAACCCGCAGGAAGGAACTCCCTGTATATTTTTTATTCAAATTTGGTATGTGGGGGTTTCAAAGTGTCCTGATTAACGCTGTGTTGTCAGATTTTAAATAAAAAAGTCGCTAAAGGGTTTTCGTCTTTTTTTTACTAGAAAAAAATTCATAGTAAGCCTTGAAAATTGAGATTAAGTTCTGAAACTTTGCGCCAAAATAGAGTTTTTTGTGGTCTATTATTAGAAAAAAAACCTGCTAAAATCGGACAAAAATTACAGATTTTATGAGGGTGTCCAACATCAGAATGGGTCACACTATATCGTTAGAAAGCTAAAAAAATCGCTACAAGATGAAATACTTGAAGTTTTAAAATTTTTAATATTTCTGTGTCAAATTTTTAAAAAAGTGTTCATTCTTAGTATAAATTGTAAAAATTCAACTATGTTACTAATATAAACTGCAGTAATTCCTATAGTTACTGCTCTCTTATTCAGCATTTTTTAATACTTCTATTATATTTAGTATAGTGAATTTATAACATTTCCGAATGCTACAAATAAGGTCAGCAAATACTAATTATACTGCGCTTATGTATTTATGATAATTAAAGAAAAGTAAACGATGGCTTAGTGTCTTTATTTCTAGAAACAGATTCGCAGCAAACAGCCTCGAAATCACATTTACGTGAAAATATCAACAAAAATTCATAATAAATTTTTAAATATGTATTTAAAAAATAAACAAACAATAAAAAAATAATAAAATATTATTTTCAAAAATAATTATGAAGGTACATATTATATCTAAAGAAATTATAGGTACCCAATAAAACCATTCTGGTCAGGTAATAAATAGTTTTATATTAACAGTATTCAGTGTTTTCTTCGTCGTCGGTTAAAAGGTTCAGAGCTGCATTATTGGTGTACAAATTTTCCCAGAATAACCTTCGGTTCGGCGTCATTAACGGACATAATTTCTCTATGATTTCTTTTTTCTCTCATCGGTTGTCCCTCTTGGACCATTTCTTCGGGTAGGGTTAGCAATGTGTTGCGTTTTTAAACACTTTATTTGCAAAAAGTTAAGATTTTTCATGTTTTCGTCCCGATGGCTTGTTTTATAATGTATATCAAAAGAACCTCTACGTGCATGTACAGAAACAATGTCTTTTAGAAACACTCTTGGCTGAGAATTTCTCAGTTTGTGTTGAGATGCCTTATCTTCAAATAAGAAAAAGTCATCAACTTCGATAAGTTTGATTCTTACATGTTTACTACATTTTTGTACACATTCTACAGTCGTCAAAGTCGTAAACCTTCTTTTGTTTTTTTAGAGTCATCTCCACCAAGTGGTGGAAACTGTCCGCAGACATAAATGTATGTCCGGGTTCCAGATATTTAATTGTTATGGTTTGAGCTGAAATGTCGTCGCTGTTTATAATTTGCACCAAGAAAGTCATAAATGCCCAATTTTTATTTTGCGACGAACAATAATTATCAGCCCATAGAACAATGTTATTATCATCACGTCTATGTAAAAGAAATGCACGAAAAGTTGAAATAATATGCTCCTGTTTGCGGCCAGATGTCACTTCATGCCATAAGGCTAACGGAACGAAAACTTTCATTAAAACATAATAATATAATACGTGGACAAAACATAGCAGCCTTAAACATCCTGCCCTTGTAAATCAACGGAGTAGTAGATACAATCTTGATGTTCTTTTTCTTGAATGTTGACATCATTTTGGTACTCTTCCCTACTTTCTTGTATGTACCGCTTTTTATAATTTTGGTAATTTTCAGAGTGGGGCATAGTTTTCTTCTTCTTGGCATTTTTTTTCATTTTTGTGTATATTTAAACTGCTACATAGTTTGCATTCTTTGTTAGTTAAATTAGCAAATGAGATGTTCATAAATATCTTCTTTGATAAATCTTCTCATGAAATCGTATGAAATTTCTTGTGAGGGATACTTTTCTCTGTAACTTTGCAAGATATCTTTAACCGTTATATCACTTGGGAGATAACGTCTTTTAGGCGCGTGAGTTCGTCTATAATGAGATATCGCTGGGTTATATTGAAGAATATGGTCCTCGACTGGTTTTCTATCAATTTTCATTCTGTTTGCGTTATGTTTACCCCTTTTGTCTTTTTGATCCGATAAGTCTCTTCCCAATATTTGCAACAATCTTTTGTCGTTCTTTTCATGACATCCCAAAGTGGTCAAAAAAATGTCTTGCATACCTCCTTTTTTTCTTTTTCATCACTAGTAGGTAAGAAGTATTAGCAAGTTTTGTTTCGTTTGTAAGTTCCTCCTTCGTTCTGCTTCTTACGTCGACTTTATTTGCCAGATTTTTTATCATAACGCCTTGTGCTTCCCAATTTAGTTTAACATAACCATCATAAATTTTTAGTCTTGATTCCTCATTGAAACTATTATTACATTTTTTAGGGCAGTTTTTGCTACATGGACTTTTAAGTATTTGTTTCATTTCACGTTTCGCAATTTTGGCTTTTTCCTTTCTTCTAAACTTTGTTCTATTTTTCTACGCTTTCGTAATGCTCCCTTTTTTGTTAATTGCTGTAGATGGCTTTCTTCTTGTGTTTCGACCACGTTTTCCAATCCAAGTTCTATTTGGTCTTGATTGTGGATATTTTCCTTCTTTCTTTCTATATTATTACCGAAAAATTCATGTTCGTCATTATTGTTGGCCGCTTCTATACAACGTTGCGTTTTAGATGAATCCAACGTTTTATCAATGGTTGATTTCTTTTTTATGCTATCTAAGGGTGAACTACTTGAAGTTGATGACGGTGATGACACATAGTCTTTATCTTTAATGGAATCATCTGAATCCTCATCAAACAACTCATATGTATGATGTAACCATGTTCATAGAAGATATGAATTCCTTTTGTTCACTCATATAATAATTTTTACTTGAATTTATATTGGGTTGCTTTAGGTCCTTCGCTTTAAAATTTGTTTCGGGTGCCAAAAGAAGGGTTAAATTTTCCATATTTAAATTATTAACATCTCTACATGTAAACGAATTCATATATTCTGATTCAGTTCCAAATATTTGAGGAAAATTATTATAATCAAATGGGAAAATTATATTCTGTTGTTACCGTTGTATTTTCTGGCTCCACTACTTCTTCTTTGCTTGCACTGGTTATACGTAACTGATGTTCTTGTTATGTATTATGGTTAGCGGTTGCCAAGTTTAAAATTTTGTCAATACGCTTCATGATGCCTTCAAAATCTGAAACAAACCTACTATAATGCACCAATAATTTAATTGACAACTTACCTTTTAAGGTGAATAACGGTAAACTTTAGTTTTTCGTTTATGCGGTGTTTCGTTCCCGAAATATTTTTTGTGAGTGGACAGCGAGTGAAGACATGCACCTTGCTCGAGCGGTACTAGGTTACTAAATTTCGAGCCGGCTCGCTGCCATCGACTCAGCCTCCCACCTTATCCTTATTCCCCCCACTTCAAAAAAGTAAAAATTGCTAATTAAAAGAGCAGTAAAAACATGAGATGCGGCTGGTTTTCTAGAATAATAATATATGATTTAGTAAAATACTACAAAAAAAGAGCAGTGTGTTGAACTTACTGCTTTATTATTTAGGAACATACATAAAATGAGTCATTCTCGAATTTTAAACAGAGCAGTACGTGAGATATACTGCGATTTTGCTTAGTTGCGCCATTGTGGAAATAATACTTTTAATATGTATAAAGCACAGCTAGTTATTATATTGCATTTTTTCTATGATACCAAGACTTGTCTATATAGTTTGCTAAATTAATGAACAGCAAAACACTTGCTTACTGCTGTTTTCTGTAGTAAAAGGGATATACTAAAGAAAACAGCAGTAAACTAGATAATTACTGCCCTTCTGATTAATGAAAAAACTAATTTCTAATTAAGATACGGCTACGAAATCTAGACAGAAAAAAAGGCCGTTTTTTTAACGATAACGGCAGTATATATAATACAATATCTGAACAGTCACGACTTACCGCCCTCTTGATTACGACGGCAGAGTTGATCTGTAACATTTGAAAGCAGTAGGTGAAAATTTTATGTTTCGAATAGGTACTGAAGTCAACAGGTGTTTTGGGGCACATTTTGCCGATTTCAACGCAAACGGTTGATTTGATCGTTATGAAACAAGAGTACCTTTTTCTTGCAGAATGAAAAGATGCAGTAAAATGATGGACCTGCAGGACCAAAAATATAACCTCAAAAAAGTTACGAGTAAAATCACGATCCAAAAAGAGCGTAAGTGGCGCCCTCTGTAAGATAGGGCGAAATTGACATTTTAAGCTTAATTCTACATCGAAAAAACACAGCAATGCCAAATTTCAGTTCAGAAGCTTGATTATTTCGGGAGATGTAGCCATAATTCACTTTTAAAAAAATGTACTTTAACACCCTGTATCTCTTAAACAAGCAACATTTCTATAAGGCATATTAGCCCCAATTGTAATATTTTGACCCAAAATATGTGCGGTTGGACTATGTGCCATTATTAATGACTCACCCTGTATACATTTTATGTACCAAATTAAATCTACTATGTTCCTTGTTTTAAGTATAAGTACCTACCATTTTTGAATTTGTCTTTGATCTATTCTATTAGTTAATTAGGAATTTTATAAGTTGCTTATATTTTATCTTGCTTTATTTTTTAGGCGGTATCTACTAGGTATATTAAAGGCACATTTACAATTTCCTACTACTGGTTGGTTTCCTTTCTCCAAGCAAAAAGTACCCAGTTTTTACTGCTGTTGTTGGACAGCGTTTCAAAATGCTCGGCGCTTCTTGAATATTTCACTAAGTAACTCGGAACTCATACAGGAAGAGTGTTACAAAACATCTGCTACAAATACACTATTATCATCATCCAGTGTGCTTTTCCTGATAAATACTTCACCTTGAAAATATCGTGTGGCTAACGAAAACTTTTCTGCTCTTTCCTTTTGCCACACCCGATATAATTGAACATCACCTTTATACTTTTTGCTTCCACAGACGATACAAAGCTTAATTTCTCAAGTTCTTGCCTGTGGCAGTGCTTTTTTTGCCCATTTCCAGTGCCTTTGGTGCGATTTATGGAAGCAGAACTCTCAGAGTTTTGGTTTCTTCTTATCCTTTGTGCGCGTAGACAAACAAAACAAAACACCATTAAAATAAGACCTTTTACGACTCTAAACAACAAAAATTACATTATATTTCACTAAAATATCATGTTATTTATATAAATTTTAACGCATATAATGAAAATAATCTACTGATCAATTTTAGTCCTTTCCGATTTTGAGCTAGGAGCAATAGTTTCCGAAATATAGGCAATTTTCTGATAAAACTACATATGAGCCAAGCAGCCATCTTGACCGTCATATTGGGAAAAACCTCCCCATACCAGGAACGCTTACCCAAGCCAAAACTCGTCCTTAGACATCCAGGAACTCAGTTTTAAAGAGAAATTCTCTATACACCTCCGTGCAACAGTTGTCACTACTGTGGCCCCTAGACTAGCTGCGCCCCTGGAACAAATAAATTAAATCTAATTATATTGAATTAAGGTTCTTAACATATTACAAAAAATAGACCAAGTAGTTTTAAGATTTTTGAAACAAAAAAATATTTATTGTATTAACTTTAACTCCCTGTATTTTAAAAACGACGCATACGAACTTTTTTTACTTTAAATTTTCCTGAATAAAGCCTGAGACACATTGTGTATTGGGGTTTTGCTTCCGAGGAGGCATTAGTGGGTACCGCTAATCAAGCTGCTGAACGGAAATTTAGCACTGCTATGTATTTGGGGATGGAGAATAACCTGAAAATATCAATTTCTACCTGTCTCACAGAGGGCGCCACTTGCGCTGTTTTTACTCGTAACTTTTTTGAGGTTATCTTTTTGGTCCTGCAGGTCCATCATTTTAGTGCATCTTTTTTATTCTGCAACAAAGAGGCAAGTAAGTTCAAAGCAACCGTTTGCGTTGAAATTGCCAAAACGTACCAAAAACCTGTTTACTTTAACATTTGAAAAATAACATTTTCACCTACTGCTTTCAAATGTTACAGATCAACACATTTAAAATGGAGAAAAAAATGCGAAATGACAATTGGTTGAAATAATTTTTTTCTTCTTGAAATAGGGTGTCCATTTTGAAAGTGAATATTTTTTGGGACGTTGTTCATATGGATTTTCTTCTCACATTAAACGGTACAGCCGTTGTGTAATATTTGAAAGCTGTAGGTGAAAATTTTAATTTTCGAATATTGAAGTCAACAAGTGTTTTGGGGAACTTTTTGGTAATTTCAAGGAAACGGTTGATTTGATCGTTATGAAACAAGTGTAGCTTTTTTTTACAAAATGAAAAGATGCACTATAATGATGGACCTGCAGGACCAAAAAGACAACCTCAAAAAGTAACGAGTAAAAGCCGATCCAAAAACAGCGCTACGTATCTCTGTGAGATACGTAAAAATTGACATTTTCGGTTTAGTCTCCATCTCCAAAAACATAGCAGTGCCAAATTTCAGTTCAGCAGCTTGATTATGTTGTTATACCTATATACAGGGTTAACTATCACTTAGTACAAAATTTTTTATGGCAGATAAAGAAAAATTAGACTTGACAAAATAAATTTTCAAAAATTTTCTAACATTTGTCTTAAGAATAAAAAAAATTTTCAAATTGTATTAAACCCCTCGAAAAACGCCGCCTATGGACGCCCGCGCGACGTGTCTGAAAATTTCGTCTATGTCAATGGTAGTGACAGGTAGTGAAATAGCGCGGCGTTGCCACGTCTATCAATTTATCCGAGGATTCACCACAAAATTTCGACTTCCTTTTAAAAACGATTATTTTCTAAGGAACATGTAGAATACCTATGAAACACCTACCTTACTGACATTTCCAGGATTGTATTGCAACATTTCCTGTTTTCTTGCTTTTTTACATTAAAAGTCACACAACACAACATTCACATTTTCTAAATCTGTTGGTTTCCCTCTGCTATTCCTTTTGTTTGAAGCGAGGTACTCAGCCTGACGACCACGACGATGTGGATCCCCCTCCGCCAGGAAAACCCCGAAGGGTAACCAAAAAACACAACTGCACTAGCACACATTGCACATGCAAAGCACTACAGTAGCTGTTCAAAAAGGCCCCCGTTAACCTCGATGCACAAATTCACTCGGTTAACTAAAGAAGTCCGGATACGTGCAAAAAGTCCATGATTATTCCGGATTTGAACAGCTGCACCTTCAATTCGTTCGCGTAACTGCTGCTCGTTGTTGATTTCCTGCTCGTACACAGTCGCCTTCATGAATCCCCAAATACAAAAATCCATTGGATTTAAGTCTGGCGATCGAGGCGGCCATCCAATTGGCCCTCCTCGTCCGATCCAATGGTTGGGGCATTGGTCGTCTAAAAGTGCAGAACAGGCCTCGCAAAATGGGCTAGTGCACCATCGTGCATAAACCACATGTCATGCAGTACTTGTAGTGGCAAATTATCAAACAAAACTTTTGTCAGAAAATCCAAGTATCGTTCAGCGTTTAAATTTTCCGGTAGAATGTATGGTCCAATTAATCGATCTCCGAACAGCATGTGGTTTTTATCGGACCAAATATGGCTGTTTAAAACCCCAGCACGTGTGAAGCAGCATTCGTCAGTCCAAAGAATGTTGAAAACAAAGTTTGGGTCTTGGGCGATTCGATCACGTTGTTACATTCTCTCATCACATCTCGTATATACTTAAAAAGCATAATTTCGTTAAAGTCGATTTATCCCCACAGACATTATCTTCAACAAAGTATTAAAAAAGAACTCTATAATTCACTAATCCTGTCTAACTTTGATCATTGTGATAGTGTTTATGGGCCATGCTTAGACAGTTTTGACTCTCGCAGGGTACAAAAAAATGCAAAATCACTGCATAAGATTTATTTTCGGCATCAGGAGGAGAAATAGGGTTTCACACAAACTCAAAGATATTTTATGGCTTAATATGTATAATAGAAGGAAACTGCGTGCTTATTGCTTTTACTACAAAATAATTAAATTTAAATCACCGCCTTACCTTTATAATAAAATAACCTTTCGAACGGATGTGCACCATTTACACTTACGAAGAAATACTTTAAATATTCCTAGGCACACAACAGAAATGTTCAAAAGATGTTACCCCTATAATGTTGTCTCGCATATGAACTCATCATTCTTAGATCTTAGACAATGCACTCTGTCGTGTCATGCCTTCAAGGAAAAGATGGCAAACCATTTACTTAATTCTCAGTAGGTAGTAATAGTAGATATAAATATGAATGCATGCATTTTTCTTATCTTTTTCTTTTTTTTTTCTCCTTCGCCTGCAACACGTTGCACAAATGCATTAAATAATAATTGTTATTAGTATTAGGAGGGTCACATTGGAAGAACAGAAGCTGCTTGCTAGCAGCAGTCTGAAATGTTGACCATTGTTTAATAATATTTATATATTATACTATATTATAATATGTATTGTATTTGCATTTATCATTAGTAAACAATAAACGTTATTATTATTATTATATCGACTTAGCCAAAAGGCATTCGCACTCCCTCTCTGGGGAACATTCACTCAGATCCCGGGTATCCCGGATACCATAAGGATCTGGCTCGGACGAGACCCTTGCCATGTTATCGGGCCTTAGGTGACATTGATGTTGTTGGACGTTCCTGCACTCCCCATGAATTTCCTGACGGTTCGGGCTGTCGCAAGTAGTACCGCTTTCTGCATGGACCTGTAAAGATTATCAGTTAGACCCAGCTCTTTTATGTTTCTCAGCAAACTTTTTGGTATAACACCAGTTGTTGACACGATAATTGGAATCGTCTTGACGTTTTCCATTTCCCATTGCCTTCTAATTCGTTCTTCTAAGTCTCTGTACTTCGCGATCTTCTCGACTTGCTTCACACGCAGGTTGTTGTTCGGGATGGCCACATCAATCAGAGTTGTCTTCCTAGAAATTTTATCAACTATTATAAGGTCCGGTCTGTTCTGGGCAACTCGTTGATCTGTCAGAACTGTACGATCCCAGTACATCTTGTAGTTGCTGTTCTCAAGAGCAGGCTCCGGTGTGTAGCTGTAATATGGGACCCTCTCTGCCTGCACAAGCAGCAGTTTTTCCGCCAGTTCTTGGTGCAAGATCTTGGCAACCGAATCGTGTCGTTCCTTATATTCCGTTGATGCGAACATCTGACATCCTCCTGTTATTTGCTGGATTGTTTCTGAAGTTGGGCACCCGTATCTGCATCTGTCATCCACTACCGATGCATCTCTACAATGAATTTTAGGTAGTTGCGAGTTGGTATAACCTGATCTTGTATGGCCAGTAGGAAGCCTTCCGTCTCGGGGAACATTCGTCCCGAGGTCAGCCAATAGTTCGACGCTAACTTGTCGACATGTTCCTGGTTAACCTCATTAGGATGCCTCCCGTGCAGCGGCTTCCCCAACCACCTCTGTAGTTTATCGTTGTCGGTTCGGTGGTGATTTTGACGCCCGTGTTCCGTCAGACGTAGCGGTGTTGGGACGTCTGCTCCGCATATAGCCCTATGTAGTGTGGAGCTGTTGGCCTGCCTGTAGAAATAATTGCGCAGATTTATTATTTGTTGGTCCAATTGCTTGCTGAGGTCTGCCAATCCTCTTCCTCCTAGTTGACGTGGCAGACTAGTTCTTTCTACGGCGCTACGGGGATGATGTTTATGAGCTTTTGTCAGTAGTGTCCTAACTTTTCGCTGCAGGTTGTTGATGTCCGTGTTGGTCCAATTCACTATTCCAAACGAATAGCTGAGTACAGAGCACGCATACGTGTTCAGGGCCTTAAACAAATTCCTGCTGTTAAGATCAGTTCGCACTACTTGTCTTACTCTCTTGATGAATTCATTCCTTAAATCGATCTTCATTGTTCGATGGTCTATCCTTTGAGCTTGTTTCATCCCGAGATACTTGTATGTATCTCCCATGCTCATTGCTTCGATCTCCTGGCCATCCTGCATCTCGTGTGCGCCTTGTTCGAACTTTTCCCGGACGATGTTAAGGGTGCGGCACTTGTCCAGTCCAAACTGCATTCCGATGTCCCTGGAGAACTCCTCTACAATTTTAAGCATTTGCGTTAGTTGGTTTTTGGTTGCGGCCATCAGTTTTAAATCATCCATATATAATAGGTGATTCAACTTGATCGCTTCTGCGTTGTTGCTTTTGATAGCGAAGCCGTATTTTGTAGAGTTCAACCGATGTGATAGAGGGTTCATCGCCATGCAGAACCACAGTGGACTGAGTGAATCTCCTTGGAAAATCCCTCTTCGGATGTTGATTGTGTCGGTCTCGATGTTGCTGCTTGCGGTTCTGAGTTGTATCTTAGTGCGCCAGGTTGTCATAACGTGTTCTAAAAAGGAAACTGTATGATGATCTATTTTATACAGCTTTAAGATACCTGTTAGCCAGTCGTGAGGTACGGAATCAAATGCTTTTTTGTAGTCCACATAAGCCATGTAGAGGTTTTGTTGCTTGGAATGAGCCTGGTTGCAGATGACAGAGTCTATGATGAGTTGCTCTTTGCATCCCATTGCGCCCTTCGCGCAGCCCTTCTGCTGCATTGCCATGATGTTGTTCCGCTCGCAGTGAGCATATATTCGCTGCGTAAGGCAAGAAGTGATTATCTTGTACAGCGTAGGCAAGCAGGTTATTGGGCGGTAGTTGGCAGGGTTATCCGTATTCCGCTGGTCTTTTGGTAACAAGTAGGTGGCACCCTGTGTAAGAAACAATGGCATTTTCAGAGGATCGAGCAAGACTTCATTAATTAAGGTAGTTATTTGTTCATGCGTGCACCACAACTTCTTAATCCAATAATTTTGGAGATGATCTGGACCTGGTGCCTTCCAGTTGTGGGAATTCTTGATGACATTGGAGACTTCATCGGTTGTGAATTGCTCGTGTTGCATCTGGCTATAGTTCCGGCCCATCTCGCGTTCTTCACTGATCCAGCTTGCACTGACATTGCATGGACCTGGTGTGGCAAGCTGATTTCTCCAGAAACCGTCGACCTGTTCTCTGCTAGGGTAACTCGTATTTGTGGCATCGGCGCTAGAATTCAAAGTACGGTAGAAAACTTTTTCTGAACGTTCAAAAAGTTTGTTGTCTCGTTTCCTGTTGTTACTAGCCTTGTATCTCCTCAGACGCCCTGCGAAAACAGAAAGTTTTTGTTTTAATGTATCAAGACATTGTTGAGCAGTGATGTTCGCGGGGTCACGCTGAGAATGCATTTGGGTGCGGCTCATTATTGCCTGCACCGCCCTCTGGATCTTTCTAGTTCTAACTCCTCTGATATATTCCGTTACTTGTCCTATGTCTTTACGGAGACTCTCGATCTTCCGATTTAGTCGCATCTCCCATTGAGCCATTCGTGGTTCTGGTCTTGCACGATTTAACTCTTGAGCCGTCCGGATCTTGGCTCCCATTGCAGTGATGATGGCCGTTGCGGCACAGTAGATTAACATGTGCATATGTTCTAATGTTGGTGTTACTGGTGTTATTATTATTATTATTATTTTAAATTTTATGTAGGTATTAAGTGCAAGCAAAGACAATCCCATCACATGAGATAGTCTTTGGTAGAAGTCAGCTTTATTGGTTTTACTTGCCTTGTTCTGAGATATTCCCAATCTCCTTGCAATAGCTGTAGTGCTTATGGAAGGTTGCTCTTCCACCAAATCAAGCACTGACTCAACATCGTCCATATTCATTTGCCCTCCAGGTCCACCCCTTCGAGCTTGCAAAACACCAGTGTTTCGCATACGCTGTACAACGTTCACGAAAGTAGGTACGTGGGTTAGGCATATTTGCCCTATTAGGAAAAAGAATACGGTATTCTGCTGCAGCTCGATGTGCACTTTCATTGCATCTCCCGTACATTATAACCATGTCCGTTAACCAAGGGCGTATCCAGGATTTCGCCTTGGGAGGGGTAATATAGGGGTTTGGTGCGTTTGTAAAAGCAATTTCAACTGAATATGGTGGTATTTTATTACCTACATAAAAAAATACAAAACATTATACCTAGGTATAAAAATATTTTTAAAAATAAATAAAATTCTTTAAAAGAATATAAAACTCTTAAAAATCACATCCATATCGCAATGGATTATAGGAATATAGTTATCTGTTATAATATGAAATCAATTTTTCTTTTTGTTTTTTTGGCTTATCGCTCAATAACCCGAGAAACATCTACATTGATTTCTCTGGGTAAATAGCAGTGCCAATCCTACTTATCGCTCTTCGCCCATAGTGGAGCGCAACCAGGTTTTCAGTCTTTTCAATGAAGAAAAGCTTCGTTCTGCTGACGCAACACTAATTGGCAGAACAATTAATATGTGTAGAATTTTTTATAGTAGGAAATATGTCTTCATCACAGTTTTTATAACTTGTAAGGATATCACAAATATTATTGTCGACTCTACATGTTTTTTGCCATAAATCTGACTCTCCTTGCAATTTAATTTTTATTACTTCGTCAGACTCTTGACTAAATTTACCTAAATATACAGGGTGAGTCTGAAATAACTGGCATCCTCTTTTTGGGTAAGAGAGATGGTCATTCTGAACAACTTTTCTTAATAAATTTTTTTCCTATCGCCGAAATTTTTCTCTAATTTACCCACCTAAAATGCCCCCTCTATGAAGACACGGCACTGTAAACTCGGTCTCAAAATACTATACTAGTTGATGATTTACCATTTTCTACTCGGTTGTTGGCAGGGCGTCAGTGCCGTGTTTTCATAGAGGGGGGATTTTGAGGGATAAATTATAGAAAAATCTCGGCGCTAGGAAAAAAAATAATTAAGAAAAGTGGTTCAGAACGACCATCTCTATTATAAAAAGGATGCCAGTTATTTCAGACTCACCCTGTAGAGTTGAAAAATTGGACATTTGATGGGCTTTGGGGGGGGGTAATTACCGCCTGTACCCCCCCTTGAATACGCCCTTGCCGTTAACTCGGTGTTCGAATACTCCGGCATTTTCACAAAGACGCTGAACGATTTACCGCGAAAACCAAGCAAAACGACAAAACTGGGAAACAACGCCAATTTACATTCGCAAATGCCCTCCGTCGGCTACTAGCGAAATTAATGTGAAGTGTTATTAGAGATGCGCCTCGAACAAGATAAAAGCATTCGATACACATAGACGTTGTCTTTGCATTGAAAATCGTTCAGTCAAGAAATCACAGAATTATTTTTGTTTATTTTAGAAGATTTTCAATAAGATTGCTTATGAAAATTATTTTTTTAAAGACGCAATCAACTAATCTAACATTGACATCGATAATTATTACGCACCACTCCAACCTCTACTTGTACCGTGCCCATCATAATGTATGTACAGTTGCCTAGCTAGTAAGTTGTGAAGTGACGGTTGAGCGCGCGGACGGACGGAGTGACGGAGTGGTCCGCCGTCCGCCCGCCAGGCGGGAACGGGGAGCAATCGAAACGAGGTGCCCGACGAGGAAGTAGGCGGGTTGACTTGACGCGTCAGCTGCCGCCCAAATATTCCTTGGTAGGAGGACAAGAACTGCCCGACGAGCTATCCAAGTATTTTCATCGACTCGACCCGGCCGATACGTCGCTTAATTCATAGCGCCGAGGCTTCAGGAGAGGTTATATGGTGGACAAGAATTCATCAGAGGAGCTGCGGAGGTATTAAGGGAGACGGCTTGTGGTGTCACGCGGTACTTCGCTTTCCGCGAGACTATTAGGAACCAGTCCGGATACGAGCTAAGGTAAGGGGAATCTAATAGCGCTGCATCTGTACAGATTCAAATCGATTGTTATTTATGTAACGCAAAATCACTTTACAGCTGACAGTACGTTCCGAAGCCATATTGGATGGCGTCATTAGAGGCGGAGATTTACAAGGAAAATAGGGGTTTTTACACTTTTTTTAAAAAATCGTAAAAAAAATCAAAAAATATTTTAGTTTTCTTAAGCCACCCTGCGCACGTGGTAAAATTTTTTGTACTAAGTCATAGTTAACCCTATATACAGGATGGCCCATTTGAAATGGAAGCACCCTCGTAATTTTTAATTTTCCTTCGGTTTTAGCCGCGTTTGTTTCTGAAGATAGGTCGCAAAAAACTCATTTTTACTTTGTTGCAAAATGCAAGACTGAAACCATTTAGCATTTAGCGTTTTTTTTACTTAAAATCTGACACCACAGCGTTAATCACGACACCCCAAAACCCGCACATACCAAATTTGAACAAAAAATATATAGGTAGTTCAATTGTGCAGGGTTCCAAAGATGAGCAAAATGGGAATTTTGAAGGCACCTGGCGAGTCAAGTGTGTCATGGAATCTCCTCAAAATAGTTGATAGTTGATGCACAGGACTACTCAAAGTGTTGGTGTGCAAATATTCAATACTAAAATGTACAGGGTATTTTTCTCTGGGCCATCTCAAAATGCTGAATTTTTATGAAATTTTATACGGGTCAAGAGTGCTCTGGAATTATGGAAAAAACATTAATAAGTACACAAGTAGTTTATTCCTTTACAAAATGCCAACCAACAAATAAAAAACAATTTAAAAAATCTTTTTTCGATAACATCTTAATAATCCTTGAGCCGATTTTGTTTAAATCTGTCAGTGTTATTTACGGTAGAGAGGGGTTAATTTCGCCCTAAGTGGATTCAAATTATTAAGTCCAGTGGCGTTCCGGGGGGCACCGTGACCAATATTTTTGAAAAAAAAAGTGCGCCACTGACTTTTTTAAAATTTTTATATTTTTCTCGCATTAAGGAACTAAGAATACAACTTTTTGGTCTCTTTAATTTTTTTCGTGTCTTGCTGCGTTTTCGAGAGAAAAAATAAAAACCACTTTATTGCATGTCATTGTTGTTGTTGCATTGCCGCTTTCTCGAAAACGAAGCAAGATACGAACAAGATTCAAGAGACCAGAAAGTTGTATTCTTAGTTGCTTAATGCGAAAAAATATAAAAGTTTTAAAAAAGTCAGTGGCGCACATTTTCTTTTTCTCAAAAATATTGGTTGAGGGACGCCACTGGACTTGATAATAATATTGTAATCTACTTGTATATTTCTTTCACATTAAGCAACTAAGAGTACAACTTTTTTGTCTCTTGAATTTTTTTAGTGTCTTGCTTCGTTTTCCAGAAAAAATAAAAACCACTTTATTGCATGTCATTGCTTTATTGTTGCATTGCTGCTTTCTCGAAAACGAAGCAAGATATGAACAAGATTCATGAGACCAAAAAGTTGTATTCTTAGTTGCTTAATGTGAAAAAATATAAAAGTAGATTACAATTATTATCAAGTCCAGTAGCGTCCCTTAACTAATAATTTTGAGAAAAAGAAAATCTGCGCCACTGACTTTTTTTTTTACTTTTATATTTTTTTCGCATTAAGCAACTAAGAATACAACTTTTTGGTCTCTTGCAGCAATGCAACAACAAAGCAATGACATGCAATAAAGTGGTTTTTATTTTTTCTCTCGAAAACGAAGCACGACACGAAAAAAAGTTTTAAAAAAATCAGTGGCGCACATTTTTTTCAAAAATATTGGTCACGGTGCCCCCCGGAACGCCACTGGACTTAATAATTTGAATCCGCTTAGGGCGAAATTAACCCCTCTCTACCGTAAATAACACCGCCAGATTTAAACAAAATCGGCTCAAGGATTATTAAGATGTTATCGAAAAAAGATTTTTTAAATTGTTTTTTATTTGTTGGTTGGCATTTTGTGAAGGAATAAACTACTTGTGTGCTTATTAATGTTTTTTCAACAATTCCAGAGCACTCTTGACCCGTATAAAATTTCATAAAAATTCAGCATTTTGAGATGGCCCAGAGAAAAATACCCTGTACATTGTTTTTTTCAAAATATTGGTCACGGTGCCTTCCGGGACGCCACTGAACTTAATAATTTGAATATACTTAGGGCTAAATTAACCCCTCTCTACAGTAAATAACACTGCCAGATTTAAACAAAATCGGCTAAAGGATTATTAAGACGTTGAAAAAAGATTTTTTTTTAAGTTTGACACCCTGTATCTTGAAAACTAAGCGATACCGGACCTAGGTATGTTTATATAAACTTTTCGTCTTAAAATCACTCAAAGAATCACCCCTTGAAGTTTGGCTACGTACATAAATAACACCGTGTATACTGGGTGTCCCGGAATATGTGGGCATTCTCCCGGATTTATACAGGAGACGTTGAAATAACATGACAAGTTAATATAAAAAATTTTCCCAGAGGGCCCCCTACGGAGATACAGAGTGTTGAAATTCTTTTGAAATTAAATTATGGCAATATCTCCCAAAATAATCAAGCTGCTGAACTGAAATTTGGCACTGCTGTGTTTGAGGTTATCTTTTGTCCATCATAACGGTTGATTTTATCGTTATGAAACAAGAATACACTTTTGTTGCAAAATGAAAATACCGAGCATTTTTATATCCTGAGACGCGTAGCGCCTAAGGATATAATATGCGAGGTAAATAATGGCCTTCTCAACCGAAGTGTATATAGAATTTTTTTACTACTAACATTGAAATATTGCCATATTTAATAAGAGTCATTTCTCGCTTTTTCAAATACTTCAAAATTTCAAGTAACCTGAGAGTTCAGTTGTCAAGCTGATGAAATGACACTAATTTTTAAATGTCACATAGAAAAATTTTCATTATTTACCTAGGTATTTTTTATTATCATTATTTACCTAGGTAGAGAAATATTACTTCTCATTAGAGGAATGAGGTAAATAATGATGATTTCTCAGGTTAGTAGTAAAAAAATGTTTTACAAGTTAGGGAGTCACTTTGCTGTAAATTTGAAATATTTCCTGTTTAGAATTGAACATGGATTTTTTAGGAGAATTTTGTCTGTCAAATGTGTAAATTATTTAGATTTTTGCCCTGCTCCATTGATCATTGATTTGTTTTGTGAAATTTGCAAACGATTAACTTTTTAAATATAAAATAATACTAAAAAATTTAGATTTTAACAAAATTATATTAATACAGTGACCGTCAGAAAGTTGGACACAAATGGAAAACTTTTTTATTTATTTCTCAGAAAATTTTATTCTTGATAAAAGTTGATGCATCATTTCAAACTCAAAACGCACATATCAAAATTTAATTATATCTTTTTGGATACGAGGTAGATTAAAAAATGTCAAAATAACTCAAGAATAAAGTACCATTATTTTTTAAAAATACGGTAAAAAGTTACTTACAAAAGTTGTTTGGAATCAAAGGTGGATGTCAGATTTAAAGTCACAGCCACCTAGTCAAAAAATAAATTTAACTTTTTTTCAACCACCCTGTGTATTACAAAATACCTCAAGCGCAATTTATCATCGGATAATTTGCTATTGCTACTAAACTTGCTACTAAACTTTAATTTTTTTCGATTAGCAGCGAGAAATTTAAATTAATCCAAATCAGAGTTTAAAAATATTAAATTTTTGTGTCAAACTTTCTGCCGGTCCATATATAAACTATTTTTAGCGTTCACTGACTTACATACAAACGTAATCTATAAAGTACATCAATTTATTTTCCTTTTTTTACATGTCACATTTACTTTCAGCCAACTGACGAGGAGACTGAAGACGCTGTAGCCGCCATTATGAATAGAATAATGTTTCCGTCACTTTCATAGATAGCAGAAGTCCACGCGAGCTTCTTTGAAACGTCTGAGTCAGAGGTTGAGCCGTACATACCAATCGCTATAGAACCCGTTGTCCCCATAACATATCTGCCTACGCCCTTCAAGCATGCGCTCACATTAAATAATATTTTCTTCTCTATTACAGCTAGTCAAAATAAACCGTGATACCACAGAAGTATCGCCACACCCCGAGACTCCACCACGGGCAGAGTCGCGAGCTTGCTCTAAAAGAACTGTGGAGGATGACTCCAGCGATTCTGCGGCTCCACCTCCGAAGAGGTCGCATGCTTCCCGCGGAGAGAGACACGAACGCAAGTCTTCGTCATCGGTCCGCGGTGAAAGTTGCGACCGGAAGTCTGGGGAATCATCGTCCCGAGGTGAGAGTCGCGACCGTAAGTTAGCAGAATCATCATCCCACGGCAAGAGTCGCGAGCGCAAGTCCGGCGCGTCATCTACATCGCGAAAAAATTCGGGGAAAAACTTGAACGTGATGCGCGCGGACTTGAAGCAGTCTACCGACAAAAAAAGACACCTGTAAAAAGTGCAAGTTTGATAAAAATGGTGTTACAAATGCGGGAAAGTTTAAAAGCGATGATTGCTAGTGGGACAGAACAAATGGCCAAGGTTCGGGGTGAAATTAAAAGGAACAACAAAGAGCAAGACGAGTGTGAAAAACGATTAAAAATAATTAAAGAAAGTAAAAAACGAATGAAAAATGTATATAACAAAATCGAGTGCGAGGTGAAAGAGTGGACAGAGTTTATAGAGAAACTCCCCTAAGTGTATATAGATTTAGTATATAGGTATAAGTATTTTGTATTGTTTATTATAGTTTTAGTTAAGGCATATATGAATAAGTATATATATAAGTATTTATGTATAATTGTTTTTTGTTTACTTTTAGTTTAATATAAAACATATATATTTATTTTTTTAATTCTACGCATAAAATACCTAGCTGACAAGAATAAAACATTTCATATTATGGTAAACTGATGACTACCTTTTTTATCGAAAGGTTGGTTTGGGAAAAGAAAAACACACACTTCATATTTTCATATTTTATTTCTTTACGAGATTTTTTCCCATAAAAACATTAAACATAAATGGCCGCAATTTACTTGGTTAAAGTTTTGATATGAATCGTTATTATATACCACCTCAACGTCTTTCCCCAAGTATCTAACGAGTTCTTTTGGTGGTTTCAAATTGCCAAAGCTGTCGAAATATTCACATATTTTTCCTGTCTTGCGGAACGCTACCCAATGAGATCCAGAATTTCGCTGAATGTCCAAATTCAAAATGGCCGACTCGTTTTTTCGAGGATTTTTAGGTAGGGTATCTCTCATATACACACCTCTAAAGAATGGAATGTCTTTAGCGATTTTTAAAATATCTAGATTGGTTAAAGGTCTATTGGGTAGCATCAAAAGTTTTTTTTTAATAATCCCAGACCGCCACGCTTATTTTTACGCAAATAAAGTCATCAGCTTTTTTGCATTATTTACGTCGATTATAGTTTTTGCTATACTGCTAGCACCACCTGCCAAGGAACCGAGAGCAGACAGAGCCCCCAGTATAGGCAAAACAGGCAGAAATCCTCCTGACCTTTCTTGAAACGGAATTATCCTAGGTATTTTCAGTTTACTTTTTCCACCAGCTTTTTTTTATGTGTATACGTGCTGCCCTTTCTGCCGCTAACGATGTTTTTTTTAATTCTTTAAGTCGCTCAACTGATTGGTTGTAAAGGATTTTTTTAGAGCTTTATACACCTTTTTTACTATGTCTCTTCTAAGCGAAAATGGGCGTTTCGTACCCATTCCCAACTTTCTTTTAACCTTCATTGCGTTTGTAATAAGCCAACCAACTGTTTTTTCACCAAATTTGGAATCTTTTGATTTCACTCGTTCCCAAGCACGATTTTCGAGTTCCAAATCAGCCTTGTGTCGTTCTTCTAGAGATTTGCTTTTACTGTAAGCAATATCATGAATTCTACAGGCTGAATCAACTTTATTTATACCTGAATCACCTCTAGAAAGCCGTTTTTCTAATTTAGTGCCAGGACCGCAGTACTGATAGCCAGGAATGTGTAACTCTATCGGCAATTTGTCAATTAATGTGTCTCCGTAGGGGGGCCCTCTGGGAATTTTTTTATATGAACTTGTCATGTTATTTTAACGTCGCTTGTATAAATCCGGGAGATTGCCCACTTATTCTGGGACACCCTGTATAACTAAATTTGTCGATGGTTTTCAAATCCATCCTTAGCTACTGAACTCCCAACCATAGCTAATGATCTCTTTTATCAACGAGAGAGAGGTGGGGGCACCTACAAACCAGTTCTCCAACCTTGAAACCTTGAACCCGATTCCCACCAACCTTGAGGCTATTCTCGGAAATCAACCTTGAACCGATTGTAGAAACTCAACCACAGATTACAGGATAGATGCGAAAGCAAGCGGCCGCGCCGATTTAAAGCCCCTTCTCCTGACAAGGAACCCGCTCCGAAAGTCCGGTGCCTGTTCAGTATAAAGCGGCTCCCTTAGTCTGGTGCATGCTCGGTATAAAGCGGAGAGCAGAACGGTCGACTATCGTCTATCTTATGGGTATAATATACTCAATCTAACATGATACAATAAAAATATGTATAACGTGAATTCAAGTAATAGCACAAAATATATAGCCTACGGCAACAGAACAGTAGTAAGACTATGAGAGTATGACGCCAAACCTGTCTCAACAAGTTTGGCGTCACACTCTCATAGGGGTTTTCGGTTGGCGCCATACTCTCATAGGGGTTGTGGGTTGGCGTCATGCTCTCATAGGGTTTGGGGGAGGGTGGGGGCCACCCCTACTCTAAGAAGGGTGGGGATGTTCCCTATTCATGTCCTTCTTAAACAATTTAAATAAGAACTTGCTGCAGAAAAATCTGGTGAACGTTGGAGATTTGGAAGTAAATGAAAAGTTTGAGATTCAGAGTTTCAAGAGAATCAATACGAAGTTTGGTGAGAAGGTGGTTGTGGAATTTGGAGACTTCAAGACGATTCTACCGCAGAGGTTTACGGATGAATTAACTCAAGAACGAATAGATGAGTTGAATGGTGACAACAAAAGATACTTTTTAACAAGCTTGGGGCCTGTTGGCAAAACGACTAATATTATATTTTCTGAAGAACTGTGAGGCCATATGGTTTAATTGGGAAAACATGAGTTAAAAGTGTAAAACTGTGAAAATAAAAATATTATTTGTTTGTGTGTTGTTTTTTTCTATATAAGGGGGGGTGATTGAAAAAACTTGAACAATCTAATGTTGATTGTTAAAGGGAGCGGAGTGCTCAACACATTAATTGACAAATTGCCGATAGAGTTACACATTCCTGGCTATCAGTACTGCGGTCCTGGCACTAAATTAGAAAAACGGCTTTCTAGAGGTGATTCAGGTATAAATAAAGTTGATTCAGCCTGTAGAATTCATGATATTGCTTACAGTAAAAGCAAATCTCTAGAAGAACGACACAAGGCTGATTTGGAACTCGAAAATCGTGCTTGGGAACGAGTGAAATCAAAAGATTCCAAATTTGGTGAAAAAACAGTTGGTTGGCTTATTACAAACGCAATGAAGGTTAAAAGAAAGTTGGGAATGGGTACGAAACGCCCATTTTCGCTTAGAAGAGACATAGTAAAAAAGGTGTATAAAGCTCTAAAAAAATCCTTTACAACCAATCAGTTGAGCGACTTAAAGAATTAAAAAAAACATCGTTAGCGGCAGAAAGGGCAGCACGTATACACATAAAAAAAGCTGGTGGAAAAAGTAAACTGAAAATACCTAGGATAATTCCGTTTCAAGAAAGGTCAGGAGGATTTCTGCCTCTTTTGCCTATACTGGGGGCTCTGTCTGCTCTCGGTTCCTTGGCAGGTGGTGCTAGCAGTATAGCAAAAACTATAATCGACGTAAATAATGCAAAAAAGCTGATGGCAAATCGAAAGCAAGCTATGGAGTCCGTTGGTTCAGGACTTTATTTGCGTAAAAATAAGCGTGGCGGTCTGGGATTATTAAAAAAAAAACTTTTGATGCTACCCAATAGACCTTTAACCAATCTAGATATTTTAAAAATCGCTAAAGACATTCCATTCTTTAGAGGTGTGTATATGAGAGATACCCTACCTAAAAATCCTCGAAAAAACGAGTCGGCCATTTTGAATTTGGACATTCAGCGAAATTCTGGATCTCATTGGGTAGCGTTCCGCAAGACAGGAAAAATATGTGAATATTTCGACAGCTTTGGCAATTTGAAACCACCAAAAGAACTCGTTAGATACTTGGGGAGAGACGTTGAGGTGGTATATAATAACGATTCATATCAAAACTTTAACCAAGTAAATTGCGGCCATTTATGTTTAATGTTTTTATGGGAAAAAATCTCGTAAAGAAATAAAATATGAAAATATGAAGTGTGTGTTTTTCTTTTCCCAAACCAACCTTTCGATAAAAAAGGTAGTCATCAGTTTACCATAATATGAAATGTTTTATTCTTGTCAGCTAAGTATTTTATGCGTAGAATTAAAAAAATAAATATATATGTTTTATATTAAACTAAAAGTAAACAAAAAACAATTATACATAAATACTTATATATATATATACTTATTCATATATGCTTTAACTAAAACTATAATAAACAATACAAAATACTTATACCTATATACTAAATCTATATACACTTAGGGGAGTTTCTCTATAAACTCTGTCCACTCTTTCACCTCGCACTCGATTTTGTTATATACATTTTTCATTCGTTTTTTACTTTCTTTAATTATTTTTAATCGTTTTTCACACTCGTCTTGCTCTTTGTTGTTCCTTTTAATTTCACCCCGAACCTTGGCCATTTGTTCTGTCCCACTAGCAATCATCGCTTTTAAACTTTCCCGCATTTGTAACACCATTTTTATCAAACTTGCACTTTTTACAGGTGTCTTTTTTTGTCGGTAGACTGCTTCAAGTCCGCGCGCATCACGTTCAAGTTTTTCCCCGAATTTTTTCGCGATGTAGATGACGCGCCGGACTTGCGCTCGCGACTCTTGCCGTGGGATGATGATTCTGCTAACTTACGGTCGCGACTCTCACCTCGGGACGATGATGCCCCAGACTTCCGGTCGCAACTTTCACCGCGGACCGATGACGAAGACTTGCGTTCGTGTCTCTCTCCGCGGGAAGCATGCGACCTCTTCGGAGGTGGAGCCGCAGAATCGCTGGAGTCATCCTCCACAGTTCTTTTAGAGCAAGCTCGCGACTCTGCCCGTGGTGGAGTCTCGGGGTGTGGCGATACTTCTGTGGTATCACGGTTTATTTTGACTAGCTGTAATAGAGAAGAAAATATTATTTAATGTGAGCGCATGCTTGAAGGGCGTAGGCAGATATGTTATGGGGACAACGGGTTCTATAGCGATTGGTATGTACGGCTTAACCTCTGACTCAGACGTTTCAAAGAAGCTCGCGTGGACTTCTGCTATCTATGAAAGTGACGGAAACATTATTCTATTCATAATGGCGGCTACAGCGTCTTCAGTCTCCTCGTCAGTTGGCTGAAAGTAAATGTGACATGTAAAAAAAGGAAAATAAATTGATGTACTTTATAGCTTTCGTTTGTATGTAAGTCAGTGAACGCTAAAAATAGTTTATATATGGACCGGCAGAAAGTTTGACACAAAAATTTAATATTTTTAAACTCTGATTTCGATTAATTTAAATTTCTAGCTGCTAATCGAAAAAAATTAAAGTTTAGTAGCAAGTTTAGTAGCAATAGCAAATTATCCGATGATAAATTGCGCTTGAGGTATTTTGTAATACACAGGGTGGTTGAAAAAAAGTTAAATTTATTTTTTGACTAGGTGGCTGTGACTTTAAATCTGACATCCACCTTTGATTCCAAACAACTTTTGTAAGTAACTTTTTACCGTATTTTTAAAAAATAATGGTACTTTATTCTTGAGTTATTTTGACATTTTTTAATCTACCTCGTATCCAAAAAGAAATATTTAAATTTTGATATGTGCGTTTTGAGTTTGAAATGCTGCACCAACTTTTATCAAGAATAAAATTTTCTGAGAAATAAATAAAAAAGTTTTCCATTTGTGTCCAACTTTCTGACGGTCACTGTATTAATATAATTTTGTTAAAATCTAAATTTTTTAGTATTATTTTATATTTAAAAAGTTAATCGTTTGCAAATTTCACAAAACAAATCAATGATCAATGGAGCAGGGCAAAAATCTAAATAATTTACACATTTGACAGACAAAATTCTCCTAAAAAATCCATGTTCAATTCTAAACAGGAAATATTTCAAATTTACAGCAAAGTGACTCCCTAACTTGTAAAACATTTTTTTACTACTAACCTGAGAAATCATCATTATTTACCTCATTCCTCTAATGAGAAGTAATATTTCTCTACCTAGGTAAATAATGATAATAAAAAATACCTAGGTAAATAATGAAAATTTTTCTATGTGACATTTAAAAATTAGTGCCATTTCATCAGCTTGACAACTGAACTCTCAGGTTACTTGAAATTTTGAAGTATTTGAAAAAGCGAGAAATGACTCTTATTAAATATGGCAATATTTCAATGTTAGTAGTAAAAAAATTCTATATACACTTCGGATGAGAAGGCCATTATTTACCTCGCATATTATATCCTTAGGCGCTACGCGTCTCAGGATATAAAAATGCTCGGTAAATAATGGCTCACTTGTCAACCTAGGTGTATAATATACTATTTTGCGTTAGTGCACATATTTCAAAAAGTTCTTTAATTAAAAAAGTTCAGCTGTTAAAACTTATTTTATAAATTCATTCATTAATACATTTGAAATAATTCCCTTAAAAATTACATTCAGTATTCTCATTTCTCATTTCACTTCATACCAAAATAGCACATACATTTTGACACAAAAAAGTTGAATTTTGCTACTAGATCTAAAATTATGCGGTTCTGAATGCACGGTTATTACCAAGACATATAAACTCACATACAAAAGTATGTTTGGAAATAATACTTACAGGTACTAGAGTGATGGCTTTCAAGGAATGTTTCATCTTGGCAGAGCGAAGCACTAAATCTGTGTTGAGGCAGCGAGGTGAAACTGATAAACTAAACAGAACATTATCATCTCTAGATTGGGTACCACCAACACCCCTCGTCATCGATACTAGCATCCAACAATCAAAGAGTCCACCCTCGAACGCAACCAATAAAAAACCGTACGTCCGAGGGCAACGTTGCCGGATCAACTGTACCATATGGCACCACCACCACATAAGTGAATTTGTGACACCCTCCGACCGTCAACCGTAGTCTTGAACACGACGTTGTCAGATTACCGTTATTTTCCTGGAATGTTGGAATTAGTCCCTCCAAACATTTTCCCCCCTCCGTACATCTATACTTATTAAATATAACAGGTGGCTCGCTAGATTCATTAGTTTTAAATAATTTTTGTGTAAAATACAAATATACGTATTAAATATAACAGGTGAGTAGATAGGCTATGCCGGTTCTAGCGCACTTTCTCCATGTATTTCTTATGGGGCCTAAAACGTGGTAAAAACGTGACCAAACTTTCTCCGACGCGACTGCGCGAGACCCCCCGACTTTCTCCGACGCTACGCCTCCACCAAGCCAATCAGATCGCACCGACTAGGGTCTGCGCTAGTCCGAGGGGTGCCGAAGATGCCCGAGGGGTACGCCCCCAGCAGGTACGACCCCAGCGCGAGTTCATTGTCAAACCGTCCGCCCGCGGTGAAGGTTCGCCCGACGTCCAGCCGCGACCTTCGGCCGGAAGCAGGGACATGAGACTCTCACCGACGACCCCCCTGAACGTGGAATCTCGCGCCTTAGCAAATTGAAGTTCATGACGTCACATCTCCTTTGACCTCGACTCACCGCGGCCGACAGGATTCTGCTGACTCCACTCACTTTCTTTTTTTACCGGGAAAAATCGGCAGCACAAGTGGTATCTGCATTCAGTCTTCGCATGTTTTGATACACTGACCTATATACGTTCCAGTAACCTAGCAAATAATTTCTAGATACTAACAAAATTTACAGCGCGAAAAATGCATCATATAAAAATAAAATATGTCAGAACAAACGTTATTATTCGCTTGAAAACATTTTACTTTGCAGCGGCCAGCTGTCCTGATTGAATTTAGTTTCGAAGAAAGCAACATACCTATATCTCAAAAAATTCAACCTACCTTGCCCTGGAAAAACATTTTTAACGACTAAAGTATCCAAAATATTTTAAACACCCTTCAAAAATACATTGATATGAAATTTTTATGGTATAAAATACTAGACTGTACACTTTTGAAAATAAAAACTAGGTGCCAAACCTTCTATTGTTTACAAAATAACGCCCATGCTACTACAGTCGTTAATAGATAACTAATAAAAAATATAGCAGACGTTCAGTGCCTCAACGGCTTAAAAAAAATCTGAGAAATTTCTATGTATATTAGCCAGGTGTTTTGTTGTTGCCCTAAGGCATACGTCTGAAAAGTTCAACCTATTTTGTGGCAGAATTTGGAATCTGATGATAAGTAAAAAACCATTATGCAATAAAATACAACAGTAGTATCAAAGCATGTGTATCCGAAAACGCCTTGAACCGCCGACGATCTGCGGGCGCAGCTTCCAGAGAACAATGGGCTCATTTCCGTCGAAATACCCAAATGTCCCCAAAAATCGCCAACGCAAACGAGTTTGACAAAAATACAGACAACGCAGTTTTTTTTATTTAACATTCACTTCCTCAATGGCTAAGAAAAATCTAAGAAATTTCCTTGTATTAGCCACGGGGCGTGTAAGATTATTGCCTTAGGGTAAAATACTGCGACGCGATGAAATTTGCTTAAACTGCGAATGATAAATTTGTAAAATCAGCATACGTCCCTAAAAAGTTCAACCTACTTTGCAATGGAAAACATTTTTGACGACTAAAGTATCCGAAATATTTTTAAAACACTGTTGGCATAGACTGAACAGTGTTGCAAGTAAAAACCAGGTAACAAACTTTCTATTGTCTACAAAATAATGCCGATGCTACAGCCGTTAATAGATCACTACTAAAAAATATAGCACACAATGCAGTTTATTTAACGGTCAGTGTCTCAACGGGGTATAAAAATCTGACAAATTTCTATATATTAACCAGGCGTTTGTTGTTGCCCGACCCCTGTAAACCGATCTGTGGTACCAGGTTTTTGGAATGTGATAACAAAAAATGCCACAATGCAATAAAATACAATATAAGTATAAATAATTTTGAGAAGGCAGGTAAAGCGGGGCAGCACCCATAGCCTCTGACGTTAAGCAGTTGCAGTGCATTCTAAAAGTAACTCAGAAAAAACTACATAGTTTTACCCCATTTTATTTTTGAACTAGAACTAAAAAAAAACGCCAGTACCGATCTTATTGAAAACAGACTAGAATTCCTACTTGATGAAATAATTTTTAAATAATAAAAAGGAGCGCGCATCCTTCAAAACATCTAACAGTATTTTGATATCGGTCATGGAATTGTTTGACATATAAAATCTATAATAGACTGAAAAATTATATATTATAGAGGTTCTAGTAAATATAGTATATTTTTGTCTAAAACCAGCCAGAAAGAAGCTATCTACAAGACTGAAAAAATTTTAAAAAATTTCATCAAAATTGGGTCCCTCATAACCGTTTTCCCTGTGAAGTTTTAAGTTCATTTAAAAAAAAAGTTGTAGTACCTATGTTGAACGGAATATAATATTTTTTCGTTAAAGAATATTTTTACATTAAATCTTTACAAGTTGTAGTTTTCTTGAAAAATCGATACTATACCGGCTGTCTCATTTTTAAACCTCTGATTATCTTGTAAACCAACAGTTTCACAAATAAATGTTTAAGATAAAAAGTTTAAGTGTGCCGTGGGTCCGTTCAAATAATCGGGTAATAACCAAAAAAAAAACTATTAGGACCAATCGAAAAAAGGCTGCGCAAACATATAAAATGCTACTCACTCTGTCCCTATTGATGTTGGTATAGTAAAGAAATCAGGTGACACCAAATGACAAAAGTAATTAATTAACAACCTATGCCAATCAGGTATCACCGAACATCTTTAGATTGATCCAACAACCATCCAAATTCCGGAAAAAAAAACACCAGCCAATTAGAATTCCACACTGCCCTATAATTTTCAACCGAAAACACACAAAAACATCACTTTATCCCAAAAAACACACGATAAAACGGACTTTTACGCCTTATATTAAACAACAACTGCTGGATTCCTACTGAGAAGGTAGGTATAGAGAGAAGCAAGGCGGCAGGAAAACAAAAACGTTATTGTATTACCAGAGTGCAGACTGCATCAGTTTGGTTTTAAACTGTATATATGAATAAGCCTAATTTACAGTTTGGAAATAAAAAAAATGGTCTTAATTTTTGATGAGATATCACCTCTGACCTCTTAGGAACGAAAAGTTTTCATTTATTTTGAATTTTTAATTTTTAATGTCTTAGTGCTGTATATAAAAAAATAATTCGTTGTGTTTTACCCGTAATGACTTAAGTATGGATGAGAGAGTGTCAATCCTGCCCCAAAATATTGATTAATCATAATTATTTTGATAGTTGATATAATTTACAATTTGTTACTAGGCAGTTGCATTATAAAAAAAATTATTAACCAGAAAAACGGCAACATGACTGAATACCAATTTTGAGAGTCTGTTTGTTAGCTTTTAGGGGTATTCCTCGTATGGAAATATTAGGAGGGCGATATTTTTAAAAATACTGTGATAAATCATGAAATTTTCTGTAAAGTACCTAGCCCAATTTACAATAAAAAACTACCTGTTGGGTTTAATTTTGATAAAAAATTAAATTTAATGGAAACCAGTTATCTTTTGGAAACAATTTCACATTTAGATCACAGTGAACCTACAAAAAAAACTTACTTTAGGAAATAATGATACAGATATTTTGGAAATATACAAGGCAAAAAAAAGTAATGATATAGCTGTTCCATTTATGTTACTCTATTCGTACAGATTACATGGGAAAGATGAATATATATGGGTTTTGGTTATTTAGAAAAGTTCAATAGACTTAGATAACATAGGAAACGCTTTCCGCTATAACAGAATCTGATAAAAAGAAAAATTCCATCTGGGGTCAAGCTAGGGGGTAACTACATAACCAAAATAAAAAAGTGAACGTTATAAGATATAAAAAAAATCATATTTTCCACGGATTTTTGTCCTCTGAAAATTGTTCTTGTCTAAATTCAGTTTCAATAAGTCACTAATTGGGATAATAGGAAAAAAATTTTAAGAATCTCTTATAGAATTGTGCGATATAATTCTGAGACAACGATGCTGGCCGTTAATAGATTACTAATAAAAAATATAGCAGACAACGTAATTTATTTAACGTTCAGTGCCTCCACGTCTATAATAAAATCTGAGAAATTTCTGTATATTAACCAGGTGTTTGTTGTTGCCTTAAGGCATACGTCTGAAAAGTTGAACCTATTTTGTAGTAGAATTTGGAATCTGATGATAAGTAAAAAAACCATTAGGCAATAAAATACAACAGTAGTATCAAAGCATGTGTATCCGAAACGGCTTGAACCGCCGACACTCGTGATCTGCTGACCCAGCAGGAATATTATCGAAGGGATATGTGCCAAGACTAGGGAATTATATTAAAAGTTTAACCTACTGAACCTGAAAAATCGTATATTTTTTTACTACTTATGAATTGAAAATATTCTAAACAGATTTAAAAACTAGTTTAATGTCAATAAATCACGAATTTTTTGATAATTTAAGAACTATAGACCGAAAAAATTGTTGCTTAATCAACATTGAAACTACACTGATAAAAATATGCATCCATGGTTGAAACTACACTCTGTTCGCCAAACACATATCTCCCAAAAAGTTCAACCTACTTTGCCCTGAAAAAATCGAACTACAGAGGTATTCATCGCTGACAAAACCAATACCATTAAGGACAAGAACGCCGAGGAAACTACACTTATAAATGTTTAAAAAATGTCCACCGTGATCGCTCGACAAAAAATCGTGCAAAGTGGCTACGACAAAAGGCTTGACCTTTGTCCTTTGGGACACGTGTGACCCGGTTGAAGTAGAATCTAAAAAAACTGTAAATCATACCTACAGTAGAATCTGCTAAAGTACAAATCCAGGTATCAAAAAATCACTTACATACAAGTCCGACAGTAAATCCTTCTCGTATTATTGGAAAATACGTCGACGTCAAAGCATACCCGTCGATGGTACCCCTAGCGTGTCCGGCCAAAAATGCATTCTGCTGTGCGTGAAAATTTATGATACACAAAATGATTGCAAAAGAATTGTTCAGTATCCGTATTCAGCAAATAAAAAAGTTATAGATACCCCTCACTTGATGAAAAAGTATACAAAACTACACTGATAAAAATATGGATTTTTAGCTTTTGTAATCGCTCGATGACGATTGAAGCTACACTCATAAAAATATGTATATATAGCCCGTGCCATCGCTAAACGATGGCATTATTCATAGGTGCTAAATTGATCTGCTTTAATATCTGGCAAATAAAAATAAACATTGTAAAAATAGGTATTGCACCCATCGCCAGAAAACCAAAGTGACTACATCTCGAGACTTGACCTTTTCCATGTGTGTGCCCAGTTAAATCTAAAAACCCCTGTAAACCATGCCTCTAGTATAATAAAACCCCTTGTAAACCGATCTGATATATTTCGTGGGGTCAAGCTAGGGGGCAACTTCATAACCAAAATAATAAAAAAAATTTAACGTCATAAAATATAAAAAAATCATATTTTCAACGGATTTTTGCCCTCTGAAAATTGTTCGTGTGTAAATTCAGTTTCAATAAGTCACTAATTGGGATAATAGGAAAAAATCTTAAGAATCCCTTATAGAATTGTGAGATAAAATTCTGAGGCAACGATGCTGAGAGTAAATATCATACAAAAATCTTGTGCGTTGACTTTCAACTCAATAATAATTAGGTTTAATAATGACAATTTTCTCGATTATCTAGAATCAAAAATATTGCGAGTGGCAATTCACAATTTTCTAGATATTATGTGAAGCCTTATTATTGCGTCGTAAGTTAGAGGATCAAAAAATATTGGCTTAAATTGTTTAGTAAATGTGATTAAAATATGTCTAGTTTATCAACAGTTAGTTTGTAACAGCTTATTATCTTGCAAGCGTAAACTCTTTGAATTTTTTAGATAAAAAGTTGTATTTTTATAATGTTCAGTTTGATTCTTTTTTTTAATCATGTTTGCATATTACCTACAAGGATTTACAACCTCAAAACATAGAAATAGCTCATTTTAAACCGATTTAATAAAAATTTCACCAAAAACAATACTTTCACTCATATAATACACTTATGATTAATAAAAAAGGCACTATAGGTAGTAATAATGACATTTTCAAGGGAATTTTTATCGACTGATTGACCATTTTGAGAGTCCGTTTGCTAGCTTTTGGGGGTATTCCTTGATATTTTAGACGGATAAAAATGAATAACATTGGGTTTCCTAACTAAAATAAAAAACGCACAGTTGCCTTTACTATTGGCTTTTAATTTTGATGAGAAAATACGTCTAACTCGTAAGTCAAATAAATGGAACATCATGAAAGATATACGAATAATTGAACAAATGCTATCTTAGTTCCATAGGCAGAAAGGTACTACGGGTAGTACCTAATAGTTTTGGGATCAAAATACAACCTGTTAGCGTTTAAATTTGTTAAGAAAATACGTCTAATGAAATTGAAAGTAGTACCTAGATTCTTGGTTAACATTTCGTTAACGCGTTGATGAATGTTTGATGCTTAGACAAGGGAGGGGATAGAATGCGTAACATGTATATACGGACAATAGCAGAGAGTGTTCCCAAATACAACAATGCGACGGGTACTTTGGTTCCAAACGTCGTGTGTGACAGCAGGTTAGTTTTGTGATTTTGTGCTCATACGGACTGAAGACACTGTTATCTTGTGACATCATAATGGTGTTTTGTTCAGCTTTTGGTTGCAAAAGTCGAGGTGAACAGAAAGTATCAGGAATAACCTTTCATAGGTAAATATTTTATAGTTAGAAAAATAGCTTCAAGGAAAAAAGACATTGTATTATTTGTATACCGCCTCAAACAACTAAAATTTTGTTGCTTTGTCGAAATTTGGTCCCTTTACAAACCAACAGTAATGCTTTATAGGCATTTTTCATTCTTTACCAGTCCCACGCGATACGCCACTGGGCACACTCAATTTGGGGAAGTTTATGCGTCCTCTCTCCCCTCCCTTGTCTAAGGTTTGATGCAAGTAAAAAGTAGACAGAATTTCACAAAAAACGGTGGCTGACCAAACAAGTTATTATAAAAAGTTGATCGGGAGGTTGAGATAACCTAGGAAACGCCTTTCATTCGAATGGAACCTGACAAAAAAATTTTTTCCAAGAGGGGACTTAGACGACTGTTTGGTGCAAGTGAGAAATAGACCGAATTCCTAAAAAACAGCGGCTGATGAAAACAAGTTATCAAAAAGTTGATCGGGAGGCCGACATGACCTCGGAAACGTCTTTCGTTCGAATATAATAAAAAAAAATCGAAGACGGAGCGGTACTTAGACGAATATTTGATGCAAGTAAAAAGTAGACAGAATTTTCGAAAACCGGGGACGGACCAAAAAGTTATTATAAAAAGTTTATCAGGAGGTTGAGATAACCTAGGAAACGCCTTTCATTCGAATAGAATCTGACAAAAAAATCCAAGACGGGACTTACATACATGGAATCTCTAGTTGGCAAAAAAAAATGCCATAAGGATATGAGAGGTCAAATACGTATATGTTATGTAAAGTAAAAATCTCGTTAACAAGGCGTTAACGAAGGGTTGACGAGTATGGACCCCCCAACTGTTAGGAGATACAGTCGTACCCCTACATGCATTAGGTCACACACAACTGTGAAATCTGTGGGGTCACAAAGATGCTACCTTAATTTAACGCGTTAAAAACTCGTTAATAATGCGCAAACAACGCGTTGACAATGCGTTAACAACGCGTTGACAATGCGTTAACAACGCGTTGACAATGCGTTAACAGACAACGCGTTAACGAAAGATTAACAACGCATTAACGAACAACGCGTTAACGAAACGTTAACATCACGCCAATACGCGTCAACATCACGTCAATGCGTCAACACGCGTACCTCCACCATATCCAAGCCCTCCATACAGGGCCGCGCGTGTAGGGCAGCCGATATATTTTTTTACTATTCCGATATATTTTTTTACTATTCCGATATATTTTTTTACTATTCCGATATTTTTTTTACTATTCTGATCGGCTAGCCTACACGCGCGGCCCTGTATGGAGGGCTTAGATATGGTGGAGGGTGTTGACGCATTGACGTTATGTTGACGCGTGTTGACGTGATGTTAACGTTTCGTTAACGCGTTGTTCGTTAATGCGTTGTTAATCTTTCGTTAACGCGTTGTCTGTTAACGCATTGTCAACGCGTTGTTAACGCATTGTCAACGCGTTGTTAACGCATTGTCAACGCGTTGTTAACGCATTGTCAACGCGTTGTTTGCGCATTATTAACGAGTTTTTAACGAGTTTTTAACGCGGTAATTTAAGGTAGCATCTTTGTGACGCCACAGATTCCACAGTTGAGTGTGACCTAATGCATGTAGGGGTACGACTGTATCTCCTAACAGTTGGGGGGTCCATACTCGTCAACTCTTCGTTAACGCCTTGTTAACGAGATTTTTACTTTACATAACATATACGTATTTGACCTCTCATATCCTTATGGCATTTTTTTTGCCAACTAGAGATTCCATGTATGTAAGTCCCTCTTGGAAAATTTTTTTTTGTCAGGTTCCATTCGAATGAAAGGCGTTTCCTAGGTTATCTCAACCTCCCGATCAACTTTTTATAATAACTTGTTTGGTCAGCCACCTCTGTTCACCTCGACTTTTGCAACCAAAAGCTGAACAAAACACCATTATGATGTCACAAGATAACAGTGTCTTCAGTCCGTATGAGCACAAAATCACAAAAACTAACCTGCTGTCACACACGACGTTTGGAACCAAAGTACCCGTCGCATTGTTGTATTTGGGAACACTCTCTGCTATTGTCCGTATATACATGTTACGCGTCCTATCCCCTCCCTTGTCTAAGCATCAAACATTCATCAACGCGTTAACGAAATGTTAACCAAAAATCTAGTTACTACTTTCAATTTCATTAGACGTATTTTCCTAACAAATTTAAACGCTAACAGGTTGTATTTTGATCCCAAAACTATTAGGTACTACCCGTAGTACCTTTCTGCCTATAGAACTAAGATAGCATTTGTTCAATTATTCGTATATCTTTCATGATGTTCCATTTATTTGACTTACGAGTTAGACGTATTTTCTCATCAAAATTAAAAGCCAATAGGTAATTTTTGATTCCCTAACTTGTAAATTAGGCTACTTTTCGATACGTATTATAGGCACGTAAGTAAAGGCAACTGTGCGTTTTTTATTTTAGTTAGGAAACCCAGTGTTATTCATTTTTATCCGTCTAAAATATCAAGGAATACCCCCAAAAGCTAGCAAACGGACTCTCAAAATGGTCAAACAGTCGATAAAAATTCCGTTGAAAATGTCATTATTACTACTTATAGTGCCTTTTTTATTAATCATAAGTGTATTATATGAGTGAAAGTATTGTTTTTGGTGAAATTTTTATTAAGTCGGTGTAAAATGAGCTATTTCTATGTTTTGAGGTTGTAAATCCTTGTAGGTAATATGCAAACATGATTCAAAAAAAGGAATCAAACTGAACATTATAAAAATACAACTTTTTATCTAAAAAATTCAAAGAGTTTACGCTTGCAAGATAATAAGCTGTTACAAACTAACTGTTGATAAACTAGACATATTTTAATCACATTTACTAAACAATTTAAGTCAATATTTTTTTATCCTCTAACTTACGACGCAATAATAAGGCTTCACATAATATCTAGAAAATTGTAAATTGCGAGAAAATTGTCATTATTAAACCTAATTATTATTGAGTTGAAAGTCAACGCACAAGATTTTTGTATGATATTTACTCTCAGCATCGTTGCCTCAGAATTTTATTTCACAATTCTATAAGGGAATCTTAAGATTTTTTTCCTATTATCCCAATTAGTGACTTATTGAAACTGAATTTACACACGAACAATTTTCAGAGGGCAAAAATCCGTTGAAAATATGTTTTTTTTATATTTTATGACGTTAAATTTTTTTTTATTATTTTGGTTATGAAGTTACCCCCTAGCTTGACCCCACGAAATATATCAGATCGGTTTACAAGGGGTTTTATTATACTAGAGGCATGGTTTACAGGGGTTTTTAGATTTAACTGGGCTCACACATGGAAAAGGTCAAGTCTCGAGATGTAGTCACTTTGGTTTTCTGGCGATGGGTGCAATACCTATTTTTACAATGTTTATTTTTATTTGCCAGATATTAAAGCGGATCAATTTAGCACCTATGAATAATGCCATCGTTTAGCGATGGCACGGGCTATATATACATATTCTTATGAGTGTAGCTTCAATCGTCATCGAGCAATTACAAGAGCTAAAATCCATATTTTTATCAGTGTAGTTTTGTATACTTTTTCATCAAGTGAGGGGTATCTATAACTTTTTTTATTTGCTGAATACGGATACTGAACAATTATTTTGCAATCATTTTGTGTATCATAAATTTTCACGCCCAGCAGAATGCATTTTTGGCCGGACACGCTAGGGGTACCATCGACGGGTATGCTGTGACGTCGACGTACTTTCTAATAATACAAGAAGGATTTACTGTCGGACTTGTATGTAAGTGATTTTTTGATACCTGGATTTTTACTTTAGCAGATTCTACTGTAGGTATGATTTACAGGTTTTTTTTAGATTCTACTTCAACCGGGTCACACGTGTCCCAGAGGACAAAGGTCAAGCCTTTTGTCGTAGCCACTTTGCACGATTTTTTGTCGAGCGATCACGGTGGACATTTTTTAAACATTTATAAGTGTAGTTTCCTCGGCGTTCTTGTCCTTAATGGTATTGGTTTTGTCAGCGATGAATACCTCTGTAGTTCGATTTTTTTCAGGGCAAAGTAGGTTGAACTTTTTGGGAGATATAATAATAATAATAATAAACAAATTTATTTACAGAAAAAATAATACAAAGCAAATACAATTTTATATACGTAGATATACAACTAATGTTATTTTCCGCAAAAAGGACTAAAAACAGTAACAACTGATCAAAGTTTAGCCCTAATAATATAAAATAAATTAGTGAAAACAAATCGAAGAGGTAATTGTGTGTGCTTAAAACTATCTGATCACAGAGACATTAAAATAAGGTCATATTATTTAGAAAAGCAGCTTTAATAAAATATTAAATAAGAAACTCTTATAGGCGCGTCTAAATCGAGAAAGGGTAAAATGTTTAAGATCCGATGGAATTTTGTTATAGATTGCATAGACGTTATAAGAAAAAGATCTCAAGAACATGGAGGTACGATGAGGCGGCTGAGATATAAGACCCCTAAAGCGAAGGCTCAGATTATGGATATCTGTACGGAACCTAATTTTATTGTATAGATAGGGAGGCGACTTATATATCATAATAGAGTGAAACAGACAACCAGTATGTAGTGTTCGACGCTGTTCCATACTTAGCCATCGCACATCATCCAACTTATGCGAAATAGATTGATATTTTTTAATTCCATATATGAATCTGAGACATGATTTTTGAACTCTCTGAATTCTATCTCTATCAAACTTCGTGAGACAACCACCGTACACCACATCACAAAAATTAAAATTAGACAGAACCAAGCTGTCGGTTAATAATATTTTTAATTTAATGGAAAGAATATGTCTGTAGGGATAGAGCATTTTAAGTCTACAGTACGCCTTTCTTAAAATCTTTGTTACGTGACTTGAAAACCTCAAATCGGAATCAATTTCCAATCCTAAACTTCGGGCAGTATGTGTAGATGATAACTTTTGGTCGTTTATGAAGATATCAAGTTGTTGTTCTACATGATTTCTGTTTTTCCCAAATATCATTATATTAGACTTTGCTGGATTAATCGAAAGCTGATGAATTTTTGAGTTTTTAGATAATTTCTCCAAATCTGAATTGATCAAATCAGCAGCAATCAGAACATTTTCAGGCCTAAAAGAAAATCGTAACTGTGTATCATCTGCCTAAAAATATGACTCGCAATGATTTAAACAATTAGCAATACTGCTGGTATACATACAGAACAATATGGGCCCTAGAACAGAGCCCTGAGGCACTCCCGAAAGAACAGGACTCACATTTGAGTCGCCCAAATCCGTGTGTACATATTGATATCTATTGGTTAGAAAATCCTTGAGTAGATCAATTGCAGATACAGAAAATCCAATATATTTAAAAATAGAGAACATAATTTCATGATTAATCGTATCGAAGGCTTTCGAGTAATCAAGCAAAACCAACACAGAGGTCTTTCCCGAGTCAATATCTCTTAAAGTATCATCGACAAGATCAAGCATTGCTGTTGCACAGCTATATCCCGACCTGAAGCCCGATTGCCTACCAGGCAGTATTTGATTTTTTTCTAGATAATCTTTAATTTGTTGTGCCATAATTTTTTCCAAAATTTTAGAAAGTGGAGATAATATTGAAATTGGTCTCAAGTCGGTGAAGCCTGAGATTTGGGATTTTTTAGGAATAGGTATAACTTTCGAAAGTTTCCACAGACTGAGAAATTTGGACTCTAAAAGACATGAATTCACGACATTTAGCAAAAAGGGCAGAATGTAAGGACAACATAACACAATCATTGAGATATTTATATTATCGGGACCTATTGCATTAGATTTAATTTCACAAAGATATTTAAGCACAGTACTTACATCCACTAATGCAAATTGAAACCTTTCTTTAAAATCGGTAAAACAATTTGTTTTATAATATCCCAGAATAAGCGGATTCGCTTGTTGTGCGTTGGACACTTGTAAAAAATAGTCATTAAGTTTTTGTGGGTCACAATATTCGGGCGGTATAGTTGCGTTACCTTTTTTGTTGCCGTTATTTATACCGAGTACCTTTAGGCGTTGCCAAAGAATTTTAGAATTGTTTTTATTGTTAAGAATGCAGAAATTAATATATGCCGATTTTTCCCTTTCAATAGCGTAATTTACTTCGTTCCTAATTTGTTTATAATAGTTCCAGTTAGGTGTTGTCTTCCGTCGCTTATATCGCTGCCATGCCTTATCTTTTAAATCAATCATGTTTTTGTTGTTTTCGGTAAACCAGGGCGGATTGACTTTTTTAACACTAAAAGATTTGAGGGGGCAATAGTATCAAATAAACCATTAATAAGTGCATTTAATGTAGAAGCTTTTAAATTAACATCATCAATAAAAAATACATTTTCAAAATGAGTAAGCTTTAACAGATCGCTTAATAATCCTTGGTCTATATTTTTTAAATTGCGGCAAGTTATCATTTGCCTTTTTCTAGATACTTGTTTAAATTCAAGCTCACAAAAGACAGACAAGTGATCAGTCGAATCAATGGCATCTCTTACCCCACAGACACAAGAGTTATTGTCACCAGAAATTATTATTAGGTCTAGAAGGGTCATAGTGTTCTTTGTTATACGGGTTGGCTCATCAATTGGAGGGTAAAGGGTCTGCAATACTATCTTCAAAAGAGTTAAAAAATTGGATATAATCAGAATTTGGTGGCCTATAAAGATTGCCAAATACCAAAACTCTTTTAGAAACAAAAATCTTAAGCCAAATTTGTTCCAAATATTCTTCACATTTTATATTCAATGGTTCAAAGGTAATATTATTTTTTAAAAATACACCTACTCCACCACCTCTCGCACCTCTGTCTTGTCTAACAAAAACATATCCATTAATTTCAATATCTTGATATCTAATTGAATCAGTTAACCAAGTTTCAGAGACGCCTACAATATCAAACCCGTGTTGAAAAACAAAAGCCTTAAAGTCATGAATAGAATTTAAAAGTGACCTTACATTGAGAAAGCATATAGAAAATTTAGTCATTTTACACAACTGAATGTTAACAAATTTGAAAGTTACAAAACAAGGTGCCAAGAAAATACCTTCGCAACCGTAGCTCCTACTTATACATCCAGCAATCTTATTAAATCATCATTGTCCAAAATACGTTGTTTTTTATCTTTGATAATACCATAAACATCTCCATTTCTATGTGTTTGGCGTCTGATTTTATACCTTAAGGCAACAGAGTGCAGTTTCAACCATGGATGCATATTTTTATCAGTGTAGTTTCAATGTTGTTTAAGCAACAATTTTTTCAGTCTATAGTTCTTAAATTATCAAAAAATTCGTGATTTATTGACATTAAACTAGTTTTTAAATCTGTTTACAATATTTTCAATACATTAGTAGTAAAAAAATATACGATTTTTCAGGGCAAAGTAGGCTGAACTTTTAATATAATTCCCTAGTCTTGTCACATATCCCTTCGATAATATTCCTGCTGGGTCAGCAGATCACTAGCGTCGGCGGTTCAAGCCGTTTCGGATACACATGCTTTGATACTACTGTTGTATTTTATTGCCTAATGGTTTTTTTACTTATCATCAGATTCTAAATTCTCCTTCAAAATAGGTTCAACTTTTCAGACGTATGCCTTAAGGCAACAACAAACACTTGGTTAATATACAGAAATTTCTCCGATTTTATTATAGACGTGGAGGCACTGAACGTTAAATAAATTACGTTGTCTGCTATATTTTTTATTAGTAATCTATTAACGGCCAGCATCGTTGTCTCAGAATTATATCGCACAATTCTATAAGAGATTCTTAAAAAAAATTTTCCTATTATCCCAATTAGTGACTTATTGAAAAAATCCGTTGAAAATATGATTTTTTTATATTTTATAACGTTTAATTTTTTTTTATTTTGGTTATGTAGTTACCCCCTAGCTTGACCCCAGATGGAATTTTTCTTTTCATCAGATTCTGTTGTAGCGGAAAGCGTTTCCTATTTTATCTCAGTCTATTGAACAACTTTTCTAAATAACCAAAACCCATATATATTCATCTTTCCCATGTAATCTGTACGAATAGAGTAACATAAATGGAACAGCTACATCATTACTTTTTTGCCTTGTATATTTCCAAAATATCTGTATCATTATTTCCTAAAGTAAGTGTTTTTTTTTGTAGGTTCACTGTGATCTAAATGTGAAATTGTTTCCAAAAGATAACTGGTTTCCATTAAATTTAATTTTTTATCAAAATTAAACCCAACAGGTAGTTTTTTATTGTAAATTGGGCTAGGTACTTTACAGAAAATTTCATGATTTATCACAGTATTTTTAAAAATATCGCCCTCCTAATATTTCCACACGAGGAATACCCCTAAAAGCTAACAAACAGACACTCAAAATGGGTAAACAGTCATGTTGCCGTTTTTCTGGTTAATATTTTTTTAGAATGCAACTGCCTAGTAACAAATTGTTAATTATAACAAGTATCAAAATAATTATGATTAATCAATATTTTGGGGCAGGATTGACACTCTTTCATCCATACTTAAGTTATTACGGGTAAAACACAACGAATTATTTTATACTATAAAAATTCAAAATTCAAAATAAATAAAAATAAATTAAAACTTTTCGTTCCTAAGAGGTCAGAGGTGATATCTCATCAAAACTTAAGACATTTTTTTATTTCCAAACTGTAAATTAGGCTTATTCACATCTACAGTTTAAAACCAAACTGCTGCAGTCTGCACTCTGGCAATACAATAACGTTTTTGTTTTCCTGCAGCCTTGCTTCTCTCTATACCTACCTTCTCAGTCGGAATCCAGCAGTTGTTGTATAATATAAGGCGTAAAAGTCCGTTTTATCGTGTGTTTTTTGGGATAAAGTGATGTTTTTGTGTGTTTTCGGTTGAAAATTATAGGGCAGTGTGGAATTCTAATTGGCTGGTGTTGTTTTTTTTTCGGAATTTGGATGGTTGTTGGATCAATCTAAAGATGTTCGGTGATACCTGATTGGCATAGGTTGTTAATTAATTACTTTTGTCATTTAGATGTCACCTGATTTCTTTACTATACCAGCATCTATAGGGACAGAGTTAGTAGCATTTTATATGTTTTGCGCATGCGCAGCCTTTTTTTCGACTGGTCCTAATGGTTATTATTACCCGATTATTTTAACGGACCCACGGCACACTTAAACTTTTTATTTTAAACATTTATTTGTGAAACTGTTAGTTTACAAGATAATCAGAGGTTTAAAAATGAGACAGCCGGTATAGTATCGAATTTTCAAGAAACTACAACTTGTAAAGATTTATTGTAAAAATATTATTTAACGAAAAAATATTATATTCCGCTCAACATAGGTACTACAACTTTTGTTTAAAATGAACTTAAAACTTCACAGGGAAAACGGTTATGAGGTACCCAATTTTGAGGATTTTTTTAAAATTTTTCAATCTTGTAGATAGCTTCTTCCTGGCTGGTTTTAGACAAAAATATACTATATTTACTAGAACCTCTATAATATATAATTTTTCAGTCTATTATAGATTTTATATGTGAAACAATTCCATGACCGATATCAAAATACTGTTAGATGTTTTGAAGGATGTGCGCTCCTGTTTATTATTTAAAAATTATTTCATTAAGTAGGAATTCTAGTCTGTTTTCAATACCCCGGTAAGATCGGTGCTGGCGTTTTTTAGTTCTAGTTCAAAAATAAAATGGGGTAAAACTATGTAGTTTTTCTGAGTTACTTTTAGAATGCACTGCAACTCCTTAACGTCAGAGGCTATTGGTGCTGCCTAGCTTTACCTGCCTTCTCAAAATTATTTATACATATATATTGTATTTTATTGCATCGTGGCATTTTTTGTTATCACATTCCAAAAACCTGGTACCACAGATCGGTTTACAGGGGTCGGGCAACAACAAACTCCTGGTTAATATACAGAAATTTGTCAGATTTTTATACCCCGTTGAGACACTGACCGTTAAATAAACTGCGTTGTATGCTATATTTTTTAGTAGTGATCTATTAACGGCTGTAGCATCGGCATTCCAACAAAATTTCATATCAAAGTATTTTTGAAGAGTGTTTTAAAATATTTTGGATACTTTAGTCGTCAAAAATGTTTTCCATTGCAAAGTAGGTTGAACTTTTTTAGGGACGTATGCTGATTTTCACAAATTTATCATTCGCATTTTAAGCAAATTTCTTCGCGTCGCAGTATTTCTTAGGGCAAAGTAGGTTGGGCTTTCTTGGTAGATATGTTTTTGCGTCTGATTTTACCCTAAGGCAATAATTTTACGCGCCCCGTGGCTAATACAAGGAAATTTCTTAGATTTTTTTTTTAGCCATTGAGGAAGTGAACGTTAAATAAAAAACTGCGTTGTCTGTATTTTTGTCAAACTCGTTTGCGTTGGCGATTTTTGGAGACATTTGGGTATTTCGACGGAAATGAGCCCATTGTTCTCTGGAAGCTGCGCCCGCAGATTGTCGGCGGTTCAAGGCGTTTTCGGATGCACATGCTTTGATACTACTGTTGTATTTTATTGCATAATGGTTTTTAAATCATCACATTCCAAATCCTGCCACAAAATAGGTTGAACTTTTCAGACGTATGCCTTAAGGCAACAACAAAACACCTGGCTAATATTATACATAGAAATTTCTCAGATTTTTTAAGCCGTTGAGGCTCTGAACGTCTGCTATATTTTTTATTAGTAATCTATTATATTTTTTTATTAGTAGTCTATTATATTTTTTATTAGTAATCTATTAACGGCTGTAGTAGCATGGGCGTTATTTTGTAAACAATAGAAGGTTTGGCACCTAGTTTTTATTTTCAAAAGTGTTTAGTATTTTATACCATAAAAATTCCATATCAATGTATTTTTGAAGGGTCGTTAAAAATGTTTTTCCAGGGCAAAGTAGGTTGATTTTTTTTGAGATGTATAGGTGTGTTCCTTTCCTCGAAACTAAATTCAATCAGGACAGCTGGCCGCTGCAAAGTAAAATGTTTTCAAGCGAATAATAACGTTTGCTCCGACATATTTTATTTTTATATGATGCATTTTTGGCGCTGTAAATTTGCAATGTTAGTATCTAGAAATTATTTGCTAGGTTACTGGAACGTATATAGGTCAGTGTATCAAAACATGCGAAGACTGAATGCAGACACCACTTAGAAAGTGCCGTCGATTATTCCTGGTAAATTAAAAAAGAAAGTTAGTGGAGTCAGCAGAATCCAGTCGGCCGCGGTGAGTCGACAGTAAAAGGGGGTGTGACGTCATGCATAAACTTCAATTTGTTAAGGCGCGAGATTCCACGTTCAGGGGGGTCGTCGGTGAGAGTCTCATGTCGAGACATGTCTCTGCTTCCGGCCGAAGGTCGCGGCTGGACATCGGGCGAACCTTCGCCGCGGGCGGACGGTTTGACAATGACCTCGCGCTGGGGTGGTACCCCTCGGGCATCTTCGGCACCCCTCGGACTAGCGCAGACCCTAGTCGGTGCGATCTGATTGGACGGGGGGTTTCGCGCAGTCGCGTCGGAGAAAGTTTGGTCACGTTTTTACCACGTTTTAGGCCCCATAAGAAATACATGGAGAAAGTGGGCTCGTAGCCCCATAGCCTATCTACTGTTATTATTACAAGAGTTTTCCTTTGATTTAATCCACTGCGCGGGAAAAGAGAATGAATTACCAGATTTTCTTAGTAGAAACCCTGAAATGACTTTTTTCGACATCAACCAGATCGAAGATCGTCTACTTCCTCCGATTGTCAAAGTCAACAATAATGACGAAGGAAATGTGCCTATTAATAGCGTCGATATATCTTGTTCTAACCTACATGATGCAGTAGTAACTGCCCAGCAAAGGTGGATAGCTTTTCGCAAAAAAATAAGAAAATGGAAGCAGATACACTCTAAAGCCGAAGAAGAACGTACTGTGTCGGATCAGAAATTTTATAGAACCTATGAAGTGACAGAAGATGACTTGCTATGGAAAAAAGGAAGAAGCGAATCACGTCTCATAGTCCCTAGGTCTATGGTCAAACGGGTCATATATATTATGCCCATCATGATACTTCTGAACACGCACATCCAGGTCGCTGATTGTCGTATCTGCCTGGCAGCCTTGTTTATGGATACTCTAATTAGCCAATGTCTGACACTGACATAAGAACATGACCAGCTGTTCTTTTGGTAGATTTTAATAGAAGAAATAAGAAGTCAAGAAGAGGAAAAAGTATATTCTTTGCGTGGAGGGCGTATTTACGCGTTGGGTTGAAGCAGACGCTTTTGTTGCAGTTGATGGCAAGGCCACCGTAAAATATTTAGAAAAATAAATTTTCGGGCGATATGGTATTCCAGAAAAAATCATCCCCGATAATGGGCCTCAATTTAGATCTCACTGTTTTCAAAATATGTGCAAAAAATACAACATTGTCTGCTTTTATACACCAATTCACCACCATTTAGAAAAGATCAGAGATAACCAAGCTCGATTTCAGTCCAAGTACACAGAACCCAGAAAAAGACTGGCAGTAACCTTCAAAGTAGGCGATCAAGTTATGATCAGGGAACAAAGGCAACTAAAGGAATCATTTGCACCTGTATGGTCAGGCCCATGCATAATTGAAAACAAATTGAGCGAACTGGTTTACAAAATAAGAAGAAATGGGCGGTTAACTACGTTACATGTAAATGATTTACGGTACGCTCCTAAAGGGAATGACATGCCTGTGAATTCAGAAGAAGAAAGTAACATTGACGATGAGTCTATACACGATTTTGACACGGATCCTCTTCCGGATTCCGTCGAACAAGAAACGATAGTTGTGCGTAAGGTCAAAAAATCCCCGAAGGGATCGATATCAACGTACCCGCGGGATGTTCTGACGAACATTCTGCGAGTTTGGAAAAGGCCCAGTCCAGCACATCTCAAAATTCTCATAAATCGTTCCAATTATTATGCAAACCTTCTGAAGAACCCAAGGAAGAACCACTAGAGCAAAATAGGCCTCCTAAAGAAGCTCTCGTGAACAGAAACGTTCCAGAGACAGTCCCTTTGAATTCAGCAAATTCGAAGTAGGTCTTGCTAGTGTCTCATCTACTGACCCATCAGAAGGAGTACCAGAAGCAGTTAACCGAAAACCAGGCTATCAATTACGGAAGCGGTCTAAAGTAAAGCTGAAATGCACGCTCGACTGTTGTCGACAAGTCAGTGCCTTCACTGTCAAGTCCGCATAACTCATCGAATCAGATCGTCCAGAGCGGTTCCGGACTTTGTTTATAGTCCGAGGTACGCTCCATCAAGAGGATTGAGGATTGTCCAGAGCACTTCCGGACTTTGTTTATAGTCCGAGGTAAGCTCCATCCAGAGGATTGAGGGCATTAGTTAAATTTCGGTTCAGCATGACTTATCTGTCCAGATTGTCCAGAGCAGTTCCGGACTTTGTTTATAGTCCGAGGTAAGCTCCATCAAGAGGATCCAAGACTCTTGGTTCAATTGTTTGGAATAAAAATTTTGTATAGAGAACTTGAATAAATAATTGTTAAGTGTTGCCTCAAGAACCGAACAATTTCCTTCTCAAAAAGGGGGGGGGTGTTCTAGAATGGAATAAATCTTCCCTATAAAATATTTAGTGCGGGCCAAATGCAAATAGTAACGCTAGTGTAGTTGGGTTTCCCCTTCTCCCAAGGTGCAGGTGCTTTATCCTTGCCCTCTCTGTTCCGGAAAACACAAACCCCTTTTCGTCGTTTCAAAGACAAACGAATGCTTTGAAAACACTTTTGTTTCTTAATTAGAATAACCTATACTGGCTGTGCCAAAAAACTTTGGACATTTTGTTTGGGCCATATTTTCTTTGTTTTTGAACTGATTTTAAAAAACAAGGCATTGTTGCTTGTAGAAAAGAAGTAGCTATTGACAGAAGGCTTTAAAATGGCCGATTTATTAATACCCAACATGGCAGCGATTTAAATTTAGCCCTTTGTTTGGGCTAATTCCTTTTGAAGAAAAGATGCCCATGCAACCAAAACAAAAAGTGAATAAATGGGCTCTTCTCTACATTTTAAGGCCACTGCCAGGAAAGTCAGTCCATTGGAGGCGGAGCCATACGGTATAAGAGAAAGCGTAATTTTCATCGCTTAATGCTATGTAATTTTGAAACTGCCTTCGATCTTTGCCCATAATTTTTTGGAGTACAAATATCAAATTTATTGTAGAACCTTGAACCCTATTATTTTAATAAACGTTTAAAACCATTGCCTTCATTCACAAAAGATCTAATTAGGTCGCAGTGAAGAAAGGCCGTAAGGGCAAAAAAAACGACCCCCAAGAAATCTACAAGAAATCTACAAACCATTGCCTTTGTTTTATTTATATATAAAAAATCTTTATATGCCAAAACTTGGCACTTCAGTATAATGCCCTCTGTTACTGGAAGAGGATTGGTTAATAGTGTCATCAACAGGTTGCCAGTCGAATTACACCTTCCCGGCTATCAGTACTGTGGTCCAGGTACAAAGTTGGAGAAACGCCTTGCTCGAGGAGATCCTTGTATCAATAAGCTGGACGCAGCTTGTAAAGATCACGACATCGCATACTCCAAAAATAAGTCTTTGGAAGCCGACAGAGAATTGGAAAATCGAGCGTGGGAGCGAGTGAAATCAAGGGACGCTAAATTTGGTGAAGAAGCTGCCGCCTGGTTCGTTACAAATACTATGAAGGTCAAACGCAAGGTCGGCATGGGTATAAAGAAGCGCCCAGTTTCGTTTAAAAGAGACATTGTCAAAAAAGTTGAAAGATCTCTGAAAAAACTGTAAGTGACAGTCAGATGAACGACATGAAGCACTTGAAGAAGGCATCGCTGCTTGCTTTAAAACCAGCACGAATAGCCGTAAAGAAAGCGGGTGGAAAGAAAAACGTGAAAATTCCTCGAACAATTCCGTTTCAGCACACCGGTGGATTTTTTCCTTTACTTCCTTTGTTAGGGGCCCTGGGCGCTCTCGGTTCGGTGGCAGGCGGCGCTGGTACTGTGGCTAAAACAATTATCGACGCAAAAAATGCCAAGAAAAGGTTGGAAGAACAAAAACGATATAATCGGGCGATGGAAGCCATTGGAAAAGAAGGTTCTGGTTCATATTTACGAAAAAATAAAAATGGGGTAGTACTGTTTCTGAAGAAACAAAAAACTCCCAATGAAGCTACCCAATAGACCGCTGTCCGATGAAGACATCGAATTACGTAGAAATTTTAAAAATACCACATTTCAGAGGCGTGTTTATGAGAGATACTCTTCCGTCGACGCCAAGAATGAAGCGGCCATTTTAAATTTAGACGTGGAGCGCAACAAAGGAACGCATTGGGTAGCTTACAAAAAAAGAGGTCCCGTCGTAGAATATTTCGATAGCTTTGGAGCTTTAAAACCGCCCAAAGAACTGATTAGATATTTTGGAAAGGGTGTCAAGGTCACGTACAATAACGACGCCTATCAAAATTTTAACGAAATAAATTGCGGTCATTTGTGTCTCGAATTTCTATATAAAAGGTGGAGGTCACCTAAGAAGTCGCCAGTCATGTCATTGTTATATACTCTGCACGGACGTACATCCACGCTCTCCATCGATTTCGATAGCCCGATAGTTTTGGACCCGAACGCCGAATACGGCTTAGCTTTGCTGGGATTCCACACGTACAACAGCATACCAAATATCGAAGAGGAAAGCGGTGACAATAATTTTTATTACGTAACCGGCAGTTTCGGTGGTAGCAGAGTAATTACATTTCCCACCGGATCGTACGAAATAAAGAACATAGAAGAGCACGTAAGAGAAAATTTGAAAAAGTCGGAAGACGAAAACGATAGCGGTACCATATCCATAAAAGCGAATAAGAGTACTTTGCAGTGTGAGATCTACAGCGATCAATATACCATCGATTTTATTTCACCCGGGTCACTAGGTAGACTTTTAGGTTTTTCCGAACGATATTTAGACAAAGGAAAAGTACATTTTTCGGATTTGCCAGTAGATATCGTTAAAGTTAGAACAATACATATAGATTATAACATCACTGCCGGTGCTTATTACGTAAACCGACCTACGCACACGATTTACGAATTCGCCGTTGGGGTCGATCCTGGTTACGCCATAGACGAAACTCCTAAAATTTTACTCTACGTGCTTGTCACGAACCGTGAAATAAACAATCTGACCATAAACATCCTCGATCAGAATTTCAAGCCTGTCAATTTCAGAGGTGAAGAAATTATCCTTAGATTGGAAGTGAAACGACTGTCTATGTGAAATGCGTTTGGTTTTTGGAGGCAAATACTAACCGAATAAGAGGCGGTTTAGTGACCTCCGACCCTCATTGACGAAGACGTCATCGAAGTGGAAACACCATTGCAACTTGAATCTAACGCCGGAAAACCGTCGATTTCTAGAAGCACTCGGCTACCATGTCGTTAACGCCTCAAGTATTCGACGTGCACCGCACTCCAACCTTCGAGAGTCCATTCAGCGATTAGAGCAACGAACATATTACCCGTTTGTGAAATCTTTTCTGAATAATGACATTGTGGAGATAACGATTAACCAAGACACCTGGTTATTGATGTATGACGCTGCAATTTATATCAAAGGTAAAATAGAGGGAACCGGGAAATGTAGTTTTGCTAATAATGGAGGTGCGTTTCTCTTCGATTCGATTTCATATGAACTGAATGGCAGGGAATTGGAAACAGTTCGAAATCCTGGAATTGTGATGAAAAATTCCTGGTAACTGCAAGTTGGTCTGATCCAACCAAGCCTTTGACCGTAAATTTGGATGGAACATTTAGCTTGAGAATACCTCTGAAACATTTGTTTGGAATATTTAACGATTATCAGATGGCCACTTGCGGAAAACAAACTTTAAGATTAACACTAGCTAGAAACGATAATAACTCTTTACTTCTGGAAGATGATGCTGCATCTGCTGCCGAATTGACGGCAGAAATAACAGTTTCCAATGTCGAGTTAAAAGTGAAACATATTCAACCTAGCGATTTCATTAGATTGGATCTGCTTCAGTCTATTAAACGTGATCGCCCTATAATTATACCGTATCGTAAATGGGAACTTCATGAACTGCCAAGTCTTACGGTCAATGCCAACAAAATTTGGTCAGTCAAAACTTCAATGGCCCTGTCGAGTCCTCGATACGTTATAGTGGGATTTCAAAGGAGTCGCAATGAAAATGCTAGAAAGGACCCTTCCGTATTCGATAACATAAATATAGCGGATGTCAGATTGATTTTAAATGGTGAATATTTTCCTTTTGAACGGCTGAGATTGGATTTTAATGGCAATGACTATCTGGAGGCCTACCATAATTACGTAGACTTTTGCTCTAGTTATATGAATGAGAGGCACCCCTTGCTTAGCTACACCGAATACAAAAATAACGCAGCTCTCTTTGTCATCGACTGTTCCCGACGAATAGAGTCCATGAAAAGCACCACGGTTGACGTAAAGCTGGACATCGAGAGTAACGAAGGATTTCCAGCCTCAACCCGAGCTTATTGTATTATTATACATGATAGTACCATCGAATATTTACCACTAAGTGAAGTAGTTGGGGAACTTATGTAGTTTAATTTTAAGGAGAGTTTTTTAGGTGTAAGGTATTATTGTACTTGTACTTGACCTAATAAAATAACAAAAAATAAAATATCGGTGTTTCCTTTCCCTCCCATTAACATACATTTTCCGAAATCGATAAATAAAGTAGTTGGGGTAGACAGATCCAACTCCATTAAGATGAAGGTCGCCGTAGTGGACGCACAGGGATTTATGATAGACGGACGTTTCTGTCCTAAAGAGCTGACAATAAAAGTTAACGATGAAACTTTACATATTCTTATAAGACCTCCGAAAACCTTTAGTGATCTCAACGAACGCGACAAAAGACAAGTGCGGTATTTGGAGAAAAATCATTTGGGGATCGCATACACTAGCGGCCATGTGGACTACGTCGAGATGGAAGGTCTCTTGAAAAAATATCTCAGTGTCGAGCGCGTCTACGTCAAGGGCCAACAGAAAGAACGCTTCCTACGAGAAACCATCGATGCCGAAGTAATTAACCTGGAACGTCATTCAGGCGTACCTAAATTTGAAAAAAGCATTTCGATGTGTGCACACCACAAGCAAGAGTCAATGTGGATGTGCAGTTTCATAAATTGCGAGAAATTATTTGTCTGGCTCGGTAGTGTATAGATCAGTACAATCGATGTAAAATTAATGTAGTTATCACTTTTTTGTACTATGTCTTGTATTTGCATTATCGTTTTAAATTGTAATTGTTATATAGATAAATAATTATGATTTGGGCATATATTTATTAAAGTTTTGCCACTAAAAGTTTAAACACTGTATAAATATGTAAATTCTATTCAAATATAAAAATTGTGTAAGTTATTGACATGTTTATAAAAAAAAATCTTTTTTGATGTTTTCTACAGGGCGTAAATGAATAAGTGTGAAAAAATTCAAGAATCTTTGAGTGATTCTAAGACGAAAAGTTTATATAAATATAGGTCCGGTAATGCTTCCTTTTCAAGATACAGGATGTCAAACTCTTCTTAAAAAATCGCTTTTTCGTAAATATCTTAATAATCCTTTAGACGATTTTGTTGAAATTTGACAGTATTATTTATGGTAGAAAGATTCTAATTTAGCCCCTACTAGATTAAAATTATTTTAAGTACAGTGGTGTCCCGAGGGAACCTTAACCAATAATTTTGTAAAAAATATGCGCCATTGACTTTTTTTCAAACTTTTATTTTTTTTCGCATTCAGCAACTAAAAATAGAATTTTTTTGTCTCTTGAATTATTCTCGTATCTCGCTTCGTTTTTGAGAAAAAAAAACACTTTATTGCATGTCTCCGAGACAACATAATAAAAAATTACAACTATCAAGTTAAATTAACGATTTCGAAAAATACGTTTTTAAAACAATTTATTTTGACAGTACAACAGGGCAGCGTCTACTGCTACAAGACAAAATAGAACTGATTAACAATAGAGCAAAGCTTAAATATATAGGGATACAAAATGCAACTTAGCCTACACGTGCCCGCGCACTCAGCACTTTGTCTGCACTTTAACACAATCAGGACCATTGTTCATAGCGACGTAACTCCTCCCTCCTTAAGACGAAAATATCAACCTGGAGGGTTGTTTTTCCGTTTCCTTCTCCACCGTTTCAATTTTGACTTGTCCTCTTCTTTTCTTGAATTTTCTTTGATATATTTTCCATCCAATATATCCAGTAAGTAATAGAAAAATAGTAATGATGCTTGTAGCGAATCCATAGCTGAGGGTATGTATCTTCTGAATATCGGGGACTTGCAATAGTGTAGACTTTTCCTGAAGCTTGTGAATATTTTCTAAGTTAATAGTTTGGAGTTGAAGTGGCTTCGCTCGTAGGTAGTTAAAGTTGAGGTCATTTATTCCAATTTCTGGTAAATTAAACGGTTTTCCATTTATTTCTTCATTTTTATTAATAAATTGGAAATCTTTGACTTTGATTTCACAATTTCCTGGCAAATGTATCAAATTAGGTTCGTTGATAATTTTGATTTCTTCTTTCTTTTGACAATTTGTTGAAATTTTGAGTGTTTCTTCGGCAGGAATAGCAATAATGTATTCACTGTTGATTGCTTGGATTATTGGGTTTATTATGTTAATTGGTAAACCATGACAAAACTTTCCTTCGGCTTCCTTTATCATGGAAATTATGCATTCGTTTGAGTGAGGCGTGAGTGAATTTTGACAAATATACATATTTTCAACCTTGGGACATTCCTCGTTCTGGAACTGTTGTTGGTTCGAGCCAAGTATAAGGTAAGGGTGACTCGGGATAACAATTGAATTTTTAATTGGGATTGGGAACAATCGATATGTTTGAAATTTTTCGTGTGAAAATATTGGAAAATGAATTGCAAATATAATTTTATCATTATTAAAGTTTACTTGTATTCCAGCGAGTTCATAATAAGAAATTACATTTTTTAATCTTAAAATGGATTCAATAGAGTATACATTTTTCAAATATTTAATCATGGAACGTAATTGCAATGCAGAAATTATTGAACTATGTAAAGTATTAAGTTTTGCGAACATTATCGCGTTTTCCAAATTATCGAGAAAAGTTATGAGATTTTGACAATTAAGAATAGTTTGATCGAAAATGTTTTGTGCTTGTAAATATGCAGAAATATCGTTAATGGTTTTATTGATATTAACATCAAAATTTTCTAATTTTTCTTATATCAAATTTTGATTTGATTGCAAAATTGTTATAGTAGATTTATAATTATCAATAAGTTGCTTTATTAATGAGATTTGTAGAGAAACTTCCTTCGTAAAGGATTGCTGATTATTTTGAAGTGCGTAAATCGCTTTATCATACTTTTCACCATCGTCAGAATCTAGTGTGCCAAAAAGCCATTTTGAAGCTTTACCTACGATATTTATTAAACCTCTCTTACTTCTATTATGGGGAGTAATATTGTCTAATTTTCTTTCTACTTCCATTATTAAATATTCTACATGTTGTAGTAGGTTATATAAAAAATTAGAATAGGAGTTAGTAGCGATTTCTGATATATTATTTTTATCTAAAGATAATTTCATGATGCTATAAAATTTACGCATATTATTTAATTGATTAATTATAGGATTAATTTTAATATAGTGAATAAAAGTGTGTTTTGTTTCAGTAATTTTTGTATCTCCTAACTGGAAAGGTAGTAAAAGAGTTTTTATAGGTGTAAAAGTCATTTCAGTCGTCGTTGTCAGTGTCAAAACTGGAGTCAAGATTAATAACGTTGTCGTCAGGGACAGCATAACTGCAGGAAGGAATTGTATCAATGTCAATATCCTGTAAACAAGGGTTTAAATTAGATTTTGGGCGTTTTAGTTGCGATTTGTGAATAATTTTGTCAGCGGAAGTTTTGACTTTTGTCCCTAAATCTTCCTTAATTTCGATTTTCGTATGTTTTGGTTTGGTTTTATCCCTTAATGACGCTTTATTTTTCTGGAATTGAACAGTACAAGGTTCGTAATTTTGTGGTTCTTCCCTATCCTTGTTGTGGCTTGTATTTTGTTTATGTTTTTCGCTTAGTGAAACCTCATGAATTTTGTCAAAAATTATTTTTAATTTGTTTTTTCGCTCATCTATGTACTGGTTTAGTATTATTTCATCTGTGTTGTCGAATGGGTCGAGGGCACTGGTGTGACCGTTAATAATATCAAAAGGCCTTTATTTTGTCGTACTATGAACAGAATTATTGTAACCTAATATAGCATACTGCATTAATTGTTTTATTTCCGAGTTCGGATGAGTAAGTTTTAGTACGCGTATACTATCAAGTAGCGTATTATGTAATCGTTCTATATTACTATTACTGTTCGAGTTACCGGGTGTCGTAAAAGGTAGATTTGCATTATGAAGTTTACAAAAATCAGTAAGAAGACTTGTTTTGAACTCAGTACCGTTATCACATGTTATTGATTTTGGTATTCCAAAGTGTGATACAAAATTAAAAATTCCATCCATTACATCAGTTGAATTACATGATTCTAAAGGATAAGCTTGAGCGTATTTTGAAAAAACATCAATTATTGTCAAATACTTTCTTCCTAAAATTTTAAAAGTGTCCATATGTATGGATTCAAAAGGTTGTGACGTAGTTGTAGTTAAGGCAAATTTTATTTTAGGTGGGTTCCTATCATATTTAGCATTACAATATTCGCATCTATTACTGTATTCCGTTATGTCATTTTTCATATTGGGCCAATAATTTAATTTTTTCAAAGCTAACAGAGTTTCGTTTATGCCACGATGACATGTCTTTGTTTCATGATGGTATCGTAACAGTTCTTGTTGACGATCTTTTTCAGTTACATCGGTTAAGAAAATGTTAGAGAAATTAAGTTTATACGCATGATTTTGAAAGTTTTTGCTAGTAAATTGCAGATTCTCGGTTTCAAATCAATTTCACTCTTTTGAATATAAATACTGTAGAGTAGTTTCGGATTTATGTATTCCTTGAAAAATTTAATTAATTCATAAGCATAATTTTTCAGTGTTAGGTAGACAGTTAGTCTAATTTTATTGGGAAAAGGACATGTCTTTATAACATGATATCTTCCAGAGTCTTTTAAAATAAATATAATTTGATTAGTATAAGTGTTTAGACAATTTTCAGTTATTGGAATGGTTAAAATTGGATCTTCTATTGCAGAATGAACAGTTTCAATTTCGTTTCTATTTTCAATAAGTTCTTCAATCTCTCCGGTAGGTTTAATTAGAATATCGGATATTATATTTATATTTTTGGTTTTGAACTATTTTCATTTACTTCACGATTTTCTTCGGGGAATTCGGCCTCTAAATATTCTCTGATTTCGTCATTAGTTATAGGGTTATTCAAAAATCTATGAATTTCTTCATCAATATCACCGGGATTTCCTAAAATTGACTGATTCTCGATAGCGTTAAGGTCATTGTTATTTCGACTTTTCCTAACCTTTTCTTTTTGTTCTTTTAAAAATTCGTCTAACTTTAATTCGAATTCTAAATCCGGGTTACTTAATTGAAAATTATTTTCAGGAATATATTTTACTGTTATCTTGTTTCCGTCAACGGTACGTTCTTTATAAAATTTTATTGGTTCTTCGAAATTAATTGTTCGTCGATCTTTGTTTAGAGAAATTTTTATGTTTTTTGGTACACCATATATAGGTTCTGGTGGACTTTCATTTGCAGAAAAAATCGGGTTTACTTCTGAAACATCATTATCTATGTAGCAAATGACTATTTCCGCTTGCACAGATTTAAAAATAAAATTAATCATTTCTTTCATTATATTCCAATCTAATTGGTCAAGACCGCATCCTATCCTTGGCATAGCTAAATATTTTATGTCATTTTTGATCACATGACTTCGTAAGTTTTTAAGACAAGTAAATATGTTATAATAAGTCGGTTTCTCATAAAAGTGTTTCTTAGTAATTAAATAATATATAAAACGTTTTCTAGTATTTATAACTGTTAATATTCCTACTTCGCCTACTTGTTTGTTTTGTTTCTTTAAATTAGCAACGTTATCATACCTTTCTTTAAATTCGGCTGCAACACCAGCGCTCATTTTAAAACCGGACGACACACAATGTGCCAGTGAGTACCTTTCGGGCATCTCAAATAAATTTCTTTTTATTTCAACAACATTACCATTATTTTCATTGTTATCATTATTTTCTATAATTTTCCTAAATTCATAATATTCTTTATCAATATCATAAAATAGGATATTATTGACATTATCGTCATTTTCAAATTGAATACGAGATAATGAATCCGCATTAGTATTTATTTTTCCTTTTTTGTATTTAATTTCATAGTCGTATTCTTCGAGTTTCAATCTCCACCGAACTAAACGTGAGTTTGGTTCTTTGAGGTTGAATAACCATTGTAATGGTTTGTGATCAGTAATTATTGCAAACTTTCTTCCAAATAAATAGCTAAAAGTTCTTTTTCTATAGTGCTATAATTTTGTTCAGCGGGACTTAATGTCCTTGATCCATAAGCAATTGGTAAATCACTACCTATTTTTCCTTGACTTAGAACTGCATCAATAGCGATGTTTGAAGCATCTGTTGTTAAATTAAAAGGTTTTGTAAAATCTGAGTATTGAAGTATAGGGTCATTACATAGAATATTCTTGCAAATTTCAAAAGTCTTTAAAAATTCTTCAGTATGTTCTATTTTTTCACCTTTCTTTAAACATTGCGTAAATGGCTTAGTTATTTTTGCAAAATTTTTAATAAATATTCTATAGTAGCCTAAAAGACCTAGGAAAGATTTAATTTCTTTAGTAGTTTTTGGTATAGGAAAGCGTTTTATTGCCTCTACCCTTTTTTGGGTTCGGTTTAACACCATCCGGCGTTACCACGTGACCTAAAAATTCAACTTCCTTTCGCAAAAATTCCGATTCGTCTAACTGAATTTTAAACCTAGCTTTTCTCAGTGTAGTAAATAATAACTTTAAATTAGAAATATGTTCTGTAAGATTTGTTGAGAATACTATTATATCGTCCATATAAAGTAAACAAATTTTTCCTTGTAACTCCCGAAGTACATTATCCATAACTCTCTGAAAACTTGCCGGGGCATTTTTTAAACCAAAGGGCATTCGAACATATTCATAGTGACAATTTTCAACAGTAAAAGCAGTTTTTTCTATTGAGTTCTCATTCATTTCAATTTGATGAAAACCTGACGCGAGGTCAATGGTCGAAAAATATTGACAACGGCCTAATTTGTCTAAAATGTCATTAATATTCGGTAAGGGATACCTATCGTCAATAGTTTTTTCGTTTACCTTACTATAATCTACCACAATTCTCCACTTTTGGATTCCGCTAGCGTCTAACTTTTTCGGGACAATCCAAATTGGGCTACTCCATGGGCTTTGACTATGACGAATAATACCATCGTCTAACATTTTTGAAATTTGTTGTTGAACCTCATTTTTATGAATAAAAGGATACCTATAAGATTTCGTATAAATTGGGATTTCGTCAGTAGTCCTTATTTCATGTTTTATCTGATTAGTAAAAGTTAATTTGGAACCATCATTATGAAAAATATCTCGAAATTCATTACAAAGTTTAAATAAAGCGTTATTTTCCTCTTCGTTCAAATGATCCATCCTAATCATATTCCTAACGTCTATATTATCAGAATTATTTTTCTCAGTGTATGTGAAATTGTCAATATTAAATAAATAAAAGTCATCTTTGCGTTTGTTAGAAAATTCTTGCACCTGCATGGGCTCTACAAAAGTTAATTGTATTGTCTTATCTGTATTATTATGAACCTCGGTATAAGCAAAGCCTTTGTTTGCTGTCGTTAATGTTTCAAGAAAATAAAGTCCGTTTATATTACTTTCTGGGACAATGATATCTTTATTAAATTTATTCACTGGTATTTTAGCTGAAAGCGCCTCGTGTGCGTTAACTGAAATGGAGTATTGTTTATCATCCGGTCGCCTATAATAAAAAGGAATTGTTGTTACATGGTTGACAAGAATATTATTTTCGAGGTCAATATGGAATTTTAATTTCTTTAAATCGCGTAAGCCTATAATGCCATCAAAATAAGGGTGGAAATCAAATAAAATTATCCGAATGACCATATCAGTGTTTAGTTCTTCTGGAGCCGGAATATTGGCTCTGAATTTAATTTCTGTTTCGCCTAAACTCGTTTTGACTTGCGTGGGACAAGTATAAATACAATTTGGAAAATATTTTTCCACGATAGAAGGTCTTAAAATTGAATGAAAACAACCTGTATCGATAAGCAATTTCATTTTGGGATTTTTAATTTGAATATAAGCTAAACTGTTATGCTGTTCCACATAAATTTCGACTATTTCTTTTTCTTGGTTTATTTCTTCCGTTTGGGAGGATGACTCACCAATGGAAAATTTCCGGAGTTAATTTTTTTGAGTTTGAATTTGGTTTTGGGGTTCATTTTGAGAAAGAGTTTGGTCATACGCATCGCGCATTGACTGTGTTGAATTATTACTCGCGTTTTCATTATTAATTTGATATAGTTCTTCGACTATAGCGTTATTTTGCGGCTGATAATTATTTCGGGGAAAATTATTCTGTCGTGCTGAAAAGCTTCTGTGTACATTAGAAGGTACACGCGAATTTGTTGACATAGCTTCTGGGTTTCCAAAATTTGTGTTATTAAAAGTATTATTTCTAGTCATTTGGGAATTGACTTGCATAGGCTCGTATTGCCTTTGTATATTTTGTCCTGTGGGTCTAAAAACGTTACGGGGTGGTCCAAAAACTTGTCTGTTCGTGGGAAAACGTCTCTGTTGGTTATTAAAATTTGGTTGAATGTTAATGGGTTGGCTTGGGAAGTTTGGTCTAGTTGAAAAATTCTGATTTTGGAAATTATTCCTAAAAGGTTGGTTATTGTAACTTTGGAAATTATTTCTAGGGAAATTATTTTGATAACTAGGACGAGGGAAGTTATTTTGTTCTGATAGTTAGGGCGAGAAAAATTACTTTGTGAGAAATTATTTTGTCTTTGATATGTTCTCTGATTATTTTGTGGAAAACTTGGAAAATTACTTTGAGAACTACTTTTAAAAATATTTTGGGTATAGTTAAAATTTTCTTCTTGAATGATTAGTGTCATTGCATCTTCGAGAGATGCAGGTTCCTTCAAACGAATGATAGTCTGTAGGGGACCTGTCAAACCTCTAACAAAAGTCCTTAAACATAATTCATCATATTGCCTAACGTAAATTTCTTTAGCGGCTTGGGTTAAGTATACATCTGAATTCACTTTTTGTCTCAGATTACTCCTCATAACCTGAAGTCGTTTTGCGAAATCTAAAGGAGATTCATTTTTAAATGGCCTAGCCGTAAATAAGTCCTGCTCTAGGCACTCCAAATTGCGACGATCACCAAAGCATTGATTTAGTGCGTCCTTAATTTTCTGCCACGTATTTAACTCATTGCGGCAACCTATCAATAATTCAGCGCGTCCAGTGAGTTTCATCTGAAAAAATTCATCATTTATGCCATTATAAGTTTCAAAAAGGTAATCACATTACGAGATAAATTTCGGCAAGGAAGTTGCATTGCCGTCAAAATTAGAAATTGTTTCTACATACATCTTAAGCATTGGTAAGTTAAGTTTTTCGTCTGCCATTGCGATTATTTTATTTTTACTTTCTTCTTTAATAACTTGGTTAACGTCAGATGAACTACTTGGTTCGTCAAAACTTGAACTTGATGAAAATAAACTTGTAATATTCTCAATATCAACGTCACTCATCAAATAAATATATCAAAATCTTCAAAAATATCTTAAAATCTTCAAAAATAACTTAAAATCTTCAAAAATATCGTAAAAAAAAAGGAATAAAATAGGAATCCAAAGGAACACTTGACTCTTACCAAAAGCTGGTTCTGGTCGCCGGCCAAAGTCCTAAGGTGAGCAATATCTTGTCTGTAGCTCCTGCGGTGTTGGCTGCCAGGGGTTGATCCAGGGGCTGCTGCTGCGATGCCTCGAAGATCAGGTTGTTGGACGACGTCTTCAAGGTAAAAATCTTTCAGCTTCTCGCGACGCGGTAGAATGCGGTGCCGATACCGTGGGGATTCCAAACTACGGTCGCGGAAACTGGACCCACGTCCTACCGACTGCGCCAGTTAAATTAACGATTTCTAAAAATACGTTTTTAAAACAATTTATTTTGACAGTTACAACAGGGCAGCGTCTACTGCTACAAGACAAGATAGAACTGATTAACAATAGAGCAAAGCTTAAATATATAGGGATACAAAATGCAACTTAGCCTACACGTGCCCGCGCACTCAGCACTTTGTCTACACTTTAACACAATCAGGACCATTGTTCATAGCGACGTAACTATCATTAACAAAAACTAGGGTATACCCGATATTTTTTTCCATATTAATAGTTTATTCTAGTCTTAAAAATTTTGAATACGTTTCCCGCCTCAGTATTGGGGACGGAGAGCTGTCAGATCTGAAAACACCGAGCGGTGTGCAGAGCGTTGGCCCTGTTCAGATGACCAGTGACGTAGATAAAATTTTATTTTAAATGCACTAGTTTAAAAAATCCGAAATTATGAAGAAACTGTACCCGATATAAAAAAATATCAAGAGATACGTTTTGCTCCAAATTGAATGGTCTATCAACAAATAACATTTATATTTTTTAATTTCTTTCGAGCTTAATTAGGTATTCCAACCAAATTTGGTACATATTATGGGTTGTCATTTAATAATTTGGCCCTGTTCAGATGACCAGTGACGTAGATAAAATTTTATTTTAAATGCACTAGTTTAAAAAATCCGAAATTATGAAGAAACTGTACCCGATATAAAAAAATATCAAGAGACACTTTTTGCTCCAAATTGAATGGTCTATCAAAAAATAACATTTATATTTTTTAATTTCTTTCGAGCTTAATTAGGTGTTCCAAGCAAATTTGGTACATATTATGGGTTGTCATTTAATAATTTGGCCCTGTTCAGATGACCAGTGACGTAGATAAAATTTTATTTTAAATGCACTAGTTTAAAAAATCCGAAATTATGAAGAAACTGTACCCGATATAAAAAAATATCAAGAGACACTTTTTGCTCTAAATTAAATGGTCTATCAAAAAATAACATTTATATTTTTTAATTTCTTTCGAGCTTAATTAGGTATTCCAACCAAATTTGGTACATATTATGGGTTGTCATTTAATAATTTTTCCCTGTTCAGATGACCAGTGACGTAGATAAAATTTTATTTTAAATGCACTAGTTTAACGAATCCGAAATTATGAAGAAACTGTACCCGATATAAAAAATATCAAGGGCCACTTTTTGTTCCTAATTGAATGGTCTATCCAAAAAATTATTTTAGACTAACTTGTGTTTTCGGCTTGGCGTTTAGACTCACCCCGTATGTCTAGAAATTAACTTAGGGCTGGGCAAATATGAATTATGAAAATGACTATTTTTTATCGATAACCTATAATAAAATCGCCTCATTCTGCGTTGACTCTTAATTAGAAAGTTCGCTCAGGTTGACACTTATTCACACCATTTCTCTAGCGGCGTGCGACGCAGCGTTGTCGGATTGCTCTTTCTTATAGTGTATAGGTTGCGGTTCCGCAGCCGCTTGACATACTGCTTCAGTGCTTCGCTGCAAGATGGTTGTAGAAAGTGATATATCTGCAGTTAGTGACAGATCTGTCAAAGTTTGTGAGAAAGCGTTTAATACGCTAAATGGTGATAGTGCAGCTGTACATTCACAAGTATTGCAACGTTGGCAACAACATTTAAAACTGTCAATACGACAACATTACTCCGCGCTCCGATGTAGCTTTAACCATGGCACTATATCCAAGTTGCATGCCAATTTACAACATTTGAAAAGACTTCAACTATACTTTAAAACGTTGAGCAAAATTGGTGCCGGAAAACGTCCCAACAGAAGTATACGAGTTAAATGGTTGGACGTTCAGGCAGCGTTCCAGAATCGAATTCGCACAGGTTTTGTAGTGAATATGAGACATATTGACTTATGGCAGTTTTTTGATGATGCATTTATCCTCTTTAAATATCGTATAACTCGAATATTAAATGCTTTTCACATTGTCAAGTTAAATTTTATATTTAATGGTGAATTTACTAAAATATCTGAAGGTGGTATGATAACCGATATTAATGTTTCAATACGAAAAACTCTACAATTGATCAGGGGGTTGATTTAAAACGGTGGTTTCAAGATAATGTCGTTGATGCTGTCATAAAAAAGATTGAAGATTACCATCAACATGGGTCTGGTTGGAAATTGCATAAAATATTAAGTTTAAATATTAACGTCAATAAATTTGAGATTGGGAACGGGGCGTCATATCTACCACTCCCTGTGGAAATTTCTAAAAAACGTTCGGGTATCAATGTAAAAAATGGTGATGAAGCTTGCTTTTCTTGGAGTGTTATTTCCGCGCTCTATCCGATTAACTCCAAAAAACATGCTGATCGCAATAATTCATATCTTCATTACAATCAGTTATTAAAATTAGGCGGTATCGATTTACCAATGAAAATACCTCAAATATCGAAATTCGAACAGATGAATGACATTTCTGTGAATGTGTATATTTTGGAGCTGGTATGTGAGGCTCCGCGTCAATTTATCACTTCCCCAGCTCGATTAACTAAAAATAAAATGGCTCGACATGTAAATCTACTTCTAATTCAAAACCATTATTATTTGAAAACTAGCGACTTTGAAGTTGCACCTGTAGATGATTCGAATATCGATATAAAATATCATTATTGTTGGATTAAAGACTTATCTAGACTGATTTCGAAACAATCAAGCAAACATAAAGGTCGAAAATTTATATGTGCAAGATGCCTAAATTATTTACATCTGAAACTAAATTAGAGAAGCATACAGTTTATTGCGAGCAAATGAATAACTGTAAAATCGAGTTTCCGAAAGAGAAGTTTATCGAATTTAAAAATTTTGTTCATAAAGAACGCACTCCATTCGTTTTGTATGCAGATTTTGAAGCAATTCTAAAACCATGTGGAGATTCTGACACTCTAAAAACTGACAAATATCAAAAACATGAAGCATTCAGTGCTGGACATTATTTCAAGTGCTCCTTTGATAACTCACTCTCTTTCTACAAAGGCTATCGCGGAGCCGATTGTATGGTATGGTTTGCTAATGAAATGGAGCAAATTGCCAAGTTTGTATCCAGCAAATTGAAACATGTCGAACCTATGGATGAAACTATAAGCCTTAAAGATGCCACTCCTAATTGTCACATTTGCGAGAATAAATTCAATGTTAATGATGTGTTTGTCCGCGACCACTGCCATCTGACCTCTATATTTCGCGGATATGCGCATCAAGCCTGCAATTTAAATTACCGGAACTCGTTCTTAGTCCCCATAATTTTCCACAATCTTAGTGGGTATGACAGTCACTTTATAATACGAGAACTTGCCAAACGGAATCACGTCACACTACTTCCTGTAAATAACGAAAAATACATCAGCTTTACAATATTTGATAATGAAACAAACATTAGATTTCGCTTTATTGATTCTTTTAAGTTCTTGGCCTTCTCTATCGACAAACTCGCATCATCTCTAAATACTTTCGAAAATACTAGAAATGAATTTCCTTCCGAAAATTTTGACTTGCTAACTAGGAAAGGTGTTTTTTGCTAGGATTACATCGATTCGCTGGAGAAATTGGAGGGAACCTCATTACCACCTAACCAAAATTTCTATAACAAATTAAATAATTATAATATCGACGAAAAGGATTACAAGCATGCTCAATTAGTTTGGAATTGTTTTGGTATGAAGACTCTGGGCGGGTATTCTGATCTATATTTGAAAAGTGACGTACTTTTGTTGAGTGATATATTCGAGTATTTTAGAACCACTTGTCTTCGAAATTATGGCTTAGATCCGGCCTGGTACTATACTTTACCTGGATACAGTTGGGATTGCATGCTTAAATATACGAAATGTAAATTAGAAACCTTCCAAGACAGCGATATCTTAATGTTTTTCGAGAGGAGAGTTCGAGGTGGTGTAAGCCAGGTAAGCCACCGCTTTTCTCAGGCTAACAACAAATATATGAAAAATTATGATGTTAATATGCCATCAAAATATATTCTTTATGTTGATGTTAATAACCTTTTTGGTTGGGCGATGTGTGAACCTCTTCCTTACGGAGGATTTGAGTGGGTGTCTGATATCGATGTCACAAAGGTTGCTGACGATGCTGATGACGGATATATTTTAGAAGTTGATTTGTCATATCCTGATAATCTTCATAACCTCCATAAAGACCTTCCGTTCGCACCTGAACACTGCAAACCGCCAGGCTCCAAAATAAAAAAGCTCATGACCACCTTCTATGATAAGAACAATTATGCGATTCATTATAGAGCGCTTAAGCAAGCTTTACAACATGGCTTAATTTTGAAAAAGGTTCATAGAGTTTTGAAATTTAAACAGTCTACCTGGTTAGCTCCCTATATACAGCTCAATACTCATTTAAGAACTGTGACAACGTTGGATTTTGAAAAAACTATAAGGTAGCTTATGAATATTGCAATCTACGGCAAAACAATGCAGAACGTTAGAAAGCAAAGAATTGTTAAACTTTTAAGGAAATGGGATGGTAGATATGGTGCGAAAAATTTCATTTCTAGCCCGCGTTTTAGACGTAGTGTAATTTTTGATGAGAACTTAATAAGTGTTGAATTAAATAAAACTAATATTATGTTTGATAAACCTCTGTACGTTGGAAACATTTTCTGATAACTGCTTATTATTATATACTGATACTGATAGCCTAGTGTACGAAATTACGTTGTGAAAATATGTTCGAAGACCTAATTAAGAAACATATCCATCGGTTTGATACCAGTGACTATCCCGCAGATAACCCATATGGAATTCCACTGGTAAATAAGAAAGTACCCGGCTTAATGAAGGATGAATTAAACGGTAGTATTTTGACACATTTCATAGGTCTTAGATCTAAAGTGTATACTTATAAAGTTCAAGCAAAAATATGTGTGTTAAAAAATCAAAAGGTGTTAGGGGTGCCGTTATAGCGAAACAAATAACACATCAATACTATTTCGATTGTTTATTTAATAAGAGCGAAAAAATTGTAAATCAGCGTTCTATACGCTCATTTGCTCATAATGTTTTTAGCATAAGTCAGACTAGGATTGGTTTAAATCAATTTGATAATAAGCGTTTTCTAGTTGATAGCATTTCAACAATCCCTTGGGGTCATAAAGATGTGTGTAAAGTTGATGAATAAAGAAATATATTTTGTAAATAGTGTTTAACTCCCCCAACTGCTTGAAAATGTACCCACCCCTACTAACGTCCTAGCCACACCCCACCATCCGACTCCTTGCACCCCTACCATCCCTAGATTGTATATAACTGAGAAATCGGCATCATTCTTCAGTCTGAAAACCCGCAACATCGACAACAGCATCATCATGTACAACCAACCAATCCAGTTTGTGTCAGATTTGGTTCCCTGCCCATACGTTGCCAACCACATAGTGAAGCAAACTCGACTCCAGCCGCCAATTGTCATTGTGAATCCAAGGGTTAGACCAGAATAAAATTTTAATAAAAAACACAATTTGTAATAATTGATTTATAACAACAGTACAGTTCAAAAATGCAATGTGTTTCCATGCTAAACACCGCATTACACATTAAAAATACAATTTCCATTACATTTATGGCATAGTTGCTACGTACTAATAGTTCATTAGCCTTATCTAAAAAATTAGGATAAAAATCATACAGTTTAAAATTAAGCAAATAGTTTATCCTTAAGGTTACGTATGGCTCGATATTTAATAGCTCGAAAACCTCCGCTATGGAAAACCATTGACAAACACCATTTTTTGCAAGCAACACTCGTTGATTTCCATCTGCAGTCGGCATCGTTCTTAAAATTATATTAGAATCAAATCTGATGAACATAGGTGTGCCCAGATTGTTGATGAAGTTGTTCAAATGATTCACTAATTCTTTCCATTCCAAATGATCCAGTGAAATCACATTTCGACGCACCGTTAATTGGATATTTACTTGACGTTTTAAATATCTCATAATACTCAATCCATTAGCTATATGTAGACAATGTGAAACAAGATGATAAAAGCATAAAATCTTTGCTAACATTGTTTACTTCTTCATAATCGCTACCACTATCAGTTTCATAGCCGCTGTCAACCATGTTATCGTTTGTAGCGCTACACAACGTTTGACTCATCTATCCACGAATCGTGGGTCTTATCAAACCCTAGCCATCGCACCAATACTCTCCCCCTCTTTCTACGAAGCACTTTTTCAACCAGATAAATATCAGGATTTGCAGTTTTTTGCAATTCTTCACGGTAAAACCCACCCTTTATAGATCTCCCATTTAAATCTTATATAAGATATGTGGGAGGATTGGTTATTTGTACTTTACTTATTTTAAACAATTCTGTAGTCCAATTAGGTGTATATCCTTTGGAAAATATGTGTTTCATTTTACTTATTCTCACAATATCGCCAACCTTCAATTTACTACCTTTGAAAATCTTCACGTGACTATACACTTTTTTAAGCAGATATTGTTCATTGGTTTTATTAACTTGGTTGGGTTTCATTTGAATAAATCTATGTTTTCTGTTATTATACTCAACAACTAGCGTAGGCAAATAATCATCCCATTTAAATTTACCATTTAGACTAAAATACTTAAATAATCGCTCTTTTAGAGTTCGTATTACTCTCTCAGCCATGGAGGCTTTCGTGCTGCGAAAAGTACTGTAATGATTAATTTTGAATTTTCGCATCAAATTTGGAAATCTTGAGTTATAAAACTCTTTGCCTTGATCAGTTTGCAGGTTGCGAGGCTTTCGACTTCCCGATAGGATGTCCGCGAAGGTGTTGGTAACATCTTCCGCATACTTGCATTTGAGCGGTCGGCACCAAACAAATTTAGAGAAGCAGTCGATCATGACAAGTATGAATTTGAAACCACGATTGTGACTAGCATACTGATCCAGCTGAGCGAGATCGGCTTGCCACAAATCGTCTAAACCTTTAATAATAGTTCGACGACGTGTTTATGGTTTATGTAATTCTTTAACTACTTGAATTTTTTCTTTACTGTGCATGACTATGCACCACCTTAAGGATCTCTGCTAGTCTGAGAGACAGTAAAGATTGCATACGCTTACCAGTTAATTTTAAATAATAATCTTCTATAGTTTTATTCAATTCTCTCAATTCATCGATCTTATCTTGAAAATTGGCTATCATTGTGTTGCGAATATGTAGATCACATTCATCGGTATGCTGTTTAAGATTTGTGTAAAAATATTGTAAAGCATGAATTATTCCTTCATCGACATATTGTTTTGTGCTGGCATCACTCCCATCGATCGGGGAATTAACGTTGCTCAGTCTACGATTGTTACAATCATAGTTTCCTTCTAGATTCAAATTTAATGTGTAAACAGGTGGACAAGACCTGCTCTTGGGTCTTGAAGCACGTCCGAACTTGTTTTAGGACATATTTTAAGTAACTTGAATGGTTCATTATGAGTCTTTCCTAAATCTCTAATAATTTGGGATCTCCAAAGCATTATCCGTACTCTCAATATAATTATTATGTTGTTCGAGAGTGACGTTAAACGTTTTCAATGTCGCATTGATATTTTCATCGGTATATTGCTTTGTGACGACATCATTGCTGCTAATCGGATAACTAACTTTGCACAGTCTGCGGGTTTTGAAATCCCCCTCATAATTCAATGAGTAAGGACTAATCCTAGATCTTGAAACACGTCCGAACTTGTTTAAAGACATCTTGTAAATAACGTTAGAGAATAATTTTCGCTTCCTTCATCTCATTAATTATGGCGATGATTTCGTTTGCGTGCGAAGTATTTCCGGCATCTTTTGATGCTATTAGTAACCTTAACCTGTCTACAAGTTCATTGGGATTATCCCAGAAAACATATTCCACAGGTTTTGTGTTATACTTGAGATGCATGCCAGAACCCTTCGCAGGCGTGGACGTAGCCTTAAGAGGTTTAATAATATTAGAGTACTTCTTTTTGTTGCTAGATTTTAATCGCCCCTTTGAATTAAGGTGAGATTTAAAATATCTTTGTAACTTTTCAAATCACCCTCAGTGCTTTTTGGATTATCATAGAAAATTAGCTAGCCAGACACTTTTTCAAAATTGATATATTTATTTCCTAGACTCCATACTAATTTGGTTTTGTCATACTTAGGACCATATGTCCAATCGATTTTAGGCGATTTATCCATAAAGTCAGTTACGCACGATATAGCTACTTTAGGATATACATTATCAAAATGTCCGTACACTTTGTCAATTCCTTTCTCAACATCATTTAAAGTTTCATTCATTTCTCCTAAAAGTGCAATTGGACTTTTCAAAGTCTGGCGCCACTTTTCCATAAATGATTCAACTTTCGGTTTTAGTTCCGGTTTTACTTCCGGTTTTAATTCATCCTTAACTTGTAGACTTGCTAGAGAGTTTGTCACAGGTTTGAAAATTTTTTGTAATGTTTCATCCTTCTCAAATTTACCTATTTTTAAGGCGGTATATTTTTTTCTAATCGTCCGAGCTAGTTCACTGATTTTCTTTGCGCGCTGCGCTTCTTGAATCTGTTGTTGCATCAACATCTCGATTAATAATAAGCGTATTGTTCTTATCATAACTTTATATACCTATCAAACCCTATTCTATATCGACCCTCATTCATATTGAAATCTTTAACAATAACCAGAGTTCCAAAATTGGTATCATTCCAGCAGAGTGAGCAGAGATTCTTGAAATCTCCGTATGAGATGTCTGGTGACACGGGTTCATCATAAATATGTTTAAGGTTTACCTCATCTTGTTTAAATAAAACGATTACATTGCAATTGTCTCGTATTAATTGTTTAGGTATTTTTGAATATGTCTGGCACAGATATGCAACATCTATACTTTTATGGCGACCCATGGAATAAAATTCTCCAATTTTATCCTGTTTGTCACAAGACACGTCATCAAAAATAAAAACTGAATTTTCTCTAGCCTCTGACAGTGCAATGACGTCATCGTTTGAGCTAAATGGGAAATAACCAACACATCTAGCTTTTTTAAGAACATCTTGTAGTAACTGATATTTAGGTTGGTAAAGTGATTTACTGTAAAGGTAGATGTTCTTAAATTTCAACCCGTTCTCGTTGAATATTAAACTAAGTAGACTGTTTGTTTTGCCACAGCCGCTAGGACCGCAAAATATTGCTCTAATGGAGTTTGGCAAGAGTACTCCATGTTTAGATTTCTCGCTCCGAACAAAATCTAAATTTTCGATTGGTAGAGATAACTGATGTGGTTCGATGCGCATCTTGTAAACATCTAATAATAAAGAACATGCTTGCCTCATATATACATATCAGGATGTAAATAATAAACAGTTTTTCAATTAAGAATATTTATTTCTTACAGTGATATAGATTAATACATTTTCAAGAGAGGTAAGCTCGAATCTTCTTCTGCACAAAACCTCTGCACAGTGGACATTTCTCCATGGAGTCTGCACAACTCATACAGCACACCAAATGTCCACATGGAACCATCAAGACTTCTATGTCTTTGCAGTAGCATACTTTACATGAAAACTCGATTGTAGTTTGTGGATTCGTGCTCCGAATGGCTTTTTCGGGCGGAATGTCTGCAGGTTTGATTTCCCCCTTAATGAATGAACAATTAGGACTCTAGCTAGCATGATCTTGCCATGGATCATCATCCTTTTCCCATTTATATCCTTCGATATTGCAACATGGACACTGGACGACATCTTCATAATTCGTATAAAAAAATCCCGCTCGTGCAAGCTTTTCTGGGGATAGGGGGCTTGACCAGTTTTCAAACGTTCTTATAAGACTCTCGTAATTATACTTCATTGCTCACTCAGTAATATTCTTACTATTTCAATAAATAATTTTGCTACTAGCAATGAAGAACATATAGTAATGTAGTAAATTAGCGGTACAAATGTGAGGTCTTTTATATGGTGTTCTTGACTGAGTTCTCTGGGTGTGTCCATTGTGGGGGTGGTGAAAGGCGGGATCTCCCTCCACACACTTTCAGCAATCGTATGATTTTGTACGGCTCGAAGTTTAAATTGTGTAGCATTTTTAGGTAGGCTTGCTACCAAAATTTTTTCAACTACCGTCTTAAATGGGAAACATTTTTTATCCCGTTCGCAAATAGATACCTTAGCATATTCAGGGTTGTAAATATAGAACACATTATTTATTAGTGAGAACAATATAATGTGCCCAAATCTCAGCAACATCTTGATTATAACTGAAATGTGTCAATAAATGTTCTTTTATATATGAGGATCTACATTAAATCTCGTACAGTTTCACTTAAAGGTAAATATTCCATGGAGCAGTCATGAATAATTATGCAGTAGGCTCGAGTTCTATCAGGAAACCCATTGCTGTTTTCTATGTCCAGCTTAACGTCAACTGTGTTTAATTTTATAGATTCACTCCGGCGAGAACAGTCAATGACAAACAAGGTTGCATTATCTTTGTAATCTGCATAGCTAAGTAGCGGGCGAGTCTCCCCCACATTCATATAACTTGAATAAAATTCCACATAACTGTGATAGGCCTCCAGAAAGTCGTTACCATCAAAATTCAACCTCTGACGTTCGAATGGAAAATATTCACCGTTTACAATTAATCTCACATCTGTCGTATCTATGTGATCAAATGCCGTGGGATTTTTTTTTTAATTCTCATTGCGATTAGTCTGAAATCCCACGATGACGTACCGAGGAGTTGACACTGCCGCAGATGATTCGGGAGTTGAAAGTAAGATTTGGCAATTCGTGTAACTCCCACTTACGGAACGCAATTATAATTGGACGATCAACTTTTATAGATTTAAGGAGATCCAATCTAATCATATCATTCGGCTGAATATGTTTAACTTTTAATTCAATGTTGGAAATTGTTATTTCTGCAGTTATGGCAGGAAGCGGGTTTGCGGCGTCTTGGGTTAGTAATAAAGCATTGTTATCATTTCGGGCTCGTATTAATCGCACTGTTTGTTTGCCGCAAATTGCCATCTGATAATCGTTGAATATTCCGAACAGATGTTTTAGCGGTATTCTTACATTGAATGTTCCATCATTTACAGCAAAAGATTTATTAACCCCAGCCCAGCTCGCTGTTGACATACATTTTTCGTCACTAGTAGTATAGCAAAGATACGATTTGATTGTGCTTACAATTCCCGGGTTTCTCACTACCTCCACTTGTTTACCATTTAGTTACATGCACCCCCATTGTTGGATAGTTTACAATCTCCGGCACCAGTTTTCTTAGTCACTTCACCTTTGACAAAAATTGAAGCATCGTACATCAATACCCATGCAACACCCTGATTAATGGTTATTTCCACAATATCATTATTCCTGAATGACTTTACAAATGGGTAATAGGTGCGCTTCTCTAAACGTTGGATAGATTCATCATATTTGGGAGCGCGATGCGCATTTTGCTTAAGTCCTGTAAGTAAAATAATACTTACTATTGAGAAATATAAAATGGGGGTGCAACCCCCTTTCCACAATTTAATTGTACAAATATTAGGGCCCGTGTGCAAATTAGTGAAGCAATATTATGTGATACATCAAAATTTTCGGAAAAATGTCTAGATTACGAATATCTATGGGGCGCAAAGTTAGCAGAGGGGGTAAAAACTACCCCTATACTATCCTTTTAAATATATAATTAAAAAATTGCATTTTTTTTATTAAATTGACCCGAACTTACTTCAAATAATAAAAAAATAATGTGTTTTACTAAAAAAACTAATATTGGGAAGTCCTATCCCCGCCGGCGGGGGTGAAATTTTATATTTTTACCAAAAAATAATTTCACGTCAAAGTTCCCGTTTTATTTTCGTTTTGTTTAAGTTTAAGTTTATTTTTTGGTAACGTGGATAAAAACAATTCGGATTCTGTTTTCAGCATTGCAGTTATTGATGGTATGGCAGACGTACAGATGCTTCTGCTAAAAGATTGCGACTATCTTTCTGAATTATCTGAGCAGTTTTCAAATAAACTGTTAAAAAAATATGCTTTATATTCTGAAACACACGTTATTTTTGCTACTTATATTACTGGCTCCCTTAAGTCCTCAGAAAGAATCAGAAGGCAAAATGGTACAGACCCTATACACGTTACCATATTGAATAAAAAACTAATATAAAGAATACAGCCATTAAAAAGCTTTTGTCTCACACCTCAACCAAGGAAGGTATAACCCAGTATTTTTCAGAAAAACTTATTACATCAGGAAATATGTGTAATAAAAAGATCGTTTGCTCTTATAAGGATACGATATGAATCATTTAAAGAGTTTGCACGAAGAGGTCGATACCAGAATAAATTTCCATTCTTTAGATGCATCTAAAAGGGGAGCAAACATATTAAGAATTTTTTCGCCAGATACAGATGTTTTGGTACTGGCTGTAAGGCGAGCTCCCTTATTACCTAAGGATACCATGTTCATTTGTATTGGTTCTAGCGGTCGTGAAATACCTTTGCAACCAATTTACAGTGCTCTTGGGCCACTAAAAGCTGAAGCACTTCCAGGTCTTCATGCCCTTTCAGAATCAGATGTCACGGGAGGTTTTAAGGGTAAAGCTAAAATTAGTTTTTGGAAAAAGTTTTTGGAATGGACTCCATCTACGCTTCAGGCATTGGCTTCTTTAGGTAAAAACGAACCACTAAGTGACTCTGATCTTGAGCAGATCGAGGCTTTTATCTGTTCTTTATATTAAGCATCCAAGAAATGTTTTAAGAGTCTAGCAGAATTAAGATGGTGGCTGTTTGCACAGTGGCAAGTTTCTACTGATAATATGCCCCCCACTCAAGCAGCGTTAAAACCGGCAATACAAAGATGCCACTACCAGTGTACTAAATGGAATCGTGATACACAGGCTCATCCAAATTTACCACCACAAACGGATTACGGTTGGAAATTGGACAATGGAGAATTTGAACCCATTATGTGTACTGTTCCTTGTGCACCTGAAGAAATACTCAATCTTATAAAATGTTCCTGTAAAAAAAATAATTGTACTCGAAGCTGCAAATGTTCAACCCAAAACATTCGTTGCACGGAAATGTGTGAATGCGAAGCTGATCCAGAATTTTGTTCAAATACCAGAACAGATGAAAAATTATATCATAATGACTCTGACGATGCACTGGACAGCGATTCCGATGACGATAGTAGATATAAAATGCAAAAGAGCTATATATTTTAACATAATTTTGTTTTGTTAAAACTGTACAAATATATAGTATAATAAATATATAAAAAATATTTTCAGCAATTTTTCTTATCGTAGCATTTATTTTTATATAGGGGTTGTTCAAGGGTAGTTTTCTCCCTTCAGCCACCACTTAGAGTTACGCCCCCGAGAGATTCAAGCAAATAAATACATGTTACGCCGGTGCCAATGAAAATGACTTAAAAAAAAGGAATATTTATTTGTTTTAACTTTGTACACTGGTTTGCGATATTAGCTCGTCGAATGGCACACAACGTAACTTGAAGCAGTAGAAACTAACTCGACTAAGAACTAGGAACTGAGAAAGAAGAACGGAGAACTATAACGACTGAGAGCGTCGGTTTCTGGGTTTCGAAGTATTTATAGGGAGACAAAATGCTTAGGCAAGCTTCTGGATCTTTTCTAGAGAAAAACATCTACAAGTGTAATTTGATTAAGGAACTATTGTCTGCAGAAATCTGAATACAGGAAAGAGTCAGCAGTTCTTAAAAGTGGTAAACATGATAAGTAAAGTAATGCGTAGTTTTCGTGAAACGTCAGGAATATTCTGGATGTAACAATCACTTTCCCCTATTTTAAAAAAGTTGGTGCCATGCAACAGCTTTTCAAAGCTTATGGTAAAATATAACAATATAAAATTATCAATTAGTAAGGTTCCAGATTACAATATAAAATAATAATAATATAATATAATATAATTAAGTAATAATAGGTATACAGATTAGTTACAATAAGCAATAGGTATAATAATAAACAATAGTTAAGTAATAATGAGAGTAAATACAATTAATATCTAATATGATTATTATACAGTGGATTTATTTAAATTTAATTCGATATCTTCGCCTTCCTCGATTGGTTCTCCAATACGAACTGATCTAGGAATAGGCTTCCTCTTAGTAGGTATAAACCTTTTTAATTTTTGGATTACAGTTTTGTCTGGAGGAAAAGGTGGATAGTCGTCACCTGAATTTTCGTTCGCAATACCTATCTTTAGTCTAGGTATAGGTTTCTTACGACATTTACAAAATATATAAAGAATTATTAAGGATATAATTAATGTAATAGTTAAATAAGTAAACCAAGGATAATATTTGTCAACAAAGGTTTGATTCATTAAATCGTCGATATCTTTGGAAAATTGATGTAATTGATGTTTGGCCACTTCAAGATTTTCGTAATTAATATTATTCATTTTTAATGGTTTTAGTTCTGGTAACTTAATGTCTTCAGGTAAATTGTGACAACAATCATATGGTATCCTTATTGGTTCGTAGGGATAGGTAATGTTCGTAGTTTTTCATTTTGAGCTTTTATATAAATGTTTCCTATATAAGCGAAACAATTTTTCTCCATTGTTAAGATTGAGTTTTCTTTTATTACGAGGGAAGTCGTCTTGTCGTCGCACTTAATGGTCGTTGGTAAGTTTTCGACAGTCACTATTAACCATGTGTTTGTGGTTAAAACGTAGATATTGTATCCTTTCATGTTCACTACTACACTTTCACAAGTTTGTGGCATCTGGATTTGGAACTTTAAAAGTTGTGCTTCGCAGACAGCGTCATTGTCTATAGGCACGGGCACTAAGTCTTTACACAGTTTCATATTTTGTTGCATGTTTTTACAATTTTCATAATTTTGGATTGATATATAAAGGCTTGAATCATCATTTCTGCCAATATATGGTTTATTCGAACTGGGAAATAGAGTATGAACTAAATGCGTTCTTTGGTCTTTAATTGGTATTGGATAGATACGAAAGATTGTATAAGTTTGAGGTTCAACAAGTGGTATTTCTATTGCAAAAACTAAATTTCTTTCCGTTTCATATGCTTTTAATTCAGAGATATCGAGATAATATCCTATAGTTTCTAGTTGTACTGTAAAAGGTAATTGATTTCTTCTCAAATTTTCAGAAATTCGTTTTAGTTTGCTGTGAAGGTCCATATGAGAAATTATTGAAGTATGTATTGTGTTTAGTCTAGCAAAAGTAATTGAATTTAGCATGTCACTTAAAGACGTTTCGATAAAAGAGTATGATTCCATCAGTTGCTCAGCAATCTCCAATATTTGTAATTTAGCATCATAAAATTTTAGGTTATCAGTAATATCGTAAATAGACTCTTCAATTTGTTTTATATCATCATTAAATGTTTCTTCATCGACTTGTAATTTTCGTAAGGTTTCATTGAAATTTTTAATAACTGAAGTTGTAACCGAGATTTGTTTTTCATAAGATTTTCTAGTTCGTGTTCGTCTCTAGCTAATTTATTGATACAATTATTATAGTATTCACCATCAGAAGAATCAAGATTTCCGGTTATAAATTTAAAAATTGAACCTATGCCATTTATTAAACCACGTTTCGATCTTTTACTAACATCGTATTTTAAATCTCTAAATTTTGAATTAATGTCATTCGAAATTTGGTGAAGTAAGCTTAAATGAGTTTTTATTTCTGTTCTGAATCTTTCTATACGTGGATTCGGGGCATATAAAAAGTTATCGAGGTCTATTAAAATTTGTTCGTTATAAAAGTAAGCATTTTTAAGAGAGTATATGTCTTTATATACCAAAATAGTCCACTTATCATTAGAAATTTTTACATTAGAAGTTTGGTGAAAATAAAGCCCTACAGTGTTATAAATCGTTTTAAGAGAGTATTGTGTCGGATTTTCTGCATATTCTGCTGAGATGAGTGTACCAATGCCGAGGTACATAAACCTGAAACAAAATACTTCAGTCAGCCAATGCTGTTGTGTTGACTAATCATCTTCTGAACCTACTGACCTAGTTTCTTCTATATTGGCCGTTTCATTTAAGTTTGTTTGATTCAAATTTTGTTCTTTGCTATAGCATTCTTTCAACATATCAAAATTAACTTTAGTTGTTTGATCAGTTATTGGATTATAGATTAGACAAGAATTTTTATAAATTTCTCTAACTTCGTAAGGTCCATTCAACTTGTTTGCTAATTTGTTTTTGATTTGTGACCAGACTTTATCTCCTATCTTAAATTCATGTTGGGTTGGATTCTGTTTGTCAAATCTTTCTTTGGCTTTTTGTTTTCTTAGATCAGTACGTTTTCTAGCAATTTCATAATAATGTTTTACTTTGGCATTTAGATCTCTGACGTATTTTGAAATTAATTGTTCTTCATTATATAACGTTTCGGCTGGGCGACTAGCCGTATGTTGTATGATTGATAGAATTATTATAACAAATACAAGCATAAGGTAATAATTGTAAAGGGTGTTCTCCAGGTTGTTCTATAGTCATTGTTCTTATCATTTCGAGTAGTGTCGCGTGAAATCTTTCTAATGAGCCGTTAGATTGAGGGTGATTGATACTATAAAATGTTAATTTAATATTATATAGTGTACATAAATCTTTCATTAATTGATTATTAAATTCTCGTCCGCTGTCACAATGAATTCTTAAGGGTGTACCGTAATGTTGAAAATATGAAATTAAGACGTTAACTACATTTTTTGCAGTTTTATTTTCAACAGGATATGCTTGTGTAAATTTAGTCAATTTATCGCGAACTGTTGGAACTAAATGTCTTGTTGGAATTTCTAAAATGTCTAAATTTATTCGTTCAAAAGGGGCTCGAGGTGTTTCAGTAATGACCAAAGGATTTGATAAGTTTTTCCTGCAAATTTTAGCTTTTTGGCATATCTCACATTGTTTTATAAAATTTTCGACGTCTTTTGTCAGTCCGGACCAATTATATTTTTGTCTTATTCGTCCGAGTTTTGCGAGCAAAAAACACGCTCCGCCCCCCGCCAACGACTGACGAACCTAGCCGAATACACAGCGACGCGCCGCCCAACCATGGCTATGTCTACTAAAACGGTGAGAGTACGGTATGTAAGATTTTCAGTACTAGAACTTTCCAAGAATTTAATGTATGGCTTTTTTTTATGAATATATCAAAGACAGTTTTTCTCCTCACTTTGAAACTAAAATCTGTTATATGGATACAGACTGCTTTATATTCGAATTTAATGGTAAAAACAATGATATTTCTGTTTGACATAATGCGAGACGATTGTATGCTTCATTTTGATACGAGTAATTATTATCCTCAAGACAACATTTACAAAATGCCTAACGTAAATAAAAAAGTGCCAGGTATGACGAAGGACGAACTCTGTGGTAAAATTATATCAGAATTTATTGCGTTAAGAGCCAAAGTTTACGCGTATAAAGTAGAGGGTAAAGAACCAGTTTCAAAAATTAAAGGCGTTGCAAAATCCGCGTCAAAGCTCATAACATTCGATGATTTTTTATTTAGCCTTTTTCGTAACGAAAATTCTCAATTTTAATTCGATTCAAAGTATGTACCATAGAAACTATACCATCAATGTTAACAAACTAGCTTTAGATACCTCAGACGACAAGCGGACAATTTTAAGAATTTAATTTGTATTGTATAAAACACATTATATATTTTGTATTTGTTATTACCTCTAGGTATGTTATTACCTATAGTATATCATTAAAATTTGTGAATTTTGATTATAGTTTATTTTTTACTAGCAAGCGAATATTCGCACTCTAAGTATAATACCTACATCTTCAAACCTAATATACCACTTAAAAAATCTTTATGACAGTTTTCCACAGAAAATACAAATTTGGTGCCCTCTAGCGTTGTAATTGCTAAATGCACAATAATTATTTTTTATTCAAAACCCACCTCTATACCAGTCAATTAATATTTTTTATATTTTTACTTGTCGATAGAGTTTCCTAAAAAACAAATAATAATCCCTCTAGAGGAAACTGTTTGCATCAATGGATTTCGTTCTTAAATTTTCACTACAGTTTCCCGTATATTGCCTTAGCGCCATATGGCGGTATGCATCCAAAGTTCTTGAATTATCAATACCGTTTCCTGCAAATTACCTTACCGCCATCTGGCGAATTATGCCTAAAGTTTACTCTTGACGCCGATAGCGGTGCCATCTGGCAGACGGTAGCTAAAATTTGAACCTGGTGGTCCGAACCCGCACGCTCAGACACATTTTTATTGGAATTTCAATGTTGACCGGATGCGCGGAAGTCTCACTTACTCCTTACGGCTTTTAGGTGAGAAAGAGAGAGACAGAATAGTGTAGGAAGAAGAGTAGTGGTGCTTAGGGATACTGGATCACTTTGGTAACCTGTCCATCCGCATCTCCCCCGTATAGGGTGGGGTGGCCTCCACGAGCAGTTGTGCGAAGAAGTCTTCAAGGTCATTGCCAAAGAAGTGGTGACACCTGCTCCAAGAACTGTCGTGTGTCACCACCAGCAGGTTACCTGTAAAAAGTCACACGTCACCTCGCCGAAGAAATCGACAATAACCAGAAGAGGCTGTTGAAAATGTGCCATGTCATGTCGTGAATGCTGGCGACACAGAGAGCGACAACACCTGGTTAGGTGTGACGAGCCTGGCCTCACCTTGCCTTGCCGAAGAAGAAGTCGTCGACAATAACCAGAAGAGGCTGTTGAAAATTATTGTGTTGAAATTAAGAATTTTTTCAAAAGTGTCATTAAATCAAATGACGTCAATCCAATTATTGGAAGTGCAATAAACAATTTTTTTTCTGTGATATAGTGTAGACGTCATGTTTTTTGGAAACTATAGAATTTTGTTGAATTTCAACTTGTGTATTATGAAATAAACATTTATAGTAATCGTCAAATGTAATTTCTTTTAAAGATGATTTTTGAATACCTTTTGCTTTTTTAATTATTTCGTAATTATTTTCAGATAAAATTTTGATAGAATACATTTTAGATCGTAATCCAATAAAATGAGTCATTAATTTTCCACTTGTCTCATCTTTCATTAATCCAAAAACTTTTTAGTTTTTTCTAGGCATGTTGAATTGATTATTTTCTGGGTAATCTGATGCATCGAATTTGTGTATATCTTGTTTTATATGGTAATATATATCGTCAACAAAAAAGTGATAAATAAGGCTATCAGTGTCACAATAGAGTAATTTAGCTTTATCACCAAATTTCATCATTATATAATTATTATGGAATCATAGAGGAAATTTTTTGAAATGTCTAGTACGAACCTACGAAAATAGGTTTATTTAATTCAACTTTAAGTATTTTTATTTCGATTAAACTACATCTTTATCGATAATTAGAGAACTGTGAAAATTCGGTTGAGAAATGTAATATCTAGCACCATATCTACCAGACCATTTCGTTACTAACTTGACATCTCTATACTTTTTTACGTTTTCGATAGTTTTACCGTATGGTTCATTAATTTAAAGATTTTTTTTTCAAATTCGTTATTACTACATTTGCGTAGTTCTGTGTTTAAATCGATATACTTTTTAATCCAAGTTTGTTTGAATTTTAAGCAGCGATGAATTTTGGTGACTACGATTCCCAAATCTATAGCTTGTTTCAAACTTCTGTAATGAATAATATAATTTTTTTTGTTATATAAAGTAGTTAATAATTTCTTTAAATCGGAAGCTGCAGTCGGTGGAGTTAAATGTTCTGGACATAGAGGCAAGTCTTTGTGTAAATTAAATAATTCTCCAGGGCAGTGTAAATCTACTTCAAGAATAAATCCATAGTCAGAATTTTCTGGTTTGTTAATGATACTATAGAAATCTTCGCATGAGGCCCATTCGAATCCGGCATATGGTAAATACGTGCTCATAGCTATTCCATACAGATTATTCACGTCGAAATACATCAAATATGATGTACAAACGTCGGGTTTATACATGGACCGAGAGATAGTGACAGATCTTTGGACGTCATTTTACTCAGTATGCCTTTCAAAGGGCAATATGTGGCACATACTCTCACAATAATAAGGTATGAATCAGAGAGTCATCCTGGGTTCTTCATGTGAAAAACTGAGGTTTCAATTATTCGAAAAATATGCGTTTTGATATGATTTTATACAGGCTGCCATGTGTTTTATAATGAAGTTCAAAAAGAAAATTCCTCGGAAAACCATAGGCATACCGTTAGGGTGGGTCCAAAGGGCTATTATTGCCACGTGATCTTGTATTTTAATAATTAATTTTTCCACGTTTCTGAACAAGCTGCCAATGAGAAGTATGCAAGTTCTTGTTATGAAACTGCTGAAGAAAAGATGGCATACCGTTTGCGCATGTCCAAGTTCACTTTACATCGAATAATTCGATTAAATGATTAAATAATATTCAATTTAAACAGTACTTGGACATGCGCGAAAGGTATGCCATCCTTTTTATATAATAAGAACTTGCATACTTCTCATTGGCAGCCTGTTCAGAAACGTGGAAAAATTAATTATTAAAATACAAGATCACGTGGCAATAATAGCCCTTTGGACCCACCCTAACGGTATGCCTATGGTTTTCCGAGGAATTTTCTTTTTGAACTTCATTATAAAACACATGGCAGCCTGTATAAAATCATATCAAAACGCATATTTTTCGAATAATTGAAAACTCAGTTTTTCACATGAAGAACCCAGGATGACTCTCTGATTCATACCTTATTATTGCGAGAATATGTGCCACATAATGCCCTTTGCAAGGCATACTGAGTAAAATCACGTCCAAAAATCTGTCACTATCTCCCGGTCTAACAAGTTCCCCATATATTTATTATTAGCCTCTCCATACCTATTTCAACATTGTGAAATTCCCCCTTTAATTCCTTTTTGAACAAACGAAGACATTTCATAGTCGGTAATCAATTCCAATTATATTTGTGTTATTTTCAACATTGCGTCAAATGCCAGACCCGGAGCCGTGTAATAATGAAGAGCATCTAATTTGTATGTTTTGAAACACATATCTCTGAAATTTTCAAAAATATCCGCTAGTAACAACACATCTGTTTTTAAATACAATTCTGCGTACTCTTGTAAATTTTGAATGTTAAAAGTTTGCCATACATCGTGAGCGTGACTGTAATCACCATAAGAAATGTCTTTGTTGTGTATTTTACTAAAAAATGATTCTTTCGATGGTAAACTGGTATCTAACAATTTTTCCCAACGGTCTAGATATTCATAAGGAAAAACACCTTTTCTTGTAACTAATTAAAATTGTTCTTTATTAGGAAAATATGATTTTGTTATTACTTTCTGTTCGTTATTCAAATAAGATCTTAGTTTACTTAAACTACTTGGCATGAATCTAAATGAATCTAAAAATCTGAAACTAATATTCGTACCATCGATATACTTTGTAAACGAAATGTATGTATGTATAAAAATGGCAGTCATATCCAGACATGTTATGAAAAATAACTGGAACAACATATGATTTTTTAAATTGTAGGTTGCCTCTATATTTACCGGTAAAATGATTATGATCTCTTACCTTATCATAAGGTAAGGTGTCAAAATATTTTTCACATATGTGACATACACGAGTTGTTTTGAAATTGTCTCTTTCCTCACTTGTTAAATCCTCCATAGGTTTAGGATTTTTAAAAATTTTATTTAATTCTATAGCGATTTGTTATAGTTCCATTGAAAACCAATCCTGACAATTGCGACCTGTATATAGTTTTAATTTCAATAGGGAATTATCATACGTTGATTTCAAATAATAACAAATACTGTACGCTTCGTGTTTTTGATATTTTTCCGATTTAGTAGCACTGTTGTTGTAATCGTCAAAAGGTATAAGAATACTCTCAAGATCTGCACATATAACAAATGGAGTAAGCTGTTTGTACGTAAAATTTTTAAATTTCATAATTTTATTTTTTTCCGTAAGTAAGAATACTTTAACATCATCTAAATTTTCACAATTCTCTATATGCTTATTTAAATGAAATTCACTGCTAAAATTATTGAAACATCTCTCGCAAAACCATTTCTTGTATTTTGTGTTACCTATTTGTTCATGAACCAGACGGGACAAATCTTTTATGTAAGCAAAATGATAATAATCTTTGTAGTATTCGCGTTCGTCACTACTACTCTCATCACTTCACTCTTGGTTACAGCAAATCATAAGTAAATTAATTATAGGTGAAAATTTTGTTTTACTCATTGTCAAAGGTAGAACTTGATTTTTTTTTCATTGATGGTAAACACATTTACTGCTAGTTTATTTAATTGTTCAAATTTTGGAATGTCTTTTAAATTTATAGGAAATTGAATGTTATTAAATTTCAACATTTTACTAAAATGAGGATATGATGAAGTTCGATTTACATTATTTTTTGCCGGATATAAGGCACAAACAACTAACCGTAGAAAGCAATAAGGATCTTTGTTTTTTTTATATTAATGACACTTTGTATTCTTTATAGCTTGAGGTAAATCAACATAGGTCGATATACCAACAGTTATAGGACAATATTGATTTAAATTAATTTTCAAATGTAGAATTTCTAATAACGCCCATCCGCTATCCCTTTCTTGAAATTCTTCAAGTTTCGTTAAAATTTTGTTTGTAACATAAGATTTGTACCAGTCCTTTAAATCAGTATTATTATCGATGATTGCATTTTGCGTTGCAAAGTGTTTAATAGAAATTTCACCAGTTTGAGGTTTGATAAATACACCATAGAAAACAGCATTTACTTTCAACAGACATATTTTTAGTTGTTTTTTATTTGAATCGAGAAACTTCGAAATGCCTTTTCGAGAAATTGCATCGGACCTTTAATTTTGATATTTGTTATGATACCAGATTTAATTCCACCGTTAAAACATGACTACATCTTGCCAAATTAAATTTTTATTTTTCGAAATCCTCCCTTTTTTCTATAATTTAGTTTTAAACTTTTGGATTTACTTATAAGAATTGCAAGATTTGATTCCACTTTAGAGAAATTTTTCACACAATTTAATTTATGTTTCACAGATTTTTTAAGAATTAAAACAATTTTTTTAAAATGACTAATAAATGTTCGCAAATCGTTTTTTGTTTTAATTAATCTACTCACCATTTCTACTTTTTTGACGGCCTCGTCGGAGATCTCATGGAGGACTTGTTGAGAGTTGGGGCTGCTGCTGCTGCTGCTGTTGCTCTTGCTCTTGTTACTACTCATATTGATGAAACGACAAACTGAACTGTGTGTTTAAATACTATAATAATAAAAAAATTCGTTTAGCGTAATCTTTAGTTCTCGGAACACAGTTGATAAATAATGCAATTAAATACGAAAAACACGTCAATTAATTTAAAATTTATTGGTGTTTATTTGAAATAAAATCAAATGACGTCGGAAGTGCAATAAACATGTTTACTTGAGATAACAATTTTTTCATTTGAGATAACAAGTTTTTCAAAATATCTAATTAACAAATGACGTCAATCAAATTATTGGAAATGCGATAAACATGTTTACTAGATAATTTTTCAAAAATCTAATTAACAATAATTTTTATCACGAAGTAGAAATAAAGCGTAATCTTTAGTTCTCGGAACACAACCAGGATGATAAAATAATGCAATTAAATAACGAAAAACACGTCAATTAATTTAAAATTTATTGGTGTTTATCTGAATAATGCAATTAATCATCGTAGAGGGACCATTGACGTCAGCTACTCCATTGAAGTGTTCCCTCCCATTGGTCAGTGCATAAAAACAATTAATTTAAAATAGTTCTCGGAGGAAACACATGAATTTCTGTATATAATCTCAGATCGTTTTCGGTGTGAGCATCAGTTGTGTCTGCTGCTGGCCCAACGAAGATTCTTCTCAACAAAAACGTTCTGCACAGTGGCTACCGTTCCATCGACGATTGTGGTTTTTACCAATGATAGAGTGAATTTCCCAGTGAAACATTTGATTGTGGTTATGAAGCAGTTGTTTCAGTAATTATATTTATTTTTTTCTTTTTATTTATTTGACGGATGATCAGGTGAATAGTTGCTAGGCATGTGTTTAGCTTTTTCTAATTCTCGGACGACTTCTTCGGTGTGACAAGAAAAACACTTTTCGTTAGGTCGGTCTGCTTCACCGCCACACATGATACATTGGAATGTCACTGGAGCAGGCATATTATTATTATAAGTGCAAAGAGAAGACTAAACATAAAATCAAATTTTACTCTCGGTAAATAGGCAGCAGAGCAGTCTATCGATTAATTCATTTGAATCATCCTAGTGAACATAATTTTAAGAATTAGTGGTTTAATTTTAGTTTATTGTTCTAGATATGGTGTGAAAGAATTGAAGATGAAAGGGGACAAAGTCTTCCTTTCGTTATCGTATTGTCCGAAGGCAGTAACGTTAAAAAAGAAATTCGGAAATTTGCCAGTCAGATACATGAGGGCGAAAATAGAAAAAGATGAAGAATTCAAAATATTGGAGGATACAGTGAGAAAGTACAAATTCAATTTATTGGATGAGGAACACGACGATTTGCGTCGTGTAGGAGGAGGAATAAAACGAGCGTATTTGGAGTCGGCGGCGGCTTTGCAAGAGATTAATGATGATGAGGAGGAGGAACAGCAGCAGCAGCAGCAGCAACAACAACAACCTCGACAAGAAAAACGTAAAAGGAGAGAAACAGATAGCGGGATGTCATCGTCGTCGTCACCGTTGTCACCACCTCAACAACAACAACAACCATTAGATGAAGTATATGCACAAATTTGGTAATTCAAATTTGATAGAATAAAAAACTTGATATAAATTTGTCTATTTATTTTAAAACCTTTTACAATAAACAGTCCAATAATACAAGTAGTATACATTTTCCAAAGTACAATTTAAAGTATTATTTACGTGTTGTAAACAGTGGTACGACTTAAATGCGAGCTTCAAATTCTCCAGTGTCGGACATCCATCGTCGAGTAAATCGGTGATTTGGTTATTTGGTAGAAAATTTTCCAACCATCTTTTCTTGTGAAGGCCTTTAACTACGACTTTCTCTTCTTTTACTTGTTCCTTTATAAAATCGGCGATGTTTTCGTAGGCCAAAAAGTCTTCGCTATAACTGTGAAAACACAAACCGTGTAAATTTTTTGTTAACCACTCCATGTGACACTGTATCTTTGGTTTGAATTGAGTCAAATCTAGCGGTAAGTTTACAAACTTGTGTACGGCAGTTCCCATATTTCTATTTAAAATTTAAATTTCTTTACACAAAAAATTGTGTTCATCTCCATACTGAAACCCTTGGACGTCGATAATAAACATGGTGCACACTTGTCGAGAACTAAATTCAAACTAACGAAAAACTTTTAAAATTATCTGTTTAATCGGCTAATGAATCTGACAAACTCATGGGGGAATGCGATGGATTGTTAGGAAGATCAAATCTTGTAGCAAAAGCGTTGCCTCCTTCTCGACTAATGAATTTAGATGAGTTTATTATCCTTCTTACATCGTTTGATGACAACTGGGTGGGGTTTCGACACACCGCATATACATTTTGCAACTCTCGTCTGTACATAGGCATCCTAAGCGTTTTCTCGACTGCTCGTTGTTGTCTTATTCGCTCCTCTTCTAACAAATTTCGGTTTACAATCGTGTCGTCGTCGTCGTCGTCGCTGCTGCTATAAAACACTAAAACCAATTTCGGATTGGATGTTATATTTATAGTGAAATATTATGCAACGTTCGTCTTATCGATCCAACTGTTGTGTTTGTTATCGAATCCCAACCATTTCACAAACACTTTATCCGGTTGTCTTTTTAAAATTTTTTCAACTAGATACACATCGGGATACTTTACTTTTTGTAGTTGATACTTGTAGAATCCTCCCGAAATGGTCTGATCGCTAGAGTCCTTTAGCAAATATGTCGTAGGATTTGTCAGTTGCACTTTACTAATAGTAAAAATTTCAGTTGACCAATTGGGTATGTATTTTTTTTATCAAAGAACCCTCGTAGTTTCGAAATGCGTACGTGATCTCCAACTTTAAATTTTTGATTTTTCAAGTCGAAAATTTTTATTTGATTGTAGACTGTACTCAACAGACGTTTTTCATGTTTTTCGGTTACGTGAGCCGGTTGCATACCGATCGTTCTATGTTTTTTATTGTTGTATATTATCAAGATTTTTGGAAGCAATTTTTACCATTTATAGTTACCTTGCAAACTAAATTCTTTCCACATCATACCTTTTAATGTTCGATTCACTCTCTCCACCATAGACGCTTTCTTTTCGCTAAATAAACTGTAGTGATTGACACCGTATTTTTTCAAAAGTTTCTTAAACGTATCATTGTAGAATTCTTTACCTAGATCAGTGTGCAAATTTTTTGGTGTTTGTTTTTTAAGGACTTGTTCAATAGCATTTGCAACTTCAGAAGCAGTTTTATTTTTTAAAGGTAGAGCCCAAACGTATTTTGAAAAACAATTTATAACTACTAGTATGTACTTGTAACCCTTATTTTCCTTTGAGTAGAAAATCATTTCAACTAAATCGGCTTGAAACAAATCGTATAAGGATTTTATTATAGTTCTACGCCTAGAAAAATTGATTCTAGCCGGTTTGTGAATTTCCTAGACAACTTGTCTTTTAGCAACCGTAATCATGACAGTAGTAGCAGCAGCAGCAATTACGCAATTATTTTTGCTTCTTTCAATTCTTCGATTATGGAATTAATCTCGTTGGTGTGACCCGTATGAGCTGCTGCCTGTGATGCCAATAACAAACGAAGTCTATCGGCTAACTCGCTTGGATCATCCCAATGAATGTAATCGATTTTATGTTCGTTCACCTCCATAAACATTCCTTTACCAGTTGTTATTGGAGCAATAATTGACTTATATTTTTTAAGCCTACTTCCATCAACCTGTTTTTTTAGGTTTATAATGACGCCGATTTGCATTGGTCTTGAGTACAATTTGTTGATAATTTGCTTGATCTTCTGGGGTGAAATTGTAAGGACTTTTTTTAAAAGGCAATTCGTACAATCCTTGGATACCTTTAAAACGTTTATTTTTAACTAAGATGTCAGAACCATCAATGTCGACTTTTGAATCTCCAATCATGAATTTCCTCATCTTGATACATTCCATTTATGTATTTTCTCGGTAAAGGATCATACTGTTCCAAATAAAATAATACTTGAGGCGTTAACGACGTGGTAGCCGAGTGCTTCTAGAAATCGACGGTTTTCCGGCGTTAGATTCAAGTTGCAATGGTGTTTCCACTTCGATGACGTCTTCGTCAATGAGGGTCGGAGGTCACTAAACCGCCTCTTATTCGGTTAGTATTTGCCTCCAAAAACCAAACGCATTTCACATAGACAGTCGTTTCACTTCCAATCTAAGGATAATTTCTTCACCTCTGAAATTGACAGGCTTGAAATTCTGATCGAGGATGTTTATGGTCAGATTGTTTATTTCACGGTTCGTGACAAGCACGTAGAGTAAAATTTTAGGAGTTTCGTCTATGGCGTAACCAGGATCGACCCCAACGGCGAATTCGTAAATCGTGTGCGTAGGTCGGTTTACGTAATAAGCACCGGCAGTGATGTTATAATCTATATGTATTGTTCTAACTTTAACGATATCTACTGGCAAATCCGAAAAATGTACTTTTCCTTTGTCTAAATATCGTTCGGAAAAACCTAAAAGTCTACCTAGTGACCCGGGTGAAATAAAATCGATGGTATATTGATCGCTGTAGATCTCACACTGCAAAGTACTCTTATTCGCTTTTATGGATATGGTACCGCTATCGTTTTCGTCTTCCGACTTTTTCAAATTTTCTCTTACGTGCTCTTCTATGTTCTTTATTTCGTACGATCCGGTGGGAAATGTAATTACTCTGCTACCACCGAAACTGCCGGTTACGTAATAAAAATTATTGTCACCGCTTTCCTCTTCGATATTTGGTATGCTGTTGTACGTGTGGAATCCCAGCAAAGCTAAGCCGTATTCGGCGTTCGGGTCCAAAACTATCGGGCTATCGAAATCGATGGAGAGCGTGGATGTACGTCCGTGCAGAGTATATAACAATGACATGACTGGCGACTTCTTAGGTGACCTCCACCTTTTATATAGAAATTCGAGACACAAATGACCGCAATTTATTTCGTTAAAATTTTGATAGGCGTCGTTATTGTACGTGACCTTGACACCCTTTCCAAAATATCTAATCAGTTCTTTGGGCGGTTTTAAAGCTCCAAAGCTATCGAAATATTCTACGACGGGACCTCTTTTTTTGTAAGCTACCCAATGCGTTCCTTTGTTGCGCTCCACGTCTAAATTTAAAATGGCCGCTTCATTCTTGGCGTCGACGGAAGAGTATCTCTCATAAACACGCCTCTGAAATGTGGTATTTTTAAAATTTCTACGTAATTCGATGTCTTCATCGGACAGCGGTCTATTGGGTAGCTTCATTGGGAGTTTTTTGTTTCTTCAGAAACAGTACTACCCCATTTTTATTTTTTCGTAAATATGAACCAGAACCTTCTTTTCCAATGGCTTCCATCGCCCGATTATATCGTTTTTGTTCTTCCAACCTTTTCTTGGCATTTTTTGCGTCGATAATTGTTTTAGCCACAGTACCAGCGCCGCCTGCCACCGAACCGAGAGCGCCCAGGGCCCCTAACAAAGGAAGTAAAGGAAAAAATCCACCGGTGTGCTGAAACGGAATTGTTCGAGGAATTTTCACGTTTTTCTTTCCACCCGCTTTCTTTACGGCTATTCGTGCTGGTTTTAAAGCAAGCAGCGATGCCTTCTTCAAGTGCTTCATGTCGTTCATCTGACTGTCACTTACAGTTTTTTCAGAGATCTTTCAACTTTTTTGACAATGTCTCTTTTAAACGAAACTGGGCGCTTCTTTATACCCATGCCGACCTTGCGTTTGACCTTCATAGTATTTGTAACGAACCAGGCGGCAGCTTCTTCACCAAATTTAGCGTCCCTTGATTTCACTCGCTCCCACGCTCGATTTTCCAATTCTCTGTCGGCTTCCAAAGACTTATTTTTGGAGTATGCGATGTCGTGATCTTTACAAGCTGCGTCCAGCTTATTGATACAAGGATCTCCTCGAGCAAGGCGTTTCTCCAACTTTGTACCTGGACCACAGTACTGATAGCCGGGAAGGTGTAATTCGACTGGCAACCTGTTGATGACACTATTAACCAATCCTCTTCCAGTAACAGAGGGCATTATACTGAAGTGCCAAGTTTTGGCATATAAAGATTTTTTATATATAAATAAAACAAAGGCAATGGTTTGTAGATTTCTTGTAGATTTCTTGGGGGTCGTTTTTTTTGCCCTTACGGCCTTTCTTCACTGCGACCTAATTAGATCTTTTGTGAATGAAGGCAATGGTTTTAAACGTTTATTAAAATAATAGGGTTCAAGGTTCTACAATAAATTTGATATTTGTACTCCAAAAAATTATGGGCAAAGATCGAAGGCAGTTTCAAAATTACATAGCATTAAGCGATGAAAATTACGCTTTCTCTTATACCGTATGGCTCCGCCTCCAATGGACTGACTTTCCTGGCAGTGGCCTTAAAATGTAGAGAAGAGCCCATTTATTCACTTTTTGTTTTGGTTGCATGGGCATCTTTTCTTCAAAAGGAATTAGCCCAAACAAAGGGCTAAATTTAAATCGCTGCCATGTTGGGTATTAATAAATCAGCCATTTTAAAGCCTTCTGTCACTAGCTACTTCTTTTCTACAAGCAACAATGCCTTGTTTTTTAAAATCAGTTCAAAAACAAAGAAAATATGGCCCAAACAAAATGTCCAAAGTTTTTTGGCACAGCCGGTATAGGTTATTCTAATTAAGAAACAAAAGTGTTTTCAAAGTATTCGTTTGTCTTTGAAACGACGAAACGGGGTTTGTGTTTTCCGGAACAGAGAGGGCAAGGATAAAGCACCTGCACCTTGGGAGAAGGGGAAACCCAACTACACTAGCGTTACTATTTGCATTTGGCCCGCACTAAATATTTTATAGGGAAGATTTATTCCATTCTAGAACACCCCCCCCCTTTTTGAGAAGGAAATTGTTCGGTTTTTGAGGCAACACTTAACAATTATTTATTCAAGTTCTCTATACAAAATTTTTATTCCAAACAATTGAACCAAGAGTCTTGGATCCTCTTGATGGAGCTTACCTCGGACTATAAACAAAGTCCGGAACTGCTCTGGACAATCTGGACAGATAAGTCATGCTGAACCGAAATTTAACTAATGCCCTCAATCCTCTGGATGGAGCTTACCTCGGACTATAAACAAAGTCCGGAAGTGCTCTGGACAATCCTCAATCCTCTTGATGGAGCGTACCTCGGACTATAAACAAAGTCCGGAACCGCTCTGGACGATCTGATTCGATGAGTTATGCGGACTTGACAGTGAAGGCACTGACTTGTCGACAACAGTCGAGCGTGCATTTCAGCTTTTCTTTAGACCGCTTCCGTAATTGATAGCCTGGTTTTCGGTTAACTGCTTCTGGTACTCCTTCTGATGGGTCAGTAGATGAGACACTAGCAAGACCTACTTCGAATTTGCTGAATTCAAAGGGACTGTCTCTGGAACGTTTCTGTTCACGAGAGCTTCTTTAGGAGGCCTATTTTGCTCTAGTGGTTCTTCCTTGGGTTCTTCAGAAGGTTTGCATAATAATTGGAACGATTTATGAGAATTTTGAGATGTGCTGGACTGGGCCTTTTCCAAACTCGCAGAATGTTCGTCAGAACATCCCGCGGGTACGTTGATATCGATCCCTTCGGGGATTTTTTGACCTTACGCACAACTATCGTTTCTTGTTCGACGGAATCCGGAAGAGGATCCGTGTCAAAATCGTGTATAGACTCATCGTCAATGTTACTTTCTTCTTCTGAATTCACAGGCATGTCATTCCCTTTAGGAGCGTACCGTAAATCATTTACATGTAACGTAGTTAACCGCCCATTTCTTCTTATTTTGTAAACCAGTTCGCTCAATTTGTTTTCAATTATGCATGGGCCTGACCATACAGGTGCAAATGATTCCTTTAGTTGCCTTTGTTCCCTGATCATAACTTGATCGCCTACTTTGAAGGTTACTGCCAGTCTTTTTCTGGGTTCTGTGTACTTGGACTGAAATCGAGCTTGGTTATCTCTGATCTTTTCTAAATGGTGGTGAATTGGTGTATAAAAGCAGACAATGTTGTATTTTTTGCACATATTTTGAAAACAGTGAGATCTAAATTGAGGCCCATTATCGGGGATGATTTTTTCTGGAATACCATATCGCCCGAAAATTTATTTTTCTAAATATTTTACGGTGGCCTTGCCATCAACTGCAACAAAAGCGTCTGCTTCAACCCAACGCGTAAATACGCCCTCCACGCAAAGAATATACTTTTTCCTCTTCTTGACTTCTTATTTCTTCTATTAAAATCTACCAAAAGAACAGCTGGTCATGTTCTTATGTCAGTGTCAGACATTGGCTAATTAGAGTATCCATAAACAAGGCTGCCAGGCAGATACGACAATCAGCGACCTGGATGTGCGTGTTCAGAAGTATCATGATGGGCATAATATATATGACCCGTTTGACCATAGACCTAGGGACTATGAGACGTGATTCGCTTCTTCCTTTTTTCCATAGCAAGTCATCTTCTGTCACTTCATAGGTTCTATAAAATTTCTGATCCGACACAGTACGTTCTTCTTCGGCTTTAGAGTGTATCTGCTTCCATTTTCTTATTTTTTTGCGAAAAGCTATCCACCTTTGCTGGGCAGTTACTACTGCATCATGTAGGTTAGAACAAGATATATCGACGCTATTAATAGGCACATTTCCTTCGTCATTATTGTTGACTTTGACAATCGGAGGAAGTAGACGATCTTCGATCTGGTTGATGTCGAAAAAAGTCATTTCAGGGTTTCTACTAAGAAAATCTGGTAATTCATTCTCTTTTCCCGCGCAGTGGATTAAATCAAAGGAAAACTCTTGTAATAATAACAGTAGATAGGCTATGGGGCTACGAGCCCACTTTCTCCATGTATTTCTTATGGGGCCTAAAACGTGGTAAAAACGTGACCAAACTTTCTCCGACGCGACTGCGCGAAACCCCCCGTCCAATCAGATCGCACCGACTAGGGTCTGCGCTAGTCCGAGGGGTGCCGAAGATGCCCGAGGGGTACCACCCCAGCGCGAGGTCATTGTCAAACCGTCCGCCCGCGGCGAAGGTTCGCCCGACGTCCAGCCGCGACCTTCGGCCGGAAGCAGAGACATGTCTCGACATGAGACTCTCACCGACGACCCCCTGAACGTGGAATCTCGCGCCTTAACAAATTGAAGTTTATGCATGACGTCACACCCCCTTTTACTGTCGACTCACCGCGGCCGACTGGATTCTGCTGACTCCACTAACTTTCTTTTTTAATTTACCAGGAATAATCGACGGCACTTTCTAAGTGGTGTCTGCATTCAGTCTTCGCATGTTTTGATACACTGACCTATATACGTTCCAGTAACCTAGCAAATAATTTCTAGATACTAACATTGCAAATTTACAGCGCCAAAAATGCATCATATAAAAATAAAATATGTCGGAGCAAACGTTATTATTCGCTTGAAAACATTTTACTTTGCAGCGGCCAGCTGTCCTGATTGAATTTAGTTTCGAGGAAAGGAACACACCTATACATCTAAAAAAAATCAACCTACTTTGCCCTGGAAAAACATTTTTAACGACCCTTCAAAAATACATTGATATGGAATTTTTATGGTATAAAATACTAAACACTTTTGAAAATAAAAACTAGGTGCCAAACCTTCTATTGTTTACAAAATAACGCCCATGCTACTACAGCCGTTAATAGATTACTAATAAAAAATATAATAGACTACTAATAAAAAAATATAATAGATTACTAATAAAAAATATAGCAGACGTTCAGAGCCTCAACGGCTTAAAAAATCTGAGAAATTTCTATGTATAATATTAGCCAGGTGTTTTGTTGTTGCCTTAAGGCATACGTCTGAAAAGTTCAACCTATTTTGTGGCAGGATTTGGAATGTGATGATTTAAAAACCATTATGCAATAAAATACAACAGTAGTATCAAAGCATGTGCATCCGAAAACGCCTTGAACCGCCGACAATCTGCGGGCGCAGCTTCCAGAGAACAATGGGCTCATTTCCGTCGAAATACCCAAATGTCTCCAAAAATCGCCAACGCAAACGAGTTTGACAAAAATACAGACAACGCAGTTTTTTATTTAACGTTCACTTCCTCAATGGCTAAAAAAAAATCTAAGAAATTTCCTTGTATTAGCCACGGGGCGCGTAAAATTATTGCCTTAGGGTAAAATCAGACGCAAAAACATATCTACCAAGAAAGCCCAACCTACTTTGCCCTAAGAAATACTGCGACGCGAAGAAATTTGCTTAAAATGCGAATGATAAATTTGTGAAAATCAGCATACGTCCCTAAAAAAGTTCAACCTACTTTGCAATGGAAAACATTTTTGACGACTAAAGTATCCAAAATATTTTAAAACACTCTTCAAAAATACTTTGATATGAAATTTTGTTGGAATGCCGATGCTACAGCCGTTAATAGATCACTACTAAAAAATATAGCATACAACGCAGTTTATTTAACGGTCAGTGTCTCAACGGGGTATAAAAATCTGACAAATTTCTGTATATTAACCAGGAGTTTGTTGTTGCCCGACCCCTGTAAACCGATCTGTGGTACCAGGTTTTTGGAATGTGATAACAAAAAATGCCACGATGCAATAAAATACAATATATATGTATAAATAATTTTGAGAAGGCAGGTAAAGCGGGGCAGCACCAATAGCCTCTGATGTTAAGGAGTTGCTGTGCATTCTAAAAGTAACTCGGAAAAACTACATAGTTTTACCCCATTTTATTTTTGAACTAGAACTAAAAAACGCCAGCACCGATCTTACCGGGGTATTGAAAACAGACTAGAATTCCTACTTAATGAAATAATTTTTAAATAATAAACAGGAGCGCACATCCTTCAAAACATCTAACAGTATTTTGATATCGGTCATGGAATTGTTTCACATATAAAATCTATAATAGACTGAAAAATTATATATTATAGAGGTTCTAGTAAATATTATTATATTATATATATTTATTATTATATTATTATTATTATTATATTATATATATTTTTGTCTAAAACCAGCCAGGAAGAAGCTATCTACAAGATTGAAAAATTTTAAAAAAATCCTCAAAATTGGGTACCTCATAACCGTTTTCCCTGTGAAGTTTTAAGTTCATTTTAAACAAAAGTTGTAGTACCTATGTTGAGCGGAATATAATATTTTTTCGTTAAATAATATTTTTACAATAAATCTTTACAAGTTGTAGTTTCTTGAAAATTCGATACTATACCGGCTGTCTCATTTTTAAACCTCTGATTATCTTGTAAACTAACAGTTTCACAAATAAATGTTTAAAATAAAAAGTTTAAGTGTGCCGTGGGTCCGTTCAAATAATCGGGTAATAATAACCATTAGGACCAGTCGAAAAAAAGGCTGCGCATGCGCAAAACATATAAAATGCTACTAACTCTGTCCCTATAGATGCTGGTATAGTAAAGAAATCAGGTGACATCTAAATGACAAAAGTAATTAATTAACAACCTATGCCAATCAGGTATCACCGAACATCTTTAGATTGATCCAACAACCATCCAAATTCCGAAAAAAAAAAACAACACCAGCCAATTAGAATTCCACACTGCCCTATAATTTTCAACCGAAAACACACAAAAACATCACTTTATCCCAAAAAACACACGATAAAACGGACTTTTACGCCTTATATTATACAACAACTGCTGGATTCCGACTGAGAAGGTAGGTATAGAGAGAAGCAAGGCTGCAGGAAAACAAAAACGTTATTGTATTGCCAGAGTGCAGACTGCAGCAGTTTGGTTTTAAACTGTAGATGTGAATAAGCCTAATTTACAGTTTGGAAATAAAAAAAAATGTCTTAAGTTTTGATGAGATATCACCTCTGACCTCTTAGGAACGAAAAGTTTTAATTTATTTTTATTTATTTTGAATTTTGAATTTTTATAGTATAAAATAATTCGTTGTGTTTTACCCGTAATAACTTAAGTATGGATGAAAGAGTGTCAATCCTGCCCCAAAATATTGATTAATCATAATTATTTTGATACTTGTTATAATTCACAATTTGTTACTAGGCAGTTGCATTCTAAAAAAATATTAACCAGAAAAACGGCAACATGACTGTTTACCCATTTTGAGTGTCTGTTTGTTAGCTTTTAGGGGTATTCCTCGTGTGGAAATATTAGGAGGGCGATATTTTTAAAAATACTGTGATAAATCATGAAATTTTCTGTCAAGTACCTAGCCCAATTTACAATAAAAAAACTACCTGTTGGGTTTAATTTTGATAAAAAATTAAATTTAATGGAAACCAGTTATCTTTTGGAAACAATTTCACATTTACATCACAGTGAACCTACAAAAAAAACACTTACTTTAGGAAGTAATGATACAGATATTTTGGAAATATACAAGGCAAAAAAAAGTAATTATGTGGCTATCCCATTTATGTTACTCTATTCGTACAGGTTACATGGGAAAGACGAATAAATATGGGTTTTGGTTATTTAGAACAGTTGTTCACTAGACTGAAATAACATAGGAAACGCTTTCCGCTACAACAGAATCTGATGAAAAGAAAAATTCTGGGGTCAAGCTAGGGGGTAACTACATAACCAAAATAAAAAAAATTGAACGTTATAAAATATAAAAAAATCATATTTTCTACGGATTTTTGTCCCCTGCAAATTGTTCTTGTGTAAAATTCAGTTTCACTGGGGTCAAGCTAGGTGGTAACTACATAACCGAAATAAAAAACACTGAACATTGTAAAATTAAAACAAATCATATTTTCAACGGATTTTTGTCCTCTGAAAATTGTTCTTGTCTAAATTCAATTTCAATAAGTCACTAATTGGGATAATAGGAAAAAAATAAGAATCTCTTATAGAATTGTGAGATAGAATTCTGAGACAACGATGCTGGCCGTTAATAGATTACTAATAAAAAATATAGCAGACAACGCAATTTATTTAACGTTCAGTGCCCCCACGGCTATAAAAAAATCTGAGAAATTTCTCTATATTAACCAGGTGTTTGTTGTTGCCTTAAGGCATACGTCTGAAAAGTTCAACCTATTTTGTAGTAGAATTTGGAATCTGATGATAACTAAAAAACCATTAGGCAATAAAATACAACAGTAGTATCAAAGCATGTGTATCCGAAACGGCTTGAACCGCCGACGCTAGTGATCTGCTGACCCAGCAGGAATATTATCGAAGGGATATGTGACAAGACTAGGGAATTATATTAAAAGTTCAGCCTACTTTGCCCTGAAAAATCGTATATTTTTAACTACTAATGTATTGAAAATATTCTAAACAGATTTAAAAAATAGTTTAATGTGAATAAATCACAAATTTTTTGATAATATAAGAACTATAGACTGAAAAAAATTGTTGCTTAAACAACATTGAAACTACACTGATAAAAATATGCATCCATGGTTGAAACTACACTCTGTTGCCTTAAGGTATAAAATCAGACGCCAAACACATATCTCCCAAAAAGTTTAACCTACTTTGCCCTGAAAAAATCGAACAACAGAGGTATTCATAGCTCACAAAACCAATACCATTAAGAACAAGAACGCCGAGGAAACTACACTTATAAATGTTTAAAAAATGTCCACCATGATCGCTCGACAAAAAATCGTGCAAAGTGGCTACGACAAAAGGCTTGACCTTTGTCCTTTGCGACACGTGTGACCCGGTTGAAGTAGAATCTAAAAAAAACCTGTAAATCATACCTACAGTAGAATCTGCTAAAGTAAAATCTAGGTGTCAAAAATCACTTATATACAAGTCCGACAGTAAATCCTTCTTGTATTATTAGAAAATACGTCGACGTCACAGCATACCCGTTGATGGTACCCCTAGCGTGTCCGGCCAAAAATGCATTCTGCTAGGCATGAAAATGATGGCAAAATAATTGTTCAGTATCCGTATTCAGCAAATAAACAAGTTATAGATGCCCCTCACTTGATGAAAAAGTATACAAAACTACACTGATAAAAATATGGATTTTTAGCTCTTGTAATCGCTCGATGACGATTGAAGCTACACTCATAAAAATATGTATATATAGCCCGTGCCATCGCTCAACGATGGCAATATTCATAGGTGCTAAATTGATCCGCTTTAATATCTGGCAAATAAAAATAAACATTGTAAAAAATAGGTATTGCACCCATCGCCAGAAAACCAAAGTCACTACATCTCGAGACTTGACCTTTTCCGTGTGTGAGCCCAGTTAAATCTAAAAACCCCTATAAACCATGCCTCTAGTATAATAAAACCCCTTGTAAACCGATCTGATTTATTTCGTGGGGTCAAGCTAGGGGGTAACTTCATAACCAAAATAATAAAAAAAAATTTAACGTCATAAAATATAAAAAAATCATATTTTCAACGGATTTTTGCCCTCTGAAAATTGTTCGTGTGTAAATTCAGTTTCAGTAAGTCACTAATTGGGATAATAGGAAAAAAAATGTTAAGAATCCCTTATAGAATTGTGCGATAAAATTCTGAGGCAACGATGCTGAGTAAATATCATACAAAAATCTTGTGCGTTGACTTTCAACTCAATAATAATTAGGTTTAATAATGACAATTTTCTCGATTATCTAGAATCAAAAATATTGCGAGTGGCAATTCACAATTTTCTAGATATTATGTGAAGCCTTATTATTGCGTCGTAATGTAATGGTTGAAAGTAGGGCCGATTAAAGAAGACAGTATTCACCTTGGAATTCTTAAGTATATTGAGTACAATATTCTACATTTTACAAATATAGCAATAATGCCAAGTAATCCAAACATATATAATTGTTGAATAAGTAACCTAAATATTAAAGTATATTTCTTAAGAGGGTTACTGCCTTAAGCCTCTACACCTCCCTTTCCAAAAGAATGGCACTCACTATGGCCACTTGTGAGTGACATTCCTGGAAAATAAAATATACCAAAGTATTTGAATTTTTCTAAAAGTATACAATATATGTTAAAATACAATAACAAGATATATATGAAAATATAATAACACACAAAATTCACGTAAACTTGTAACTACTTAATAACTTATAACTAACCAGATAATTTAATTTAATCACCATGAAGGTACTTTTTTATACGGTTTTTGTGTACCGTGTATTGCTTACCATGGTTATCTAACACCGTACAATTCACCCTATCCTGTGATAGGACGGGAAAAGGTCCCTCGAACCACGAATCGAACTTATGACGATTTTCATTTGAAATCAAGACAAGATCTCCAGGATGCAAATCAACTATGTTTGATTTCTTATCATATAGTAGTTTACGCTCCCCTTTAGCCTTTTCAAGGGTTTCTCTGGCTCTATTTTGGGCAAATTGCAACCTATACCGAAATTCCTGTTCGTAGGCATCAATATTGTATAGATGATCTATTTGTGACCCTTTGAGAAATTCTGGAAGATCTGCTTTCTTTGCAAAGATTAACTCGAAGGGAATGTAGTTATGATAACTACTTGGGGTTGTGTTGTAGCAAAACGAAAAGTATTTAGTCCATGTATCCCAATCGGAATGTGTTTCGTTCACGTACATGCGAATAAACTCATTTAAAACACGATGATTACGCTCACACCCCCCTATCGATTAGTAGATAGGCTATGTGCGTACGAGCCCACTTTCTCCATGTATTTCTTATGGGGGCTAAAACGTGGTCAAAACGTGACCAAATTTCTCCGGCCCGACTTTCTCCGACGCGACCGAAGGTGCCCGAGCTCGCCGACCGTTGACCTTCGCTCTCAACCCCGGGTGCCCGTCATTATCCCTCAGACCGTTGACCTTCGCTCCAGCCGCGGCATGTCACGACTCGCAACTAATAAAAACCTAACACCCTGTTATAAAAAGCAGCATACGGTTGAATATGTACGTAAACTAACTCCACGGAAAAAGTGCTTTCTCTTTGTCGGAATAAGCGCCTTGAAACGAGCTCGCTGATCTCATCGGTACTGGCGATAAAAAAATCTGTAGGAAAAGTGAAATAAAGATCAGATTTGAGATACATATGAGAGTATAAATTAATATATAACTAAGGGTGTATCAAAACTCATCGTATCTTCATATATTTAGAGAATAGGACTGCTTCTCAAAAGGAAAGTGGACATTAAATTTGGGGCACACATTAACCAGTTTATAACCATCTATTTTAGGTAAGTTCAATTTTAAAGAAGATGACCCCGACTTCAATTCCTAGAAAACCAGACTTAACTTGTTGACTAAAATATAAGAGGTGCAAAGTTCTCCAGTTTTTTTACTTTTAAATAAAAAATACCCTGACGTCACACGATTATCAACAAGTTGAAGGACCGCTAGCTGCAATTACATCAAATTTTGTGCAACGCGTTTCTTGTTAAAAAATTTAAGAAATATTTTTCGCCCAGCAACCCGTCCCCAAAACGTTGCAAAGCAAGATGAACTAAAATGATGACAGCTAATATTAGTTTGTCGGTCAAAACCCCCCCAACCCGCATGATAATTTAGATTTCTTTCAATGGTATAAAATGCTAAAAACAGGTGAAAATGATGAAAAAGGGACCCCGTTAATTGGTTTAAGTGCCCACGGAAATTTGCTAGATTTCTAGAGAAAAATACTGTGTCCGAAGCTGTTTACGCGTTGACATTTTAATGTAAACATGAAACGTCTCCAAACAATTCAACTGGCACTGGAAACGTTTTTTTTTTTTTCGACTAAAATTGCCCTTGGGATTGTATAAATCAGGATAATATAAAATACTAGACTGAAAATCTGTTCTTAGAGGTTCTAATAAAAACCAGGTTATTAAATTAAAAAACAGGTACCAACATCCAAAGTATGACGTCATTCCGCCAATTTAAATTATGTGTGTTCCAACTGATCTGCTATTAAATGTGAATTAAATGTAAACTATTTAACAAAATCTGTTGTCCTTAATATATTTGGATAAACTAGTTATCGATTAAATTTTGAAACTAGTTAGTTCTTAATGAATACAGCTATTACTTATTAATAATTTATTGTAAACCAACGAGACCTCATATTAGTTAAAATTCACATGACATATTAATCAAAGAGACTTTATAGTTATTTTCAATATTTAGAGAAAATACTCCAAGTAATATATCAAAATTGTGAGCAACAAAATTATATAACACTTTTATTCTTAAAATCCACTAATTGGACAAGAAGAGACAAATTATTTTTCATGTATAATAATTTTGAATACCACTTCTTTCATTACTTAAAATAAAATGCATACGGAAATGGCTTTGAACCCTGATTATTTTACACGATTTACCCCTTCGAGGTCCAACATTATGATCCACTGCTTCAAACTAAGCATGGAATGTTCAGCTTAAATAAATACGTGCCCGTTGTGTAGACAAATTATTAGACCGTCAGACAGTCACAGATTTTCCTTACTCATTTTCTCATTTATACCTTGGAGAGGGTTGAAAGGTAAATCGATTCTGAGTCGGAAAATAGTAATTTTAGGTTTGGCCCCCTTGGAAAACTTATGAAAAATTCGATTTTTCAAAACAAAAAAGGTACTAATTCTCACTTATGCCATGTTCACCGTATGATTTTTATACTATACCGACTTCGAAAACTCAAAGGCATAAGTGTAGCGTGAGGAAAAAGGGTTGAATTAAGGGTTTAAAACCCTTAAACGGTCTATATATGGAATAAAATGAGGGCATACAACATGTTCTTCAATAATGAAAATTAAAACAATGTTAATTTTTGACTATCCATTATCCTACCAAGAAAAAGCTTATAGCGTCTAAGCGACTAGAAAAATGACTATAAAAAACGACTAAACGACTCTAAAAAACGACTAGACGACTCGTAAAAACGACTAAACGACTTTGAAAAACGACTAGACGACTTTGAAAAACGACTAGACGACTCGAAAAACGACTAGACGACTTTGAAAAACGACTAGACGACTCGAAAAACGACTAGACGATTCGGAAAAACGACTAAACGACTCGGAAAAACGACTAAACGACTCTGAAAAACGACTCTGAAAACGACTAAACGACTCGGAAAACGACTAGACGACTCGAAAAACGACTCTGGAAAACGACTAAACGACTCTGGAAAACGACTAGATGACTCGGAAAAAAGACTAAACGACTCCGGAAAACGACTAGACGACTCGAAAAACGACTCCGAAAACGACTAAACGACTCTGAAAAACGACTAAACGATTTGGAAAAACGACTAAACGACTCTGAAAAATACCATCGAATACCATGGAATGTCATCAAAGACCATGGAATACCATCGAATACCATGGAAGACCATCAAATGCCATCGAATACCATGGAATACTATCAAAGACCATGGAATACCACCGAATACCATCAAATGCCCTCGAATACCATGGAATACTATCAAAGATTATGGAATACCACCGAATACCATGGAAGACCATCGAATGCCATTGAATATCATTGAATACCATCAATGATTATGGATACCCCTATGAAAATTTAGCCACGGGGGCGATCATAAAAGGAAATTATCCGTGATAGAGATGCTCTGTGATCGGAAAATGTATAAGCTTTTGATAATTACCATCACACTCATCCAATACACCAATGACGGATTAGTAATAGGTCAAATACCAATACAACAAACAACAAGGTTTTAACGACAGTGACCTAAAAATATACAAATAATTGTTGATGATTACTAATTATTGATTGGTTCAACAAATCGGGTTTTTAACAGTATTTGTGCTTATTTTTGATAGATGTGTATGATTTGATCTGCTATGTGTTCCATGCATATCGAACAAGATTATATTTACGACAACTCACATTCATGGTAGGTAGTTTATTTTATCTGTTACAGTAGTGATTGGGGGTAAAAAATCTAACAAGCTGCACTTAATTTTTGAAGATTTCCGTCTTCTTATATCCACTTTATAACTTAAAAATTGAGATAAGCAATCGTACATGGTTCATATGCATTCATTTCCCCACCACCCTAGAGGTAGAATGCAAGGTGCGCTTTTTTTTACATGGTTTCCCCCATAGGCCTAATCCATGTATAATCAAACAACATATTATTTAATAAATTTTATTAGAGATAATTGTTGTATAATGCAATACGTTCTAACTTATTTAAATATTTTTTTCTTATGTTATCTCGACATTTGTAGAAAAATGGACCCATGGGAGTGTTTCTTCAAATCTTCTCTTTGACACTGCAATTTTCGTTGATGACGGATTTCTTGCTTTACTTATAACCTTTAGATTTTTCCTCCCCATGTTCCCATATCCCATTGTGATTGCAGACTCACCCATTTGTTTTACTAATTTTACCACTTTTAAACTTATATAACTAAATCTACGCTATAGTACAATTATCATACATTTATAAATAGGTTTAATTATATATAAACTATAATATATTTTTTAACCTATATAATAAGTAACAATACTTTAAAACCCTATCTGGTAATTAACATTAAATTTATAATAGATAATAAATTTCTATACCTATAATTATATAAAACTTATCATTTATGTCATGGTTCGCATGTGATTTTCGTTTGACTTTCTCGCAGTTTACCCTTTCCTCCATTTTTTAATAAAATTTTGTTAGAGGTGATAACAAATACAATTCTATCCTATTTGCATTTGGGAATAATGACCCCACGGGAGTGTTTCATAACTTGCTGGTAAAATATATCGTTTGTCGTCGTGAGGGCTTAGAGCGATTTTTTCTTGTGTAATGGAGTATACGTTATGCTTTTCTGATTTGATTATATTTTGATTAACAGATTTTTCAATATTTTCTTCTAAACATTGCACATAGTCTTCAAAATTTATTTTTCTCTTTATAACACCCTTCTTAATACCCTTTATCTTTTTAGTAATTCCCCCTTCTTTCAGAACTTCTAGGATTTCATCCTGTGTAAAGCCATCTTTCTCCAACTTCAACTTCTGGTTTTGCTCATCTTCTATTGTTCTTAAAATTTTTAATGTGTACATTTTAGATCGCAGCCCCACAAAATCAGTCATAATACAACCATTGTTTTCTTCTTTCATCATTCCTAGTACCTTTTTGTTGACAAGTGGTATGCCATAATGATTTTCTGGCGGGAAGTCGCTAGTATCAAAATACTTGTGGCAATCTCTACGAATTACCTCATAAATATCTTTGTTTCGAATTTCGTATATTAATGAATCTGTGTCTGTATATAAAATCGTGCAGTTATTTCCAAATTCGGGCTTCATGTATCCATAGTGAAAATCAAAGATAGTAGTTTTAGCTAAATCCAAAATTGCCATTCCTACGTATATCGGTTTGTTAAGATATACTTCCAATTTATTTAGTTCAATTATTACGAGGTTTTCTTCAAGAATAGTCGCCGTTTTAAATTCCGGTTTTGCGATAAATGCCTCCGCACCATATCGTCCTTCCCACTTATTGAGCAGCTTTACGACAGAATGTTTCCGAACGTTTTCCATTGTTTTTCCAAAGACAGCGTTGTTTAGTAGTTTGAAAAGATCTTTTTCAAATGCACTGGTGGCTTGGGCGCGAAGTTTGGTGTTGAGATCTATGTAGCTTTTTAACCAAGGTGACTGTTTAAACTTTAAAATTCTGTGGATTTTCTTCAAGACCAAACCGTGATTAAGAGCTTGTTTAAGCGCTCTGTAATGTATCACGTATTTTTCTTTGGTGTAAAGGGTAGCCATTAGTTTTATATCTGTTTTACTCCCTTGTCTATGTTCTGGACAGAAAGGTATATCTTTGTGATTATCGTGAAGGGCCTCGGGATACTCTAGATCAACTTCTAGGAAATACCCAGTACTAGAATTGTCTGCCAATTTTGCAATATTCAATCCCTGAATATCATCTGACCATCTAAATCCACCGAAGGGAAGAGCCTGTGACATAGCCCACCCATATTGATTGTTAACATCAAAGTAACTTAAATATGTCGTAGGTTTCTGGGGGTCATAGTTGGGCATGTATTTATTATTGGCAGTGGCGCGTCGTTTAGAACATTGGCTGAGTCCTCCGCGGATTCCTCTCTCGATAAACAGTACTTGATCGATATCCGTAAGCAACTCCAACTCCACTTTTGTATACATTAACATCGAATCCCAAGTGTACCCAGGCAATGTGTAGTAGTGAGCAGGATCAAGTTTATGAGTTCTGATGCAGCTAGCTCTAAATGCTTCGAATACATCAGCTAGAAGTAATACATCAATTTTTAGATATAGGTCGGCATAATCCTTTAAAGTTTTGCACTCAAATTCACCCCACACTTTCTGTGCATGGACATACTCTTTTTCATATATCGATCTCTCCTCAAGTTTGTTATAAAAACAGTCTTTAGGGGGTAGCTGACTGTAGTCTAATTTCTCCATACAATCTATAAAATCATATGGAAATACACCTTTCCGTGTAAGAAGTTTAAAACGTGATTCGGGAAGATTGGAAAAATTGTCTCGGAGGATTGGGTATTCAGAAAGATTGGAGACTAAAGAATCTAATCCTGCAGACATAAAACGGAAACTATCGATAAATCGGAATTTCACTAGATTTTCAGGAATATGTTTGGTGAAAGATATATATTTTTCTTTGTCAAGAGGAAGCAACTCTACACGCCCATCAATATCCTTAGCTACGCTCTTGATCACAAAATGTGCATCGTAACCTGAGAGATTGTGGAAGACTATTGGTACAACGTGACTGTCTTGGTAATTTATATTACAATCTTCGTGGGCAGCGCCTCGGAACTTTCCCGTTAAATGGCAATGATCTCTAACTTTCTTTCCTATGAAGGATTTTTCACACATGTGACAAATTGTCGCAAGATTAAAGCTCATCGTTTGCTCCGCTGTTAACCTGTCCATCGGTATAGGGCACAGAAAAACTGTCTCTATATCCTCAGCCACTCCTCTCAGTTCTTTAGAAAACCATTCCATACAATCCAGCCCAGTGTATGATCTGTAGAATGACAAGCTGTCATCGTAACTACATTTGACATAGTAAGCAACGCTGCACGGTACGTGTTCTTGGTATTTATTGTTATCATTTGTTGCTTTAAGGAGGCTTTCTATATCTGCATAAATTATGAAGGGAACCATTTCCTTATTTTTGTAATTAGTAAATTTAAGGTGTTTGCGATCTTCGCTTGGCATCCTAACTTTGTAGTCGTTCATATTTTTGCAATCTTCATAGTGCGTTGTTAGTTTTTCCTTCGAATAAAAGTAATGCAGACATCGATCACAAAAGAATTTTTTGCTATTATGTATGCTCAGCTGAGCTGAAACGAGCCGAGAGAGGTCTTTGATCCAACAAAAATGATATTGAATAGGTGAGCTATCATTACTTCCTTCTTCATTATCCTCATCATAATAGACATTCTGTACCATTAGAAGATTAACATGTTTGTCTACTTTATTTTTAGTGAGGTACATAGGCAAGGTGTGGAGCTTGTTTCGACGCTTTCGCAGAATGTAAACGTTTATGGATATGTTGTTCAGTTTTTCAAATTTTGGAATCTGTTTAATGGTCATTGGAAACCGAATTCCATTCAAATTCAAAACAGATGATGGGTGAGGGTACTTGGTTATTCGCTGAGGATGTTTCTCAACTGGATACAGGGCTGAAGTCACAGCCCAGGCAAAGCAAAGGTCGTCCTCATTCTTCACGTTGATACATGCCTGTTTTGCCTTTACTGATTCAGGTAGCTCTATGTATGATGATCCTAACAGGGGAGTAAACTTATTTATATTTACCCCCAAGTTCACAATAGCCTTCAACGCCCAACCAGATTCCCTTTCTTGGAATTCTTCAAGCTGCGTCAAAATCGGCGTTGCTACATGGTGTTTGAACCATTGATTTAAGTCAGTATCTCGGTAGACAGGCGCGTTAGATGTTGTAAAATATTTCATTTCCTCAATAACCCTGTCGGCCTTCTGCAGCACAAATAGTCCACCGAACACTGCATTGATTTTAACAGCCTCTTCCTTTTTTAAGACGTTGGCAACACGTCGCTTGAACAAAGCAAAACAGTCGTCCAGGAAATCGCTGGGGTCCTTGTGCTTAAGATTAGAGATGACACCAGTTCGAATACGGCAGGCAAATGCTGAATCCAAATCACCCCAGCTCACGAGTTTTTTTGCCGTCTCTTTTATAGATGCTCCAGCTCCATGTTTAAGTTCTTGTTTAATTTGGGTACGCAGTGTTTTCACGTTAGCCAAAGTTGTTATTAATTTTTGCTTCTCACCAATGGACTTTGCAGATTTTAACTGATGTTTTATATGTCGAACTGCCTTTGTGCATTGACGAAGACCATCTTGAGCAGTTTCGCCGCTGTAGGATGACTGAAGTAGGCTCAATATACTAGTAATCTTCAAGTATAAGGCCTTTAGAACATCTGTTGGCATGGTTCAAGTTTCGAGATGCTCGACCAGAAAAAAGCTTATTTCCGGGAACAGGTCTCAATAAGACGAAATTCGTGTTTTCTACCCCTGAAAAAACTCACCAACCCTAGCCGTCCTTATCACCTTACCAACCGACGTCGTAGACGTTCTTCTCCTTAGCTCAACCTAGAAAGGAATACTTTTTCTAACTTGTATGCATACTTCAACCTGGGGAACTGTGTTCGCTAAGAGGTTAATACTAGGTTAAAGTATTTGATAACCCGTTAAAAAATTTTGAACACACTGTGATTGTTTACGATTTAAGGAACGCGTTGTCTAAACAAGTCACAAAGCCTGCTTAGAAGAGCAACAGCACGACTGAGAGTGTGGAAGGTTTATATACCCGTTCAACAATTACCAAGAAAATGTTTACGTTTCTCGGAAAAACTTGTCACAAAATGTGTTGTCCAATTCACAAACACAACTTTGCCCATCAAGAGCAACAGCACGACTGAGGAAATGGGTTTTCCCTTTAATAAGTTCAAGAAGTTCCAAGAAAATGTTTACAATTCTCAGAAAACTTAAAATGTTAAGCTAATTCAAACAAAAAGGTTTTCTTTTAAAATTTGTCAAAAATGTCCCATTCACAAAGTCGACTTCACCTTACAACAGCATAAACACGACTGAAGAAATTGGGGATGAACACCCCCTAGTCTCACCTGAGATGCTCAACCAAACAGAACAAAGCTTATTTTCTAGGACTGAAAAGGCCCCTCAATAAGACGAAATTTGTGTGTGTTTTCCGTAAGACTCAATGCTAATTTGCAATTTTTACAAATATTGGAAACTTAATAACAGATAAAAATTGAACTGCCACTGTTTGCTTTTAGGACATGCGTTGTCTAATTCACAAAGTCGACTTCACCTTACAACAGCATCAACACGACTGAAAAAATTGGGGATCAACACCCCCTAGTCTCACCTGAGATGCTCAACCAATCAGAACAAAGCTTATTTTCTAGGGCTGAAAAGGCCCCTCAATAAGACGAAATTTGTGTGTGTTTTCCGTAAGACTCAATGCTAATTTGCAATTTTTACAAATATTGGAAACTTGATAACAGATAAAAATTGAACTGCCACTGTTTGCTTTTAGGACATGCGTTGTCTAATTCACAAAGTCGACTTCACCTTACAACAGCATCAACACGACTGAAAAAATTGGGGATCAACACCCCCTAGTCTCACCTGAGATGCTCAACCAATCAGAACAAAGCTTATTTTCTAGGGCTGAAAAGGCCCCTCAATAAGACGAAATTTGTGTGTGTTTTCCGTAAGACTCAATGCTAATTTGCAATTTTTACAAATATTGGAAACTTGATGACGTTATAAAAATGTATAAAGTTCCAAGAAAATTTGGGGAATTTCTCGAAAAAAATTGGCAAAGTGATGATAAAACTCAGAGTTTCAATCTAGAAATTTTCCAAGAAATTTCAAGTTGTTTATAAGAAAATTCGGGAGATTTCTCAGCATGTGAATCCAAAGCCCAGAATCGCAAACACCTTATTAAAAGAAAAATCTCCGAAAGTTTCCAAGAAAATTCGAGACAGTTCTCAGAAGCCTTGGCAAGGTGATGTTAGGTTTCGAATCATCAACACCTCACTAAAAGAAAAATCCCCGATAGTTTCCAAGAAAATTCTTGACATATCTCAGAAAAACTTGGTAAAGTGATGTTAGGTTTTAACAAAAAAATCAGAAAGTTTCCAAGAAAATTCTAAAGATATCTCAGAAAACTTGGTAAAGTGATGGTTTTAAATTGCAAACACCTCACTAAAGGTTTCCAAGACAATTCGAGACATTAAAAAATCATTAAGGTTTCCGAGCAAATGTTTTTAACCAAGACGTTTCACAGAAATTTGTCAAAGTGTTTGTTTAAACAATTTATGGTTTCAAATCGCTTCAATGGTGGAAACAATGTATTCTCAAATGAATCATTTCCAAAATCATCAATAAAGAAAGTACGCCATGATGTGTTTTCTTTCAAAACTATTATACAATTTTAAACCCTTGTTCGAAAAAGCAAAAAATGTTTTTTGAAAATATATTATTGCAAAGTTTTTTTTATCTGCAATGCAAAATGTGTTTCAATTACTAGAGTTTTCTTGTAGTACTTGAGCAAATGCTATCCCAGTTCTATAAGGAAAGTCGGTCCTAGAAACAAATGCTAACGAAGTAATAGTAATTGTCACCCCTCCGCCCAGTTGCTTCTGGGGGTAATCTTAGTTTTCTACCATTTTTTTAAACAAAATATTAGCGTTTTCCCTAGACTATAATTTTCGACAACACGACTATCACCTATTAAGTTTTTAGTAAAAATGTTTAGCCAAAACAGTCATAAACTATCGAACAAAAGGATAAAAGTTTCCGAATATATCAAGGATTTTTTAACTAAGGCTTCTCAGGAAGGTTATTAGATAGAATTTTACACGTTTCTAAACACAATATTAACTTTTTCTGGACTAATAATTTTTTTAGAACACGATTATCACCCATCAAGTTTCTAACAAAACAATTATAAACTACTTACTAAGTAAAGAAGTTTCCCAGTTTCTTAAGAAAAATTTTATACCTTAGAGTCATATACTCAGTTAAAATTGAAATAAACATAAAATATTAACTTTTTTGACTTGTTAACAATTTGGTTAGTTGAATACCAGAGCGAAAGTGTGTGTATGTTTTTATGAATATCAGTAATAATTAATGCCATGGAACTCCTTGTTTTATCCTGAACAATTAATAGATATTGCATGTGCACGTAATAAAGCAAGAAAAAAAGAGATAAATTAGAAAAAAATGTCTTAATTTTAGGGCATTTTGATTTTATAAAAAGGGAGTGATAGCGAGTGATATGTCTCGTTGTATTTTTTATTGCTCAGTTAAAATTGAAATAAACATAAAATATTAACTTTTGACTTTTTAACAGTTGGTTAGTTGAATACAAGGTCGAAATTATGTGTATGTTTTTATAGATGTCAGTCATAATTAGTGCCATGGAACTCCTTGAAACAAAGTAATCCTGAACAATTAATAGATATTACATGTGCGCGTAATAAAGCAAGAAAAAAAGAGGTAAATCAGAAAAAAAATTCTAAAATTATGGCATTTTTGATTTTATAAAAAGGGGATGATAGTGAGTGATATGTCTCGTTGTATGTTTTTTTTTATGAAGGAATTTTGGTATTAATTTGTAGAAACAAAATAAGTGATAGTGGTTACCAGGGATGAGGAAATTAAAATATAACAGCATATAGCGGAATTTCTAGACAATATTGGAATTTACTATTAAATAATGGATTTAAGAGAATAATTTTTATAAATAGTGGTAAGTATTTAGATGTAGATTCCATTATTTTATCAATTTTTCAGTACGCCCCATGGTTTCCTACAGTGGTTAAAAATTTGGTTACTCTTGTGCATTAAGTAAAGACTACACTGTCACCAATATTCTATTTCTCCGAACTTATCGGGGTTTTCTAATGAACGAAACTTTGAACGTTTATCTCAAAAACAACTTCAACAAACTTCTTTTTTTCTGAACTTTCAGAGGATAAATCTTTCTCAAAGATCATGTCAGGTCAAAGTGAAATGATAGATTAATTTATGTCAAGTTAAATGTCATGACAGAAACAATAGTCTAGACACCTATTGCACCCAGTGTTCTAATTATAGATAATTAGTTAGTTTAGATAATAACTTCTCTTTGGATATCTGACAATAATATTTTACTGAATCCCACTGAACATTCAGCAACAAAGTTGTCAGTATTTCCTAGAATAAATGCTGATTCTTTAATTTTTCGTCTACTTCTTCTTTGAGAATTTGGTTTGGACTTATCCCACAAAATTCTATAATTGTTATGAAAAGAGTGTTTTTGTATTTTTGACTTCGAAATTTGATTTTGTCTGATATAATTTTTATGTTCTTTTAAGCGAACTTTAAATGGCCCACAAGTCTCCCCAACATAGAACTTTTCACATTCACAAGGAATTTTTTAATGCAATTTTTTGAACTTTGTATCTTGTATCTCTATAATTTTTTCGTTTTAACTAGCATTGATCTTAATGTGTTGTTTGGTTTTAAAATCCTGTTCCGATAACAAATTTGTTGAAGTTATTTTTGAGTTAAACGTTCAAAGTTTCGTTCATTTACAGCTAAGAATTTTTGAATTTTCCAGGCAACTTAAAAAGTTGACTTTTAATCTGTTCGGCGGCGAAAAACCCAGTAAAAAATCAAATGGATCTGTTTGCGCCAAAAAGAAATTTCCTACAATAAATAACTAAGGTGTTTTCAAAATATTTAACAATATAGCGTTGACTGAAAAAATAAATAGTGTCGCAATATTCCACAAGGATTTTAACTCAAATATAAACTAATTAATAGAAATTAAGATGTATTTCAAAATATTAAACCGCCCTGACAAGCCAAAAACTTAAAATATCCTTGGGTGTTTTTAAGAAAGATTTTAATTAATTTCTTTGGAGTTCTATTGATCATGAACTTGTTTTCCTTAAAGGGATGCAAAGTGTAGGTTTTTCTGTGTCAACTTTTTTTTCACAGATTGGGTAAGAATAATTTTTAGTTAATGCGCTTTCAGGAAACTATGAAAATAGGGCCGAAAATAATTCTCTGTGGGTCTGGATTGGTGGTTTGTACCCGCCAATTTTTTATCCACGAATTCATCTGACATTATTTTGTCTTGCTAGAAACGATCTATGATGGACTCAAACAATGTTAATTTGTAGGTTTTTTGGTTTGGTTAACGTTACACTATACTGATGATTGTCAAATATCATTAAACACATACATATGGTTACTAGATTTTTTGTTCAGTTTGAGTGCTTGTCCATTATCACTTTCTCTTGTCTGCAAGAACGATTTCATGCATCCGGGGTTATTCAAATGCTTTTCCTAAGACCGAGACAACAATGTAAAAGTATTTTTGAAAGGAATGCAGAAGGGTAGTTTTATTTTTTTATTATACACTTTTAAATACTAAAAATTTATAAATCCATAGAACATGAAAAAATAACGTTAGTTTCCTATATAAACTTAGTTTGTTTGGGCCTTAGTTTTCAAGATACAGGGTGGTCAAATTTTTAAAATAAAATGGTTTTAATTTTTTTTCTACGTAAATATTAGAGATATCAAAACTAAATTTCGTACACAAGATATGCGAACATAGGACTATAAAAGTACAGAATGTCACGTTTTAAAATTTACCAGTGGCGGAGATGTGGGTAATTAGTATTAATAATTCGACAAAAAAAATAGTACGGCCCTGCACGAAATAAAAAAGAAGCATATTTTTGAATAGGCCACTCAATTCTATGCAAAAAATGTCTTTTGGTATTTTTTCGTAGATCTGGTCGTTTCGGCGTAATTGTACTGTTTGTGATTTATTACACTATTGGGACAAACTGGTAAAAATAATTAATTCAAATCAAACATTTTTAACTAAGTTTATATAGAAAACTCGCATTATTTTTTCATGTTTTATCGATTCTTAAATTTTCGGTATTTAAAAGTGAATCACCCTGTATAATTTCTACCGCGGATATGTAAAAGAGTGCGTTTTCAAAATCTGTGGTCTCTAGGGATACTTTTGACCTGAAAATTTTTTACAAACACAAATTCGTACATTTTGAACATCCTTGCTAAAAACAGACGATAATCGATCGAAGAAAATGCAAAGGGTAGTTTTTGACCTGCAAATTTTTGTTTAACATAGATTCGTACATTTTCAACATCCTTGTTAAAAACGGGGTGAAGATACGTAAATTTTTTCTTAAAAGGATACCAAAGGGTAGTTTTTTCCCTGTCAATTTTTCCCCAGATTGCTCCGATTTTAGTTAATGTTTCAGAAAACTATGGGAATCCAACTAAAAACAATTCTCTCTAGGGGTAGTTTTTTCGGCTGACAAATTTTATCAACCGCGAATTAATGCATTTTGAACGCCCTTGTTAGGACCGAACCAAGAACAATGGTGTTATAATTATATTGCTGGTGCAAAATCAGTGAGAATCTAAAAACAATGCTTCCTAGGGGTACTTCTTGATCTACAAATTTTTATTAAACATAGATTCATACATTTTAAACGTCCTTGTTTAAAAAACGGACGATATTTGTGTAAAGAAACGATAATTTTTTTCCTTAAAAGGGTACAAAGGGTATTTTTTCCCTGTCATTTTGTCAGCCACGGATTGCACAACAATGGTTTTAGTGAACGTTTCAGAAAACTGTGAGAATCGAGTCAAAAAACAAATCTCTCTAGGGCTGGCAAATTTTTTCAACCACTAATTAATGCATTTTGCAACCATGAACAATGGAGTTATAATTTGTTTTAAAGGTTTACAGGAGAGTAGATATTACCCTGCTGGTGCAAATACTGTGGGAATCGAAAAAAAAATGCTCTCTAGGGTAGCTTTTGATCGGCAATTTTTTTTCACAAATTCGTACATTTTGAACATCCTTGCTAAAAACAGACGATAATCGATCGAAGAAAATGCAAAAGGGTAGTTTTGCAAATATTTTCAACCATTTGTATAAGGGTAAACGGTCAAAAATCCTGCCATGAAATATATTTTGGGTTGTTAAAAAATTACAGTTTTCAAAAATTAGGTATTTTTTCGATAAGTTCTGAATTTGTCATAACTTGTTTATATTAGTACTAATATTTGCAGAAAATAGTGGTGGTAAATCCAATTAAGTACCATTTTTACAAATAGAAGACCGTCAGTGCATATGTGCTTCTCGAGTAAGTTCTTTGATCTCTGTCCACCCGGTTCCCACAAATAATTCATAAAGTTTCGAGAACAAGCTTATTAAGCCAATCAAAAGTTTATTTTGTAACCCTTAAGAAGCTATTTCAACTCTCCGTTATAAAGTAGATACTTACAATTAAAACTCCAAACTATATTCCAAAAACGCACTAAAATATTTAAATTAGTAGTCTTCGCAAAAAACACCTTCACTCCGAACCGCACTGCTTAGACTGAAGGCTATACATAAAAAAGTCTGTATCCAAGGCAATTATGCAAACTTGCATTTTTTCTTAAGACGCGCTCGTGCATATAGCAAGTTTCCGGAGTTAACTATAAATAAAAGTATCTCGTTTCGAGAATCAAATAAATGCTATAGCTCTGAAACTAAAAACATTTTTTCCGCTTTTATTGGAGCGTGTTTTTACTAAGAACCCTCAGCTTAAAACTAGTGGACATTGCAATTTTGATGAATTAATTTTTGGAGCTACTATCCCAGCAAATCATCACAATTACGTTTAGATAAAAATGAAACGCACCTTGAATTTTACCATGAAGCCACCTTCAATTAATGCATATGAACCATGTAAAAAAGTCATAATTTTCAATTAACTGATTTTCGGATAGTTGACAGTAGCACAGATGGACAGTAGTCTTTAAAATTAAATGGAAACTGCCAATCGGTAAATAATTTTGTAATTTAAATTAACTTTTAACGCCATGCACCAAAGTAGCATAGGCGTTTGTGTAGATACCTACCTACTTCTTCATAATTGAAAATTTAAAATTAAAATTGATATATTATTATGAAGGATTCCTAAACTTAAAGATATAAATGTGCCTTACAATTTTTGGCCTGCATTGTAGGTAGTGTTTTTATGAAAAATGAGGATTTCTGTCTCGATTAGTTTGTTGAAACCACAGAATGAACTATCCCTGTCGCGCGTTAATCGCAAACATGCTTCTTCCTGGGGGTTCTTTATTCATTGGAATTTTCAGTTACGATACGCCAAAAACCGGCCTTTGAGTTTACGTGGATAGCAATGTTGCCGAATGGCCTCTCACACGATATTGCAAGTTGAAATTGGACGAAGCTGTACATATACTGTTTAAATACGTATACGTGTATTAAAATTCAAACATACAGGGTGTTCCAGTTGTAAATATCATAAATCTCATCCTCATGGTAGAAAATCTCACTTTAAGCAAAAAAGTTATTAACATAGCATCAACAATAATTGAACGATACAGGGCCTTGCCTAAGTACACATTATAAAAAAATGTTGCTGGGGATTTTTTAGGTGTGTACCACAGTAAAATAATATTGTAAAATCCTAATGGGTATCTAGTTTTGAACTTTCATACACCTTCCACTGGATTGCCTTTTCGATTTTTCTTAGCTATAACTCGTTTATTCTCGACCCATTAATTGATTTTAAGAATGAAAAGTGTTGAATAATTTTGTTGCTCACAATTTTGATATATGGATTTTAATTAATATGAGGTCCAGTTTACAATATTTCAGAACGCATTAGCTGTATTCATTAAAAACTAGTAATTTAATTGATAACTAATTCGTTAAAAGGACAATAGAATTTTGTTAAATAGTTTATATTTAATTCGCATTTAATAGCAGCTCAGAAAACGAGGTCTGTTGTTGGGGCACACATAGTTTAACCGGCGGAGTGACGTCATACTTTGGATTTTAATAACCTGGTTTTTATTAGAACCTCTAGCAACAGTCTAGCATTTTATATTATCGTGATTTATACAATCCCAAGAGCAATATTTTCTATAAAAATGTTTCCAGTGCAAGTTGAATTTTCTGGGGAACGTTTCACGTTTAGTTGTACTTGTAACGTTTTGGGGGTAGGTTGCTGGACGAAAAATATTTCTTAAATTTTTTAACAAGAAACGCGTTGCACAAAATTTGATGTAATTGCAGCTAGCGGTCCTTCAACTTGTTGATAATCGTGTGACGTCAGGGTATTTTTTATTTAAAAGTAAAAAAACTGGAGAACTTTGCACCTCTTATATTTTAGTCAACAAGTTAAGTCTGGTTTTCTAGGAATTGAAGTCGGGGTCATCTTCTTTAAAATTGAACTTACCTAAAATAGATGGTTATAAACTGGTTAATGTGTGCCCCAAATTTAATGTCCACTTTCCTTTTGAGAAGCAGTCCTATTCTCTAAATATATGAAGATACGATGAGTTTTGATACACCCTTAGTTATATATTAATTTATACTCTCATATGTATCTCAAATCTGATCTTTATTTCACTTTTCCTACAGATTTTTTTATCGCCAGTACCGATGAGATCAGCGAGCTCGTTTCAAGGCGCTTATTCCGACAAAGAGAAAGTACTTTTTCCGTGGAGTTAGTTTACGTACATATTCAACCGTATGCTGCTTTTTATAACAGGGTGTTAGGTTTTTATTAGTTGCGAGTCGTGACATGCCGCGGCTGGAGCGAAGGTCAACGGTCTGAGGGATAATGACGGGCACCCGGGGTTGAGAGCGAAGGTCAACGGTCGGCGAGCTCGGGCACCTTCGGTCGCGTCGGAGAAAGTCGGGCCGGAGAAATTTGGTCACGTTTTGACCACGTTTTAGCCCCCATAAGAAATACATGGAGAAAGTGGGCTCGTACGCACATAGCCTATCTACTTCGATTGACTATGGTAAGCTGTAGATACTTTGTGTTCAACATCGAGTAGTCTTGACAAGTTTGTAAAAACCTCGTTCTTATATTCTGTACCCATATCGGTTCTGACCTCTTTCATTGGTCCATATATAAGAACAAAATTCTTAAAAATTGCTTTTGCTACAGTTATAGCTTCTTTGTTTGGTATTGGTGTTATGACTACGTATTTACTTAAATCACACTGCAATGTAACTGCATACGAATTGCCTTTATTGGTTTTTGGAAAAGGACCCACTGTGTCAATACAGACAATATCGAATGCTTTTTGTGGTGTAGGTGTTATTATCATTGGTTCAATGTGTCCCCTGTTCCTTTTATTTGTTTGGCAATTATGACATTTTTTTGTGTAATTTGAAACATCTCGAGACATATTTTTCCATTGGTAATAAGCTTTTAGTTTCTTTAAAAGACGTTTTTGACCTACATGACCTCCAAAAATGGGGTTATTATGAAATTTTTTTATTAAGTCCAATTTTTCATTTTTGTTTGTAATTAATTTACGATTACCATAGAGTTCAATTACAACTTGTTGTAATTGATTTTGCCCCAATTCCTTAAATTTATTTATGGTACACCTTTTAAATATATCATTTAAATTTAATTTTAATTTAGTAAGGAGAGCTTTGCGAGCCATATTTTCTAGCTGAGATAATATTTCGACTAACGGAATATTACCATTCAGAATAGCAATCTTACTTTGAGCGCTCAATTTCCTTTTATTTATAATACAAATTGTAATATTTGTAGGGCTTAATATGAATTTCAGTAATGGTACTTTTAAATTTTCGTAATTATTAATTGCTTCATAGACTTTTGGTTGCAACGTTTCCGTTTTATTTTGTGTATTTTGAGTAGTTTGGTTTTCTGTTTTTAATGTTTTAGACATTGATCTTGTGACTACAAACGAATGTAATGTGTTATTAATTTACTTTAAATTTTCGATATTAATTCTAGATAATGCATCACTAACAACATTGTCTTTTCCTGGAATATATTCAACCTCAAAATCGAATTCTTCTAAATCGAATCTCATCCGTGTAAGTTTAGAGGATGGATCCTTCATTGAGAACAAAAATACTAAGGGCCTGTGATCGGTTTTAACTAAAAATTTTTGACCATACAAATAACACCTAAAATATTTCATTGCCCAGTGAATAGCGGTTAGTTCTTTTAGAATAGTAGGTTTGATAACTCTCATTTAGTAAAATTCTTGGATGCAAATGCTATTGGAAGTTCACGACCATCAAAATCTTGTGAAAGAACAGCTCCACATCCATCATTTGATGCATCCGTGGTAAGAATGAATTGTTTAGAGTAATCTGGATATTGCAAAATTTTTGGGCTAAGTAATGCCTTTTTTAAGTAAAGAAAAGAATTTTGACACTCATCTGACCATATAAATTTAGTATTTTTCCTTATTAATTTATTTAAGGGATTAGCTACCATTGCAAATTGCGGAATAAAACGTCTATAGAAATTGCAAAATGCTGTAAACCTTCTGACCTAATTGGCATTTTGGGGTATTGGGTAATTATTTATAACATTGTATTTTGACTGGTCGGGCAAAATTCCTTTGTCGGTAATTTTATGGCCTAGATAAGTGACTTCCTTTCTGAAGAAATTGCATTTAGTAGGGTTTAATTTTAAATTATATTTTTTGCAAGTTTCAAATACTGATTTTAAATTATTTAAATGATGTTTTTCGGAGCAACCAATAACAATTATATCATCCATATACAAAAATGCTTTTTCTGGAGTGATGCCTGCAAAGGCTAAAGAAATCATTCTTTGGAAGCTGTTAGGGCTAACCGACAATCCAAAGGGCAACCGAGTGAAACGAAATGAGCCTGAATCGATACTAAATGAAGTAAGGTCTCGTGATTCCTCATCTAACGGGATTTGGTGAAATCCTGAGATCAAATCGATAACAGAGAACCATCTAGCTCTACCCAATTGATCTAGTGTGTCATCAATTCGAGGAAGTGGGAATTTGTCCGCGATTAATTTCTTATTAAGTTTTCTAAAATCAATTACTAAACGCCAAGATTTTTGATCGTTGCCTGGTGACTTTTTTTGCACCAACAAAACTGGGCTATTATATTCAGATATTGAAGGTTCAATAATTTTGTTTTCTAACATGTTTTCTACTTGTCTATTTATTTCTGCTTTGTGCATTTTTGGTGTTCTATAATTTTTAGTGTAAACCGGTTCGTTATCTCGTAATTTTAATTTTTGTTCATAGAAATTATTAACTGTTATTTTGTCGGTTTTTAACGCAAAAATATCAGAAAAGTCATTGCAAAGGGTAAGAACATCTGATTTTACAAATTCGGGTATGTCCGTGTTCAATTGTTTTAACAACTGTGCTTTCCTATTTTTATTTTCTATTTCTATTCTATAAATTTTAAATTGACTCAAAGGAATTGTTTCAAGAAAAGGTAATTTTAAATTCACACTTTCGAAAGTTGTGTTTATAATTTTAACTAATGAATTTTCTTTAGAAACTATAGTTCTAGCAATGAATACTCCTGGTTTTAATTCTTTATTTACTACCACTGATTCCTGGTTGATTTCTTTTAAGCAGTTAATTTCTCTTACTACCTCACATCGAGGTGGGATGTAAATGGAATTTTCATCTGGGCTTGAGTAAACAGGTACAACAACTTTAATTCCATGACTGGGTCGTATAGTTAAAGTCCAGGTGTCATAATCAATATTAGAGTGATATTTTATGAAAAAAATCTCTGCCCAAAATACCATCAGCAAGAATAGGAAAGTTCTCACCCACAACATGAAACGTGTGTTTTAATTGAATATTTTTAGCATAAATAGTAGTTTCAGTTATCCCTTTAGATTCAATAATTTCATCTGTTACTCCCTGTATGTGACTTACTCTGGAAATATCTATATTTTGGAATGGCCTCATTTGTGTTTCTTCAAAAAGGGAAATATCCGGTCCTGTGTCTAATAGAAATGTACTTACAGAATCTGACATGTCTGTCTTAATGATAACAAAATTCGAAAGTGTTAAATTTAAAATGTAAACTTTTATTGCATGATTTCCCCCAAACGGATCTGTTGGGGGTTTCCCCGTTTCCCGGACTTTCACCGGATGTAGTACAAAATCTTACGGACTGACCCCTGTATGATTGATTATTGTTGTGATACCTAGGAACATAACCACGTGTACCTCTACCGCCGTTGCCTCTGTTTTGCAGTCCTCTATGCCTGTTAAAATTTGAATAATCCCGGTTTTGATTATTGTGCTAACCATTATTTTGAAATCTTCCTCCACGACGATTACCCCTGTAGTTATGAAAGTTTCTATTTTGACCGAAATATAAAACATTTGATGGAGGCAGTTGGGCATTGGTGTTAACAAATTTAGCGATAACCTCCTGCACTGAATTAAAAGTATCGGCCTCAACCATCAACCTAGCTTTTTCGGTATTTGCATTTTGCCCCAGTGACCTAACTGTCGTTTCTATCGCGTATTTCGCTGCAACATTAAGCGGGACGCCTTCTGAAACGTAAGCATTTTGTAATTTATCAGCCAAGTTTTCAATTTCTATTGCATAATTTAACGCTTCTTTAGTATTCTGTCTGAAATTAAGTAATTTAGCGGTTATTACATTAGAACTTTCGCCTTTTATGTTATTTTTCAACTTATTAATAATAGCCGGGAGGTTGTTTTCTGTAGTAATTAAATTTCGAGCTTTACCTGTAAGTCTGGTTTTAACGAAGTCAACTGCGTTATCGGCGTGATCGGTAGCATTTTGGTTTAGCAGTTGTGGTGCATCTAAAAATGATGTTAACTTGTCAACACACCCGTCGAATTGGTTAGGCACTATTTTGCTGTCTAAACTAAAAAATTCTGCCGCGTTCATAGCCATAGTGTCGGAACTACCATTGTCAGAATCTTCCGAAAATTCCTCAACTACCCGAGGGTCTATTTTGCCAACACAAGAACTCGGTATTTTATATATTTAACTTTTAAAGTTTGAAATGATTTTATTACCTTATCTCTGACTTTAAGAAAAATTTGTTTACCCACCTGTTTATCCAATTCGTCCAGAGAATTTGAACTACCTCTGATTTTGGAAATTCCTTTTTTAAAACTCGCTTTGCTTGCTTATAAGTTTCAGCTTGTAACGTTTTTAACTTGACAGAGACATCGATATTACTAATTTCCATGTGCTTCCTAAGCAGGGTGTACCAAAAGTAGGCAAAACCCGGTAGTACCTTTTATATTACACCTAATGGACCTAAAACAGAACTTATAACTAGACACTTCACTGCACTTATACGGGTTTTCTTAGCAGAAACAGCTGAAAAGAAAAAGTATATAGTTAAAGGTCTAAACAGCTTGCATGTTGGCCAGAGAGGTAGACAAAATTTTTCTCATCGTAGTCTCCATGCGCTTCGTGTGCTGTTGATACATCCAAACAGCCAAACGTATTACCAAAAGTGCCAATATTAAATACAGTATTATCTTGACGTCTTTGGATAAATGGTATTCCTTTTCTTGTATGATGAAATTCGAGTTTACCACACCATTTTCGTTCAATTCCATTTCTTTTGACTGTGACTTTCCCATGTTACTGCTACTTAAATTACCAGAAACATTTATATTTCAGTTTCCATTCCATTTTATTATTATTTATAAACCATTTTTCCTTCTTCTTCGGCAGTTCTCTTTCCAACCCCTTTTACAGGATTTAGACTTTTGGCAGGGTCGCCATGTAATGGTTGAAAGTAGGGCCGATTAAAGAAGACAGTATTCACCTTGGAATTCTTAAGTATATTGAGTTCAATATTTTACAAATATAGCAATAATGCCAAGTAATCCAAACATAAATAATTGTTGAATAAGCAACCTAAATATTAAAGTATAATTCTTAAGAGGGTTACTGCCTTAAGCCTCTACAGTTAGAGGATAAAAAAATATTGACTTAAATTGTTTAGTAAATGTGATTAAAATATGTCTAATTTATCAACAGTTAGTTTGTAACAGCTTATTATCTTGGAAGCGTAAGCTCTTAGAATTTTTTAGATAAAAAGTTGTAGTTTACTAATGTTCAGTTTGATTCCTTTTTTGAATCATGTTTGCATATTACCTACAAGGATTTACAACCTCAGAACATAGAAATAGCTCATTTTAAACCGATTTAATAAAAATTTCACCAAAAACAATACTTTCACTCATATAATACACTTCTGATTAATAAAAAAGGCACTATAGGTAGTAATAATGACATTTTCGACGGAATTTTTATCGACTGTTTGTCCATTTTGAGAGTCTGTTTGCTAGCTTTTGGGGGTATTCCTTGATATTGTAGACGGATAAAAATAAATAACATTGGGTTTCCTAACTAAAATACAAAACGCACTGTTGCCTTTACTTACGTGCCTATAATACGTATCGAAAACAGAAAAATATCCAGGTCAAGAAAAAGTAGCCTAATTTACAAGTTTGGGAATCAAAAATTACCCATTGGCTTTTAATTTTGATGAGAAAATACGTCTAATTCGTAAGTCAAATAAATGGAACATCATGAAAGATATACGAATAATTGAACAAATGCTATCTTAGTTCTATAGGCAGAAAGGAACTACGGGTAGTAATAGTTTTGGGATAAAAATACAATCTCTTAGCGTTTAAATTTGTTAAGAAAATACGTCTAATAAAATTGAAAGTAGTAACTAGATTTTGGTTAACATTTCGTTAATGCGTTGATGAATGTTTGATGCAAGTAAAAAGTAGACAGAATTTCCCAAAAACGGTGGCTGACCAAACAAGTTATTATATTATTATAAAAAGTTGATCGGGAGGTTGAGATAACCTAGGAAACGCCTTTCATTCGAATGGAACCTGACAAAAAAAATTTTTCCAAGAGGGGACTTAGACGACTGTTTGCAAGTGAAAAGTATACAGATTTTTTTTAAACGGCGACTGACAAAAAAAAATATTAGAAACTTTTGCTCGGGAGGCCGAGGTAACCTAGAAAACGCCTTTCGTTGGAATATAATCTAAAATAAAATTCCAAGATGGGACTTGGACGAATGTTTGATGCAAGTGAGAAGTAGACCGATTTCCCAAAAAACAGCGACTGATGAAAAGAAGTTATCAAAAAGTTAATCGGGAGGTCGACATGACCTCGGAAACGTCTTTCGTTCGAATATAATAAAAAAAAATCGAAGACGGAGCGGGACTTAGACGAATATTTCATGCAAGTAAAAAGTAGACATAATTTTCGAAAACCGGGGACGGACCAAAAAGTTATTATAAAAAGTTTATCGGGAGGTTGAGATAACCTAGGAAACGCCTTTCATTCGAATAGAATCTGACAAAAAAATCCAAGACGAACGTTTGCAAGTGAAAAGCATAGTTTTTTTTTTCGAAAAACGGCGACTGGTCAAAAAATTATTAGAAAGTTGATCAGGAGGCCGAGGTAACCTAGGAAACGCTTGTCGTTCGAACAGAATCCGACAAAAAATCATCAATACCAACATACATGGAACCTCTAGTCGGACAAAAAAAAATGTCATTAGGATATGAGATCTCAAATACGTATATAATGTAAAGTAAAAATCTCGTTAACAATGCGTTAACGAAGCGTTGACGAGTCTGGACCCTACAACTGTTAGGAGATACAGTCGTACCCCTACATGCATCAGGTCACACTCAACTGTGGAATCTGTGGCGTCACAAAGATAAACTTTTTATAATAACTTTTTGGTCCGTCCCCGGTTTTCGAAAATTATGTCTACTTTTTACTTGCATGAAATATTCGTCTAAGTCCCGCTCCGTCTTCGATTTTTTTTTATTATATTCGAACGAAAGACGTTTCCGAGGTCATGTCGACCTCCCGATTAACTTTTTGATAACTTCTTTTCATCAGTCGCTGTTTTTTGGGAAATCGGTCTACTTCTCACTTGCATCAAACATTCGTCCAAGTCCCATCTTGGAATTTTATTTTAGATTATATTCCAACGAAAGGCGTTTTCTAGGTTACCTCGGCCTCCCGAGCAAAAGTTTCTAATATTTTTTTTTGTCAGTCGCCGTTTAAAAAAAATCTGTATACTTTTCACTTGCAAACAGTCGTCTAAGTCCCCTCTTGGAAAAATTTTTTTTGTCAGGTTCCATTCGAATGAAAGGCGTTTCCTAGGTTATCTCAACCTCCCGATCAACTTTTTATAATAATATAATAACTTGTTTGGTCAGCCACCGTTTTTGGGAAATTCTGTCTACTTTTTACTTGCATCAAACATTCATCAACGCATTAACGAAATGTTAACCAAAATCTAGTTACTACTTTCAATTTTATTAGACGTATTTTCTTAACAAATTTAAACGCTAAGAGATTGTATTTTTATCCCAAAACTATTACTACCCGTAGTTCCTTTCTGCCTATAGAACTAAGATAGCATTTGTTCAATTATTCGTATATCTTTCATGATGTTCCATTTATTTGACTTACGAATTAGACGTATTTTCTCATCAAAATTAAAAGCCAAAGGGTAATTTTTGATTCCCAAACTTGTAAATTAGGCTACTTTTTCTTGACCTGGATATTTTTGTTTTCGATACGTATTATAGGCACGTAAGTAAAGGCAACAGTGCGTTTTGTATTTTAGTTAGGAAACCCAATGTTATTTATTTTTATCCGTCTATAATATCAAGAAATACCCCCAAAAGCTAGCAAACAGACTCTCAAAATGGACAAACAGTCGATAAAAATTCCGTCGAAAATGTCATTATTACTACCTATAGTGCCTTTTTTATTAATCAGAAGTGTATTATATGAGTGAAAGTATTGTTTTTGGTGAAATTTTTATTAAATCGGTTTAAAATGAGCTATTTCTATGTTCTGAGGTTGTAAATCCTTGTAGGTAATATGCAAACATGATTCAAAAAAGGAATCAAACTGAACATTAGTAAACTACAACTTTTTATCTAAAAAATTCTAAGAGCTTACGCTTCCAAGATAATAAGCTGTTACAAACTAACTGTTGATAAACTAGACATATTTTAATCACATTTACTAAACAATTTAATTCAATATTTTTTGAGCCTCTAACTTACGACGCAATAATAAGGCTTCACATAATATCTAGAAAATTGTGAATTGCCACTCGCAATATTTTTGATTCTAGATAATCGAGAAAATTGTCATTATTAAACCTAATTATTATTGAGTTGAAATTAGTTTTCTTTTGGTTACTGGGTTGGCGACCATTAATTACGCATTTTTTTAAAAAAAATTGTCATTTAATGAACAATTATAAAAAAAAATTTTTTCCATTACACAACACGTGTTTCGGCATAGGGCCATCATCAGGTATATCAAACTAGAAAACAACATGTTTCCTACTATAACAATGTGTACATTCAAAACGGTATCAACAAAAATGATTTTTTTTCCTTCAATTATAACAATTTTCTTTTATATTTAAACAGTATTGCTAAACAATTCCAAACATTTAAAAAATTTTTTTATTAAAAATCTCTTTAAATTTTTTTTTTTAAAAATAGATTAACGAAACAGGAAAAAACATCAGACTGAAATTAAAAATTATAAAGGTAAGTACTTACGTAGTGTTTGTAAACATTTACGGATTTTTCTTTTTATTTTTTTAAAATTTATTAATAAGTTAGGCAGACATGGAAGAATATATCAAAATTTTTAAGTGTATCGTATGGACGTCTGCAGGTATATGAATTTCAATACGGCAGGCGGTACAAAAATAGCATGGTTGTAGTAAAAAAGAATGAGAGTTTTTTTAAAGTGAAAATATTTAATTTAATGGGCGTAGTAGAATTATTTTTAGATAAATCTTTCTATAAATAGTAAAAGTAAAATGTAAGAACGGATTTCTAGTTATTTTATGAATATGTATTTTTGAAAAAAAAAATTATATTAATTTATTAGATTTAAATATATGTGTGATAGGTTTTCGGTGTCTGTTCTGAAATTTATGGTGTTATTATGTTTTTTAATATTTAACATTTCTAACACATTTCTTTTTGAGTAATCATTTTCTTTACATAATATTTCGGTGTTGTTAAAATCGAAACTATGAAAATTTTCTAAGGCATGTTTGCATAATGCGGTGGCATTTTTATTATTAGTTTTAATATCATATTTATGTTTATAAATACGTTTGTGTAAATATTGTTAATTTGGCCTATATATATTGATTGGCAGTCTAAACAAGAAACTTTATAGATTAAATTTGATTGCACATCTTTGTTTACAGTAGGTTTGGGGTTTGTAAAAATTTTTTTGGTACTGTTGATAGTTTTATGTCCCATATTTATATTATGTGTTTTGAAAATTTTAGATATTTGTTCTGATGCTCCATGTATATATGGCATTGAGAAATATTTTTCAGGTAGGTTAGTATTTTTAGTTTTTTGTGATTTATTATAAAGATTGTGTATACGTTTTTTAATTAATGGGTTGTAAAATTTTGTTGGATAATTATTATCGTTTAATGTATTTTTTATTTTTTTGAGGTTGTTTGGTCTGTATATAGGGTTCGAGAGACAAACGGCATGATCAACAAGGTTGTTTACTACATTTTTTTTGTAAATATTTGGTACATTTGAATTGAAATTTAGGTACCTGGCAGACCAAATATCTTTTGTGAACCAATTTGTGTTAATAATACCTTTTTTATTATAAGAAATAGTTAGGTTAAGGAAATTTATTTTATTATTATGTTCTTTCTCATAAGTAAATTGTAGTCTTTGGTGGAAATTATTGAAGGTTTTAAGGGTGTTGTCGATTTCATTTTCATGTAGGCAAAGTAAGCAATCATCAACGTATCTTTTGTAAAAGAAAGGTTTAACTTGTAATTTTTTTAAAACGGTAGATTCTAATTCTTCCATAACTAAGTTAGCGATTGTTGATGAAATAGGTGAGCCAATTGGGGTTCCAAAAATTTGTTTATAAAATAGGTTATTAAAATTAAAGAAAGTAGAGGTTAGGCAAAATTTTAAACCTTCTAAAAATATATTTTTAGGTAATGTAGTAAACGGTATCAAATTATTCCAATGTTTATCAACGCAATCAATAGCTAACTCGATTGGAATATTTGTAAAAAGTGATTTTACATCAAACGATATGAGGACATGTTTCTGAGGAACAACTATGGTTTTAATAAAGTCATGAAAATGCCATGAATTTTTGATATAATATTCATTATTGCCAATGATATTTGTTATTATTTTAGAAAAAAATTTTGACAAATTATAAGTGGGAGAACCGACATTGGATACAATAGGACGTAATGGAACATTTGGTTTATGTAATTTAGGCAAACCATAAACATAAGGAGGAAGACCGTTATAACAGGTTAATAGATTTTTTGTTTGTGTGTTTATGAATTTATTTTGATGCCAATTTAGAATTAATTTATTTAACTCAGATTGGATTTTATTTAAGGGGTTATATGACAATTTTTTGTAAGTATTTTCGTCGTTTATAAGGTCGTACATTTTTTCTTGGTATTCAGTTTTATTCATAATGACTGTTTTGTTACATTTATCTGCGGTTAAAATAAGAAGATTAGGATTATCAGTAATAAATTTTTTAGTTTCTTTGATGAAGTGGTTGTATTGTTTTTTGAGAAATTTTTTGGTATTATTAATTTTATGTTTATGGTTATTTATAATATTGCAGATATTCCCACGTATAATGTCTTTTTGTTCATTACAATTTATATAAGAAAGGCCTTTTTCAATGCAAGCTATTATACTTTCAGTAGGAATTGATAAATTAGGGAGGATGAATTTTGGGCCAAGACTCAAAAAATAGTAAATATTATTTGGAATTTTGACAGTTGTAAGGTTCTCAATCCAGTTTTGGTTTAAAGGTGGTTTAGTGTTATTATTAATGGACAAAGATAGTAGTTTATTTATTTTATTTTGGTTTTTTATTTTTGTTCTCTCAAAAACTTTTTTATATTCATTATCAACAATGGAAAAAAATTGTTTAGAAAGGTTTGGGATATAGTTAGAATTAATTATGTTCATTTGTATAGAAGTTTGTTTTTCTAAACCTTTTAAAGTACTATTATAAGTATCAGAAATGCAAATATTCAAGATCAATCAAAAACCTATCAAAAACAAATTTTGATTTATCATGCTTAAAAATATGGTGTTTACTTTTTATTTTGATAAAATTTGGGGTTAAATTAAGGTTCTTGCATCTTACCAGAAATATTCTTCTATTTCTTTCTCTTGCTAGACACAATTTTAACTTCTTGTATTTTACAAAACATGGTTGGACAAAAGAGCGGTTGTTTTCCATTAAATTCTTGGTGGTGTAGACTATTGTTTCACCCAAATAGTGTGGATATTTAAATTTTTTTTTTCTTGTTTTTCTTTCCTGGTCGTTTTTGTAGTATTATAGTTTTCTTTTGGTTACTGGGTTGGCGACCATTAATTACGCATTTTTTAAAAAAATTTTTGTCATTTAATGAACAATTATAAAAAAAATTTTTTTTTCCATTACACAACACGTGTTTCGGCATAGGGCCATCATCAGGTATATCAAACTAAAAAACAACATGTTTCCTACTATAACAATGTGTACATTCAAAACGGTATCAATAAAAATGATTTTTTTTCCTTCAATTATAACAATTTTCTTTTATATTTATACAGTATTGCTAAACAATTCCAAACATTTAAAAAATTTTTTTATTAAAAATCCCTTTAAAATTTTTTTTCAAAAAATAGATTAACGAAACAGGAAAAAACATCAGACTGAAATTAAAAATTATAAGGGTAAGTACTTACGTAGTGTTTGTTAACATTTACGGATTTTTCTTTTTATTTTTTTAAAATTTATTAATAAGTTAGGCAGACATGGAAGAATATATCAAAATTTTTAAGTGTATTGTATGGACGTCTGCAGGTATATGAATTTCAATACGGCAGGCGGTACAAAAATAGCATGGTTGTAGTAAAAAAGAATGAGAGTTTTTTTAAAGTGAAAATATTTAATTTAATAGGCGTAGTAGAATTATTTTTAGATAAATCTTTCTATAAATAGTAAAAGTAAAATGCAAGAGCGGATTTCTAGTTATTTTTTATATTAATTTATGGTGTTATTATGTTTTTTAATATTTAACATTTCTAACACATTTCTTTATGAGTAATCATTTTCTTTACATAATATTTCGTTGAGTTGAAAGTCAACGCACAAGATTTTTGTATGATATTTACTCTCAGCATCGTTGCCTCAGAATTTTGTCTCACAATTCTATAAGGGATTCTTAAGATTTTTTCCTATTATCCCAATTAGTGACTTATTGAAACTGAATTTACACACGAACGATTTTCAGAGGGCAAAAATCCGTTAAAAATATGATTTTTTTATATTTTATGACGTTAAAATTTTTTTTATTATTTTTTTTTTGTATGAAGTTACCCCCTAGCTTGACCCCACGAAATATATCAGATCGGTTTACAAGGGGTTTTATTATACTAGAGGCATGGTTTATAGGGGTTTTTAGATTTAACTGGGCTCACACATGGAAAAGGTCAAGTCTCGAGATGTAGTCACTTTGGTTTTCTGGCGATGGGTGCAATACCTATTTTTTACAATGTTTATTTTTATTTTCCAGATATTAAAGCGGATCAATTTAGCACCTATGAATATTGCCATCGTTGAGCGATGGCACGGGCTATATATACATATTTTTATGAGTGTAGCTTCAATCGTCATCGAGCGATTACAAGAGCTAAAAATCCATATTTTTATCAGTGTAGTTTTGTATATTTTTTCATCAAGTGAGGGGCATCTATAACTTGTTTATTTGCTGAATACGGATACTGAACAATTATTTTGCCATCATTTTGTGTATCATAAATTTTCATGCCTAGCAGAATGCATTTTTGGCCGGACACGCTAGGGGTACCATCGACGGGTATGCTGTGACGTCGACGTATTTTCTAATAATACAAGAAGGATTTACTGTCGGACTTGTATGTAAGTGATTTTTGACACCTAGATTTTACTTTAGCAGATTCTACTGTAGGTATGATTTACAGGTTTTTTTTTAGATTCTACTTCAACCGGGTCACACGTGTCCCAAAGGACAAAGGTCAAGCCTTTTGTCGTAGCCACTTTGCACGATTTTTTGTCGAGCGATCACGGTGGACATTTTTTAAACTTTATATTATCAAAAAATTCGTGATTTATTGACATTAAACTATTTTTTAAATCTGTTTAAAATATTTTCAATACATTAGTAGTTAAAAATATACGATTTTTCGGGGCAAAGTAGGCTGAACTTTTAATATAATTCCCTAGTCTTGGCACATATCCCTTCGATAATATTCCAGCTGGGTCAGCAGATCACGAGCGTCGGCGGTTCAAGCCGTTTCGGATACACATGCTTTTATACTACTGTTGTATTTTATTGCCTAATGGTTTTTTACTTATCATCAGATTCCAAATTCTACTACAAAATAGGTTGAACTTTTCAGACGTATGCCTTAAGGCAACAAAAAACACCTGGTTAATATACAGAAATTTCTCAGATTTTTTTATAGCCGTGGAGGCACTGAACGTTAAATAAATTGCGTTGTCTGCTATATTTTTTATTAGTAATCTATTAACGGCCAGCATCGTTGTCTCAGAATTCTATCTCACAATTCTATAAGAGATTCTTATTTTTTTCCTATTATCCCAATTAGTGACTTATTGAAATTGAATTTAGACAAGAACAATTTTCAGAGGACAAAAATCCGTTGAAAATATGATTTGTTTTAATTTTACAATGTTCAGTGTTTAATATTTCGGTTATGTAGTTACCACCTAGCTTGACCCCAGTGAAACTGAATTTTACACAAGAACAATTTGCAGGGGACAAAAATCCGTTGAAAATATAATATTTTTTATATTTTATAACGTTCAACTTTTTTTTTATTTTGGTTATGTAGTTACCCCCTAGCTTGACCCCAGAATTTTTCTTTTCATCAGATTCTGTTGTAGCGGAAAGCGTTTCCTATGTTATCTCAGTCTATTGAACAACTTTTCTAAATAACCAAAACCCATATATATTCCTCTTTCCCATGTAATCTGTACGAATAGAGTAACATAAATGGAACAGCTACATCATTACTTTTTTTTGCCTTGTATATTTCCAAAATATCTGTATCATTATTTCCTAAAGTAAGTGTTTTTTGTAGGTTCACTGTGATCTAAATGTGAAATTGTTTCCAAAAGACAACTAGTTTCCATTAAATTTATTTTTTTATCAAAATTAAACCCAACAGGTAGTTTTTCATTGTAAATTGAGCTAGGTACTTGACAGAAAATTTCATGATTTATCACAGTATTTTTAAAAATATCGCCCTCCTAATATTTCCATACGAGGAATACCCCTAAAAGCTAACAAACAGACACTCAAAATGGGTATTCAGTCATGTTGCCGTTTTTCTGGTTAATAATTTTTTTTTTTGAATGCAACTGACTAGTAACAATTTGTGAATTATATCAAGTATCAAAATAATTATGATTAATCAATATTTTGGGGCAGGATTGACACTCTTTCATCCATACTTAAGTCATTACGGGTAAAACACAACGAATTATTTTATACAGCACCTTAGACTATAAAAATTCAAAATTCAAAATAAATAAAAATAAATTAAAACTTTTCGTTCCTAAGAGGTCAGAGGTGATATCTTATCAAAAATTAAGACATTTTTTTTATTTCCAAACTGTAAATTAGGCTTATTCATATCTACAGTTTAAAACCAAACTGACGCAGTCTGCACTCTGGTAATACAATAACGTTTTTGTTTTCCTGCCGCCTTGCTTCTCTCTATACCTACCTTCTCAGTCGGAATCCAGCAGTTGTTGTATAATATAAGGCGTAAAAGTCCGTTTTATCGTGTGTTTTTTGGGATAAAGTGATGTTTTTGTGTGTTTTCGGTTGAAAATTATAGGGCACTGTGGAATTACAATTGGCGGGTGTTGTTTTTCTTTTCCGGAATTTGAGTGAGTAGCATTTTATATGTTTTGCGCGTGCGCAGCCTTTTTTTCGACTGGTCCTAATGGTTATTATTACCCGATTATTTGAACGGACCCACGGCACACTTAAACTTTTTATTTTAAATATTTATTTGTGAAACTGTTAGTTTACAAGATAATCAGGTTTAAAAATGACACAGCCGGTATAGTATCGAATTTTCAAGAAACTATAACTTGTAAAGATTTAATGTAAAAATATTATTTAACGAAAAAATATTATATTCCGTTCAACATAGGTACTACAACTTTTGTTTAAAATGAACTTAAAACTTCACAGGGAAAACGGTTATGAAGTACCCAATTTTGAGGATTTTTTTTTAAATTTTCAGTCTTGTAGATAGCTTCTTTCTGGCTGGTTTTAGACAAAAATATACTATATTTACTAGAACCTCTATAATATATAATTTTTCAGTCTATTATAGATTTTATATGTCAAACAATTCCATGACCGATATCAAAATACTGTTAGATGTTTTGAAGGATGCGCGCTCCTGTTTATTATTTAAAAATCATTTCATCAAGTAGGAATTCTAGTCTGTTTTCAATACCCCCGGTAAGATCGGTGCTGGTGTTTTCTTAGTTCTAGTTCAAAAATAAAATGGGGTAAAACTATGTAGTTTGCTTTTAGAATGCACTGCAACTCCTTAACGTCAGAGGCTATGGGTGCTGCCCCGCTTTACCTGCCTTCTCAAAATTATTTATACTTATATTGTATTTTATTGCATCGTGGCATTTTTTGTTATCACATTCCAAAAACCTGGTACCACAGATCGGTTTACAGGAATTATGTCACCACCGATCCCGAAGAAGCGCTGACGCTGCATAAGAAGACACCGCCGAAGCGTCCCCTATAAAAGCATAACTTTGCTATATTGTATACCTCATTCTTATTCTATACTTTGTATTGTAACTTTATGTTCAATAAATAATTTTTTATAAAGACCGCGTTACGCTCCCGACCATTAACTGTCGCAGTCTTCCGGATAATCGAAACGCCGCGTATCGAACGTGCCGCGAGATCGTATCAACGATTGATCGATTATCGAACCGTCGCCGGTCATCAGAACAAAATCGTCTGTTTCCCGCACGGACCAATCAGCAGCTTTGGAAGAGGACCACATCGCCGAACCCAGACTTCAGATGGCCAAAATTGCTCATCTCTTAATGTAAGTGCAATTTTGATGTCTTTTGATAAATTTGTCGAAGATCTTGCCAATTTGTCTTTGTCTTCAAGCGACTCAAACGAACTGAAACTGAAATCCAAAATTTTGATCGACCAGAAGTTTTATTCGAAAATATTTCTCAAAAATCACAAAAAATGATCACTCCATTCAAACCCGAATTTTTAAAATGTGTTCCCGAATTTGACGGTAACCCAACCGAATTAAATGGATATTTGACTGTTTTCGAATCAATAGTAAATCAATTTTTTGACACTGAAAACCCAACATGTTTTTAAAATGTTTATCTGATGCATTCTTTAATTGAGAAACTAAGTGGAAATGCCAAACTTATTGTAAATATTCAAACTATCACTTGCTGGAATGATATCAAGGAAACACTGTATCGTCATTTCGCTGATCAAAGAGACGAAGCTTGTCTCAACAGGGATTTGGTTATGTTGCGACAACAACATAACGAATGACCACAGCAATTTTATGATAGAATTCTACAACTCCTAAATTTAATTATTAACTATGTTGATATTCACGAAGACACTCAAGAAGCAAAAATTCTCAAAAGAACCCTTTATAACAATTTAGCTCTCAAAACATTTTTGTCCGGTTTAAAGGAACCACTTGGGACTACCATACGTGGTATGCGCCCTACAAATTTAAATGAAGCTTTGCAATTAGTAACTCAAGAAGACAATATAAAATATTTTCAAAATATAACCAGTGCCAGTGATGTTATGAAATCTAAAATAAACGCACCATTTCCAAAATTACAATTTCAGCTAAATAGCCCTCAAAATTACGTTATTCCCAAATTTCCACCTGTTCAATTTAACAATTCTCAGCCATGTCGTTTTCCGATGAATCCAGGTTTTCCGTCGCAGCCAATCAATATTCAGCCAAAACCAATCGCTAATCAAAGATTCCCGACTAACTCACAAGTATTTGGCAAACCGCAAACGCAAAATTCGCAAAATTCGAATGTGTTCAGACCAAACCAAAATAGACAATTTTCAAAACCAACGCCAATGTCTACCACCACTCACCTAAGTTATAAAAAGCCTTACCAACCTTCTACTTCCTATCGCCCTTCCACGTCATATCGCCCTTCTACCTCCTATCGCCCTCGTCAACAACCTATTATCGAAGAAATTTGCAATACTGAAATCAACGAAGAAAACAATGATCTTTATGATATTTCCAATTTATATGAAACTGAAAATCAATATCAATCTGAAATTTCACATTTTAACGTTCAAGTTGAAACAAATAACGAACAAGGAAATTTTGATTACGAAAATCCGCTCGACCATAATGACCATAATGACCACAATGACCATGACCACAATGATGAAAATTTTCCTATTCCCTGCCACACACTTCCAACCACTTAAAAATGCCCTTACCTATCCACGACTCCACAAATTCCGATGAAACTCCTTACGATTCTAAACCCATAACTAAAACTCCATTTTTAACTCCTTTAACCAAACCCCCTAATAGTTTCACGAATACTTCGAAAGATTTGCCACCTTTACCAGAACCGCCCGACTCGAATTCTATGACTAAAAAACCTGAAATTATTTCGCTAAATAATCTAGACAAAAGTAAGCTTTTTACATTTATTGGCCCGAAAATAATCTAAAATTATTAATTGACACCGGAGCATCCCGCTCATTTTTGAACCCAGATTTAGTTTTCAATTTTTTTTTCGAAAAGTGTACAGTATGACCCATTTATTATCGTAACCGCTTTGCAAACATCTTCGCACGATCATAGTGTCACGATCCCCGCTTCAAAATGTTTTAATCTGCCTGAACCAAGACTATTAAAGTTCTACTTATTCAAATTTCACGAACATTTTGATGGTTTAATCGGACTAGACAATATTTTATAATTGCAATCAAAATTAGACTATGTGGATAAATTTATTGTAACACCCTATACAAAAATTAAAATGTACTTCTATTACACTAAACATAAAACGCTAAACCTGATAGCAGTAGCTCCTCGTTGTAAACAAGTTATAAAAATTAAAACTACCGCAGAAAACGGAGATATTGTCATTCCACACCAAAAGGTACAAGATTGTGAAATCCCAGAGTCGCTGACAACTTCTAAGAACGGTTATGCGATAACTACAATTCTAAACCCGACTGATAAAGAGGTGATGCTAAATTTCTCGGAACCTTTAGAAGTTGAAATATTTGATCAAAATTGTTTCGAAAATATTGATCTGAATAATTTTAACACTCAAAATTTCGAACCCACACCTAATCTCGATATATCAAAACTTAGGCTTGATCATCTAAACGCCGAAGAAAAAGAAGCATTGATTAATTTATTATCTCAATATTCTGATATATTTTACAACGAAAACTCAACTTTAACTTTCACTAATAAAATTAAACATCAAATAAAATTAACGGATGAATCACCCATATACACAAAGTCTCACCGTTATCCCTATATTCACAAAAAATAAGTCGAAAATCAAATCGAAAAAATGCTTGACCAAAATATCATTCGGCACATTAGTTCGCCATGGTCATCACCTATTTGGGTTGTGCCCAAGAAGATAGATGCGACTGGTAAACAAAAGTGGCGTGTTGTAGTGGATTATCGACGTCTTAATGAAAAGACTATCGATGATCGGTACCCACTGCCGAACATTACTGATCTGTTGGACAAACTGGGTCGTTGCCAGTATTTCAGTACTCTCGACTTAGCAAGCGGCTTCCATCAGATTCAAATGGAAGAAAATGACATCCCAAAATCTGCCTTTAGTTGTGAAACCGGTCATTACGAATACCTTCGTATGCCATTCGGTTTAAAGAATGCGCCGGCTTCCTTTCAGCGAATAATGGATAATATACTACGGGGTATCCAAAACGACATGTGCCTGGTATATTTGGATGATGCTATAATTTTTTCGACGAGTTTACAAGAGCACATAGATCGTCTAAAATCAGTATTTGATAGATTTAGAGAGGCAAACTTAAAACTTCAGATAGATAAATCCGAATTCTTACGTAAAGAGGTAGGTTATCTAGGAGATGTAGTCACAACAGAAGGCGTGAAGCCTAATCCTTCCAAAATCGTGGCAATAAAACAATATCCTATTCCCAAATCTACAAAAGAAATCAAAGGTTTCCTCGACCTAGTCGGTTACTACCGAAGGTTCATTCCATCGTTTGCAAAAGTCACAATACCCCTAACAAAATGCTTAAAAAAGAACGCTAAAATTATTCACAATCAAGAATTTATATCATGTTTCGAAACTTGTAAAAATCTGTTAACTGATTCGCCAATTTTACAATATCCCGATTTTTCAAAACCGTTCAATTTGACAACTGACGCCAGTAACGTTGCTTTAGGCGCCGTATTTTCTCAAGGCCCTATTGGTAAAGATCTACCAATCGCCTATGCGTCGCGAACGTTGAACGAATCCGAGCAAAACTACAGTACAATTGAGAAAGAATTGCTCTGTATCGTCTGGTCAACTAAATATTTTCGACCGTATTTATACGGCAGAAAATTTAATATAATTACTGACCACAAGCCCCTTCAATGGCTGTTTTCTTTTAAAGACCCAAGTTCAAAATTGTTAAGATGGGGGATTAAATTGGATGAATATGACTATAACATCATATACAAAAAAGGAAAACTAAATACGAACGCAGACGCTTTGTCTCGTATCGAAATAAATACAAAAGAAACTAAGTCAAGCGATAATGCCCAAAATATTTTTGATTATATTCACAGATTTAATGAGGAACTAGAAAACGAAAATCAATCTCAAAATTTAGACACTTTATCTACTCAAGTTCAACCCGATAATGATATTTTAGATATTGATGAAAGCACAAACGAAAATGTTGATGAAAATGAAACAGTCCATTCTAATGCAGAAAATCACCCAATTGTCGGCATTCCTATTTCAGAAACCCCTGTAAATTACGGTTCTCATCAAGTAATAATTTACAGCGTCTTTCATTCCCCTGCCAAACCAAAAATTAAAATTATCTTTGAAAAGAAAAGAAGAATAGAAGTTCAAATTTCCAAAAATGATTTTGAATCAGATGTAACTAACTTTGTTTGACTATTTGACTATTTGTTACCCAATGTCCAATATCATCTTTATTTTGAAAATCCAGACATATACGAACCTTTCTGCGAAACTGTTAGATAACACTTTAAATGGCCCTCTCTGAAATTAAAACGTTGCACAATAAAACTTATTGATGTTACCAATAAAGACGATATTTCCGATATCATAAAAAATTACCATGAAAGTAAAACCAATCATCGTGGAATAGATGAAACAGAACAAAGAATAAAAGTAAAATACTATTGGCCGCAATTAAAAAATTCAATTCAAACCTTTATTAATGATTGTGAATTATGCCAACAGTGCAAGTATGAAAGACACCCTGTAAGAATGCAAATGAATATAACACCAACCGCTAGTAAGCCTTTCGAAATTATCCATATGGACACATTCACTTTAGAACAAATAAAATTCTTAACAATTATAGATAGTTTTTCAAAATACGCTCAAGCATACCCATTAAAGTCATTAGTTTCAAGCGAAATAGTAGATAATCTAATTCAGTTCTTTTCTCACCATGGAGTACCAACGACAATAATAACTGATAATGGTACTGAATTTAAAAACTCTGTGATAAACGAACTTTTGAGTCTACACAAAATTAAAATTCATTTTTGTTCTCCAAATCATCCACAGTCCAATGGTATGATAGAACGTTTACATTCGACCTTAATAGAACATATACGTTTACTTAATACTCAAGGATTCTTAAAAACACTATTACCTTTAAAAATGACGTATGCTATACTAGCCTACAATCATTCAATCCATTCGGCCACCAAATTCAAACCAATAGACGTATTAAACGGCCATATTAGCGATGAAAATATTTTTGACATCAATATTGATCAACTATTGACGAATGATTATATTAATTCCCATAAAGACAGAACCAAATTATTGTACTCTAAAATAAATGAAACTCTGTCTCAAAACAAACAAAATTTAATAGAAAAGGTCAATCGAAATCGCGATGATCCAAATTTGTTTAGCGAACAACAACGGGTATATACCAAGAAAAACATTAGGCAGAAAAATGCTAACAAATTCAATAAACCCACAACAGCTGTTACTGTAGATACCGCTCGCAAAACAGTGTCAACGGACACCCAAGATAAAGTGCATATGGATAACCTTAAACGCCCACTAAAGAAAACCTATACCTTTGCAAACTCTCAAAATTAATTTCATATTTTTCTCTTTTAGCTTACCCTTGCTAGTCTTCGGACTTCAAGAAAAAATCGAAATAAGAAATCTGGACCAAAATTTTGGAATGCTACCTTTAAAATTAGGAAACGCGAAAATTCAAGAATACACCCACACTTTAATTCATTTTTACGACTTGAACCCTTTGATTACTGAAATTGAAGAATTGGATCATAAATCCAATCAGATTGAAAACTTAATTAATTCGAATGATGGCTACAAACTCGAAATCTCTAATTATTTCAAAATATTAAATCTTACTAGATCAAAAGTACATATTAAAGTAGAAGAAATTTTGCCAAATGCTCGTATACATAAAAGAGGTATAATAAACGGTTTAGGCTCTATATTCAAGGCAGTGACTGGAAATTTGGATGCTTCAGATGGCGAACGTTTCGAAAACATAATTAAAGAATTGCAACAAAATCAAGAAAAATTAGAATATAATATTAAACGTCAGAATTCAATATCGACAGAAGTTATCGACAAATTTAAGAGAACTATTGAACAAATAAAACGCAATGAACTTGTTGCTTGTCCAAAATAAAACAACTTTCAACAATTGTCCAAAAAGAAGCTTATAGAGAAAACTCGATCTTTATCAAAGATATTACAAATTAAGTAATAAATCTTTACGGAATTATCAATTCAATTTTACAAGATATTGAAAATTCAATCGTCTTTTCCAAATTAAAAATTATGCATCCAAGCATCATTAACACATCAGACTTTTACAAGGAACTTCTTAAACTTCAAAAATTCTTAAAACCTGAACAATTTCCATTAACAATTTCTCTAGAAAATATTTTACTTTTTGAAAGTCTAATTAATATTGAATGTTATATTCTAAATAACAAAATCACTTATTTAAATAAAAATCCCTATTACTTTTCCTTTTGATTTTGAATACTTTCATTTATTCTCTACTCCTATATTTTCGGAGAGTCATTTTAAGATAGTTTTTCCAAAAACAAATTCTTATTAAAAAATAAATTGCACTACGCATTTACGAGTAAGGCATGCTCAAGAACGAAGTCCCAAGACTACGTTTGTAAAAAACTGGACCTAGAAGAAATCCGACAAGACGCACCTTGTGGAATTCAACTCCTCGCTTCAAGAAGTATAACTACGTGCAAAGAGTTCGACATTACCATTAGTAAACCAGTTATCAAACAACTTGGCGAAACCAATCAATACATTGGTCTATTTCCAAAAATTGTAACAGTTCAACTGAGTTGCAATAATCAAGAAGAAACGCTACAACTCATCGGCTCTCACCTGTTCAAGATTCCAATAAATTGTAAGCTGTCGACGAATCGAGAAAAAATAATAAATGAACAAGAAACAAGTTTAATCGAAAACCTAGTACTCTTTCCAAAACCAGAAATGCAATTAAAAAGCAATACGACGCTCAACTTAGACTTCGAATTAGAAAATCTGCAACTTGACCAACTTCAAGAATTAAAGACAGAAGTTCTTCAAAACAACCCCGAACTTACTTTTACTAAAGTTCACTATATACCAAGCCTTTGGACAATTATTATTTATGGTTTATTGATATTATAGCGATTTATTACGGCTACAGAAGATGGAAATCAAGAAGACGTAACAAAGAGAAGAAAGAAGTTCCACAACCAGGAGATATCCAACTCCTACGGTGCCCTAGAGTTGGTTCTGCGGAGGGAGGAATTATGTCACCACCGATCCCGAAGAAGCGCTGACGCTGCACAAGAAGACACCGCCGAAACGTCCCCTATAAAAGCGGGACTTTGCTATATTGTATACCTCATTCTTATTCTATACTTTGTATTGTAACTTTATGTTCAATAAATAATTTTTTAAAAAGACCGCATTACGCTCCCGACCATTAACTCAGGGGTCGGGCAACAACAAACTCCTGGTTAATATACAGAAATTTGTCAGATTTTTATACCCCGTTGAGACACTGACCGTTAAATAAACTGCGTTGTATGCTATATTTTTTAGTAGTGATCTATTAACGGCTGTAGCATCGGCATTATTTTGTAAACAATAGAAAGTTTGTTACCTAGTTTTTACTTGCAACAGTGTACAGTCTATTCCAACAAAATTTCATATCAAAGTATTTTGGAAGAGTGTTTTAAAATATTTTGGATACTTTAGTCGTCAAAAATGTTTTCCATTGCAAAGTAGGTTGAACTTTTTTAGGGACGTATGCTGATTTTCACAAATTTATCATTCGCATTTTAAGCAAATTTCTTCGCGTCGCAGTATTTCTTAGGGCAAAGTAGGTTGGGCTTTCTTGGTAGATATGTTTTTGCGTCTGATTTTACCCTAAGGCAATAATTTTACGCGCCCCGTGGCTAATACAAGGAAATTTCTTAGATTTTTTTAGCCATTGAGGAAGTGAACGTTAAATAAAAAACTGCGTTGTCTGTATTTTTGTCAAACTCGTTTGCGTTGGCGATTTTTGGAGACATTTGGGTATTTCGACGGAAATGAGCCCATTGTTCTCTGGAAGCTGCGCCCGCTGATTGTCGGCGGTTCAAGGCGTTTTCGGATACACATGCTTTGATACTACTGTTGTATTTTATTGCATAATGGTCTTTAAATCATCAGATTCCAAATCCTGCCACAAAATAGGTTGAACTTTTCAGACGTATGCCTTAAGGCAACAACAAAACACCTGGCTAATATTATACATAGAAATTTCTCAGATTTTTTTTAAGCCGTTGAGGCTCCGAACGTCTGCTATATTTTTTATTAGTAATCTATTATATTTTTTATTAGTAATCTATTAACGGCTGTAGTAGCATGGGCGTTATTTTGTAAACAATAGAAGGTTTGGCACCTAGTTTTTATTTTCAAAAGTGTCTAGTATTTTATACCATAAAATCAATGTATTTTTGAAGGGTGTTTAAAATATTTTGGATACTTTAGTCGTTAAAAATGTTTTTCCAGGGCAAAGTAGGTTGATTTTTTTTTGAGATGTATAGGTATGTTCCTTTCCTCGAAACTAAATTCAATCAGGACAGCTGGCCGCTGCAAAGTAAAATGTTTTCAAGCGAATAATAACGTTTGCTCCTACATATTTTATTTTTATATGATGCATTTTTCGCGCTGTAAATTTGCAATGTTAGTATCTAGAAATTATTTGCTAGGTTACTGGAACTTAGAAAGTGCCGCCGATTATTCCTGGTAAAATAAAAAAGAAAGTGAGTGGAGTCAGCAGAATCCTGTCGGCCGCGGTGAGTCGACAGTAAAAGGGGGTGTGACGTCATGCATAAACTTCAATTTGCTAAGGCGCGAGATTCCACGTTCAGGGGGGTCGTCGGTGAGAGTCTCATGTCGAGACATGTCTCTGCTTCCGGCCGAAGGTCGCGGCTGGACATCAGGCGAACCTTCGCCGCGGGCGGACGGTTTGACAATGACCTCGCGCTGGGGGCGTACCCCTCGGGCATCTTCGGCACCCCTCGGACTAGCGCAGACCCTAGTCGGTGCGATCTGATTGGACGGGGGCTTGGCGGAGGTGTAGCGTCGGAGAAAGTCGGGGGGGGGGGTCTCGCGCAGTCGCGACGGAGAAAGTTTGGTCACGTTTTTACCACGTTTTAGGCCCCATAAGAAATACATGGAGAAAGTGGGCTCGTAGCCCCATAGCCTATCTACTAATAACGACCACCTAGTCAGCTTCGAAGCTCTATCTTTGAATTTATTTAACCACATCAACGCTTTGGAATCTAATGAGAGTGAATCTTTTGGTTTCCAAGTAATGTCTGTTTTTACAAATCGCAGATAACTGCTAAGCACTCTTGTTCATTACAATGGTATTTAGCTTCAGTTTTCGTGAAATGAGCACTGGAATAAGAAATTATAAATTTTTCTTTGTTGGGCCCTAGATGGTACAATACGGCTCCCATTCCTTGCGATGAAGCATAAGTCTGTAGGTAAAAGTGTTCGTTGAAATTTGGTCTGTGTAGCTTTAGTGGTTTGGCAACACAATTTTATATTTCTTGGAAAGCATTCTCGTGATCCGAGGTCCACTTGTACCGTTCTCCTTTGTGTAGAAGAGTGGTTAGAGGAGCAGTCATATCTGACATGTGTGGGATATACTCTCGAAGCCAGTTACACGTGCCTAGAAAACTTTGGAGCTGTTTCTTAGTTTTCGGTGTATGAAAATACTCCACGGAAATTATGTGTTTTTCTTGAGGTATTATTAGTTTCCCGATATGTGGTGGCCTAAGTAATCCAATTTCTCCGTGGCAAACCGGCACTTCTCAGGAGACACTCGCAAGTTGTGGATTCTTAATCGCTCGAATACCAACCTCAAATGTTGAAGGTGTTCTTCAAAACTTGACGAATACACTATAATATCGTCTAGATATACTTTACAAATGATGTGTAGGTAGCCACAAAGCACTTCATGCGTCATCAACTTTTGAAACGTTCCTGGAGCGTTTTTCAATCCGAACGGCATAACAGTAAATTGGTACAGGGCACCATCTGGAGTTGAAAAAGCAGTACACTCTTTTGAATCTGGACTCAAAGGTACCTGCCAATAACCGGATTTTAAGTCGAGTACCGAGAAGATGGTGGCACTTCCTAAATCCTTTAGGGTATCCGGAATCTTTGGTAATACTGTGGGTTTGTCCAATATTATTTCGTTCAACTGTCTATAATACACGCAGAATCGTGGCTTTTTTCCATCGCGATTTACTATAACTACTGGTGAACTATAATTTGATGTTGACGGCTCTATGACGCCGGAATGAAGCATATCTTCTACCTGCTGATACATTATTTCCTTATTAGAAGGATTCATGGGATGCGGTTTCAATACAATTGATTTTTTTATCTGTCAAAACGATCCTATGTTGAGTAGTTCGAGTAGTGGGCCGAACTAACCCGTAGTTGAATATGTCAGCATATTCTTTAATTAGCGAGTACAGTATTGGGTTGTTCTTTATGTCATTTGGTAGTATTCCGAGAAAACGAGTATCCATCATCTCTGCACCATTACATGTGTACCAATAAATGGTCTTTCTTTCATTCTCTCCGATGTAAATGCATCTACGTCTGTAATCTAAAATAGCGTATTGTTCGGCTAACAGTGATGAACCTAGAATACAGTCTTCATACAAGTCGTCAAACAACTGGAATTCGGCAGAAACTTGCAAACCTCCAAGCGAAAATGGGAGTACAGTTTGGCCTGATGTTTGGACTGGGGTTTTTCCGCATGCCGGTAAAAATTCTTTCGTTGAAGATTGATTATAATTTGAAATAAGATCTGATCGAATAATGTTTACAGCGCTGCCCGTATCTAAAAAAGCAGAAATAGTACTTCCTTCAAGATTTAAGTCAATCCAGGGTAAAAAACTCGTAGATCGGGTATTATAAGTCGCGATTATAGGATATTTTATCGTTGAGAATTTCTCGAATTCTGGTTTCCCCGATTCATGGTTTGGGTCGAATTCATCTGAGGGGTTGTTCGTGCCGGACCCTCTGAGAGTTTTCCCGCTAATTCTGGTATGGATTTTGTGGGCAATCCCGGTGAAAATGCCGACCATTACAGAACTTGCAAGGTGAAGGAGGTTGTGGTTGTTCCGGCCCCCTTCGTGAACCAGTAGGTACCATTGTATTATTCCCAGACTGCCTATTAGATAAATAATTCATGTACTCTTCTTCCTCCTCTAAGTCCTTTTCAATATAAGAGTCTAACCTAATCAAATCTTCAGGAGAAGTGGGTGGGCCCAATCTGCGTAGTCGTGATCGAATTTATGGTCTAAGAAGTTCGACTATCATTGCTGCTTTATAGTCTTCAGACCGATTTGGTTCTAATCTCGCAAAAAGTTATATTTTTTACTAATAAAAATACTAATTTTTTCGCGTGGTACCTGTCTTTCCCCATATAATTTTGCCGTAGCTGCTGCGACCACAGAGAGGTCGTTAAATCGATTTAAAAATCTTTGGCGAAAGATACACCAAGGTAAATTATAAAACGAATAAGATTCGTACCAAAGCTTGGCCTCGCCACAAAACATTGATGTAATATAGTGAAGTTTTTCAGAATCGTCATATATGTTATTCTTCTTAAAGAAATATTCAAAATTTTCGAGAAACTGTATCGGATTTTCGTATTCTGCGCCATAAAAATAGCTTTGTGGTTTTTGGGCAGTGTTTACATTGCTTTTTATACTCGCGAATGTTTGTAGGGCGTCTGCAAGCGCCGAGGTCAATTTACTAGCTACGTTCTCGACCGATACACTTTCTGGGTCTGTGAGTTCGAGAAAGCGTTCAGTCTTTCGATATGCGGTTGGCGCGCCATGTTTTCGAAGTTTTCGTTTTTCTTTGAAACGACGAAAAGGGGTTTGTGTTTTGCGGAACAGAGGGCAAGGATAAAGCACTGTTTGACTGACAAATAAAACTGCGGCCCCGAAAAACACGAACAATTTCCTTGGTATTCAGCGGCCTTTACCCTCGAATTGCCCGGCTCGACTCGCTACTCGCTACCTCCCAAGTTTTTTCGCAGCAGACCGGCTGGCGGCCGAACACCTGCACCTTGAGAGAGGGGGAGGCCCAATTACACTAGCGTTACTATTTGCATTTGGTCCGCACTAAATATTTTATAGGGAAGATTTATCCAATTCTAGAACAAAAGTTAGATTCATATTTTTTAATAGGAAGATTTGCAATTAATTCTGTGTTTTTTTTTTATAATTTGACTGACATGACAAGGAAATTTGCTAAGCCATGATGTCTACCACTTTTTTCTAACTCCAAAAATAAAGAAGTTAGAGGGGATAAAATCTTGTACGGCTCACCCTATATGTATAGTGATGTAGAAAAAATCCAGAAAGTCAAAAATCCAATAAATTTTTGAACAAACTTTAGAAAAAATCGCTCGGACATATCAGGAAATTTATATAAAATATAATTGTTGTTCGAATGTGTCAAATATTGACGTCTCCCGGACGAAACCTATGATCGAAAATAAAGTCCTTCGGGAAGTTATTTTAAAATCGATTGCAAAATTTGCAGACAAACACACGGACAAACAAGAAAGCGAGTTAATAAAAACGTGTTAACATTTTTATTTGAATGTGTCAAATATTGACGTTTCCCGGATGGAACCTATGATCGGAAAGAAAGTTCTTTATTATGTGTTTCGTCCGTGAGCGCCCACAAAAGTCCGACTTCGGAAATGGCATTGTTATGTACAGTGTGTTTCACTTTGAGTGAGACAATTCCCTATTTTTCGAAATATTCGCCGTTGTTGAAAATTTTTTTTAGCACACTCATGACCTCTACGTTGTGGGCTATAATTTTTGAAAGTAGGCCTATTCCATGGCCTACTGTTATTACAATGAGACACTCAAAACTCACAGAACCATATTTAGAATGAAATTCAAAATCCAGTGCCATCGAATGGGTCATAGTTCAAAACCCTTGGTGCAAAACATCAATACTCTAAATTATACAGTTCACCAAATGTTTACCAAAAAGATATAATATGTACCTCGGCAATGCAGTTCTTTTTACAAGCTTTTATTTAACTTGCAATGTATGGTGAACTATAGTAAAATCGAGCAATCCGTACGCCTGGCGTAAATAAAACCACGTGTTCAATGACGATCCGCGATTGGTCGGTAGGCTATAAAATTTCACCCGACTCGGCAACAGGGACGTGTTCGATCGCAAAAGGGTAGATATTCGGTTTTGTCTTGCTGTTCGCACCATAGGGGGGAAATTTTTAATTAACGTTTTATTTTGAAATTTAATTTTGGGGTTACCTTTTGCTTTAAAAAAGATAAAAAATGACCCACTCAAACGTGGTCATGTGACTTTCGTTATCTGTCAAAAATGACATTTAAAAAAATATGTCGCCAAAAATGGGTTTAGTTGTTAAAATATCAAAAAGTTTTACTTGAAAAAGTTGTTTGTTTTTCAATTTTCAATTACGTAAGTGTACCAAATTTGAACGCTCTACTAAAATATTTTCTAAAATTTATTTGTGGCGTAAACAGATCCATTGAATTTTACTAAAATATTTAGTTTTTTGCCAATTTTTAATATTTTTATGAAATTTCTGAAAATTTTAAAAACTCGAAACTTCGTGAAAGCTATTTTATATCACTAGCTTTATCATTCTATTAATTTTTTATTACTAATTACCGATATGAATAGGTATTTTTCAAAAGAAAATGATATTTACGCTTTAAAATTCTGTTATGTTTGTTGCAAAGTTGATGTATCGTCTAGCATTTGGGGTATAAATATAGTTACATTACGTTTCCCAGTTCTAAATTGATGCCAAAATAATAATAAATTAAAATATCATCAAACTATTTTACGTATCTAAGCAAAATTCTGGACTTTTATGGAACAAATAAAATTATTAACTTTAAATTTAATTTCACATTAATCGATATTGATGAGTAGGCCATGGAGAGAATAGAAGCTATTGTTTTTTATTTGACAGTTGTTTTTATTTGACACTTATCAAATTTGTTAAGTTTATTTAAAACATATATTTCGCAAAGGTAGCAATGCTGCTAAAGCAAGGCAAGACAGTAATAAGACAATACTAATTATACAGAGGCTTAAAACTATATTTATAACCTAGGGAATGCCGAATCAGCGTCCACGCGCCGCGCACTCATCGTATCTCACTGCAATTTTCCACAATTGAGTCCATTGTCTATATAGGGCCTTAACTCCTCCCTCCTTAAGAAGAAAATAAGAGTTTTAACGGCTTGTTTTCGAGTTTCACTATTTCCACTTCTCTTCGTCCTCTTCTTTCTTCTTTCTTCCTTTTTCTTTATGAACTTCTTAAATTTAAAATTCGAATTCTTTGGATTTCGGGTATTAAATTTCTAGTGTTTGTGATTTTTACTTAAGATTTTTTATAGCTTTTATGTCAATGTTTTGGAGTTGTAAGGGTTCTTTATGAAAGTAATTGAAATTTAAATCCTTAATTTTTATTTCAGGTAAATGAAGTGGTTTTCCTTGGATTTCTTCTTCGTTATTAATAAATATGAAAGTCTTGGTTTTAATTTCACAATTTTCAGGAACATCGATTAAACTTGATTGGTGAATTAGTTTAATTTCTTTGCTTGATTTACATTTTGTTAAAACTTTTTAACGGTTCGTCGTTAAGCTACGGTTTGTTTAAGAACTGTCGGCGGCGCACAGTGACAGCGACAGCGTTCGCGTCGACGAAAACGCCGCGCCTGACGTCGGGCCGGGATGGTTTGTTTGAAATTATTCCGCGTTCAACAGTCAGTGCGTTCGCTCGTTGTTCCTTAAATATACAGGGTGTAACTAAACTGATGGTCAAAAATGACACCACGTATTCTTGGAGTCAAAATAAGGACACTTCTTTATATATTTTTTTCTCCTACGGGCCATAGTTTTTTTTTATACAGAGCGTAGAAGTTTGGAGAAAAATACACATATTTCTTAGTATTTCTAGAAGTATACGAGATATTTTCTTCAAACTTGGCGTGTCACATGAGCAGATGAGCCGTCAAACTTAAGGTTGACATGAAGCTTCTGAGGCTCCCAGTTGCGGAGATACAGGGTGTTAGTAAAATTAATTAGTTCAGAAAAATATGAAAACCCTGTATAATCGCATTTTTTAAATTTGTTTTGAGTGGCGAATATAATGGTTAACAAAAAGCATCTCTTAGTATTTTTTTCATATTCGCAGCCGTTTCTTAATTATTTTTAAAGAACGGCAACGCTGCAATGAACAATAGTCACTTTAAGAATAAATCTAGCAATCTGTGGATGTCAATTAAACTTTATTTAACAAAATACAAAAGCAAAAACAATAATAAAAGAAACGTATTGCTATTAGAAAATTAAATTATTAAATGTTCGAAATTACCGCCGTCTCTTTCAATACACGCAACTATGCGTTTCCGCATGTTTATTATTGCCATTCGCAAGTCCATAGCAAAAGTGCTTATCAGTCAATTCTTCAAATGAAAATATAATTTTTCAACATATTGATACTAATGTGCAAAGTTGGCAGCCAAATGATTCAAATAATGCCAAGTTTAATGACATCCACAGATTGTTAGATTTATTCTTAAAATGACTTTTTTTATTGCAGCATTGCCGTTCTTTAAAAATAATTAAGAAACGGCTGCGAATATGAAAAAATACTAAGAGATACTTTTTGTTAACCATTGAATTTACTATTCAAAACAAATTTTAAAAATGCGATTATACAGGGTATTCATATTTTTCTGAATTAATTAATTTCAATAACACCCTGTATTTCCGCAACTGGGGGCCTCACAAGCTTGATATTAACCTTAAATTTGACAACTCATCCGCTCATGTGACACGCCAAGTTTGAAGAAAATATCTCGTATACTTCTAGAGATACTAAGAAATATGTGTATTTTTCTCTAAATTTCTACGCTCTGTATAAAAAAAACTATGGCCCGTAGGAGAAAAAAAATATATGAAGAGGTGCCCTTATTTTGACTTCAAGAATACGTGGTTTCATTTTTGACCATCAGTTTAGTTACACCCTGTATACCTATAAAATGATCAGTAATAAGGTAAGAATAGCATCTGGTTTATTATTGATGAATTATGAGGAAGAAAAATAAATTATGAATACACTTTTCGATCATCCAACAACAACAAAAAAAACAAGTAAAGTATTCGTAAGTCGAAGAACCGAAGGATCTTATAAAGTATCTGTTGAAAGGATGCTATACGTTTCCGTTGTAATCAAACTCAGATTACAACGCACGCTGCGACGGACGCTCGGGCGGTCTGCAGTCGGCCCGGCTGAAGAGGGGGTTGCCGACAGCGAAAGTGACGTTAGATTTCTTATTTTTTAAGTTGTATAGCATAAAATCTAATAACATTTTACCTGGCAAAAATTTAGTACAAACATCTCTGTCTTCATTTTAATCATAAGATCTTACAAGCAGTGTTTTGTTTTATAGGTTATGAAAACCTTGGGAAAAATAATAATTCCAGTGCATATGCTTTTAAGATCTTATGATTAAAATGAAGACAGAGATGTTTGTACTAAATTTTTGCCAGGTAAAATGTTATTAGATTTTATGCTATACAACTTAAAAAATAAGAAATCTAACGTCACTTTCGCTGTTGGCAACCCCCTCTGAACGAAATCTAACAAACCATCCGTTCGGCGTCGTTCGACGGAAAGTTCTAACAAACCGTAGCTTTGGAATGGCAATGACATATCGGCTATTTATAACTTTCATTATTGAAGTTTGAACTTTAGTATTAATTGACATATTCGTGCAGTGAATTCCTTCAGCTTTTTTAATTAAAGATGTAATGCATTCATTAGAAAATGATATAAATGATTTTGACAAATGTAGATGTTTTCGACTGTGGGGCATTCTTCTTCTCGAAGTTGTTGTTGGCTTGAGCCAAGTATAAGGAAAGGGTGATTTGGGTTAATTATTGAATTATTAACTGGGACTACGTTTATCTGGACGAGTTCGATCCGATTGAGAGAGGTTTGAATTCACTGGAACGGACTCAAATAGACGGCGTAAACCCTACAGATTGAAATTCAATCAGATTTAAAATTTCAAGTCAAGCCGCTATTTCCACACATAAATTGGCCAGAATTTGCGCCAACCTACTGTGGAATAAGTATAATAAGTTAATGCCCTAGAGAGGATTGAAAACCGTAGGATTCAATATTGATTATGTAAACGTAGAATTATAAAAGATTTGACATAACTCAATCGGGTCCATTTCAATCCGATCGAGTTGTCACGAGATAAACGTAGTCTGGGATAGGAAATAGGTGGTACATTTGAAATTTTTCTTTAAAAACACTAGAATATGTATAGCAAAAATATAATTTTGTTATTAGAAAAGTTGATTTGTATTCCTGATAATAATTGATAATAAGAAATAACATTTTTAAGTTTCAAAATTGATTCTTTATTGTTAAGATTTTCTAGGTATTTTAGCATTTTTCGAAGTTCTGATGCTGAGATAATCGTGCTGTGTAAATTATTTAATTTTGTGAACATTATTGCGTTTTCCAAATTATCTAGAAAAGTTTTTATTTTTTGGAGAATTGTTTGATCTAAAACATATTGGGCTCTCAAATATGCTATGAAATATGAAATTGTTCTATTTACATTAAATTCGAAATATTCTAGTCTTTCTTTGATTAAATTTTGATTTGATTGCAAAATCATTATAGTAGAGTTATAATAATTATTGATAAGTTGTTTAGTTAAAGAAATTTGTAATGGTACTTCTTTATTAAAAGATTGTTGATTATTTTGGAGGGCATAAATCGCTTTGTCGCATCGTTCGCCATCGCCAAAAACCATTTTGAAGCTTTTCCCATGAAGTTAACTAATCCTCTTTTTACTATGTAGATATTATGTCGAGTAATGTTATCTATTTTATTTTCTACTTCTAAAATTAAATAATCAATATGTTGTAATAGGTTATTTAATACATTCTTATAACGAATTATTGGATAAAATTGTAAGATTGTTCGACATACCTGTAAGGAAGATCAATCTTAATTATTCGAGCATCGGAGTTCTTCTATGATCGATGGTAGGTTTCATAATTTAAGTGAATCACGCACTGTGTTAAAAGAAAAACAACTTTTTGCTGTCTATGTCCCAGACCGACTAACCGATCAGTTCATTTGTGACTGAACTAATCGCACCGTGGGTATAATGAGTGGTGGGAGGGCCCTTATCATAGAAGAACTCCGATGCTCGAATAATTAAGGTTGATCTTCCCTACAGGTAAGTCGAACAATCTTACAATTATTCAGCGCATCTACGTTCTTCTATGATCGATGGTAGATGTTTAAAGAAAACAAGTGCCGGTGCAATTAAGTGCAATTATGTAATTATCAGAATAACTTAGTAAGAACCACTAAGAGGCTAAATATGGCTAAAAAGGACCTCGTAAGTATATAATATCTTATGCGGCTTAAGGTTTAACATGATATATATATTTGATATAACTAATTAGAGATATATACCTATTAAATAGGTAGGTAATGTATTATAAAAAAAAGTTAGAATATGTGTGTATAATAATATAAAGTAAGTATTACTAATTGGATAAGTGAGCCTTAATTATGCAATCTGCAAATTTACCGGCATTGCTTACTTGAGGGCGGTTATAAAAATTAGCAAAAAACTGATGAATCTTTTGTCCATCCAGCTGTATTATCAGAATGAGATCTATATTTAAACCTGATCTATAGGCTGAAGAACTATAGGTATGGCATACATTATGACTAGTAAATACTTGTGTATCTATACCACTTTCATGAAGGACTTCTTTGATCCATCTGCTAATGCACTTCCTTCATGCAGTAATTGTGATCTCTTGTTTATAGGGACAATCGATTGTCAAGTATTAACAGAGACTGACTTAATTCCCACTAATAAATGTTATTTTTAAAAATAGTTTTATGCCAACACTTTCTAAATCCCTATTTTATCTAAGAATAATTAGTGTAACTGATAAGCAACGCACACTATATAGGTAGGTACCTATGTTGAACTCTATGAATAAAGAACCCCAGGAAGGAGCAAATTTGGGCTTTATGCTGGACCGGTCCAGTCTCTGCATATGGCGGCATACCGTGTCCGGTTTACAAAAGTACCTACTTCCCGATGGAATGTTATTCCCCAAACATTTTGTTCTGGTAGTCACGGAATAGCCGCAGGCTGCACAGCTAAACATAATAGATCTCCAAAAAGTACTTATCGAAGGACTACACAAATATCTAATAGCACAAACCACCGTGACAACTGTCAAATATAAAAATATTTTGTCAAAATTCAGTATCCATACAGGGCGATTTCCGTCTCACGTATTTTATAATGCCCATAGAGCTTTGGCTCCTTCCTGGGGTTCTTTATTCATTGGTTGAACTTTACACATTGTAAACACAATCGCACACAGCCAAACATAAATACTTTTAAATCTGTCAAAACAAAGATATATGTTAAATAATTATTTAATTAGTGATCATCGTCATATTAATAAATGTGGCCATAAGTATAGTACATAACTTGCGGTAAAGCAGTTACACACTCATGCAACTAACAGCTACCTGTCTCCGTGCATAACTTTTCCATTCATCGTAACATGTAATTTATAATTCGATATGCAATGTACTATTTTAGTGTCATTTGTGAGGACTAAAATTAAATATATTGCAATTTTGGAGAATAAAATGAAAGACTATATTTTACTTTGTGAAATCATGTATTTTTAAAGTGTAAAGAAAGTATATTTTATTTTTATTTGGAATGGGTCACTTTTAACAGTTATTCTGCTTATAATTAATATCAATAACAATATACTATTTATCCAGCTGCTTCCTCCGTAAGTACACTTTACATACTCGCCAGCAGGCCCGAAAGTATAAGTGAAACGTTCGAGGTGCCCTGTTGCTAGGTACAAAAAGTATTGCCTAGCAACACTTATGAAGCAAACAATCATTTTATAAACTGGTTTTGATCAAAAAGAATATGGATTATGCCCATAGACTTATGAACAAGGGAGACTCAACCATTCATTGTTGAATAGGCTTTTGTTGTGAATCAAACATTGCTATGAGTGCGAGAGAGAAAAAAGAGAGAGAGAACTTCATAATTCCGACTCCGAGCATCGCGGCCCAGGTTGACACCTAACCTAATATTTTGTGGTTGACACAATTCCGACCAGATATTTAATACGCCAGTGGCGAAAGATTTTTAAAAAATAATAAAATTAGTTGGGAACAAACATTATATTTTTATGATTTTTGTTATACTGGTTGGAGTATATCTAGGCATTAACCTATAATATACACAAAATAAACCGAATTATCATTAAAAAAATTTTAGTTAATATTTTGACTTTAATATTACAACATATTAATTTTTTCAGTAAAAATAGGAAACAAGAAACACTTACTATTACTTTACAATCGTTTATTTAGAAAAACTATTGCGGATATAAAATACAGCGGATATAACATAATATAACATATTATACAGGTCATTGGTTCCACAAAGGCACAGAAAAACAGCAAGCGCTTGCTGTTTTTCTGTGACGAAGGTAAGCAATATATTACGAAGGATTTTTTAACTGGCATCATAATAACAATGTTTTATAATGTTATTGTGCAAAATACTGGAAATTAGTTAGCAATTATTTTACGATATGGAAATAAAACAAATTCCTGTATCAATCTAATATCCAATAATATCTAAAAAAATTGTTTAGATGCAAGTCTCTTTTTGCCATTTTGTTCTCAGGAAATATCTGTTTTGAAAATATATCATGTAATTAATTATAATTATCAATATTATTTACTTAACTAAAAATTAATTTATTATTTCAACATAAAATTTAATATGTTTCTGATTTTATATCTTTTTTGTGATTTTTCATTATTATATTCATATTTGTCAGATTTACTTATTGGCCTACAGTGCCCTAGAACTGCTATGGTTTTTGGAAAAGGCAATGAAGACGAAATATTAGCAATTGCTCCCCTCCTCTGCACTAGCATTAATGTGCTTTTGAGGTACAGGTACTGTGAGGGTGAGAATTATTATTATTATTAAATTGATAATAAAGCCATTTAAAGCCACGATCATAAACACTAATGCTGCCCTGGCCTCAGGAAGAGTACCTATTTTCATCGATATTGGTACCAATATATACCGATAAATTTCTGTCCTGTACAGTCAACCTGCCGCCTTACTGACATCTCATCCGGCAAGATTACATAGCAAAGACTTGGATGACTCTTTTTGTTTTAAAGTTAAAGCTGTAAGAGCTTCGTTAGTGAATCCTGGACTGCCATCGATTGATCTGTACCATTTAGACAAGGTTTCTATATGCCAATGTCAGTGCAAATGACCTCAAACTTGAATCTTGAATTATTATACTTTGCGTGGAAGGTCCTTTTAATAATCTTTCAAAGACGTCTACGGCAGGTCCCGAAACTGATACCTGTAATGAAATGAAAATATTTATATTTTCGGAAAATAGGAGAAAAAAAACCAAAAGCTTCCAATTTCGGCTACCCTGTACAGTGTACAGTGTAATTGGTTGAGAGATACCTACATTTGACTCCCATATGAGACATTTTTTCTTTAAGTAACGCAGAAGAGATTGCAGGGATGTAATTCGGAGCTTCAATCTTCTAACAGTCATTTGTAGGGTGTGACTTCGTTTTCTTTGCTTTCCAACAGTTTCTTGTACTACTGCTAAATTTCTCCTTCTTCTCGCCAGAGTGGAAAAATCGCTACTTGCCAGTGTTCCATGTGCAATAAAAAGTTTAAATTTAAACCTAATATAGTCAAATATATATATCTTTACTTGATGGCCAATTTCTAGTACAAAAATATAGTTGTGGTTTCCATCCTTGTTGCATAAATAACTAATTTATCTGCAATAGCTTCTGCATATCTTTCTCTGTTTAAGAAGCAGCAGTTGTAGCTGACGAAGAGAATAGATCTCTATAATTAAATAAAATTTGTATATACTTAGTACCTACATATCACAGAGAAAAATATATATATATATAAAAACACTATTTCATATGCAGTGTGTTTCTTTTCGAGTCAATTCCGTTTTTTTACTTTATTAACTGATTTTCAAAATTCTTTTTTCCGCTTGCACTCAAAGAGCTACATTATTTGTTGATGCGCATTTTTTAGCAACGTCGTTGCTTGACCTGTTGCGTTTAAAGAAAGTTCCCAAAAGTGACTAAGTCATATACTTAGATATTGTGACTGAAAAAACTATTTTTGATGTAGTCAAAAATAATGAAATGCATTATATTTTATTTAACATTTTTATACTTATATTAATCTATTTTTGAACATTAAATAAAAAAATATTATCAGACATCACAGCTTTTTTCTTGTAAACTGAGTTTACAAGACCCTGGTTCAATACATTACTTACTGATGTTCTCTGTACAAATAAATATTAATTAATTTTCATTTCTTAATTACTTTTCAATAATTAGTAGATTTTTTAAGATCTACGTTTTCGTTTGCTTGAAGATAATAGTTTTTCCGTTCATGAAACTACACTAATTTATGGATATAGTGTTTAAGTGGCTTACTTACCTATCTTTAGAAGCAGATGTGCTCCCAGACGAAGTAAGCAACTCCTCAAATGAAATGTTTTGCAACCTGCAGAATTGCTCTGTTATTGTTCTATTATAGTTACTATTATTATTACTTTAAAAATGCATACTATATCTCACCTGAATTCCGTAGATCGCTCAGTTAATTTTTGATCAGCTCCAGGTTTAACATACCGGGGACCATTTCCCTTTATAACTATTTCGCATGGATGAAAATGATCCGAACAATTTTCCGGGTGTTTTGGTAAACGCTGGTTCTCATTTAAGCCGACAAGGGAAAACGGAAAACCACACCTTTCTCCTTTCAGAATCCATGGGAAACCTACAAAATATTCCCAATGTTAACAAATTGTTATTTCAAATAACTGCCGAACTAAAAGCACCAAATCAACATAAAGCAAACGCAGTACTTTGGATATTTATCAGTACTTAGTACCTACTACCACTACCTACTTATCTACGCTACTGAAGAGGGCCAAACATTATGGTGAAAATAGCGAAAATAATACATACCAGTGAAAAAGCGGTTCCGAGTTAAAAGAGTTCAACTTTCCGCACACCTGACACCGGCGCACCATTTTTTTAAGTTTTTATATCACGTTTTTGCAAAAAAATACACGTAAAAACCTGAAAATGCTTGAAAATCGAAATATTCCGACTACTAAAAACGTTGCAAACAAATCTTATGACAGTGTCAGGTTTGGTACCCGTCACAATGAAATATGTCTAGTGGGAATTAAGGGGCGTTGTCGCTTAATCTCCATAAAATATTATACATAAATTAATAAACGGCATTTAACAAGTTTACCACAAAATATATTATGCCTACGGCGTTTGAGTTTGCAACAATTATTCTTCGGTTAACAATGCTTATATGCTCTTCTGTTATTATTAATAGATAAGCTGTACCCATTTATATCTGCGAAAAGGGGGTTGGGGGACATAACCGAAAATCTGGCAACCACACGCTCTGAGAATTTACAGAGGAACCAAATGAATAGTAGACCAAAAGGATCTCTGATTGCTTTAAAATGTAAATAGTTATATCTCCCCTTGCTTATAAGTCTATGATTATGCCAAAGAAAATTATTAATATCAATATTTCCTTAGTGTCAAATAATGGTGGCTAATAGACTAAAATCGACAAGCAGTTACTGTAGCGGAGGGTTAGAGTACCCGGCTAGTAAATCGTTTCAATTCAATTTCAGAAAAGAAAAAATGAAAAATGTAATTCGGAACTCCCACTTGTAATTTATTTCACAAAACATACATACACATACATAGAGGGAGTTCTAAAAAAATTCAAATAGATAGATAATATAATATACAGGGTGTCTACTTTTAAACCTATATAAATTAGTAAAAATCTTTATTTTTGGAGATTACCGCCTGAATTTTTTTGAAAGGCCATCAAAAAGGGCTTCTTTTGACCTTCCTTTTTCATCAATACAGGGCTGGCTACAATTTTTATTACCCTAGATTTTCACGAAAACCATTTAGCGATTTTTTGTTGAAGATTTAACATCACAGAGTTAGTCAGGACGCTCCAAAATACCCTCGGAACAGTTGAATGGTCAACAGGACCAATCAAGGTGTCGTTGTGCAAAGATTCAATACAAAAATGTACTTGCAGGTAGAGATGCGAAGGAGAGAACGTTCCCGTTCGTGCCCGGAGAACGTTCGCGAACGTTCCCCACCCATGTGCGCGCACGTATTCTCAAGAGCACGAAAAGGAGCGTTCCCTTGAAAATGCTCGAAATTTCAAGCACAAAAGGAATAAGGGGTGAGGACATTTAAAAAATTTATCAATATCGCAATTTTCGAAATCGATGTGGCACCGCTGCTACCGAGGCACGCGCGAGTGCAATGGAGCACGCGCCTGCGCTTCCGCGTAGTTATATATTACTGTGGCGCGCGGCACGCTTATTGTAGGTGGGTAATGCGCTACGACTACAAGTGCTACGATCGTCAAACTTCGTACCTACTTGAATTGTAAGATATAATAAATTTTGTCTTCTATACCATTGAGTACGATCGTCGAGCATTTTTTTTGTAATACCCGTTTTTCCTTATTAACAAAGGCAAGATGGAGACACAAGCGCACTGCGAACTGAGGTAAAAGGGCAAGCTTGCAGATCCCGCCATCATCAATCTTTGAGCATTTTCATCATTTTGAATATTCTTGAGCATTTTAGGAACGTGCTCGAGAATTTTCAGAATAAAACATTTAATTGCTTTTTTCTTAATCTTTGAAAGGAGCTGATCATTTTGCTATAATGAAACACCTATCTCGTTTATTTTCGTTTATTCTCGTTCGTGCTCGTTCGTTCTTGCTGAAAATGCTCGAAATATAAATGCTCGAGCATTTTGCATTTCTACTTTGTATTTTTCTTTGGGCCATCTCAAAACACTGAATTTTTTGAAACTTTATACAAGAGTGCTCTGGAATTATTGAAAAAATATTAGTATGCCCAAAAGTGATTTATTTTTTGTTGTAAAATGCCAATCAACAAATAAAAACAATTTAAATTATTGGTTCTTTCTCAACAAAGTCACTGTCTAATACATTTTCTGTGTGTTTCTTGTTGTGGCACACCAGCCACCGTAACTCGTATGGATTTACTGGATAGCACTACCACAGAAAATATACTACGAAATATTTTCTGTGGCACTACTTCTACTAGAAAGCTGGCTTCTGTAGGCCCTGTCTGCTTTTTCCACACTCTTCTTGGAACTTAAAAAAAGAAAAGGGGTATAAAGTAAATTAAGTGGTTCTTGGAGCAAGCTGTGATGTATGAAATCGAGTACTCGATTATCAAAAAGTATCGGTTATCTCCATCATTATGTAGTGATATCTCTAACCTCAATAATCTGAGAGGTTCTTTCATTGTTTTGTGTTTTTAAATTACCTAGGTACAGGGTCACATGTAAAAAATGAAGTTTTAACGCCCTATGTATTGTAAAAACGGCTGGAGCAAACGTAAGACAAATCGTATATATCGTTCGAATCGGGATGAACAAAAAAATACATAAAATTCCCTATAACATGTTTTTTAATAATCTATTTAGCGCAAAAAATAAAAAAGTTATTAGAAGGGGGTCAAATATATGTCCGTGAAGCTAGCTCCTAACTACGACCTGGCTCCTAGAATTTTACAGTGGACCAGGAAAGCAGTGCTTTTTAGGAGCTGGCTTCCACCGTGAAGCTATAGCTCCCAAATAATCTTATTACAGGGGGGTATTTGAACAAAAATTGTAGTCCCAAAGCCGTCGGGGGTGAAAAAACAGTGGCGACGGTGGAAATTGGGAAAGTACTCAATGAGCTGTGATCAGGAAAACTTTTGGTGGGTGGGTAGACGGTACCCCGGGGTGCAAGAAAAAAATAAAGACAGTGGCGTGGCAAACGTCAGTGGCGGCGGTGGAAATTGGAAAAGTACCCAAATGAACTGGGATCCGAAAAACTTTTGGTGGGTGGGTAGACGGCACCCCGGTGTGCACGAAGAAAAAAAACAGTGGCGTGGCAAACGTCAGTGGCGGCGGTGGAAATTGGGAAATGAACTGGGATCGGGAAAACTTTTAGTGGGTGGATAGACGGCTCCCCAGGGTGCAAGAAAAAATAAAGACAGTGGCGTGGCAAACATCAGTGGCGGCGGTGGAAATTGGGAAAATACCCAAATGAACTGGGATCGGGAAAACCGTGAAGGCGAAATTCGTGTAAGGAAACAATTTTAGTAGTATAAAAAACAAACGATAAAACTACAAATAAATTCTATAAAAACATTTATAACGAAATATTATAACTATACAAAAATATGTTACAGTGTGTCCCACTAGATGTGCGATCCCTCTAAAATTTTTATTTGTGCACCGATTTTGGAAATTTTTTTTTGTTGGACAGGTCTTCCAAAAATGCACCTAAGGCGCATCTCAGATTTTTGTTAAATGGAAGTCATGAATTGCTACAGTTGCTTGCTTCACTTTTAGGTGCGAAAATTCAAGAAACCGCGATTTCTTTAGGCGGAAACTAATGTCAGATTCTTGTTCAGAGTGACCTAAAACTCTTTTGTAGTAGTTTTTATTCCCCTATTTTACTCCTATAAATAAAGAAAAAAAAATAATTTTCCAGATACAAGAGTAAAACAAAATACTTTTAAGACGAATAAGATGATTTGGGAGCTAGCTTCACGGTGGAAGTCAGCTCCTAAAAAGCACTGCTTTACTGGTCCACTGTAAAATTCTAGGAGCCAGGTCGTAGTTAGGAGCTAGCTTCACGGACATGTCAAATATTTCGTGGAAAACATTTTTATACAATCATACAACAAACTCTGTCGGTTGTATCTGCAACAAACCACAACAAACAACCTCTAAAGCAAAAATCATGGCAGATGACGTACGACCTGCTTTTTGTCTCACTCCTTTTCGTTCCCCATGCTCTTGGCAGTGCTGACGATAGCGCAACTCTGGCAGAAATAATCGATTTTATGAACGGGACTGAAAAAATTGAATAACTTTCGTTAGTAGATAGCCAAATATAGGGGATACCTACTACCTGCTTTGATCAATCACTTCCACTAAACGTGTTACGTGTATATTCGGTTAGTTTTCAATACAAATATACTATTCCACAATATTCTTTGAACCAAGTTTTAATTTTGAATGTCACTTTGGGCTCTCTAAAGATGACAGGAGTTCTCGAACAACAATCGGTCACTATAGATCATGCTTAGTTATTGGTATTCATATTTTCCATTGTCTATATCGTGCCACACACGTTTAAGGTTTACACTGAAAATAATGATTATTAAATTATTGTTAAAATATTATTTTATTGGTCCCGTCAAATATTAATTTATTCTGGATATAATCATATTTAAATACCTATATATTTCAATACTTACATTTGAAGAAATTCATTGCCTTGTCGTGTTTGGCGACTGATGGAACATATTAGTTTACCCACAAAACAGTTTACCACAATTTAGATAGGTATTATTTATACTCGCCCCTTTATTAATCTCGGGAGTCTCAGACTCTCAGAACCAGAACCACAAAGAAGTGGTCTGACCTCACGACATTCACCCTTCTTCACAGATGAAGTAGGAGTACTATGATTAATGGCCCTTGACTCTTGATGACCTCTCCTCGAAGATTTTATTTTGAATTTAATTAGTTTTCCGGACCTCCTAAAGTTGTTTTCAAAAACAAATTATTATAGGTTAGATCTAGAACAGTTACAACCACAAAATATATAGGTTAGTTACAACCATCGAATTGATAAGTACAATGGTAGTCGCACAGGTACCACTTTCATTGTTGTTTGGGGCAGCCAACTCTAGAGAGAGATAGGTTTCAAATGGCAATAAGTAAGACAAGGACGCCTAATGAACGTGTCAGCTGATTCAGGCAAAGGAGGTATATAGGGATGTTGCATATTAATGAGCGAATTTAATGGGCATGTTCCGTAATTGTCTTTATTGTATGATCTGTATTCCGAAATTAGGGGCTTGTTTGTAGGAATGAGAATTTTTCTATACTATAACCACAATTATGTAAATATTGCACAAAAAAAGTAGTGAATTGATTAAAAAAAATTACATGACAATTTTATATACCTGGAAGTAAATGGAGACAAATAAAATACAAATTCCAAAATAAAAGTTTATTTTAAAATAAAGGCGACAAAATATCTAGGATTTTCAACTTTAATTACTTATCTTAACTGATTTATTAATTTTAAAATTCAATTTAATAGGAAAAGCATGTAAGACAGGTAGCTTTTACATATTTTTATACAATTTTTAATTTTTAGGCATCTAACAAAAAGAATTACAAATAATTACCTTATTAAAGGGACCAGAACCTCAAGATTAATTCCATCTTTGACTACGAAGAGCTAGCACAATATTTTGCCAGTTTTTCCCTTGATAGAGTTTTTATCATGACTTGGAAAATAAAAAACTGTAGTAATTACATACTTTTTAAGTTTGCGCTGCCCAAAAGTCTCTATGAAATTGCTCTCAATAAATTGTTGACTACAAATGCAAGTAAATACTTGTAGACAGTACAAAATTTTTCCTTTTTATTGCTGCAATCCACTTGTCTCTAATATCACCTTATCTCTTGGAAAACTGCAAAGTTATTAGCAAAGATTTTTAAGACTTACGAATGAAAAGAAACATCACTATTCTTATTCTTTCCGCCCTGTTCGATACATCCAAATACACAACAGGAGTTGATCCTCTTTTTTGTAATTTACAACTTAAACATAGCTAAATTAAATTTTCTCTCCGATCTAAAAATAATATTAAACCAAACACCAACTAAGAAAACTCAACGCCGTTTTATACGAAACTGCCACCACGGCACGAACTCAAATCAAATATAAATAATACAATAATTACTCCTATTCGTATTGGGACTTGGGACAGAAGGAAAGTTAAAATGACGTTTGACAACGGAACTCGTTTGAAGCACAGGACACAAAAATAGAAAGTTAGGACAAACACCTCTTTTGTGTTATGTGGTTTTTGCCGGAGTCAGCTGATTTATTTACTATTTCACTTACTCAAGTTTGGCTGCCAGTTTCTCTCTCTACACTCCTTCCATCTACTTGTCAATTCAATGGTTACAACATCAGACTAATTAGTCTGAGGTTACAACCACAATAAACTTCCTTTCGCAGAAAGAATAGGTCACAGAAAAACAAGGTTAATGTTAATAATTCTGGGAGGGTTACGTTACGTTGAAAAAGAACAATATTATGTATACTCATAGACAAGGAACCCTCTTTCCTTGTCTAAGGGTTTACTACTGAGATATAAATTATTAGTATACCGTTCTCGGGTTACGTGTGCAAGGGTTCCTGGATTGGGCTAGGGTTCCTTCATTAGGAGAGTTGTTGCAATCAACTGTCATCATCAAATTTCAATTGCTTTTGCATAAAAGTAGTGACTCTGAGGTAAAGCAAAAACCATGTGGGATGTTGCCTCATAGGCTTGCAAGTAAATTTTTGAGAGAGTAATGAAAGCAGTATGAAACTTTGACACTAGAACGACATTGGCATTTTAACTACAAAATAATTCAAGAAAATCTGTGCATTATACCTGTATCCGTTGCAGCTCACCAAAGAGTGCCTATTGCAAAACTAGTATGTGGTGCAGTGCGCATTTAGGAAAAAAGTAACTCTGAGAATGAGAAATGAAAATGATTCCAGTATCACAAAATGTTCCGCAAAATTAGTATTATAGAAAATGGCAATGAAATGGCCCTATAGAATAAATGGAGCCTAAATCAATAAAGTAACATTTGCGGAAATGATATACATATAAGGTAGGTACATAACCACTATAAAGTAACTACATACTTATATACTTATAGATAATATTATTTTTAGACTAAAAAATTAACTGGTGCACACCATCAGAGACTATTTTGGACGACATATAAAAAGCAAAACATTCCGTTACAGCAATTTACGCAGACCAGTTAACGGTGAAAAAATTATTGGAATTGGAGACATTAAAACCAGAGTGGAGGTACATAGAAGACTTTGACTTTGCCATTGTTCGGATATATTTTAAGAGCTCTTATAAATTATTGAAATAATTCGCTGCTGCTAAATGCAATTTTTATGTATCCTGCTCCTGAAAGAATTTACCAAAGTTACTTACAAAATTATGAAATAAAACTTGTGATCACCTAAGAGGTTTATTTTAGCATTCATTTTATTTGTTACCTGCACAAGCAAATATATCATGGTTTAAAATAATAAGTGGTTGTTTAATATGAAATGTTTTAATTGATATTTAAGACTTTTGGTGAAGGCGCGGGTATTAATTTTAATTTCTAAAACTTGAATACCCACCATTCCCTTCCCACACCTCCATCCATGTTCAGTTTTTGAAGTATCATGTTGCCAGCTGATGACTTTGACTATCTTTATAACCTGAAATATGCTCTTGATTTACGTTGCTACAGAAATAATCCAAACATTTCTTCCCTAAAGGACAGAAATATATATATTATTCGTAAGTTACATTAATGTAATTTGCGAATAAGACATATAATATCTTCCATCCTTTGGGGAAGAAATGTTTGGATTGTTTCTGTAGCAGCGTAAATCAAAAGCGGAGGAGGTATGGTAAAGAATGTAGGATATTCAAGTTTTACAGATTAAAATGAATACCGGCGCCTTCATCAAAAGTCTAATATATCGTTTTTTACTATTTTAAATCATGATTTTTGATTATGCCCATACCAAATAAAATGGTAAAATAAACTAGGTAGGTCTAGGTAACACTTCTTTTGCTTAATCCACACACGAAAACTTTATTTTTGCAGGCGAGTTTCGCTAACCGTGCTAACATAATCAGGAGGTGATGAAGTCTAATCATTATACTTCATCTTCATTAGACTTAATCATCTCCTGATGATGCTAACATGGTTAGCGAAACGCGCGTCGAGTATAAAAACAAAGTTTTGGTGTGTGTAATTAAGCAAAAGAAGTATTTTCTAAGTGCCAAAGCCAATGGTTCCTGATTCCCAATTTAGGTAGGTTTCACAATTTTATTTCATAATTTGGTAAGTATCTTCGATAAAGTTATTTCAAGATAATACATAGAAAATGCAATCATTCTTTCAGCTTGTTTTTAATTTGGACAATATATCCGAACAATGGCAAAGGCAAAATCTTCTATGTAGGCTCCGCTCTGCTTTTAATTTACATCTGTCCAATTCATTCAATAATTTTTTCACCATTAAGGGCAGCAACGACGGGATGTTCTGCTTTTTATATATCATCCAAAATAGTTATTGGTGGCTGTGCACCAGGAAATTTGAGTTAAATTTGTAATCTAAAATATAATATATCTTACTAATTATATAAAGGTATATATAGTTACTTAGAGTGACTATTTAGGTGTCTACCTTATATTATGTGTTATATCATCTCGCAGTTGTTACTTTATGGAGTTTAGTCTTCATTTATTCTATAAGACCTCTGGATTACCATCTCTTATAATTTATAATAATAACTTTGTGAAACATTTTGTGATACTGGAATCATTTTAAATAATAATTCTCAGAGTTACTTTTGCTTTTGCTCAAATGCGCACTGAACCTTGAACCATATATTAGTTTTGCAAAAGGCACTGTTTGGTGAGTTGCAACGGATGATTACAAGTTTATGTGCATATTTTATAATCTTCTTGAATTATTTTGTAATTAAAATGACAATGTCGTTCTAGTGTCAAATTTTCACACTGCTTTGATTACTGTCTCAAAAATTTACTTGCAAGCCTATGAGGCAACATCCCACATGGTTTTTGCTTTACCTCAGAGTCACTACTTTTATGCAAAACCAATTGAAATTTGATGATGACAGTTGATTGCAACAACTCTCCTAATAAAGGAACCCTAGATTGGGCTAGGGTTCCTACCCTAGATTGGGCGAGTTGGGACCACAGAAATAGAACAGAAGGGGGAGAAGGCAGAAAAAGTAATTCTGTGGGTGTACCTAGGGCACAGAATAAGACAGACCAGACTTGTTCTCAATTGTGCATCTTAAACGCACATACAGGCGCCCATCTTCTTAGGATAAAATCCGGCCCGCCTATAAAGCGTACCACTTAAGTTTGCCCACATTAAATGCGCTGTGACTATAGTACATCACAGTTGCGTCTGTGCCGTATAAGTTCGATACGAGTAATATTATTATATACTTAGTGTGCCTAGTGGTGTTACGTCTAGGGTATGGAGCGCTATAAGAAGGAGATATATCGATATAGCACTGTTTCAAAATTTCCAGCCCTACTTTTATTGCAGTTCAAGTTTTCGATGTAGGTGGTGCGTCAGTCGTTCGCGGCGCTATTTTTTATTGACGTTTTTTGTGAAGTTCCACAAATTTCTGCCATTTTTTTTATTAAATTCAGTGGATTTTTGGCGTGTTTTGCTAACACAGATAGAACCTGGTTTGGTTTCCATTTTATTTTTCATTTCCACTTTCAGATTTCTAACCTTATAAATAACTGAGGAAGAGCAATGCAAAAAATGTGCCATGTTGACCTCTGGATCTTTAGAGCAGATTATATCAGAACTGCCAAGCTCTCAACAAGAAGCAGTTAGAATGTGTTTTGCTGCTTCAAAAGTAACCAACCCAAAAAATCAGCGTTATACTTGCATGGATTTATGAGTGTATTCTAATAAGAATTAAAGGAAGAGCTACATACGAGCATTTGCGAAAACAAAAACTCCTACCACTTCCTTGTTGTGCAACTTTAAGTAAAAATATTAGAAGAATGCGTGGGTGAAATGAAATTGAATGAAACTTTGGCATTTGATAGTAAAACATTAAAAATTAATGGTTTTACTGATTTGGGTGATTATATACCTTTACATCAAAAAAAATGAAAAGGGAGATCATGCCTTAGTATAATAATGTTTCAACCATGCAGAGGTTCATGGGTGCAATCTTTGGCATGCTTTTTAAGTAAAGGTTGTGCATTTGCAACTGTGTTGCATCAACTCATCATCGAATGCATCATTCTTTTGGAAAAAGCAGGGTTTTTTTCTTGATGTAGTTACAACCGATGGAGCTTCATGGAACAGAGCTATGTGGAAAAAATTGAAAATATTTCAGAAGAAAATGTTTCTTGTGAACATGTATATGAACCATCCAGACAGCTGTGGTTTTCTTCTGATTTTCCCCACCTAATTAAGAACTTCCAGAATTTAAAATATTTAGTCTAGGCTAATTAATTATAGTTACAAATATTTGTAAAATTTCACAAATAAATTACATTTTCACATCTTGTTTTTTATTATTAAATAAACAAAGATCTATTTTAATTCGATATTTCACAAAAGCCATATTTAAATACTCCAGGAAAATAGAGAGCAAACTTTTTCACTTTTGAGATTTTTTACAGAAAAGTATAGGTTTTGAGGCCAGAGAAAACATGTCACATCAAAATGATACGTTTGATGCTCATAAATATTCAGACCTCGGAAAACTATACCTATAAGATTTTCCAAGAATTTTCCGCTATCAACTTCCCATCGACGGGCACGACGATTTGCGTGAATCATGAATCAAGTTGTCACTTACCGTTGTTTTATATAAATCACGTGTATATATATTAATTTACGAAAGCGTAGAAGGGCCACCTAGAATAAAAAAAATTGCGGCGGTAAAATTTTTTAATAATTTAAAATTTAGAGTAAAATTTCGAGTTACTAACTCGAAATTTTAAAATTTCGACTTATAACTCGAAATTTAGAGTAAAATTTCGAGTTACTAACACGAAATTTTACTCTAAATTTTAAATTATTAAAAATTTTTACCGCCGCATTTTTTTTATTTTAGCCCTTCTACGCTTACTTAATATATTCTTAGAATAATTGTTTATGTCCAAAAAATGGTTATGGCTATCCTTAGATAGGTCTTTTTGCCAGAATCAAGTATCTGATATTAAAAAATCTTAAGTATGTACCTATTTCATATTAGAAAACCTTAAGTATGTACTAGCTCTAACCCTGATTCATATGTAGATGGTGACATGTATTAAATCTGAACAAAAATGTTTTAATTGACGCACATCATTACTTAGATGGAAAATAATATTTATCAAAGGTCTCCTCTTATCTTGTTATTGACCTTTAACCTGATATATCTATAAAATGCATAACAGAAATTTCTTATCAAACGAACGAACGCTGTTTTTACTTGTTCGTCAGAAGTCTTCAAAGTCGTTTCGTTCAAATTTCGAAAAAAAATTACCTGTTTCCGGAAGTTATTGTATGTCCTGTGCACATCTGTCGCTATCTTACATTTAGTTTAGAACAATTGTGTGTTTTGTGTATGGGGGTCAACGCCTAGGACTTTACAAAAAGTAAGTAATTTTAATTTTTAAGTAAAAACGTGGGTGTTATACAGTCTAAAGCTGTCACTTTGTATATATTTCACTACATTCCTTATTTTTGTGCTTTCATCGGATGGTACGTGAAGCGAAAATCCTAAAATAATTTTTCTTTTCTAGTTTTACGCACACTACTAGTACTAGCCTAAAGAAGCGTGTATTTTGAGCTGATTTTAACCACTGTAATTTTTTCTAATTTTCGCTTATCGAACATTTTTAAAAAAATTACGTTTTGTTTATACAGATGGATAAGTTCGAAATTGTTGTCAGGCGTTATAATCTGGTAGGGCGACGCCTTAATTTCAAGATCAAGGCCGGACCAGAAAATAAGGATGCAAATGACTGGGTCAAAATACCACTTAAGGATGCAATCCTGCACGCCTCGCAGGACCTGCTACCCACGGACAGGGCCGCGTTCACCTTTAGTAACCCGGCCTTCCAAAAAGGAGAGGGCTGGTTGTCTTTTAGGGAAGCATCGAATGTAGCATTTATTTGTTGATTTTAATTGTGAGTTCTTTTGGGTGAAAACAACCCTTCAACGTAAAACCCTGAATGTCGAGTACTATCTTCATCGCTACACACCACTGACTAACGAAAATGTTTACATGAGATTTCTAATAATTTATCTCAAAGGCAAATACTCCACGCAATCGTGAATGATGATGCAATAGACTCGAGTTTTTCTGGAAAACCCTCTGTGCTTTCTATGTCTAACTTCACGTCCACCGTATTGGTTTTCATTGATTTCATTTCTTCGGGAATAATCGATGACAAACAGCGGAGCGTGCTTTTTGTAATCTTTGTAGTTTAGTAGAGGTTGTTTGTCTCGAACATTCATAAAACTGGGATAAAATTCTGTATAGTTATTGAATGCATCCACGTAATCATTTTTAAAATTCAATCTGAGCCGTTCGAATGGGTAATAGTCTCTGTTCAAAATCAATCTTACGTCAGATATGCTCACGTGATCGAATCTTGAAGAATCAGTTGTGGAGTTATCTTTACGCTTAGTTTGAAATCCAACGATTACATAACGGGGACACTCCACCGCCGCAGAGGTTTCGACAGACCAGATTTCGTGAGAGGCGGCAGCTCGTGCATTTCCCATTTTCGAAATGGTATAATTATTGGTTTGTCTATTTTTATCGATTCCAACAGATCTAATCTAATCATGTCGCTTGGTTGAATATGTTTCACTTTTAGTTCAATGTTATTAATTGTCAATTCTGCCGATAATTCTCCCTCCGTGTTTGGCGTTTTTTCCAACAGCAGGGAATTATTATCGTTACGGGCTGGAATTAGTCCTATTGTTTGCTTTCCGCAAATTGCATATTGATAATCGTTAAAAATGCCGAATAAATGTTTAAGAGGTATTCTTATGCTGAACGTTCCAACGTCGTTTACTGCTAAACCTTCATGAGGATAAGACCATCCTGAAGTTATCAGATATCTGTCAGAGTTGGGAGGATAGCACAAATACGCTCTTATGGCGCTTGCAATTCCCGGGTCTCGCACGCTCTCCAATGCCTTACTGTTTATTTCATAGGAGACAGTCGAATAGAAATGCACCTGCGTTATTGGCGAGTTTCCCAGTTAACCACATTTGACGTACAACGTCAATTTAACGTATTTTTATAACATAAAAATACGTAAAGAAATTACGTTTCTAGAGTAGCGTTAAAATAACGTCCTTATTTCGGCATCGTTAACCACATTTGATGTATAACGTCAATTTAACGTAAAAAAATACGTAAAGAAATTACGTTCCTAGAGTAGCGTTAATATTACGTCATTACTACGATACCCAGCTAACCACGAATTACCTATAACGTGTTATTTTAATAACGTAACAAATACGTAGCTCAATTTACGGAAATATAACTTTATAAATACATAAAAAATGACATAATAAAAATAAGTAATAAAACTATAGCGTCAATATTACGTTATTACTACGGTACAGATACTCCCGAATAATAAAACTTGGACCAAGGTTTTTGGGAAATCACAATAGAGTCCTTTCCTGAGACGATTAAGATCCTTTTGGCTTTGTCCCATCGGTTACATGAATTTTTAGGCACCCTTTATTTTATTTCTATTTATTTCTGTGAAGTCATCGAGATTCTAGCTTACACTGTTTTAGGCAATATTTTTCAAGTGCTTCGATAGCTTAGTTGGAAAAAGCGTCGACAATAATTCCGATGTTCGTAGGTTCGAACCCTGGTGTTGGTATGCGAATTTTATTTTTTATGAGGTTATATCCACGTTAAGTTTATGAGGTTATTTCTACGTCAGTATATTAACGTCACTCTACCGGACTTTTTGTCATAATTATAACGTTTGTTTAACATAATTTTCCTAACGTTATAAGGATATTTTATAACGACATTTTGACGTAGTAAAACCGTGGTTTGGTTAGCTGGGTTACACGAACCAGTTCCACCGGTCTTAGTTAACTTTCCCTTAATGCAAATGGAGGCGTCATACATTAATAGCCAGGAATCACCTTGATTAATTATGATCTCCACGACATCGTTGTTTGTAAATAATTTAACAAAGGGATAGTAGGTGCTCGTCTCCAGCCGTTGAATGGATTCGTCAAAATTTGGGTTTCGATGCACGTCGAAAACTTGGGGTGTCAACGACATGGTAACCGAGAGATTTCAAAAATAAACGATTCTCGACAGTAAGATTTTGGTTGCGATCTGTGCACTTTAAAGGTGCGACTGATTGTGGTGCTCGAGCATAGTTTCGATCGTTTTTGTACGGTTGGTATCTATTGTCAAAGACTAGACCCATCAAGACAATCTCTTTAATTCCAATCTCACAATAATTTCTTCTCCCCGAAAATTTACCAACTCAAAATTTTGATCGAGAATCGATAGCGTAATATTATTGAATTCTCGCTTAGTCACCGGTACTTACAGAAGATTTCTGGGAGTTTCGTCTACCGCGTACCCCGGATCGGCTCCTATGGCAATCTTGTATAATATAGTATGCGTGGGACGATTATTATAATATGATCCGACGGATATATTGGTATCTATATGCACAGTTCTAACTTTAACAATGTTAACAGGCAAATCCGACGCGTGCACTATGCCCGGTTGTAACACACGCTCCGAAAACCCCAAAGTTTTTCCTATGGAGCCTTCAGTTTGAAAATCTATGGCGTACTTTTCGCTGTAAACTTCTGTGGAAAACTCAACCCCTTTTTGGTGGTAGTTGGCGAGCGGTATTATACGGAGTGAGCCACAAGTTATTTTCTTTTAGTGTGGGCCTAAGGGTGTATGACGGAAACACAGGGATAGTTTAATATATATATTAAAATTAAATACGAAACAGTAAATTGAGTTAACAAAATACAGTTTAAGAGGAAGTTTAAAACCTGTGCAATAATTATTAATGAATAAAATTAAAAATCTATGAATTCGCACCATGCTACACTCAAGATATCCGAAATATGACCCTTTTCTAAGTAACAAAATCCAAACGTTTCGAAAGGTACACTGATAAACAATAAAATTTAAAATAAGACACAAGACAATATGACAAAATGGCACAAATACATAAACTATGGCATAAAATGACAACCCTTCAGATTAAAAATACAAAAATTGCAAAAGATTATACCAAAATAGAATAAAATTAATTGATGACTCTGTATAACTTTGCTTAATTTCCAGTTCAACTAACTTTTGTTCACTCTGTTTTTTTACCTAACTTTTGTTCACTCTGTATTTTTTCTCGCCTTGTATTTTTCTCTCATCGTGTGTTCTTAGTTCTACGAGATCACGTGATCAAAACATTAAGGCCCTTTTGGATTTTTTGTCACATCCTGAGTCAGAGCGTGACATAGGTCATCGGCGCACGCGCCTTAGACCCGACGTCACAGCGTGTATCAACGCATGCGTCTTAATTCTTGTCACACCCTGTACATTGTGTTTATATTTTTCTCTCATCCTGTGTTCTTAATTCTACGAGATCACGTGATGAAATTATTAAGGTGCTTTTGCATTTTTGTCACCTCTTGACGTCAGAGAGTTGCGATAAGAATATTACGTCATACCTGAATTTTATATCGTATTTTATGTTTGGAAATGTTTAGAACTATATTTTCTATATTTTGTGGGTGAACACATTTTATTCTTATCAGAACACTGTATATTTTTGAGGATACCTTATTTATTCTTACCTGAAAATTATATTTTTATTTTTAAGTAATTATGCAGCGAGATTAGGCTACCTATTTTAGATATCTGATCTTATCTAAAAAAAATGTAATTTACCTGTTGTAGTATTTTTAGATACTTGAAAATTTCATTTTTATTAAGATTATATTTTTCTATCTCAAGACATCTCTAGATCCTCGGAGCTTTAACGCTACCTGATAGGTGTCCTCTCAAGCGCTCGGGCGCGCCCGTACGATGACGCGATGCCTCGCCCCCCGAATCGGTTATATTCGTATAACCTCGGGGACATTCGGGCCTCGTGACTAATAAGGAGATAAGATCGTATATGGGCGTTTAACATGGGAAAGCTGGCCTCGTTCCCCCCTAGCTTATCTACTGTTATAGCTCACTAAAAAGTGCCTTATTACAAAACTAATATTTGGTTCAGTACGCTTTTGAGCAAAAACTAACTGAGAATTATTTAATATGTCACAAAATGTTTCGCAAAGTTATAGTATTATAGAAAAAGGTAATGAAGAGGCCTTATGTGAGTGTCTCACTTAAGAGTGAAACAACCCTATAACTTCCTTAATTTTTAACAGACCAGAACGAAATTTTTACCAAAGGTAGATGGCATTGTTGCCTACTTATTTCCAAACGAGGCTAAAAATCCGAAAGTCATATTAGGCATTTTTTTTAAATTTACTAGGGATAGTTGTTCAGAATGGATTCAGAACCCTAAATACAAAATTTTGTCAAAATCAAAAAATATTAAATAAATAAAAAAAATTTAAATTTAAATTTTTAAAATTTGTTTTGTAGCTTTTATTTTAAAATAATTACTTTATGAAAACAACTTGCTTTCAAAACTTCCATGGCACGCTTTTCTAAACGCAGAAAATTATTAAAGTGCTGTTTTTGGAATTTAATTTTTTTGACAAAATTTTGAATTTAGGGTTCTTAATCGATTCTTAACAACTTTTTCTAGTAATTTTTTTGAAAAAAAAGCCTAATATTACTTTCGGATTTTTAGCCTCCATTGTGGCATCGTAGGTGGCTTTGACTTTGGAGTAGGCAACTAATTTTTTTGGGAATAAGTAGGCAACAATGCTATCTACCTTTGGTAAAAATTTCGTTCCGGTTGGTTAAAAACTAAAGAAGTTATAGGGTTGTTTCACTCTTATGTGAGCACTCTATAGAATAAATGGAGACTAAATGAATATAGGTAGTGTAACATAATCTGCGAGATAGTATACATAAAAAGGTAAATATGAATAGTCAGTATATAAGTATATAAGTATATAACTATAGGTACAATAACATTGTATTTTAGAATAATTACTATTTTGGATGATATCTAAGAAGCAAAAAATTTCGTTGCAGAAATTTAGTCAGACTGAAATCCTTAATGGTGAAGAAATTATTGGAATTAGACAGACGTAAATTAAAACCAAAGCGATAAGGCACACAGAAAACATTGGCACTGTCATTGTTCGAATATATTTTCTAAATTAAAGAAGAGCTTTTATAAATTATTTAAATATGTTTTTGAAAGAGCGATTGAGGTATCTTGCTTGCTTAATGCTATATATGCTAATGCAATTTTTATGTATTCTCCTGAAAGAACTTACCACATTATGAAATAAAACTTGTGATTAGGTACCTGCTAGTTTATTCTAGCATGTATTTTATTTGTTTTGGACAACAGGAAAAGAAATAATGGTTTATAATAATAAAACAGTTTTTGTTTAATTTGGAAAGTTTTTAATCGATATTTTAGACATTTGGTGAAGGTGCTGGTATTAATTTAATCTTAATCTGTAAAACTTAAATTCCCTCCATTCCCTTCCTGCACCTCCTCCCATACGTACATTTTTTTAAATATCTACATGCATGTAAGTTACGTATGTCTTCTGTCCTTTGGAAAAAAAATTGTGGAATGTTTCTGTGGCAACGTACATCAATAGCATATTTTAGGTTATAAAGATAGTCAAGCTCATCAGCTGGCATCAAGATATTTCAAAAAATGAACGTGGGAGCAGGTGTGGGAAGGGAATAGGTTTTATAGATTATAATTAATACCAGCACCTTCACCAAAAGTCTCAAATATCGATGAAAACATTATTTTCAATTAAAACATGTTTATTCTTTTAAATCATGATTTCTTTGCTGTGCCAATAACAAATAAAATAAATGCTAAAATAAACTAGCTAATCGCAAGTTTTATTTCATAATTTGGTAAGTTCTTTCAGGAGAATACATAAAAATTGTATTAGCAGAGCAAGATATCTCAATTGTCGTTTCAAATACATATTTAAATGATTTATAAGAGCTCTTCTTTAATTTAGCAAATATATCCGAACAATGGCAAAGCCAAAGTCTTTCTATGTAGCCTCGGTTATACATCTGTCCAATTCCAATAACCAATAATCTGTTCACCATTGAGGATTGGTCTGCGTATATTTCTGCAAAGAAATTCTTTGCTTCTTATATATCATCCAAAACAGTTGTTGGTGGCTGTGCACTAGGAATTTGAGTTAATTAATCTAAAACACAATGTTAGTATATTATTAAGTGCACTGAATCACATATTAGTTTTGTAATAAGGCACTCTTTGGTGAGCTATAACGAATGTTTGCAAGCTTATGCGCATATTTGTTGATTTTCTTGAATTATTTCAGAGGTAAGATGACACTGTCATTGTTAGTGTCATATTTTCATAGGTACTGCTTTGATTACTCTAGCAAAAATTGGTTTGCAAGCCTATGAGGCCATATTCCACGTGGTTTTTCCTTCACGACAAAGTCATTACTTTTACGCAAACCAATCGAAATTTTCTGATGACATTTATTGCAACAACTCTCCTAATAAAGGAACCCTAGTCCTAAATGAATATAATGTAACATCTGCGAGATAGTATACATAATAAGGTAAATATAAATAGTCAGTATATAAGTATATAGGTCCAATAATATTATAATTAATAAATTAATATTGTAAGAAGCAAAGAATTTCGTTGCAGAAATTTACGCAGACTGAAATCCTTAATGGTGAATAAATTATTGGAATTAGACATACAACACCAAATAAGGCACTCTTTTGTGAGCTATAACGAATATTTGCAAGCTTATGGGCATATTTGTTAATTTTCTTGAATTATTTTAGACGCAAGTTGACACTGTCATTATTAGTGTCATATTTTCATACTGCTTTGATTACTCTCTCAAAAATTGGTTTGCAAGCTTATGAGGCCATATTTCACATGGGTTTTTCTTGACGCCAAAGTCGTTACTTTTACGCAAACCAATCGAAATTTGCTGATGATATTGATTTCAACAATTCTCCTAATAAAGGAACCCTAATCAAGAGGATATTAAAGGTTATAAAGATAGTCAAACTCATCAGCTGGCAACATGATACTTCAGAAACTGAACATAGGTAGAGGTGTTGGAAGGGAATGGAGGGAATTCAATTTTTATAGATTAAAATTAATACCGTCTCCTCCACCAAAAGTCTAAAATATCGATTTAAAAACATTGCAAATCAAACAACTCATTATTATTGTAAATGACGATTTCTTTGCCAGTGCCCATAACAAATAATATAAATGCTAAAATAAATAACTAGGCAGTTAATCAAAAGTTTTATTTCGTAATTTGGTAATTTTCTTTGTCCTTTCAGGAGAGTACTAAAAATTGCATTTACCACACTATTTCAACAATTTATATAAGATCTCTTCTTTAATTTAGAAAATATATCCAAACATTGGCAAAGCCAAAATCTTCTTCTATGTAGACTCCGCTCTGGTTTTAATTTATATCTGTCCATTCACTACTGAGGATATTGGTCTGCGTATTGGTCAGCAACGAAATTCTTTGCTTCTTAGGATATCATCCAAAATAGTTACTGGTGGCTGTGCGCTAGGAATTTAGGTTAATTAATTCAAAATACAAAGTTATCTTATTAAGTTATAAGCGTCGACTGAAGAGTGAATATAAATATGTATAAGGTATACTTCTGTAAGTAGGTATACTGGCTAAGTATTTATCTTACCTTTATCTGCTCGCAGATGTTACTTTATTCATTTAGTCTCCATTTATTCTATTAGGCCTCTTCATTGCCATTTTCTATAATAACTAATAATAACTTTGCAGAACATTTTGTGACATTTTTTGCAATGGGCACTCTTTAGAGAGCTGCAACGAATGCTTTTTTTATTTTCTTGAATTAGGCATTTTTAAGTTAAAATGAGACTGTTGTACCTAGCACGATAGACTTTCCCACGGCATGTCATTGCGCATCTTGTGACGTCAGTTGCGAATCAGAATTTAAATTGCTCCATATGTTTTACACAGCAATAGATACTTTTTTATGGGTTTTTGCTTATTTATTTTAAATAAATCATGTTAAAAATATGTAGAATTTATTACTAGATAAATGAATGAATATTCTGTTGATAAAAAAACACACTTAATTTGATACGCTGACTGCACATACGCTGACTGCACATACGCTGACTGCACATCCCGGCATTTTTGGTCTATTTCAAAGCACTGTCGAGCTGGACTGACGATCAGTCAGCTTTTTTTCTTGACACATTAAACTGTAAACTATAAAAAATTGTAAAACACAACCGCAGCCGCTGCATTATTTAGAATTCGTGATTCGCAACTGACGTAGATGCGCAGAGATGCCTTGTTTTCGGATTCGTTAGTGACATACCGTGGGTAAGTGTATCGTGGTACCTAATACCTACCTACTGCTTTGATCTCTCCCAAAAATTTACTTGCAAGCCTATGAGGCCATATTCCACATGGTTTTTCGTTTACGTCAAAGTCGTTACTTTTATTCCAAACCAATTGAAATTAATAGCTTTGTTTGGTATATTAAACTAGTGTACAAGGTTACACTTCTTGTATATTTAGCGGTTTGTTACAAAGAGTGTTACTCTGGACTAGGTGTTTGGTATGTAATTTAAGTGCAAAAAAGTGCACACTAGTACACACAGATTACCTGCCCAAAGAGGAGGAGTAAAGTCGTGTCGTTAGATGCAGTCGCGCGAAATACTTGAAAAGTCAAATGAATTGACCTTTTTCTGCCAACCTAACCTGACCTCAGAAATATAATTTCTGATAAAAGTGTCGTTTATTATTTATTGGACCACAATAATTAAAAAAGAGTGTTATTATACAAAACCGAAACTGCACTGAATGACACTTTCTGCACCAAACAGTTTAGAACTAGTGTACACTAGTTTACACCACTTTAATGTACCAAACACACCTCATGTACTAATGGTTAGTTCTTAGACAAAACGTTGGAGACATTGTAGTACCTACTCGGATCAGAAATAATCAACAAAACATTTCCGGTTTATAGCGCCACCTGTCGCTGAACTACTGCGGTTGAATAAAATCCTTTAGGAGATAGACAAAGGTCTGTGGTTATAGGTCTGTGGTCTGTGATTCCCTATCGACTTTTGTCTATTTTATGATTCCCTTAACAACCTTAACCTCTCTTTTTGTGTCTTCAAATTCAAAAATATATTTTGATCTGTTATTGTATCAAAGGTTGAAAATGCTCGGAAATAAAGTCAAAATTATTTGCCTGCTGTTCTCGGAGTCAGATGTTTTATGAATGCACAATGTTAATAACAAAGGGATTCATTATAAAACATCCATAGCTATAGGCTTGTTGCTCTTTGATGTCGGAGGAAGATTATTGCTATTATTGTCCATGGTAAGTGGTAAATGATACATAGTTTATACCATGATGATTTTGTTTCCTGTCCTTGGTTTCACTGAGAGACAAGTAATGAATGTAATTCGTTTTAAAACATAAAATGAAGCTGTATTTTTAGATTGACGTAACGCGAGAAGTTGAAATGTATCTAGCTATGAAATAGGAGGCCATTTATACATCAACGTAATATATGCCATAACGGAACGTTTCCATAAGAAACTTGTCAACATTTAAGTGGGATTTATAGATCAACGTGACATATAACCATGTATAAAATTAAACAATACCTACTTGTGTGGCCAGCCGTAAGGTAAATGTAAGATGGTAAGTGTATGTGATATGTGGCAACGAAGACGAAATAATAGTAATTGTCCTCCTCTCCTGCACAAGTATGTGGTTGCTTCTAGTTTGGAGTATTGTGAGGGTGAGAATTATTATTACTATTATTATATATGTATGGCAATTTATGTACCATAATGTAGGGTAGCGTAGTACATTCTTGCTTTTAACTAATGAAAACACTGGAAACACATTCCTGTTGGAAATGTATGGTCCTGGAAAAGTAGTCGACATGGCGACTTGCAGGAAAGAGTAAGAAAAAAAAAGAAATTTAGGTAACTGAAATCGCTTTATTTTTTCTGGAGGCACTTTCAAGCATTATTTGCCAACGTTAACTATCCAATTTTACTATTTACAAAGGACTTTCAAATTTGTGGCTACATTGAACATGACCGATAGATTATTATCGGTAAAACAGAATGTTTTTATCTTACTGAACCATTAAATATATATTTTTTACATTTTACAGGAATAAGGAACAAACAGAATAATGTATGCAATGGTATCTAACCTACAACATCCAATATTTTACTTAACGGAGTCATGCTGCTCTCAAAGTACGAGAGCGTTGACTGACATCTATTTTCCAGAATGTGAAGCTATAGCCTTGAGAAAAGTCTTATAAATACATCAGTCAACGGTGAGAGTTCTTGATATTACATATACCTACAGGGTGAGTCATTTCTATCGTCCTGACACTATGTGATGGTATTTTTGAAAATAAATGGGGTTTTCGAGGGTTTCTGTTAGAACGTTTTAAAATAATTATTTTCTGAAACTAAAGGTTTATACACCCATATTTGTAAAAAAATTGTTCTAAAATGATTTTTCTAGAAATTGTTAAATATTGTTTACAAAAGCTACAGACACCTTGTATGTTGTACGTACATATACAGGGTGTCCCACTTAAAATAGTTTTCATTATTCACCTCCTTTATTTTTGAGTTTAGAAGAGAAAGATTCAATTCTCGTTCAGATCAGTATTAAATCGTATGAAATCTTCTACAGTTGTAGATGATTATCTTACATACCGCTTGTCTCATATGTCCGGGTCGTCATACAACTTTGTTATTTGGTATGGGAGGACCTATATTTTTGTACAATTTTCTTTTGCCAAAAAATTAGAAATTAATTTGATGAACCTGAACATTAGGGCCATTTTTGCTGAACAACACAGATTTATTAAGGGGAGGTCTTGTGTAACTAATCTTTCAACATTATCCTGTTAGGCTTTGGTTGACCACGGGCAGACCAACGTCATGTATACTGACCTTGAAACGGTCTTCGATTGAGTAGATATACTATACTATAATCGAAACTGGAACCATTTGGTGCAATGCCAGACCGTATATCTTTTTTCAAGTCATATTTGATCGAACGTCAGCAGCTTGTAGAAGTTGGGGGTTACAGGTCTCATTATTTCATACCTACTTCAGGAGTACCTCAGGGCTCTAACCTAGGTCCACCACTTTTCTTAATCTTTATTAACGACCTTATTGGTAAACTCGAATGTGAAAAACTTATGTAAGTACGCCGACGATCTCAAAATATTTAAAGGCATATACTCGATGACTCTATACATTTACAACGTTGGTGCACCATAAACAGACTCAGCGTCTGAATGTTTCCAAGTGTAATGTGATTACCTTCACTAGAAAAAAAAACCCTCACTATTTTGACTTGTATTGATAATAACAGCTTGGACAGGCTTGATAGCGTTAATGATTTGGGAGTATATTTCGATAAAAAGTTTACATTCATGCCTTATATTCAATATCTCGTAACTTGGGCGCCCAGAATACTTGGATTTATAATTGGAAACGAAAGGCATTTTGGAACTACACACACATTCAGACTTTTATATCAATTCTTCGTCCGTTCAAAGTTTGAGTGTGGTGTCCTGATTTGGTCACCCATTTATACTTCTCACAGCCACGTCATAGAGTCTGTTCTGATTTCTAAAGTATCTTGTATATAGGGAGAATGGGCATTATACACCTAGAGGTTTCGACCACCGCTTGCTCTTGGCTCGTTTTAACGAGATTTCTTTAAGTAATAGGTGGAGGGTCATCTCAACATTTTTATACCACCTGTCCACAACTTAGATTGTCCTATTTTATTACAAGAAATTAATTTTTAATACCTCGTTTGGAAGCTACACATACTGTAGTCTTATAATGTATCAGAATCCAATTTACAGAATGTGTCGGTACTTTGAGTCCTTGAGAAGTAATGTTTGTGATATTAACTTTGATTTGTTAGCTTATATTTTAAACACCTTTTTATTTGCAGAATAGTTATTAGTTTTCACATTTGTACTATTGTTGTCAACTAAGCTTACATACAGCTTGTCATATATGTTTCATACAATAATTATCGTATGAAACAAAACTAATTTGGAACTTTCCGGTAAATTCAAAAATGTTGAAAAATGCAGACCTTCCCATACCAAATAACAAAGTTGTATACAACCTATACATATCTGATAAGCTCTATAAAAGATAATCTCTTAAACTGTAGAAGATTTTATACTGTTAAATTTTTATTTGAAACTTTTTCTGAATCTAAAATAAAGGAGATAAATACCCAACGAAAACTATCTTAAATGGGACACCCTATATATCTTGGAGTCGATTATAAAGAAGACAATCATAGTAAAAAAGCTTTCTCAATTAATTGAAATCAAAGTACAGTCGAACTAGGTTATAATAAATAATCTCTAAGGGATCGTGAAATTGGTTCATAATATGTAATATGACGTTCGTTATAAAAGCCAAACAAAAAAAATATCTTGTCCTACTTGAACATTTTTATTCTGCAAATGACAGAAAATTCAAAATGACTAAGTCACTAAGGCACCATCTCTGTACGTAATTTTTTCGATGCGATGGTAATAGTTGTTATTTTCTAAAATTTATTTGTGGCGCAATTGGGTTTTTCGCCACCAAACTGATTGAAAGACAACTTTTTCAAGTTGCCTCGAAAATTCATAAATTCTTAACACTGAATGAACGAAACTTTAAACGTGTAACTCAAAAAATAACTTCAACAAATTTGTTTCCTGAGCTTTCGGAGAATAAATCTTCCTCCTTTCTCAGAGATCATGTCACGTCCACAGATTAAATAATATAATATATGAAAAAGATTGGAAACTCAAAATTCACGATTTCTAGTTGTGACTCGGGCCACGAGCGGCGCTGGCGTCGCCGAGCGCGAGTATATTCCATTTCATTTGAATTTTTAAATTGGCGTAATATCCGCCAAGTGTTTACTTCGTTGCGCGCGAAAAAATTCGCAACATAATACACATTTGGCGGATACTAAAACTACTACTAATGTAGAAAAAGCAGTTTATTTATAATATACACATCTAATTATTACATGAAATAAATTATACAAACTACATTTTAATAATAATATAGTCATTACTAGTGTATAACGACGTCCTTTTGGTTTTTTACACTGTTGTGTAATTTGGCTCAATATGAAATTATAGCTTGTCTTATTTAACTTGCCCATCAAACAGTTTTCAGACTGTAAATTCTACAACTTGTGCCAGATATTCACTCTCTGACCTATTTCTTGAGTACAATGAGTCTGCAAAAGATTTCTAATTTTGGACAAATATTTTCTCTTCTGAAGGATTACTTTCTCTTTCTCTGTAGTTATTAATGATGTCTTTTTGATTTCGGCTCAACAAATCTTTGCGTTGAATTTCTGGTATCCACGCTAAAAAAAGCTGTAAAAGAAAAACAAATCAGTATAATTGTACTGGTTGAGTTAGGGGATTTTCAATGGAAAGTTTTACATTCTTGGAGAAGAAAAATTATTTTAGCTGGCTAAAATATAATTGAATTACCTATCGAATTGTGGGAAAAACCCTGCTAATTTTACCCAAAGGAAAATTCATTGACAAACTACATATATTAAATCTCAAGCAATAAAATATTTTGCATTTTATTATTCAAAATTAAAATGACGCGCAAAACAATGGAATAAAGTCAACAAACCCTCATGACGACATATCACTGCCAACTTTTGCAAAAGTTTGGCGACTTTGGTATTGCCAACCTTGCTCAGTAACGCCCGAAGCGCCGCTCGTGATCCGAGTCACGAACTAAAGAGTGCCCAGGCCCTGGTCACGTCAGAGTGAAGTGACAGATTAATAAATTTCAGGTTAAAATGTCATGACAACAGAAACAATAGCCTAGCCACCTGCCTGATATTGTACCCTGTGTTCTATCTAATTATCTATACTAACTTCTCTTTGAATAAGTGGCAATAATGTTTTACTGAATTCCACTGAACATTCAGCAACACAGTTGCCCGTATTTCCTAGAATAAATGCAGATTCTTTAATTTTTCGTCTATTTCCTACTCCTTCTTTTAGAATTGGTTTGGAACTATCCCACAATATCCTATGATTGTTATTAAAGGAATGTTCACATATTTTTGATTTCAAAATTTGATTTTGCCTTATATAATTTTTATGTTCTTTTAAACGAACGTTAAATGGCCTACAAGTCTCCCCAACATAGAACTTTCCACATTCACAAGGAATTTTATAAATGCAATTTTTTGAACTTTGTAACTCATTAAATGGTTTTGTTTTAACTAGCATGGATCTTAATGTATTTTTGGTTTTAAATACTGTTCTGACATTAAAACGATTGCCTATACGTTTTAGCTTATCTGATAGTCCAGGAATATAAGGAATTATTAAATTTACTGGTCGGTCCACCAGATTTATTTCTCTAATTCTATTAGCATTGTTATTTTGTTGGCAATCCTGAAAAACTTGCTCAACAAATTCAATAGGATAACTATTCTTCTCAAGAACATGTTTTATATGTTTAATTTCCTCCTCAAATTTTGTGTTATTAGAACAAATCGTTCTAGCTCTGTCATACAAACTTTTAATTACTCCTTTTTTAACACTAATATGATGATTGGAGTTGAAATGGAGATATCTATTAGTATGTGTTGGTTTTCTAAAGACACTAGTTTATATATTATCTGATTTCAGTATAGTCACGGTGGTTTGTGCTATTAGATATTTGTGTAGTTCTTCGATAAGTACTTTTTGGAGATCTATTATGGTTAGGTGTGCAGCCTGCGGCTATTCCGTGACTACCAGAACAAAATGTTTGGGGAATAACATTCCTTCGGTAAGTACTTTTGTAAACCGGAAACGGCATGCCGCCATATGCAGAGACTGGACCGGTCCAGCGTAAAGCCCAAATTTGCTCCTTCCTGGGGTTCTTTATTCATAGTGCCAGTTGGTAAAACAGCTACTGTGATTGTTTAATATAAAATAATAATAATTGTTTAATATAAAATAAAACCACTTGGGGCAGGCCAGCCTAGTATTTATAGTTTGTTGTTGCTGTACCATTTACTAGTAGTAGTAGTCTAATATCTCTCTAACACTGGGGGTCCTGCCCATAACTTGTAAATCGCCCCTCGATCTGAGCTTAATTTGCCACATAAGATTGAAACATAGTAGCATTCATTCTTCCAGGATTTGCAGTTTTTGCTATACCTTTATAACCCTAAATAAAAGAATTATTAAATCAATTAGCTAGCGCTTTATAAATGGCACACATGCAAGACAATGTTATTATTTGTCTCATGCCAACGATCACATTAATATTACAACAAATGTGATTACGATTGCACCCACAGAACAATTACACCTTTAAATAACATAATAATCACCATATATAATTTATATATGATAATCACCTATCCACAGAAAATTAACGAGTTCCGTTGTGGTTTTTATTCATACAATCGAAAACATTCTGTCAAATTCGTACTCTAGTTATTAAAACTTATTTCCGATAAAACCGGCAACGTCTTCCTCTTTCTTCCCAGTATTTGAATTTGGCGGGCTGTGCCACATAGAGGGCGCAGCGTTGCCAAACGTAATTTGATGTGGCGATAATTTGATGTGGTGATAATTTGGTGTGGAGCATTTTCGCATTACTGCCACTTTGAATCGCCGAGGTGCTCCGCTAAAGGGAAGAAGTTTTTGAAAACATCAAAAATCGCTTAGGTTTGTATCCCAACCCATAGTTAATTGGACGTACTATATGTAGTTACTTTAATAGAAATTATCAACTGATTTTATTGATGTGTGATCCAAATTAGATATTTTCGTAGGTAGTAAATAATAGAAAGTGAATGTAAGAATAAAACTGCAGAGTATATTTAGAATTAAAAATGTGCTTTCATTTAATAATTATTACATTTATTTCTATTAGTAACAAAAAACTGTCGGCAAAGAAGCAAACACAATTTCAACTTACTTTAAGGTAAATCAGCTTATATTTAACCAATATTGCCTCTACAAATAATTATTATACTTATCTTATCATAGGCAACTGAAATAAGAAAACAAACGAAAATAGCTGCCAGCCTATACCTGTTATATCCTCCATATATGTTATGATTTTAACAAATTAAAATAAATAACAATAAACAACAAAATATCTATTAGTTTATATAATACCAAAAAAACCATAAATAATGCTAGCAGGGCTATAAGTTACCCTTTTACAGGTTTGTATGTGAATGTGTAAACCTAACGACTTAAAAACAACAAGACCAAGACATAACCAATTTTTGTATATTTTTCACATAAACATAAAGTCCCCCGTAAAGAAACAAACGAAAACCAGTTAAACATTTACATAAAACAAAACATACACAAAAATAGGATCAAAAAATATGTACAAACTAAGCGTGACACAAAACACTTGGGAAATGAAAATAGCACATCTTTTTTTTCAAAATGGGACTACAAGTTCATTTATTATATTTTTAATTTGTTAAAATCATAACATATATATAACAGGTAGGCTGGCAGCTATTTTCGTTTGCTTTCTTATTTCAGTTGTCTATGAGAAGAAAAGTATAATAATTATTTGTAGAGGCAATATTGGTTAAATATAAGCTGATTTACCTTATAACATGTTTTAATGTAAGTTGAAATTATGTTTGCTTCTTTGCCGACAGTTTTTTTGTTACTAATAGAAATAAATGTAATAATTATTAAACGAAAGCAAATTTAATTCAAAATATACTCTGCAGTTTTATTCTTACATTAACTTTCTATTATTTACTACCTACGAAAATATCGAATTTGGATCACACATCAATAAAATCAGTTGATAACGATTTTTTTTTATGTTTTCAAAAACTTCTTCCCTTTAGAATGAAACGCGGCTAGCAGCATAATACAGAGGCAGTGCAGTAGGCGGTAGTTGTTGAGTAAAGTAAAATATGGTAAAATAGGTTGATAAGGGGTTAATGTAAACAGTGGCATTGTAAGACTTTTTGCCGTTTAGTGTTACGACATTATTTTGTAGCCAAATTGATAAAAAATTGTTTTGAGCAAGCAAGAAATAGGCTTCAAAAATTTTTTTTTAGAAACCTTTAGCCTCTGCTTGCCAAACGCTACCAGATTTTTCTCTGCCTTTTATGTTTTAGAATAAGTATTTGATAACAAGCAAAATGAGCTACAGTTTGTTCATAACACTTCACGTTTACTGGGTTAGTCATCTCGTATCGAATTAATTTTCGAGAAAATTGCGAGCCTCTGCTCGCAAAACGCTGCCGATTTTTTTCTCTACCTTTACATTTTTAAAATCAACTTTAAATAAAGAAAAAAATGGGCTATAGTTTATTTATGAAACTGGACGTTTAGTATTTAGTCAACTCGGGTCGAATTGAAAGGCCTCTGCCGAGGCGAAAGCTGCCTTTTATTTTCTCTGCTAAGTCGGATTTATAATTCAAGGGAGGTCAGCTTTCGGACTGAAATGGAATTATTCGTGAAATTTAACGTTTACTAAAACGCACTTTTTGATAAATTTTAACCCCCTCCCCTAAGTTTAAGTGACCAAGTAGGGACGGCAGAGTTTGTGATATAGGTACTCTGGATATCAACCTAATATTAAAATATACTCAACCTTTTGTAAGACTTGATGACTAACTTTGTTCGTCACCTCCCGGTCTATAAGTTTTTGCGGGCAACGTAGTCAACACAAACTACACCCTGCTTAAAATAATTAATTCTTGGCTTAGAAGGTCTAGTTAGTGGTATATTAAGGACGAAGCAAACAAGTGTTTGCGGGCAACGTAGTCAAAACAACTACACCCTGTATAAAATAATCAACTTCCACCATAGCAGGTCCAGTTAGTGGTACCTTAAGGACCAAGCAAACAAGGGTTTGCGGGCAACGTAGTCAAAACAACTACATCCTGTATAAAATAATTAATTTCCGCCATAGCAAGTCCAGTTAGTGGTACCTTAAGGACCAAGCAAACAAGTTTTTGCGGGCCACGTAGTCCACCTTGTCAGTCTGCAGGTATCTAAAAGAAACAATATATTATTTTACCTTCGGAGCTATCCGAGGACGATGAATTGTCCTGTGTAATTTCCTTTTGTAATCTGGCATTATTTTCTTCTTCATGCGTTGTAGCTCTTCTATTGCTTTCCTTTTTCGCCAACTCGGCATTTTTAACACACTTGCACGTGAAGGCACTTAAAAATGAACTGATCGATAGTCGGTCCGGGATATAGGCAGCAAAAAGTTGTTTTTACTTTTAACACAGTGCGTGATTCACTTAAATTATGAAACCTACTATCGATCATAGAAGAACGTAGATGCGAGATTTTCTTGACTTCGATTTTTACATGTTTTGGTTTGGTTTTGTCGCGTGAAGAGGCTTTATTTTGTTGGTATTGCGTACTAAAAGGATTATAATCTTGCGGTTCTTCCCTGTCTTTATTATGCCATGTATTTTGTTTATTTTTCTCTCTTAATGAGGTTTCATGAATTTTACCGTAGATTAATTTTTTTTTTCGTTCGTCTATATATTGATTTAGAATTATTTCATCTGTGATGTCGAATAGGTCGAGTGCACTAGTATGACCATTATTTATGTCAAAAGGTCTTTAATTATTTACTCTATGAACAGAGTTATTCTATTCTAGAATTGCGTATTGCATTATTTGTTTTCTATTTGAATTTTAATGAGTAAGTTTTAAAACTCGTATATTATCAAGAAGAGTATTATGTAATCTTTCTATGTTACTGTTACTATAGGAGTTACCGGGGGTAGTAAAATGTAAATTGACAAGTTTGCAAAAATCTGGTAAAAGACTTGTTTTAAATTCGGATCCATTATCGCATGTATAATGGTCTTAGGGATACCAAAATGTGATACAAAGGTAAAAATTCCGTCTGTTACGTCGGTTCAGTTACAGGACTCTAAGTCATAAGCTTGAGCATATTTTGAAAAAACATCGATTATTGTTAAAAAATTTCTTTCCTAAAATTTGAAAAGTATCCATGTGGACTAATTCAAAGGGTTGTGTGGGGGTTGTGGTTAAAGCAAATTTTATCTTAGGTGGGTGCCTATCGTACTTTGCAGTATTACAAAATTCATATTTGTTAATATATTCGGTAATGTCATTTTTCATATTAGGCCAGTAATATATCTTCTTTAGAGTAATAGTGTTTCATTTATACATCTGACACGTTTTTTCAGTGACGTCTGTAAAAAATATTAGAAAATACTGTTTTATATGCACGATTTTTGAAAGTTTGTGCTAATAAAGTACAAATTCTTGGTTTCAAGTCGATTCCGCTTTTGTGAATATAAATACAATAATAAGTTTTAAGGGTTTATATATTCTTTAAAGAATTTTATTAATTCGTAAGCGTAATTCTTCAAAGTTAAGTTAACAGTTAGTCTAATTTTAATAGGGAAAGGATATGTTTTAATAACGTTATATCTTCCAGAATCTTTAAGATTAAATATTATTTGATTGTTATCGTTATATGTATTTAGACGATTTTCTGTAAATGGGTTACTTAAAATTTGATCTTTTATTGCAGAGTGAACAGTTTCAATTTCGTTTCTGTTTTCAATAAGTTATTCAATCTCTCCGGTAGGTTTAATTAGAATATCGGATATTATATTTATTTTTGGCTTAGAACGATTTTCATTTACTTCACGATTTACATCGGGGAATTTGGACTCTAAATATTCTTGTATTTCTCGATTAGTTATGGGATTATTCAAAAATTGAGGTTTGAGAAATTTTTCGATATCTTGGTCTACTTAAATCACCGGGGTTTACTAAAATTGATTGATCCTCAATGGCGTTAATATCATTGTTATTTTGACTTTTCCTAACTTTTTCCTTTTGCTGTCTTAAAAATTCGTTTAGCTTTAACTCAAATTCTAAGTCTGCGTTACTTACTTAAATATTTTTTCGGGAATATATTTTACTGATAGTTTATTTCCATCAAATGTACGTTCTCTATGGAATTTTATCGGTTCCTCAAAATTAACTGTTCGTTGGTTTTCATCTATAGAAATTTTCATATTTTTTGATAAGCCATATATAGGTTCAGGTGGATCTTCATTTGTTGAAAATATTGGATAAATTTCCGAAGTGTCATTATTTTATGGAACAAACAATTATTTCTACTGGTATAAATTCAAAAATAAAATTATTCGTTCTTTTAATTACCTTCCAATTTAATTGATTGAGTCCGCATCCGATTTTTGGCATTGCTAGATGTTTTATATTATTATTTACTATATGGTCTCTCAAATTTTGTAAACAAATAAATACATCACGGTACGTAGGTTTCTCATAGAAATATGAGATGGTTATTAAATAATAAATAAAACGTTTCTTATCATTTAAAATTGCTATTTGACCTACTTGTTTATTTTGATTTGAAAGAGTACTCGAGAGGTACTTCAAATTAATTATTTTTAACTTCTATATATTTTTATTATTATTATTATTGGTGCTTTCTTCAAATTCTTTATACTCTTCATCCTAATTATTAACGACTTCAATACTAACTTCATTTTTAAAATTATCATTGATATACCTCAACTTGATCTTTTTAGTAACTTTCGTAATATTCAGCTTCAATATTTTTAGTATTCTTCCTATTATTACTAATTATAACTTCGTTATTTTCGTAACATTCATAAGGTACATTATTATAGATAACTTCCTCATCATATCACTTTATGTAGAGCATAATAATTAATTGTGTCCGCGCGTAGTAGTTTATGATACACGGACGAAAAGTTGAGTTTTCGGACGGATGCAGACTTCACCAGCCGAGGCGCAGTCTAGACTGGGGAACCGCAGGAGTACGTGTATCATACAATATTTTTTATTCGAATGTGCTTAGATATATACACGCAATCACAATTAATTACTATGCTTTACATAATAATATGTCAAAATACAGTCAGGTATAAAAAAACTTGGGAAAATTTGCAAGGTCCTGGCCAGGTATAGCGCACGTACTTGGACCCTAGGAGGTGCCAGGAGACGTTGCGCCAACTTTGAGACCCTACCGGAAATAAACTATTGCTGATAGAAAAAAGCTGTTCAAAAAAATATCATAGGTAATTTTGTAGTGAACAATTTTTGTTAAGAAAATTTCGCGCTGTCGTTAGCAGAAAAAAGATATTAGGTGTGAAATAAAATTGAAAACTCCGCATAACTTTAAGTCTTTTTGCGAAGTCCAATGGGGACTCATTCTTAAACGGACTAACCATGAAGACGTCCTGTTCTAAACACTCTAAATTTCTATGATCGCCCAAGCATTGGTTTAGCTCATCCTTAATTTTTTCCCAGGTATTTAATTCATTTCTAAAACCTATTAACAATTCTGTATAGATTTCGGCACCCGTTGAAATTTCATTGGTCAGATCAAATTTTCCGGCCAATCATTAACGGAGGGCCGAATACGATACGGAATGTTAAAACGGTGCTCAAATGCAGTATGGAATGTGAAAACGTTGCATCACGTAGTGGGTATACATTATTACGTTTGTTTCGTAAAAATATGGTAGTATATACCTACCCAAAAAACAGTGTTTACTGCAGTTTTGGTAACATTATAAATAATGGAACAATTGAGTTAAGTAGCATATAGCTCATATATAGAGCAGAATTTTCCACCTCCACAGCAAGAGCCTAAATCAAAAAAGAGAAAGCGCAAGTTAGCAGAAACCGTAAGCAAGAATCAACCGAATGCCAAGTCTGACGGATCAGGTCATTAATAAAAAATACACAATATGCAGGGTGGTTGGTTATATTTTCCGTTATTTCCTTCTAACTTTTCAGGATTAAAACATATAAAAAAGTTGAAATACAAAACTTGTATGAAATTAAATAAAGTATAATTTTGGGTATTTTTCTATATTATTATATACGGTGTTCAGAATTTTAATTTTTTTTATTGAAATTGCAATTTTTTTTATTTTAATGTGGTTTGAAACTAATTTGTGACATAAATTTACTTCCGAAAAATCATGTATGCCTTGAAAATTTAGAAAAAAGTAATTTTTGTCGCCAGTAAAGTGCCCTTTTTGTAGGTTTTCTACAAAATGTTATTAAGGAAACTTGTTCAGAAGGAAAAACTGAGTAAATTTTAACGCTTTATTTTTACTTTTTTTCGAATAATACCCTTTCTGTGGCTTTCACCTCAAAATGTTATTAAGGGAACTTGTTCATGATGAAAAACTGCGTAGGTTTTAAAAATGTTGGAAGCCTAGGGCTACTTTGATTTTTTTCTGTAAAAAACTGAAAACGCATAAAAATCGAAGTAGGCTTAGGCTTTTGAAATTTTTCACACTTACGCAGTTTTTCATCATGAACATGAACAACTTTTTGAGGTTAAAGCTACAGAAAAGGAACTTTTAATTTCAAACAACTTTTGTATTTAAACTTTCTCTCCATCTCTTAATTCTAAAAAGTTATGAGGAAACGGAAGATGTAACCAATCGCCCTGTGCACATAGAGTACGAAAATCAACTCCTCTTTGACGTCATCACTGTCCCAAATGTGACATAATCGGTAATTTTTTTAAATGACCATGTGTAGGTACTTTTGAGACTGCGGTTTGATAGAGCATGCGGCATACTAAATATTTTGTCATGTTACATAGATAAGCAATAATCATATCTTCGTGAAAATTGTTGATTATTTTAATAATAATAACAATAATAATAATTCTCACCCTCACAAGACTCCAAACCTTCAAGAAGTAACCAGTTGCTTGTGCGAGGGAGGGGAGAATTACTATTATTTCGTCTTCGTTGCCATTTGTGGCTAGGGCTTATTTTTTCCGATAGAACTAGGATAGCATTCGCTCAAGTTCTACGGAAAACCCTAGAAAACCGTAGTTAATCGGTAAAATGAACAAGAACCTGGTTAATTAGGTGTTCAAACTGAAATTTTTCCTAGGTAACGTGACAAAAATTTTAGTAGGTCGCATACAGTATAGTATGCTCTATCAAACAGCACTCTTAAAAGTACAGGGAAGGTTGCGCTTTTTTAATTAAAAATTAACGCGTCCGAGGATTTCTCCGAAAATCTTTTTCATTTCAAGACATTTAATTTATTATTTTATATATAATGTACACCATGTACATATAAAATAGTTTGTTTCTGCATAGCATAAAGTGTTTTTTGCTCCATGATATGTTAACATAATGTTAACATTTCTGATATCTGGTATTATACTGTAATATGACATTCAAAGATATTAGGTAGGTACTGATAAATAATGTCATTACACCGTCATTTTTATTTCTTAACTATTTATTACCTAATATACCTCAAGTATGTATGTATCTAACTTTTTTGTTTCAAGTGTTACCGAAAAATGTGCCCATTTGATTGTAGCGAGCCGTGGTCTCGAATCCAGTACCTTCATGTTTTAGGTATTTCTTTCCCAACATACTACATTGGAAATCTTGGAAAGTTTTTCAACAAAAATAATTTAACTCCCTCTCACAAATAGATATCTTAGCATCTTCAGGGTTGTAAATATAGAACACATTATTTGTTAGCGAGATTAATATAATGAGGAGATCCAATCTAATCATATCATTGGGCTGGATATGTTTAACATTTAATTCAATGTTGGAAATTTTTATTTCCGCAGTTAGGGCAGGATCTGGTCTTGCAACGTCTTGGGTTAGTAATAAAGCACTGTTATCATTTCTAGCTCGTATTAATCTCACTGTTTGCTTACCGTGAATTGCCAGCTGATAATCGTCGAATATTCCAAGCAGATATTTTAGCGATGGTTTTAGTGTTGTTGCTTGCGGTCGAAGCAAGTTATAAATCGCGTGTGTCCTCTACATATAGCGAAAATTTCATACACGCTTCAACACAAACCGAACAAATACTTTCCTCATTTCTAAAATTTATATTTTCAAAGTTTTGATCCAGAATAGTTACCGTTAGATTGACTCGTCTATGACGTAACCAGGGTCGCTGCTAACTGCAAACTCGTAAATCGTATGAGTTGGTTGGTTTTTATCGAATGCTCCAGATGTTATGTTCATATATAGGACCGCACGAGGTAGTAAGAAGACTCAACGACAAGGTCTACATCATCAAGATCAATGGGGTTGAGAAGTCTGTATCCACCGATGGTCTCAAACCAGCCTACCTTGAAGCCGCTGACCCGATTCGCCTGTGATCGGTCGCCACAGCTACTCCCCCTCCAGAGACGTTCGCGGGAAGCAAACGGAACGAAACCTTCTTATCTGGACGTGTAGGTACAAAACTGGCAGCTGAAACCGTTGACGTGGAAGCATGATCGGCGACTCGATTCGGGTCAGCGGCTTCAAGGTAGGCTGGTTTGAGACCATCGGTGGAACCAGACTTCTCAACCCCATTGATCTTGATGATATATTTTGTCCTTGTCGTTGAGTCTTCTTACTACCTCGTGCAGTCCTGTATATGGATGCTCTAACGGTTTTCGGATGGCATCGGCGCGCTTGAAAACATGCGTGCACGAGTGAAGGTCTTTGAAGACAAATGGTTTATTCTTGGAGTGGTTGGAAGTGGGCACGGGCTTGATGGAGTGAATGAGCTGGCGAAACTTGTTTAGGAAGTCGACTGGGTCGGCCAAGGTGTTCTCAATGGCAAAAAATTCACCGGGGATGCGGATTGTTCTACCAAAAAGCATTTCAGCGGGCGAAGCCTGGAGATCTTCTTTGAAGCAGGTGCGCAGATCGAGTAGGACAGTAGGTAAGCATTCTGGCCACGGTGTGCGTTGGTCACACATTAGCGCAGTATTCAACGTTCTATGGAAACGTTCAATGAGTCCGTTCGCCTGAGGATGGTAGGGTGTAGTTCTGATTAAGAAGAGCGCAGATTCGAACTGTGCACCTTGATCTGAAGTAAGGGTTAGCGGTGTGCCAAAGCATGCTATACAATGGTTGAAAATGGCTGTGGCAACAGTACTGGCTTGAATGTTCTTCAGGGGAACTGCTACGGGCCATTTGGAGAACCTGTCTATAACAGTGAGGCAGTATTTAAAGTCGTTAGCTTCTGGAAGCTGGATGAGGTCTATGTGCACGTGGTCAAATCGGTTGTCGGGCACCCGAAAGCTGTCAATTGCCGCACGGTTGTGGCGATGAACTTTGTTTTGCTGGCAGGGTACACATTCGCGGCACCATTGAAGAGCGTCTTTCATTATTCCAGGCCAAACAAACTTCTCGGCGAGCTGACGTGCTGTCGTTCTTCCGCTGCAATGCGACAGGCTATGCACGACGTCGAAGGCCTGCCGACGGAGTGAAACAGGCATGTAAGGTCGTACCCGTCCGGAGGAGATGTCGCACGCCAGGTTGCAATCGTCCACGGTGATCTGCTGCAGGTTGAGCGCTGATTTATCCAGCAGGTGAGGAAGCTGCTGGTCTAAACGTTGTGCAGCGGCGATCATTTCCGGGTCCAGCTGAGTGGGCATGCTTACGACGTAGGTGCGGGACAGCGCATCAGCTACAACATTATTGATGCCTTTTAGATATTCGAAACTTACGTTAAACTGCAAGATGTAGTCCAGTTGCCGTTGCTGTCTACGCGATGCCTTGTCGGACCGTTGCTGGGCAGCATAGATGAACGGACGGTGGTCAGTGCGAACTATGAACGCACGACCCTCCAGGATTCTACAGAAGAACTTGATTGCAGCAAAAATTGCGAGCAATTCTCTATCGTAGGTGCTGTAGCGGCATTCTGTGTCACTAAGTTTGCGGGAGAAGAACCCAATTGGCTTCAGTTCGCCATCTTCTAGCTGTTAGAAGCTGAGTTGGAAGCGTCGGTGGTGAGGATAAGCTGTGCTGAGAATGGCAATAAAGCAGGTCTAACAGCAGCTGATATGCTGGCCTTACAAGCTTCGGATGCTTCGTCCGCGATTGGATTCCAGACAATGTCACTCTGGGGGCCTGAAGGTGTGCGGCTTTTGGAATGCAACGCCTGTAAAAATTGACCATACCGAGAAAGCGACGCAGTTCGACAACAGTCTTGGGTTTTGGAAATCCAGCGATTGCTTCAATCTTGTGGGGTGGTGGTTCATATCCGCACTTGGAAATTTTATATCCAAGGTAGATGACCTCGGGTCTTCCAAATTCGCATTTGCCGACATTGATGGACAGGCCAGCGTTGCGCAGCGTTTGGAAAAGCTCGTGCAGGTGATGAATGTGTTCCTCGTGGGAGCCAGAGGCCACCAGCATGTCGTCCATGTAGCAGCGCACAAACGGTAGGTCACGTAGTAAAGAGTCGACGTATCTCTGAAAAGTCTGGGACGAGTTTCGCAACCCTAGGGGCATGCCTAAAAACTCGAATAATCCAAAGGGTGTTGTTATTGCGGTCTTTTTTCATCTTCTGGTGCCATGGGATCTGATAATAAGCTCGCTCGCATTTAATCGGCGATAGTCACCTGTAGCTCTCCAACCTCCATTCTTCTTCTCCACTAGGTGCAAAGGACTGGCCCAGGGACTGGAAGACGGCTGGATGACGCTGCGCTTAAGCAACGTACCAAATTCAGCCTTGGCCGCGGTCAACCTTTCGCCACAAAGCCGACGAGGGCGTTCATGTACAGGTGGCCCCGTGGTGACGATGTGATGCTGCACGATGGTGTTGTTCAATGTCGCTGGTCTTGAACTAGGCATGGTGATATATTTAAACTCGGCCATAAGATCGTCATATCCAGCTGTGGTAGCTTTCTCTTTAGTAAGCAGGTGCTCGATCAAGGACACACTGTGAATGGCAGCTCTACCGACCTCTCCTTGCGCAGAGAGTGGCGTCAGTGGATCTAAAAGAAGGCGGCCCTTGATGTCAATCAGGAGAACAGAGTGGGCCAAAAAATCGGCGCCTAGTAAAGCTGTTGGAACGTCGGCCACGATGAAAGACCAATCGAAATGTCTTCTGAGTGCCAGGCTAAGGGTGAGCAAATGTTGTCCATAGGTGGTGATCGGCGATGTATTTGCTGCGTATAGTTTTAGCCGTTGAGGTAGTAATTTCTTCTTGAAAAGAGAGCAAGGCAGGAGGGAGACCACGGAACCGGAGTCCATCAGAAGTTTCATGCCGGTCTTCCGATCGTAGACATGTAGGCGGTTCTCACAAAGCACCTTGCCATCGCTGCCCACCTCTGGAGACGACGGCAGTGCTAGTTTTTTGGACCAGCGGGTGACTGTGAACTAGAACTAAAAGTGCACGGCAACAGGCAACGTCGCGCAGCTGCTCCCCAAAGCTGATGGTAGATGCATACGCCATTGAGACTAGGGGGTGCTGGTGAACGGGAGGATCTGCGGCTCTGACTACGGCCATGGCGATGATGGCCCCCAGCACTGACAGGAAATGATGACGCTGACAGAAGGTCGAGAACGCTGCGATTGAGTGCTACCAATTCGGCAATGGAAGCTCGCATGGCAGCCAGTTCGGCGGTGAGCGGTGCCAGATCGGCACTGTGGGTTGCTGAAACGGCCGCGGGTGGCCGCGGTGGAGTAGTGCGTCCAAGTTGATGAAATCCTGTCGCCAAGACCGAGGGGCTTCCGGCACAGTCCGTCAACTCGTCTGCAGCAACAGCTTGTTCGTCCAAAGTCAAATTCTTAAAAATCTTAAGCGGTCGTCGCACATTAATCGGCAGCAAGTCCAACCATTTAACACGCAGAACATCCTCAGAAGCACGATCTTCTGCCTTTTATTTTTCTTATGGGCGCCATATTGGATTTTTGCATTTTTGAAAAGAGGTTTTTTTCTGGTTAAAATGATATGTGACACATTATGCTTTACTTGCCGTAATGTCAAATTAATCGTTTTTGCATAGAGTGCCTTGGAAACGTAAGCCCCATAATGTTTGACGTTTTTGCATAGAGTGCCTTGGAAACATAAGCCCAATAATTGTGACGTAACTTTAGGAATAGGAATTTCCTATGACTCGATTTACGTCCACGGCACGGTGCTCTCGTTCGGAGGCTGGGGTCGTGGGTAAAATGATATTATAGGTGTACTTTTTGGAAACGATTAGAATTTTTTACAAAATCAGAAAAGATGGAAAGATGTTAAGTAAGCTGATATTGGCGCCATCCAATAAAAATACCCTTGCTAGATTGATTAGCAAAAGTTCCCCTATTGAAAAAAAGGAAGGTAGATGACTCACACACACTTTGAAACGAACAATTTTACCCTATTTATTAATGCAAATTAAAATTATACAGGGAATACTGGTATAATGCCAAAACATATCAAATTGTAGGTAACTTTCTTCTCCTTTATCACATTATATGTATCACAGTTAGATAATTACTTCTAAAATTACGCAACCTCTAGAATGGTTTTTAACCACTACATTTCAACAGCTGTTAACTTGTAGTTCACACTTGTTTGACAGTTGAACTTATTTTAAATAAACTTGAGGAGTGATTACATTCGTTTAATACGAAAGATCCTAATAAATGTTATGCAAAACTTTTGATATTCTACAAGACAGGTAAGTAATATGATTATTTATAATTATCCATTACATTAATCTGGGATTTTTCTTTTAGGGTCCATTTGAGATGTAAATAAATTGGAACGGACTTACTGCTTGTCGGTGAGACTCTCTGCTACTTAATGGATTGGTACTTTATCTCCCAGCAAGCAGGAACACAGGCTTCATCTTACGAACTCATCCTCAACCAAGATCAAGAAGAACAAGGGAGATTCTGCGTGGTGGAGGTGGACAGCTTTTTCAGGTAGGTATCATTTTTATGCGAGTTGATTATTTTTCGGAGGCATAACGGTACTGATTCGTGCTTATAAATTGCTTTCTACATGCGTTCCATACCAAGGATAAAGAAAAAGCCTATAAAAAATAGATACAAAAATGAAAATCTCAAAATCTTTGGAAATTGAAAATTTTATCCAGAAATTTAAAAAGAGTAATAACTTAGTAGTTACCTTAGATCTTCTTAGGCCATTATCACCAAAATTAACGGTATTTTATTTATTTAAGTTATAACTTTTGCCAATGCATGCTTCTCGAATCGTCGCCTCACGAAAAAGAACCTATCTCTTCCTTTGTTGCCCTTGAAATTTTATTGAATGGTTATTTACCATACTTTTAGGATGTCCACTCCACAGAGTATGAAAAATGATGTGTATGAAAATAGACCTATAAATTGCTTTAAAAGTATTGGCTACTTGGAAAAGTAATCTCATTTCTCTTCTCTTCTCTTCTCTTCTTAATCTCATTTTAGTAGTAATAATAGATGCCAAAAATCAGGAAATGTATTAATATTTAATTATTTCAGGTGCTGGCATTATACTAGACAAGAAAACATAGAAAGGGACATCGGGACCCGATATAGGAAATATAGAAAGACACAAAATTATTTTAGGACTAATACTCTTAAGAATTTATGTTACTACTATCTATAGGCAAGCATATATACACTGGACATTGAACGAATTTAAAATTTACTTATTTATATTACAGTTTGATTTTTCTTTTTTTCAAATTGGAAATATGAAACCAAACCGCTACATAATGTTTGACATTTTTGCATAGAGTGCCTTGGAAACATAAGCCTAGTTACCCATTGTTGCAAAGTGTGCTTTAGAATATTGTTTAATGGTTCGGTAAAAATTCAGTTAATGTTAAGTTTATTGAGTAAATAAATCATGAACGTACCACGAAAGTATGATCTAAGATCTTGTTATGTATTCGTCATTTGCCATATAACACATTAACACTAAAAGAGTCAAACTGGAAACACAAGAACAACAAAAACCTAGACGAGTAGACAATCCTATTTTACAATAAATGTTCAATTTGTCCACCTTGTTCCTCAAGGCACAATGCAGCACATTTCCTTAAATTGTTTATGGCTCGTCAAATATCCCTTCGACGTCATTTATATTTGAGGAATAATAAATTTGAATCATGTCACGCTTTTCTTCATGTGAAAATGACATTTTTTCAGTAAAATAAAGTTTCAGTGACACTTAAATTGTACTAAACTATCAAGCGTATATGAGGCTTATGTTTCCAAGGCATTCTATGCAGAAACGTCAAACATTATGGGGCTTACCTACGTTTCCAAGGCACTCTACGCAAAACGACTAATTTGATATTACGGCAAGAAAAACAAAGTAAAGCATATCATTTTAACCAGAAAAAAATCCTCTTTTCAAAAATGCAAAAATCCAATATGGCGCCCATAAGAAAAATAAAAGTTGATAGTCATATCTTTGTCCATGGAGGCTAGAAAAAAAATGTGAGGTCATATTTAGATTCCTTGTAAAAAAGTGCCTTAATAATGTTTAACTTAGAAATGTCCAGCGCCACTTGTTTTCGTTTAAAAAAATAAAAACGAAAACGACAATTTTCAGTTTTTTTGCATTATTTTCAAAACGAAAAGGGCCAGCCAAAATTTCTTTTTACCATGTTACTCGGTATCAAATTCCGCAACTTTGCCCCAATTTAACCGACCTCGTATCTCTTAAGATCTTCATGCATAGACTCGAAATATGGTCACCCTGTATGATTGATGGAGCGCAGTTCCTGCACCATTCTTAAGCCACTTGCAGTAAAAAAAACAACAATTTCTAAGCCACAAAATGCAGTCGTTCGTGGAAAGTTTGAACAAGAATTTGGTCTTGAAGAGATTCGAGAGTTTGCAGAATTAGGAAGTGGGTGAAAAATTTCAAATAAAGATGGTGGACAAGGTGAACACGCAGTACGGAGAAAAAATCGAGTGCGACGAATTTAAAACGGTGCTACCGCAACGCTACACCGCACAGTTTACGCCCCAACGGATCGAGGCCATGAACAAGGGCATCGGCAATGGAAGGAGGTATTTTCTGCAAAGTTTGGGGACAGTCGGTTGGAGCACAAATATAAAATTTATTGTAGAACCTTGAACCCTATTATTATTTTAATAAACGTTTAAAACCATTGCCTTTGTTTTCTTTATGTATCAAAAAATATATTTATATGCCAAAATTTGGCACTTGGGAAAAGGTATAAATAAAAGTCGTGGTTGTTTATTCAGTTTAGTATAATGTCGTCTGTTACTGGAAGAGGATTAGTTAATAGTGTCATCAACAGGTTGCCAGTCGAATTACACCTTCCCGGCTATCAGTACTGTGGTACAGGTACAAAGTTGGAGAAGCGCCTTGCTCGAGGAGATCCTGGTATCAATAAGCTGGACGCAGCTTGTAAAGATCACGACATCGCATACTTCAAAAATAAGTCTTTGGAAGAGAGACAAAGCCGAGCGAGTGAAATCAAGCGACGCTAAATTTGGTGAAAAAGCTGCCGCGTGGTTCGTTACAAATGCTATGAAGGTCAAACGCAAGGTCGGCATGGGTATAAAGAAGCGCCCAGTTTCGTTTAAAAGAGACATTGTCAAAAAAGTTGAAAGATCTCTGAAAAAAACTTTAAGTGACAGTCAGATGAACGACATGAAGCACTTGAAGAAGGCATCGCTGGTTGCTTTAAAAGCAGCATGAATAGCCGTAAAGAAAGCGGGTGGAAAGAAAAACGTGAAAATTCCTCGAACAATTCCGTTTCAGCACACCGGTGGATTTCTTTCTTTACTTTCTCTGCTAGGCGCCTTGGGCGCTCTCGGTTCGGTGGCAGGCGGCGCTGGTGCTGTGGCTAAAACAATTATCGACGCAAAAAATGCCAAAAAAAGGTTGGAAGAACAAAAACGTCATAATCAGGCGATGTAAGCCACTGTAAAAGAAGGCTCTGATCTATATTTACGAAAAAATAAGAATAGGGTAGGACTGTTTCTGAAAGTTAAATTAACGAATTCGTAAACGGAGTTTTTAAAACAATTTATTGTGACAGTTACAACAGGGCAGCGATTCACGCTACAAGACAAGACTAAATATACATGGAGCAAAGCTCATATTTATAAGTTTACAAAAAGCAAGCTTAGCCTACACGTGCCCGCGCACTCAGCACTGTGTCCGCACTTTTACACAACAGGACCATTGTTCATAGGACCATAACTCCTCCACCCTTAGAGGAAAATATCAACCTGTAGGGTTGTTTTTCCGTTTCTTCTTTCTTCTCCACCATTTCAAACTTAACTTGTCTTTTCTTCTTCTTAAATCTTCTCTGGTACACTTTTCATACGGCTTATCCAATTAATATTAATACGATTATAATAATACTTGTAGCGAATCCATAGCTTAAGGTGTGAATTTTCTGAATGTCGGGAACTTGCAGAAGTGTAGACTTTTCTTGTAGTTTAAGAATATTCTTTAAATCGATTGTTTGTAGTTGAAATTGTTTTACTCGTAGATAATTAAAGTTGACATCGTTGACTTGGATTTCGGGTAAATTAAATGGTTTTCCTTTAATTTCCTCTTTTTTATTAATAAATTGGAAATCTTTGACTTTGATTTCACAATTTTCTGGTAGATGGATCAAATTTGGTTCGTTAATAATTTTGATTTCTTTTTTGTTCTGACATCTTGTTGAAATTTTTAATGTTTCCTCGGCAGGAATGGCGATGACATATTCGCTGTTGACGGCTTGTATTATTGGGTGAATTATGTTGATTGATAAACCATGACAAAATTTTCCTTCGGCTTCTTTTATCATGGAGATGATACATTCATTTGAGTGAGGCGTGAGTAAATTTTGACAAATATATAAATTTTCAATCTTCGGGCATTCTTCGTTCTCGAACTGTTAATGGTTTGAGCCAAGTACAAGGTAAGGATGACTCGGGATAACAATTGAATTTTTAATTGGGATTGGGAATAATCAATAAGTTTGGAATTTTTCATGTAAGAAAATTGGAAAGTGAACGGCAAATATAACTATGTCATTATTGAAATTTACTTGAATTCCAGCAATTTAATAATAAGAAATTATATTTTTTAATTTTAAAATAGCCTGTAGAATAGAGATTTTCCAAATATTTTATCGTAGAGCATAATTGAGCTGCAGAAATTATTGAGCTATGTAAAGTGTTAAGTTTTGCGAACATTATCGCGTTTTCCAAGTTATCAAGAAAGGTAATTAAATTTTGACAATTGAGAATAATTTGATCTAAAATATTCTGTGCTTGCAAATAAGCAGAAATGTCATTAATTGTTTTGTTAATGTTAGATTCGAAATTTTCTAGTCGTTCCTTTATTAAATTTTGGTTTAACTGTATAATGGTTATAGTAGAATTATAATTATCAATAAGTTGTTTCTTTAATGATATTTGCAAAGAAACTTCTTTTGTAAAGAATTGTCGATTATTTTAAAGGGTATAAATTGCCTTATCGTATTTTTCACCCTCGTCGGAATCTAGCGTTCCAAAAAGCCATTTTGAAGCTTTACCAACTATATTAATTAAGCCTCTTTTATTCCTGTTAAGTGGAGTAATATTATCCAACTTTCTTTCTACTTCCATTATCAAATAATCTACATGTTGTAATAAATTATATAAAACATTAGAGTATGAATTAGTAGTAATTTCTGATATATTACTTTTTCTTGAAAACGGCAGTAAAGTGTCCCAAAATCCTCATTAAAATCACAGAAATCGTACAATAATGAGCTACACTATTGTACGATTTTTTCAATAAGTATCGTATAAAATCGCCCGTTAAAAGTGACCAAATATTCAAAACCCGGCCGATAAAGGCCCATTTAACTTTTCGTACACATTGCGAAATTGTTTCCTATAGAAGCCCAATCCTTCAGTATACATATTTTAGTAAATTTGAATATCAATAGATTTGTTGTGTAGGCTGCACAAGAAGCAGCAGTTTGGTTTTTCTGTACGATGATGCCGTGTCTTGTCTTACTTGACCTAGGTAGAGCGATCGTCAAAGTCAAGCAACGCCGCGCGTAGTCGGTTCATGGACGGGTGATCCCTTATTATTATTTTCTTGCCTAATAAAACATTTTTTTTTCGATTTCAAAAAAATATATAATATATAATATGTACCAAGGCACTGAAGTTCAACTTTTTATGACTCATGTGGAGTTTAGTTGCTGAGGCCTCTGGCCGAGGCAAATAAACCACATGAGTCATAAAAAGAACTTCAGTGCCGAGGTACATATTATATTTTTCTTGAAATCGGAAAAAAAATGTTTTATTAGGCAAGAAAATAATAATAAGGGATCACCCGTCCACGAACCGACTACGCGCGGCGTTGCTTGACCTTACCGATCGCTCTACCTAGGACAAGTATAATGATCTACGGCACCTTCTGACAGAAAAACCAAACTGCTGCTTCTTGTGCAGCCTACACAACAAATCTATTGATTTTCAAATTTACTAAAATATGTATACTGAAGGATTGCGCTTCTATAGGAAACAATTTCGCAATGTGTACGAAAAGTTAAATGAGCCTTTATCGGCCGGGTTTTGAATATTTGGTCACTTTTGTCGGGCGATTTCTCGGCGTCTGACGTTTGATGTTTACATCTCGCCAAGGCCTACTTATTGAAAAAATCGTACAATAATGGGCTACATTATTGTACGATTTCTGTGCTTTTAATGACGATTTTGGGACATTTTAATGCCGATTTCAAGAAAATAACTGTTACTTAACGACAGTTTCATTATGCTATAGAACTTACGAATATTATTAAGCTGATTAATTATAGGTTTAATTTGAATATAATGAACAAAAGTATGTTTAGTTTCTATAATTTTTGTATGTCCTAGCTGAAAAGGTAGCAGGGGAGTTTTTATTGGGGTAAAGATCATTTCAGTCGTCGTTGTCAATGTCATTACTGGAGTCAATGTAAATAATATTGTCGATGTCAGGAATAGCATAACTGCATGAAGGTTCATTTTCATTTTCCTGCAAACAAGGATTAAATTAGGTTTTGGCCTTTTTAGTTGTGAGTTATGAATTATTTTATCATCTGAAGTTTTAATTTTTGTTCCTAAATCTGCCTTAATTTGAATTTTTGTGTGTTTTGGTTTAGTTTTGTCTCTTAGTGATGCTTTATTTTTCTGAAATTGAGTAGTATAAGGTTCGTAATTTTGTGCTTCTTCCCTATCTTTATTGTGCCTTGTATTTTGTTTATATTTTTCGCTTAATGATAATTCATGAATTTTGTCAAAAATTATTTTTAATTTATTTTTACGTTCGTCTATGTACTGATTTAATATTATTTCATCCGTAATATCAAAGGGGTCGAGTGCATTTGTATGACCTGTAACGATATCAAAAGGCTTTTGTTTTGTTACGCTATGAGTGGAATTATTGTATCCTAATATAGCATACTGCATTAATTGTTTTATATTCGAGTTCGGATGAGTAAGTCTAAGTACGCGTATACTATCAAGTAATGTGTTACGCAATCTTTCTACGGAGCTATTACTTGTCGAGTTACCGGGTGTAGTGAAATGTAATTTAACGTTATGAAGTTTACAAAAATCAGATAACAGAGTTGTTTTAAATTCAGTACCATTGCCACATGTTATTGACTTGGGTATGCCAAAATGAGAAACAAAAGTGAAGATTCCTTCAATCACATCAGTAGAATTACAACAGATTCAAAAGGTTGCGAAGGAGTAGGGGTAAATGCAAATTTAATTTTAGGTGGATTCCTGTCATACTTAGCATTACAGTATTCGCATTTATTGATATATTCGGTTATGTCATTTTTCATACTGGACCAATAATATAATTTTTTTAAAGCTAATAAGGTTTCATTTATGCCTCTATGATAAGTCTTTGTTTCATGGTGATACTGCAGTAATTCTTGTTGTCTATCTCTTTCAGTAATGTCAGTTAAGAAAATGTTAGAGAAATTTAGTTTATATGCATGATTTTTAAAAGTTTTGGCTAATAAATTACAAATTCTGGGTTTTAGATTGATTTCACTCTTCTGAATATAGATACTGTAAAATGATTTTGGATTTATATACTCTTTAAAAAATTTAATTAATTCATAAGCGTAGTTTTTCAATGTTAGATTGACAGTTAGCCTAATTTTATTGGTAAAAGGGTGTGTTTTGATAACGTAGTATCTTTTTGAATCTTTTAGAATAAATATAATTTGATTTGTATAAGTATTTAGGCAATTTTCGGTTATTGGAATAGTTAAAATTGGGTCTTCAATAGCAGAATGAACTGTAGAGACTGGGGTATTATTGTGATCAATTGTTTCGACTTCACCTGTAGGTTTTATGCGTATACCTGAAATAATATTTATTTTTGGCCTAACTCTCGCATTATTTTGATTTTCATTACTGTCATTTATATCTTCGGAGAATTCAAATTCTAGATATTCTCTTATTTCATCATTGGTTATAGGGTTATTCAAAAATCTATGAATTTCTTCATCAATATCACCGGGATTTCCTAAAATTGATTGATTCTCAATAGCATTAACTTCATTGTTATTTCGAGCTTTCCTAACTTTGTCCTTTTGCTGTCTTAAAAATTCATTTAGCTTTAACTCAAATTCTAAATCTGCATTACTTACTTGAACATTATTTTTGGGAATATAATTTACTGATATTTTATTTCCGTTCACTGTACGTTCTCTATGGAATTTTATCGGTTCCTCAAAATTAACTGTGCGTTGATTTTCATCTATAGAAATTTTTATATTTTTTGGTAAGCCATATATAGGTTCAGGTGGATCTTTATTTGTTGAAAACATTGGATAAATTTCTGAAGTGTCATTATTTATAGAACAAACAATTATTTCTACTGGTATAAATTCAAAAATAAAATTAATCATTCTTTTAGTTACGTTCCAATTTAATTGATCGAGTCCGCATCCGATTTTTGGTATTGCTAAATGTTTTACTTTATTCTTAACTATATGGTCTCTTAAATTTCTAAGACAATTGAACATGTAGTATGTAGGTTTCTCGTAAAATATTTTTTAGTTATCAGATAATAAATAAAGCGTTTCTTAAAATTTAAAATAGCTATTTCACCTATTTTTCTGTTTTGATTCTTTAAATATTCAATATTATTATACCTTTCTTTAAATTGTAGGGCTATCCCAGCGCCTAACTTAAAATCTTCTGATACACAGTGAGCTAAAGAATATGTCTCAGTTATTTCAAATAGGTTTTCCTTAATTTCTTTAATTTTATCACTATTATTATCGGTATTTTTCCTAAATTCTTGATATTCTGCGTCGATATCATGAAATAGAAAATTATTAATATTATTATCACCTTCTAATTGAATTCTTGATAATGAATCAGCGTTAGTATTCGTTTTTCCTGTCTATACTTAATTTCGTAATCGTATTCTTAGAGTTTCAATCTCCACCGAACTAAACGTGAGTTTGGTTCTTTGAGGTTGAATAACCATTGTAATGGTTTATGATCTGTTATAATAGTGAACTTTCTTCCAAATAAATAAGGTCTAAAATAATTAGTAAAATAAACGATAGCTAATAACTCTTTTTCTATAGTACTATAATTTTGTTCTGCGGGATTTAACGTTCTAGAGCCGTAAGCGACCGGTAAGTCGCTACCAATTTTTCCTTGGCTTAATACGTCGCCAATAGCAATATTTGAAGCATCAGTAGTTAAATTGAATTGTTTTGTAAAATCAGGATACTGCAAGATTGGATCATTACAAAGTAGATTTTTGCAAGTTTCAAAAGTTTTCAAAAATTCTTCCGTGTGCTCTACCTTTTCACCTTTCTTTAAACAATGTGTAAATGGTTTTGTTATTTTCGCGAAATTTTTAACGAATCTTCTATAATAACCTAAAAGACCTAAAAATGATTTAATTTCTTTTTGTGTTTTTGGGATCTGAAATCTCTTAATAGCTTCAATCTTTTTCGGGTTTGGTTTTACTCCATCAGGAGTAACCACATGACCTAAAAATTCAACATCTTTACATAAAAATTTGGATTTATCGAGTTGTATTTTAAGTTTAGCTTTGCTCAGTGTATAAAATAATAACTTTAAATTAGCTATATGTTCTTCAAGATTTGACGAGAATACTATAATATCATCCATATAAAGTAAACAAATTTTGCCTTGCAACTCCCGAAGTACATTATCCATAACTCTCTGGAAAGTTGAGGGTGCGTTTTTGAGACCAAATGGCATTCTGACATATTCATAATGTCTATTTTCTACAGTAAAAGCAGTTTTTTCTATCGAATTTTCATGTATTTCAATTTGGTGAAAACCTGACGCAAGGTCAATGGTTGTGAAATATTGACAACGGCCTAATTTGTCTAAAATATCATTTATATTTGGCAAAGGGTACCTATCATCAATAGTGTTTTCGTTAACTTTACGATAATCTACTACAATTCTCCATTTTTGAACTCCACTAGCATCTAACTTTTTTGGGAATTGGGCTACTCCATGGGCTTTGACTATGACGAATAATACCATCGTCTAACATTTTTGAAATTTGTTTCTGTACTTCTTGTTTATGAATAAAAGGGTACCTATAAGATTTAGTATGAATTTGAATTTCGTCCGTAGTCTTAATTTTGTGTTTCATTTGGTTTGTAAACGTTAATTTTGTACCATCTTGGTGGAAAATATCATAAAATTTGCGGCAAATTTTAATCAAAGCATTTTTCTCTTCTTCATTTAAATGATTCATGCGTATCGCGTAAGTAGCGTCAAAATTATTTTTATTTTCGTGAACGTGGTCATTATCATTATTATTATCAATAAAATTCTCAATATTAAATAAATAAAAATTTTCCTTATGTGAATCTGGAAAGGCTTGCACGTGTAGTGGTGCATCAAAAGTATACTGTATAGCATTGTCCGTATTATTATGAATTTCTGTATATGCAAAACCTTGTTTAGCGGTTGTGAGCGTCTCTGGAAAATAAAGGTTTCTATATGTTGCACTCTAGAATAATGATATCATTGTTATACTGAGAGACTGGTATTTTTACCGACACAGCCTCGTGTGCGTTTACCGAAATGGTGTGACACTCTTCTTTTGTGTCACGTGGTCCTAAAATTCCATCAAAAAATTCATGAAAATCAAAAAGGGTACATGTAAACATTTTATCTGTTTTAAAAATATCAGGAGCTGGTATATTCGCTCTAAATTGAACTTCGGTTTGGCCTAAACTAGTTCGAATTCTTGTTGGACAGGTATAAATGTAATTTGGGTAATATTTTTCAACAATAGAAGGTCTTAAAAGGGATTGAAAATAACCAGTGTCAACTAGTAATCTTAAAGGGGGATTTTCTACAATAATATAGGGTAAACTATTGCAGATTTCAGTATGGATTTCAATAATTTCAGGTTCTATTTCTTCCGTTTCTGGGACAACCTGACTTGCTGAAAATTTCCGGGACTTATATCATTTTTATTGCGAATTTGAACTTCATTTTGAGAGGAAGTTAAGTCATACGCATTGCGAATTGACTGGCTTTCATTATTAGCACTTTCGCTATTAATTTGGTACAATTCTTCGGTTATAGTGTGATTTTGTGGCTGAAAATTATTATTTCTCGAGAAATTATTTTGTCTAGCAGAGAAACTTCTATGAACATTAGAAGGTACTCTTGAATTTGTAGACATAGCTTCGTGATTTCTAGGATTTGTATTGTTAGTATGAAAAGTATTATTCCTCGTGGTTTGGGAATTAGTTTGCATTGGTTCGTACTGTCTTTGGGGAATTTGACCAGTAGGTCTAAACACATTACGAGGTGGACCAAAAACTTGTCTGTTGGTAGGGAAACGTCTTTGTTGGTAATTATAGTTGGGTTGAATATTAATGGGTTGACTTGGGAAAATTGGTCTAATTTTGGTTCTGGAAGTTATTCCTAGGTTGATTATTGTAAGTTTGGTAATTAGTTCTTGGGAAATTGTTCGGGAAGTTGTTAAGTGGGGGGTTATTTTGGTAATTAGGTCTGGAAAAGTTGTTCTGGGATAAATTAGTTTGAGGGAAATTATTTTGATACAAGTTTTGTCTGTTCGTCCTTGGGTAATTTTGCTGTGAGCTCGGAAAGTTGCTCTGAGCATTATTTTTAAAAATGTTTTGCGTATAATTAAAATATTCTTCCTGTGTAATCAGGGTCATTGCACCCTCCAGAGATGCGGGTTCCTTTAGACGAATAATTGTCTGCAGGGGACCTATTAAACCACTAACGAAATTACGTAAATTACTCCTCATAACCTGGAGTCTTTTAGCAAACTCCAACGGGTGTTCATTTTTAAAAGGCCTAGCTGTGAACAAATCTTGTTCTAAACATTCTAAATTACGACGATCGCCGAAACACTGATTCAGGGCGTTTTTTATTTTTTGCCATGAATCTAATTCATTACGACAACCTATTAATAATTCTACACGTCCTGTAAGTTTCATTTGGACTGCCCTAATCAAGTAATTCTTTAAAAATTAAAAAACGAACACAGAATACAAGCAACTAATGAAATATTTACCAACTGTCAAACTAGAAACAAAACCATGGCCACCTACGAGTTCTCCTAAAACTTTTAACTTTTTATAATTTAATATTCTATTGCAGGTGTAGTAGGTATATAAAAATATGGTAAACTACAAATTGTAACTGGTACTAACGCTTTTTTGATATGCAGCTTTTTAAATAACTACAAGTTTGATTCTCGAGTAATTTGCATGTATGTAATAAGTAAAAAAGTTGCAAATTTTCTGTTTATACTGGATTTTGAAAAAAACTGCTAGAGATAGATGTACTGTATTAGGTATCAAATTAAAGCTGAATGAATGCTCTATCCAATAGAAATGATATAGGGTGTTCCATTTGAAAAAAAAAATAGTAAATTAAGTTTGAAAATGTCGGAGTTTTGGCGGAAAAAAGTGAAACATCCTGTACAAACATTTTCAACTTTGTTCTTAGTCATTAATAAAATGGTTAAGTGTAAAACCACAACCAAAGTTTCAAGAGCAAAAATCAAGCCGCAAGAAAAATATAGCAATATTAATGAAGGGTTGGTATTTAGCAAAAAATACCTTAAAAAAATTATAACTTGGCAACGCCGCAGATGGAAGCGGAAATAATTTATGGATGTATACTATACTTTGATAGGCTTCATTTGCGATAAAACAAATCGGGTCGTTCCATTTAAAAAAATTTATTTTTTTGTCGCCACACTTTTTTGGAACACCCTGTATATACCAAACTGATTTTAAAATGTGCTCCATCTTCCCTCATTTGGATCCCTCGAACGGATTTTTTTTATCCTGAAAAGTATAGCCACAATCTAAGAAGGGAATAGTAAATGGACACGCTGTACATGGAGCAGAGCTCATATTTATAAGTTTACAAAAAGCAAGCTTAGCCTACACGTGCCAGCGCACTCAGTACTTTGTCCGCACTTTTACACAACAGGACCATTGTTCATAGGGCCATAACTTGAAGAAACAAAAAACTCCCAATGAAGCTACCCAATAGACCGCTGTCCGACGATGACATATCGAATTACGTAGAAATTTTAAAAATACCACATTTCAGATGGGTGTTTATGAGAGATACTCTTCCGTCGACGCCAAGAATTAATGAAGCGGCCATTTTAAATTTAGACGTGCAGCGAAACAAAGGAATGAATTGGGTAGCTTACAAAAAAGAGGCCCCGTCGTAGAATATTTCGACAGCTTTGGCGCTTTAAAACCGCCCAAAGAAATTATTAGATATTTTGGAAAGGGTGTCAAGGTCACGTACAATAACGATGCCTATCAAAATTTTAACGAAATAAATTGCGGTCATTTGTGTCTCGAATTTCTATATAAGAGGTGGAGGTCACCTTAGAAGTCGCCAGTCATGTCATTGCTCTCCATCGATTTCGATAGTCCGATAGTTTTGGACCCAAACGCCGAATACGGCCTAGCCTTGCTGGGATTCCCCACGTATGTACAACAGCATACCAAATATCGAAGAGGAAAGCGGTGACAATAATTTTTATTAGGTAACCGGCAGATTCGGTGGTAGCAGAGTAATAACATTTCCCATCGGATCGTACGAAATAAAGAATATAGAAGAGCACATAAGAAAAAATTTGAAAAAGTTGGAAGACGAAAATGATAGCGGTACCATATCGATAAAAGCGGATAAGAGTACTCTGAAGTGTGAGATCTACAGCGATCAATATACCATCGATTTTATTTCGCCCGGGTCTATAGGTAGACTTTTGGGTTTTTCCGAACGATATTTTTTAGACAAAGGAAAAGTACATTTTTCGGATTTGCCAGTAGATATCGTTAAAGTTAGAACGATACATATAGATTGTAACATCACTGCCGGTGCTTATTACGTAAACCGACCTACGCACACGATTTACGAATTCGCCGTTGTGGTCGATCCTGGTTACGCCATAGACGAAACTCCTAAAAATTTACCCTACGTGCCTGTCACGAAACGTGAAATAAATATTCTGACCATAAACATCCTCGATCAGAATTTCAAGCCTGTAAATTTCAGAGGTGAAGAAATTATCATTAGATTGGAAGTGAAACGACTGTCTATGTGATATGCGTTTGGTTTTTGGAGGCAACTACCAACCGTATAAAAGGCGGTTTAGTAACCTCCGACCGTCATTGACGAGACGTCATCGAAGTGGAAACACCATTGCAACTTGAATCTAACGCCGGAAAACCGTCGATTTCTAGAAGCCACGTCTTTAACGCCCCAAGTATTCGACGTGCACCGCACTCCAACCTTCGATGAGTCCATTCAGCAATTAGAGCAACGAACATATTACCCGTTTGTGAAATCTTTTCTAAATAATGACATTGTGGAGATAATGATTAACCAAGGAGACACCTGGTTATTGATGTATGACGTAGTATGATGTAGTTTTGCTAATAATGGAGCTGCAGTTCTCTTCGATTCGATTTCATATGAACTGAATGGAAAGGAATTGGAAACAGTTCGAAATCCTGGAATTGTGAGTGCTATCAGAACATATCTATGGCAAGTTGGTCTGGTCCAACCAAGCCTTTGACCGTAAATTTGGATGGAACATTTAGCTTGAGAATACCTCTGAAACATTTGTTTGGAATATTTAACGATTATCAGTTGGCCACTTGCGGAAAACAAACTTTAAGATTAACAGGAGCTAGAAAGGATAACAACTCTTTACTTCTGGAAGATGATGCTGAAGCTGTTGCCGAATTGACGGCAGAAATAACAGTTTCCAATGTCGAGTTAAAAGTGAAACATATTCAACCGAGCGATTTCATTAGATTCGATCTGCTTCAGTCTATTAAACGTGATCGCCCTATAATTATACCGTATCTTAAATGGGGACTTCATGAACTGCCAAGTCTTACGGTCAATGCCAACAGAGAAATTTGGTCAGTCAAAACTTCAATGGCCGTGTCGAGTCCTCGATACGTTATAGTGGGATTTCAAAGGAGTCGCAATGAAAATGCTAGAAAGGACCCTTCCGTATTCGATAATATAAATATAGCGGATGTCAGATTGATTTTAAATGGTGAATATTTTCCTTTTGAACGGCTGAGATTGGATTTTAATGGCAATGACTATCTGGAGGCCTACCATAATTACGTAGACTTTTGCTCTAGTTATATGAATGAGAGGCACCCCTTGCTTAGCTACACCGAATACAAAAATAACGCAGCTCTCTTTGTCATCGACTGTTCCCGACGAATAGAGTCCATGAAAAGCACCACGGTTGACGTAAAGCTGGACATCGAGAGTAACGAAGGATTTCCAGCCTCAACCCGAGCTTATTGTATTATTATACATGATAGTACCGTCGAATATTTACCATTTAATAAAGTAGTTAGGGAACTTATGTAGTTTAATTTTAAGGAGAGTTTTTTAGGTGTAAGGTATTATTGTACTTGTACTTGACCTAATAAAAGAACAAAATAAAATATCGGTGTTTCCTTTCCCCCTCCCATTACCATACATTTTTCGAAATCGATAAAGTGGTTGGGGTAGACAGATCCCCATTAAGATGAAGGTCGCCGTAGTAAACGCACAGGGATTTATGATAGACGGACGTTTCTGTCCTAAAGAGCTGACAATAAAAGTTAACGATGAAACTTTACATATTCTTATAAGACCTCCGAAAACCTTTAGTGATCTCAACGAACGCGACAAAAGACAAGTGCGATATTTGGAGAAAAATCATTTGGGGATCGCATACACTAGCGGCCATGTGGACTAGGTCGAGATGAAAGGTCTCCTAAAAAAATATCTTAGTGTCGAGCGCGTCTACGTCAAGGGCCAACAGAAAAAACGCTTCCTACGAGAAACCATCGATGCAGAAGTAATTAACCAGGCGCCTCCCATTAAGATTCCCCCCACCACAAACGCCTCCCACTTCTGTTTCATAGCTATTTAAACACAGCGAGCATGTCCCTACTGTGTAAAAAATGGAAGAAGTGTGTGACTATAGAAACCGAAATGATAGATTGAAATCTTTCGCGAAGTGGTCAAATCCGTCGATTTCCCCAATACAATTGGCTGAAGCGAGATTCCATTACACAGATTATGAAGACGTTGTCAAGTGTCAATTTTGCTTCATAGAAGGCTACCGATGGGAAGAAGGCGACGATCCATTGCAAGACCACGCAAGTTGGAGCCTCAGTTGCCCTTTCATTCAAGCAAGTAATGCGGGACTTAATACGACGTTCGCGGATATTAAACCCTTGCAAGTGGTCGAAATACTACCAAACTCCGTCGTTGAAGATACCGTAGTTCGTCAACCTCAGACCGCATCAAAAAGTAATTTATGTAAAATTTGCTACGACAACGATATACAGGTTGTGATGATTCTCTGCGGACACGTAATCTTTTGCATGGAATGCGCACTTCAAATCTCCTCATGTCCTTTGTGCAGAACGATGATACGTGAAAAAATGCGTGTCTATCTACCATAAGCTATTTATGTAGTAAATGTATAAAACAAATAAAGTTTTAAAACAAAAACTTGTTTTTATTTTGGGTCAGTCACCTATATATTGAGAAGTCGCACGCAGAATTTCTCAGTTGACAAGATGCAAGTTCAGCAACAGCAAGTTTGTCTCCCTATCGAAAATCTAGATGTCATACAAGGGGATACGGTAAAATCAAAACACGGTACCCTACTACCAGACTCGTTTAGGGCAATCTTGTGTGGACCTAGCGGGTTTGGTAAAACGAACGCACTCCTTAGTTTGGTTTTCAACGAAAACGGTCTGAAATTCGAAAATATCTACTTATATACGAAATCGTTGTACCAACCGAAATATCAATTATTGCAGGATGTAGTAAAAAAAGTCGGTTGCATCGGCTTCTTTTCGTATACGATAAACGAGGACGTCATCGATCCGTCGGAAGCTCTAGAAAATTAGATATTCACATTTGATGATGTATCCTGCGATAAACAAAATAAAATCAGGAATTTTTATTCGATGGGAAGCCACAAAGCGGTGGACGTCGCTTGTCCATGTCAAACGTATTCGAAAATTTCGAAGCAGCTCGTACGCGATAATTGCAACGTGATCGTGTTATTTAAACAAGACGACGTAAATCTGAAGCACGTTTACGAGGAACACGTGTCGCCAGACGTCACGTACGAAGATTTCAAAAAGCTGTGCTGTCAATGTTGGAACGACAGCTATGGCACTCTGGTAATAGTTAAGGATTTTAGCCTGAAAAACGGGTGGTGACGTAGCCAAAATGCACGCATTTCTGGTCTTATGGAGATTAACATGGGGCAAGTGGCCGGGAACTCTCTTAGTATATCTACTCCTGTGTTGTAATATTTTTACATAAAATACATCCATATTTTGAAATTCAGTGAAACAAAATTATAAGGTACAGTTTTGTATCGAATTTTATGGATTCAGTTTCAATTGCAGGAATATCAAGTAAGAAACACAAATATTTTGATATTCTTCTGAAAATTTGCATATGGGCAAAATAATACAATACAAATATTTTTTCTTAATAACTTTTTTCGATATTTTCAAGGTAAACCTTATTTTTCCCATTTTTTTTATTTTAAATGTCAAATTTGACATACATAGGCTGTGATGTCACGAACCTCTTTAGGCGTAATAGTGTAAACAAAATATGCACCAACATATCCCAAAATCGGAGTTTCAAAAAATATAATACAAAATTTTCCCATTTGGTGCAAACTTTCTGAATAGCACTGTATATATTCACTTCAAAATACTGTTATTGGCTTTTATTGAAATTGGATTTCTCTGATCAGCTTCGTCTTTTCGTAAAGAGCTAACTATGTACTCTTCTAGGGCCTCAATTTAATACGAACCTCTGGGAATTTCTAAACGTTTGCGATATCCATCAACGTATATATTATAAAATTTGCTGCCATCAGCATCTCTAATGGGTTTCCCATAAGTGCCAACCTATACTCAAAATCTGATTCTAGATGTATAGGAATATTAAAGCCAATAGACAGTGTGCAAGTAAGTCATTGTATAGTGAAGAGCAGCGACATGATTGATGAATTCTCTCCTCAACCATTACTTTTATGGAAAAACTCGAAAACCAACCAATTTCATTGGATTTTTGCTTATTTTACAAACTACGCATTTTCAACCGAATATTGAACATTTGCCCAGTCATGCCCAAACTGCACGAAAAATATTGGTATTTTTTGGCTCTAAAGCCTATCCTCAATACCTACATTATCCATATTCGTGTTTGAATAAGGAAGACAATTCGTTAAGTAATATTTTTTTAAAAGTTTGTATTTTCCAATCACTATAAGAATAATGAATGTACAAAAACCATAGCAATATAGCAGCACACTGAATTTATTTTGTTGCAGATTACATCGGCGGTCATCGGTACTGACGGTCTCCTGCTGCTGCTGCTGCTGTAGCTCCTAGATACGTCTTGCTACTTAGACGAAATTATCTAAAACTTGAGTAAGAAAATATCTCTTTTGTCTGTGTAGTAATAAGTATAAATTAATTTTAGAACAATGGATCTCGATAAAAGTAACTACCGCTTGCTACTACAAATACAAAGGGATGTCAAACTGAACCAGCTGCCTAAAGACAGACAGTTTCAAATCTTCGGTGCCAAAATCGTCAAAGAGAAATTTGGAGAGAACGTACTGTTGCAGCTCACGGCGGGTGCCGTGTTCCTACCAAATCGAGTTACCGAAGATTTCAAACCGCATCTAAGTGAGTTTGGGTTAAACAGATAGTCTATAATCTATCGAGGTGTACAAGACCCGGGGAGGAGACCCCTGCAGCTAAATTACAAAAAATATATCATTGTTTTTTTAATGAAAGATGTTCTCTTTCAAGTAGAGCTATTTTTAAATAGCAAAAAATGTAAAATACACAATTTTAACCTATTGAGAATTGAGATAAGAAATAAACCCTCTAAAGTATAATAGTGTATTTATTCTAGTAATAATGATTTGGAATGAATACAAGTTTTATAATTTGTAGTTGTGATTACCTGAACAGCTTATTATATAATTTTAATTACAAACTAAAAAAATCAAATCTAACAATATGATATACTGATCTTTTAATTTGAAATACAAAAGACAGGTCTCCAGTCACTAGATACCTGGAGAAAAACTTTTTTGTATGTTAATATCTCTGAAATGGTAAGAGGTAACCAGAAGTGTCATATATATTTGGAAACCTAATTTTGCCCTTCATTCACTAAAGGTGTAATAAAATTCAAATATATTTTTAAAAAATAATTTCCTAATTTTCGGCTAAAAGCCGTACGATTGTCCTTTTTTAAATAGCATTAAAGTCGGAGAAAACTGCATCAGAGTGGTTCTTGAACCATTGATTTATCTAAAAAAATTACACATCGAATCGAGTGTATCACAATCAAAATCACAGTATATGATAGTAGTATTAGTATATTAGTATATTTAACATGATGTCATAGAAAGTTATGTACCGTGGTGTTACATTAATAATTTAAAACACTAAAAAAAACAAAGCATGAACAAAAAATAGGTGCAGAAATAGTACAAGCTTTAGGTTAATGTCAACAACCGCACACACAAATTACCTGTTGAAGAAATTTAGGTATATTAGCAAGTTTTTGCCAATTATTTCTTCCATGTAAATAGTAACGTTATTAAAATAACAAAACGAACCTCATATCGAGCCTAAAGTCTTCTTCTTCTTCTTCTTCTTGGTCTGTTATAAGATAGTTTTTGGGCCGTAGAGATGATTTCTACTGAAGCGCCAGGAGTGGTACTCATGCGGTCCAGGATTTGTCGAGCCAGGGAAGTTTGGAGGGGATGAAATCAAATCAATGATTTATACCAAGTTACCCTATATATGGTCAAGTCAAAGTCAAGCGCACAGGAAATTTTGGTTCTGCCAATGAGGATTCGTCTGTGACAGACCTATCTTCACAACCGGGGGCGGCAATGTACATTTGACTGTGGAATCTTGTTCCAGAGAACTTATTAAATAAGGTGTGACTTTCCTGGCCTCTTTGGCCAAACGAAAATCTGTCAAATTGACAGAAATGTCAAATTTTATCACTCCCCCAGGTGAAGCTTGAAAATTGCTCCGTAAAGTCGGTGGTGCAGTTTGCACCAGCGTGTTGTGTTTTTGATTGAGGTTGAACCTAAAGTAAATTGTGAGCAGTAAACAGTGAATTAAATTATATAAATGGAATAGTCCACATTGTTGGGACCTCAGTAAGTGATATATATATATATGAAATCTCTCACATGCATTAAGCCTATACAGCCAATCCTACTCAAGAGTATACATATCGTTTGGCACGTGTCGCTTTTTTTGCCTTAAATATTGGCTGGGTCGGGACGGACTGCACGAAGTGTTTAGAAATAAAAATAAAATATAAAAAATTTAATTAACCACCCAACAGAAGATTCCAAGTAATGAGCCCGTAAGTAATCAAGATCTGTACACAGAAATATTAAAATCAAGAAAAGAAATAAAACAAACACTCGAAGCAGCAGAAGTTAGACTCTCGTTAAAGATTGAAGAGCTTAACGAAAGAATAAAACAGCTGGAAAAGGAAAACGAAACATTGAAAACCCAAGTAGAACAATCAGAAAGAAGTATAAAGAAAAGTAATCTAATCATTTTTGGATTACAACGAGAAGAACCAACCATTTCTGTTGACAAAATTTGTCAAATATTTAAAGATCTACTAGGAGTTGTCATAAAAGATTCCGATGTGAATGATCTCTATCCTCTTGGAAGGACCCTAAATAGTCTATCAAAATATAATTTGTTTCTAACCTAACAAAAATCAAAATTCTAAATAATTGCAATAAACGGAAAGACAACAAATCTATAAGAATTGCCCACGACTTGACAATACAACAACGAGAAGATAATAAACTGTTACGTTACCACTTGAAACAGGCCAGGAACGCAGAGGGTCCGGATAATTGTTACATAAAGCGAAATACGTTATTTGTAAACAAGAAGAAATACACCATAGAAGACCTCCGCCATTTTGAGGATTTGAACGAAGGGAAGACTACAAACCAACAGCGAAATAGTGCCCCCCAACGCCCCAAGCAGGTAATTTGGAACACAACGAGACTCTTAACGAGGTCTTCAATACACCGCAAAACTCAAAACAAGCCCCTGCCCCAACCGATACGGAACTGCAATTCAAAAAGCAAGGCAGTGAGAAAGTGGTTGAACAAATTAAAAGAAACACTAGACTGGGCTCACAGAATTCAAGGAGAAATTCACAAAAATAAGAAAGGAGAAGAAATACTTAGCATCTCCGCATTTTGTATAAATACTGATTTTATTTTCCCATTTATATAAGGATGTATAGTGTAAGTTCACTTAGTGAATGACAACCATTTCCATTGATACTGTTTTCTATTTGGTATAAAAGGGTATAGTGAGGGTTCTTTTTGTGGATTGTGGATGCTAATTTTATTAATTTTAAAAGTGGTGCTTTGTTTCTGTAAACAGTTCAGTGTCTGAATGGATACGCTGTAATTGAGTACTTGTGGTGTAGTACCAAATGAATCAATACAATATATATGTGTATATATATATATATATATATATATATATATATATATATATATATATATATATATATATATATATATATATATATATATATATATATATATATATATATATATATATATATATATATATATATATATATATATATATATATATATATATATATATATATATAAATATATATATATATATATATATATATATATATTTATATATATATATATATATATATATATATATATATATATATATATATATATATATATATATATAAATATATATATATATATATATATATATATATATATATATATATATATATATATATATATATATATATATATATATATATATATATAAACTATGGATCCATACTTACGTGACTATGACGTGCCAATTTTGGAGGCTGCCCTAATAAAAAATCTAAGCGAATACAATGACATGTCAAATACTCTAAAAATGGTTTAAAAATATTTCACGTTAATATTCGCAGTATCCATGCAAATTTTGATTATCTCCAACTTTTCCTGAATCAAATAGCAACAGACTTTGATGTTATTTGCTTGACGGAAACTTACAATGCTGAAAACGTAGAATTTTACAAAATACCAGGTTACAATATTTTATATAATGAAGTAGGTATAAACAAGAATGATGGTGTTATTATACTAGTTAAAAATATTATACTAGTACTAGTTAAATATATATATATATATATATATATATATATATATATATATATATATATATATATATATATATATATATATATAAACTATGGATCCATACTTACGTGACTATGACGTGCCAATTTTGGAGGCTGCCCTAATAAAAAATCTAAGCGAATACAATGACATGTCAAATACTCTAAAAATGGTTTAAAAATATTTCACGTTAATATTCGCAGTATCCATGCAAATTTTGATTATCTCCAACTTTTCCTGAATCAAATAGCAACAGACTTTGATGTTATTTGCTTGACGGAAACTTACAATGCTGAAAACGTAGAATTTTACAAAATACCAGGTTACAATATTTTATATAATGAAGTAGGTATAAACAAGAATGATGGTGTTATTATACTAGTTAAAAATATCTTCAAAATAGAGCATCAAGTAGTGACTTTGGGTGTAATAAAGGTACTGAAAGTAAAGATAAATTGGGAAAATGGGTCTTATATAATAACGGGTATATATAGGTCGCCATCTACTTGTGCTAAAGAATTTAATAAAAACCTCCTTGCATACTTACAAGACGTTGAATTTTGTGATGGACATATTATTGTCGGGGATATAAACATAAATTTGTTAGGAGGGGAGGAATTCATGGAAGAGTACAAAAATATTTTAAGTTGTTTTGATTTTGTTTCATATGTCAATCACTATACTAGACCGAATAGTGGAACCTGCATAGACCATATTTTTGTAAAATTACAGCATCCTGATAGATACAAAAGTAAATCGTCTTTATTTGAATATAATTTTACGTACCATTATCCAATAGCATTTTAATAGAATCGAATGAAGGCAATGAAACTCCTGTTAAGAAAACGACATTGACAAAAAAGTTTATAAACTATAATAGATTGCGTGAAGATCTGCGCCAGCAAAATTGGGCAGACCTGTTCAATTCTACGAATGTAAACGCAGCTTTAGAAAATTTTCTGGTTAACTTAAAAAGACATATACAAAACAACACTTCAACAAAGTTACTTAAAAAAAGGGACTTGCCAAGAAAACATTGGATGACGCCAGCACTTGCAAAAAAGATAAACGACAAGAATAGTATGTACCAAGCATTAATAAGAACTCTGAATAACGAAAATTTAAAAAATATATATAATGAGGAAAAACGCAATATAAATAAATTAATAAAGATGGCAAAGCAAAAATATGCACAGAATCTTATAATAAACAACAAAAATAAGTCAAAGGCATTATGGGAATGTACAAATAAACTCTGTAACAGAGAAAGACGCGAGACACTTATATCTGACATAAAAAATGAAAACGGAGAAACCTTGACTGATAATCGCATTATATGTAACATATTTAACAGGTATTTCAGTAGGGTGGGTAGTAGATTAGCTGGAAAAATCAAAGTACCAGCAGATTATAAAGAAAATAGAACTGAGTTGAAAAATTCAATATACGTAGACAAAACCGATAAGACAGAAATTTTAAAAATTATAAAGTCTTTAAAAACTTATAAATCTCCTGGGCATGACGGCATTCGCTCAGAAACCTTAAAAGAAATTCAATATGAGATATCTGGGCCACTGGTTTTTATTATTAATCTGTGTTTTAAAACTGGATGTTTTCCATCGATTTTGAAAACTGGTATTATTAAACCATTACACAAGAATGGTATGAAAAACGACGTGAGTAATTACAGGCCAATATCCCTCACATCAAATATATCAAAGATATTTGAAAAAGTTATAAAAGCACGGTTAGTCAGCTTTTACGATAAGTATGGCATACTTTCAGATGCACAATATGGATTTCGGCAAGGAAGATCAACGGAAGATGCTATAAGAGAGCTGACGGAGTACATTTATAACTCAATTGATAAAAAATACCTACAATATCCATATTTATAGACCTGTCAAAGGCCTTTGACACTGTCTCTCATGACATATTGTTGGGAAAACTGTATTCTTCTGGGATTAGAGGTAATATGTTTGAGCTTCTCAAAAGTTGTCTTTCGGATCGTACTCAGATGGTTAAAATTCAAGAAAGTTTTAGCGAACCAGAGACTGTTATGTTTGGTGTCCCTCAGGGCACTGTTCTTGGGCCACTTTTATTTTTGGTCTATGTAAACAGTATTTTTAGTATAAATGCCCGAGGTAAATTTATAGGTTTTGCTGATGACATTGCAATCACATATACAGGTGACAGTTGGAAGACCCTTAAAGAAACGGCAGAGTCAGATTTTTCAAAAATTATTAAATGGTTTCAATATAACAAACTTACATTAAACTTTGATAAAACTATGTATATGCCTTACGCATCATATATTAATTCTCTACCAAACATGGGCCATCTGAATGTTGGAACTGCGTGTCAAATTCCGGAGACAAAAAGCGTCAAATACTTAGGTGTTATAATAGATAGACACATGCGATGGGACAAACACATTTACAGTCTAACTAATAAATTGAGAGGTCTAGTATCAAAATTTAAACACCTAAAACAATATTTAAATACGCACTATTTAAAAACTATCTATCAAGCACTAGTTAAATCGCAAATAATGTACGGAATAATAGCCTGGGGTAGCGTGTGTGATGAGCATGTGAAAAGCTTAAGCGTGTTACAGAAATGGATTATTAAAATAATTTATCATAAAAAACTGACGTACTCCAGTAACGAATTATATTTCGAAACCAAAATATTTGACGTGAGACAGTTATATTTTTGGAAGTTAGCACTGTTAGTTTATAGAGACAAGATCCAAGTCTATAAGCGAGACCATCAATATCCTACTAGAAACAAACAATTTTCTTTTGCAGTACCCAGATGTAAAAAAACTGGGGACAAAAAAGCTGTGCCTTTATTGCACCTAGAGTATATGCCATGGTTCCTGATAAGATAAGAGGAATGCACTCATATGGAAAATTTAAATTCGAACTAAAAACCTGGCTACACATATTATAAAAAGGGTTTTCAACCCTTGTTGTTCCTAAGCGATGTCATTAGGTATTATTGTCTCGAATTAGTGCATTAACCCCGACCATGACCACTTTCACGGATATGAGTACTTTTTTGTAATCTATTAGATACTATTTTCTCATTAGCAAATAATCATTATATTAGGTACTGTAAAAAAATTTTTTTTTTTTTTTATCTTGTGTTTGTATGCTTTATAGATATGTTTTGTTATTATTCTTTTTTCCATGCCACACACAAGTAGCCGTGCAGGCTACTTCGTGGTTTTTACTTATGTTTATTTGCATTCGGTATATTTCTTTTGTATTTGTATTTGTTATTTTACTTTATTTCCATGTAGTACCTATTGTAAATAAACATTATTATTATTATAAAGCCAGTAGACGCAGTTTTTCCAACGGTTCAGATTTCCGCCGAAAACTAGTCGGGCAGTGACGTCATCAATTCGGTAGGTACTCATTGCAACGGCTTCCTTGCCTTCGGTTTTGCGTAAATGAGGTGTCACTCGGTAGGTATCAGTTCAGAATTCGCGGAGTTGTACGGTGTGAGAGATTTCACCCCTGCTTCCCTAGACTCTATGTCCCTGCTCGGTGTCGCCAATTTTGTAAGGTAGTTTTTGGGCCTTAGAGTTGAGAGCCTTCGGTTTTGCGTAAATGAGGTGTTACTCGGTAGGTATCAGTTCAGAATTCTCGGAGTTGTACGGTGTGAGAGATTTCACCCCTGCTTCCCTAGACTTTATGTCCCTTCTCGGTGTAGCCAATTTTGTAAGGTAGTTTTTGGGCCTTAGAGTTGACGATTTATACTGAGGCGCCAGGAGTGATACTCTTGCGGTCCAGGATTTGTTGAGCCAGGGAAGTTTGCAAGGATGAAATGAAATCAACGATTTATACCAAATTTTCCCATATATTGACCCCCACTATGTACAGAAAATTACTAAATAAAACAATTCTTAATAACTAAAAAGAGCTGCTCCCGGAGTTTGGCGGCCGGCGACGGACTGGATAAGATCTGATCTTTTCAGAGATTCAGATTCAGTGCGTTTTAGAAAATTATTAGAATTACCATACCGGTGTCAGCTACAGAGGCGACAAGTCTAAAATCCTATTAGCGGGGCGGATGGTTTGTTTAACGGTCGGGTAGGACAGTCCCGCTAATATATAACGGTGCTCTCCTAGCAGAGCTTGGCTATCGGTCTACAAGGCGGTGTAGGGTAGCCCCGGCATTATCTCCCGGCAACCAGAGCAACGGTCGGATTCTACCAACTCGGCGGTGTGAGATAGCCCGTCAAATATTTAACGGTGTCGGTCTCTCCTACCGGGTAAGAGGACACCAGACGGACTGCAGTGTTGTTCTTGGCGCTTTATTTTCCGTAACAGATGTCGCTGCGAAAACGTAGCACTTCTGTCAGAAATAACACTTTGTAGCAAAATTTATTTTTTTATATCTCAAGTTTTCTTCATAGTTAGTGGTATCTAGCTCAGACAAATAATAAACAGAGACTGGCATGCTGGCTGCTGGCGAAACGTCAAAGAACCGCGGGATCCGAGCAGGCCCTGCGGACGTCCCGGTCAAGACGGCGCACCGAAATAGTCCCGAGGGTTCCCAGGCGCAGTTGCCACGTCGTGCGGTTTGTCGGGGAATTTGAAATTTTACTGTCGCCACACAAATACATTTATGTTTTTTTACTACTAACCTGAGAAATCACCATTATTTACTTCACTCCTCTAATGAGAAGTAATATTTCTCTTTCTATGTAAATAATGATAATAAAAAAATACCTAGCAGGTAAATAATGAAAAATTTTCTATATGACATTTAAAAATTACTTTCATTTTATCAGCTTGACAACTGAACTCCCAGGCTAAATCTAATCAAATATGTAAATATGGCAATATTTCAATGTTAGTAGTAAAAAAAAATTATATACATTTGGGTTGAGAAGGCCATTATTTACCTCGCATATTATATCCTTGGTAAATAATGATAAAATGATAAAATTCCTGGCACTAGTGATATTACATACGATAATTTTTTCGAAAGCGCTATTTTGCCTAGAAAGATCACGAGTATAAATTGCTCCTTTATTTTCTGATAAAATCCCGAGAGCGAAGCTCGGGGGATTTTATCTCTGAAAATAAAAGCCCAATTTGTATGAGTGGTTTTGCTAATGGACAAAATAGGGCTTGAGAATAAAATTATCTAGAAAAATTTCCGGCACGAGTGGTATTTGTCGAGATTATTTCTCGAATACGATTTAATAATTTCTGTATTAATTTTTTCTATGTTTACATTTCCAAAACTATTAATTTTGAACGAGTTTATTGACAGCTGCATTGTCATCAGCCAACATAAAAAATGCCTACTCAAAACAAAAACAACAAATTTTACACTTACCCTGCATCAGTAGTGTAGCAAAGGGTTCTCCAGAGCGGAAGTGACGTCACACGATGGCCGCCAAGACGGGAAAATTGAAAATGGCCTTGACCTGAAAGTCAATAGACTTTAAGGGGGTCACCTTGAGTTAACCTTGACCTGGGGACACCTTGATGTAACCTTTAACTAAAGGGTAAATACCTTTAAGGGTCACCTTAGTCTGCACTTTAGAGGTTAGGTGTTATTGGATGATTTGCAATCTTACAGATTTTTACTTTTAGGTATGCAAAAGTGATTATGCTGATATGCACATAAAAAAGTTGATTTAGGCATTTCTATCAATATATAAGGTCGTAAGTTCGTGAACAAATTATTCATTCAGCTATGAGTTCACACAATATCAGTACCACTCCTATGGGATTACACTGACGAAAAGAAGGAAGTCAAAGTGGTGAGAGAAGATTCAATCGACATCTGGCAACCAAGTCATGACTGGAGTCATACCATGGAAGAACCACCTGGACGGACATTGAACCCTACTGGAACTCATGGGGCGAAGACGCTAAGAATGAAGATCAATCCTGGGGTGAAGGCGCTGCTAGGACTGAAGCCCAATCCTGGAGTGAAGACGTTGGTAGAACTGAAGACCAACTCTGGGGTGAAAACGAATCCTGGAACGCTGGTAGACCTGAAGACCACTCCTGCGGTGAAGGCGCTGGTACAAGTGACCCCTATTGGAACTCATGGGGCGAAGACGCTAAGAATGAAGACCAATCCTGGGATGAGCAATGTGTTCACGAAGAAGACCACTACTGGGACTCCTGGAGCGAAGGTGAGGAGTGCTACCAACCAAGAGCGGATGAGAGAAACGTTCTGCGTCAAGTTTCGCCGGGACTAAGCAAGGCGGCTCGGTGAGAATGCAATGGTTTAGGGACAATAGTAGATAATCCCTTACTTGAGCCACACAGGCCGCAGACGCCCGCAAAGCCGCCTCACCTACGCCGGCAGTGAGCTGGCCATCTGACCTGTCGCGACACACATGACCCCGACTAACCTTCCGCAGACACCCGCCGCCTAACCTAAAGGCTGCGACCTGTCGCCTCAGCCGCTGTCCTAACCTCTGGGCCAATCGTTGATGCGCGCCCAAAAAAAAATCGCGCCAGGGTTCGAACCTAAGACGACCGTAAATAAATTCGACGCTCTGACCAACTGAACCATCGAGGCAATTGAAAATATTACCTAAAAATATTGTAAGCTAGAATCTCAAAGAATGCCAACAAGCCTTCCAAGCCACTAGCCTTCCGCACCCGACAGGCTGCGGCCAGTCGCCTCAGCCCCAAACCTCTGGGCAAATCGTTGCGCGCTGACGTCATATCAAAAATCGCGACAGGATTCAAACCTAAGACCATCGCCGACGCCAACCATCGACGCGTCTCGACATGAGAGTTCCACTTGCCTAAATATCTCCATAATTATTTTGGTCACACACGAGGTCACAGAAATCTGGCCGCGGCATATAATTTCCAGGAAATATTTCGTTATAATTTTTAAAAAAAATTCAACGGATTTTTGTCCTTTTGCAACCGATACAGCGATGACACCGCTAAATTAACCCGTTTTGCTAGCAAATAAAAAAAGTAAACATTTCTTTGTAAATATAGGTATCGTACCTATCGCGATTCTAAGAAATCAGGCCGCGGCATTTCCAACTTGAGCAAACTCAAAAGCCTTCCCAGAAAAACACCACGTGGGGGAGCCCCCAATGTTTCGTCACATACAAATCGACGTTCGAGGTAGAAGCATCTCGGCGCGCCTTTCAACTAGAAACTAGAACATTGCGCCACTTCGTTAGATTTGTTTCGTTGAAATCTGGCCGCGTTTCCAACTTGCTCCGTGAGCAAACGGAGATGCCTCGCTTCCTAGAAAAACGCTTCGTGGGGCGTCACATTTCTTGCAATTCGCCGCGGTGGGGCGTATGGTCGTCAGCCGTGGCCTGACAATTTGTAGGAAATCGTTTTTCATATTTTCAACGGATTTTCGTCCCTTATAGCCAATATAGCGATGACACTGCTAAGTTGATCCGTTTTGCTGGCAAATAAAAAGTAAATATTTCTTTGTATATATCGCCATGAAAGTGTCTAAGTCACGAGGCTTGACCTTTGCTACCGTGTGACCCCGCTTGGATCTAAATACCCCTGTAAACCATGCCTCTTGTATAGTAAAACCTCTGTAAACGGATCTGAGGTCGTTTGGTACCAGGTCTTTGGAATGTGGAAAATAGCACGATGCAATAAAATACAACATAATAGTAAAAAGCACGTGGAAAATCCGAGGCGCTTTTTCTGGTCGTTGGCTGCTGGAGCAGCTCTCTGGCATATCCGTCCCAACATATCTTAAAATCGCAAATGGGTCAAGGACTCTGCCACCTTTTTGCAGTTTGGTAACATAACCAAAATTTAGTTTTCTTTTACCAGCGATCTGAATGAGACCTTTTGGGCTACACGCTAACATGTCAAAAGGCAAGTAGAGCCCCGTGGGAAATAATTTCCAAAACAGTTTAAAAATTATTGTGGTGGGGTAACGTCTTAAAAGTGTGTAACCGATGAATTTTCATTCAAACGTCTGTGCAACATGGAGATCAGATTCTTTTCTGGTCGACAAGCAGTAACCCCCTGATGTGGGGTCTTGTGGTACCAAGTCTTGCAGCAATAAAATATAAGAGTAGTAACAGAGTTCATGTAAAAAAACCAAGCCGCCTTGAACCGCCGACGGTCGAGATCTGCTTGCGCAGCATCCAATTCAATGGGCATACTCCTTTTCAGTAGAAACACATAAATATCTCAAAAAATCTGAGAAAATCGCCAACGCAAACGATTTTGACATTGCTAAGCCGGCTTCGTTACGCCGAGCAAAGGGCGATGCCTCGCTCCCTAGAAAAAAACACTACGTGGGGCGTCGCGTTTCTGGTTTCGCATGTTTGAAATTAAAAGGAAGATAAAACATATTAACTTACAAAATTAATTTTTAATAAACGTTTAGAAATCCTTTGTTGTTTTTTCCTCGTGTTGAAGGGAAAACATCTGACGCATCCTGTAAAAACTTTCACTATAGACAATAATATCACTCTTACCTGTATAATAGCAAGGTCTTTGGACTTTGAATATAGTCAACAGTTATGTAGAAATTTGTGGGAGGTGAAATTGTAATAAATCTGGCTTTTTTCTCATGCGGTGAAATACAAGTAAATAAATCGATACTGTTCTCCGAGCTACTGCTGGATAAAAATGCCATAGGATTAGACTTTTTTGGTTATTTATAAAAGTATGTTATTACGCCTCAGAAATGCAAGGTGTTTAAATATATTCGACCAACAATGTAAGTGGAGAAAGGTGATTAGATAAACCATGACAATATGATGCAATGTACAACGTAAACAATTAGTATGTAGTCAGCGCTCGAATTTTCTGCTGAATCAGATACATCGTTAATTTTAAATATATCTTCTGATCAGCTGGTCGGAAAAAATCGTCATATAGCGCAAACGATTTTGGGACCACCCCTTTGGGGGGGGGGGTGGACATAGTCAACCCCGGGGTGGGTGGGGGTGGTATTTCCCTAAAATAATCCACCTCCTTGCACGCGTTTCCGCGCATGCGCAAGTAGTATAGCAAAGGGTACTCCAGAGCGGAAATGACGTTACAAGATGGCCGCCAAGGCGGGAAATTTGAAAATGGCCTTGACCTGAAGGTCGGTGAATTGTAAGGGGTCACCTTGAGTTAATCTTGACCTGAAGGTCAATGAACTTTAAGAGGTCACCTTGAGTTAACCTTAACCTGAAGGTCAGTGATCTCGTGGTCACCTTGACACGTGGACCTTACAACCTGATATAAAATTACGTTAGCAAAAATTATGCAGATGTTTGCACTAAAACAGTTGACGTAGCATTTAGGTGGGGATAGGGACTGGGATTATAAGTAGGACGCTGTTGGGAGAGCTTACTATACCCAGTCAACAGTGCTTGTAGAATATCTAAATATGTGTTTTCTCAAACAGTTGAACGAAAATAACTTCGTAAAAGAAATTGTGGGTGCAAGAGAGTTAGTGGTTGGTGAGAAGCATAAAATTTTATCTTTTAGAAGAATTGAAACAAGGTACGGCGAGAAAGTGTTCGTCAAATTTGAAAATTTTCAAACTGCGCTACCTGCAGGGTTGTAAAAGAATTTACGTCTCAACGCATCGAAGAAATAAACCGGGAAATCACCAACGGAAAGAAGATCTTCTTGACGAGTCTGGGCCTCATTGGTAGGACAACGAATATTAAATTTGAGGAAGAATGAATCCCACTGACAAGAGGCGACGCAAACAACACTACAAAAGAAGATTTTAATTTTATCTAAAATGTCTTTAAAATTTAAAATATGAAATTCAAATGTATGAAATAAATAAAAAGTTCAAAGTTCAAAATTTAGAACATTGTAAAAAATAAAATATGAAACCTAGTCAATCTTTTATTTACCCCTACATATAAAATTGAAACTTATTAATCTGAATGTTCCGATTGCTTCTGGATATCAGTTTTTTGGTCCTGGCACAAAACTACAAGAAAGAATTGCGAGAGGTGACGCTGGTATAAATAAGTTAGTCGCTGCGTGCAAGAGCACGATATTGCATATTTAGAAAAAAGGTATTTAAAGGAGAGACACGCAGCCGATTTAGAATTGGAAAATAGGGCTTGGGGACGTGTTAAATCAAAAGACGCAAAATTTGGTGAAAACACGGCCGCTCTTCTAGTCACGACCGCAATGAAAAATAAACGAAAATTGGGAATGGGAATAAATCCGAAAAAAGGTTCGGTTTCATTTAAAAAGATATCGTGGGAAAAGTCTCGAGATCATTGAAAAAACATTTGATAGAGATCAGCTTAATTATGTTAGGAATTTAAAAAAAAAACTTCATCGGCAGCTCTGCGCGCTGCACGATTAGCCATTAAGAAGGTGGGAGGGAAACGAAAAATTCGAGTACCGAGAGCGATTCCCTTTGAAAAGAAAACAGGAGGTTTTTACCTCTACTACCCCAGCTAGGAGCTTTGGGGCCCTCGGTTCGGTAGCTGGTGGTGCTAGCGCTGTTGCGAAAACCGTTATAGACGCAAAAAACGCGCAGAAAAAATGGATGAACAAATACGTCATAATAGGGCAATGGAAGCTATTGGAAAAACTGGATCTGGGCTTTACTTAAAGAAAAATAATCGCGAAGGTTTTGGATTATATTTAAAGAAGAAAACTCCCATTGATGCTACCCAATAGACCTCTAACGGATAAAGATTTAATTTTTTACGCTAAAAAGATAAAAATACCTTATTTTAGAGGTGTCTTTATGAGAGACACGCTTCCAAAACTTGATCCAAACAAAAACGAATCGGCAATTTTGAATTTAGATATCACAAGTAATGCTGGAACACACTGGGTAGCATAAGAGAAAAGAGGTAACAACGTTGAGTATTTCTATAGTTTCGGGGCGCTGAAGCCACCGAAAGAACTAATCCTATACTTGGGTAACATGCTAATATCGTATACAACAATAACTCATATCAAACATACGATGAAATAAATTGCGGACACCTATGTTTAGAATTTTTGCTCAGTCATGTCGCAGACGTGTACTTTGACAGGTAACGGTAGCTACATCTCCAAATCGTTTTTTCCGCCCCTTGAGCTAGATCCTCAGTACGAATATTCGCTAGCGTTAATTTCTCTATCTACTTGGAATTAAATTCCAAATATAGAGAGAGGACAGGACAAGCTATATTTCGTAGATCACAGAGGAAGCGAGGTAGAAATTGAGATTCCGACAGGAGCATATGAGATTCGGGATATTGAGAATTACGTTCAGAAACAACTAGGAAGTTCGCTGGATAATCAGCAAGAACTAGACGAAATTTTTTAGTTGAAACCTAACAATAATACTTTAAAGTGTGAACTTAAATCTCTGTATAACGTAAATTTTAAACCGCCCGCTCCTATAGCTAAATTGCTTGGCTTTTCCAATAAAATATTGAAACCCGGAGATTTACATCAGTCACACCTCCGAGTAGAGATTGTGCAAGTGGTAACAATGAGAGTGGAGTGCAATTTAATTACTGGATCATATTACAACAACGCACTTTCGCATACTCTTTTTGAGTTTATGCCAACAGTAGACCCGGGATATAGTACCAATATCGAACCTAGGAATCTAATTCATTTGCCTGTCAATAGGAAAACCATCGACAATATTACAGTGCAACTTATAGATCAAGATTCAAGATCGGAAAGTCTCAACGGGTAAGAAATCATAATCAAATTGGAGCTGAAGAGAAATGGTGTTAGTTTTTGATGGTAGATATAGTATTTCTAAAGTCACTTGAAACAGCATAAAAAACTCTAATTGGCGTCACAAAAAAGGATATAGGACATAAGCGTCACGCAGTTTTTAAAAATGTACATATTTTACAAGCAACATAATATTTCACTTTTAAGGTTTTTTTAAGGTTGTCCTCAAACACAACGTAAAAGTTAATGCACCATATAATATTGTCAAAAGGTCTCTAAAAAGCCATATCGATTACAACTATTTACGCAAGTATATCCTAAAATCTGTGAAATTATCGGACGCCTATCCACCGCATTTCGCTGTGCTAGTGGCCGGCCGTCGAACAGTGTAGCCCATGCAAGTGTTGGTGATATATTATATTAGGCGAGCATGCAGTCACTTGTTTTTACTACAATATCTATCGTCTCTGTCTCCTTCATCTCCTTTTACTCTAATACCAGGTGCGGTTGAATATGGTTAAAAAAGTTGTCTCGTATTTTATTGCCGGAAGCGCCTGTTCTCGAGCTCCCCTTGTAGAATATAAAAAAACTCACTTGGAACACAGTGATATACGAGCGCGATCTAGTTTATAGCATTTACCACGCTCTGCTACTGGTAAAAATACCAGACTTATCAGCAGAAATCACCCGTATAAAAGTCAAAGGTTTTTATGCTGTTCCAAGTGACTTTAGAAATACTGTACCGACCATATAAAAGGAGCGCCAGTCGGTCGAGAAATTCACAACCAGCAGAGCTGTACAAGAGTAGAGATCGTAATACGAGTCTTACACTCGAAAATCGCTTATTCTTAAAATATCTCGGTTATCATGTCATTCACGCATCAAGTGTTCGACGTACATCACAAACCAAAGTTCGATGAATCTATTCAACGTTTAGAAGCACGCTCATATTCGTTCGTAAAGTTCTTCATGAACAATGACATCGTAGAAATATCCATTAATCAAGGTGATGCTTGGTTGTTGATGTATGATGCTGCAATTTTCATAAAAGGTAAAATAAACAAGAAATCAGGCACTGGCACTTGCAAGCTTGTAAACAATGGTGCATCGTTTTTCTTTGATTCTGTCTCATACGAACTTAAAAGAGTTGGAAATGGTGAGAGATCCTGGAGTTGTGAGTGCTATGAGGGGATATTTATGTTATTCTCCTAACGATGAAAAGTACTTGGTAACTTCAAGTTAGAGCTCCCAAAGACAATGCGCCAATCTTGAATGATGGCGGAAAATTCAGCGTAAGAATATCGCTTAAACATTTGTGTGGGCTCTTTAATGATTATCAATATGCCATTTGCGGAAAGCAAACAACATCAAATTTTACACCTGCTGATAAAACTCCTTAAGGATTATTATTTGCTAACTGCGGTGGATAGAAAGCAAGTAAGTTATTTGGAACACAATTTTCATGGTTTATGGTATTCTAATGGGTATGTGGAGTGCAATCTTGCGCGAAAAATCATCTACATAAAGGATATCAGAAAGAAAAATTCTTGCAGACTATGAACATTGATCCTACGAAAATAATCAATATTGAGAAACTGGAGAATAATTTTGGAAATTTACCGAAATTCGAAAAAGATAAGTGGTATGGCGACGGTTCAGACCATCCCCTCCACTTTCCTCTTAGGCTCCGCCCCCTTTTCCCCTCCACCTCTAGGCCCCGCCCACTTAGGCCACGCCCCCTTCCCCCTCCACTTTCGTGACGTCACAGTGTGACGAAAAAAATGGCGACTGACCCCGCCCCCTGTCGTGACGTCAGACTGTGACAAAAAAATGGCCGCCGACGCTGTGACGTCAGACTGTGACAAAAAATGGCGCATGACCACGCCCACTTCCCCCTCCACTTTCGTGACGTCAGACTGTGACAAAAAAACTCTGACGTAAGACTGTGACAAAAAACTAAAGCGCATGCGCCGAAACACGTTGTGACGTCAGACTGTGACAAAAACTAAGGCGCTTGCGCCGATACACGTTGTGACGTCAGACTGTGACAAAAAAATCAAGGCGCATGCGTCGATACCCGTTGTGACGTCAGGCTGTGACAAAAAAAAGCTCTGACGTAAGACTGTGACAATGGCGCATGCGTCGACGCTCTGACGTAAGAATGTGACAAAAAAAAGGCCATGTGTCGTCTGACGTAAGACTATGGCCGTTGGCCTATGTCTCGCTCTGACGTCGAGATGTGACAAAAAGCCAAAAGGGCGTAACTGACGCTCGCGCTCGGCGCCAAATTCTGAAAAACAAACACCGCCGGGGTTCGAACTTGCTCTAACCAACTGACCCATCGACGCATTTGAAGAGAATTGAACAAAAGCAACTGACGGATGGGACAGAAGTCAAAAAATGCCTAATTTCATCACATGAGAGAATTAAGAACGAGAAAAATACAGTTAGGAATTTGCAAAAATTCTGAACTATTTGTTCTAACAATAATTAATATTTAAGTTAAAACTACCAAACACAATATACGTAATAAAATCTCAAAAAGACCTTATATTCGCGTCTGGTCGCGCAGAATTACGCACACAGAGGATTTTTCTCAAAAAGGCATTTTTCCAACACACAGACAATAATTACGTTGAAAGATGAACGCAAAACTTTTCGCGAAATTTGTTAAAAATTGAATATTAGCGTGTATATTACGCCAAAAGCGTGTCGCGAGGCAGAAACAGTTCTGGGTCAGCGCGGCCATTGCCCCTGGAACTTGCCGACAGGAATAGACTTTCAAAAAAACGGTCATCACCAAATATTAAGTATAGTAATGGAATCTAGATCACGGGCATTGGAGGATAAAATGGCAAAGGTCTCTAAACATAAAAAATTAACGGAACGTCTCGAAATTCATATGCAGTATACGAGAAAAACCAAAAAGGCTTAGTTTCCTCACGCGTCTTTAAAACCAAGAATACAGGTTGTCTCAAAATTCATATAGTGGGACCAGAAGGACCTAGTTTCAACACGTGACAAAGTTAAGAGTACGGCGCGTCTCAAAATTCATGTACAGGCTAGGACAAAAGTCAGAACGGCCTAGTTTCATCACTTGACGCTATGGAATTTTTCTCAGACGACGTACAGGTTGAACAAAGGGGTCTTACGCGTCTCGATTCTAAATTTTGAACTATTTTTCCTTATAATTAAATTTTAATATAAAAAAGTAAGACAATCGAAATCTCACAATACGGTCGCGTCGCCGACAAATTTTCAGCTTTAACGGCGTGAAAACTCGTTGCAGGAACACCGCGTGCATAAAAACCAAAGAGATGTTACTCTCTCACCACGCAGAATTCCACAGACCTACGTATTTTTCCTAGCCAAGGTGTAGACTTATCGAAAAATTGAAAGATATACGCAAAACGTTTCGTGAAATTACTTTCTTATAAAAACTGGAATCATATTATGTGCATAAATGCGTCGTAAATGAGGTCACGATCGCTGGACAGTCGACAAGTCTAAACTTGTAGAAACGCACTTTTCGTAAATATTAAAACAGAACAAGTAATTAGGTAGTACGAACAGGAGTGGTATCAATGGACAGACTTAGTAGCGCAAACATAAAACAGGATTTATTTTGATTTGTTCGTCTTAAAATTTCCAAAGGTATAAAATAATACAGCTATATATATATATTTGTAATTTTAACAACATGTATCGAGGTTTACGTGATGTTTTGGCGTTTAGCGATAAAGGTAGGTACTTAACTCTACAAGTCAAAATTTAATGTTTTCTGATTAAATAAGTGCTAAAAAGAATTACAGATTTTTCCACAAAAAACGCACAAACTGGTCAAGATATACAGGCTAGATAAAAACATGGTACTCTAGGAAAAACAAAAAGGCGTTACTCTACGGACAATTCTAGAGACCTAGGAATTTTCTCAAAAACGACACAGGATGTCTCTAATGGGTGGGATCAAAGTCAAAAGGGTCTTAATAGGTCGTAACAGAATTAAGAATAAATACAAGACAGGTGAAAGCAACTGACAAAAATTCATATACACCATTCGACAAAAGCCAAAAGGAAAGGCCACAGACCTAGGTATTTTTCCTAGCCAACGTGTAGACTTATCCAAAAATTGAGAGATATACGGAAAACGTTTAGAGAAATTAGTTTGTCACCATATTATACTATGCGAAACGCGTAAATGAAAGAATAAGTAAAAAAAAAAAATTCAGGATAGGACAAAAACCAAAAGCTAAAAGGTCCTTAATCGCTTCACATGACTTTTTTTCAACTAACTACAGAGTGGACAACAAAAATTCTGACAAAAAGCCAAAAGCGCCTGGTTTCATCACGTGACAGATTTAAGAATACACGGTGTACCAAAATGCAGGGGCGGGACCAAAGGACTTTAATAGTGACAGATTTAATACAAGGTGGACAAAATACGACCAGGTGTATCAAAAATTTATATACAGTGGGAATAAAAATACATACAAAAATTCCGAACAATGGTATCTACCACAATAACTGAACTACCAACGCAAACGCGAGTAAAAATTACTCACTTAGAAAAATAGATCCAAACAAAATTAATTGACGTTCTCTGCCGCATGTTACAAACCGGCCGGCAGAACCCGTAAAAATTGGGCAAAATATGCATACTCAATTCGTAGTAAGACAAGACTTTGAATATTTTTCGTAATAATCACCTCTACACGAGCGTGAAAGATCGCAGAAGTCGCAGAATTAATGCATCGGTCGTATAAGAATTCAAAATTTTGCTATTTGTTCTAATTATACAAGAATTTTTAAGCTAAAACGCAGGGACTGATAGCGTACTAAACCCCCTAATCTCAAAACGGTCTGTGAGATGGGCGAAAAAATCGAAAACTTGGTTTTTAGAAAATGGCTCTTTTACCAGTGTTTTATTATTGACGAAACGACCAAGAAACTAAATTTGTATCCAGTGTTGTATTAAGTATAAATTAATTTCAGAAAATTGATCTAAATAAAGTTAATTGACGCTATCTGCTACAAATACACAACGGGCCGGCAAAATACGTAAAATTTGATCTAAATAATAATTTTCAAGTTAAAAATTGACACAGGCCATGGAACACCAAGAACCACCATGGAACGCCATGGACTACCATGGAATACAACGTTTGACGCGCGTTTGACCCACGTTTGACCCACGTCTCATGCACACACGCACGTTTGACCCACGTTTCATGCACACACGCACGTTTGACCCACGTCTGACCCACGTTTCACGCACACACGCACGTTTCACGCAACTCGGGCGTAAAATCGGGCGTAATCACAACTCGGGCGTAATCTCAACTCGAGCGTAATCTCGGGCGTAAACTCGGGCGTAATCTAGGGCGTAATATTATTACAACATACCCTAAAGATTATTTCTGAATTATGAAATAATTATCGTAAATATATGTAGGTCAACAACAGTCCTCAAACCGAAAATACCGACCTATTTTTGTATAAGTATTTATATAATCTTATTATGAAATAGATAAATATCATTTGAAAAATCCAATTACCTACTAATCTCTAACGCCCTAACTGATATAAATAGAGGCAAAATTTTATTTGCTGTTATTTTCGATTAAAATTTTGTAGTGGGAGTGTTTCTATTTGTATCTACAACAATGGATGTCCAAGTAGTGGAAACCCAGCGGGGCGACCCGCAGTTTTACATTCGGGGTATAAGTATTCCTTGACGTGCGTAAACAAAAACTCGACGAAGCGCTGGATCTGCATAAAGCGGCAATGTCCAGGTTCCATCACAACAGGTGTTTGCTATAAAGTTTTGGGACAAAAATCTCATTCCTGTGTTCCTTGTGCTACCAGAAATGAAGTTGATATAAACTTATTGACATCAGAAAACAATGCCCCTGGAGGAACTACTCCAGTGCCACAAATTTTCAGACAAGAACTAATGAATGCGGAGATTCCAACATTTAGATCTTTTAAAGAAACATCCTACACACCGCATGGCCTAGGAGTCGCCGAGGTGAAGAAAATCCGTCCTGTCCGCTCAATCAGAAAAAAGTATACGGACTTGAAAATGGGGGAATTTAAGGAGGATGAAACTCTTGAGAAGGTTTTCAAGCCGGTAACTCGAAAACTTAGAAGGATTCAAAGCAATGCATCGCTGTTTAGTAATTTAAAAATCGAACCCAAAAAATTAGAAGAAAATGTTTCAAAAGATGAAGATAAATCGCAAGAAGAAGGAATTGAAGATAGACTAAACAGGAAAATTGAAGCACTGAACACAAGCATAGAAAAATTCCACTATCTTTTCCTTCAAAACAAGACAACTGACGACACTGTACTTGGCGACTATGGTGACATACCTCAGAACCCTCCAGAAGTTCGCAAAGAATACCCTGAGATTGCGCTACCCTTTACAAGAAGAGTACAATGACAAATCATCGATAATAGACAATGTCTATGGTCCTGTTTATGAAGCCTCTCAGTCAAAATGGTATTTAGGAAACAAACTTATCGATTTTGATATAACGACAGGAGATATTATCGTCGACGGAAAAGCCCGATTTCCTGGTACAAAAGGACTGTATAATTTAATTTTTCACGATAATCCACAAAACAACGAAGAAAAAGACAGAAGACAAAAAAATCTATTTTACGCATCACTGGTGCCCATCTGGATACAACTGGAAAATTGAAGGGTACATCTCGTGACAAGTACACGCAAATCATTAAACCTTTCTTTAGAGGAACCACCATACCTCTAAGGAAACCAAATGCACGTTCAAAGTCGACTACTTCGATCGGAGGTGGCGGTATGAGTTTAACTTTTGACAAAAATCCAGTAGAATACGTGTACTGGAATGATGTACACGAATTAATAGAGAGGTATAGACTGCTCGTGGCATCCCAAAACGCTGGAAATAATTTTCATGGTGACGAAATCACCGCCATTGTCAATGAATTAAAGAAGGCTAATATTATAAGCTAATAAATATAAATACATGATGTAATATTTATTTTAAAAAATGAGTGTCGGCAGGTTCGGATAGTATTCTCACTCCAAAACATCCAGAGTTCTCATGTATCTATACCGTTATCATGCTGTGATTAACTCCCGATGGTGGTGTAGACGTGGTGCGTTTAAAAACAACCAATGCATTAAATTTCGCTGTTAAAGATATGAATAAAACTCGTGTAAGGGCCTCAGTTTGCTCCGTAAAAAGAAGTAAAACGAAATAGATTTTGAATTAGCTAGTGGCTCTACATACCAAATAACCTTGATAAAAGCATTGTAATAAATGATTTTTTTCTATTAATTGCTATCGAGGGTATATTAGGCATATGTAGTATTATTGTTTACTTTATAGAATAGCTTTATATGTGAAAATTTTTCCAGTTTATTGCCTAAATGTGAAGATATGAGCGTGGTTCCTTAAAGGACAATTTTCCGCTAAGTAATTGCAAATTAAAATTATGAATGTGTATACAAAAACTGTCAAGTCAGTATTTATAGAAATTACTATTGGAGGGGATTTTTTAAAAGTATAAGAGTGCGCTAGCGACACATAACATAATTAGTTGGTTTCCTGCGTTTTTTGTATCAGCAAGATGAGCGATAGTGGTTATGGTTCCTGTTTATCCCCCTGTTGCGATTGCAGTGACGAGGTTGGTCGCATGACTAATCTCGGCGAAGAATCCGTGATAGCAGAAGACCACTTGATTCTGGACACGAGATTTACGCTAAAACCTAACAATTATTTTACTGTGCACTGTGGATTGAGTCCAGCAAGATGTTTTACCCCCGCAGTAAATATTATTAACCAACTGGACAATTACAACAGTGTTTATATGGATCACCTGGAATGGAGCGAGCTGATTTTATGTTTGAGTAAATTGACGAAAGAATTTTTTATCCATGATGGTGCTGCTGTCGCTACCACGAAGATTGCCAACATGGAGTTAAGCACCATGTTCGGCTTAGATGAATTGAAAATTGTATTACTTACAAAAAACAACATTTCTCAATATTTTGTCAGATATTTTAGAATTACTTAGAATAGACACAATTATTTCACTAAAAATAAATTTATTGTTAAATTTTAAAATAACTGAATATTATAATAATTTTTTGGATCGGGTCAATGAACTTTTAATGAAATGTAATCATGTTTTAAGCCCGTTAGATATAATTTTAGAATTATGTAGGGCATCATTTACGATGGAAACATACTGTATATTTGAACTTATGCATTTTAATAGAGATAAGTTAGTAGCAGACTTGTATGGGTGGAGATATTTTTAAATAAAACAGTGAAAATGTTTATCTATATTTTTATTTTTTCCACTTACAAGGAAACATGTATCACAATAATTTAAAAAATTACATGTAAAACTTAATTTTACTGTATATAAAATATAGTACATAATAAATTATAAACATATAGTTTGGAAAAACCTCTATTAGAACTGCCATATTTATGAAGGAAAAGATGGTACATGTTTTTTATTATTATTCTGACTTCTATTTTGAGCTTCTATTCATGCTGAACTAAGGGAAATTAAATTTTGTAAATTCTTATGTTATCCGATAATAAGACAGGTTCTCTCTCAATTCCAAATAACGTTTGCTAATAATTTTTAATATTCTGAAAAATACCGGTACTGTACTCTTGAGCAACTATTTGAATCGTTCTCGTATATGAAAATTGGTATTTAAACTTTAATAAGTATGGTTTGCTTTTGAAACGACTCTTTCTTCAAAAAATAACATTTTCTGAGATGTTAGAACGAACGAAATTCACATTTTTTTGTACCCATGCTATTAAAGACACTGTATAATACAGTTAAAAATATTATGATAGAAAATTGTCAGTTAAAATTTGAGACCGTCACTCCCAGTTATAAACAACTTTTGCTAATAACGCTTTTAAATATTTTGAAAAATAGGTACTTTTGAGTAGTTCTTTGAACCTCTCTCATATACAGACAAAAACAATTAAACTTTAATAAGTATACTTACATTAGATCGTAGAAGAATAAAATTTTCCGAGATGTAAGAAATTCACATTTCTTCCCGAATTTTTGGCGTATAATGCAGTTAAAAATATTTTGATAGAAAACTGTTTAAAATAAGCCAAATACGCCCTGGTTTAAAATATGTAGGGTTATTTAGTAAAATTGGACTATGCGCTTTAAAACTATTTGAAATTATTATAATCAAAAATGATACTCTGTTATACTTCATTCACTTTCTATGTCAGTGGTTTTGCTACATTATGAATTATTATTTTGTGTATTCTACGCTTTTATCTATTTTGGTAAAAAATACAAAAATGTTATTTTACGTAAGAGTAAACATAGGTACCTCATTTTGCAAGATACGAAAAAAGTTATTCTTGGTAAAAGGTTTTGCTTTAAAATCATTTACATTATCAAAAATTTATAGGTTTATACAGGGAGCATAAAAATACAAAAAAAATGTTCTTGTAAACCCATTGGTGGAAATATTATGATAAGTAGATTATTGGATCAAAATCTCTTTGTATCTTTTCTTATAAAGGTTCGATTGGCGTTTTGACGGATGGGTTGTAAGATTTTTAAAAGTTAATGCCTCAGGTACAAGTTTTGACGGTATTTATGGATTTTAGATATTTAATCAACCATGTGCGCGAAACAAAATATTTAATTATCTTGAGCATTTTACAGATGAAGTTGTGTAAGTTTGAACGTTTTTTTACTACGCTTATGAGGTTATCGCAAAATGATTAATCGACGCCTATGAAAGGTAAAGTTGACAGAGGTCATTATTACGAAGAAATATTCAAAGTCCTGGGTTCTTTTGTGTGCTATATAACAGAGGCTTTGTAGTTAGTATTTTAAGTTATTGAAATGAAGGCAGCCTTAAGTTCTATCAGAGAATTTTCCTTTTTGATATACCTACCTGAGTAAAAGCCCCAACGATGTGTAAAAACATAACGATTGTTTTTTGATGTTTTAAGTAACATCTAGGTTTGTCATAAAAGCATTTGGTCAGTTAGTTTAAATCATAGAAAAATCAATTCTAACAGTTTAAGTTTATTTTTTAGCTCAACCCTGGTAAAATGTATTAACAAGTGTTTGCACTGTTAAGTATAATTTTCTTACAATTGATTATTGGGCTTTTTGTTGGATTTCATTTTTAGATTGTAATTAAGATTGTGTGACAAAACTATTCAGTAAGTCAGGATTAGAAATTCAAAAACTGTGGACGTTTAAAATTATTATTACTGCATGGAATAAAGACACGACTATAGTTTAAAGGGTTTATTTCTCTAAATTATACAGATAAAAATATTTTACAATTTTTGATATTTGAAAATAGCTATTTACTTGAGAAAGAACACATTTCAATCGAAAACTAATTTTTTATAATTTCAAATTTAGCTGCCGGATGAGTCTTCCCCAGATCTGTTCACCTCTGTAGATTATCGCAAACATCTTTGACTCAAATTCACTAAGATGCGGTCTGAAGTCTTCCGTCACTCGGTTTGGTAGGAACACCGCACCCTGCTCGAGCTGTAGCAGTACATTTTCTCCAAATTTTCCTTTGACGATTTTTCCACTCAAGATTTGGAGCGACACGTCTTTAGGTAAGTGGTTCAATTTAACAACCTGTTGTGTTTGTAGCAGAGAACGTGCATTGATTTTGCTTAGATCCATTTTTCTAAAAATTAATTTATAATTGGTAAAACACTGCTAAAAGAAGTAGTTTTTACTTACGATTTAGATTTTTTTCGTTCCAGTGGAAAGACGAGTCGAAAAACAACCGCCGCAACAGCAGGAGTGATGGTCGGAGGTGTAATCTGTAACAAAATTCAGTGTGTTGAATTTTTGTAAATTTTTCTTATATAGCTTCTAAATTTGACAATACGCACATTTTAGTAACAATATGTTGTACTTACCAAATTTTCTTCCTTATCCAATCACACACACACACGCGCAGGTACTTAGGGACACGTTCTTAGACGCTTGGTGATGGATATCTACGCCGATTTCTGAACAATCTGTACCCCGAGACCGAAACACATACCTTTTTGTTAAAACTTTATGCCATCAGCGTTGTCATGTTTACCCAACAAAATCCTGTTCCATTCTTTGAAATTACTAAAAAACCGAGAACTACACGAACATTGTGTTATCCGGCAACGTTGTGGAGAAATTTCAGTTTGTTTGGTTTTGAGGTCGGTTACATTAGACGATTTTTGTTTAGGTTGCATTTATTGTGTATTGGATCGAAAACGCCGACAAATGACAAGTCCCTGCCTGTCGATGCTTCCGAGGTTCATGACCGTCAACACGAAAGTTCTGTCTCTCTCCAATACACGAGGTTCCCTTATTTCGTGGAATGTGTTGAAAATTATTACGTTATCATTTACGTATCTCTACTAATGCATCTTACTTGTTAACAAATCCGTATATCGTTAAATTTCCAACTATATCTAGAAAAACCTCTAAATCTAAGAAAAATGTTATGGAAGCAATTCTTACGCAAAATATTCAAAGTTCTGGGTATCAACTTTTGTGCACTCTGTTACTACGAATTAAAATTTTCAATTAATTATTTATTTATTATGTCATGTTTTTTATCTTAAAATCTTTATTGTGATTTAGGTAATTTTTACAGTTAGCTAGTATTCTTTATTTCACAATATTTCTATTGATAATTTTTGCTTAATAAAGTCCAAAGAGGTCCAAGTTGCAGGTAGTTTTGATATAAGGTGTTTAGTATACGCCGCCCGTTCTTGCGTTGGCATACCTTTTTTAAACTTGAAAATTATTATTAGTAGAAATTGTATAGTTTGGAACGATTACAAGTATATTTTGGCCCCATCTGTATATCACTCGTTTCTGCACGCCCTGTACGCCATCTTAGAAAAAATATATTGCGCGTGATAATTAAGGCCTTTTTCGTCTTTGGTCTTTTGTCTCAATCCAACGTTTTTATTGTACTTAATTCTACATCGCCACGAGATGTTTGATGCCAAGTGTTTATCCGGAGTTTAAAATACCTTTCAATACAGGTAATTATTACGAAAAATATTCAAGTCCCCGGGTATTTTTTTTTACTCTCTGTAATTACGACCTCTAATTTGTATTTGTTTTTCTTTGTGGTTTCATATGTACTTATAAATATTTATTTTAGCGTGTATAAAGTTGACATTTTATTTTGCGAGTATTTTTTCCGGGAAATATCTGCTGGAGTCTGTGTGATGGGTAATGTCTTCTTGACTTTCCTATGTATTTTACACAAACCTATAATAATATATAATTTTTGCTAATTCGACTCTTTCCGTGGTGTGTACGTATCGTGGTGGTATACTGTTAAAACATTACGTGTACAGGGTGGTCACTTTTATGTGGTAGGACTTTAACATTAGATAGAAAAAGATAATCTAAAATGAAAATTTTATATCAACATATATCCGGGAAAGCTTAGTTTCCGAGATACAGGGCGTTGAAGTGTTGGAAAAAATATGAAGTATTTTTTACACTGTCCGAACCAGTGGAGATATTTAAACCAAATTTGATGTGTAGTACCACCTTTTTGACTACGATATTTAGTGATAATATGAAGGTCCTGAAATAACCAGTGGTGGAGTTATGGGTTTTCACTATCACTAAATTTAAAAAGTAATTAGTACGGACCTGTCTCACATCAACGTAAATTTTTTTTTCGTAAAGTTCTTTCAATTCTCTACAAAAAGTGTATCTTGACATTTTTTTGTATCTGCCACGGTTGTGTAGTAAATAAATTATTTCGTTTCCATCTCAGCCTTTTTTGCCTAAAAATGTGTTTTCTAAGATTATTGATAAATATCGCAAATAACAGAAATTAATTATGGAACACTTATCGGATTCAGCTATTTTATTTTTAATTTTATGGAAACAATTTTAAAAATAAACTGGCACTTGGTTTGAGGTACATTACTTTATTAACATTTTAACATTTTTATCAAATCTGTATTATTTCTTAATAATTTTTATAATTCTAAATTTGTAGAATTCTAAATTATACCACGACGAGTAAAACATGATTCTTCCGCCCATAAAATGTTATTTAAAAATTGTCTTATTTCCTTTGACTACAAAATCCATCGGCAAAATACTATGTCCTTTCTGCATCGCCGTACTGGTGAAGATAAGTGTGCAATGGAAAAGAAAATCTTATTGACAGTTAATAATACAATAATCTGTCATCCAGTAGATGAACGTAGCAGCGCCGCAGTTTGTCTTTGTTAATAATTAAAATGCCGTTCCAATTTACAAATGAAGAGCAGGCTGACATCCATTTCTGCTATGGAGTTGCAAATGGGAACTCTGCGGAAGCAGCCAGAGAATACCGGAGGCGATTTCCAAATAGGCGCCATCCGCGTCCCTCGGTGTTTGTTAACATGCACCGGCAATTCAGAACTCGCGGTCTGAGAACTAGAATCGTCGAACGAGGAAATGAAAACAATATCCAACAAGTCAGACGCAACAATGAGATTCTTCGTGAATTCGATAGGAATCCTACAACAAGTAGCAGAAGAGTGTCAGTGGCCCTACGTGTTTCAAAGTCTGCAATTTTGCGAGCTTTAAAAAGAGATCACAGGCATGCGTATCATCTACAACCCGTACAAGGTTTAAGGCCCGGCGATGCAGAAAGAAGATTAGTGTTTTGCCGATGGATTTTGGAGTCAATTGAAGGAAATAGACAATTTTTAAATAACATTTTATGGACGGACGAGTCGTGTTTTACTCGTCGTGGAGTAGTAAACTTTCATAATCAGCATATTTGGGCACAAGAAAACCCACATGCAATCCGGCCAAGAAATTTTCAGGTCGAATTTAGTGTCAATGTTTGGATTGGACTGTATAACCATAATCTGTTTGGACCCTTTTTTTGCCACAGCGAGTGAATGGTGACAATTTTTTGGAGTTTTTAGTAGCTGAGCATAATAATATGTGGGAAGACATTCCTTTAAACTTAAGATTGTTGGCTTGGTTCCAACTTGACGGCTGTCCTGCACATTTTCACCGAAATGTGAAGAACTGGTTAAATAATAACTTTCCAAATAGGTGGATCGGACGAGGGGGGACCGGTCGCTTGGCCACCACGTTCTCCGGACATAACACCTCTGGACTTCTTCGTATGGAGATTTTTAAAAGAACAAGTCTATGCGACTCCTGTAGAAACAAGGGAACAACTTATTGATCGTATCAGAAATGCGTGCGATGAATTGAGAAATGGCAATTTAATCGATGCTGTTCAATCCGTTAGGCGTCGAAGTGAATTATGTGTGCAACAGAATGGATCACATTTTGTACAAATTGTTGTTGTACAAATTTAGAATTATAAAAATTATTAAGAAGTAATACTAGATTTGATAAAAATGTTAAAATGATAATAAAGTAATGTACCTCAAACCAAGTGCCAGTTTATTTTTAAAATTGTTTCCATAAAATTAAAAATAAAATAGCTGAATCCGATAAGTGTTCCATAATTAATTTCTGTTATTTGCGATATTTATCAATAATCTTAGAAAACACATTTTTAGGCAAAAAAGGCTGAGATGGAAACGAAATAATTTATTTACTACACAACCGTGGCAGATACAAAAAAATGTCAAGATACACTTTTTGTAGAGAATTGAAAGAACTTTACGAAAAAAAAATTTACGTTGATGTGAGACAGGTCCGTACTAATTACTTTTTAAATTTAGTGATAGTGAAAACCCATAACTCCACCACTGGTTATTTCAGGACCTTCATATTATCACTAAATATCGTAGTCAAAAAGGTGGTACTACACATCAAATTTGGTTTAAATATCTCCACTGGTTCGGACAGTGTAAAAAATACTTCATATTTTTTCCAACACTTCAACGCCCTGTATCTCGGAAACTAAGCTTTCCCGGATATATGTTGATATAAAATTTTCATTTTAGATTATCTTTTTCTATCTAATGTTAAAGTCCTACCACATAAAAGTGAACCACCCTGTATATTTCTTTAGTAAAATACTGTATAGAGTGTCAACAGTTTACAGATTTTTGTCATAAATAAATTCTGACGATAGTTTTTGCAGTTTTTAATTCACGTACAGGGTCATTTTTTTAAAATTCCGAATTTTGAATTTATTTTAAAAATATATGCAAAAACATACTAAAATGTTTAAAATATGTGTCTTATGTGAAATTTTCTCAAGTTTTTTATGGTGCTATCAGAATCTGCGTACCTGGTCCCGTATACAGGGTGTACTACCAACTTGCATTTTTTTAAATAGAACACCCTGTATTTTATTGCACTACGTAATAGAACTTAAAAAGGGATTCTTAAATATACATACATGTCTATATTTATGTTTTACAGTTTTAATAATATTCACATTTTTATTGTGATTTTAGGATATATTTATTAAATTTCAAAAATCGAGCAGTATGCCAAGGAAATGATATATAAGTATAGCCGAATTTTTGTTTTTATTAACAACTCATAAACATACCTACAACTTCTGAATTGTCATCTCTGTCTTAAAAAAAACTTAAACTACTACAACAAACAATGAGTCAAAGTCAAAATAATGTAAAACCAGTAGCAAACTAAATTTTGTGACACTAATGTGATCATTACAATATTAATTTACGAAAATGACAGGCAGACTTATTCTTTGTTTTTATTTTTCATGGCACACTGCTCGATTTTTGAAATTTAATAAATAATATCCTAAAATCACAATAAAAATGTGAATATTATTAAAACTGTAAAACATAAATATAGACATGTATATATATTTGAGAATCTCTTTTTAAGTGCTATTAGATAGTGCAATAAAATACAGGGTGTTCCATTTAAAAAATGCAAGTTTGTAGTATACCCTGTATACGGGACCAGATACGCAGATTCTGATAGCACCATAAAAAGCTTGGGAAAATTTCACATAAGGCGCATATTTTAAACATTTTAATATGTTTTTGCATATAATTTTAAAATAAATTCAAAATTCGGAATTTAAAAAAAATGACCCTGTACAAGAGACGGAGGAGATAAATATAACATCTTTTTTTGAGAAAATTCCTAGGTATGTAGAATTGTACGTAGACTAACGCCTTTTTTGGTTTTCCTAGAGTGTCATGTTTTTTATCTACCCTGTATATCTTGACCAATTTGTGCGTTTTTTGTGGAAAAATCTGGAATTCTGTTTTTTTTTAATTTAGCGGTGAAACTATCGAGAGGACCGTAGTCAACCAAGTGATTTGCTATATGAAATAACACCATTAATGTCGGTACATAAATACTGAGTTCACTTTTATTACAACCAGTGGTATATGTAACTTATTAATAAAATGTAAAAATGTGATACAAATACAGTCATTTGTTTGGCGATCATACCCCTCCAGTTGGTACGTCACTGTCCCGTGACCTAGATCCTATTTTTGTTGTTACTGATGGTGTTGATCAATTAAATATTTTGGGCTGAGCGAAAAATCCTGACGAAGAAATTCTACAAATCTCTGCTTGTCAACAAGTTCCCGGGACGACGGTCCCACGCCAGGGTTGGGTAACAGAACTCATTTAGGCGTTTCGCATATCGTCGTTTAAGATGCAATAGCTCGTAACCCACACTTTTTGCCAAAACGAGATTTCTGCGCCATTTTACTTATGGGATGCCAGATTATGTATATGCAAAATCTCGCAAGCCACAGTTTTAAGATAAATGCAGTAGTTTATAAATAAAAAACCTCGTATCCCACATGCTTAAATGCAATACCACCTTAGCCACGTATTCCCGCCAAGTTTGTTGGTTGCGAGGTATTGTTGTTTAGTGCAAAACATCGCATTCCACAATTAGACGCTATCGGTGTGGGTTACAAGGTTTTGAATTAGTGGACATAGGAAGTCGTTACAAGTAACCCACATAACCTAACCTAAAAATATTAACTTTAGTTCATTCTTCATGCTACAAATCGTTGTCCAGTTTCATCTATTCCCAAAATAAAATGAATAATAATAATAATATACGTAAACGAAGTAAATTACTTGTTGAAATGTGTTTAAAACCAACAGGTAAGCTGCAGTTTTTGTTTATTAATTTGATTTGTAAGTTTTAAGATACAACAGTTTAAGTTTGGTAGGTAGGACTTCTAGGTTAAAAAAAATGTATTAATTATTCCATTTTTAACATGAAGCCCCATTTACTATAAAGTATAAACGCATACATTATCTAAGTACCTACCTTTTTTAAATTACATTTCAATAATAGCTAGTTTATTTTTTGCAGAATGGAAATACACTGATGTTGGAAAGGTCCGCAATTCTGTGGGTGGTTCTAATAACAACCAGCCGACCATCTTAGAAAATGTGCCTCCAGATGAACATCACATTCCGGTAAATGATGTAAGACAGGTGGATGATTCGGGTGGTTCCAATAACAGTCAGCCCATCATATTGGTAACTGTACCTCCAGATGAACAGGTTTCGAGAGAATATCCAATAGATCCTCAAATTTTTTACAATTTGGAAACTACAACACCAACGCCAATATTTGATAGTAACAGTTTTGGCGAAACCATGCAGAATCAATTGACTAATCAAAGTACCGATGAAGTTTTTCTAGATACGAACGAAGGTAGCCAGGAATTATCTGACTTAGGAAGCGCAACTTGGAATATTTCGCAGTCCTTTAGTCATAGTGTAACCGACATGCAATTCAACGAATCACAAAATAATACAAACCTAGAGATTGCAGAGAAAGGAGCGGATGGAATTCCAAAAAGCCCCAGATTGGGACATGAGCAGGTCAGGGAACAAACATCAGCCACGTTTTCAGGGGACAGCTATAAGTCAGACTCGGCGAATGAATCCACTTATGAAGATGAAAATACAACAAATATTGACAGTGGATCAAGTAGCAGCAATGAATCAATAACAAGAACTAAAAAACGTAAAAGAAAACCTCTAAAACAACTGTGGAAGAGGGAAAAAAATAAGATTCTGCGTGAGAAGGGACTAAAATATACTGGATTTAAGAAAGACGGAGAAACAAAAAAATACAAACAAGTTGCTCCTAAGCCTGAAAGAAAAATGGGTGAACCCTGCGAATCCAATCTTTGTAAGAAGAGTAAACTGCGTTCTTGTTCAGATATTCCCGAAGAGAAAAGAAGGCAGCTGTTTGAAAAGTTTTGGAAAATGATGTGGGATCAGCGCAAAGTTTATGTGGTTAATAACGTAACAGTTTCAAGTGTCAAGAGAAGATACACAAAAAATGAACAATCATCAAGAAACTTATCAATGTTTTATAATTTAACAATAGACGGACAAAAAACTAATGTTTGCAAGAAACTTTTCCTGTCCACCCTGGGTCTAGGAGAATTTTAAGTTAGCTCATGGGTTAAAACAGCTGAACATGGTATGCACGAATCCAAAAGTTCCAAAAATGAAAATAGATCAGCTCACCTACAAGAAAAGAAAAATACCGATAAAGAATTTATGATCCAATTTTTCAATGAATTACCCACTTTGCCGTCCCATTATTGCCGTCAAACATCATCTAAATTATATACACATACACATTGCAAAAAAAGATAGAGCGAGGCAAGAAAAAGCGAAGGACATGAAGTTAGCTGAAGATGAACAGGCGGTGGTTCTAATGATGGACTTACAAGCTGTTAAAGTATGCCCTAGTTTAAACGCAAGCGCTTTATATTACAAAACCAAGTTATGCTGCCACAATTTTACAGTTATGAACATAAAAACTAAACACGTTATGTGTTATTGGTTCAGTGAGGTGGATAGTGATCTTTCAGCTTCTACGTTTGCGTCATTGGTAGTTGACTACATTTCAAGATTTACGGACACTAGTAAGCCACTTATAATTTACAGTGATGGGTGTACCTACCAAAATAGGAACAATATTTTAGCCAATGCTCTTCTTTTTTTGTCAGTTAGCAGAAATCAAGCCATTGAACAGAAGTACTTAGAACGTGGGCATACACAGATGCAGTGTGATTCTGTTCACAGCAGAATTGAAGCTAAAATAAAAGAAAGCAGAGAGATTTTTCTTCCTTCAACTTATTTGTCCATTAGCCGAGAAGCTCGTAGGAATCCCTTCCCTTACTGTGCCGAATGGATAAATTATGACTTTTTTCGGGACTTCTCTCAGAAAGGAGATCAAATGTATGGAAGCATTAGACCTGGAAAGAATAACGTAACGGATATTCGAGCAATTAAATATACTCCTGAAGGAACAATATTGTATAAACTTGATTTTGATGACCCATGGACAGAGCTCCCCCAGCGCCGATGCCGAAAAGTTGTTTGTCTCGTTTGGCCGCAACTGAATCCGGAAAAAAAAAAGATAAAAGCCCAAAAGTTTAAGCATCTGCAGGAGCTTAAACAAGTTATTCCTGCGGATTGTCATTACTTCTATGATAGTCTAAGTCATGTCTAAGTTATATTGTCAAAACCATTTAGTTTGTGCTTTTTTTTGATAATCTAACAATAAAGTTACATTACAATAAGCCACACTTTGTTAATATTTTATCGAAGCAATAGCTCGTAAGCCACCAAAAAACCTAAAATATCAAGTAAAACAATATTTTTTTTCATTTCAAGAATATAAATTTATTTTTTGTAGCCCGACATCCATGATTTATTAGTGTAATTATATTATGTTTAAGTGTAGCTCGTTTTTTGACCCTCCTGTAAAAACATGTCTATGTGGGTTATGAGCTATTGCATCTTAAACGACGATATAATACAGATTAAATTTTTAACAAACTAATTTCGCTAAACGTTTTGCGTATATCCTTCAATTTTTGGATAAGGAAAAATACCTAGGTCCACAGACCTAGGTATTTTTCCAAGCCATAAAGAACCTAGGCCACAGCCTAGGTTCTTTTTGGCTTTTGTCGAATGCTGTATATGAATTTTTTGTCAGTTGCTTTCACCTGTCTTGTATTTATTCTTAATTCTGTTACGCCCTATTGAGACTCTTTTGACTTTGATCCCAGCCTGTGTCAATTTTAACTTGAAAATTATTATTTAGATCAATTTTTACGTATTTTGCTGGCCCGTTGTGTATTTGTAGCAGATAGCGTCAATTAACTTTATTTAGATCAATTTTCTGAAATTAATTTATACTTAATACAACACTGGTAAAAGAGCCATTTTCTAAAAACCAAATTTTCGATTTTTTCGCCCATCTCACAGACCGTTTTGAGATTAGGGGGTTTAGTACGCCATCAGTCCTTGCGTTTTAGCTTAAAAATTCTTGTATTATTAGAACAAATAGCAAAATTTTGAATTTTTATACGACCGATGCATTAATTCTGCGACTTCACGTGATGTTTTATATTTTATATTTTGTGCGCTTATTGGAAAATTTTAGATTATCTTTCACGCTCGTGTAGAGGTGATTATTACGAAAAATATTCAAAGTCTTGTCTTACTACGAATTGAGAATGCATATTTTGCCCAATTTTTACGGGTTCTGGCGGCCGGTTTGTAACATGCGGCAGAGAACGTCAATTAATTTTGTTTGGATCTATTTTTCTAAATGAGTAATTTTTACTCTCGTTTGCGTTGGTATTTTTGTTGTCCACTCTGTAGTTAGTTGAAAAAAAAAAATCATGTGAAGCGATTAAGGACCTTTTAGCTTTTGGTTTTTGTCCTATCCTGAATTTTGAGATACCCTGTATTTTACTTATTCTTTCATTTACGCGTTTCGCATAGGTATAATATGGATTAAATTTTTAACAAACTAATTTCTCTAAACGTTTTCCGTATATCTCTCAATTTTTGGATAACTCTACACGTTGGCTAGGAAAAATACCTAGGTCTGTGGCCTTTCTTTTTGGCTTTTGTCGAATGGTGTATATGAATTTTTGTCAGTTGCTTTCACCTGTCTTGTATTTATTCTTAATTCTGTTACGACCTATTAGAGACATCCTGTGTCGTTTTTGAGAAAATTCCTAGGTCTCTAGAATTGTCCGTAGAGTAACGCCTTTTTGTTTTTCCTAGAGTACCATGTTTTTATCTATCTTGTATATCTTGACCAGTTTGTGCGTTTTTTGTGGAAAAATCTGTAATTCTTTTTAGCACTTATTTAATCAGAAAACATTAAATTTTGACTTGTAGAGTTAAGTACCTACCTTTATCGCTAAACGCCAAAACATCACGTAAACCTCGATACATGTTGTTAAAATTACAAATATATATATATATATATATATATATATATATATATATATAGCTGTATTATTTTATACCTTTGGAAATTTTAAGACGAACAAATCAAAATAAATCCTGTTTTATGTTTGCGCTACTAAGTCTGTCCATTGATACCACTCCTGTTCGTACTACCTAATTACTTGTGCTGTTTTAATATTTACGAAAAGTGCGTTTCTACAAGTTTAGACCTGTCGACTGTCCAGCGATCGTGACCTCATTTACGATGCATTTATGCACATAATATGATTCCAGTTTTTATAAGAAAGTAATTTCGCGAAACGTTTTGCGTATATCTTTCAATTTTTCGATAAGTCTACACCTTGGCTAGGAAAAATACGTAGGTCTGTGGAATTCTGCGTGGTGAGAGAGTAGCATCTTTTTGGTTTTTATGCACGCGGTGTTCCTGCAACGAGTTTTCACGCCGTTAAAGCTGAAAATTGTCGGCGACGCGACCGTATTGTGAGATTTCGATTGTCTTACTTTTTTTTATATTAAAATTTAATTATTAGGAAAAATAGTTCAAAATTTAGAATCGAGACGCGTAAGACCCCTTTGTTCAACCTGTACGTCGTCTGAGAAAAATTCTATAGCGTCAAGTGATGAAACTAGGCCGTTCTGACTTTTGTCCTAGCCTGTACATGAATTTTGAGACGCGCCGTACTCTTAACTTTGTCACGTGTTGAAACTAGGTCCTTCTGGTCCCACTATATGAATTTTGAGACAACCTGTATTCTTGGTTCTAAAGACGCGTGAGGAAACTAAGCCTTTTTGGTTCTTGTCGCATACTGCATATGGATTTCGAGACGTTCCGTTAATTTTTTATGTTTAGGGACCTTTGCCATTTTATCCTCCAATGTCCGTGATCTAGATTCCATTACTATACTTAATATTTGGTGATGGCCGTTTTTTTGCAAGTCTATTCCTGTCGGCAAGTTCCAGGGGACAATGGCCGCGCTGACCCAGAACTGTTTCTGCCTCGCGATACGCTTTTGGCGTAATATACCTTTTCTTGAAATCGGCATTAAAATGTCCCAAAATCGTCATTAAAAGCACAGAAATCGTACAATAATGTAGCCCATTATTGTACGATTTTTTCAATAAGTAGGCCTTGGCGAGATGTAAACATCAAACGTCAGACGCGGAGAAATCGCCCGTCAAAAGTGACCAAATATTCAAAACCCGGCCGATAAAGGCTCATTTAACTTTTCGTACACATTGCGAAATTGTTTCCTATAGAAGCGCAATCCTTCAGTATACATATTTTAGTAAATTTGAAAAACAATAGATTTGTTGTGTAAGCTGCACAAGAAGCAGCAGTTTGGTTTTTCTGTCAGAAGGTGCCGTACATCATTATGCTTGTGCTAGGTAGAGCGATCGGTAAAGTCAAGCAACGCCGCGCGTAGTCGGTTCGTGGACGGGTGATCCCTTATTATTATTTTCTTGCCTAATAAAACATTTTTTTTCCGATTTCAAGAAAAATATAATATGTACCTCGGCACTGAAGTTCTTTTTATGACTCATGTGGTTTATTTGCCTCGGCCAGAGGCCTCAGCAACTAAACTCCACATGAGTCATAAAAAGTTGAACTTCAGTGCCTTGGTACATAAATAACTATTATTCACGCTAAGATTCAATTTTTAACAAATTTCGCGAAAAGTTTTGCGTTCATCTTTCAACGTAATTATTGTCTGTGTGTTGGAAAAATGCCTTTTTGAGAAAAAATCCTCTGTGTGCATAATTCTGCGCGACCAGACGCGAATATAAGGTCTTTTTGAGATTTTATTACGTATATTGTGTTTGGTAGTTTTAACTTAAAAATTAATTATTGTTAGAAAAATAGTTCAGAATTTTTACAAATTCCTAACTGTATTTTTCTCGTTCTTAATTCTCTCGTGTGATGAAATTAGTCATTTTTTGACTTCTGTCCCATCCGTGAATTTTTGTCAGTTGCTTTTGTTCAATTCTCTTCAAATGCGTCGATGGGTCAGTTGGTTAGAGCAAGTTCGAACCCCGGCGGTGTTTGTTTTTCAGAATTTGGCGCCGAGCGCGAGCGTCAGTTACGCCCTTTTGGCTTTTTGACACATCTCGACGTCAGAGCGTGACATCGGCCAACGGCCATAGTCTTACGTCAGACGACACATGCGCCTTTTTTTTGTCACATTCTTACGTCAGAGCGTCGACGCATGCGCTATTGTCACAGTCTTACTTCAGAGCGTCGACGCATGCGCCTTTGTCACAGTCTTACGTCAGAGCTTTTTTGTCACATCCTGACGTCACAACGTGTATCGACGCATGCGCCTTAGTTTTTTTTTTGTCACAGTCTGATGTCACAACGTGTATCGGCGCAAGCGCCTTAGTTTTTGTCACAGTCTGACGTCACAACGTGTTTCGGCGCATGCGCTTTAGTTTTTTGTCACAGTCTTACGTCAGAGTTTTTTTTGTCACAGTCTGACGTCACAGCGTCGGCGGCCATTTTTTTTTGTCACAGTCTGACGTTACGACAGGGGGCGGGGTCAGTCGCCATTTTTTCGTCACAATGTGACGTCACGAAAGTGGAGGGGGAAGGGGGCGTGACCTAAGTGGGCGGGGCCTAGAGGTGGAGGGGGAAAGGGGGCGGGGCCTAGGAGGAAAGTGGAGGGGATGGTTTGAACCGTCGCCATACCTACTAAGGTGTACCCCTTTTCTTGTATCACCTAAAACATTTTAAATATATGCGCAGTTTGAGAAATTGTGATAAGTTGGACAGCTGGTTGAAAAACTTTTATTTAATTAAAAAGAATATCGAAGCGACGACTTCACAATGATGGAAGGAGTAAATGAGAAAATGTTTTTTTAACATATATTTAAGTGTAGAATGTAATATTTAAAAAAATGTTAAAAATAAAGCAAAGCAATTTTTAATTGTTGTTTCATATATCACCTTACACTTGAAATTTGAGAACAAATGAACTCGACATTTCCCCCCTCCTCATATTTCACCTTACACTTGAAATTTGAGAACAAATGAACTCAGCACTTCCGTTGCCCCCCTCCAATAATACTTATATATAAATAACGATCTGCGGAGTCTCTAGCCAGTAGTATGAGTATCGTGTATTAAAAATGGAATTAGTGTCATAAAAATATTGATGACAGGCTCAAATCGTTTGAGTCTTGGCCATCAAGTAGTATGATTGCGGGACAAAAACTGGCAGAAGCTGGTTTTTTCTATAAAAATAATGAAGATGTGGTGGAGTGTCCATACTGTCATATCGAAGTATATTATCAAAAAGTTGATGCTTATTGTCAAACTAAGCAAACTTGTGACATTTCTTCGGTTATTTTAGAAAAATGGCGAATTCGCCGGTATTAAGTTTTGGCATTGACTATAATTATTGATCTGCAAAATATTTAGATAATATTTAATTGCCTATAAATATTCAATTACCACTTTTATTTCTTATTTTCCGAGTATTCTTCATTATTAATGTTTCTCTATGCAGTAGGTCGTGTCTTCGGTTAATTTTAATAATTTATCCTTGCCCTCTGTTTTGCTATGCTGTCACATTATAACTTTTCCAAATGGAATCTGAAAAGAAAAATGTTAGTAAATTTCAAGTAAACTTAATTATAGGTTAACGTACCTGTAAGTCTTTGTAGTTCCCGGAACTTTTCCAAAAAATCATGTTGTGTTGTTGGACTGGACAAGGGGTGAACACGTTCTTGATCTCCTAGGGTGTATTTCATTTGGGTGCTTTGGTACAGGCTTGGTTGAAACTCCAAACTCCATAGTGAAACTCCAAAATGTTTAGGAGCTAACGAAATATTTTTCGTTATTACATTGATCGTCTATCTTTATCACGAGATACACAAATTAGAGTTAAATAAATTTAGTATAAAATTTGAATACGGAATTTTTCAAAAACGGAAAAGATAATGCCACAAAGTTAATATCATTTTGATTACCTTGATGAGCAGATTTCAAAAATCCAATAATATACAGGGTGTTCTATTTAAAAAAAATTACACCCTGTACACTAAACGGTCATGGCATAAAAAAGTATTCGCCCAACCATTGATTTTGTTTCAATCACCCTTTTATCTTAAAAAACAAAAAAGTTAGGTGGGGGGCTAATTCTCAGTGAATAACCCTGTTGTACCTCCCCTCTCTAGGCAGCGGACATCAGGCGATGCAGTTTTTATTGCTTTTTAAAAAATATGATAATTTCGTCGTTCCAGAATTAGCTCAGGAAGTGGTTTGTCGGTTTAACAGCGACGGATCTCCGATATTTCTTGTATGCTTTGGTGTTATTATTGTGTTGTTTTGTTGATACGTTTTTTTTGAACATTTTGTTGTTTTGTTATTGCCATTGCCGCTGGTATTTTTGCTGTTAGTGTTGTTTTGTTATCATATTGTTGACTTAACGTTGGTTATAAAAGGTCGCGAAGAGAACCGAAAAGCAGGAGGATTTCTGTTAGGAAAATTTTGCCATTGACTTTATTATTATATGATTCACTACTTGTATACCTAACATAATTTATTTATTAGTATAAACAATAGAAAGGGGTGTTTAAAAACAAGGTGCCATAATTTCTGGTACAAATAGAATGTAACAAAATAATGGTCTTTTCCTCGTTTTTTGTTTTTGAGATACCTAATCGAATTTTGTTTATGTCTTGGTACAAACATGTTTTTTAGTAGGTATGCTAATTTTGCCGATATAAGCCATAATAATCGTATCTATTGGACAAAATTTTACAGTGCCTTTGGGGCCAAAATCAAATTTTATATAGAGGGATAAAATTATTTGATAAACTAGGTAAAATCACATTATTATTATCATTTGATAACAACAATATCTGTTTTTTTTAGAAAGTGCCGACTTTTCGACGTATATTTTTCGTCTTCTTCAGGGCTAAAAATATATATAATGCTAACTATAGTGTAATGTATGACACAACAATAAATTACATAAACATATAACAACTATATAGGTATGCTTGGAAAGTTAGGATAACATGAGAACAACCATAACTCTGTGTACAAACAAACGTAAAACAAACAATAAAAAAATACAGAGTACTCACCTATTCTTATATCACAGATATTTAAGTCAATTATACAAAATTTCATAGAGCACATATCACAGGATAAAATGATACAGAAACGAAACCAAATCACTTGTTAGTCAAAGATTGCGACACTTGAAATTTGATGTAGGTACCTTTCTTAAAACTGTATGTTGATGACACAATTTTAGCCATTCCAAAAAACCATGAATCTGAGTTGCTACAGATATTTAACAATTTTCATCCACAGATACAATTTACAATGGAAACAGAATCTGATAATCAACTCCCGTTTTTTGGATGTTTTGGTTGTCAGAGATCATGTAGGTAAATTGTCCACCAACTGGTATACCAAACCAACAAGCTCAGGGAGAGTGCTGAATTATTTGTCCGATCATCCACACTCACATAAAGTTAGCACTATTAAAAATTTAATACATAGATCATCGTCTCTCAGCAGTCCTCATTTACACAAACAAAATAAAGAAAAAATAAATCTATTTTAAAATTAAACAACTATCCATTGAATCTCATTAATCGTGTAATTCAAAATTACACCTTATGCTCTCAAAAGTCACAGAGTCACTAAACATTTCAAATACATTTCATTCTGTTACTTGATCGGCCAGGTTTTCTGCTGGCCAGGTGTTACAAATTCGATGCATTAGCATGGCTAACTAGGTAACTAGGTATAATATATTCAGGGTTGGTTCAGTGGAGGCGAAGTTTCGCATTTTAACATAGAATTCAAAAGTTATAGCATAGAAATATATAATAATGGCTAGCCTCGAGCAGTACAAAGCGTTATGCATTTATTGTTAAAAAAATTTTAGTTTCTTACGGAGCAAAAAATGTAATATATTCAGAAGTTTTAGCCAATTTTATTTGTTAGAATGTTAGAATTAAAAACTTGTTTTTAATTACCAACACAAAAAGTGAAAAATGTTAGAAAGAAGTTTTGGATCATTAAATAAGTAAAATGTCGATCATGGACTGCCCTATTATTTATTTGGAAAAAATTGGTGGGTTGAATATTGCACGCTGTATCAACATTGTTTAATTCCAATATTTACAGAATTTTATTTTTATATTTCTAGATATTTTCACTTTTTGATATAAAATCCGCCTAAAATATGTTCAGGCAACCATGACAATTGATAATCCATTGTCAAAAGGTGACAATACTTGAAAATAAATAAAAACATATGACATGCCATTTGGAAAAATGAGTTTTAACGCTTGAAGTTTTTCATTTTATGATTTTTGTTGTAACCACCCTGTAAAAAATGTTGGTAGATTTGGGCAGCAGATATAAGAAATAACTATCTGTGTAGTCTGTTTCTGAGACAAAAATTTGATTCTGTGGCTATAATTAAAAAAAAAACACGTTAAATGGTATTTGAAAATAGCAATTTTTATATAAAGTAAAATAAATATCTCGATGATACAGGTTTTTAAAAGATGTGTCCGTTAAATCTCGCATTAAACTCCCAGAAAAATTCCCTAAAATATTTCCATTTACCATTTTCTTCAAAGTCAAAAAACAAAATGTTGACAGAGTTTTATATGGTTACCCCTGTTCATACTTATCAGGCCGTTTTTTTAAAGAACCTTGAACAGAAATATTTTTCAATTGGGTTACATGTTTTTCAGTTTCTGGTTCAAAATATTGCCCAAGAATACATAATTGGGACCCCCCTGTATAAAATTTTATTTATGAAGAGGTGCATCTTGCGCCAAAAATACTTAAGAATTATTGATAAAAGGCATTTTCAATATATGGTTTCCTTGGTTTTACTTATTTCCCAAAGTCCTCTAGTTATAGCTTAATTCGAACTTAGAAAATATTACTTATTTTATACATAGAGACTTACTATTACAATATAATATATTTTTCCACTTGTCTACATCAATTTCATCGAGATTACAACCTGAAATAGGCTCCAATGGTTTCTTCGGAGATAAATTTCTTAAAGGTATTTTCTATTAAAAGAATTACATGTTAGGTATGTTGTTTTCCCAATTTTTCCAAAAATTTGAGCTTCAGTTTTCCTAAAACTTTTTTCTCTAATGATTTTTCATTAATATATTCTGATAGATTTATTGTTGTCATTTTTCTTAAAAAAAACTAGCGGCCCTTCTCGGATTCCCACTTGGAAACAATTGTAAATTTTTTACATCTTGGGTTACATTATTGGAGTTTTCGTAGGGATGCCTAATTTAACTCGATATAGCCTATGTTACTCAGTGATAATGTAGCATTCTATTAGTGAAAGAATTTTTAAAATCGGTCCAGTAGGTTTTGAGTTTATTCATTACAATCAAAAATACAAAAATACAAATCTTTTCTTTTTACAATATAGATAAAACAATTTTTGTGCGTTCTATTCGATTGGGCAATACAAATTTTGTATTACTTCGAAAAAGGCCGTTGCCGCTGCAACACAACAGAGCAAAAGCACTACCAAACAGACGACTTCTCGATTTAGTTATAAAAAAATGTTAGAAGTATCTACTAGAAACAACACAACAGAGCAAAAGCACTACCAAACAGGCGACTTCTCGATTTAGTTACAAAAAAAATGTTAGAAATATCTACTAGAAACAACACAACAGAGCAAAAGCACTACCAAACAGACGAATTCTCGATTTAGTTATAAAAAATGTTAGAAATATCTATACTAGAAACTTTTATCATATATCATAACCAGTGGCGAAACCAGAATTTAAAGTTGGGGGAGGCAAATTATTTTAAAAAATCGTTCGGTAATATTTACGGCAAAACTATTGTTTTAAAATGAATTTTACTTAGAAATAAATACTACGCGGCAGATCTTTGGGGGGCTAAAGCCCCCAAAGCCCCCGCGCTGGTCCACTGATCATAACGCACAAAAATCACCAGTCACCTTTATGACTGCACTTTCCGAGTTTATTGCCTAAGCCGCTTGCCGTTCTTTAGAACATCAGAATACGATGCGACCGCTATTCTTGCGGTGTTGTCAAATTTCGGATGCCACTAAAGGTAACGTGTAAGAACTAATATACACCAGAAACGTTCTGGATGTCACGAGTCGATGGAGTAAAATTATCCAGAGTATATTTAATATACAAAACCGCGCAACTCGCGCGCCACCTGGTATATATACACCGAAACTAAAAATATACAAAATTTTTACAACCACGCATTTTGACATCCGGCCAGAATTCATAGGGTACGATTCTACAAACATTATAACACGATTAGCATAGGAAAACGTTGTGACATCCGATTTTGGATGACACAGCGTCGATGGATGTCACAGCTCCGGTGAGATTTTTACGTTTTTATATATAAGGGTGGCACCATGTATATATATATAATCGCTAGTCATGACATTGCATGACCTTTTCTAGTCCTAAATCACTTTTATTGCACCAAGTGAACTTTTTTGTGATTTAACTTATATTTTACATGTGAGCCCCTGTGCACTACGGTACCTATAACAAGGGTATACAAAGATTTGGTTATCAGACACGAAGCAAGATTAGCATCTGGAATGCTTATTATGTAAACCGCACTCACGTGAGAAAGGTATTGAACCATACATTTAAGTACAGACCTACATTGATTTTGTCTTGTCTAGGTAAATTTGGTTAACCCTATTGTTACAAACCCAAGATACTTTTCATTACATAACATCTCTATATAGCGAAGTACATCAACCATAGGTGCCTCACCAACTTTACATTAAATAGTTAATGCATTTTGTTTAATATCTGTCATTTATTTAATTGTGCAACCACCAACCCCATATGAACCCACTCCCCACGCCGACCCAGCTGGCCAGTGGGCCGTTTTCACTTATCTGGCCTTAAACGGCGCACTTAAAAATAAATTTTGTTCTGGTTGTCGTGTACAGGGTGGTCATCTTTGGCCCCGATCTAACATAATTAATTTACTATCAATTACCTAGGCCGGTTAAACCCGTAACAAACTTGTAAAGATGAAGAAAACAAATTTATGTAAAAATTGTTTCTCTAACCCCATAGAGGTGTTAATGTCTCCTTGCGGGCATTTAGTTTTTTGTATGGAATGTTCAACATCAATAAATAGGTTTCCGTTGTGTAGACAAGTTATATGGAATAAAATGAGGGCATACCTTCCATGAAAACACTGTATTTTTTCAAGAAAGAGCTTAAAGCGTCTAAGCGACTTGAAAAAATGACTAGACGACTTGAAAAAACGACTGAACGACTTGAAAAAACGACTAGACGACTTGAAAAAACGACTGAGCGGCTCGAAAAACGACTAGACGACTCGAAAAACGACTCTAAAAACAACTAAACGACTCGAAAAACGACTAGACGACTCGAAAAACGACTAGACGACTCAAAGCGACTCGAAACTATAAATACTGACGTATCTTTGTTGGATCAGTCAAACTGATTCATAATGCAAATCGAGCAACAGGAAACATCGCTCCCTATTGGAAACATAGATGTTTTGACTGAGAAGCAGCTTAAGTCGAAACATGGTAAATTATTTCCTAATTCAATTCGTGCAATTTTTTGTGGTCCCAGCGGATGTGGAAAAACAAACGCACTTTTAACTTTAATATTTAACCAAAATGGTTTGAAATTTGAAAACGTGTATGTTTATAGCAAATCGCTCTATCAGGAAAAATTTCGGCTACTACAAGATGTTCTAAAAAATATTGATTGTATCGGATATTTTCCATTCAAAACCAACGATGATGTAATAGATCCGTCTGATGCTCGAGAAAATTCCCTCCTTGTTTGCGACAAGCAAAATAAAATCAGGATTCTATGTGCAGACATAAGACGCGTTGTATCTTTGCCAGACTTACTATAACCCAAGCAGTTGATTCGAGATAATTGCAACTTTATAGTACTTTTTAAGCAGGATGAGACAAATCTCAGACATGTGTATGAAGAGCACGTGTCACCTGACCTAACCTTCGAACAGCTTAAAGATATATGTTGTCGATGTTGGAATGATAATTATGACTCTTTGGTGATCGTGAAAGACTTTAGCATACACGAGGGACGTTATCGACAGGGATTCGATAAATATATAAGGTCTGGACAATAGCATCGACGGGTCATTAGTGCATCTGACGATATGCCGTTAACATCTCAAGAGTAAATTGCTAAAGCCCAACGTTAAAAAAAAATTAAGGATCTTACTTGCTCTATCTGGAAAAAGTATACGGCAGTAGGTAACCCGGCACTTGGGAGACCCCTTCCACTTTCCCCCCCTCCCCTCCCAGGCCCCGCCCCCTTCCCCTCCCAGGCCCCGCCCACCTCCCCCACCACTGACCACGCCCCTTCCCCCTCCCCTCCTTGACCCCGCCTCTTTTGTTACGTCATTAGGCCCCTTCTTAGCCCCGCCCCCATGACCTCGCCGACCAATTGGGAGCACCGAATTCCATCACGTGGTCTCTAACGTAACATGCTTATCGCCATGTTCGACGCCATTTCGTTTCTTATCGCTACTTTCGACGTCATTTTCCTCCTAAGCCCCGCCCCATGGCCTCGTCGACCAATTGGGAGCGCCGAATTTCGACGCCATTTTAATTCTTATCGCAATTTTCGACGCCATTTTGATTATTATCACTACTTTCGACGCCATTTTCCTCCTAAGACACGCCCCACCTGACCTTGCCAGTCAATTGGGAGCGTTGAATTCGAGCATGTGGTCTCTGACGTCACATCTCCGCTAGTGGTCATGTTTCGTTTGGCTAACTATCTGAATACTTTGATCGATTTAGATTGGTCAATGTCTCTCGGAGCCTTTAAAAGCATGATTTTGAATTATTTGATAAATTCTTGAATTTGTATTTCACTTTGTTTCGTTTGGCCCCCATACTGTCCTTTTTTTCTTTTTTTTTATTGTTCTTTTTTTTTTTAATTTCATTTTCTCTTGCACGTAATAGCAGTTGGTGTACATTTACATTTAGAAGCCGATATGTATAATATTAGTATTTGTACATTTTCTATCCATGTAATTAGGTTAAGTTTGTTAACCTGTTTGGATAATAATAAATAAATAAATAAATAAATCCTTATCTCTACTTTCGATCTCTCGCTCGTCGCGGCGTTGCCGGATCCTCGAATCTTTCCTGAGATGCGACGTTGCCATTTCCTGGCGCCAAGTTCAAAATTCTGAAAAATAAAAAATCCTCGTCGGCGTTCGAACCTACGACCGTCGATTTATGAGTCCGACGCCTCAACCAACTAGGATATCGGCACACTCGGAAATATTACTTAAAACGGTGTAAACTAGAATCTCGGTGACGTCACAGAATTAGGAATAAGTACAGGGTGTCTCAAAACTCGTATAGGTACAGGGTGGACTAAGAAAAAATAAATATCTCTGACGTCAGGGTGTGACAAGAAACAATGCCAGAAGGGCCTTAATAGTTTCATCACATGACTAAGAACTGGTCAATCATAACGCTCTAACCCATGACACGCGCTTAGGCACGGGGTCTCTGACGTAAATATCTAATATCGCTGCTTTCGATCTCTCGATCATCGCGGCGTTGTCGGATCCTCGATTAATTACTTGGATGCAACGTTGCCATTTCCTGGAATGGCGCCAAATTTTGAAATCATGAAATTGCAACGCTCTGACGTCAAGATGTGACAAAAATCCAAAAGGGCCTTAATAGTTTAATCAGGCGGCCTCGTTGAACTAAGTATACAGGGTGATTTAATACTCGAATAGGTATAGGGTGTACCAAGAAAAATAAATATCTCTGTCAGGTTATAACAAACACAATGCCAAAAGGACGTTAACAATTTTTTTAAAATGTGACAAAAATCCAAAAGGGCCTTAATAATTTGAATGCGTGATCGCGTGATCTCGTTATGAGGAACGCGAATTAGAAATAAAAAAATTTAAAAGTCTTATCGCGGGAGATCGAGCTTGTGGAACATACTCTTACAGCACTTTGTTGGAATCGTCTCGACGTTAGGAACACGAACTTTAAATTAAAAATTTTAAAGTCTTATCGCGGGAGATCGGGTGTGAGGAGTATGCCCTTACGACACTTTGTTGGAAACGTCTCGACGTTAGAAACACGAATTTGAAATAAAAAAATTTCAAGTCTTATCACGGGAGATCGGAAGTGAGGAACATACCCTTACGGTACTTTGTTTTAATCGTTTCGTTACGAGGATCACGAATTTGAAACGAAATTAAAGTCTTATCGCGGAAGATCGGGTGTGTGGAACATACTCTTACAGCACCTCATTGAAATGGTCTCGACGTTAGAAACACGAATTTGAAATGAAAAACTTTAAAGTCTTATCGCGGAAGATCGGCACTAGGTACAAGCAAACCAATAATTAAAAAAATGATCAGGAGATCGAGGAGAATCTAAATATGTCATAAAATGACAACTTCCGGTGTCCATTTCCGGGTGTGAGGAATATGCCCTTGCGGCACCTCGTTGGAAACGTCTCGGCACGAGCATCACGAATTTGAAATAAAAAATCTTTAAAGTCTTATGGCGGGAGATCGGCACTAGGTGCAAACAAACCAATGATTAAAAAATGACCAGGAGATCGAGGAATCTCAATATGTCATAAAATAACAACTTCCGGTGTCAATTTTCATGTGTGAAGAATATGCCCGTGCGGCACCTCGTTGGAATCGTGTCGGCGTGAGGATCACGAATTTGAATTAAAAAATATTGAAAGTCTTATCGCGGGAGATCGGGCACACTTAGTTCAAAACTAATAATTAAAAAATCCTTACGATATCGAGGAGAATTCAAATATACAATAAATGTCAACTGTCGATGTCAATTTCCATTGTAAGGAAAATGCCCTTGTGGCACCTCGCCGGAATCGTCTCGACGATAACCCTCGTTCATAAATACACTCCACATAATGTGACTTAATACACAATTCATTTGTGACCAAATGCACTATTTTTTTGTTACTTACCTAATACTCATTTAATTAAATTTGTAGCCTAATGCACTTTTGATTTGTGACCTAATGCACTTTTGACTTGTGACCTAATGCACGCCTGATTTGTGACCTAATACACAATTCATTTGTGACTTAATACACACTTTATTTGTGACCTAATACACAATTTATTTGTGACTTAATACACACTTTTTTGTAACCTAATGCACACTTCATTTGTGATATAATGCTCGCTATAATTATGACATAATACATCTGATAAATTCTGGTCTAACACTCAAGACGATTATAACATGCCTACCAAAATAATTTTGGTAGGTAATTATTATATATTATGTCCTGTTTTGCACCGAGTTCAAATAGATATTATAAAAATGCAGTAATGTAGTTTCGGATTAGATATTTTAATAATACACGTTATGTGAATGTCATATATATTGTGTCCCGGATACGAATGAACAGCATGGGGATCTTGCAAACGGTGAGAGATAGAACAACGGTTAAATGGGGAAAAAGTAGCGCAATTTTGAGGTCAATAAAATTGTACAAACAGATTTCTAATATCTTTTTTCGTTTTGAGTTATTTTGAAAAAAGTGAAATTTTGCGTTTTTGATTTTTTTTTTCTGAAGGTGTTATCACAGATAGAAAAAAAAGAAAAACACATTCTTATGGCACTTTTTAACGGGCTTTAAGATGGCATTTTTAGATTTGTTCTACAACATTTCGTTTTTAAGAAACCATCTTCAACTTTATTTTTTTAAATACGAACCTGGATTTTTTTGCAGATTTTAAAAGCACTTTTCATTGCAAATACTATGATGTATGACAAGAAATATTTTTAAAATGTTTAGAGACAATTACACTGAAAATTCCTTTTTTTCCACTCATTTTTTTCTAATTTTTTTCATTATTTAATAATAAGAAGTCTAAATATTAATCAGTATTGTCAACAATTTAACTTACAGTTTATTTTTACTTCGAAAACTTAATATTTTTAAATACGGCCCTGTTTTGGAGTAAATTCTTCGCTTTTTCTAATCATGAGAAGAAAGCTTTAATCCGATGAAACCAATAACTTTTGCCATTTATTAATTGCAACAATACATTCGTTCGGCCTCTACACTATTTCTATGCCGAAAAATATAACATGCTAACATGTTAAATTTGTCGTCATTTGAAAAAGCACCCTCCATTTCTAATAATACAAATTATTAACTAAATAACTTATTATTTATTTCTAATCATTAAAATTGCCTAATGCAAATTAAATTATTATAAATTAACAATCCACAAGTTTTAAACCTATTTATCTACTTAAACACTCTGCTACCACATTCAGCACGTTTTCAAATGAAAAACTAATTCAGATAAACTTCTAATCTTATCTAAAGATATTGAAGAAACGGCATCTTTAATCAAAGCGGGCCAACTTGGAATTATGGGCTACCTTTTAATTTCAGACAACTTTTCCTAAAAACTTTTTTCCATATCTCCACAAATAAAGGCAGTTTACTCTTGTCCCATTTTACGTTTTACAATTTTTTGAATCAACGTGTATAAAATGAAAAATAAAGAAGTTTTCCCTATTGAACACCCTAACCGTGGGCATACTGTATATCTACAATCTACATATAATATAAAAGCTGGCTTTTGGATTTGATTTCATATTTTTAAGGAATTTATTTGGTACTATTCAAAATTTTGGAAAAAAACGTTTTTAGCCAGCTAAGAAAGTATTTTTCACATTTTTGGATTGAAGATATCCGCCATTCAACACTATTATATTATTTTATTATTATTTATAATATAAAATATCTATTATCTGTAGAGTAGGTAATACCTGTACATAAAACTATTGATAATAACTTTTTACTCGGATGTGTCTTGAATATTTTGGCTAAATTTGTTCTATTTGCTTTTATCTACTTATTATTAAGTTTATTTGTAGCTTATTGTAATCATAGTTAATAAAATGTATTTCTAAAAAAATGTAAATATACTTTTTCAATTCATTCTATTCAATCTGTGTTTGTCATTATGTTCAATTACTTATGATACATAGATACCAGTTAACAACAAGGATTTTATGGTTATTAAACGTTTATTTTATATTTCCTTTTGTTATGTACATTGTCTGCCACAGATATTATTTATCTATGTATTGTTTTCTGTTATTTCTAATGCAAATTTTAAGTAAAAGTCACGTTAAACTTTTATTATTGTTATTGTTATTATTATCATTATTATTATGTCAACTTAAATGGGTGTTTTAGAATAAAATTTTATATAAAAAAAAAACAACTATCTACTGCGTCTTATTATTTCAGTACTTTTCAACTTCATTGAACATGAGCATGTTTTATTCTATATTATACTTTTTTTATACTTCAAAAGATTATGTTGTTATCAGAAGTACACATCATGATGAATTTCAGTACATAATATTTCTATAATAAATCTTCTATTTACTTTGGTAATAATGTTAATTCCTTTAAAGTTGACAGAATGTTATGTAAAATCACAATTTGACTTGAATTTGGTGGTAATAAATTCCAGAAAAGCTGATTCTCGTACTTTGAGACAAATTAGAACTTCTAGAATACTTGCACGTTTTTTTTTATTTTGACATCTTAGTAATCAAAATAATTTGTATGTTTTAGATTAATGTAAATAATATTGATAAACAACTGAGGTAAAGTCGCATGAATTGAATTGTTCTTCTATATAGGAATACTAAAAACATTTAAATTGACATGATTCTGTAAAAAGAGAATACATTATGTGTCTCACTTAATATTATGTCACAATAATTTCATTTCGGTGCGTGTACCCTTGAAGTTCCTAGAGATAGATATTATGAGACAGCTATCCAAAATTGAGACCTATTGTGTTAGGTCACAATTTGTTGTGTAATTTAAAGTAGGGCGCTGCAATGCAGCGAATAGGAATAGGCCACAACTTGGTTTAAAAAATATATTGTACACTCCATACCTCAAACCCTATTGTGGCATAAAAATGGTGATATTTTGAAGTTATGTTTTTTAAGCTAATTTGAGGTCGTAGAATACGAATCTGGCAGGAGAAAATTGTGACAAACCAAAATATAGGTCACAATTTCAGATTGGGTCACAATCCACTTTCATGCACTCGCGATAGGCCACAATCTACCGTATACGTGAACACCAACCTAGGTACGCTCCTGTAGCGTTAAATGGGACGGATCCGGGGCCATAAAAGAAGATACTTTGAAATTGTGTCGATAGAAAAAGTTATATGTGTTTAATTTATACTGCTCAAACATCAAATTTGCATTCTGCTAATAAGTGTGTAAATACATGTCTCATCACTAAAAATTATAAAAGGTTATCACATCTTGACCCTCTCGGTTAATAATAAAATTTTAGGATAAGTTTCAACAACGGTCACTTTTGTTTACCAGAAGACTTTGTAACTAAGCCAAACATCTGTAATGAACTGATCTGATTGACAATTTAGAATTTCCAAGGACATAAAAAATTACGGTTATAAAAATAATTTTTGCATTTTTAACGCGATGTTTTGGCGTTTTAACAACGTACCGTTTTGGTGTTTCCTTGACATTTAACGATAACTTAGCAAAACCAAATTTTAATTCTTTCTGTTTAAATAAGTGTTAAATTCAAAAATCGTACACAATTCTAGATTTTAAAAAAATCGTACAAATTGGACAAATTGAGAGAGACAGCGTAATACAAAAAACATGTCACACTAGGAAAGTCAAAAAGGCATTACCCTCTCATCATACAGAATTCAACAGACATTTTTCGGTAAATACTACACCATCGCAAAAGAAAATGTCAACTTTAAACATTCTAAAAGATAAATTTATAATTACCTATGAAACCACAAAGAAATACAAATCTTAATTTATAACAACAGAATGCACAACCTTCAAGAATTTAAAACACGACATGGTGAGAAAAAAGACAATCCAAAGACAAAAAGGCCTTAATCGTTTTCGTCTCTTTCAATTCTTTGAATAATTTGCTTACAATCTGCTAATTGGTGGGCCAAACATCGTTGAAACAAAAATCGTCTAAGCCGTCAAAGTCGCCTGATCATCGTCACGTATTTTCAACCTAATGACAAAAGGACCGTAATAATAATTACGTTATCTCACAGAATTTTTCTCGCATTTAGGGAACTTTTCTAATTAGAAATTTATACATGGACTTAATAAAAATAAGGTGAATTAAAAGATCTACGTAAAATATATGTGTAACGTAATAATAATTTTTGACACATTTCAGGAAATCTGAACCTCATGTAAGAGAGAGAGAGATAGAGAGAAGATTCGTGTTGACCGTTATGAACCTCGGGTGATGGTCTACAGGCACGGACTTGTAGTAGATAACCCTTGTCAGCGTTTTCGACCCAGCGTTGCCGGGTAACACAATGTGTATGTAGTTTTCATTACTTTTAATAATTTCCAATAATGTAACAGGGTTTTGCTGGGCAAAAATGACATCGCTGCCAACATAAATTTCGAATAAAAAGAGATGTTCTTCGGTCGCAGGCCACATATTGTTTGTTGTTGTTCGAAAACCAGACCCAACGACGTAGATATTCACCAAGAACGTGCCCGAATAAGGAAGAAAATTCCTCGAGTAAGTATAACACATTGTTTATAAAAACTGTGCATTTTGACATTTCTAAGTCATATACGAAAATTGAATTTACTAAAGTCATACCAACGTACTGATTGGTTTTTTTGTTGCAGATTACACCTTTTATCACCGGACGGGCGGACAGACAGACGGACTCCTGCCATTGACAGAAAATAAAAGAAATAAGAAAACCAGAAGTTTCTTGCATACTGAATAAGCTAAATTTAAAAGGATTGTTAGGTAACCGCGTGACGTCGGTGAATCACTCGGTCCTGGGTCAATAGCCACGCAGCTTAGCCCAAAATCCAAGGAGAAGAAGAAGTTGCTGCTGATATTTTCTTGCGACTTGAACGAAGACATCTAAACCGTAAGTAAAAAAAAACCTCTTTTGCTAGTTGTGTATTAAGTATAAATTAATTTCAGAAAAATGGATCTAAACAAAATCAACTCACGTTCTCTGTTACAAACACAACAGGCTGTTAAACTGAATCAGCTACCCAAAGACACAGCGTTTCAAATTTTTGGTGGAAAAATTGTTAAAGGGAAATTTGGAAAAACTGTAATGCTGGAGCTCGAGGAGTGTGTCGTGTTCCTACCAAATAGAATGACCGAAGACTTCAAACCGCATCTGAGTGAGTTTGAATCAAAGAAATTTTCGATAATGTACAGAGGTGAACAAGATCTGGGGAAGAGTTATCCAGCGACTAAATTTGAAATTATAAAAAAATTAGTTTCTGATTAAAATATATGTTCTTTCCCAAGGAAAATGGCAAATTTTTAAAATAATTATTTTTATCTATATGATTTAGATAAGAAATAAACCCAGTCTATATATTCCCAACAAGGGAACGATTCGTTTGAGGACGCACTAGCTACTTCGAAGTCAGACATAATTGAATTGGCGACGAAGAACAACTTTTTCACCACTTATATTCGTTAAAAGGACGGACGGAGTACTAAACAGACTTCGAAAAGGCCCCTGATAAGCCTGAATATGTTTGTGTTTTCCATAACAAGCAATGTAAATTTGGTGTTTTTGGGCTGTGTTGTTGTTGTTGCTCTAGACTGCTACTATCGTATCGAGCGTCACGCTGTAAACGAGGACGACACTGTTCCCAACACGTGCAATGTTGCTGATCATAATTTTTTATATATTTTTGATAAGCAGGGAAGTGTTTCTAGAAAATACGGTTGCCTACAATGACAACAAAAACAGCGTCAACTATACTCAAGAAGCATTGAACGCGGTTGCCGATATCCACGATGCTAACTATACAGCTAACCTAATCGATAAAAATATTATAGAATTTCTTATAAAATACGGCTATTTAAATGAAAGCGACAACTCTGCTATGTCTGCCGAAGAGGCCCTGGCAAATTTTCAAGATTTCTACGGGCTAGAGGGAGGTGGAAAAGTGAATTCAGAAACCGTAGAACTCATGCGAAAACCCCGATGTGGGTTGGTGGATACACCGACCACCACAAATTATAATTTACAAGGAACCAAATGGAATCGAAACCACCTACGCTGGTATTTCTATTTACCTTCACCGGATTATAAACGGATTGCTTCTCTAGCTTTTGAAAAGTGGCAAAACGTGTCGTTTTAACTTTCGAGCTTAGCCGCCAGAATCCGGATATCATGATTTCCGTAGCAAAGCAGTTTGGTAATCCTAGTCAAAATCGCAGATGTGAAGGCCCCGGAATATGTTCATTTCCGTTCGATGGTGTGGGAGGAACTTTAGCACATCCAAATTTTCCCTTTGGTGACAAATGCACGGAGATCCATTTGGATGGGAGCGAACCGTGGCACACCCAACCTAATGAAGCGGCTGGGGCGGGCGCCACCGACATGTACGCCGTTTTAATTCATGAAATTGGACACGCTCTAGGACTGAGTCACTCACAGGAGCCCACATCGATCATGTACCCATTTTACAGCGGTGACACTGGCAACCTAGATCCCGACGATATTGCAGCAATCCAGGCTTTGTATGGCAAACCTTCACCACCGCCACCAACTGCGCCGCCGACACCTGTCACCTGTCACTAGATAGATATTTCGAATATAGCGAAAGTAGGTAACGCGACACTTGAGGCGCCCCCCACCACTTTCTTCATAGGCCCCGCCCCCTTTCCCCCTCCGGCCAATCGTAGCTAACCTAGCTCTGACATCATGGCGCCAAATTCAAACCGTGGGAGATAATGGTCCATCATCTCATCTCGGGGTCCAGCATCTCCAGCATCTTTCACGCCTCATCTCGTGCTCTGACGTCACGGCGCGAAAATAAAAAAATCCACCAGGGTTCGAACCTGCGACCATCCGTTTATAAAATCGACGCTCTAACCAACTGAGCCATCGACGCATTTGAAAATAATACTTTAAAATGGTGTAAACTAGATTCTCGGTGACGTCACAGAATTAAGAATAGGTAAAACACAAGGTGTCTCATAAGCAACTGATGCGTCAAAAATTATATACAGGATGCAGAGGTGGACAACAACAAAAATATACAAGGTAGGTAAAAACAGTTGATATGTCAAAAAAAAATCAAATACAGGGTGAGACAAAAATAAAAAAGGCCTATTTATATCACGTGATGTCTCAGACTTAAGAATAAGTAAAATACAGGGTGAATCAGAAACTAAAGCCAAAAGGACCTTAATAATTTATCGTCACAGATTTTTCAATTAGCATAAGTACAGGGTGGACAACAAAAATATACAATGTGTGACAAAAAAAAACTACCTGAATCAGCACGTGGCGTCTCGAATAAGTTAAATACAAGGTGTCTCAAAATTCACATTTGTACAGGGTAGAACAAAAACTAAAGATAAAACGGCGTTAATCTAAAGTCAAAAGGACCTTAATCGTTGTGTCACAGATTTTTGTCGTACAGGGGTGGACAACAAAAATATAGAAGCTGGCATAAGAAAGCCAAAAGGACCTTAATAATATCTAGGTACGGGGTGTGACAAAAGCCAAAAAGGTCTAATTTCACGTGGCGACGCAGATTTAATGTCTCAAAATTCATGTACAGGCTGGGGTAATCTAAAAGGTCCTTAATCGATGCGAGATTTTTCTCAAATAGGTGGACAACAAAAATATACAGGGTGGGCAAAACAGCTGATAAAAGAATCATGTACAGGGTGTGACAAATGCCAAAAAGACCTAATTTCATCACAAGGCGTATCATAATTATTAAGAACAAGTAAAATCCAGGGTGTCGCAAAATTCATATTTATACAGGATAAGACAAAAATCAAAGCAAAAACGACGTTAATCTAAAGCTAAAAGGACCTTAATCATTGCGTCGCAGATTTTCTCAAATAGTGCAGGTTCGGACAACAAAAATATTCAAGGTGGCATGAGAAAGCCAAAAGACCTTATCACCTGGCGTCTCAGTATTAAGAATAAGTAAAATACAGGGTATCTCAAAATTCAGGATAGTGTACTATGGGTATTTGTCCTAATGATAAGATTATTTTTTATATATAGATTTGCCCGTGTTAGAATTTTTGAAGATATAAAACATAAATAATATTGTAGTTATAAAAAAATAATTTTTGTAATTTTAACCACACGTTTTTTTGGGGTTTTCACTGCGTTTTGACATTTACGTGGTGGCATTTGGCAGTCATATAGACGACAAAAACCAATACTAAAACGGTCTTAGGCGTCTCAAGCAAAAAATATTCTATTGCTATAAGATTCAAAACCATTTTAAGTTAAATCTACCAGCGCGAGACAATCTACGCAATAAATCTCCTGATATCAAAACGGCCTTCTAAACACAGACGATTTTCAGCTTAATGACCTGAAGGTGAATAAAAAATTCGATGTAGGTACAGCGTACATAAAAAACAAAAACCAAAAAGACGTTACTCCACGCGGAATTCCACAGCTACCAAAAATAGCATTTTTCCTAAAACGACATGTAGACTTACTCAAAAAGTATATTTAAAGAGAGGCAAAACTTTTCGCGAAATTAGTTTGTTATAAAAATTGGAATTATATTATGTGCATAAATGCATCGTGAAATAAGGTCAGCTAAGACAACGTTGGCCCGCCAACACCGGCCACTGGTAATGGTATTTGTCATCATTTTTCCAACATACAAGGCAAATATTGCATCATCAGCGAAATCAAAAATAAAAACGTAGGTTGCGGGCATCGACACAGGCGGATATCTACGTCTGGTAAAATATAAATTCCACACTTTTAAAATTAATAATTTCAGAAATAAGTAAAATACGGCACCAGGATTCGAACCTACGACCATGGAGAGACAAAAACTAAAAGGGCCTTTATAGGGCCTCTTTATTAGGTATAAATTAATTTTGGAAAAATGGGTCCAAATAAAATTACTACTACAAAACGACCGGCAAAAAATCGTAAAATTGGTCAAGATATTATGTAGGGTCATAAATCTTAATTCGTAGTAACAGAGTGTACAAAGTACCCAACAACAGTTATAATATTATAAAAAATAATATACAGTGTACGTCAAAACACTGCGCAAACGGAAAGCCAAAGGGCCTTAATAATTTCATCGCACCCCAGAATCTTTTTCAGACTGCATAAGTACAGGGTGGACAACAAAATACATGGGTGTGACAAAAGCCAAAAAGACCTAACTTCATCACGTGGCGTATCATAAGTAGTAGTAAGTAAGCCACTTTGTGACAATTTGACCTCATTTGACCCCGAGGTCACGAGCACCCATCGGGCCTATCCGACTACAGCCGACTAAAAAAATTAATTATTTATACGATTGGCAGCCATCTTGGAACTGATTAATGAAACACCTAGTTACCTTAATCCAACGATATTTATATCATTGCCTAAATCTATTTATGGACCCAATTAACGACTATTGGTATTAATATTCAAATATGTAGATGGTAAAAGATACCTACATACTAGTCATCACTAAAAAATCATGGACACCTATAGTAGAGGTTCTCTTATGTACTTACTCTGGCTGTCAATTTAAAATTCTGCTGACAAACGCATAATATGGTTCAGCACCCAAATATCATCAGAGCCGTTAAACAAAACACCCTGACAATAAGGTACAGAAAAACATTAATGCGTCTCAAAAAAATCTGGAAGAATAGATATCACTACCACACAACTTTAAGTACGCGAAACTACACAGTAATAATTCCTTAACAGTGGACAGAAACGAACTGAAATCTGCAGTCAGGCGAAGAAAGTGTGCGTCTAAAAATAACAGGCCCAACTTAACTGGTTTTCAAGGCAGGCAGGCAATAGTTTATAAGCCGCTTGGTGCGATATTATGAAATCGAATTTGTGGTAGAAATAACGGGTCTCCATAATTACCTACAATGGACTAATACACCACTTTTTTTTATTTGCTCATCGGATAGTATTGGGTGAGATATACTTGCTGTATTTTTTTTAATTTTTTTTTCGCCCCCGTTTTGCCGCAATTAATTTTTAAAGTTCAATATACGTAACTACCTGTTGGATTTTATTTTTCCCTAAATTTACCGCCGTGGCACCAGGTTTGGCAACGCCGCACCTCAATGCCAAGCTGTCAGCCTGCGAGAACATAAAGATAACCTATTTTGTGGCGTCACAAATCGGAACATCGGATCCCGCGGCCCGCGTGTTTTACAAGCTTTTATTTTTTATGATTTGAACTATTTTCACCATTCATTCTAATAATCCATGACGGAAATGAACCATTCTATTTTGCTGAGGAAAATGCTGGGAGCACTAGGTATTGGTATTGATGATTCGGACGTTATGCTGGTTGGTTTACAAAACTTTTTTTTTATTGGAAACAAGTCGATTTTATCTATAAAACGACACAATTCGTAAGTACCTAACTGAACTTGCACAAATTAGATATCTAGACTTGCTGATATATTAAAGACAATAAAGAACCAACCAGGGGTAACATTTTAGCTGACGATTTTAGATTAGTGGCTCTGCCAAACGATTTTTTACTTGTTATCAAGTATATTCCAGCGACTGCTAGTTGTTTGAAGAAACTGATGATATTTTAGCCTCAATACCTAGTGTCACAGAATAAATAGCTTCACAACAGAAGCGTCCATAAGGACATGTGTCAAAAGGATGCTCGCTTTGACGCGAAATATCTAAAGGGATAAACATTGTGCATTTTGTTTGATTTTACATTAATCCACATTGCAAAGAGATTGTATTAGGACCAAATTTATGTACAAGTTATTGGTTATTTTCCTGTAAATTGAAATGGAGGCTCGCTTATTTTTGACACGTCTTTATGGACGCTTCTGTTGTGAAGCTATTTATTCTGTGCTAGTGTTAATCAACAGCATTGATTGGTTATAAACTAAACTGAGAAAAGTCAATCCTCTAGACGTCAAGCACATACCTGGTCCGAATATAAAAAATTTATTACTTTAATTTCATGAGCCCTTACTTACAGAATTAAGTTAGTAGTTAGACCTGCATCGGTTCAAAAATGTAACGCTAGAATATTGGAGAAGGTGCCAGTTCTTGGTGATGTTAGAAACATAACATGTAAAACGCAATAAAGCCAAGTTTTCAGTCGAAAAACTTTATTGTCATAGCTTGAACTATTTTAGACCCATTTAGGTAAATTATATTGTGATTGCCGAAGCATCCTCATAAAAAATGACATAATTCTTTAGGATTTTTTCACTATACATATTATATACCTGTTTTTTTCTGGAAAATAAACTTTCATAAGCATACTTTGTGATTGTGGTTAATGGAAGTTAAAAATAAAAAAATATAATGCAGCAGCCGGCCAAAAATTAAGATTTCTTTAATTTGCAAGAAAAAAAAACATTATTTTGCATTCTATGGCAAAACCCCAAATAAGTTATCTATTAAATTTAGTGAAAATATTCCAAAATCAAATAATAGTTTTCATGTCGCATGCACAGAGTGCAACAAACTGGATGTTTTTTTGGGGGGTTTCTTCTATTCTGCGAAGAGATAGACAAAGAGTAGGTAGGTGTACTGTGCTAGATTTTTGAGGGCAGTGGAAAGCAGTTGAATCTCAAAATCTTGATTCGTTTTGGAGATACAGGACATTTTTCGTTTTTTAACATGTCAGACAGTCCCTCCTTGTAATATGTTTTGATTTTTGCCAAAAATCTTCTGTCATACTACTCCAATGTATAATAATTATTGAGGTATGTCGGTATGTCTTTGTCAACTAAATCCTGTAAGGTAGACCTTTATATTTTTTTATTGCACTTGTGTTGACTTTTTCCAATATAACAATCTACTGATGTTGTCCATGATTCTTCGCTATTTCCAGGAAGTCAGCTTACATTCATCTAAAATAAGTTTCCCATTAATATGTGCAAAAATTTTACAAGCGTGCTTAGTTCTATTAGTTGACAAAGTTAATGTCACTAGTGCAGAAAAGTACAACTTTCCGCATCAAAATGGATGCGACAAAGTGTACTACTACGGACTTAATTAATTAAATACTTCATTAGATCATACAAGAAAAAAATACCCGCAAAAAGTCATTGACGGTCAAGCACTTGATATCGAATGAAACTCTGCTGTCGAACTTGCATTGACTTTAGATTATTTAAATTAGTTCTGAATCATGGTTTTCACATGTAGATATCAACGATCGTTTTTACAAACGCATGATTTCTTGTTTTGATAATCGATTTCAACATTGGGCTGTGCGACACCCCCACGCCCCCTCCCCCATATCTTAACTATAAGTATTTCTTTACTGTACTAGCAACTAAACTAGAAGCACAAAAAGCTGTATCTACGTATGTGCCACGATGTATGATCCTCGTACATCGTGGTATGTGCATAATTTAGGACTAATCTGCTTATGTTGGGTAATTACAACATAATATACCTACTTCCACAACTATTCAGTTGAATTTCTTCATTTTTAACCACAGTATCATTAACATTTTTCTTATTAATTTTGTGCTCGGGGGTAATTTTTGCCTTAACCGGGCATTATGCATTCATTGCTATGTTCTTTCCTCTGCGTGTCTCCAATAACATTGTTACCATAATATTTATTCTCTAGTCTACCTAAAACCAGAATTTAAGCTATATCATCATCATTAAGCAATATTAAAACAATATACAAATCAAATAACAAACATACCTCTTCATTTCTCCATGTTTTGCTCCCCGTTTTTATTGATAAAATTGACACACCATATCAAAATCTATGCAAGGCAAGTTATCAGGACAAGCTTTAACAAATCTTGTCTTCATTATAAACCGAAAAAATAAAGTATTCACAGCAAGATTCTTTTAAAACTGAGAATAGAATTTATTTAGTTTTCACTAAGGTTATTAACCTTGGTTTCGGCGTTCCGCGGGCGAAAGTGAGGTTATATGCAAAGTGCGGCGTTGCCGACGATTTTCTTTAAAGCATTGAGTAATATGTCATCTGTCATATTTTATAGGGGGCATCTAATAAGTTCAGAATGGGATCAGTAAAATCCAAATATTTCATTGAAATGCTACGAAATTTGATTATTTCTCATCAGGCGCATACAAACTGAATCTAATAATTTGCCTGGGAATGCTTGGTTATATAAAAAAAGACGAAATAAGTACTAAGAAAATAGCAGGTACTTATTGAAATTAGGGATCGTGACGTCACATTCCCTACTTTTGCGACCGTTTTTTTCAATTTTTGAGCAAACTAATGGGAAAAAAAATCTGTTGGTTGGGTTTCGTGATTATCTAGACATGTTTTACAAATTCCAAGGCAAAAAATTATTTTTCATTCCTAAGTATACTTGTCCATTAAATATTTTAATACCTATAGATACACGCTAGTCCCTATGTGTAAATTACAAAAAATAATTGTTCTAATCGTTATTTAATTTAATTAACATTAGTTCTTACGGAAAACATGCACAAATGTGCTTGGAGAAAGGGGCCTTTTCTCATCCCTAGGGAAAACGTTTAGTACACCGTCCGACCTTAAGTAGATTTATACATCCCAGACACCCTTTTTTAATCAGTTGTTGCAGTAAACTCATAAGAGCAGTATCAACCAACGACACACTCGTCAGAGAAGAACTGCGTGTAATAAGATGGATAGTTACTGGTCATTAAAATCTTTGTCAAAGAAATTCGTTAAAAAATATAAAGCGTTTATGACCACTTTCGAGGTAGGTTTGTGCGGGGCGGATATGGTAAAAACTGGTAGTGGTATTGCTCCTAATCACAAACCTCGGTTATTAGAAATAATAAACGATGCTTTAAATAAAACTAAAGAACAAGCGGTTTTTGTCAAGGGCGATAAATTGCGACTTATTATTAACAACGTAGGGTTTATTCACCCCATTTCGACAGTTACTGGTACTGACGTCACCGCCGAACACTTGTTAGAACAAGTAGAAAATATAGTTACTTCCGACCAAAATATAGACATTTTAGGTACAACTATAGAGATTCAGATTTTTAAAGTACCGCGCGGTTCAGGGAGAACAAAAATTATCAATTTGGCTAAAAATCGGTTAACTAAAAAGAGCATAATACAAATAAAAAATAATGACAATATGTGCGGAGCTCGAGCTATTATAACAGCCTTAGCTAATAAAACACACGAACTCTTTGATTATAAGTTATCTCGAAACGATTTGTTTGGGTTAATACAAGGACGTAATATCCAAGAGGTTATGGCTCGAAAATTATGTCGGCTTTTGAAAGTATCATCTGAAAACGGCTTTTCGTTAGAAGATATAAAAGAGGCAGATAAATTATTAGATGTACAGATTAAAGTCGTATGCGCAGAAAATTTTAACTCCGTAATTTATGCACGACCAGAAAAAGAAACTGCATTACATTTATATAAGAGCAAAAATCATTACGACGTAATTACGAACATGACTGGATTTCACGGAAAACATTTTTATTGTAATAAATGCGATACACCATACGACAATAAGAGTCAGCCCAAATGCAAGAAGGTTGAGCCAGTTTGAAAACGTTCGTCACGCGTTAAATGGGGGAGAAGTAACAATTTGCGGGTCAAAGGTCGATGGATACGATGAAAACACTAGAACTGTATATCAGTTTCACGGTTGTCTCTGACACGGCTGTCCTAAGTGTTTTAAACCTACCACTAATAATAATGTCAATCATGAAACAATGGACGACTTGTATGAGAAAACCACTCAACGAAGTAAACAGTTACGTAAAGATGGTTACAATCTAGAAGAAATTTGGGAATGTGAATGGAAACGATCGAAAGAGTACAAAACACAAGCGATAGACATATCTGACAACGAGCCTCTACATCCCCGAGAATCATTTTTCGGTGGTCGTACTAATGCTACCAAGCTCAAGGTCACTGGTGAGAAAATGAAATATATCGACGTGGTATCATTGTACCCAACTGTTCAATATTTCGATCAATTTCCAATAAAATCATAATTGGTTTGGTTTAATAAAATGCTCCGTTTTAGCACCTAGAGGTCTTTATCACCCTGTGTTACAAATAAAACAAGATAAATTGTACTTTGCTACCTGTAAAAAATGTTTAGATTTGATAAATACAGACTACGTTGGTAAAAATATAAAATGTATTCATACCGACGACGAAAGAATGTTTACTGGTTGTTGGACCACACTCGAAATAAATAAGGCTATAGAAAAAGGTTACAAAATTATCAAAAATAAAGAGGTTTGGCACTTTAATGAAAAATCGACCGATTTGTTCAAGGGGTATATTAGAGATTTCATGAAAATAAAATTGGAAACAAGTCCACATAATTACGAAAACAACGAGGAATATGCGTCTCACATGAAGAAACACATGAATATTGAATTGGACATTAAAAAGATTGGTGCCAATCCGGATAATAAGAGGTCGGTAGCAAAAATGTGTTAACTCTCTATGGGGTAAATTTGGTCAAAGAACAAACATGAGCCAAAGTGAATACGTTACTGAACCGAAAAGGTGGTATGAAATACTGTTAGACGACAAAATAGAAATAACGAACTGCATATTTATTAATGAAGATGTAATACATGTGACATATAAAGTTAAGGATATGTTTGTAGAAGACTCTACTGCCACTAATATTTTTATCGCAACTTTTACAACTTCTAACGCCCGTTTAAGATTATATAAAATGTTAGACAAACTGGGTGAGGATATAGTTTATTATGACACAGACAGTGTAGTGTATATTGACAAAAAACGTAATATACCAATCGGTGAAATGCTAGGTGAGTGGTCCAACGAGTTAGCTGATGATGATTACATCATTGAGTGGCTATCGACAGGTCCCAAAAGTTACTATTTTAAATCGTTAAAGGGTGTTGAAGTAACGAAAATTAAAGGTTTCACCCTGAACCACGAGAACAGTGAATATCTGAACGCTAATACAATGAGAAATATTAAATATTATCAATGACGCCACTACAGAGGCTGTATTAAAATATGATCAAATTACTCGTAACACCACTACTAAAGAAATTATTACCAAAAAGCGCGTTTCTAAGACATTCAGAATGGATTATAAAAATCGTAAAATTGTTGATAGCAGTAAATTTTTTATTATGGACACATTACCTTAAGGTTTTTAAACGTTTTTATTTTTATACCTCAACAAAAAAAGCACTTTTTGAACCAGCGTAACTATCTGCTCTTACAAATTCATCATATCTAAGCCTTGGCCTGGAGTTTCGGTAACGTCTTTGAACAACAGCTCTAATGTAAAAATGTGTTTGTATGTTAAAATAATTTGTTTGTAATGAAGCTGTATTTAATATTTATGTGAAATATGAACAATATTAATAAACAGTTAAATGTAAACTTGTGTTTTTATTATTTCTTCTATAGAAATATTTTAAATAAAGCCTAAAATTATATTTCCAAGCTGTTATAACAGATTTTGGTAACTTTCAAATTAAAAAACTACAGAAGCTGTATTAAAATATGATCAAAATACTCGTAACACCACTTCTAAAGAAATTATTAACAAAAAGCGCGTTTTTAACAGTTTTTATTTTTATACCCCCAACAAAAAAGCACTTTTTGATCCAGCGTAACTATCTGCTCTTACAATGTCATCATATCTAAGGCATAGCATGGAGTTTCGGCAACGTCTTTGAACAACAGCTGTAATGTAAAAAATGTGTTTGTATATTAAAATAAATCGTTTATAATGAAGCGGTATTTTAATATTTATGTTAAATATGAATAATATTATTAATAAACAGTTAAACGTAAACTTGTGTTTTTTATTTCTTCTATAAAAATATTTTTAATAAAGCCTAAAATTATATTTCCAAGCTGTTTTAACAGCTTTTGGTAACTTTCAAATTAAAAAAGTCTGATAAGCCAGATCATACTTCTAAATGAATGTTTCACATATAAGGTAAATACCAGAAATAAGTAGGAACATCAGAATGTCAGAATGGTTTATAAAAAACGTAAAATTGTTGATAGCAGCAAATATTTGATTATGGACACATTACTTTGAGGTTTTTAACCGTTTTTATTTTTATACCCCAACAAAAAAAGCACTTTTTGACCCAGCGTAACTATCTGCTCTTACAAAGTCATCATATCTAAGGCATAGCATGGAGTTTCGGCAACGTCTTTGAACAACAGCTGTAATGTAAAAAAATGTGTTTATATGTGTTTATATATATATGTGTTTATATATTAAAACAAATTGTTTGTAATGAAGCTGTATTTTAATATTTATGTGATATATGAATAATATTTTTAATAAACAATTAAATGTAAACTTGTGTTTTTATTTCTTCTATGAAAATATTTTAAATAAAGCCTAAAATTATATTTCCAAGCTGTTTTAACAGATTTTGGTAACTTTCAAATTAAAAAAGTCTGATAAACCAGATCATACTTCTAAATGAATGTTTCACATAGAAGGTAAATACCAGAAATAAGTAGGAACATCAGCATGTCTGTTAAAAAATAAAGTTCACAATGATAATTAACAAATGTGGTAGAAGATACACATACCAAGAATGTTACCTGTTTAATATGTAAAGTGTACGCTTTCAAAAGAATTTATTAATGCTTTATACTACGACAATAAAAGGGTGAACATTTTGAAAATAAAGAACTTAAGGAAAAATAGTTGTTCCTTAAATTATTTATAATAAGAAAAGGTCAGATATTACTGGGATTTAGCTAGAAAGGACCCTAATGCAACAAAATGGCGTCAACTAACCTCCGGATCTAGGGGAAAGCCGGTGAACTTTGTAAAAACATCCTATCTACAACAGAGGTTGGGTTCACACACACACAACATCAACTGACACTTCAGGCAGACAGACAGCCAGACATGCCCATCTCTCTATCTAACTCATCTAATTATATAGCTATCTCTCTTGGTGGTTAAGTATGGAATCTGCATTAGAGACATAAGTCAACAGCGAGAAAAAATACGGTGCCCTAACCATTTTATTATTTTAGCCACTACACTCAACAGGTCGATGACCTAAAAGACTGGTATAAAATATCCTTGTAATAAAGTCACGTTTGCCAAATTATTTTTCCTCCCAGGTACCTAACCTATAAAATAGGTTCAGAATAATAATTAAATGAAAACACTTTCTGCCCTCTCTCTATGTTTCTATCCTCCCCCCCAGACACACCAGTCAATTGCAGGTACCCCTCTAATCTCTAATGAGAAGGCAAACAGGCAAACATAGGTACTAACATACCATTAGTAAATTTCACTGTACTATGTATCACCCACGTACCTAAGCATAGTCATAGCACCCACATGACATATGTTAAACATGAACAATATTAAGAAAATTTGTTTTCCTGTACTTACTCTGAGTAAACCCAAGTTTGCATACACTTAAACATTGCGTTGAGATAGCAAAAATATCCGGAAATATGCAATGCGTCCAGAGACCTTAGATAAGAGCCGCTGGGCGTAAGATAAAACCAAAAGTTATTACATAATATCTAGAGAAATGACGTTAATCCAATTCACCGATTTATCTGTACCGACACACATAGTATCTTCAAACATTTCCCAGCACGAATGGTCACCGAATAATAAATATAACGAGCAGACTGAAAAAAATTCCAGAAGAACTGACCTTCAACTTTGCCAACGGTATTTAATAACCAGTGGGACAACAACAGCTGTATACATTTTATATTCTTCAGCCTAAATATTTAATTATCTAGTATCTAGTAAGGATATTGTGAAAACTGTATTTGCTCGTATTATAGCCACCTACACACCTACAGGAACTCCTTGGTACTTACCCAGACAAGGTGGCTGGAAGGTGAATGGAAACTGTATTCGTGTGTATTGCAAAACCTGTTTGATTTTGCAGAAGAAAAAGATAAACAAAAAACTTATGTAAGACCAGCGCATTAAATAAATAAAGTTCATGAATTAATATGCGAATCCGTCTTTTCAATTAGTTTACTTAGTGAAAGAAAGTACAACCATATTGCTGCCATCTGTAGGGCTTCGTTGATATTTAATTTTATACCCCAAGGTTCAAGAAAGGAATCTCTCTGTGTCTTCAACTGTAGTGAGGGAACAGGTGTCTGACTCGTTGTACTATAAAACGTAGGAGTGATATAATATCAAATATTAAGCATAGGATTCGAATAATAATAATTAAAAAGGGCAAGCACTATATTACTACAATACAAATATCAGTTTCATTAATTTAATTAATTTTAGGTGTCCATATTCTGAAAGGTCAAAGCCAGAGTTTTATGCCACGCCGTGACAAATAGGTCACTATAATAGGTAGCTGGAAAATAACAGAGCGGCTGTACAGAATATGTTCAAAAGGCACCAGTTAAAGGACATTTAAAAACGGTATGTGTACTATATTGCATTTATTACCAAAATGTGCCGTATTTATTTAAAAAATCTTACAGGTACCCAGTGCCATTTTGGAAGAGAGCACAAAAATAAACAAAACAACTTTTCTTTTTACCTGAAAGTGTAGAGACATAAGAAAATATCAGGAAACACACAGGGTGTTCAGAGAGTAAGTAAAAACCCCAGAAACACCATAAATTATATAACCGTTTTTATATTTTCAGAATAATAAACAATTCATCGATTCAAGTGCATATACACAAACCAATTGGTCACTTTATACGTCACGACAATGATCTGCAGAAGAGACAGAAAATTTCCGGCCAACAGATCTTGAACTTTTTGTTAATAATAATTATTTTGGACTAACAGGTATTAGGTACAAAAGCAATATTTCGTTTTTAATAATTTCAATTTATGAAGTTGAGATGTTTTAATTGAGGAATTTAAAATTAATATTTGTCTTAAATATAATAAAAGTCTGTTATTGCTAATATTGAAATAGGTATATAGGCATCTATTTAAGTACGCACACAGGAGTATAATCATGAAAACTTTTTAAGGTATACGGGTGGACCAATAATGCGGGAACGGAATATTGTGGGTTTATTGAGACATATTTTGATAAAGCAATACCAGTACATGGTGGTGGGTACGTAAGGCTACCAAACTAAAATATTTTCACTAGAATCGCAGCACGTATACTGGGTGATTCAAACCAAACTTGTTGTTTTTTTTTTTAAATACAACACCCTGTATTTTATGGCATATTTGGATTCCCCAGTTAATTTAAGTTGGACTTTATGTACCATACATGGTGTCTAAAACTCATGGTGTAGAAGATACAGGGCATTTCATGAAAAAGTGGAGGTTGGGGCAGTCATATTTTGGCAATATACCAGATCTCAGGAGGCTATGATTTTGTGTGGTAACTAAGCATGAACTGTGCCGATACTAACCAGAAACTCATCAGCCAAACTCATATGTTGTGCGTGAAATCAATGTCAAAACTTAATTTTTTTTAATCGCGGCTAACTTGATTTTTTCAAATGGAACCATATAATTTTCTTCAGTTTATTGGATACGTCTTTTTGTCCTCTTTATACTGATATAAGGTTGTGGGTAGCTATCTCCAACTGTAATAACTGGAAAAGCTGACTTAAATTCTTTGTAAAGGAAAATATACGCATTGTTATTTTATTTTAAAAGATGTGAAATTAAAATGAATTTTTCTTCTCATAACTACATAATAATTATCAACAATAAACATGTGAGATAGATACCTAATTAAAATAAATGTTCAAAATGGCGACCTTGCTCATTCAAACACATCTGAATTCTGCTGAAAAACGAATTTCGTTCTCTTTCGAGCATGTCCGGAGTGACAGTTGTAAAGGCATCCCTAATACGCCTTTTCATGTCATCGACATCGGTGGGCTGCGTTTGGTAGACAATATCCTTTATATGCCCCCATAGGAAAAAATCACAGGGAGTGATGTCAGGAGATCTTGGTGGCCAACGAGTTGGTCCTGCTCTGCCTATCCAACGATTTGGAAATTCTTCATTGAGCCATTCTGTTACAAGACGAGCGTGATGGGATGGTGCACCATCCTGTTGAAAGTACATGTCCCGTCTCAGTTGAAGAGGAACATCATCCAATAATTGAAATAGATTTTGGTTCTAAAAATTATAATATTTTTCACCATTTAACGCTCCGTCAAAAAAATAAGGACCTACAACCATTGACGTTCCAAAAATGCCAGCCCAAACATTAACAACCCAACGATTTTGAGAGTGCACTCTGAATTGTCGCGGGTTTACATCAGAATAATAATGAAAATTCCGTCTGTTGACAAATCCATTATGATGAAAAGAACATTCATCAGTAAACAAAACTGACTCATAGATGTTATAGTTTTGTTGCATCCACAAACAAAAATTTATTCTGTTTAAGAAATCTTGTTCCTTTAGTTCCTGATGCATCTGTATATGAAACGGGTGAAATTTGTTTTTCACTAGCATACGCCGAATAGATATTCTGCCGATTTCTAATTGATCTGCTAGTTGGCGTGTGCTTACGTGGAGGTTTTCTATAACTGACATCAAAACTCTAAATTCGTTATCGTCATTGGTGACACTCTTTTTTCTTGTATTTTTTGAATAGTTGACGCATCCAGTATTGACAAATCTATCTAATAGTTCTTGAAAAGCTTTTCTTCTTGGTTGCCGCCGATCAGGATAACGTACCTTGTACATTCGGCTCGCCAATAAACAATTTCTGTCGCATTCTCCCAAAACGAAAACCATGTCTACTAATTCCATTTTAGAAAAAGTACTCATTTTCTTTGGAATAGATAAAAACGCGACAAAACGAAAAGCCGGAGAAAAATATTATTTGTTTCTTGACAGTAACAGATGTAACACTTTGTTTTATTTCCATGGCTTACTTTTGTTTTCCAAAGCATGCTTGCTTTAACCATATAAGTATAGCGAAGCAGCTACTAAGTATTAATTATTGCTTTTCCAGTTATTATAGTTGGAGATAGCTACCCACAACCCTATATCAGTATAAAGAGGACAAACAGACCTGTCCAATAAACTGAAGAAAATTATATGGTTCCATTTGAAAAAATCAAGTTAGCCGCGATTAAAAAAATTTAAGTTTTGACATTGATTTCACGCACAGCATAATGGGTTTGGCTGCTGAGTTTCTGGTTAGTATCGGCACAGTTCATGCTTAGTTACCACACAAAATCATAGCCTCCTGAGATCTGGTATATTGCCAAAATATGACTTTGCCCCAACCTCCACTTTTTCAAGAAATGCCCTGTATCTTCTACACCATGAGTTTTAGACACCATGTATGGGTGGTTTACTCAGTTTTAATTATTTTATTTTGAGTAGGTTGATTATATTTCCAGTAGGTGTTTATTTACATAGATATTTTAATAATTATACTTTGTTCTGTTCTAAAATAAGTAATACAATTATTATTATTATTTACAGGGCGCACTTATAACAGCCTTATATACCTTAAAAAGTTTTCATGATTATACTCCTGTGTGCGTACTTAAATAGATGCCTATGTACGTATTTAAATATTAGCAATAACAGACTTTTATTATATTTAAGACAAATATTAATTTTAAATTTCTCAATTAAAACATCTCAACTTCTTAAATTTAAATTATTAAAAACGAAATATTGCTTTTGTACCTAATACCTGTTAGTGCAAAATAATTAATATTAACAAAAAGTTCAAGATCCGTTGGCCGGAAATTTTCTGTCTCTTCTGCAGATCATTGTCGTGACGTATAAAGTGACCAATTGGTTTGTGTATATGCACTTGAATCGATGAATTGTTTATTATTCTGAAAATATAAAAACGGTTATATAATTTATGGTGTTTCTGGGGTTTTTACTTACTCTCTGAACACCCTGTGTGTTTCCTGATATTTTCTTATGTCTCTACACTTTCAGGTAAAAAGAAAAGTTGTTTTGTTTATTTTTGTGCTCTCTTCCAAAATGGCACTGGGTACCTGTAAGATTTTTTAAATAAATACGGCACATTTTGGTAATAAATGCAATATAGTACACATACCGTTTTTAAATATCCTTTAACTGGTGCCTTTTGAAAATATTCTGTACAGCCGCTCTGTTATTTTCCAGCTACCTATTATAGTGACCTATTTGTCAGGGCGTGGCGTAAAACTCTGGCTTTGACCTTTCAGAATATCGACACCTAAAATTAATTAAATTAATGAAACTAATATTTGTATTGTAGTAATATAGTGCTTGCCCTTTTTAGTTATTATTCGAATCCTATGCTTAATATTTGATATTATATCACTCCTACGTTTTATAGTACAACGTGTCAGACACCTGTTCCCTCACTACAGTTGAAGACACAGAGAGATTCCTTTCTTGAACCTTGGGGTATAAAATTAAATATCAACGAAGCCCTACAGATGGCAGCAATATGGTTGTACTTTCTTTCACTAAGTAAACTAATTGAAAAGACGGATTCGCATATTACTTCATGAACTTTATTTATTTAATGCGCTTTTCTTACATAAGTTTTTTGTTTTTCCTTTTCTTCTGCAAAATCAAACAGGTTTTGCAATACACACGAACTGAATACAGTTTCCATTCACCTTCCAGCCACCTTGTCTGGGTAAGTACCAAGGAGTTCCTGTAGGTGGCTATAATACGAGCAAATACAGTTTTCACAATATACTTCAATATACTAGATACTAGATAATTAAATATTTAGGCTGAGGAATATAAAATGTATACAGCTGTTGTTGTCCCACTGGTTAATAAATACCGTTGGCAAAGTTGAAGGTCAGTTCTTCTGGAATTTTTTCAGTCTGCTCGTTATATTTATTATTCGGTGACCATTCGTGCGGGAAAATGTTTGAAGATACCATGTGTGTCGGTACAGACAAATCGGTGAATTGGATTAACGTCATTTCTCTAGATATTATGTAATAACTTTTGGTTTTATCTTACGCCCAGCGGCTCTTATCTAAGGTCTCTGGACGTATTGGATATTTCCGGATATTTTTGCTATTTCAACGCAATGTTTAAGTGTATGCAAACTTGGGTTTACTCAGAGTAAGTACAGGAAAACAAATTTTCTTACTATTGTTCATGTGTAACATATGTCATGTGGGTGCTATGACTATGCTTAGGTACGTGGGTGATACATAGTACAGTGAAATTTACTAATGGTTTGTTAGTACCTATGTTTGCCTGTTTGCCTTCTCATTAGAGATTAGAGGGGTACCTGCGATTGACTGGTGTGTCTGGGGGGATGATAGAAATATATAGAGAGAGGGCAGAGAGTGTTTTCATTTAATTATTATTCTGAACCTATTTTATAGGTTAGGTACCTGGGAGGAAAAATAATTTGGCAAACGTGACTTTATTACAAGGATATGTTATACCAGTCTTTTAGGTCATCGACCTGTTGAGTGTAGTGGCTAAAATAATAAAATGGTTAGGGCACCGTATTCTTTCTCGCTGTTAACTGATGTCTGTAATGCAGATTCCATACTTAACCACCAAGAGAGATAGCTATATAATTAGATGAGTTAGATAGAGAGATGGGCATGTCTCGCTGTCTGTCTGCCTGAAGTGTCAGTTGATGTTGTGTGTGTGTGAACCCAACCTCTGTTGTAGAGAGGATGTTTTTACAAAGTTCACCGGCTTTCCCCTAGATCCGGTGGTTAGTTGACGCCATTTTGTTGCATTAGGGTCCTTTCTAGCTAAATCGCAGTAATATCTGACCTTTTTTTATTATAAATAATTTAAGGAACAACTATTTTTCCTTAAGCTCTTTATTTTCAAAATGTTCACCCTTTTATTGTCGTAGTATAAAGCATTAATAAATTCTTTTGAAAGCGTACACTTTATATATTAAACAGGTAACATTCTTGGTATGTGTATCTTCTACCACATTTGTTAATTATCATTGTGAACTTTATTTTTTAACAGACATTCTGATGTTTCTACTTATTTCTGGTATTTACCTTCTATGTGAAACATTCATTTAGAAGTATGATCTGGTTTATCAGACTTTTTTAATTTGAAAGTTACCAAAATCTGTTTTTTAAGTTTACATTTTTAAGTTTACATTTAATTGTTTATTAATAATATTATTCCTATTTCACATAAATATTAAAATACAGCTTCATTATAAACAATTTGTTTTAATATACACTGTGACCCATTCTGATGTTGGACACCCTCATAAAATCTGTAATTTTTGTCCGATTTTAGCCGTTTTTTTTTCTAAAAATAGATCACAAAAAACTCTATTTTGGCGCAAAGTTTCAGATCTTAATCTCAATTTTCAAGGCCTACTATGAATTTTTTTCTAGTAAAAAAAGACGAAAACCCTTTAGCGATTTTTTTATTATTTAATATCTGACAACACAGCGTTAATCAGGACACCCTGAAACCCCCACATACCAAATTTGAATAAAAAATATACAGGGAGTCCCTTCCTGCGGGTAGTCAAGTTGAGCAAAATAGGAATTTTAAAGGCATTTGGCAAGTCAAGTGTGCCATGGAATCCTCTCAAAACAGTTGAATGGTCAACAGGACCACTCAAAGTGTTGGTGCGCAAAGATCTAATTCAAAAATATACAGAGTCTTTCTCTGTGCCATCTGAAAATACCGATTTTTTTTGAACTTCAAATCGAGTATATCAAAACCGCCCCAGCTACTATAAACAAACTAAGTCTAAAAATACAGAAACCTACCAGTCACTAAGTCCATATGCGTTAAGTTGGCTGCTGTGCCATAACAGGAAACACACAGAAATGTATCATCTTAGACAATGACTTTATTGAGTGTGGTCCGATAATTTAAATGGGTTTTTTATTTGTTGGTTGGTATTTTGTAAAGAAATAAATTACTTTTGTGTTTATCAATGTTTTTTTAATAATTCCAGAGCACTCATGACCAGTATAAAGTTTCATAAAAATTCAGCATTTTGAGATGGTCCAAAGAAAAATACCCTGTATATTTTTGTATTGAATCTTTGCACACCAACACTTTGAGTGGTCCTGTTGACCATCCAACTGTTTTGAAGTAATTCCATGGCACACTTGACTCGCCAGATGCCTGTAAAATTCCTATTTTGCTCAACTTTGACACCCTGGAGAATGGAACTCCCTGTGTATTTTTTGTTCAAATTTGGTATATGGGGGTTTCAGGGTGTTCTAATTAACGCTGTGTTGTCAGATTTTAAATAAAAAAATCGCTATAGGGTTTTCGTCTTTTTTTACTAGAAAAAAAAATCATAGTAGGCCTTGAAAATTGAGATTAAGATCTGAAACTTTGCGCCAATATAGAGATTTTTGTGATCTATTTTTAGAAATAAACCTGGTTAAAATTTTATGAGGGTGTCCAACATCAGAATGGGTCACACTGCATAAACACATATATATATAAACACATATAAACACATTTTTTTACATTACAGCTGTTGTTCAAAGACGTTGCCGAAACTCCATGCTATGCCTTAGATATGATGACTTTGTAAGAGCAGATAGTTACGCTGGGTCAAAAAGTGCTTTTTTTGTTGGGGGTATAAAAATAAAAACGGTTAAAAACCTCAAAGTAATGTGTCCATAATCAAATATTTGCTGCTATCAACAATTTTACGTTTTTTATAAACCATTCTGACATTCTGATGTTCCTACTTATTTCTGGTATTTACCTTCTATGTGAAACATTCATTTAGAAGTATGATCTGGCTTATCAGACTTTTTTAATTTGAAAGTTACCAAAATCTGTTAAAACAGCTTGGAAATATAATTTTAGGCTTTATTTAAAATATTTTTATAGAAGAAATAAAAAACACAAGTTTACGTTTAACTGTTTATTAATAATATTATTCATATTTAACATAAATATTGAAATACAGCTTCATTATAAACAATTTATTTTAATATACAAACACATTTTTTACATTACAGCTGTTGTTCAAAGACGTTGCCGAAACTCCATGCTATGCCTTAGATATGATGACTTTGTAAGAGCAGATAGTTACGCTGTGTCAAAAAGTGCTTTTTTGTCGGGGTTATAAAAATAGAAACGGTTAAAAACCTCAAAGTGATGTGTCCATAATCAAATATTTACTGCTATCAACAATTTTACGTTTTTTATAATCCATTCTGAATGTCTTAGATACGCGCTTTTTGGTAATAATTTCTTTAGTAGTGGTGTTACGAGTAATTTGATCATATTTTAATACAGCCTCTGTAGTTGCGTCATTGATAATATTTCTCATTGTATTAGCGTTCAGATATTCACTGTTCTCGTGGTTCAGGGTGAAACCTTTAATTTTCGTTACTTCAACACCCTTTAACGATTTAAAATAGTAACTTTTGGGACCTGTCGATAGCCACTCAATGATGTAATCATCATCAGCTAACTCGTTCGACCACTCACCTAGCATTTCACCGGTTGGTATATTACGTTTTTTGTCGATATACACTACACTGTCTGTGTCATAATAAACTATATCCTCACCCAGTTTGTCTAACATTTCATATAATCTTAAACGGGCGTTAGAAGTTGTAAAAGTTGCGATAAAAATATTAGTGGCAGTAGGGTCTTCTACAAACATATCCTTAACTTTATATGTCACATGTATTACATCTTCATTAATAAATATGCAGTTCGTTATTTCTATTTTGTTGTCTAACAGTATTTCATACCACCTTTTCGGTTCAGTAACGTATTCACTTTGGCTCATGTTTGTTCTTTGACCAAATTTACCCCATAGAGAGTTAACACATTTTTGCTACCGACCTCTTATTATCCGGATTGGCACCAATCTTTTTAATGTCCAATTCAATATTCATGTGTTTCTCGATGTGAGACGCATATTCCTCGTTGTTTTCGTAATTAAGTGGACTTGTTTCCAATTTTATTTTCATGAAATCTCTAATATACCCCTTGAACAAATCGGTCGATTTTTCATTAAAGTGCCAAACCTCTTTAATTTTGATAATTTTGTAACCTTTTTCTATAGCCTTATTTATTTCGAGTGTGGTCCAACAACCAGTAAACATTCCTTCGTCGTCGGTATGAATACATTTTATATTTTTACCAACGTAGTCTTGTAGTTATCAAATCCAAACATTTTTTACAGGTAGCAAAGTACAATTTACTTGTTTTATTGGTAACACAGGGTGATAAAGACCTCTAGGTGCTAAAACGGTGCATTTTATTAAACCAAACCAATTATGATTGTATTGTCCCGGACCGTAAATTTTTGTAGGGTGACCGACAGGAAATTGATCGAAATATTGAACAGTTGGGTACAATGATACCACGTCGATATATTTCATTTTCTCGCAAGTGACCTTGAGCTTGGTAGCATTAGTACGACCACCGAAAAATGATTCTCGGGGATGTAGAGGCTCGTTGTCAGATATGTCTATCGCTTGTGTTTTGTACTCTTTCGATCGTTTCCATTCACATTCCCAAATTTCTTCTAGATTGTAACCATCTTTACGTAACTGTTTACTTCGTTGAGTGGTTTTCTCATACAAGTCGTCCATTGTTTCATGATTGACATTATCATTAGTGGTAGGTTTAAAACACTTAGGACAGCCATGTCAGAAACAACCGTGAAACTGATATACAGTTCTAGTGTTTTCATCGTATCCATCGACCTTTGACCCGCAAATTGTTACTTCTCCCCCATTTAACGCGTGACGAACGTTTTCAAACTGGCTCAACCAAGATATTGACTCCTTACTGTAAGTATCTTTTTTCTCAGTTTCTACTTCGGCTACTTTTTTTCGGGTAGATACTTTGATCTATATATTGCCATACACACGCTAGCTATTGTAAGATATTGAAAGGGGTCAATATTCGCGATTTCCAAAAATTCCTTACGCAAAATGTCTACATCAGAGTTACAGTATGCCCTTAACTCTTTATTAAAATCGAAGACATAATTTCCTTTTATTTGCTCGTCATACCATTTTAAAAACTCTTTTCGTTGTTTTGCCTTCATTGTACTTGGTCCGTAATAATGGGCTTCTGGTAAGGATCCCACATAATTCTGATTTTCAGGGATGTTAAAGTAGTGCGGAAAATATCCTTTTTTTAATTCAGTTATACCAAATGTTTTCCGTAAACCACTCAAAGGTCCTAATATAAAATTAGAGCTATCGATTATTTTTAAATTTATAGCATTTACTTCCAAAAGCATCAGCTTTGAACCGTTATAAATTGTAAAAGGCTTTACGGTGTTTTCCACGCAGTATTGCAATATAAAGTATGAGTCATATCCTTTGGAATTATGCGCAATTGCCGTATATCCACGATGCTTTTCAGATATTAACCAATTGGAAAAGTCAGTGTTATTCTCAAATGTATATTTATTGCCTTCAAAGTCGTGCGCTATCATCAGGTTTGGTATGTGAATTCCAGTGTCTTGCATTGCCTCGTAATCGAACCAGATATACTTTTCCGTGTACGAACATTTTACTATTTTCTTTTCAGAGAGACCGTTACAGGTACAAGGTTCCTTACACATGGTTGAATAATCCTTTTTTTTGTAGACAGCCTTTGTTGTTTGTTTGGCTGCGCTCATTACAGACACACGGTACCTTACAATAACCACCCTTTGTCGGCTTTTTCATTACATAACATTGATGTTTTGTTAGTTCCACAAAATCGTCGCAGTTACGGCATTTGCTAAAACCACACTTGTGGAATTTCAACCGATCGCATAGCTTATTACAACCGTGACATTTATAAACAGCATTACACACGACCGTATGTTTTTCTAGGCAAGCGGTGTTATAACAATATCTGTTACATATCTTACAATAAACTTTATTTCTCGTATTTAAGTCGTGTTCAGGTTGTTTACATAAAGTACAAACGGACACCTTCTTGCATTTGTGCTGACTCTTATTGTCGTATGGTGTATCGCATTTATTACAATAAAAATGTTTTCCGTAAAATCCATTCATGTTCGCAATTACGTCGTAATGATTTTTGCTCTTATATAAATGTAACATATCTTACAATAAACTTTATTTCTCGTATTTAAGTCGTGTTCAGGTTGTTTACATAAAGTACAAACGGACACCTTCTTGCATTTGTGCTGACTCTTATTGTCGTATGGTGTATCCCATTTATTACAATAAAAATGTTTTCCGTAAAATCCATTCATGTTCGCAATTACGTCGTAATGATTTTTGCTCTTATATAAATGTCATGCAGTTTCTTTTTCTGGTCCTGCATAAATTACGGAGTTAAAATTTTCTGCGCATACGACTTTAATCTGTACATCTAATAATTTCTCTGTCTCTTTTATATCTTCTAACGAAAAGCCGTTTTCAGATGATACTTTCAAAAGCCTACATAATTTTCGAGTCATAACCTCTTGGATATTACGTCCTTGTATTAACCCAAACAAATCGTTTCGAGATAACTTATAATCAAAGAGTTCGTGTGTTTTATTAGCTAAGGCTGTTATAATAGCTCTAGCTCCGCACATATTGTCATTATTTTTTATTTGTATTATGCTCTTTTTAGTTAACCGATTTTTAGCCAAATTGATAATTTTTGTTCTCCCTGAACCGCGCGGTACTTTAAAAATCTGAATCTCTATAGTTGTACCAAAAATGTCTATATTTTGGTTGGAAGTAACTATATTTTCTACTTGTTCTAACAAGTGTTCGGCGGTGACGTCAGTACCAGTAACTGTTGAAATGGGGTGATTAAACCCTACGTTGTTAATAATAAGTCCCAATTTATCGCCCTTGACAAAAACCGCTTGTTCTTTAGTTTTATTTAAAGCATCGTTTATTATTTCTAATAACCGAGGTTTGTGATTAGGAGCAATACCACTACCAGTTTTTACCATATCCGCCCCGCACAAACCTACCTCGAAAGTGGTCATAAACGCTTTATATTTTTTAACGAATTTCTTTGACAAATATTTCAATGACCAGTAACTATCCATCTTATTACACGCAGTTCTTCTCTGACGAGTGTGTCGTTGGATGATACTGCTCTTATGAGTTTACTGCAACAACTGATTAAAAAAGGGTGTCTGGGATGTATAAATCTACTTAATGTCGGACGGTGTACTAAAAGTTTTCCCTAGGGATGAGAAAAGGCCCCTTTCTCCAAGCACATTTGAGCATGTTTTCCGTAAGAACTAATGTTAATTTTTCAAATTAGACCGATTAGAACAATTATTTTTTGTAATTTACACATAGGGACTAGCGTGTATCTATGGGTATTAAAATATTCAATTGTAGGTAATTATGGAGACCCGTTATTTCGACCACAAATTCGATTTCATAATATCGCACCAAGCGGCTTATAAACTATTGCCTGCCTGCCTTGAAAACCAGTTAAGTTGGGCCTGTTATTTTTAGACGCACGCTTTCTTCGCCTGACTGCAGATTTCAGTTCGTTTCTGTCCACTGTTAAGGCGCGTATTCACTTGCAACAAAATGCTCCAAACGCGCAGAACACGCCGCGCGCGCTGCGCAGAATGCAACAAACTTTTTAGCGCAAAGTTCGTGCTGTTTGGAGTGTTCGCTGTGTTCGCCTCGTTCCCGGCAGCTGTTGTAGTAGTAATTATTGTAATGGTCCGCGCGTTCTTCAGAGAGATGGACGCAGATGATAACGCGGTAGTGGCTACCGGCGCTCTTTTGATTATAGATGCTTTAACTAGCAATAAAAAAAGAGATAAAAGAAAAACCCGAGAAAAAAGAAAAGCGTGGACAAGACGTATTTTTTACAACATAAAAATATGGCACTGCTTCGGGGTGTGGATATCATCTGCACTTGCAGAATTTTACGAGGATGGCTGCAGCAGATTGTGAGAAGTTGATGTTTTTAGTTGTATGTTTTGAGACAACAAACGCAGCGAACAGGGCAAACGCTGCGAACAGAGCAAACGCTGCAAACACCCGTACCCACTGCGCACCAGCGAACAACTAATTCCCTTTGTGCAAATCCGGTTTACCGACAAGCCTCGGAAAATGTTTTGCGCGTTCGTGCGCGTTTTGCGCGGTGTACTCACTAGCGAATTTCGCGCAGCGCGCGCGGCGCGTCCTGCGCGTTCGGAGGAATTTGTTGCAAGTGAATACGCGCCTTTAAGGAATTATTACTGTGTAGTTTCGCGTACTTAAAGTTGTGTGGTAGTGATATCTATTCTTCCAGATTTTTTTGAGACGCATTAATGTTTTTCTGTACCTTATTGTCAGGGTGTTTTGTTTAACGGCTCTGATGATATTTGGGTGCTGAACCATATTATGCGTTTGTCAGCAGAATTTTAAATTGACAGCCAGAGTAAGTACATAAGAGAACCTGTACTATAGGTTTCCATGATTTTTTAGTGATGACTAGTATGTAGGTATCTTTTACCATCTACATATTTGAATATTAATACCAATAGTCGTTAATTGGGTCCATAAATAGATTTAGACAATGATATATATATCGTTGGATTTAGGTAACTAGGTGTTTCATTAATCAGTTCCAAGATGGCTGCCAATCGTAGAAATAATTAATTTTTTTAGTCGGCTGTAGTCGGACCTCGGGGTCAAATGAGGTCAAATTGTCACAAAGTGGCTTACTTACTACTGTGCCGATACTAACCAGAAACTCATCAGCCAAACTCATATGTTGTGCGTGAAATCAATGTCAAAACTTAATTTTTTTTAATCGCGGCTAACTTGATTTTTTCAAATGGAACCATATAATTTTCTTCAGTTTATTGGATACGTCTTTTTGTCCTCTTTATACTGATATAAGGTTGTGGGTAGCTATCTCCAACTGTAATAACTGGAAAAGCTGACTTAAATTCTTTGTAAAGGAAAATATACGCATTGTTATTTTATTTTAAAAGATGAGGTCAAATTGTCACAAAGTGGCTTACTTACTACTATAATTAATAAGAGAAATACAGGGTGTCTCAAAGAAAACTGTCAGAAATGTATATGACCCAAGTAGCATTTTTAGGGGGCACCACGTAACGACCACTACAGTAGAAACTTTAAAGTGTTTATCACTAGTGGCCGACACGTTATAGGAACCTCTCTATAACGTGGCTGCCACCAAAATGGGGAACAATTTTTGGGGGGCTACCACTTTGCCACCACGTTTTTGCAACTTATACCGTTACCTTCCCGCCACGTGGCACTTACGTGGCAAAAACGTGGGCGCGTAGTGGCAGCCACCTATGAGGCCACCTACGTTAAACTTGGCTACTTGCCTCGTTCTTTTCCATGTCACTCGGTCTCTCTCGTTCAACTTATTTAAGTACATACATTATTATGTCCTGGTGCTTTTCTCCCACCAACTCGAAATTACTAAGATTGACGGTGTCAATCGGGAATATAACAACTATGAGTATTTATTTTATTTTAATGTAAGTAGGAGATGGGGATAAAAACAAAACGATTTCAAGTTTACTGCCAAACATAGACTTTATAGCTCGAAATATGAGCACGCCCTCCCGCAATATTCAATATTTTCAAAAAATAGGATAAAAGTGAGGAGCACACTTTTTTAGACATATCTACCTACATGCCTCAAACAGTTTTTTATTATTCCTGGTTACGTAAAACCAATAATTTTTTTTTTTGAAAAAAACTTTATTAACAATAAACCATAGTACACAATATAGCAAAACATCCTCTAATCAATGCTTGTAGCCTTGGTATCGAGGTAATTATAATTTTAACATATATATGACATGTTTCAGCGTAATCATCTTTCGTATATATATGCGATATAACAATAATATAACTATGTTATAAAAATACAACTATCGAGTACTTAAATATGTCTGAATTTTTCTAGAAAATTGACCTAGATTATTAGCATTACTGAGGCATCTTACAGATTCGGGCAGCTGGTTAAATACAGTGGAAGCTCGTGATATTGGATTATTCCGACCCTTGTTAGTTCTTATTATATCCTGATGAATATTGTGATATCCTCTGGTGGAGTATGAATGCAATTCGTTGTTCATCCTTATGTTAGTGTTACATTTTAACATATTGTTTGTTATTTTAAACATCAATTTACATTGTTCAACCTCCAAGACTTTCGCCAGATTAAATATGTTTAAATTATTGTATAGGACTTGAGTGCTTGTGAGTCTGTCGTAATTAAATAATACCCTTATTACTTTATTTTGAAGTACTTGTGTTCTTTTGAAGTCAGTGTCACAACATGTACCCCAAATCGGTATCAAATATCTCCATTGTGATGCAAAATAAGCGTTGTATATATTCATCTTACTGTTATTAGATAGATAGGATCTACACCTGTACAGGGCTGAGAGCATTGGAACTATCTTATTCTTAATATGCATTAAATGATCCTTCCAGTTTAATTTAGAATCAATAACGAGACCAAGATATTTGACACTCGGTACTTGTTGTATGTAACTATTGTCAATTATTATCTCTATATTAGCTATATTTTTGTTTTTTTGGGTAAAGACTAAATAGTTAGTTTTATCAATATTTATTTTCAATTTATTATTAATCAGCCAGTTCAAATACAGGTCCACATCCTCACATATTAGTGCAACGAGCTCAGTTTCGTTAGAACCAGAGTAAACTAGCACGGTGTCATCCGCGTAAGTATAGTATCTGGCTTTTATATTAGATATTTTTAAACTCAACACATATAAGGAGTAGAGGAGCGGGCCTAGAACGGACCCCTGAGGGATGCCAAAACTGTTATATTCATAGTTACTGTTAACATCTCCTATTTTTACATATTGTTGCCTACCCCTCAAGTAAGTCTCGATCAAACCGTTCACGACCCCACCAAATCCCATTCCAGACAATTTCTTTAATAGAATATCCACGCTTACCACATCAAAGGCTTTCCTTAGATCAACAAATATAGCCACCACAATATTTTTGTTATCCAAACCTGTTGACACTTGATTAATTAGGTCTGTAGTCGCACTGAGCGTACTACTATTTTTAGTAAATCCATATTGAAAATCATCTATAGGTATGTACTTATTTATGAAAATTAACATTCGGTTTTTCAAAATGATTTCGATAATCTTAGAGAAAACACATACAACCGCAATTGGTCTGTAGTTAGCCATTATATCTTTTCTTCCGGATTTATATATAGGAGATATTCTACTAATTTTAAGTTTGTCCGGGAAAATTCCATTTAGGAAGACTTCATTTATGAGTTTCTCTAGTACTGGTAAAATATAATCTATAAGATTCGTGACGTCGTACACGGTTATGCCGTCATACCCTGGTGCCGATGTTTTTTTAAGTTGTGATATTGTGTCGGTGAGTTCTTTTATATTAGTTGGTTCCAGCGACATCTCTGATTCACACGTAATTTCCTCAAATTGTAATGTTAATTTTTTATTATTTATTTCAGCTTCTATCCCCTCAACAATATTTTTACCTACGCTTGCAAAGTAAGAGTTAAAATGATTTACTACTTCAAGTTCATTTTCTATCAAGACATTATTAATCGACAAACTCATCTTATCAAGCCCAGTTTTTTTTTCTTTGAAAAAATTGTTCACGAACCTCCATTGCTTTTTTACATTTGTTCCCGTTTTCTCCCACTCCTTCCTATAAAACTGATTCTTAAGTGTCTTCACTTTATTATTTATTTGATTTTTTAACATTTTCAATTCCTGTAATTTTTCTTCTGAATTATTATTACTTTTAATTTTTTTATAAAGTTTATTTCTCCTGTCAATCAAGTTCAATAATTCTTTCGTTATCCAAGTATTATTTTGATGACACTTAATAGATCTACTATACATACATTTACTTTTTGTAGAGGATATAACTTCCACTAAATCCTCAAATGTGTCGATTTTTTTTAACTGTATTTCTTTTTGGAAAGACTTCTTGAACTTTACATAATCAACAATGGTAACATTATGTACAGTTTTTGGTTTATGGGTTCTTATTTTTTGTGCTATTTTGAAGGTTATCAAATTGTGATCTGACAGTGGATTATGTTGTACATTTACTGACCCGACGCAATTTACTCCTGATCTATCACACAAAACATGATCTATTATAGTTTTTGACGCCGTTGTTACCCTTGTAGCTTGAGTGACGTCAACAGTATTTAAAATGCTAAAGTTATTTAAGGTTAGCATAGTTATGTAGTCATTTGTTACATTATCTGGCGATAAAAGATTTATATTAAAGTCTCCTACCAGAATATGATTTTTTGGATACAATAACAATATACTTTCAAGATACGACAAAAATTCCGTATTGCTGAATGACGGAGGTTTATATATTGCACTGATTTTTAGATTAGTGTCACACGCAGATACACATAGCCAATTGGCCACCTGATCATCACTAGACGTGCCGATTACATTGAATTTAATATCGTCTCTAACATATATAGATGCACCGCCACCCCTACCTTGACGACAAGAGTGGAATGCCTTGTATCCATCCAATTGAAAAAGGAACGATTCGTTCTTATTTAACCAGGTCTCCACTAGGACTAATACATCACAGTTATTGTTACTCACATAAATTTGTACTTCGTCGAATTTGTTCCTTAAACTTTGAACATTCATGTAGTGAACTTTTAAATTCTTTTTGTGGGTGAGTTTTTTAAATCGCTTGGTTTTTCAACGAGTATCACTCTATCACTGTCGTCCTTCCTGAGTAAGATGTTTCCATCACTAATCCATATAAACTTGTAGCCCATTTCTTTTTTGTATTCCTGCGCCTCTTTGAATAGTTGTAAATTCATTTTTGTTAAATCATGGTTTAGATAGATCTTATTGTTCACATTGTACCCTAGATCTTTAGCGCATAGTCCTATTTTGGAGGCTCTCATTAATTCTTTTTTTATTTGAGAATTGCTGAATGCAACCTTGATCGGCGCACTTCCAGCAATGCCCCTTCCCATTCTCCATGCCGATACAATGGAATTTTTTTCAACCTTTACTTTTATTTTATCTCCAATTTTTTCCACAACCTGTACTACCTGTTCATTTTCCTCGTATGGTATGCCGTGGATTATAATGTTATTGTTCAATTCCTTTTGTTCTCTTTTATTTAACTGTTGCTTTATGTCCAGCATTTCATTTTTTAGTAATTCATTTATTTTAATCTGCTCGTTATACTTATCAAACAAAAGGTTATACTTTTGGTCCATCTCGTCCAGTTTCGCCATAACATCATTTATGGTAAATTACTTACTAATATACTATATTTTAATGAAGAATTGACGAGAAATTAATTTTTATTCAGTAGCCTGTTTCATTTTGTGATAATGGCGGCATAAATCTCATTCTTAAATATGGCGTCTTGTCTAAAATATAACTTTAAAGTGATTTCCACATACATTTGCCTATTTGAGGTGTTCATAGCTACTTCCACTATTTGAAAGTGGCGGCCTCGCCACAGACACCACTGCAGCCACCATCATCTCTACACGCACGATTGTCAATTTCCATAACCTAAAAATTTAGGGAACAAAGCATTCGCAACGACTATTAAAATTCAAATTCTTTATTTCGTGTTAAGACACTTACATTAAGCATAATAAGACAAACAGGCACTTACATAGTACCTACATATTTTACATTTGGTTAAAATCTCAAAATAAATTTGCAATAATAATAAATTCACAATAACAAACACTTATTCAGGCGAAGGTTTTCTTCAAGAATTCATCCACCGAGTAAAAAGCATTGAATAGCAAAAATTACTTAATAGTCTTTAAATTTTGGAAGTGGCAATTCAGACTAGGTACTGTGGTAGCTTGTTAAAGATCCTTATTCCTAAGAAGCTTACACCGCTGTCACACCTCTTCAAGTGACAATATTCCCAGATTGTAATATGCACATCACCATGTCGTTCATATTGACTACTCGACTTAAACACTATACTCTTATTTAAATCGCACACATCGAATAATTAATTCAAAGAATGAACACTAAATCTCACTGCACTACAATCACTACATTGACACGGCCTTAGCAGAAATATGCACACACATACAGAAAAACAGCAAAGAAGCCTCACTTGACAGTGACGGTCACTACAGAGTGAATTTTGATGGTAATGGTAATTTTGTAGTGGCTTTGATGTCATATATGCAAACGTGAAAATATCTTCTACTAGTGGCAAAAACTTGGCGATGACCTCTAGTTATCACCAACAAGTTTCGACAGTTTCAAGGTTTAATAGAGGTGACTAAAACGTGGCCGCCAGTATCACTCGCATGCTAAAGTTGTCGCCACTTCTAAGATATATTTTAGTGATACAGTTTCGTCACTTCCATTTTCCACTTTGAAAGTATAAGAACTTTAAGGTGATTTTCGGTAGTAATCACGACGTTCTAAACACCTTAAGCACCACTAAAAAGTTATGAAACTATATAGTGACTACTAGCGGTGAAATTGACGTGATTACCACTATTTTTGTAGAAAATAAAGTAAATTTTACTACAAAGTTATAGATTTAGTGGTGAGTACGTAATCGCCACTCGGTAGAAGTGGCGATATAAGTTTTTTATGACATAAAAATATAAATTTATACCTAATAAAGAGATATTTTTACCCACGATTTTTTCGTCAAGGTTGTAGGTGGTTTTGAGACTGAGGGTTTAGCATATACTTTGTTCTTGCGTTAGTAGCCCCGTTTTTTTTGCAAGTATATTTTGAGTTCATATGTATATCTGTAATTTCTGTGTGTCTACGTCATCTGAGAAAAATTTTGTAATGTCACGCCGCGATTAAAGTCCATTTGTTTTTCGTATATATGTTTTTGTCTCGGTATATGAATTTTTATACAGACGGTCCATTAATTCAACGATGTCACAAAGTTAAATTATTAAGGACATTTTGGTTTTGATTTTTTTGTCACACGCTGTAAGTACATGAACTTTGATACACCCTATATTCTTAGTTCTACGAGGTCACGTGCTGAAACTATTAAGGCCCTTTTAGTTTTTGTCTCTCCAGTGGTCGTAGGTTCGAATCCTGGTGCCGTATTTTACTTATTTCTGAAATTATTAATTTTAAAAGTGTGGAATTTATATTTTACCAGATGTAGATATCCGCCTGTGTCGATGCCCGCAACCTACGTTTTTATTTTTGATTTCGCTGACGATGCAATATTTGCCTTGTATGTTGGAAAAATGATGACAAATAACATTACCAGTGGCCGGTGTTGGCGGGACTTAAATTCAGTGAACGCAGATACTGGTTTTTAAAAAGATTTATTTTTCTCAAAAGGTACAATCTACAATAGATGTGAACCGTGAAATGGCTATGTCGAGACTGAATACACAAGAACGGGTGAAAACATAAAAAGTAACATTACTGCTGACAAAGGTGTTACATTACAATTATTACAAGAACTGCTTGTTTAACAAGTGTTTTCTAGTTGGCGTTGATATAACTCCTCCATCCCCAAATCGAGGTATATTTTTCAGTGGTTGAAAAATATCCGAGGGTTGGCTTGTGGATTTTCTTCCGCTTGGGCCGGTGCTACGTCTGTACATCTTCTTTTCTTGACTTGAATTATTAAAATGTACAATAGGCAATCAGAATAAGTCCATAAATTGGTAATGTCCAAAAACTGGTTGACAGCGGATCTAGTGATTCTTCTACCGGTGTTAATCGTTGTTGGTCCATTTGAAGCTTATGTATTTCGTCAAGTCGAATATTTTGTAGCTTTAGTGTTGGTAATTTTCTGGGGTTTTCGGTTGTTGCAATTTTGATTTCTGGTAATAACAAGGGTTGTCCCTGATTTACGGATTTGTCATTAATAAAGTTATAATGTTTCAGTCGGAATTGGCATCCAGTCGGGATATTGATGAGATAATTTCCTTGAAGTGTTATGAAGTCGGTAGTTTCACATAATGTTTGGATTTTCATTTTATTGGGAAAAATTCCAATATAGTGTGAATTGTCAATTTCTTGTACGAATTCTTCGTTAACTCGAACAGGGGTGAGCTGGCAGTTCCTTGGCGTAATCGTCAGTTGAAGTAATTGGAATAAACAATCTTCTTTAACTGCTCCTTCGATGAGAGAGTTTTCGGGACAGTAGAATTTGGGATGCAGGTTGGTGCAGGGAAGTGATACATATTGGTAGAAATTCTCATTCATGATCAGATATGTATTTTTAGGAATTATTGTGGTGGAATTTTGTGTTGGAATAGAAAATAAGTGATAGTATGAAAACGATTCTGGCATAGTGATTGGAAAGTGAACAACGAAAATTATTTTCGATCCTGAATAGTAAGATTCTACATTTAGAACATCGTAATATCGATGAATGTCTGTTTTTAAGGGAAAAATTAACTGTTCAGGTGAATAAAGAGTTTCTAAAATTTTTATAATATGTTGCAAATCATCAATTTTTAGTATGCTACTATGAACTTTACCTAGTCGGGAAAATGTCACAGCATTTTCTATGTCGTTTAATAACTGTAAAACCACGTTTAGTAGTAAATTAATTTGGTCTAAAATATCTCTCATTTTTGTATAAATTATGAATTCTGATTCAAACTTATTAACAAAATCTTCTATTACGATATTTAAGCGTTTTGTTATAAGTTCTTGATCATGTTTAATTAATGAAACTGTTTTATTAAAATTATTGATAATTCTTGTCGTCAATGAGATTTCTTTGTTTAACTTTTTGACAACAATTTTTTGATTATCCTGTAGATTCTTAATAGCTTGATCGTAATAGTAGGCATCGTCTGCATCTAAATTTCCGGTAATGGTTTTTATTATGGAACCTAATCCGTTTATAAGACCACGTTTTGTCCTACCGACTGCGCCACTTAAATTCAGTGAACGCAGATACTGGTTTTTAAAAAGATTTATTTTCTGCAAATTTTTAAAATTTGTTTACGTTCTTCTTCATTCATGTGAGAGGTTCTAATTAAATTTTCTATGTCTGAATTTTCTAAATAAGTGTCATTGGGAATAATTTCTGCTGAGTAAATAAAATGTTCGTCTAAATCAAATTCTGATGTAGGTACAGGGTCGGTCAAAGTAATTTGGATAACGTCATCTGAATTATTAACTAGTTCAGCCCACGCTAAGTTTTCGTTTGCTGTAGAGAGAGAGCTTTTTTAAAATTGCGCCTTGAAATTCCTGATATTTTAATAATACAGGTCCGTATTCTTCTTTAACGGGTAATTTAACAGGGGTTATACTATGTGGTTCTAACTGTAAATGGTAAAAATGTGATTGATTGGTTTCGTAATATCGAAGTGGTAAAATAGCATTTTCAGTTATAAGCTGATTTCGATTGTCTCTAAAATCTAAGAGTGCTTGTATTAATTTTATATTGTCCATCCCAATTAATCCATGGAAGGTTTTGTGAAAATTGAAAAGATAAAATTTCATTGGTAAATTTGATTTAAATTCTTGAAAACTTGGTATATTTGCGGAGTAATTTTGAGAATAACTTTGGAAAACTGAAGATACAATAAATGGATCATGCTGTATAAAATTTTTAAAATTTTGAAAAGCAATATTCGGGTTAATAAAAGATTTGGTGGAACCAGTGTCGATTAAAAGTTTGATTGGGGGGTTAGAGATACAAATATAGGGTAATATTTTTTTGTCAGGGAAATAGTGCAATTCTATTACGTTTCTAGTTCGTAATTTTGAGCGTGTTGAAAATTTGCGTCTTGCTCGGTGTGCGGTTCATAGAACTGTTCGTTATTTTCGGTTTCAATTATTGTGTCATTATAGGGTTCATACTGGTTTAGATCAGATTGATTGTCATAGTCAAGTTCATCGGTATGTTCGGTATTAAATAGTTCTTCAGATGCGAAATTGGGTTTTTGTCCGTAATTTTGGAAGTAAGAATTTGGTCGAATATTAGAATTTGGTTTTGGAATAGTTTGATTAATTCCAGACATTGGTGTAGGTCTGTTAGTGGGTGGTTTATTGGTAGGTTTAAATTGGTTTTGGGGTCTTCCAAATACTTGTGAGTTTGTGGGATATCTCTGTGAAGGAGGATTTGGATTTCTTTGGATATTGGATATAGGTCCGCGAGGAAATTGAGAATTAAATTGTCGGGGTTGTGTCCAGTTCGATCTTTGCATTATTTGGGGTTGATTTTGGGGTAAAGAGTAGCGATGTTGTGGTTGTGGTGGAAAATATTGGGCAGGAGTAGGTTTTCTTAAAATTTGAGTTTGGGGTGTATTAGATTTTTGATAATATTTTATATTTTCTTCTTCTGTAATAAATTGTAAAGCGGATGCTAGAGTAGTAGGTCTCATAGCACGAATTATAGGTCCCAGGGGTTCTCTTAAACCTGCTAGAAAAGTTTTTAATGCTTGTTTTGTGAAAAAATCGCGTTTAGACGGTCGACTTGCCTCATCACATTTTAGATCTATATGGTTACAAATGGTATTTAATAAATGCATAACTTTTTCGTGAAATTGGTAAGGAGATTCGTTAGGTTTCTGTCTTAAGTTTACAAGGTCTTGATTTAGACAATTTTCGTCTCTTTGATCGCCAAAATTCAAAATGAGAGTATTTTTTATATCGTCCCAAGTTTTACAACCATTAATAGCGACAACTTCCTCTGCTCTACCCTCTAGTTTGTTTAAAATTCCATTTAAAAGTAAAGTATTTTGAAAATTTTGAAGGTTCACTGCGTCAAAATAGTACACTAAAATTGATTCTGCTGAGGAAATAAATCGATGTAACTTATTTGGGTTTCCATCGAACAATGGAATAACACTAATATTTTTAATATCTAAGGCTGGTGCCATTTTAACACTACTTTCAAAAACTGAATTAATTTGTGATTGTTTTAATTTTATTTGATCAGATTCGATCGATAAATTTTCAAATAATTCAGAAACTAAGCCTAACTCAGTGCCGGAGTAATCGTTTTCACAAAAGGAATCGTTACGGGACAAAGAGGAGTCTGACATGAAAGAGAAAAACTAACTCACAGTATCCACGTCCTTTCTGTTTCCATCTAGTGCCTGAAGTTCTTCTGGTAGGTGTTGGTGCTCACGGATGTCCACGTTGGAGTCCGAAAAAGTCCAAGCCCGAAAACAACTTCGTACACGATAGGTTACTTTTTTTTTCCGTAAAGCGTTGAAACGCACCGGTTATCGATATTGATTCCGACGAAAAATCCGTACGACTGCGCCACTTAAATTCAGTGAACGCAGATACTGGTTTTTAAAAAGATTTATTTTTCTCAAAAGGTACAATCTACAATAGATGTGAACCGTGAAATGGCTATGTCGAGACTGAATACACAAGAACGGGTGAAAACATAAAAAGTAACATTACTGCTGACAAAGGTGTTACATTACAATTATTACAAGAACTGCTTGTTTAACAAGTGTTTTCTAGTTGGCGTTGATATAACTCGGGCCAACGTTTTCGTAGCTGACCTTATTTTAAGATGCATTTATGCACATAATATAATTCCAATTTTTATAACAAACTCATTTCGCGAAAAGTTTTGCCTGTCTTTAAATATACTTTTTGAGTAAGTCTACATGTCGTTTTAGGAAAAATGCTATTTTTGGTAGCTGTGGAATTCCGTGTGGAGTAACGTCTTTTTGGTTTTTGTTTTTTATGTACGCTGTACCTACATCGAATTTTTTATTAACCTTCAGGTCATTAAGCTGAAAATCGTCTGTGTTTAGAAGGCCGTTTTGATATCAGGAGATTTATTGCGTAGATTGTCTCGCGCTGGTAGATTTAACTTAAAATTGTTTTGAATCTTATAGCAATAGAATATTTTTTGCTTGAGACGCCTAAGACCGTTTTAGTATTGGTTTTTGTCGTCTATATGAATGCCAAATGCCACCACGTAAACGTCAAAACGCAGTGAAAACCCCAAAAAAACGTGTGGTTAAAATTACAAAAATTATTTTTAGAACCACAATATTATTTATGTTTTATATCTTTAAAAATTCTAACACGGGCAAATCTATATATAAAAAATAATCTTATCATTAGGACAAATACCCATAGAACACTATCCTGAATTTTGAGATACCCTGTATTTTACTTATTCTTAATTCTGAGACGCCAGGTGATAAGGTCTTTTGGCTTTCTCATGCCACCTTGAATATTTTTGTTGTCCGACCCTGTACTATTTGAGATAATCTGCGACGCAATGATTAAGTTCCTTTTAGCTTTAGACTAACGTCGTTTTTGCTTTGATTTTTGTCTTATCCTGTATAAATATGAATTTTGCGACACCATGGATTTTACTTGATCTTAATAATTATGATACGCCTTGTGATGAAATTAGGTCTTTTTGGCATTTGTCACATCCTGTACATGATTCTTTTATCAGCTGTTTTGCCCACCCTGTATATTTTTGTTGTCCACCTAGAAAAATCTCGCATCGATTAAGGACCTTTTAGATTACCCCAGCCTAGTAGTAATACAAAGAGAGTACGGGACCACTTTGACCTCAGTTGACCCCTTGATCCTGAGAGTCCCCTACGGCCCGAGGTCACGGGAGCAAAGTGGCTACGTCATGCCCGAGGTCACGTGACGTCACCGGATGACCCCAGTTGACCCCTAGATCCTGATAGGTTAACCTTTGACCTTTGGGCCACGTGTGACCCCCAGTTGACCCCCCCCCCACTCCAACGACGGGGCAACCCCCACTCCAACGGCTTGGTGGGGTGAGGTCTATATATTCGTGCGCAAGAGCAGTTTTCCCGTTATATACACTTACAATTTCCCACAGTCTGATTTGCCGAGTTCAAAATGCAGTCGTTCCTGAATCACCTGAACAAGAATTTGATCGTCAAGAAATTCGAAAGCGTTCAAAATATGGACGTGGATAATACGGAGAGAAGGTCTACGTAGAGTTCGAAGAATTTAAGACGGTGCTGCCGCAACGATACACGGCCGAGTTTACGCCCCAACGGATCGAAGAAATTAATAGGGATATCGGTAACGGAAGGAGGTATTACATGAAGAGTCTTGGACCCGTCGGCCGATCTACAAATATCGAATTTATTGTAGAACCATGACGAAGCTGGAGTACAGAAGAAAACTGCAACAATATTTGAAGAATTTAGAAGCATTGAAATATGAACTTATGTTATATGAAATTAAAATGAAGATAAAACATATTGACTTACACAATTAATTTTTAATAAACGTTTAAAAATCTTTTGTTGTGTTTTTTTATAAGAATCTTTGTGTTGAAGGGAAAACACCTGAAGCATCATATTATAATAAAACTCTCACTCTAAGCAATAATATCACTCTATTCCACTGTTATGTGTATACAGGGTGATTCTTAACTTATACACATAAATTTGGAAAATTGTAGGTTATGTCAAGTAATGGCTAATAATGAAAAAAAAAGTCTAATAAAATTGTTATCGATAAGGTCTGCGTTTGTGATCTTATGAACCATAATTTTTAATTTATTTGTGCAAATAAACCCCGAATTGTTCAAGTACACAAAATTAGCTTTAAAATCAGCTGTTGCGTCGCATCGGGTTACTCGCTGCGAACGCGTGACCGCATAGTAAATATATAGTAAGAGAAAACACGTGGAATAGTTCACGACAGACGCCTGCTTTGTTTGGTCGAGCACTCAGCGATTTTGCTGAAACCGCATATAGAACAATAGGCTACAAATTTCACCCAATTATCTTCTAAATAAAAAAATCTGAAAAAATTGCAGATAGAATAATAAACGGAAAATTTGGGAAAATCAGCATGTAACGCAAACGATTTAGGCCGGAATCTTCAACTAGACAGTATCAGGAAATGTGATACATTATGGTAAATAAGAAACCACGTGGAACCGTATATGATGCGATGTACAACGTAAACAATTAGTACGTCAGGGGCTCGGATTTTCTGCTGATGCAGGTATATCGTGATTTCCAAATATATCTTCTGATCGGCTGATCGGAAAAAATCCTCATATAGCGCAATCGATTTTGGGGCCACCCCTTGGGGGGGGTGGACTTAGTCTACCCCGGGGTGGGTGGGGGGTGGCGGGTGGGCAACTACGTGCCAGGAGGAACGGAGGCCGAAGGCCTCCGTCCGACTGGCATGTAGTTGCCCGAACAAAATCCACCCTTCCCCCTTGCACGCGTTTCGCGCATGCGCAGTTCCGCACTTTTGATACCTATGAAAATTCGAAAAATTTTGAAAATTTTTTATTCAAAAAATGTAATTTTAAAAAGGTCCTGATCCTATAATCCCGATAACATTTTGGGAAATTTTCATTTTTTGACGGTAAAATGTACAAGACAAGACTCAGACGAATGTTTTATATACAAGTGCAGATAGAATTTTTTCGAGTGACTGATAAAAACATTTATTATAATAGTTAATCGGAAGGCCCCAGATAACATAGGAAATTTTGTTTGAACAAAATCTGTAAAAAAATCCAAGACGTGAAAATGTAGGTAGAATTTTCGAATAAGTTTTGTATACCGGTAAAAATATATGTAAAGGTAAAAATAACATCAGTTTCACTTGGAAAAAAATGATGAAAAAATTTCAGTAAAAAAAATACGATGTAGAGGTTGTACCAAAAAAAATTGGAAATAATTATTTATTCCAGTAAAATATACACAAGACCGAAAAAGGTAATTGCGCGGCTGTCCCATTTTATACACCCTAGCTGTTTCAGTTCATCTCGTTTGGAAAAATTTTAGGGGTTATTACTTTTTTAAATACCGGTTTCCTCAACCTTATTTGAAAGTAAATATTTTTTAGTTCCCCACAGAAGGAAATAATGACGATATTTTATACCGGTGGATTCAAAAAATATATAAGGTTAGGAAAAATCCTTGGTAGGCAAACGCGGCTCTGCTGACCAGACAAAAAAAAACCTTAGTCGACAAATAATGGCCTCTAAGAAGGGTGCGTGATTCCACTGCGTATCAGTTCGAGTGCTCCAAGATGCAAGTAAGTATATACCAGCTGTCCCATTTTTAAACAGCTAGATATTTGGAAACCTTTCGTAAAAAAATTCCCGAGGATTACATGAGCACAAGAAAGAAAAAAATGTAAATATACCAGCTGTCCCATTTATAAACCGCTTGATATCTTGGAAACGAAAACTTATATAAAGGAAGTAAAAGCCATATCTTAATAGGCGGAGGACCGACTGTCATTCAGACAGGTGAAAAATTTTTGTGATTTTTTGTAGAAGTTTTTTTGCCAAAATTTTTTTTTGCCAAATTTTTTTTTTACCAAAATTTTTTTTTGCAACATTTTTTTTTGCCAAATTTTTTTTTGCAACATTTTTTTTCCCCAAATTTTTTTTTCGTCAAAATTTTTTTCCCCAAATTTTTTTTTCGTCAAATTTTTTTTTGTCAAATTTTTTTTTGACAATTTTTTTTTGCCAAAATTTTTTTTTGCCAAATTTTTTTTTGCCAAATTTTTTTTGTCAAAATTTTTTTTGTCAAAATTTTTTTTTGTAAAATTTTTTTTGCCAAATTTTTTTTTTGGCGAAATTTTTTTTGCCAAAATTTTTTTTTACCAAAATTTTTTTTTGGCAGAATTTTTTTTTACCAAAATTTTTTTTTGCCAAAAATTTTTTTACCAAATTTTTTTTTTGCCAAATTTTTTTTTTGCCAAAAATTTTTTTTGACAATTTTTTTTTACCAAAAATTTTTTGTCAAATTTTTTTTTTGCCAAATTTTTTTTTTTGACAATTTTTTTTTACCAAAAATTTTTTTTGCCAAATTTTTTTTGCCAAATTTTTTTTCTGCCAAAAATTTTTTTTTGCCAAAATTTTTTTACAAAATTTTTTTTACCAAATTTTTTTTTGCTAAATTTTTATTTTGCCACATTTTTTTTAGCAAAATTTTTTTTGGCAGAATTTTTATTAACAAAAATTTTTTTTTGGCAAATTTTTTTTTACCAAAATTGTTTTTGTCAAATTTTTTTTTGTCAATTTTTTTTTATCAAAATTTTTTTTGCCAAAATTTTTCTATAATATGTAAATTTATATCTTCCCAATGTTTTTTGAACTTTTTCACTTTTTTTCTATTTTTTTAGTGTAGCAAATGTGCCGTCCGATAGGTATATAAAGAGGTCTCGCATCGAACGGCACCAGTCTGCGACCGCACGACGAACATCATGGCTGCGGAGATCTCCGCAGTGAGTGACGACATCGTCGAAGTTTGCGAACGGGCTTTTCGTTTACTAACAAACGGTATGGACATGACGACGCGAGAGCGCTGGCTGAAGCTAATCAACAGAAATATTAGACTGGTTTACGCCGCCATAAAAGTATACGATTGCAATCCCGGTACGATGACTAAACTTCAAACGAATTTGGGGCATTTAAAAAGATTCAGAGCTTACTTAAAAACGAGACACAGGGGGAGCGGTTTGACGAGACGCGATCGGGTGAAATGGGAGGAAACTAAGTCGGCATTTAAACGTAGAATTCGTTCTGGCATAATTATAAATCTGAGTCATAAGACATTACGGAATTTTTGAATGACGCTTTTCTCCTTCTAAAACGTCGCGTACCTACGATCGTGAGAGAATATAGGATGATCAAGATCAACACCGTTTTCTGCGGTGAATTTATAAAAAAAATCGGAGACGAAGAAATTTTGGAAAATAAATATTTCAGCACGAAAAATGTCACTATCGACGGGGGGACGGACCTAAAACGATGGTTCGCCGACCACGTTACCGATAGCATCCTAAAGAGCCTGGAGGAGTTCCAGGAGCGCGATTCCGGTTGGGCGCTACATCGAATTTTAAGTTTGGAAGTTAACATAAGCAAAGTCGAAATGGGAAACAGCGGAGAGACCTACGTGAGCCTACCGAATGAAATTTTGAAGAAGCAAGCTTGCGTTAACGTTAAAAACAACGACGATGCCTGTTTCTTGTGGGCCGTCGTTTCCGCGCTATACCCCGTAGACCGTCATTCGGATCGCACTAGTGCATACCCCTATTTCACACAGGTTTTAAATCTGGATGGGTTAGAATTTCCCATGACGCTAGCTAAAATTGATAGGTTCGAAAAGTTAAACGAAATATCCGTAAACGTGTACGCCCTAGAGTTAGTATGTGAAGATCCGCGTAAATTTAATACCGGTCCGGTGCGGTTAACAAAAAAGAAGATGGATAGGCACGTGAACTTACTCATCGTTCAGGATCAATATTTCCCGAATATGAACGATTACGAGACGCCTCCCGCGGAAGACGTCCGAATGACAGATATAAAATATCATTTCTGTTGGATTAAAAATTTATCGCGTCTAATTTCAACGCAAATGAATAAACACAACGGCAAAATGTTCATATGTGACAGATGTCTGAATTATTTTCAAACCCAAGCGAAATTAGACGAGCACGCGGTTTACTGTCGAGAACGGAATAATTACCAGGTAACGTTCCCCAAAGAAAAATTTATATACTTTAAAAATTACGTACATAAGGAACGTACTCCTTTCGTCGTGTACTCGGATTTCGAGTCTATTCTAAAACCTTATCACGACTCTGAGCCGATGTCCCAGACTTCCAAGTATCAGAAACACGAGGCGTTCAGCGCCGGCTTTTATTTTAAATGCTCCTACGATAACTCTCTGTCTTTCTACAAAAGCTATCGAGGGCCGGATTGCATGTCTTGGTTCGCAGATCAGATGGAGGAAATCGCGAAATTTGTCGCGTCGAAACTGACAAACGTCGAACCGATGAAGGAAAACATAAGTTTGAAAAATTCCACGGCGAATTGCCATATTTGCGAGAAAAGATTCACTCCCGATGACATCATAGTTCGCGATCATTGTCATTTGACTTCGCGGTTTCGTGGGTATGCCCATCAGAGCTGTAATCTAAATTATAGAAATTCGTTCATGATCCCCGTGGTATTTCACAATTTCAGCGGTTACGACAGTCATTTCATAATCAGGGATCTCGCCAAACGCAATCATATCACCCTGCTTCCCATAAATAAAGAAAAATACATAAGTTTTACGATTTTCGACGCCGACACCAACGTAAAATTCCGCTTTATCGATTCCCTCAGATTCATGGGGTTTTCACTCGACACGCTAGCTTCCTCTCTCACAAAAGCGGATTTCGTCAATACCGGAAAGGAATTTCGTGACGTTCCCTCTGACGATTTGGCATTGTTAACTAGAAAAGGCGTTTTTTGTTACGACTACATCGACGACTTGGAGAAATTACGAGAAAATTCGCTTCCGCCCATCGATAAATTCTATAACAAACTAAACGACACCGATATTGCCGAAAGTGACTACGCGCACGCGCAACTTATTTGGGAAAAATTCCACATACAGACTATCGGCGAGTACTCGGATTTGTACTTAAAAACCGACATAATGCTGCTGACCGACATCTTCGAAACGTTCAGAAAGTCGTGTCACGCTAATTACGGATTGGATCCCGCTTGGTATTACACCATGCCAGGGTATACTTATGATTGTATGTTAAAATTCACCGGCTGTCGACTGGAGACGTTTCAAGATATAGATATTTTGCTATTTTTCGAGAGGGGCGTTAGGGGCGGACTGAGTCAGTGTTGTAAGCGCTTCGCGCGAGCTAATAACAAGTACATGGAAGAGTACGATCCGAGCGATCCCTCCAAATATATCTTGTATCTAGACGTTAATAATCTGTACGGCTGGGCGATGTGCGAGTGTCTGCCACAGGGCGATTTTCGTTGGGTCGACAATATCGACGCCATCGACGTCACTAAAATTCCCGACGACGCTAAAGAGGGATACGTGTTAGAGGTGGACTTAGAATATCCGGCGGGACTACATGACTCGCACAAAGATCTACCTTTCGCGGCCGAACATCGCATACCGCCGGAAGCGAAATCGTCTAAACTCATGACCACCCTTTATCCTAAAGAAAAATACGTGATACATTACAGGGCGCTCAAGCAGGCCCTGAATCACGGTCTGATTTTAAAAAAGACGCACAGAATTTTAAAATTTAAACAGTCCGCTTTTTTGGCGCCATACATAAAGTTCAACACGCGATTGAGGGCGCAGGCAAAGTTTGATTTCGAAAAGACCATCATTAAACTTATGAACAACGCTATCTACGGAAAAACCATGGAAAATATTAGGAAACACAGAATCGTTAAGTTGGTGAATAAGTGGGAGGGCAGGTACGGAGCGAAACATTTAATTTCGTGTCCGGCTTTTAGATCCAGATCGATATTCGACGAAAACCTAATTAGCGTCGAATTGAATAAGACGCGTATTAACTTTAATAAGCCGCTGTATATAGGAATGGCGATTCTAGACATATCCAAAACCTGCGTCTACGAATTTCATTACGATTTTATGCTAAAAAACTCCTCGCCTTCCGACTGTCAATTATTGTACACGGACACGGACAGTCTCATCTATGAAATTTCTTGCGATGACGTTTACCGCGATGTCATACTTAAAAATTTAGCTCGTTTCGACACCTCCGACTTCCCACCTAATAATGGTTACGAAATTCCGCTAGTAAATAAAAAAGTGCCGGGACTGATGAAGGACGAGTTAAACGGTAGGATCTTAACCCATTTCGTCGGACTCCGATCGAAAATGTATACTTATCTGGTGGACGGGGGAAAGAAGTGCGTGAAAAAAGCCAAGGGAGTCAAATACAGCGTGGTAAAAAATAAAATCACGTACCAGGATTACGTCGATTGCTTGTTCGAAAAGAGGGAAAAAATCGCCAGCCAGTGCACCATACGTTCTTACGCCCATACGGTGTTTAGTATCGAACAAAGCAAAGTCGGCCTCAACCCTTTCGATAATAAGAGATATATCGTCGACAATATAGTCACCCTGCCTTGGGGTCATAAGGATATCATAGATGTAGATTGAAATGTGAGAATGTGTGGGTGTGTGAATAAAAAAATATTTTTAAAATGTCGTTTTATTTAAGAAAACCTTCTCCTATACAAGTCAGCTAACAAAAACTCCCTATCAAGATAAAAGAGTTCATAAATACAATACTTTTCTATGTTACACATTGGATTACAAAGTAACTTAATAGTATCTCTAATACTTATTCTAAAATTACTTTTTATCAACATATCATTTACCGTATCTAAAAAATTAAAATAGAAATCAACTAACTTAAAACTGTGCAATAAAGCGATTTTAAAAGAAACATCCTTATCTATGCGTAGCAGTTCGATACAACATGCCTCGCTGAAGTAAAAGTATACGCCGTTTCTGCCGAGCGACACGATTTCTAGTCCGTCCGAATTAATCGTGTCCAATTCCATGTCGCAACCAAATTTCACAGGCAGACCATCACCGTGTTCGAAAAACTTATACAGGTGCAAGATAAGTTCTTTCCACTCCACGTGGTCCATGGTCATAACGCATTCTTCTCGGGTACCTTGTCCGCAGACGATATTTACAGCAGGTGTAAAAAATCGTAGTGGACTCAACCCACAATGTACGGTATATACGTGACCAGGTGCCAAATGAAAACATGTTTTCAACAGAAGAAGTCTCTCTCTTTGAGTCGTTTGCTGTGGAACGTCATCGACATCGCCGGCTGCGTCAGATTCGTAGCCACTACTGTCACCCATGCTCCGCCACTACTACAAGACGTCTGTTGCGTCTATCCAGGAGTCGTGGCTTTTATCGAACCCCAGCCAACGGACCAAAATCTTCTTTCCTTTTCTACGCAACACCTTTTCTACCAAGAAGACGTCTGGATCGGACGTTTTTTGCAATTCCTCGGTGTAGAAACCCCCCTGGATAGGTCTTCCGTTCAAGTCTTCCAAGAGATATGTGGGAGGGTTTGTAATTTGAACCTTTGAGATTTTAAACAATTCAGTCGTCCAGTTGGGCGTGTATCCCTTCTGAAAGACGTGCTTGACTTTGCTGATCCTAACTATGTCGCCTAGTTTAAACTTTTGTTTATCGAAAGTCTTTACGTGACTGAAAGAGGCATTAAGAACGTTCCGTTCGTTTGTTTTGTTCACATCTTTGGGTTTCATACGTATGATTCTATGTCTCCTATCATTATATTCGTCAACTAGCGTCGGTAAAATATCGATCCACTTGTACGTGCCACTTAAACTGAAATACTTGAACAGTTGTTCTTTCAAGGTGCGGATCACTCTCTCTACTATCGCCGCTTTCGTGTCGCTAAACGTGCTATAGTGGTTGACGTTAAAAGTATTCAATAACTTCTTAAAATGACAGTTGTAAAATTCCTTGCCTTGATCGGTCAGGAGATTTCGAGGTCGACGCCCCGAGGAATTTTTGAGAATATCGGCGAAAGCCTTCGTGACTTCTTCTCCCGACTTGGATTTTAACGGTTTGCACCAGACAAATTTGGAAAAGCAGTCGATCACGACTAGTATGAATTTAAAGTTTCTATTGCGGCTGGCGTACTGATCCAGCTGTCCTAGGTCGGCTTGCCAAAGATCATCCAAACCTTTAATAATAGTTCTACGCCTAGGGTATTTTTTTCGTATCGGTTTATGCAATTCCCTAATCATTTGAATTTTTTCCTTGGTATACTTAGAGTTCATATCGAAATTTGTGACCCGCTTTCTTCAGCGCGACTAAGTTATCTGATGACTTTAGCTTCCTTCAGTTCGTTTATAATGGCTACGATTTCGTTGTCGTGAGAAGTGTTGCCGGCGTTTTTGGATGCCACCAGTAATCGCAATCTGTCAACTAATTCGTTGACGTCGTCCCAAAACATGTACTCCACCGGTTTTTCGTTATAAGTGAGACGCATACCTTTACCGCTTGCCCCCTCATCTTCTCCGCGTTTTAGTAATGGTTTAATAACATTCGTGTACTTATATCGAGATGAACCTCTAAATTTACCCGCGCTATTCAGATGTACCGACGTTTCAGTTAGAATTTTACTATAATTTTTCATCTCCACCAAATTGGCTCGAGGATCGTTATAAAAAATCAATTGGAAAAGTCCTTTGGTACCTTTATACCTCTTCCTACCCACTATTATATCCGACGTTTTTCTATCGAAATCTAAAGTTTCTTTTCCCAAGGTCCATTTTGATTCGCTTGCGCTATACTTGGGTCCGTATACAAAATCGATTTGGGGTGCCTTTGCGTTATATTTTTGAATATACGGTCGAGCTATTTCCGGATATGCTTCTAGGTAGTCCTTTACAACGGTAGGAGAATACTGAGATACATCTTCAAAAATCTCCTCTTCCTCTTCATTTTTCTCTTCAACTGATGGCAGTGTCGGACTAAAATCTGCCATTGCCTTTTCGGCGTGTGGTGGAAGTTTCGGGGTAAAATCTCCTTTTAACTTTTCAATCCGTTGCTTTAATGTTTCTACTTTTTTCTGTATTCTTGTATCACTGCTTTCCCCAATTTCTTCTTCTTTTTTAGTTTCCACCTTAGTTTTTTCTTTCTTCGGTTCGATGTCTAGAATGTCTTTTTTTATTTGTAACGTTTTGATAGATTGCATCACTGGTTTGAATATTTTTTCCAGCGTCTCGTCTTCATCGAATTTCCCCAACTTCAAAGCCGTGTGTTTTTTTCTAATCGCTCGTGCAAGTTCACTGATTTTCCTTGCGCGGTGCGCTTTTAGAATTTGATCCTCTGACGTCAGCGGCATGTTGACCACTAAGGTCAGAGAAGTACTCACAGCCTTATATACTTATCGAAACCTTTCCTATACCGCCCGTTTTTCAGACTAAAATCCTTAACTATGACCAGAGTGCCATAGCTGTCGTCCCAACATTGATAGCACAGCTTTTTGAAATCTTCGTACGTGACGTCTGGCGACACATGTTCCTCGTAAACGTGTTTCAGATTTACGTCGTCTTGTTTAAATAACACGATCACGTTGCAATTATCGCGTATGAGCTGCTTCGGAATTTTCGAATACGTTTGACATAGATAAGCGACGTCCACCGCTTTGTGGCGCCCCATCGAATAAAATTCCCTGATTTTATTTTGTCTATCACAGGCTACATCATCAAATATGAATATCGAATTTTCTAGAGCTTCCGACGGATCGATGACGTCCTCGTTTATCGTATACGGAAAGAAGCCGGTGCAACCGACTTTTTTTACTACATCCTGCAATAATTGATATTTCGGTTGGTACAACGATTTCGTATATAAGTAGATATTTTCGAATTTCAGACCGTTTTCGTTGAAAATCAAACTAAGGAGTGCGTTCGTTTTACCACACCCGCTAGGTCCACACAAGATTGCCCTAAACGAGTCTGGTAGTAGGGTACCGTGTTTTGATTTTACCGTACCCCCTTGTATGACATCTAGATTTTCGATAGGGAGACAAACTTGCTGTTGCTGAACTTGCATCTTGTCAACTGAGAAATTCTGCGTGCTACTTCTCAATATATAGGCGACTGACCCCAAAATAAAAACAAGTTTTTGTTTTAAAATTTTATTTGTTTTATACATTTACTACATAAAAAGCTTATGGTAGATAGACACGCACTTTTTCACGTATCATCGTTCTGCACAAAGGACATGAGGAGATTTGAAGTGCGCATTCTATGCAAAGCATTACGTGTCCGCAGGGAATCATCACAACCTGTATATCGTTGTTGTAGCAAATTTTACATAAATTACTTTTTGATGCGGTTTGAGGTTGACGAACTACGGTATCTTCGACGACGGAGTTTGGTAGTATTGCGACCACTGGCAAGGGTTTAATATCCGCGAACGTCGTATTAAGTCCCGCATTACTTGCTTGGATGAAAGGGCAACTGGGGTTCCAACTTGCGTGGTCTTGCAATGGATCGTCGCCTTCTTCCCACCGGTAGCCTTCTATGAAGCAAAATGGACACTTGACTACGTCTTCATAATCTGTGTAATGGAATCCCGCTTCAGCCAATTGTATTGGGGAAATCGACGGATTTGACCACTTCGCGAAAGATTTCAATCTATTATTTCGGTTTGTATAGTCACACACTTCTTCCATTTTATACACAGTAGGGACATGCTCGCTGTGTTTAAATAGGTATGAAACAGAAGTGGGAGGCGTTTGTGGTGGGGGGAATCTTAATGGGAGGCGCCTGCCTCCCACTACCGAGCCAGGCAAATAATTTTTCGCAATTTATGAAACTGCACATCCACATTGACTCTTGGTTGTGGTGTGCACACATCGAAATGCTTTTTTCAAATTTAGGTACGCCTGAATGACGTTCCAGGTTAATTACTTCGGCATTGATGGTTTCTCGTAGGAAGCGTTCTTTCTGTTGACCCTTGACGTAGACGCGCTCGACACTGAGATATTTTTTTAGGAGACCTTCCATCTCGACGTAGTCCACATGGCCGCTAGTGTATGCGATCCCCAAATGATTTTTCTCCAAATACCGCACTTGTCTTTTGTCGCGTTCGTTGAGATCACTAAAGGTTTTCGGAGGTCTTATAAGAATATGTAAAGTTTCATCGTTAACTTTTATTGTCAGCTCTTTAGGACAGAAACGTCCGTCTATCATAAATCCCTGTGCGTCCACTACGGCGACTTTCATCTTAATGGGGATCTGTCTACCCCAACCACTTTATTTATCGATTTCGGAAAATGTATGGTAATGGGAGGGAAAGGAAACACCGATATTTTATTTTTTATTATTTTATTAGGTCAAGTACAAGTACAATAATACCTTACACCTAAAAAAACTCTCCGTAAAATTAAACTACATAAGTTCCCTAACTACTTCACTTAATGGTAAATATTCGATGGTACTATCATGTATAATAATACAATAAGCTCGGGTTGAGGCTGGAAATCCTTCGTTACTCTCGATGTCCAGCTTTACGTCAACCGTGGTGCTTTTCATGGACTCTATTCGTCGGGAACAGTCGATGACAAAGAGAGCTGCGTTATTTTTGTATTCGGTGTAGCTAAGCAAGGGGTGCCTCTCATTCATATAACTAGAGCAAAAGTCTACGTAATTATGGTAGGCCTCCAGATAGTCATTGCCATTAAAATCCAATCTCAGCCGTTCAAAAGGAAAATATTCACCATTTAAAATCAATCTGACATCCGCTATATTTATATTATCGAATACGGAAGGGTCCTTTCTAGCATTTTCATTGCGACTCCTTTGAAATCCCACTATAACGTATCGAGGACTCGACACGGACATTGAAGTTTTGACTGACCAAATTTCTCTGTTGGCATTGACCGTAAGACTTGGCAGTTCGTGAAGTTCCCATTTACGATACGGTATAATTATAGGGCGATCACGTTTAATAGACTGAAGCAGATCCAATCTAATGAAATCGCTAGGTTGAATATGTTTCACTTTTAACTCGACATTGGAAACTGTTATTTCTGCCGTCAATTCAGCAGCAGATGCAGGATCATCTTCAAGAAGTAAAGAGTTGTTATCGTTTCTAGCTCGTGTTAATCTTAAAGTTTGTTTTCCGCAAGTGGCCAACTGATAATCGTTAAATATTCCAAACAAATGTTTCAGAGGTATTCTCAAGCTAAATGTTCCATCCAAATTTACGGTCAAAGGCTTGGTTGGACCAGACCAACTTGCAGTTACCAGGAATTTTTCATCGCTGGGGGCGTAGCATAGATATGTTCTGATAGCACTCACAATTCCAGGATTTCGAACTGTTTCCAATTCCTTTCCATTCAGTTCATATGAAATCGAAGCGAAGAGAAACGCACCTCCATTATTAGCAAAACTACATTTCCCCGTTCCCGTTTTCTTCTCTATTTTACCTTTGATATAAATTGCAGCGTCATACATCAATAACCAAGTGTCTCCTTGGTTAATCGTTATCTCCACAATGTCATTATTCAGAAAAGATTTCACAAACGGGTAATATGTTCGTTGCTCTAATCGCTGAATGGACTCATCGAAGGTTGGAGTGCGGTGCACGTCGAATACTTGCGGCGTTAACGACATGGTAGCCGAGTGCTTCTAGAAATCGACGGTTTTCCGGCGTTAGATTCAAGTTGCAATGGTGTTTCCACTTCGATGACGTCTTCGTCAATGAGGGTCGGAGGTCACTAAACCGCCTTTTATACGGTTGGTAGTTGCCTCCAAAAACCAAACGCATTTCACATAGACAGTCGTTTCACTTCCAATCTAACGATAATTTCTTCACCTCTGAAATTGACAGGCTTGAAATTCTGATCGAGGATGTTTATGGTCAGGTTGTTTATTTCACGTTTCGTGACAGGCACGTAGAGTAAATTTTTAGGGGTTTCGTCTATGGCGTAACCGGGGTCGACCCCAACGGCGAATTCGTAAATCGTGTGCGTAGGTCGGTTTACGTAATAAGCACCGGCTGTGATGTTACAATCTATATGTATCGTTCTAACTTTAATGATATTTACCGGCAAATCTGAAACGTGTACTTTCCCTTTATCTAAGTATCGTTCGGAAAACCCCAAAAGTCTTCCAATAGACCCGGCTGTAACAAAATCTATGGTATATTGATCGCTGTAGATCTCACACTGCAGAGTGCTCTTGTTCGCTTGTATCGATATGCTACCGCTATCGTTTTCGTCTTCCGATTTTTTCAAATTTTTCCGTATGTGCTCTTCTATATTCTTTATCTCGTATGAACCGGTGGGAAGTGATATTTCTTTGCTAGCACCGAAACTACCGGTTAGATAACGAAAATTGTTGTCGCCGCTCTCCTCTTCGATATTCGGTATGCTGTTGAACGTGTGGAATCCCAGCAAAGCTAAACCGTACTCGGCGTTTGGGTCCAAAACTATCGGACTGTCAAAATCGATGGAGAGCGTGGATGTGCGTCCGTGTAGAGTAAACAACAATGACATGACTGGCGACTTTTAAGTTGTCCCCCACCTTTTATAGAGAAATTCAATGCACAAATGACCGCAATTTATTTCGTTAAAATTTTGATAGGCGTCGTTATTGTACGTGACCTTGACATTCTTTCCAAAATATCGAATCAGTTCTTTGGGCGGTTTCAAAGCGCCAAAGCTATCGAAATATTCTACGGCACAGCCTCTTTTTTTGTAAGCTACCCAATGCGTTCCTTTGTTGCGTTGCACGTCTAAATTTAAAATGGCCGCTTCGTAATTTTTCGGCGTCGACGGAAGTGTATCTCTCATAAAGACGCCTCTGAAATATGGTATTTTTAAAATTTCGACGTAATTCAATATATCTTCGTCGGACAGTGGTCTATTGGGTAGCTTCATTGGGAGTTTTTTTGTTTCTTAAGGAACAGTCCTAATCCATTCTTATTTTTACGTAAATATAAGCCGGAGCCTTCCTTTCCGATGGCTTCCATCGACCGATTATGCCGTTTTTGTTCTTCCAAAAGCTTCTTCGCATTATTTGCGTCGATAATTGTCTTGGCTACAGCACCGGCACCGCCTGCCACCGAACCAAGGGCGCCCAAGGCACCTAGGAGGGGCAGTAAAGGAAGAAATCCGCCGGTATGCTGGAACGGAATTGTGCGAGGAATTTTCACGTTCCTCTTTCCACCCGCCTTCTTAACGGCTATTCGTGCCGCTTTTAAAGCAACCAACGACGCTTTCTTCAAGTGCTTCATGTCATTCAACTGACTGTTGCTCAAAGTTTTTTTCAGAGATCTTTCAACTTTTTTGACGATGTCTCTTTTAAACGAAACCGGGCGCTTATTTATGCCCATACCGACCTTGCGTTTGACCTTCATCGTATTTGTAACGAACCACGCGGCAGCTTTTTCGTCGAATTTAGCGTCCCTCGATACCACTCGCTCCCACGCTCGATTTTCCAATTCTTTGTCTGCTTTATGTCTCTCTTCCAGAGACTTATTTTTGGAATATGCGATGTCGTGATCTTTGCAAGCGGCGTCTAGCTTATTGATGCCGGGATCTCCACGAGCAAGGCGTTTCTACAACTTTGTTCCTGGACCGCAGTACTGGTAGCCGGGAAGGTGTAATTCGACTGGCAACCTATTGATGACGCTATTAACCAATCCACTTCCAGCGAAAGACGACATCACACTGAGCTGAACGAACAACGATGAGTTTTATTTATACCTTTTTCCAAGATTTGAAAAAACAAACAAATGGCTTTTAAACGTTTATTAGAAATCAATTATTATACATATTTGTTATATTTTCCTATTAACTACAGCATATCACATTCAAATTTTTCAAATGTCCAGTTTTCTCATTCTACAATAAATTCGATATTTGTAGATAGGCCGACGGGCCCAAGACTCTTCATGTAATACCTCCTTCCGTTACCGATATCCCTGTTAATTTCTTCGATCCGTTGGGGCGTAAACTCGGCCGTGTATCGTTGCGGCAGCACCGTCTTAAATTCTTCGAACTCAACGTAGACCTTCTCTCCGTATTGCGTGTTCACTTTGTCCACGCTCGTGATTTGAAAATTTCCATCCACCTCCATATTTTGAACGCTTTCGAATTTCTTGACGATCAAATTCTTGTTCAGGTGATTCAGGAACGACTGCATTTTGAACTCGGCAAATCAGACTGTATGAAATTGTAAGTGTATATAACTATATAAAACTGCTCTTGCGCACGAATATATAGACCTCACCCCACCAAGCCGTTGGAGTGGGGGTTGCCCCGTCGTTGGAGTGGGGGCTGACACCCGCCGTTGGAGTGGGGGGGGGGTCAACTGGGGGTCACACGTGGCCCAAAGGTCAAAGGTTAACCTATCAGGATCTAGGGGTCAACTGGGGTCATCCGGTGACGTCACGTGACCTCGGGCATGACGTAGCCACTTTGCTCCCGTGACCTCGGGCCGTAGGGGACTCTCAGGATCCAGGGGTCAACTGAGGTCAAAGTGGTCCCGTACTCTCTTTGTATTACTACTCAGCCTGTACATGAATTTTGAGACATTTAATCTGCGTCGCCACGTGAAATTAGACCCTTTTGGCTTTTGTCACACCCCGTACCTAGATATTATTAAGGTCCTTTTGGCTTTCTTATGCCAGCTTCTATATTTTTGTTGTCCACCCCTGTACGAGGAAAATCTGTGACACAACGATTAAGGTCCTTTTGACTTTAGATTAACGCCGTTTTATCTTTAGTTTTTGTTCTACCCTGTAAAAATGTGAATTTTGAGACACCCTGTATTTAACTTATTCGAGACGCCACGTGCTGATTCAGGTAGTTTTTTTTGTCACACATTGTATATTTTTGTTGTCCACCCTGTACTTATGCTAATTGAAAAAAGCTGTGACGATAAATTATTAAGGTCCTTTTGGCTTTAGTTTCTGATTCACCCTGTATTTTACTTATTCTTAAGTCTGAGACGTCACGTGATATAAATAGGCCTCTTTTATTTTTGTCTCACCCTGTATTTGTTTTTTTTTGACATATCAACTGTAACCTACCTTGTATATTTTTGTTGTTGTCCACCTCTGCATCCTGTATATAATTTTTGACGCATCAGTTGCTTATGAGACACCTTGTATTTTACCTATTCTTAATTCTGTGACGTCACCGAGAATCTAGTTTACACCATTTTAAAGTATTATTTTCAAATGCGTCGATGGCTCAGTTGGTTAGAGCGTCGATTTTATAAACGGATGGTCGCAGGTTCGAACCCTGGCGGATTTTTTTATTTTCAGAATTTTGAATTTGGCGCCGTGACGTCAGAGCACGAGATGAGGCGTGAGGGATGCTGGAGATGCTGGACCCCGAGATGAGATGATGGACCATTATCTCCCACGGTTTGAATTTGGCGCCATGACGTCAGAGCTCGGTTAGCTACGATTGGCCGGAGGGGGGAAGGGGGCGGGGCCTATGAAGAAAGTGGTGGGGGGCGCCCCAAGTGTCGCGTTACCTACTCCTACCTTGTATATTTTTGTTGTTATCCACCTCTGTACGAGAACAAATCTGTGACGCGATGAAATTATTAAGGCCCTTTTGACTTTCCCTTGATGTAACGCATCCTGTATATAATTTTTGACGCATCAGTTGCTTATGAGACAGTAAGCTTATGAGTAGTAAGTAAGCCACTTTGGGACAATTTGACTACGAGCACCCCACCGGGCCTACCCGACACGCTAAAACGTGCGTGAAACCGTCAAACCATGCGTGAAAAAGTCACTTAAACGTCAAACGGTACGTCAAAACGCCCCGTAAACGTCAAACCATAAAAACGTCACATTTCCATCAAACCGTACGTCAAAACGCCACGTAAACGTCAAGTCGTGAAAATGTCACGTAAACGTCAAGCCGTGAAAACGTCACCTTTTGGCGTGTCGTGTCGGGTAGGCCCGGTGGGGTGCTCGTGACCTCGGGGTCAAATGAGGTCAAATTGTCCCAAAGTGGCTTACTTACTACTAGCGAATTTACAAATTTATTACATGCTAGCGATAAATTGTCACTCGATCTGTTTGGAATTAATTGCCCTAACATACCGCTCTACGAACAGCTGAAAAGCGTATTGCAAAAAATTCTGGCTGGAAACTCGATAAAGAAATAAATACTTAAACGAAACAATTCAAACAAATGCCACCGCTTATATGTCAAAGTAGCATCCGTCAAAACGTGAAACCGTCCGTCAAAACGTCAATCCGTGCGTCAAAACGTGCGTCAAAGCGTGCGTCAAAATGGCAATCCTTGCGTCAAAGCGTGCGTCAAAACGTCAAAGCGTGCGTCGAAACGTCAAAGCGTGCGTCAAACTGGGAAGCCAGCCAATTTAAATGAAATTATTTGGTTTCGATTACGTTATCTGGACGGTTTAATTTTTTTGGAATTTTACAACGGTCTTTTACGTTATATAAGCAAATTGCTATTCAACACAGCAGACATGTATAGATTTAATTAAAAATATGTGCTTACTCAATCACTCCGATCTAAGTTGTTTAATGTTGGAATTTTTAAATTATAATTGGCAAAAAATTATTATGGATTTAGAGAAAATAGAAATGTCTTAAAGATTTCTCGTTTTTTTTTGTTTTTTCCCCATCCATCCTCCCATACATTTTTATAAAAATTCAGATATAAATATAGGGTATATAATTGGCAAAAAATTATTATGGATTTAGAGAAAATAGAAATGTCTTTTTTGTTCTTTCCCCATCCATCCTCCCATGCTTTTTTATAAAAATTCAGATATAAATGTAGGGTATGATTCAGATTGAAGCAATTACAAGACAATTTTCGTCGTCGTCAAAGCCGAGAATTATTTGGTGAGTAGGTAACGCCCTCCCTCCACTTTCCTCCTAGGCCCCGCCCCCGGCCAATCGTAGCTAACCTCTGACGTCATGGCGCCAAATTCAAACCGTGGGAGATAATGGTCCATCATCTCGAGATCTAACATCTCATCTCGTGGTCCAGCATCTCCAGCATCTCCAGCATCTCATCTCGTGCTCTGACGTCATGGCGCGAAATTCTGAATATAAAAAAATCCGCCAGGGTTCGAACCTGCGACCATCGGTTTATAAAATCGACGCTCTAACCAACTGAGCCATCGATGCATTTGAAAATAATACTTTAAAATGGTGTAAACTAGATTCTCGGTGACGTCACAGAATTAAGAATAGGTAAAATACAAGGTGTCTCATAAACAACTGATTAAAATTTTATACAGGATGGGGCCTTAATAATTTCATCGCGTCACAGATTTTTTCTCGTACAGAGGTGAACAAAAATATACAAGGTAGGTAAAAATAGTTGATATGTAAAAAAAATCATATACAGGGTGAGACAAAAATAAAAAAAGGCCTAATTTCAACACGTGACGTCTCAGACTTAAGAATAAGTAAAATACAGGGTGAATGAGAAACTAAAGCAAAAAGTACCTTAATAATTTAGATTTTTTCAGTTAGTGTAAGTACAGGTTGGACAAGAAAAATATACAATGTGTGACAAATAAAAACGACCTGAATCATCATGTGGCGTCTCAGAATCAAGAATAAGTAAAATACAGCGTGTCTCAAAATTCACATTTGTATAGTATAGAACAAAAACTAAAGCTAAAACGGCGTTAATCTAAAGTCAAAAGGACCTTAATCGTTGTGTGACGTCACAGATTTGTCTAAAATAGTACAGGGATGGACAACTAAAATATACAAGCTGACATAAGAAAGCGAAAAAGGCCTTAATAATATCTAGGTACGACGAAAAACAAAGCCAAAAAGGCCTAATTTCACCACGCGGCGACGCAGATGAAATATGTATCTCAAAATTCAGACTGGGGCAATGGCTAAAAGGGCCTTAATCGATGCGTGATTTTTCTCAAATAGGTGGACAACAAAAATATACAGGGTGGTCAAAACAGCTGATAAAGAAAAATCGTGTGACAAAAGCCAAAAAGACCTAAATTCATCACATGGCGTATCATAATTATTAAGAGCAAGTAAAATACAGGGTATCTCAAAGGAAACTGGTATGTCAAAAATTATAGACAGGATGCGTTAAATCACGGGTAAGTCAAAAGGACCTTAATAATTTCATCACGTGGCGTCTCAGAATTAAGAACAAGTAACATACAGGGTATGGGAAAATTCATATTTGTACAGGATAGGGCAAAAATCAAAGCAAAAACGACGTTAATCTAAAGCTAAAAGGACCTTAATCATTGCGTCGCAGATCTTCTCAACTAGTACAGGGCGGGACAACAAAAATATACAAGGTGACCAAAACATAAGAAAGCCAAAAGACCTTATCATCTGGCGTCTCAGAATTAAGAATAAGTAAAATACAGGGTATCTCAAAATTCAGGATAGATCAAAAACCAAAAGCTAAAAGGGTCTTACTCATATCAATACTTGTAAAAATTGTGTACTATGGTATTTGTCCTATTGATAAGATTATTTTTTATATAGATTGGCCCGTGTTAGAATTTTTGAAGATATAAATAATATTGTGGGTATAAAAATAATTTTTGTAATTTTAACCATACGTTTTTGGCGTTTTCACTGCGTTTTGACGTTTACGTGGCGGTATTTGGTGTTTACACGAAGTTTTGACGTATACACGGAGCTTGGCATTCAAATAGACGACAAAAACCAATACCAAAACGGTCTTACGCGTCTCAAACAAAAAATATTCTATTGGTATAAGATTCAAACAATAATTTTAAGTAAAAACTACCAGCGCGAGACAATCTACGTAATAAATTTCCAATCTCAAAACGGCCTTCTAACCACAGACGATTTTCCGCTTAATGACCTGAAAGTTAATAAAAAAATTCGATGTAGGTACAGCGTGTATAAAAAAACAAAAACCAAAAAGACGTTACTCCACGCGGAATTCCACAGGTACCAAAAATGGCATTTTTCCTAAACGACGTGCAGACTTAGTCAAAAAGTATATTTAAAGAGAAGCAAAACTTTTCGCGAAATTGTTTGTTATAAAAATTGGAATTATATTATGTGCATAAATGCATCGTGAAATAAGGTCAGCTACGAAAACGCTGGTCCGCCAACACCGGCCGCTGGTAATGGCATTTGCCATCATTTTTCAACCATACAGGGCAAATATTGCATCTTCAGCGATATCAAAAATAAAAAAGTAGGTTGTGGGCATCGACACGTCTGACAAAATAGGTGTCGAAATTTCACACTTCTAAAATTAATAATTTCAGAAATAAGTAAAATACGGCACCAGGGTTCGAACCTACGACCACTGGAGAGACAAAAACTAAAAGGGCCTTAATAGTTTCAGCACGTGACCTCGTAGAACTAAGAATATAGAGTGTATTCATATACTTACAGGGTGTGACAAAAAATGTGTATAAAAATTCATATACCGAGACAAAAACATTTATACGACAACCAAATGGACTTTAATCGTGACGTGACATTACAAAATTTTTCTCAGATGACGTAGACACACAGAAACTACTGATATATGGATGGACTCAAAATATACTTGCAAGACATTAAAAACAGAGCTACTAACGTAAGAACAAACTATATACTAAACCCTCAGTCTCAAAACGACCTACAACCTGGACGAAAAAAATCGTGGGTAAAAATACCTCTTTATTAAGTATAAATGAATTTTGGAGAAATGGATCCAAATAAAATTAATTCCTCTGCTACTACAAACCGACCGGCAAAAATAGCAAAATTGGTCATGTAGGGTCATAAATCTGAATTCGTAGTAACAGAGTGTACAAAGTACCCAACAGTTATATTTTTTCGTAATAATTATTACAGCCGTCAGTTTGGAGTATAGCGACTTCGAATAAGCGTACGAAATTTGACATAAAATTGTATTTTCGTATTCTTTGGGTAGTTTGAATAATTTGCTTACAATCTGCTAAACCTGCCTTCGATTTCGGAGACAAAAATCGTCTAAGGCGCCCGGTCGTTACGGATTTTCATGGTGCTAATATTATAAAAATTAATATACAGGGTACGTCAAAACACGGCGCAAACGGAAAGCCGAAAGGGCCTAATTTCATCGCGTCACAGAATCTTTTTCAGACTGCTAAGTACAGGGTGGACAACAAAATATAAGGGTGTGACAAAAGCCAAAAAAGACCTAACTTCATCACGTGGCGTATCATAATTAATAAGGGAGATACAGGGTGTCTCAAAGAAAACTGTCAAAAATGTATATAGAGAACTCAAAACCTGTAAATACAGAGTGGATAAAAACATAAGAAAATTACATCTCAACACGTGACGTCACTGAATTTTTCAGACTGCATATAGGCCGGCCAAAAATCAATAAAAGGTATATCAAAAATTTATATACAGTGGGAATAAAAACACATACAAAAATTCCGAACTATGGTATCTGACCAAATAACTGAACTACCAAAGCCAACGCGAGTAAAAATTACTCATTTAGAAAAATAGATCGAAACAAAATTAATTGACGTTCTCTGCTGTATGCTACAAACCGGCCGGCACAAACCGTAAAAATTGGGCAAAATATGCATACTTACAAAGACAAGACTTTGAATATTTTTTCGTAATAATTACCTACACACGAGCCTGAAATATAATCTATAATCTTCAAATAAACACACAAAATATGACATAAAAATAAAACATCACGTGAAGTCGCAGAATTAATGTATTGGTCGTATAAGAATTCAAAATTTCGCTATTTGTTCTAATAATACAAGAATTTTTAAACTAAAACGCAGGGACTGATGGCGTACTAAACCCCCTAATATCAAAACGGTCTGTGAGATGGACAAAAAAAAAACGAAAACTTGATTTTTAAAAATGGTTCTTTTTCCAAAGGGCCGACAAAAGCCGTACAAATTGATCAGAATATGATGGGAAGGTAAAATGACACGACACATAATAGGTTAATACAAAAATCACGCCTCTTAATTCGCAATACCGGGGTGTACAAAAAGTACTCGACAATAATAATAATAATAATAACACATGTATGAAAATCTAGGTCACGGCCGAAAGGAATGGTAAAGATCTCTAAATTAAACATAAAAAATTACCGTTACAGGATTCTCGAATTTCTTGGATGGGACAGAAACAATTTTTATTAAAACACTCTCAAAAAGTAAGACAGTCTAAATCTCCCAATCTCAAAACGACCTTCTAACCACAGACGATTTTCAGCTTAATGGCGCGAATAAAAAAAATCGATATACATATATAAAAACAAAACCAAAAAAGGCTATGGGGACCTTAATCATCACGTGACGTCACAGATTATTTTCTCAACAAAGTGGGCAAAACAGCTGTTAAAAAATCTCTAAAACCAAAGCCAAATGGACCTTAATAGATCGTGACAGAATTAAGAATAAATACAGGGTGTCACAAAAGTAACTGTCAAAAATTTATATACAGGATGGGACCACAGCCAAAAAGGACTTTAATAGATCATGACAGAGTTAAGAATACAGGTTGGGCAAAAAAAAAGAACTGTAAAAATTCATGGATGCGACAAAAGCCAAAAAAGCCCAATTTCAGATTCAGATTTAATACAAGGCGGGCAAAATACTTTTCCCAAATATTTCACAAGTGGTATATCAACAGCTACAAAAAAAAATAATCTTGGTCGCGGGTAGCGGCGTACGAACGGAAGGATAAATGGCAAAATACAGGTCTCTAAAATGAATATTTTCTCAAAAAATTAACGATACGGCAAAATTCATGAGTGTGTGCGTGACGCGAGTGACGTGCGTGGGTGGCGTGCATGGCGCGTGGCGTGCATGTGTGACGCGCGTGGCGTGCGTGACGCGCGTGACGTGTGTGCGTGGCGCGCGTGGTGTGCGTGGCGTTCCATGGTAGTCCATGTCGTTCCATGGTAGTCCATGGCGTTCCATGGTAGTTCATGGCGTTCCATGGTAGTTCATGGCGTTCCATGACGGTATTCCTTCATTCTATGAAACTACTAAAAAACGAGAACTCCAGGCACATTGTGTTATCCGGCAGCGTTGGGGAGAAATTTCAATTTGAGATCAGTTACAGATAATTCTTTGTTTGCTTGGGTTGTATTTATTTTGTATCGAAAATGCTGACAAAAGGGTTATCTACTACAAGTCCATGCCTGTCGACAAGCTCCCAGAGGTTCATGACCGCCAATAATAAAGTTCTATCTCTCTCCAATACATGAGGTTCCCTTTGTTAGATTTCGTGGAATGTGTCGAAAATTATTACATTACACCTTTTACGTACTTCTATCTTTTAATGCACCTTTTTCTTTTATTAAGTCCATATATAAATTTCCACAAAAATCCCTAAATCTGAGAAAAACAATTTGTGCACTCTGTTACTGCAAATTAAGATTTGAATTAAGAATTTTTACGATTTTTGATGGCCGGTTTGATGGAGATGAATTAATTTACATCCATTTTTCTAAATTAATCTATACTTAATAATGCCCAAAGAGGTATTTTTACTTACGATTTTTCGACCAGGTTGTTTTGAGATTAGGCATTTAGCACACCGGCCGTTATTGTGTTGGCAGACCTTTTTATAACTTGAAAATTAGTATTAGGAGAAATTGCATATGTCGGGATGTTTACAAGTATATTTCATATAGGTAAGAAATCACCTTACGTTACTTTCAACGAAGCGATTTCAACGACCCCCACTCCTTCTACTTCCACCTAACACAATTTAATTAAATATTGCGCAATCCTGTGCAACCTAATTGGTATATAAACGTCAGGTGTTACTCATTCGTTCAGTTTGTCAGTTTCAACGAAACGGACGACATGTCTTCTAATGTTTACAGTGTTCCACAACTTTTTGGAAATAAAATTAAACCAACCAACGAACGGTTCGGACTGTGGTTGCTGACAGAAAACTTATGTGACAACAACCTGGCTACCGATGTTGGAAATATTAATTATACTGCCGGAGAAGAGCTCTGATGGGAGATGATTCCAATCTTGTGCCAATAACGAAACCGTTTTGCGATAATATAATGCTTGTGAAATTGTGTGGGTTAGAAGACTGTGCGGGAAAGGATAAAGGACGCTTTATCGCTAAGAAAGAAGTATGTGGTGCAAATCTTAACCTAAGGGGTAAGTTTTCCAACTTGGTTTCTGGTAAACATGGAGTAAAAGCAAAGCTGCCTTACCTACTGAATAGTGGAAGTGATATGTCGAAAAAAATTATGCAAGTGGTTGGACAAAGAGACTTGGAGAATATTAGACAAAAATACAAAGATCCTGTTGGGATACCGTACAAAGTGGAGTTGGCCGACGCCCCGATTGAGACCATACTAGAAGAACTACCGCGCCTGTTGAACCAGCTTAGGAAGGAACATTACTATCTTCTGGATTTAGACATTACGCAAGACTTTGCTGGTGTTTTTAACAAGAGAGAGATGAGTGACTTTTTGATTACAAATCACAACTTCTGCTACCAAGGAGAATACAAGATGAATTGCAACGTAATTGTAGATAACGATAGAACTGTTGGTATAGATTGTTTAACATGGGTAAATACTAATGTAAGAGTTAAAATTTGCAATAAGTTTATTTGCCAAACGACCAGCCCTGGTGTTAACAAGCAGCTGGGTAACCATATTGTCGATTTTATTGCTTGCCCCGATACACGCTTAAGGGAAACATTTTCTTCCAATTTGGCAAAGACACATGGTATAACAAGATTGTGGGCTACGATTTATAATTACAACATCGAAAATAACTGTGTCCTGCAAACATTTGAACCGAGAGAAGATTGTCTGTTACTACTAAACTCCAGTAAAAAGTACTTCCATAAAGCCCCTATATATTCTGTTTCTATACCTAACATGTGGAAAAAATTGAGCGACACTTTACAAAACAGCTGTTGCCTTGTATATAAGAACCTTTTACAATTACACATTAATTTCGAGACATCCTGTATCGTTAATTTTTTGAGAAAATGTTTAGTTTAGAGACCTGAAATTTTACCATTTTATCCCTCCCGTTCGTACGCCATTGCCCGTGACCTAGTTTTCATGTTTTTTGTTGCTGATGCCTTATGCTGATTTTGAAAATTTTCGTTATAGTTTCAAAATTTCATAACGCACAGTAGAAACAATATGTTTTACTCACTTAACGAATTTTCTTCCTTATCCTTTAGGGACACGTTCTTAGGCGCTTGGTGATGGATATCTACGTCGGTTTCTGAACAATCTGTACCCCGCGACCAAAGAACATACTTTTTTATTAAAACCTTTTGCCATTTTTTTCGCTGACAACCTATGCTACTTGAGAAAAATTGTGACGCTTAAGATCATTTTGGATTTAGTCCCGTCAGAGTTGCTTTTGCCACAACCTGTATTAAATCTGTCACGTGATGAAATTAGGCTTTTTGGCTTTGGTATTTGAATCACTCTGTGCCTTTATTATTGTACTTAATTCTGAAGGTAGGCTTTTTTTTGGTCGCCTTTGCCCATCCTGTATTAAATCTGATCTATTAAACTCCTTTGGCTTTGGTAACACCCATGATTTGGTACACCCTGTACTAAATCTGACCTATTAATGTCCTTTTGGCTTTGGTCACATTCATACATTTTGGCACACCCTGTATTAATTCTGTCACTCTTAAAGTCCATTTGTCTTTGGTCTCCACCATGAATTTTGCCGTATCGTTAATTTTTTCAGAAAATGTTCAATTTAGAGACCTGTATTTTGCCATTTATCCTTCCGTTCGTACGCCGCTACCCGCGACCAAGATTCTTTTTTTTGTAGCTGTTGATATACCACTTGTGAAATATTTGGGAAAAGTATTTTGCCCGCCTTGTATTAAATCTGAATCTGAAATTAGGCTTTTTTGGCTTTTGTCGCATCCATGAATTTTTACAGTTCTTTTTTTTTTGCCCAACCTGTATTCTTAACTCTGTCATGATCTATTAAAGTCCTTTTTGGCTGTGGTCGCATCCTGTATATAAATTTTTGACAGTTACTTTTGTGACACCCTGTATTCATTCTTAATTCTGTCACGATCTATTAAGGTCCATTTGGCTTTGGTTTTAGAGATTTTTTAATAGCTGTTTTGCCCACTTTGTTGAGAAAATAATCTGTGACGTCACGTGATGATTAAGGTCCCCATAGCCTTTTTTGGTTTTGTTTTTATATATGTATATCGATTTTTTTATTCACGCCATTAAGCTGAAAATCTTCTGTGGTTAGAAGGTCGTTTTGAGATTGGGAGATTTAGACTGTCTTACTTTTTGAGAGTTTTTTAATAAAAATTGTTTCTGTCCCATCCAAGAAATTCGAGACATACTGTAACGTTAATTTTTTATGTTTAATTTAGAGACCTTTTCTATTCCTTCCGGCCGTGACCTAGATTTTTATATATGTGTTGCACTTTATATTTGGGAAACTGCTGACAAGGTTTTTTTTACGTTTTTTTTTGTTTCAATTGTCGAGTACTTTTTGTACACCCCGGTATTGCGAATTAAGAGGTGTGATTTTTGTATTAACCTATTATGTGTCGTGTCATTTTACCTTCCCATCATATTCTGATAAATTTTTACGGCTTTTGTCGGCCCTTTGGTAAAAGAACCATTTTTAAAAATCAAGTTTTCGTTTTTTTGTCCATCTCACAGACCGTTTTGATATTAGGGGGTTTAGTACGCCATCAGTCCCTGCGTTTTACTTTAAAAATTCTTGTATTATTAGAACTAATAGCGAAATTTTGAATTCTTATACGACCAATACATTAATTCTGCGACTTCACGTGATGTTTTATTTTTGTGTCATATTTTGTGTGTTTATTTGAAGATTATAGATTATATTTCAGGCTCGTGTGTAGGTAATTATTACTAAAAAATATTCAAAGTCTTGTCTTTGTAAGTATGCATATTTTGCCCAATTTTTACGGTTTGTGCCGGCCGGTTTGTAGCATACAGCAGAGAACGTCAATTAATTTTGTTCGGATCTATTTTTCTAAATGAGTAATTTTTACTCGCGTTGGCTTTGGTAGTTCAGTTATTTAGTCAGATACCATAGTTCGGAATTTTTAATTTTTTATTCCCACTGTATATAAATTTTTGATATACCTTGTATTGATTTTTGGCCGGCCTATATGCAGTCTGAAAAATTCAGTGACGTCACGTGTTGAGATGTAATTTTCTTATGTTTTTATCCACTCTGTATTTACAGGTTTTGAGTCCTCTGTATACATTTTTGACAGTTTTCTTTTAGACACCCTGTATCTCCCTTATTAATTATGATACGCCACGTGATGAAGTTAGGTATTTTTTGGCTTTTGTCACACCCTTGTATTTTGTTGTCCACCCTGTACTTAGCAGTCTGAAAAAGTTTCTGTGACGCGATGAAATTAGGCCCTTTCGGCTTTCCGTTTGCGCCGTGTTTTGACGTACCCTGTATATTAATTTTTATAATATTAGCACCATGAAAATCCGTAACGACCGGGCGCCTTAGACGATTTTTGTCTCCGAAACCGAAGGCAGGTTTAGCAGATTGTAAGCAAATTATTCAAACTACCCAAAGAATAGGAAAATACAATTTTATGTCAAATTTCGTACGCTTATTCGTAGTCGCTATACTCCAAACTGACGGATATAATAATTATTACGAAAAAATATAACTGTTGTTGGGTACTTTGTACACTCTGTTACTACGAATTCAGATTTATGACCCTACATGACCAATTTTGCTATTTTTGCCGGTCGGTTTGTAGTAGCAGAGGAATTAATCTTATTTGGATCCATTTCTCCAAAATTCATTTATACTTAATAAAGAGGTATTTTTACCCACGATTTTTTCGTCCAGGTTGTAGGTCGTTTTGAGACTGAGGGTTTAGTATATAGTGTGTTCTTGCGTTAGTCGCTCCGTTTTTAATGTTTTGCAAGTATATTTTGAGTCCATCCATATATCAGTAGTTTCTGTGTGTCTACGTCATCTGAGAAAAATTTTGTAATGTCACGTCACGATTAAAGTCCATTTGGTTGTCGTATAAATGTTTTTGTCTCGGTATATGAAATTTTATACACATTTTTTGTCACACCCTGTAAGTATATCAATTTTGATACACTCTATATTCTTAGTTCTACGAGGTCACGTGCTGAAACTATTAAGGCCCTTTTAGTTTTTGTCTCTCCAGTGGTCGTAGGTTCGAACCCTGGTGCCGTATTTTACTTATTTCTGAAATTATTAATTTTAGAAGTGTGAAATTTCGACACCTATTTTGTCAGACGTGTCGATGCCCACAACCTACGTTTTTATTTTTGATATCGCTGAAGATGCAATATTTGCCCTGTATGGTTGAAAAATGATGACAAATGCCAGTACCAGCGGCCGGTGTTGGCGGACCAGCGTTTTCGTAGCTGACCTTATTTCACGATGCATTTATGCACATAATATAATTCCAATTTTTATAACAAACAATTTCGCGAAAAGTTTTGCCTCTCTTTAAATATACTTTTTGACTAAGTCTGCACGTCGTTTAGGAAAAATGCCATTTTTGGTACCTGTGGAATTCCGCGTGGAGTAACGTCTTTTTGGTTTTTGTTTTTTATACACGCTGTACCTACATCGAATTTTTTATTAACTTCAGGTCATTAAGCGGAAAATCGTCTGTGGTTAGAAGGCCGTTTTGAGATTGGGAATTTATTACGTAGATTGTCTCGCGCTGGTAGTTTTAACTTAAAATTATTGTTTGAATCTTATACCAATAGAATATTTTTTGTTTGAGACGCGTAAGACCGTTTTGGTATTGGTTTTTGTCATCTATTTGAATGCCAAGCTCCGTGTATACGTCAAAACTTCGTGTAAACACCAAATACCGCCACGTAAACGTCAAAACGCAGTGAAAACGCCAAAAACGTATGGTTAAAATTACAAAAATTATTTTTATACCCACAATATTATTTATATCTTCAAAAATTCTAACACGGGCAAATCTATATAAAAAATAATCTTATCAATAGGACAAATACCATAGTACACAATTTTTACAAGTATTGATATGAGTAAGACCCTTTTAGCTTTTGGTTTTTGATCTATCCTGAATTTTGAGATACCCTGTATTTTACTTATTCTTAATTCTGAGACGCCAGATGATAAGGTCTTTTGGCTTTCTTATGTTTTGGTCACCTTGTATATTTTTGTTGTCCGGCCCTGTACTAGTTGAGAAGATCTGCGACGCAATGATTAAGGTCCTTTTAGCTTTAAATTAACGTCGTTTTTGCTTTGATTTTTGCCCTATCCTGTACAAATATGAATTTTCCCATACCCTGTATGTTACTTGTTCTTAATTCTGAGACGCCACGTGATGCAATTATTAAGGTCCTTTTGACTTACCCGTGATTTAACGCATCCTGTCTATAATTTTTGACATACCAGTTTCCTTTGAGAAACCCTGTATTTTACTTGCTCTTAATAATTATGATACGCCATGTGATGAATTTAGGTCTTTTTGGCTTTTGTCACACGATTTTTCTTTATCAGCTGTTTTGACCACCCTGTATATTTTTGTTGTCCACCTATTTGAGAAAAATCACGCATCGATTAAGGCCCTTTTAGCCATTGCCCCAGTCTGAATTTTGAGATACATATTTAATCTGCGTCGCCGCGTGGTGAAATTAGGCCTTTTTGGCTTTGTTTTTCGTCGTACCTAGATATTATTAAGGCCTTTTTGGCTTTCTTATGTCAGCTTGTACATTTTAGTTGTCCATCCCTGTACTATTTTAGACAAATCTGTGACGTCACACAACGATTAAGGTCCTTTTGACTTTAGATTAACGCCGTTTTAGCTTTAGTTTTTGTTCTATACTATACAAATGTGAATTTTGAGACACGCTGTATTTTACTTATTCTTGATTCTGAGACGCCACATGATGATTCAGGTCGTTTTTATTTGTCACACATTGTATATTTTTCTTGTCCAACCTGTACTTACACTAACTGAAAAAATCTAAATTATTAAGGTACTTTTTGCTTTAGTTTCTCATTCACCCTGTATTTTACTTATTCTTAAGTCTGAGACGTCACGTGTTGAAATTATGCCTTTTTTTATTTTTGTCTCACCCTGTATATGATTTTTTTTACATATCAACTATTTTTACCTACCTTGTATATTTTTGTTCACCTCTGTACGAGAAAAAATCTGTGACGCGATGAAATTATTAAGGCCTTTTTGACTTTCCCTTGATTTAACGCATCCTGTATATAATTTTAATCAGTTGTTTATGAGACACCTTGTATTTTACCTATTCTTAATTCTGTGACGTCACCGAGAATCTAGTTTACACCATTTTAAAGTATTAGTTTCAAATGCGTCGATGGCTCAGTTGGTTAGAGCGTCGATTTTATAAACCGATGGTCGCAGGTTCGAACCCTGGCGGATTTTTTATATTCAGAATTTCGCGCCATGACGTCAGAGCACGAGATGAGATGCTGGAGATGCTGGACCACGAGATGAGATGTTAGATGATGTTAGATGATGGACCATTATCTCCCACGGTTTGAATTTGGCGCCATGACGTCAGAGGTTAGCTACGATTGGCCGGGGGCGGGGCCTAGGAGGAAAGTGGAGGGAGGGCGCCCAAGGTACCGCGTTACCTACTCACCAAATAATTCTCGGCTTTGACGACGACGAAAATTGTCTTGTAATTGCTTCAATCTGAATCATACCCTACATTTATATCTGAATTTTTATAAAAAAGTATGGGAGGATGGATGGGGAAAGAACAAAAAAAAACGAGAAATCTTTAAGACATTTCTATTTTCTCTAAATCCATAATAATTTTTTGCCAATTATATACCCTATATTTGTATCTGAATTTTTATAAAAAAGTATGGGAGGATGGATGGGGAAAAAACAAAAAAAAACGAGAAATCTTTAAGACATTTCTATTTTCTCTAAATCCATAATAATTTTTTGCCAATTATATACCCTATATTTATATCTGAATTTTTATAAAAAAGTATGGGAGGAAAAACAAAAAAACAAAAAAAAAACGAGAAATCTTTAAGACATTTCTATTTTCTCTAAATCCATAATAATTTTTTGCCAATTATAATTTAAAAATTCCAATATTAAATAACTTAGATCGGAGTGATTGAGTAAGCACATATTTTTAATTAAATATATACATGTCTGCTGTGTTGAATAGCAATTTGCTTATATAACGTAAAAGACCGTTGTAAAATTCCAAAAAATTTAAACCGTCCAGATAACGTAATCGAAACCAAATAATTTCATTTAAATTGGCTGGCTTCCCAGTTTGACGCACGCTTTGACGTTTCGACGCACGCTTTGACGTTTTGACGCACGCTTTGACGCACGGATTGCCATTTTGACGCACGCTTTGACGTTTTGACGTTTTGCCGCACGCTTTGACGTTTTGACGCACGCTTTGACGCACGTTTTGACGTTTTGACGCACGGATTGACGTTTTGACGGACGGTTTCACGTCTATGGGGACCTTAATCATCACGTGACGTCACAGATTATTTTCTCAACAAAGTGGGTAAAACAGCTATTAAAAAATCTCTAAAACCAAAGCCAAATGGACCTTAATAGATCGTGACAGAATTAAGAATGAATACAGGGTGTCACAAAAGTAACTGTCAAAAATTTATATACAGGATGCGACCACAGCCAAAAAGGACTTTAATAGATCATGACAGAGTTAAGAATACAGGTTGGGCAAAAAAAAAGAACTGTAAAAATTCATGGATGCGACAAAAGCCAAAAAAGCCTAATTTCAGATTCAGATTTAATACAAGGCGGGCAAAATACTTTTCCCAAATATTTCACAAGTGGTATATCAACAGCTACAAAAAAAAGAATCTTGGTCGCGGGTAGCGGCGTACGAACGGAAGGATAAATGGCAAAATACAGGTCTCTAAATTGAACATTTTCTGAAAAAATTAACGATACGGCAAAATTCATGGTGGAGACCAAAGACAAATGGACTTTAAGAGTGACAGAATTAATACAGGGTGTGCCAAAATGTATGAATGTGACCAAAGCCAAAAGGACATTAATAGGTCAGATTTAGTACAGGGTGTACCAAATCATGGGTGTTACCAAAGCCAAAGGAGTTTAATAGATCAGATTTAATACAGGATGGGCAAAGGCGACCAAAAAAAAAGCCTACCTTCAGAATTAAGTACAATAATAAAGGCACAGAGTGATTCAAATACCAAAGCCAAAAAGCCTAATTTCATCACGTGACAGATTTAATACAGGTTGTGGCAAAAGCAACTCTGACGGGACTAAATCCAAAATGATCTTACACAATCTCACAATTTTTCTCAAGTAGCATAGGTTGTCAGCGAAAAAAATGGCAAAAGGTTTTAATAAAAAAGTATGTTCTTTGGTCGCGGGGTACAGATTGTTCAGAAACCGACGTAGATATCCATCACCAAGCACCTAAGAACGTGTCCCTAAAGGATAAGGAAGAAAATTCGTTAAGTGAGTAAAACATATTGTTTCTACTGTGCGTTATGAAATTTTGAAACTATAACGAAAATTTTCAAAATCAGCATAAGGCATCAGCAACAAAAAACATGAAAACTAGGTCACGGGCAATGGCGTACGAACGGGAGGGATAAAATGGTAAAATTTCAGGTCTCTAAACTAAACATTTTCTCAAAAAATTAACGATACAGGATGTCTCGAAATTAATGTGTCTTAGAATACAGGAGAAAAAGCAACTGACAAAAATTCACGGATGGGATGGGACAAAAGCCAAAAAAGGCCTAATTTCATCACATGACAGAATTAAGAATAAATACAGGGTGGACGAAAGCAACTGATATGTCAAAATTCATATACAGGATAGGGCAAATACTGAAAGAACCGTAATATTTACGTGACGTTACAGAATTACTTTTCGACGACGTGCAAATTAATAGCAGATGAAATATACTTGTAAACATCCCGAACTATGCAATTTCTCCTAATACTAATTTTCAAGTTAAAAAAAGGTCTGCCAACACAATAACGGCCGGTGTGCTAAATGCCTAATCTCAAAACAACCTGGTCGAAAAATCGTAAGTAAAAATACCTCTTTGGGCATTATTAAGTATAGATTAATTTAGAAAAATGGATGTAAATTAATTCATCTCCATCAAACCGGCCATCAAAAATCGTAAAAATTCTTAATTCAAATCTTAATTTGCAGTAACAGAGTGCACAAATTGTTTTTCTCAGATTTAGGGATTTTTGTGGAAATTTATATATGGACTTAATAAAAGAAAAAGGTGCATTAAAAGATAGAAGTACGTAAAAGGTGTAATGTAATAATTTTCGACACATTCCACGAAATCTAACAAAGGGAACCTCATGTATTGGAGAGAGATAGAACTTTATTATTGGCGGTCATGAACCTCTGGGAGCTTGTCGACAGGCATGGACTTGTAGTAGATAACCCTTTTGTCAGCATTTTCGATACAAAATAAATACAACCCAAGCAAACAAAGAATTATCTGTAACTGATCTCAAATTGAAATTTCTCCCCAACGCTGCCGGATAACACAATGTGCCTGGAGTTCTCGTTTTTTAGTAGTTTCATAGAATGAAGGAATACCGTCATGGAACGCCATGAACTACCATGGAACGCCATGAACTACCATGGAACGCCATGGACTACCATGGAACGACATGGACTACCATGGAACGCCACGCACACCACGCGCGCCACGCACACACGTCACGCGCGTCACGCACGCCACGCGCGTCACACATGCACGCCACGCGCCATGCACGCCACCCACGCACGTCACGCGCGTCACGCACACACTCATGAATTTTGCCGTATCGTTAATTTTTTGAGAAAATATTCATTTTAGAGACCTGTATTTTGCCATTTATCCTTCCGTTCGTACGCCGCTACCCGCGACCAAGATTATTTTTTTTTGTAGCTGTTGATATACCACTTGTGAAATATTTGGGAAAAGTATTTTGCCCGCCTTGTATTAAATCTGAATCTGAAATTAGGCTTTTTTGGCTTTTGTCGCATCCATGAATTTTTACAGTTCTTTTTTTTTGCCCAACCTGTATTCTTAACTCTGTCATGATCTATTAAAGTCCTTTTTGGCTGTGGTCCCATCCTGTATATAAATTTTTGACAGTTACTTTTGTGACACCCTGTATTTATTCTTAATTCTGTCACGATCTATTAAGGTCCATTTGGCTTTGGTTTTAGAGATTTTTTAACAGCTGTTTTGCCCACTTTGTTGAGAAAATAATCTGTGACGTCACGTGATGATTAAGGTCCCCATAGCCTTTTTTGGTTTTGTTTTTATATATGTATATCGATTTTTTTTATTCGCGCCATTAAGCTGAAAATCGTCTGTGGTTAGAAGGTCGTTTTGAGATTGGGAGATTTAGACTGTCTTACTTTTTGAGAGTTTTTTAATAAAAATTGTTTCTGTCCCATCCAAGAAATTCGAGAATCCTGTAACGTTAATTTTTTATGTTTAATTTAGAGATCTTTACCATTCCTTTCGGCCGTGACCTAGATTTTTATACATGTGTTATTATTATTATTATTATTGTCGAGTACTTTTTGTACACCCCGGTATTGCGAATTAAGAGGCGTGATTTTTGTATTAACCTATTATGTGTCGTGTCATTTTACCTTCCCATCATATTCTGATCAATTTGTACGGCTTTTGTCGGCCCTTTGGTAAAAGAACCATTTTTAAAAATCAAGTTTTCGTTTTTTTTTTGTCCATCTCACAGACCGTTTTGATATTAGGGGGTTTAGTACGCCATCAGTCCCTGCGTTTTAGTTTAAAAATTCTTGTATTATTAGAACAAATAGCGAAATTTTGAATTCTTATACGACCAATACATTAATTCTGCGACTTCACGTGATGTTTTATTTTTATGTCATATTTTGTGTGTTTATTTGAAGATTATAGATTATATTTTAGGCTCGTGTGTAGGTAATTATTACGAAAAAATATTCAAAGTCTTGTCTTTGTAAGTATGCATATTTTGCCCAATTTTTACGGTTTGTGCCGGCCGGTTTGTAGCATACAGCAGAGAACGTCAATTAATTTTGTTTCGATCTATTTTTCTAAATGAGTAATTTTTACTCGCGTTGGATTTGGTAGTTCAGTTATTTGGTCAGATACCATAGTTCGGAATTTTTGTATGTGTTTTTATTCCCACTGTATATAAATTTTTGATATACCTTTTATTGATTTTTGGCCGGCCTATATGCAGTCTGAAAAATTCAGTGACGTCACGTGTTGAGATGTAATTTTCTTATGTTTTTATCCACTCTGTATTTACAGGTTTTGAGTTCTCTGTATACATTTTTGACAGTTTTCTTTGAGACACCCTGTATCTCCCTTATTAATTATGATACGCCACGTGATGAAGTTAGGTCTTTTTTGGCTTTTGTCACACCCTTGTATTTTGTTGTCCACCCTGTACTTAGCAGTCTGAAAAAGATTCTGTGACGCGATGAAATTAGGCCCTTTCGGCTTTCCGTTTGCGCCGTGTTTTGACGTACCCTGTATATTAATTTTTATAATATTAGCACCATGAAAATCCGTAACGACCGGGCGCCTTAGACGATTTTTGTCTCCGAAATCAAAGGCAGGTTTAGCAGATTGTAAGCAAATTATTCAAACTACCCAAAGAATACGAAAATACAATTTTATGTCAAATTTCGTACGCTTATTCGAAGTCGCTATACTCCAAACTGACGGATGTAATAATTATTACGAAAAAATATAACTGTTGGGTACTTTGTACACTCTGTTACTACGAATTCAGATTTATGACCCTACATGACCAATTTTGATATTTTTGCCGGTCGGTTTGTAGTAGCAGAGGAATTAATTTTATTTGGATCCATTTCTCCAAAATTCATTTATACTTAATAAAGAGGTATTTTTACCCACGATTTTTTCGTCCAGGTTGTAGGTCGTTTTGAGACTGAGGGTTTAGTATATAGTCTGTTCTTACGTTAGTAGCTCTGTTTTTAATGTCTTGAAAGTATATTTTGAGTCCATCCATATATCAGTAGTTTCTGTGTGTCTACGTCATCTGAGAAAAATTTTGTAATGTCACGTCACGATTAAAGTCCATTTGGTTGTCGTATAAATGTTTTTGTCTCGGTATATGAATTTTTATACACATTTTTTGTCACACCCTGTAAGTATATAAATTTTGATACACTCTATATTCTTAGTTCTACGAGGTCACGTGCTGAAACTATTAAGGCCCTTTTAGTTTTTGTCTCTCCAGTGGTCGTAGGTTCGAATCCTGGTGCCGTATTTTACTTATTTCTGAAATTATTAATTTTAGAAGTGTGAAATTTCGACACCTATTTTGTCAGACATGTCGATGCCCACAACCTACTTTTTTATTTTTGATATCGCTGAAGATGCAATATTTGCCCTGTATGGTTGAAAAATGATGGCAAATGCCATTACCAGCGGCCGGTGTTGGCGGACCAGCGTTTTCGTAGCTGACCTTATTTCACGATGCATTTATGCACATAATATAATTCCAATTTTTATAACAAACAATTTCGCGAAAAGTTTTGCTTCTCTTTAAATATACTTTTTGACTAAGTCTGCACGTCGTTTAGGAAAAATGCCATTTTTGGTACCTGTGGAATTCCGCGTGGAGTAACGTCTTTTTGGTTTTTGTTTTTTTATACACGCTGTACCTACATCGAATTTTTTTATTAACTTTCAGGTCATTAAGCGGAAAATCGTCTGTGGTTAGAAGGCCGTTTTGAGATTGGAAATTTATTACGTAGATTGTCTCGCGCTGGTAGTTTTTACTTAAAATTATTGTTTGAATCTTATACCAATAGAATATTTTTTGTTTGAGACGCGTAAGACCGTTTTGGTATTGGTTTTTGTCGTCTATTTGAATGCCAAGCTCCGTGTATACGTCAAAACTTCGTGTAAACACCAAATACCGCCACGTAAACGTCAAAACGCAGTGAAAACGCCAAAAACGTATGGTTAAAATTACAAAAATTATTTTTATACCCACAATATTATTTATATCTTCAAAAATTCTAACACGGGCAAATCTATATAAAAAATAATCTTATCAATAGGACAAATACCATAGTACACAATTTTTACAAGTATTGATATGAGTAAGACCCTTTTAGCTTTTGGTTTTTGATCTATCCTGAATTTTGAGATACCCTGTATTTTACTTATTCTTAATTCTGAGACGCCAGATGATAAGGTCTTTTGGCTTTCTTATGTTTTGGTCACCTTGTATATTTTTGTTGTCCCGCCCTGTACTAGTTGAGAAGATCTGCGACGCAATGATTAAGGTCCTTTTAGCTTTAGATTAACGTCGTTTTTGCTTTGATTTTTGCCCTATCCTGTACAAATATGAATTTTCCCATACCCTGTATGTTACTTGTTCTTAATTCTGAGACGCCACGTGATGAAATTATTAAGGTCCTTTTGACTTACCCGTGATTTAACGCATCCTGTCTATAATTTTGTGTGATGAATTTAGGTCTTTTTGGTTTTTGGCTTTGTCTTTTGTCACACGATTTTTCTTTATCAGCTGTTTTGACCACCCTGTATATTTTTGTTGTCCACCTATTTGAGAAAAATCACGCATCGATTAAGGCCCTTTTAGCCATTGCCCCAGTCTGAATTTTGAGATACATATTTAATCTGCGTCGCCGCGTGGTGAAATTAGGCCTTTTTGGCTTTGTTTTTCGTCGTACCTAGATATTATTAAGGCCTTTTTGGCTTTCTTATGTCAGCTTGTATATTTTAGTTGTCCATCCCTGTACTATTTTAGACAAATCTGTGACGTCACACAACGATTAAGGTCCTTTTGACTTTAGATTAACGCCGTTTTAGCTTTAGTTTTTGTTCTATACTATACAAATGTGAATTTTGAGACACGCTGTATTTTACTTATTCTTGATTCTGAGACGCCACATGATGATTCAGGTCGTTTTTATTTGTCACACATTGTATATTTTTCTTGTCCAACCTGTACTTACACTAACTGAAAAAATCTAAATTATTAAGGTACTTTTTGCTTTAGTTTCTCATTCACCCTGTATTTTACTTATTCTTAAGTCTGAGACGTCACGTGTTGAAATTATGCCTTTTTTTATTTTTGTCTCACCCTGTACATGATTTTTTTTACATATCAACTATTTTTACCTACCTTGTATATTTTTGTTCACCTCTGTACGAGAAAAAATCTGTGACGCGATGAAATTATTAAGGCCCTTTTGACTTTCCCTTGATTTAACGCATCCTGTATATAATTTTAATCAGTTGTTTATGAGACACCTTGTATTTTACCTATTCTTAATTCTGTGACGTCACCGAGAATCTAGTTTACACCATTTTAAAGTATTATTTTCAAATGCGTCGATGGCTCAGTTGGTTAGAGCGTCGATTTTATAAACCGATGGTCGCAGGTTCGAACCCTGGCGGATTTTTTATATTCATAATTTCGCGCCATGACGTCAGAGCACGAGATGAGATGCTGGAGATGCTGGACCACGAGATGAGATGTTAGATGATGTTAGATGATGGACCATTATCTCCCACGGTTTGAATTTGGCGCCATGACGTCAGAGGTTAGCTACGATTGGCCGGGGGCGGGGCCTAGGAGGAAAGTGGAGGGAGGGCGCCCAAGGTGCCGCGTTACCTACTTTGGTGGATTGCCATGTAGAAATCATTTGGAATCGACCCAAAGATGACGTGCATTTCAACGGACTCCTCCACCACCACCTAAAGGGAAGTGTCACTCTCGTGCTTTTTTCGACGATCATTGTTACCAAAAACAATAGTGAGTCATCGACCATGGCCGTGTTAACTTCGTCGTTCATTCTGCTAACCACCTTCGTCCAGAACGTATTTTATATGCAAAGACCCAAAAATGTCGAAGAGGCGTTTATTTATTTCGACGTGGATGGACTTAAGAACGATTCCTGGTCTCAGCATTGGACACGCCTTAATTCAAACGAAAACTTAATGCTGGCTTCCGTACCACTACCGACCGAAAATTTTTACGTAAATTACAAAATTCGATTGATGTTTGAAAATCGAAGTGTCGCAGACACTACGTGGAAAACGCTAATTCTGCAGGATAACTTCTTGAATGCGTGCAATTTATCGACGTACGAAGACCCCGACGTCGAGGCATCGATAACAACAGGCACCGACTCGTCGTCTCTACAGACAGTACCTTCCAATCTGCATTTGTTTAAAAATGGCGAAATTCAACTTATACTTTCGTTATTATACATATTGGTAACAATTGCATTTTTTGCTACTATCTAACTGTATGTATGAAATTAGTAAAAAAATATGCAAGTAATAAATATTTGTTTTTTTTTATATGTTCTAACCAGTTTCGCAGTTAGCATTGTAAGACATAAAATTTTGTCAAACTCGGGCCGTTTAAAATGTATTAACACGTGACTGTATGTATCTCGTAATTAGGATCGTTTGACAAGCTATTCAGGTAGTCAGGACTAGAAATTAAAAAAACTGGTGGTCATTTGTAATTACTATTACTTAAATAAAGACACTACTATGCTTTAAAGGGTTTATTTCTTATCTAAATCTAATTATTTTAAAAATTTGCTATTTACTTGGGAAAGAACATATATTTTAATCAGAAACTAATTTTTTATAATTTCAAATTTAGTCGCTGGATAACTCTTCCCCAGATCTTGTTCATCTCTGTAAATTATCGAAAATGTCTTTGATTCAAACTCACTCAGATGCGGTTTGAAGTCTTCGGTCATTCTATTTGGTAGGAACACGACACACTCCTCGAGCTCCAGCATTACAGTTTCTCCAAATTTCCCTTTGACAATTTTTCCACAAAAAATTTGAAACGCTGTGTCTTTGGGTAGCTGATTCAGTTTAACAGCCTGTTGTGTTTGTAACAGAGAACGTGAGTTGATTTTGTTTAGATCCATTTTTCTAAAATTAATTTATACTTAATACACAACTAGCAAAAGAGGTTTTTTTTACTTACGGTTTAGATGTTTTCGTTCAAGTCGCAAGAAAATATCAGCAGCAACTTCTTCTTCTCCTTGGATTTTGGGCTAAACTGCGTGGCTATTGACCCAGGGCCGAGTAATTCACCGACGTCACGCGGTTACGTAACACTCCTTTTAAATTTAGCTTATTCAGTATGCAAGAAATTTCTGGTTTTCTTATTTCTTTTATTTTCTGTCAATGGCAGGAGTCCGTCCGTCTGTCCGCCCGTCCGGTGATAAAAGGTGTAATCTGCAACAAAAAAAATTTAATCAGTACGTTGGTATGACTTTAGTAAATTCAATTTTCGTATATGACATAGAAATGTCAAAATGCACAGTTTTTATAAACAATGTGTTATACTTACTCCAGGAATTTTCTTCCTTATTCGGGCACGTTCTTGGTGAATATCTACGTCGTTGGGTCTGGTTTTCGAACAACAACAAATAATATGTGGCCTGCGACCGAAGAACATCTCTTTTTATTCAAAATTTATGTTGACAGCGATGTCATTTTTACCCAGCAAAATCCTGTTCCATTATTTGAAATAATTAAAAGTAATGAAAACTACATACACATTGTGTTATCCGGCAACGATGGGTCGAAAACGCTGACAAGGGTTATCTACTACAAGCCCGTGCCTGTAGACAAGCTCCCGAGATTCATAACGGTCAACACGAATGTTCTGTCTCTCTCTCTTTCTCCTATACATGAGGTTCACTTTGTTAGATTTCGTGAAATGTGTCGAAAATTATTATTACGTTACACATGTATTTTACGTAGATCATTTAATTCACCTTATTTTTATTAAGTCCATGTATAAATTTCTAATTAGAAAAATTCCCTAAATGCGAGAAAAATTCTGTGAGGTCACGTAATTATTATTACGGTCCTTTTGTCGTTAGGTTGACGACGATCAGGCGATTTTGACGACTTAGACGATTTTTGTTTCAACGATGTTTGGCCCACCTGCCCTCTATTAAAACGTGTCAACAATTCTTCCGGTTGTGGCGGCGTACATATTCTTTCGCCATTCTAGTATTCAACACCCTCGCATCCAAAGAAACTCTTACTGATTTGTCTTTCTTGATCACTGTAACTAAAGGTGATATATATTCCGTGTTACAAGGTTTAATTTTTAACTCTATCATTTCTTCGATTTTTTCCACAGTCTACACAGTCCACAGATGTTGGTGGAATCTCGTTCGTAGCAGCGCCTTCACCCCAATGGTCTTCTACGCCCCATGTGTCCCAGTCGGTCTTCAGTTCTGCCAGCAGAGCCTCGTCCGTGGTCATGACCGCAGTCATAACTTGGGATGTTGGTGGAATCTTAAGTCACCTCGACTTCCATCTCGTCTTGGGTGTCTAACTCCATATGAGTGGTATTGTTGTTTGAACACATAACTGAATGAATAATTTGTTCACGAACGTACGGCTTTATATATTGATAGAAATGCCGAAATCAACTTTTTTAATGAGAATATCGCCATAATCATTTTTGCACACCTAAAGGTAATATCTGCAAGATTGCAAATCACACCTAACCTCTAAAATGCTGACTCAGGTGACCCCTTAAAGGTTCTTAGTCAAGGTGATCCTCAGGTCAAAGTTAATTCAAGGTGACCTCTTAAAGTTCACCTTTAGGCCAAGGTTAACCCCTTAAAATTCATCGACCTTCAGGTCAAGGCCATTTTCAAATTTCCGGCCTTGGCGGCCTTCTTGTGACGTCACTTCCGCTCCGGAGTACCCTTTGCTATACTACTTGCGCAGTATCAAACTTTTAATACCTTTTCAAAAAATGTCATTTTAAAGAGGTCCTGATGGGGTTACAGAATGACAATTTGGGAAATTTTCATTTTGACGGAGAAATATGCAAGACAAGACTTAGACCAATGTTTGATACAAGTGCAAATATATAGAATTTTTAGAGTGAATGATAAAAAAACAGTTATTATAATAGTTACTCGGAAGCCCCAGATAACATAAGAAATTAAATGTCTTTTGTTCGAACAAAATCTGTAAAAAAAATCCAAGACGTGAAAATGTAGGTAGATATTTCGAAAAAGTTTTGTAAACCCTTAAAAATATAAAGATAAAAACAACGTCAGTTTCACTTGGAAAAAAAGATAAAATGAAAAAATCAGTTTCAGTTAAAAAAATACGATGTAGAGGTTGTACCAAAAAATTTGAAATAATTATTTTATATCAGTAAAATATACACAAGACAGAAAAAGGTAATTGCGCGGCTGTCCTATTTTATACACACTAGGTGTTTCAGTTTATCTCGTTTGGAAAAAATCTATGGGTTGTTACTTTTTTAAATACCTACCGGTCGCCTCAACCTTAGTCGAAAGAAAATATTTTTTTTCGCGGCGGCGATCGGCGGCGCCCGACGTTTAGCGTGCAGGTTGAAAGACTCGATAAAAAAATTTGCCGACGAGCGTGGCCGAGAAGATGCAGAACCACGTCGATTCGCAGCAGCGCTCGGCGGCGCTCAGCGTTTGGGGCCCAGGCCGCAGTTTTGGTCGATGGTCGAGACCGAAAGCTTGTCGAGACTTCTATGGAATACCGAGAAAAACGGAGAGATTTGTTGGAACTTGCGTTAAGTACTCAGAAAAACGGAGAGATTTGTCGAGACATGTTTGGTCGCGCGCGCTTCCATTAAAAAGAGGAGTGGCAAACCTGTCTTATCATTCTGTGTTTAGCTGTCGTTACGAGAGGTTCAGTCCTGCAAAACTAGCACGGAATCCATAGAGGACCGAGCCGAGTCAACGTTTTGACTGGCAAATCTAAGGGTGTCCTGCTTTCAACAAATTAGTAAAAATGGAAAATTTTGAAGTAATTTAAGATTGTACGCAGCGTGTCAGACGTTTTAATATGTCTGGTAGACGTTTGCATTTCAAGATCATATTGTTTATTATTAAGTAGATATATAAGAACACGACGCTCTATTTTCGAGGTTAAATACGCGCCAATAGGCCGGAAAATGTCAAACTGTCTTGAACGCTCAGCTACAAGCGAGCAAACACGCTTTACTCTCCGCTCCCCTCTCCGCGGTATGTGTGGACACGATAGTAGGCTTCCTATTGTTTTGAAAGCTCCGCTACCATCTCCGCTCTGCTGTCCGCTCCGCCGTCCACCTTATGTGTGGTCGTGAACTTACCATCACAAGGATGAACATCGCTGCGGGGGAACTTGCTATGCGTGTCAGCATTTGCCGTCGTGTCTAAAAGAAGAAAAGAGACTGTATCAGGAATGCAATCTCGTTTTTAAAAGTCGCAACTGTCTTGACAAGCATAGAAGTGTACGAGGAAAGGAGGGATCGGTTTGCGCTGAGCTAAATCGCTGCAAACTTTGCTTAAAAATGGCAAAGAAAAACAGAGACTATGATTGTGGAGAAGTTTACTGCGTGGTTTGCAAAAGACACCAGCCTAGACAACATCTATGTTATATGCAGGTGGATAAGGGACGTCCAAAAACGGAAAATCTCCTGTTTATATTTTATGATCTGGAGACAATGCAGGAAAAATTTATAAATGAGAATCAAAAATTACACGAGACGAATTTTGTGTGTTTGCCCAACGGTGCTCTGCGTGCATAAACACTTGCAATGACCAACAACTTTGCTCAACGTGTGGCTTAAGATTACAGAAACCTAAAGGAATGAGTTCAGTGGGTAGATTTGTTGAATTTGTTTTAAATAAAGAAAGATTTTCAAGAACGTTGTAGTCATAGCGCACAACGGTCAAGAATTTGACCTTCAATTTCTATTGAACTATATATTAACTGAGGCAGATCTAACACCTGAACTGATTACTAGAGGTACAAAACTAATTACAATGACTTTGGGCAATGTAAATTTTCTGGACTCGATAAACTACTTCCCAATGGCCTGTCCAAATTACCTAAAGCATTCGGTCTTACAGAGCTCAAAAGAGTTAGTTTCTACACTTGTTTAACATTATATAAAATCAAAACTACGTGACTACCTTTGCCTGCCGTCGAGTTCTATAGCCCTAATACCATGAATCCGGAGGACAGAGACACATTTTTGAATTAATACAAGGACCATAAAGACGACGTGTTTGACTTACAAAAAAAATCGTAAATTACTGCGTATCGGACGTAGAAATTCTGACGCAAGCGTGCCTTAAATTCCGGACCCAGCTGATGGAACTTGGAAACGTGTACCCTTTCACAGAACCATGCACCATACCTCAAACCTCAAACTATAGGTATTATTCCTAAGAACGGATACATATGGCGAGATAATCAGTCAAAAATAGCGACCATGTGGCTCATTAGTGAGGAAAATAATAGAGACCTAGAAATAATGCACGGAGCGAAAGGAAGAGAAGTTACTTTAGCTGGGGTGAAAGTCGACGGTTATTGTGAGCCAACAAATCATGTCTTTGAGTTTCGCGGATGCTATTTTCACGGCTGCCCAAGGTGTATTAAATACAATATGGAAAAATCTACCTACGACGAGCCCACAGCCATAATGGAGAATAGATACGAGGCAACGCTATCCAAAACAGAACGCCTGCGATGTCTAGGTTACGAAGTTGTGGAAAAATGGGAGTGCAGCTTTCGCAAAGAACTGACCCCTGTGCTGGAAAAATTGCTTGAGAACCACGCCCTACTCGACAAACTTCCTCTAAACCCCCGAGATACATTCTACTGTGGTCGAACTGGTGCCTTAAAACTGTATTACAAAGTTAAAGCTGGAGAGAATATCAAACATGTCGACGTGTGCTCTCTCTATCTCTGGGTGTGTAAATACGGAAAATATCGTGTTGGACACCCACATGTACACGTAGTGGAGGAGTGTGATAGGCTAGATTTAACTAAGACAGACGGCTTGGCTAAATCCTCCAACCAACAAATTTGTATCACACCGTGCTACCCATGAAAATGAACCAAAAATAAATGTTTGCCTTATGTTACGCTTGTTGCGAAGAGCAAAATGAAGGACATTGTAACCATAGTGATGAAGGGAGGGCACTAAAGGGAACATGGGGTTATAGATCAAGTCCTCAAGGCCATAGAGAAAGGGTACAGATGCCGAGATGATGAACAAACAGGGACGGACTGGGTACGAAAATATTGGCGGGCTGATGAAACCAGCGGCGCCAGCGACCGGCGCCCACTTTAAAAAGGCAAATACCTATATCAGTTCGTCTTATTATATTACTATAAAAATATAAAAAATAAATAATATCTTTACAAAATATGTAAAAATAAACAAAAAACACTTTTTCTTGAAATCGGCAGTGAAGTGTCTCAAAATCGTCATTAAAAGCTCAGAAATAGGCACTGAAGTAGTCCATTATTGTACGATTTTTTCAATAAGTAGGCCTTGGAGAGATGTAGACATCAAACGTCAGACGCGGAGCCATCGCCCGTCAAAGGCGACCAAATATTCAAAATCCGGCCAATAATGCCCATTTAAATTTCGTACGCATTGCGAAATTGTTACCTAAAGAAGCGCAATCTTTCAGTATAAATATTAGTAGGTTTGAATATCAATCTATTTTTCATGGACGCTGCATAACAGGCAGCAGTTCGTAGTTTCTGTTGAGAAGCGTCGTGCCTCGTCAAACTTGACCTAGGTAGAGCGATCGTTACAGTCAAACAACGCCGCGCGCAGTCGGTTCATGGACTGGCGCTTCCTTATGATTACTTTTTTTAATAAAACATTTTTTTCCGATTTCAAAAAAAGTAGGTATGTACGATTGTACAGCACTGAGGTTCTTTTTATTTGAATATTTCGATACGATATTTATGTGTCTTGTCTCTTCTTGAGTCAAAGTAACTTCAGATGTGGATTCCTGAAAAAACGTCTTAATTTTTCGATTTTTGTTATTCTGTATTGTAACAGCCGTTGCGTTGCGGCGCTGTTATTAAAAGAAAGGACGCGCGGCGGGCTCCGCCCGCCAGCCCGCCGGGCCAGTCCGTCCCTGTGAACAAATTTATAAAGATCAAACATAAAGCGTCCGGTTGGCTTTCTATATGCTTCAACAAAGTAGAAAAGGAAGCGTACATAGAAGCTTTCCTAAATAGCGAAGGTATTCAGCTGGAGTTTTCGAAAATTGTCAAAAACTCCGGACTGAGATGTTTGGCAAAGCTTATTTTCAACAGTTTTTGGGGCAAGTTTGGACAATGAGAGAATCAGACAAAATCGAGCATAATCAACAAACCTTACGAATTTTTCAACATGTTTCAGGATCCCGCAATAGATGTCAATTCAGCGACCGCTATTAATGAAACTACGCTGATGGTAAATTGGGCATTTAAGGAAGAGAGCTACAGCCCCCTTTCCACTGTAAATGTAGCTATCGGTTCTTACACCATAACCCAAGCCAGTCCCAAACTGTACAGCTACCTGGAGCAACTGGGCGAGAGTGTACTTTACTACGATGCGGATAGCGTTATCTACGTAGCAAAACCGGGCGAAAATGACATACCTACGGGAAGTTGTTTGGGCAAAATGACCGACGAACTAGAATAATTAGGCCCCGGCACCTATATTACGGATTTTGCGTCTGGCGGGCCTAAACTATACGCCTACTTTGCCTACACACCTGTCACTAATAAATACCACGAGGTGTGCAAGGCCAAGAGCATTAAGATCACTCATGACTCTTCAAAGTTGGTAAACTTTACCAAACTACGAGATATGATTTTGAAAGAAGGAGCGCTAGTGTATATAACAGGAACAAACATCAGGTGTACAACAGGACATAAAGTAGTTACCGTACAAGAGGAGAAAATCTTAGGCGTTAATTTTAGAAAAAGGTGTCGTGTGGAAGACTACGATTCTGTACCCTATGAGTTTAAAAAATTAAAATTGATGTAATCCTTATTTGACTAAGCTTCTATTTAGAAAAATCTGTAAATTTAGTTCTTAGTTCATTTTTAAAGTAATAATTTGTGTAAACCTGTAAATAAGTAATATTATTAATAAACAATATTATCCGTCCACAAAGTTTTTTTTCTCAAAATAAACTTCGAAAATGAACAAAAATTAGTTTAAAATTCACTCAGATATTTTACTGAAAAAAAAATCCTTAGTTCTGTCTTTATTTGAGCCAGTCTGTATATTTCGTTATTTTTAGCTGGCGTCTCCCAGCAATTTTTTTATGCCGAGTCTTGAATTCTTCTAACGGCTATAAAAAATTAAAATTCATGTAATTCTTATTTGAATAAGTCTTTTTTACTGTGTTAGACCGAGTGTTAGACTAAGCAATTATTTATGAAAATCTGTAAGTACACATTAGTTCTTAGCTCATTTTTAAAGTAATAATTTCTGTAAACCTGTAAATAAGTAATATTCTTAATAAACAACATCCGTCCATAAAGTTTTTTCCTCAAACTAAACTTCGAAAATGAACAAAAATTAGTTAAAAAATTACTTAGATATTTTGCTGAAAATTCCATACCTACCTTTTTTGACCAATCAGAGGCTCGTTTTTTGCTTCGTTGTCATGGCAACTCAAAAAATTTCCGGAAATATTCTCACTTGCTCTAGGCAGCAGGAGGTGATTACAGCGGAAATTTTTTGACAGATGTCATTATTATAATGTGACATTGTAACATATACTCAACAAAAATTTTGATAACAATTTCGTTTAATTTACGTGTAGGTATGGAAATTTCTTACCGAATCCCCCACGTTCTTGAATTAATATCCAGAAAATTATCTCTAACACGATTTTTTTACGAAAATTCGTGTGCCCGAAAAATTTCCGGCATCTCCCCAGCAATTTTTTATACCCAGTCTTGAATTCTTCTCATTGTTCATTGACTCATCGAGGCGATTATGTATTGCTTTCTCTCCTCGTTTTCCTACCCTCACAGAGAAAAGTTCATTCAAAACTAACAAATACAATAAATATTGGTTCAAATTACAGGGGAATTCAATTACTTGCAGTAGTTTTTCCGTTTGTTAAGGCTAACTGTCAATTTTCAAGTAATACCATACTTTCCATAGTTTTATTCAGCTTATGAACGTATTTTATAATAATTATTATAGGTACAAATAATCTAATGTGTCGATGTTTCCCTGTTTTTTAAGACTAGCCAGTTTTATTACATGGTTCATAGTAATGCTTTCACCTTACCGCCCTAGAAGGTGGTTCCCACAGGATTCAATTTATCGTTGAGAATATCGTTTTCCCTAAAACTAAAAAAGTTGGAAAAGGCAAAAAAATAAAGTGGGCTTAGACTTTTGAAATGTTCGGAAATACTTTAGGAAATAATGATGCAGGTATTTTGAAAAATAAAGGAAAAAAAATGAATGATGCGGCTGTCCCATTTTTTTATGCAAAAAGTGGAAAAGTGCAATGAATTGTAAATAAAATTCATACGTCGAACTGCGACTGGAAAAAATGCCGCAATAAGAGTCGACTGTTTTCACGAATAACAACATTGAATTTTATGCAGTTTTAGAAAACTAATGAGACAAAAGTGTAAGTAAAATTTCACATAGGTCAAGCTATTTGCGCCTGGAAAAATGCTGAGAAAACTGTAGTTACAAACACAGCAGAACGAGACAGTCTTAGAAAGTAAGAAAATGGGCAATTCACTCTTTGTGTATAGGACTCTAGCAGCTGTGGCGTTTAAAAAAACAATATAACATATAAATAAACAAATAATGTAGAATAAACCTCGAAGACTCACGAGAGATGTTCGCTACCTCTCTGAGCAGATTTTACGAGCACAACACGGCCGCCAGCTTTTAGACAGTGAAGACGGGCTGGGTTACCAGTATAACAAACTGCAAAAAAAATATACGGGCGCCAATTGTTTTGTTTAACGTGCTAAGCCAAAAACAAGAAAAACTAGGTCTTCCTAGATATACATCGTTTATTCTACTAAGTGGTTTACAACAACAGTTCAATACTTTACTCCTTTACTATATTTTACTTGATAAAAAAATTTTAATTCACAAACCCTTGTGGTGCACTGCAGAATAATTTCCCTACGTACAGTATTAAAATTTATGTATGATATGGTTCTAACAAATCGGTTTAAATCCCCAAACGTGTACACGTGCAGTTCACACGACATTCGCTACAAATCACAACGTCCGCATAAGTAAACACAACGTACGCAATAAGTAACACAACTTACGCAATAATAGTAACAACGTACGCAGTAACAAGTGATAACAGCATACGCTCTCAATGGTACACGTATTAAATTCAGCTATACTGATTATAGTAGGTAAGATAAAAGTACAAGTAAAATATAACAAGACATAGCTGTCATTGGGTCTTCCAACCACCGATGTCCTCCAGTAATGTCTGGTGACATTTCAGAACGGTCAGATGGTAACATACAACGTTCTCAAGAAGATGTGGGTCTCAGCTGTCATTGACCACACTCCAGGTTCCAAAAGAAAATATTATGAGCTGGCTTCAGGTGTTAGTGTCCAAGCTCCAAAAGATTACACAGGTCCTAAGCAAACACACATGACCAACACAAAACTGGTCCACAAAAAAAAACTGAAATAAAAATGTCCTGCTAAACACCTCACAAGATCATCCAAGAAAACTTACCTCTTGGTTGAGGGTTTTCCTTAAAAAAAAAACAACCAGTCAACCACTTCTCGGTTGAATCCACTTAACCTTCACGGTTACAACACATAACATCCAAAATAATCCAATAATAAGACAACCATGTGATTCTGGTAGACAAAAGCTTAGTAGTGGTTCGCTAAAATAATTTTCGATGATGTAGTTACAAAACAAAACCAAATATCGGGCTAGAAATTGCACTACTTACGAAGAAAACGATCCGGTATGATGGAAATATAAAACGGCACAGTAATAAGTCGTGGGTAACTTCAAAATCCCTTATTATTAAAGGCGGAGTCCCGAAGATCCAAACTGAGAAAATCGCCAGTATTCCAATGTCTCCAACCCTGGGTACTCCTTTAGTGGATACAGTGATGATAATCCCTCCTCGTGAGGTTCACCGACAATTCCAAATGGCAAATTACTAATATCACTTCCACTTATAAGCCACCAACACGACCTTTACGATTCAATCGCCGACAACCGAATGCTTGAAATCCAACGCCCATGCAGTCACCCCTCCCTTTTCCGGATCCGGAAATGGGAAAATGACACCACAAAACATCAAAACCACGTTAATAATGTCTAATTTTCAAGTGTCAATTCTACCAGAATGCCAAAACAATGTCAAACGACCAACATAACCTCAAGCTGTCAACCGAATTACCAAATCAAAACATAATTTCGCAAACAATTCCCAAAACCAAAGTATAAAATACTTTCAACAACCCTAAACATACTACAACTAAAGTGGAGGGTTAGGAAAGAAAATAGAAAAGAAATGCCCACCATAAACTTACTTAAAAGAATAAATAAAATTTACTACCGAAATGAAGCAAAGAAGGAAATTAAGAAGGAACAAAGAATCCAAGGCAACTTACAACAAATAATCAGTGTGGGGGAAATATGCCCTACCAAGAAAAGAAATACCAAGACAACAATCTATGATTTAGGTGAGTACGAAACAGAACTACTTAGAAAGTGTGACTAATCGCTCTATTCTGATTCCAGCGGACCAAAACCTATTGCTAGATAACAGCAACAACCAAAGTCTGCAGATAACAAATAACAAACAAAAGTGATAAAGTGTAAGAGTTTATGTGACGAGAAACAACCAAGTGTCGCCGTTGAGTGTTTCCAAGGCGAGCAATAGAATAGGATTGTACAAATGTGAAAGCTAAATAAAGTAGGTGGTAATATTCGCTGTTTTCTTAACAATTTCTCAACAAACCTGTGACAACGTCACACAGCGACTTATCATTATAATCGGTACTGTTGTAAAAAATTCAGAAATGGAATTTTGGTTTATTTAAGAAAAATGTATACTTACGCATTTTATATCTTTTTATGGTACACTTTGATATTTTTTCAGTTTTAACATGTTTTCCAGGAAAACAAAGTTAGGAAATACTTGTCTGTAGGATTCTACTTTGATATATTTCAGTTTTAACATGTTTTTGCACTTATAGGAAGGATAGGAAAAACAAAAATATAGATAAAGTATATTTATTATTTATTATCCTAGTCCGCTGGTAATAAGACCGTGACCGTTTACTCCGTCTGGTGTCTTCCACCTATCAGGTAGAAAAGACCGACACCGTTAGTTATTTGACTGGTTGTCACATTATAGGCCGAATTTCTATTCGCCGGACCGCTGCTGGAAAGAACCGTTAGCTATTTGACGGAGCATCACCGAGCCGATAAATCCGACCGTTGCTCGGGTAGTGCCAGGAGATAATTGCCGCCACCAAATAGCAAACCGTTGCTGGGAGAGCACCGCTATAGAGTAGCGAGACTATCCTATTGAGCCGTTCAGAGCCGTATCTTCTCCGCTAATAAAATTTTGCCAATAAAACTCTAGGCTTGCCTCTGTAGCTGACGCCGGTGCCATTCCCGTAGAACATAAGGGTTAACTATCACTTAGTACAAAAACTTTTGCCACGTGCGCAGGGTGGCTTAAGAAAACAGGAAAATATTATTAGATTTTTTTACGATCTTTAAAAAAAGGGTAAAATCCCCAATTTTCCCTGTAAATCTCCGCCTCATCCAATATGGCTTCGGAACCTACTGTCAGCTGGAAGTGATTTGCCGCGGTGTTGCCGTTGTTTTAGGAAGGATGAAAATACCTTTTTACTCAAACAAATTAAAAAATACAAAAATAAAAATCGATTTGAATCTGTACAGCCGCAGCGCCGCTAGATTTACTCGAGGTTCGCCTGGATTCAGCTTACCTTAGCTTGAAATTTGAAAAGAGAAAACAGGATATAAATCCCGAGTCCCGAGCTAGGTCCCGAAGCTAGGTAATCCTGAATCTCTACGCGTTTTTTGTTTTTGCATATTCACATAGCAGCACCAAGGAATTACAAAACTACATACACATTTCTCGCCTCGCGAAACCACGAAAATTTCGTAGAGATGACGGACTGACAGACGTAAAAACTGGACACAAACGCACAAAACAGTAGAGGTTGGTGTGGTGCGTAATAATTATCGATATCGATGTCATTTTTAGATTAGATGCTTGCGTCTCCAAAAAAATAATTTCAATAAGAAACCTTATTGAAAATCTATCTAAACTAAACAAAAAGTATTCTGTGATTTCTTAATGCCGGCGTTATTGAACTGAACGCTTTGCAAAACAAAGAACGTCGATGTGTATCGAATCGACGCATAGTTTTGTTCGGCGTCGCATCTCTACGCATCTCTACGCCTCAGACTAGTTGTTGGTCTGGTTGCCTGCAACCTGCAAGACAAGGCAGGGTAACGCGTGAATCATCGATGTTTACCTACTTGACGTTTCCCTTCGTCCCTCTGAATTTTCGGCGATATTTTCCCGTATTTGTGTACTTTGGTGTGTTTTAAAGCTATTTTGCAATTAATTGAACGCCAGGCTTTTTACTAGTGCGCTAGGACCGCAACATTACAGGTTGGAAGGGCTAAAATTAATTTAGTTTTGAAAGTAGGTGTGTGAAATATTGAAACATGTTTTTAGGCGTGCGACCAACATTTTCCCACTGAGGGTGAGGATATTGATGAAAAAAAATAAGTACCTTAGGATTATGTACTTTTGGTGGAATCGACCAGGCAAACTTAAACGGCTAAGTTGCGAAGCACCCTCGCTTGGTCAAAGTAATGTTTTTATTTAGTTCTTATTTGTTAGTAAATGGATTATATGGTTTTAGATGCAGTACCATGTACGGTATACTGCCAGCAGATTGACCCACTTATTTGGCCTGGCCCAGAATAAGTAGAAGAGAAGATCCTGAAGTAAAAAATGCAATTTTTTTAAATTTAATTAACCGAATTTGTGCATCGAGGTTAACAGCGGCCTCTTTGAACAGCTACTGTTGTAGTGCTCTGCATGTCCAATGTGTGCTAGTGCAGTTGTGTTTTTTGGTTACTCTTCGGCGTTTTCGTGGCGGAGGGGATCCTCCTCCGTGGTCGTCAGGCTGAGTACCTCGCTTCAAACAAAAGGAATGGCGGAGGGAAACAAGAGGTCCGCCAACAGATTTAGAAAATGTGATGAATGTTGTGCGACTTTTAATGTAAAAAGCAAGAAAACAGAAAATGTTGCAATATGCAATCCTGGAAATGTCAGTAAGGTAAGTGTTTCATAGGCATTCTACATGTTCCTTACAAAGTAATCGTTTTTAAAAGAAAATCGAAATTTTGTGGTGAATTCTCGGATAAATTGATAGGCGCGGCAACGCCGCGCTATTTCACTACCCGTCACTACTATTGACATACGCGAAATTTTAAGACACGTCACGCGGGCGTCCATAGATGGCGTTTTTTGAGAGGTTTTATACAATTTGAAAAAAAATTAGGCTTAAGACAAACGTTAGAAAATTTATTTTGGCAAGTCAAATTTTTCTTCATCTGCCATAAAAAATTTGTACTAAGTGATAGTTAACCCTGTATACTGCTAGCCTCCCCCAGCCTGCTAAATTCTAATTATTCTAGGCCCTGCGAACCCCGCATGATTGTCTAATGCGTACTGATCTTGTTCAGAGGTCGTGGCCGTCCGCGGAGCAGAAGAAGGCTTTAATTTTATTAATTTAAGAATTGTTTAATTTTATTTATTCTTTTTTTGTACATAGTTTGGGTTTAATAAATGGGATGATTAAGGTGTGAACTGCTGGTTTGATTTCACCCCCTGCAACTTCCCTGGCTCGACAAATTCTGGACCGCACCACTCCTGGCGCCTGAGCAGAAGACGATTAAAAGAGGCTAAATAACATCAAAGGCCCAAAACCTCGCTACAGAAGAAAATATACTTAAGAGCTAAGAATACATAATAAATTTTAAAACTAAAAGAATGATAGGTACCTATAAACAACGTTGGAAAAAATACTCAAAATTTTTAAAAATTATTTAATGTAATAGAAAAAACTACTTTTCTACTACATTAATTAAATATTTTTAAAATCCCTGTCCATTTTTTCAATTTTGGCTATAGATACCTGCTCCCTTTTCTCAGTCGTTCTTTCTCTCTCCTAATAGTTGCCAGTCGATGTTGCTCCTTTCTCAACGATTTCAGCTTGTCGGCATCCTTTTGTTTTAGCTCTTTTGACACTTGTAATATATACGACCCGAGTGAAGTTCTCCCAGGACTAGTCAGCTCTTCGAATTCATCCTCGCTGTCCACCTGCTGACTAGCACTGATGTGCACGTCACTAAGGGAGTCTTCATTGCCCATGCAAAACTGACGCATGTCTTTACCACCATTACCATTGAATTAAGGGTTATTCGAGTTTTGTTCACCACGCTCCACTTGACTGAAGTCACTGAAGGTATCCTCTTGCCGCTGGACCAGTGAAATAATGGAATTCGGGCAGAATTCCACTATCTCATCGTAAGAAGGTACTAGGGAGGGGGACACAAAGGACACACAGTCGTTCAAAGTGGGCATGTTGCATGACGGTGCAGAGTCGATGGTTGCTGAAAAAAAAAGAATAAGTTTTCAAAGAATTTAGAAAAAGGTAATGTTCAGAAAAAAAGTAAAAAAAAAATTGGATATAAAAAATTGTTGAAGATTTTCAGAAAACCAAGATTTATACGTACAGGCATTATTGGCATATTGTTAAGGATAGCAGGTTTCTTCAGCGAGAGAGACAAGTTTTTAGGGTGCTGCATTTAAAGTATACAAAATACACGAAAACGCACCAATGAAACTACTATGTGAACCGAGAAACTTATAATGGAGGCGGCTGTGAACAGTGTGAACTGACTAACGGCCATACAACAAACCGCTTTAAAGGGATACAAATTCGATGTCAGTCAAAAATATGTACATTTTACGTACATTGACTTGAGCGAGTGTGTGTGGCGTTATGCGTGGTCTTCGAAATTTGATATATCGTACACAAGAGGCCACGAGGGATGAACGATATAATGCAATGTAAAATCTCCCCTCCCCCAAAGCTGAGAACACAGTTAAAAAAAATCAAAAATTAAATTGTTCGTGAAAATATTAAGTTTTAAAAATTTACTATAGGAAACAATTTTAGTAAATTATTAAAAAATAATGATAATGCTCCATTTTGTAAGACATTTTTTTAGATATGAGGAAGACAAAATTTGAAAAACTGGGCTTAGGGTTTCTTTGTTTGTTAAAATTAAATGGGATAATGCATGGGTTGTCCAATCACATCCTTGCACAGTTACCTTTAATTAAAAATTCTTGAGCTATTTTTTAGAAAAGTGACCCTAAAAGTTTTAAAATTTTATGCCTACCCAGTTTTTTATCATGAATAAATTTCCTTAATAACACTTTGTCGTAAAACTTGCAGAAGAGTCACTTTATTGCTGTAAACATTAGTTTTTAAAAAACAAAGTGGGCATAGGGTTTTGAAATTTTTTGACACCTACCTACTTTTTCACCTTGAACAAGTTTCCTTAATAACACGCACTTTATTCGAAGATTAAAAATTGTTCTTCTACAAAAATTCATTTTTCATAAAACATTGTTCATACAAAAATTTAGTTTTAAAAAAGTTACCAATGGGAAGAATACAAGAATGATGTAAAAAATCTTAGGAAGTAAAAGAATGAGTTTTTTCTTTCATTTCACTTTGACGTGACATGATCTTTGAGGAAGGGGGACGATTTATTCTCCGAAAGCTCAGCAAACAAATTTGTTAAAGTTATTTTTTTGAGTTACACGTTCAAAGTTTCGTTCATTTACTGTTAAGAATTTATGAAGGCAACTTGAAAAAGGTGTATTTTAACCAGTTTGGTGAGTGAGGTCAAGCCGTGACGACACGTGCCCTCGGTTGTGACGTAGCCAAAATGCACGCATTTCTGGTCTTATGGAGATTAACATGGGGATCGTGAGTTGGAACTCTCTTAGCATATCTACTAAGCGCCATTTTGTTTAAATGGCACTGTATATCGCCAAAATTGTAGATATTGGTCTGTCAATAATCACTGGATGCGGGAATGTCACACACAGCATCCTCAAAAGGTTAATGTTTGGTGTGGCATTATTGAACTTTTATTCATAGATAGCAACTTAGACGGTACACAATATTTAGATCTTTTAAATAATAATAATAATAATAACAATAATAATAATCTAGGACAAGTGACGGAATATATCAGAGGAGTTAGAACTAGAAGGATCCAGAGGGCGGTGCAGGCAATAATGAGCCGCACCCAAATGCATTCTCGGCATGACCCCGCGAACATCACTGCTCAACAATGTCTTGACACATTAAAACAAAAACTTTCTGTCTTCGCAGGGCGTCTGAGAAGATACAAGGCTAGTAACAACAGGAAACGAGACAACAAACTCTTTGAACGATCAGAAAAAGGTTTCTACCGTGCTTTTAATTCTAGCGCCGATGCCACAAATGCGAGTTACCCTAGCAGAGAACAGGTCGACGGTTTCTGGAGAAATCAACTTGCCACACCAGGTCCATACAATGTCAGTGCAAGCTGGATCAGCGAAGAACGCGAGATGGGCCGGAACTATAGCCAGATGCAACACGAGCAATTCACAACCGCTGAGGTCTCCGATGTCATCAACAATTCCCACAACTGGAAGGCACCAGGTCCAGATCATCTCCAAAATTATTGGATTAAGAAGCTGTGGTGCACGCATAAACAGATAACTACCTTAATCAATGAAGTCTTGCTCGATCCTCTGAAAATGCCATTGTTTCTTACACAGGGTGCAACCTACCTGTTACCAAAAGACCAGCGGAATACGGATAACCCTGCCAAGTACCGCCCAATAACCTGCTTGCCTACGCTGTACAAGATAATCACATCTTGCCTTACGCAGCGAATATATGCTCACTGCGAGCGGAACAACATCATTGCAATGCAGCAGAAGGGCTGCTCGAAGGGCGCAATGGGATGCAAAGAGCAACTCATCATAGACTCTGTCATCTGCAACCAGGCTCAATCCAAGCAACGAAACCTCCACATGGCTTATGTGGACTACAAAAAAGCATTTGATTCCGTACCTCACGACTGGCTCACAGGTATCTTAAAGCTGTATAAAATAGATCATCATACAGTTTCCTTTTTAGAACACGTTATGACAACCTGGCGCACTAAGATACAACTCAGAACCGCAGACAGTAACATCGAGACCGACACAATCAACATCCGAAGAGGGATTTTCCAAGGAGATTCACTCAGTCCACTGTGGTTCTGCATGGCGATGAACCCTCTATCACATCGGTTGAACTCTACAAAATATGGCTTCGCTATCAAAAGCAACAACGCAGAAGCGATCAAGTTGAATCACCTATTATATATGGATGATTTAAAACTGATCGCAGCAACCAAAAACCAACTAACGCAAATGCTTAAAATTGTAGAGGAGTTCTCCAGGGACATCGGAATGCTGTTTGGACTGGACAAGTGCCGCACCCTTAATATCATCCGGGGAAAGCTCGAACAAAGCGCACACGAGATGCAGGACGGCCAGGAGATCGAAGCAATGAGCAAGGAAGATACATACAAGTATCTCGGGATGAAACAAGCTCAAAGGATAGACCATCGAACAATGAAGACTTATTTAACGAATGAATTCATCAAGAGAGTAAGACAAGTAGTGCGAACTGATCTTAACAGCAGGAATTTGTTTAAGGCCCTGAACACGTATGCGTGCTCTGTACTCAGCTATTCGTTCGGAATAGTGAATTGGACCAACACGGACATCAACAACCTGCAACGAAAAGTTAGGACACTACTGACAAAAGCTCATAAACATCATCCCCGTAGCGCCGTAGAAAGAACAACTCTGCCACGTCAACTAGGAGGAAGAGGATTGGCAGATCTCAGCAAGCAATTGGACCAACAAATATTAAAGCTGCGTAATTATTTCTACAGGCAGGCCAACAGCTCCACACTACATAGGGCTATATGCGGAGCAGACGTCTCAACACCGCTACGTCTGACGGAACACGAGCGTCAAAATCACCACCGAACCGACAACGATAAACTACAGAGGTGGTTGGGGAAGCCGCTGCACGGGAGGCATCCTAACGAGGTTAACCAGGAACATGTCGACAAGTTAGCGTCGAACTATTGGCTGACCTCGGGACGAATGTTCCCCGAGACGGAAGGCTTCCTACTGGCCATACAAGATCAGGTTATACCAACTCGCAACTACCTAAAATTCATTGTAGGAGATGCATCGGTAGTGGATGACAGATGCAGATACGGGTGCCCAACTTCAGAAACAATCCAGCACATAACAGGAGGATGTCAGATGTTCGCATCAACGGAATATAAGGAACGACACGATTCGGTTGCCAAGATCTTGCACCAGGAACTGGCGGAAAAGCTGCTGCTTGTGCAGGCAGAGAGGGTCCCATATTACAACTACACACCTGAGCCTGTTCTTGAGAACAGCAACTACAAGATGTACTGGGATCGTACAGTTCTGACAGATCAACGAGTTGCCCATAACAGACCGGACCTTATAATAGTTGATAAAATTTCTAGGCAGACAACTCTGATTGATGTGGCCATCCCGAACAACAACAACCTGCGTGTGAAGCAAGTCGAGAAGATCGCGAAGTACAGAGATTTAGAAGAACGAATTAGAAGGCAATGGGAAATGGAGAACGTCCAGACGATTCCAATCATCGTGTCAACAACTGGTGTTATACCAAAAAGTTTGCTGAGAAACATCAAGGAGCTGGGTCTAACTGATAGTCTTTACAGGTCCATGCAGAAAGCGGAACTACTTGCGACAGCCCAAACCGTCAGGAAATTCATGGGGAATGCAGGATCATCCAACAACATCGGTGTCACCTAGGGCCCGATAACATGGCAAGGGTCTCGTCCGAGCCAGATCCTTTGGTATCCGGGATACCCGGGATCTGAGTGAATGTTCCCCGTAGAGGGAGTGCGAATGCCTTTTGGCTAAGTCGAGATAATAATAATAATGGAGATTAATAGGAGTTTTGTCATAGGGCCGCTGCCTGGGGATCGCCAGGGCATGTCTGGAGCCGGCGCTGGACATGACAGCGAGCGGGACGTCGGTGACAGGGCGCTGATGAGGCGGGCCCCTGTTGCACAAACAGCTACAGCCCAACAACTACACGAACATCTACAACATGGGAGCCAAACGAGAACTAGGGTTCCACCCACCGAAGGTGCTGCGCGGGAACTTCAGCCAGCGTTCACAGAGGCGGGATTACAACGACGACGCATGAAATGGACTGTGTCCATGAATGAATCGATTATGCGTATTTTTTACAGGGTGACAAACTTAGGACAAGAGATGATCGGCTACCGACAACAACTGCATGCCGAGTTCTGCAGGGAGTTTCCACACATGCAAGTGTCTGAACAAAGAGTGTCAGATCAGTATCGAACTATTCTAAGAAATAACCGAATTCCAGAAACGCGACTTAACGCTATCAAACGGGAAGTTGAGCTAGAGATCCACGGCGAACACATAGACATAGATGACAACAACAACAATGGGGAACTTCAAGCGCCTGGACAACAACTAGAAGCCGAAATGGTAGAACCAACAACCGAGAGTCTGGAATCGGTTAACGAAGAACATTTTGAAGGCTTAAACGCACATATGAGACAGGCAGTATTGCGATACGAAGGCACAGACCCACTGAGCAGGCCACCGCTACCAAGATTAAATTCTTCCAGGAAACTTGCGATCGTGCTCGATCTTATGAACACACGAATTTTACCAAACTATGTTTCAGTGACACCAACATTAGAACGTATGCACATGTTAATCTACTGTGCCGCAACGGCAGTCACCACTGTAATGGGTGCCAAGATCCGAACGGCCCAAGAGTTGAATCGTGCAAGACCAGAACCACGAATGGCTCAATGGGAAATGCGACTAAATCGGAAGATCGAGAGTCTCCGTAAAGACATAGGACAAGTGACGGAATATATCAGAGGAGTTAGAACTAGAAGGATCCAGAGGGCGGTGCAGGCAATAATGAGCCGCACCCAAATGCATTCTCGGCATGACCCCGCGAACATCACTGCTCAACAATGTCTTGACACATTAAAACAAAAACTTTCTGTCTTCGCAGGGCGTCTGAGGAGATACAAGGCTAGTAACAACAGGAAACGAGACAACAAACTCTTTGAACGATCAGAAAAGGGTTTCTACCGTGCTTTTAATTCTAGTGCCGATGCCACAAATGCGAGTTACCCTAGCAGAGAACAGGTCGACGGTTTCTGGAGAAATCAACTTGCCACACCAGGTCCATACAATGTCAGTGCAAGCTGGATCAGCGAAGAACGCGAGATGGGCCGGAACTATAGCCAGATGCAACACGAGCAATTCACAACCGCTGAGGTCTCCGATGTCATCAAGAATTCCCACAACTGGAAGGCACCAGGTCCAGATCATCTCCAAAATTATTGGATTAAGAAGCTGTGGTGCACGCATGAACAGATAACTACCTTAATCAATGAAGTCTTGCTCGATCCTCTGAAAATGCCATTGTTTCTTACACAGGGTGCAACCTACCTGTTACCAAAAGACCAGCGGAATACGGATAACCCTGCCAAGTACCGCCCAATAACCTGCTTGCCTACGCTGTACAAGATAATCACATCTTGCCTTACGCAGCGAATATATGCTCACTGCGAGCGGAACAACATCATTGCAATGCAGCAGAAGGGCTGCTCGAAGGGCGCAATGGGATGCAAAGAGCAACTCATCATAGACTCTGTCATCTGCAACCAGGCTCATTCCAAGCAACGAAACCTCCACATGGCTTATGTGGACTACAAAAAAGCATTTGATTCCGTACCTCACGACTGGCTCACAGGTATCTTAAAGCTGTATAAAATAGATCATCATACAGTTTCCTTTTTAGAACACGTTATGACAACCTGGCGCACTAAGATACAACTCAGAACCGCAGACAGTAACATCGAGACCGACACAATCAACATCCGAAGAGGGATTTTCCAAGGAGATTCACTCAGTCCACTGTGGTTCTGCATGGCGATGAACCCTCTATCACATCGGTTGAACTCTACAAAATATGGCTTCGCTATCAAAAGCAACAACGCAGAAGCGATCAAGTTGAATCACCTATTATATATGGATGATTTAAAACTGATCGCAGCAACCAAAAACCAACTAACGCAAATGCTTAAAATTGTAGAGGAGTTCTCCAGGGACATCGGAATGCTGTTTGGACTGGACAAGTGCCGCACCCTTAATATCATCCGGGGAAAGCTCGAACAAAGCGCACACGAGATGCAGGACGGCCAGGAGATCGAAGCAATGAGCAAGGAAGATACATACAAGTATCTCGGGATGAAACAAGCTCAAAGGATAGACCATCGAACAATGAAGACTGATTTAACGAATGAATTCATCAAGAGAGTAAGACAAGTAGTGCGAACTGATCTTAACAGCAGGAATTTGTTTAAGGCCCTGAACACGTATGCGTGCTCTGTACTCAGCTATTCGTTCGGAATAGTGAATTGGACCAACACGGACATCAACAACCTGCAACGAAAAGTTAGGACACTACTGACAAAAGCTCATAAACATCATCCCCGTAGCGCCGTAGAAAGAACAACTCTGCCACGTCAACTAGGAGGAAGAGGATTGGCAGATCTCAGCAAGCAATTGGACCAACAAATATTAAAGCTGCGTAATTATTTCTACAGGCAGGCCAACAGCTCCACACTACATAGGGCTATATGCGGAGCAGACGTCTCAACACCGCTACGTCTGACGGAACACGAGCGTCAAAATCACCACCGAACCGACAACGATAAACTACAGAGGTGGTTGGGGAAGCTGCTGCACGGGAGGCATCCTAACGAGGTTAACCAGGAACATGTCGACAAGTTAGCGTCGAACTATTGGCTGACCTCGGGACGAATGTTCCCCGAGACGGAAGGCTTCCTACTGGCCATACAAGATCAGGTTATACCAACTCGCAACTACCTAAAATTCATTGTAGGAGATGCATCGGTAGTGGATGACAGATGCAGATACGGGTGCCCAACTTCAGAAACAATCCAGCACATAACAGGAGGATGTCAGATGTTCGCATCAACGGAATGTAAGGAACGACACGATTCGGTTGCCAAGATCTTGCACCAGGAACTGGCGGAAAAGCTGCTGCTTGTGCAGGCAGAGAGGGTCCCATATTACAACTACACACCTGAGCCTGTTCTTGAGAACAGCAACTACAAGATGTACTGGGATCGTACAGTTCTGACAGATCAACGAGTTGCTCATAACAGACCGGACCTTATAATAGTTGATAAAATTTCTAGGAAGACAACTCTGATTGATGTGGCCATCCCGAACAACAACAACCTGCGTGTGAAGCAAGTCGAGAAGATCGCGAAGTACAGAGATTTAGAAGAACGAATTAGAAGGCAATGGGAAATGGAGAACGTCCAGATGATTCCAATCATCATGTCAACAACTGGTGTTATACCAAAAAGTTTGCTGAGAAACATCAAGGAGCTGGGTCTAACTGATAGTCTTTACAGGTCCATGCAGAAAGCGGTACTACTTGCGACAGCCCGAACCGTCAGGAAATTCATGGGGAGTGCAGGATCATCCAACAACATCAATGTCACCTAAGGCCCGATAACATGGCAAGGGTCTCGTCCGAGCCAGATCCTTTTGGTATCCGGGATAAGCGGGATCTGAGTGAATGTTCCCCGTAGAGGGAGTGCGAATGCCTTTTGGCTAAGTCGAGATAATAATAATAATAATAATAAGGGCGTCTGAGGAGATACAAGGCTAGTAACAACAGGAAACGAGACAACAAACTCTTTGAACGATCAGAAAAGGGTTTCTACCGTGCTTTTAATTCTAGCGCCGATACCACAAATGCGAGTTACCCTAGCAGAGAACAGGTCGACGGTTTCTGGAGAAATCAACTTGCCACACCAGGTCCATACAATGTCAGTGCAAGCTGGATCAGCGAAGAACGCGAGATGGGCCGGAACTATAGCCAGATGCAACACGAGCAATTCACAACCGCTGAGGTCTCCGATGTCATCAAGAATTCCCACAACTGGAAGGCACCAGGTCCAGATCTTCTCCAAAATTATTGGATTAAGAAGTTGTGGTGCACGCATGAACAAATAACTACCTTAATTAATGAAGTCTTGCTCGATCCTCTGAAAATGCCATTGTTTCTTACACAGGGTGCAACCTACCTGTTACCAAAAGACCAGCGGAATACGGATAACCCTGCCAAGTACCGCCCAATAACCTGCTTGCCTACGCTGTACAAGATAATCACATCTTGCCTTACGCAGCGAATATATGCTCGCTGCGAGCGGAACAACATCATTGCAATGCAGCAGAAGGGCTGCTCGAAGGGCGCAATGGGATGCAAAGAGCAACTCATCATAGACTCTGTCATCTGCAACCAGGCTCATTCCAAGCAACGAAACCTCCACATGGCTCATGTGGACTACAAAAAAGCATTTGATTCCGTACCTCACGACTGGCTCACAGGTATCTTAAAGCTGTATAAAATAGATCATCATACAGTTTCCTTTTTAGAACACGTTATGACAACCTGGCGCACTAAGATACAACTCAGAACCGCAAACAGTAACATCGAGACCGACACAATCAACATCCGAAGAGGGATTTTCCAAGGAGATTCACTCAGTCCACTGTGGTTCTGCATGGCGATGAACCCTCTATCACATCGGTTGAACTCTACAAAATACGGCTTCGCTATCAAAAGCAACAACGCAGAAGCGATCAAGTTGAATCACCTATTATATATGGATGATTTAAAACTGATCGCCGCAACCAAAAACCAACTAACGCAAATGCTTAAAATTGTAGAGGAGTTCTCCAGGGACATCGGAATGCTGTTTGGACTGGACAAGTGCCGCACCCTTAATATCATCCGGGGAAAGCTCGAACAAAGCGCACACGAGATGCAGGACGGCCAGGAGATCGAAGCAATGAGTATGGGAGATACATACAAGTATCTCGGGATGAAACAAGCTCAAAGGATAGACCATCGAACAATGAAGACCGATTTAACGAATGAATTCATCAAGAGAGTAAGACAAGTAGTGCGAACTGATCTTAACAGCAGGAATTTGTTTAAGGCCCTGAACACGTATGCGTGCTCTGTACTCAGCTATTCGTTCGGAATAGTGAATTGGACCAACACGGACATCAACAACCTGCAACGAAAAGTTAGGACACTACTGACAAAAGCTCATAAACATCATCCCCGTAGCGCCGTAGAAAGAACAACTCTGCCACGTCAACTAGGAGGAAGAGGATTGGCAGATCTCAGCAAGCAATTGGACCCACAAATATTAAATCTGCGTAATTATTTCTACAGGCAGGCCAACAGCTCCACACTACATAGGGCTATATGCGGAGCAGACGTCTCAACACCGCTACGTCTGACGGAACACGAGCGTCAAAATCACCACCGAACCGACAACGATAAACTACAGAGGTGGTTGGGGAAGCCGCTGCACGGGAGGCATCCTAATGAGGTTAACCAGGAACATGTCGACAAGTTAGCGTCGAACTATTGGCTGACCTCGGGACGAATGTTCCCCGAGACGGAAGGCTTCCTACTGGCCATACAGGATCAGGTTATACCAACTACTCGCAACTACTCGCAACTACCTGAAATTCATTGTAGGAGATGCATCGGTAGTGGATGACAGATGCAGATACGGGTGCCCAACTTCAGAAACAATCCAGCACATAACAGGAGGATGTCAGATGTTCGCATCAACGGAATATAAGGAACGACACGATTCGGTTGCCAAGATCTTGCACCGGGAACTGGCGGAAAAGCTGCTGCTTGTGCAGACAGAGAGGGTCCCATATTACAGCTACACACCGGAGCCTGTTCTTGAGAACAGCAACTACAAGATGTACTGGGATCGTACAGTTCTGACAGATCAACGAGTTGCCCATAACAGACCGGACCTTATAATAGTTGATAAAATTTCTAGGAAGACAACTCTGATTGATGTGGCCATCCCGAACAACAACAACCTGCGTGTGAAGCAAGTCGAGAAGATCGCGAAGTACAGAGACTTAGATGAACGAATTAGAAGGCAATGGGAAATGGACAACGTTGAGACGATTCCAATCATCGTGCCAACAACTGGTGTCATACCAGAGAGTTTGCTGAGAAACATCAAAGAGCTGGGTCTAACTGATAATCTTTACAGGTCCATGCAGAAAGCGGTACTAGTTGCGACAGCCCGAACCGTCAGGAAATTCATGGGGAGTGCAGGAACGTCCCACAACATCAATGTCACCTAAGGCCCGATAACATGGCAAGGGTCTCGTCCGAGCCAGATCCTTCTGGTATCCCGGATACCCGGGATCTGAGTGAATGTTCCCCAGAGAGGGAGTGCGAATGCCTTTTGGCTAAGTCGATATAATAATAATAATAATACTGCCTGGGGATCGCCAGGGCATGTCTGGAGCCGGCGCTGGGCATGACAGCGAGCGGGGCGTCGGTGACAGGGCGCTGATGAGGCGGGCCCCTGTCGAACAAACAGCTACAGCCCAACAACAACAACATGAACATCAACAACAGGGGAGCCAAACGAGAACTAGGGTTCCACCCACCGAAGGTGCTGCGCGGGAACTTCAGCCAGCGTTCACTCAGGCGGGATTACAGCGACGACGCATGAAATGGACTGGGTCCATGAATGAATGGATTATGCGTATTTTTTACAGGGTGACAAACTTAGGACAAGAGATGATCGGCTACCGACAACAACTACATGCAGAGTTCTGCAGGGAGTTTCCACACATGCAAATGTCTGAACAAAGAGTGTCAGATCAGTATCGAACTATTCTAAGAAATAACCGAATCCCAGAAACGCAGTCGCGCTATCAAACGGGAAGTTGAGCTAGAGATCCATGGCGAACACATAGACATAGATAACAGCAACGGGGAAATTCAAGTGCCTGGACCACAACAAGAAGCCGAGACGGCGGGACGAACAACTGAGAATCGGGAATCAGTTAACGAAGAACACTTTGAAAGCCTAGACACACAGCTGAGAAGAGCAGACCACCGCTACCAAGATTGAATTCCTCCAGGAAGCTTGCAATCATGCTCATACATATGCACATGTTAATCTACTGCACCGCAACGGCAATCATCACTGCAATGGGAGCCAAGATCCGGACGGCTCAAGAGTTAAATCGTGCAAGACCAGAACCACGAATGGCTCAATGGGAGATGCGACTAAGTCGGAAGATCGAGAGTCTCCTTAAAGACATAGGACAAGAGTAGGTAAGGCGCCACTTGGGGCGCCCCCCTCCACTTTCCTTCTAGGCCCCGCCCCCTTTCCTGGCGGCCAATCGTAGCGCTCTAACCTATGACGCTCGACTCGTGGCGCCAAATTCAAACCGCGGGAGATAATGGTCCATCATCTCATGGTCCAGCATCTCATCTCGAGGTCCAGCATCTCCAACATCTCATCTCGAGGTCTAGCATCTTGGGATCCAGCATCTCCAGCATCCCTCCGACGTCACAAAAGTCTGAAAATAAAAAAATCCGCCAGGGTTCGAACCTGCGACCATCGGTTTATAAAATCGACGCTCTTCCAACTGAGCCATCGACGCATTTGAAAATAATACTTTAAAATGGTGTAAACTAGATTCTCGGTGACGTCACAGAATTAAGAATAAGTAAAATACAAGGTGTCTCAAAAGCAACTGATAAAAATTATATACAGGGTGCGTTAAATCAAGGCAAAGTCAAAAGGGCTTTAATAATTTAATCGCGTTATGTCACAGATTTTTTTCTCAAATAGTACAGGGGCGGGCCACAAAAATATACAAGGTAGGTAAAAACAGTAGATATGTCAAAAAAAATCAAATTCAGGGTGAGACAAAAATAAAAAAAGGCCTAATTTCATCACGTGACGTCTTAGACTTAAGAATAAGTACAATACAGGGTGAATCAGAAACTAAAGCCAAAAGGACCTTAATAATTTTTCGTTACAGATTTTTTCAATTAGCATAAGTACAGGGTGGACAACAAAAGTCACGGGTGTGGCAAAAGCCAAAAGGGCCTTAATCATCACGAGGCATCTCAGAATAAGTAAAATACAGCGTGTCTCAAAATTCACATTTGCACAGGATAGAACAAAAACTAAAGCTAAAACGGCGTAAATCTAAAGTCAAAAGGACCTTAATCGTTGTGTGACGTCACAGATTTTTCTCGTACAGGGGTGGACAACAAATATTATGTAGGTACGGGGTGTGACAAAAGCCAAAAAGGCCTAATTTCACGTGGCGACGCAGATTTAATGTGTCTCAAAATTCATGTACAGGCTGGGGTAAGTCAAAACGACCTTAATCGTTCTGTGACGTCACAGATTTTTCTCAAATAGTACAGGGATGGAAAACAAAAATACACAAGGTAGGTAAAAACAGTTGATATATAAAAAAAATCAAATACAGAGTGAGATAAAAATAGAAAAAAGGCCTATTTATATCACGTGACGTCTCAGACTTAAGAATAAGTAAAATACAGGGTGAATCAGAAACTAAAGCAAAAATGACCTTAATAATTTATCGTCACAGATTTTTTCAATTAGCATAAGTACAGGGTGGACAACAAAAATATACAATGTGCGACAAAAAAAAGACCTGAATTAGCACGTGGCGTCTCAGACTTAAGAATAAATAAAATACAGGGTGTCGCAAAATTCATATTTATACAGGGTAGAACAAAAACTAAAGATAAAACAGCGTTAATCTAAAGTCAAAAGGACCTTAATCGTTGTGTGACGTCACAGATTTTTCTCGTACAGGGGTGGACAACAAAAATATAGAAGCTGGCATAAGAAAGCCAAAAGGACCTTAATAATGTCTAGGTACAGGGTGAGACAAAAAAAGACCTTATTTCACCACGTGGTAGACTTAAGAATAAGTAAAATACAGGGTGAATCAGAAGCCAAAAGGACCTTAATAATTGATCGTCACCGATTTTTTTCATTTAGCATAGGTACTGGATGGACAATAAAAATTCATGGTGTGACAAAAAGTCAAAAAGACCTAATCTCATCACATGACTTCGTAGAACTAAGAATGCCGAGTGCCTCAAAATTTATATAGGTATCGAATGGGTCCAAAAGCAGTTCATATACTAGGTGAAACAAAAGCCAAAAGGTCTAATTTCACGATTGGACTATCTATTTGTCCTAATTATAAGATTCAAAGCAATTTTTAAGTTAAAAATGCCAAGAAATAAGACAATCGAAATCTCCCAGAGCGGCTTTATACTCGTATCGCCGACAATTTTCAGCTCAATGACGTGAAAGCGATTAAACAATTCGATGTAGGTATAGTGCGTATAAAAAACAAAACCAAAAAGACGTTGCTCTCTCACCAAAAGGGGTTCCATAGGGTCCAAAGGCCATTTTTCCTAAACGATGTGTAGAATGAGCCAAAAATTGAAAGGCAACCAAAACTTTTCGCGAAATTAGTTTGTTGTTATAAAAATTGGAATTATATATTATGTACATAAATGCATCGTGAAATAAGGTCAGCTACGAAATACGCTGGTCCGCCAACACCGGCCGCTGGTAATGGCATTTGTCATCATTTTTCCAACGTACAGGGCAAATATTGCATCTTCAGCGAAATCAAAAATAAAAAGTAGGTTTCGGGCATCGACACGGGCGGATATCTACGCCTGGCAAAATAGTTGTCTAAATTCCACTCTTCTAAAATTAATAATTTCAGAAATAGGTAAAATACGACACCGGGATTCGAACCTACGACCACTGGAGTTCGACGTTCCGACGTCAGAGTGCGAGAAAAATTAAAAGGATCTTGTTAATTTCACCACGTGACGTCACAGATGTAAGAAAGTAGGGTGTATAAAAATTACAATTACAATTACAAGGTGTGAAAAAGAAATCAAAGCCAAAATGTCTTTAATAATTTAACCTTGTAACATCACTGAATTAATGGGGCGTCTGTATAAAAATTCATATATCGGGTGAGACAAAAACATACATACGAAAACCAAATGAACTTTAATCGTGGCGTGACATTACAAAATTTTTCTCAGATGACGTAGACACATAGAAACTACTGATATACAGGTGGACTCAAAATATACTTACGAAAAAATTAAAACGGAGCTGCCGACGCAAGGACAAACTGTATACTAATCCCTCAATCTCAAAACGATCTACAACTTGGAGGAAAAAATCGCGGGTAAAAAATACCTCTTTGGGCTTTACTAAATTTCTGATACAAAAAAATCGTCTAAGTCGCCTGGTTGTCACGGAGAGCCTAAAAACGGTAATATTATACAAAATTTATATGCAGGGTAAGTAAAAACACGACGCAACAGGAAAACCAAAAGGACCTTAATAGTTTCCTCACAGATATTTCTCAAATAGTACAGGGGTGGACAACAAAAATATACAAGCTGGACAAAACATATTTACTCATCACGTGGCGTCTCAGAATTGATAAGTAAAATACAGAATGTCTCAAAGGAAACTGATTAAAAATTATATACAATATGCGTTAAATCATGGGTAAGTGAAAAGGACCTTAATAGTTTCATCACGTGGCGTATCAGAATATTTTTTCAGACTGCATACAGGCTCGCCAAAAACCAATACAAGTTGTGTCAAAAATTACTATACAAAGGTAATAAAAACACTGTACAAATTCCGAACTATGGTATCTGTCCTAATAACGGGACTACCGACGCAAACGTGGGTAAAAATACCTCTTTATCAATGGATCCAAATAAAATTAATTCCTCTACTACAAAACGACCGGCAAAAATCGTAAAATTGGGCAAGATATACATAAATCGTAATCCGTAGTAATAGAGTGTACAAATTAGCGAACAACAGCTATATTTTTCGTAATAATTGCCTCTACACGAGCGTGAAAGATAATCTAAAATTTTCCAATAAACGCACAAAATATGACATAAAAATAAAACATCATGTGAAGTCGCAGAATTAATGTATGGTTGTATAAGAATTCATAATTTTCCTATTTGTTCTAATAATTCGCGAATTTTTAAGCTAAAACGCAGGGACTGATGACCCCAATCTCAAAACGGTCTGTAAGTTGAACGAAAAAATAAAACGAAAACTTGATTTTTTAAAATGTCTCTTTTACCAACGGACCGGCAAACGCCGTAAAAATTGATCAAAGTATGCCGGGAAGGAAAAAAGACACGACACATAATAGGTTAATACAAAAAGCACACCGCTTAATTCGCAATACCGAAGTGTACATAAAGTACTCGACAATAGAAGCGAATATTTTTCGTTATACCTCTACACGACAAAAAAAAATTGCAAAAAACATTGTCAGCGGTTTCACAAACACAAAATCTAGTTTGCGGCCGGAAGGAATGGTAAAGGTCTCTAAATTAAACATAAAAAATAACGTTACATGATGTCTCGAATTTCTTGGATGAGACAAAAACAATTTTTATTAAAAAACTAGCAAAAAGTAAGACAGTCGAAATCTCCCAATCTCAAAACGATCTTCTAACCACAGACGATTTTCAGCTTAATGGCGTGAATAAAAAATCGATATAGGTACACATAAAAACGAAACAAAAAAAAGCCATCACGCGGGGACCTTAATCGTCACGTGACGTCATAGATTATTTTCTCAACAAAATATACAAAATGGGCAAAACAGCTGTTAAAAAATCTCTTAAGCCAAAGCCAAAAAGACCCTAATAGGTCGTAACAGAATTAAGAATAAATAGAGGGTGTCTCAAAAGTAACGGACAAAAATTTATGTACAGGATGGGGCCAGAGCCAAAAGGACTTTAATAGATCACGACAGAGTTAAGACTACAGGTTGGGCAAAAAAGAACAGCTGTAAAAATTCATGGATAGGACAAAACCCAAAAAGGCCTAATTTCATGGATGGGAACAAAGCCAAAAGGACTTTAATAACCCGTGACAGATTTAAGACTGCAGGATGGGCAAGAGCAACTGTCAAAAATGCACGGATGGAACAAAAGCCAAAAAGATCTATTTCATCACGTGACGTCTCAGACTTAAGAACGAGTAAAATACAGTTAGGTATTTGCAAAAATTCTAAACTATTCGTTCTAATTTTTAACTTAAAACTACCAAAGACAATCGACGCAATGTTAAAACGACCTTATACTCACGTCTGGTCGCGCAGAATTACTCACAAATATTAGGATTTTTCGCGAACTTAGTATGTTAAAATTGAATCTTAGCGTGAACAAAGGTAGGCTACTGAACACAGGGCGCAGGGATTTAAAATATATACGCCAAAAGCGTGTTGCGAAATTAGCGTTTTAGACAGAAAAAAAGGGACATTTCAGGGTCCATACGTTGGCTCAGTCATTAACCCCTGGAGCTTGCCGACAGGGACTTGCAAAAAAAAAGCTTGCTCGGCACTTTTCCCAAATATTTCACAAGTGGTATATCAACAGCTACAAGAAAAAGAATCTTAGTCGCGGGTAGCGGCGTACGAACGGAAGGGTAAATGGCAAAATACAGGTCTCTAAATTGAACATTTTCTCAAAAATTAACGATACGGCGAAATTCATGGTGGAGACCAAAGACAAATGGACTTTAACAGTGGCAGAATTAATACAGGGCATGCCAAAATGTATGAGTGTGACCAAAGCCAAAAGGACACTAATAGGGCAGATTTAGTACAGGGTAGTAGTATAGCAAAGGGGATTCTGGGGCGGAAGTGACGTCACAAGTTGGCCGCCAAGGCGGGAAATTTGAAAATGACCTTGACCTGCGGGTTCAATGAACTTTAAGGGGTCACCTTGTTAACCTTGACCTGAAGGTTATCTAGAGGTCAAGGGGTTACCAGATCGACAACCTTTAAGGGGTCATTGACCCGCCGGTTCAATGAACTTTAAGGGGTCACCTTGTTAACCTTGACCGAAAGGTCAATGAACTTTAAGAGGTCACATTGTTAACCCCTGAAGGTCAATGAACTTTAAGAGGTCACCTTGTTAACCTTGACCTAAAGGTCAATGAACTTTAAGAGGTCACCTTGTTAACCTGAATTTCAATGAACTTTAAGGGGTCACCTTGACACGTGGCATCTTGAATTGCAAAAAACTTTGCTCGCAGTTCACGGAAGTGACGTCAATAGGGCAAAATGCGGGAAATTTGAAAATGTGATGGAGTCACCTTGACGTGAAGGTCACATATAGGTTAAAAATATCTAAGGGGTCACCTTGAAAATTGACCTTTAAGGGGTTACTACAACGACGACATTTAAGGGGGTCACCTTGAGTTAACCCTGGTCTGAAGGTTAGCTTGAGGTCACCAGATCGATGATCTTTAAGGGGTCACAGGATAATGATCTCACAGTCACCCTGACACGTGGCACTTGGGTTTTACCTTGAAAAATTGAACTTTGCTCGCAGTTCACGGAAGTGACGTCAATATGGCAAAATGCGGGAAATTTAAATAGTTGATGAATGAGCTGGCGAGTATCTAAAACTTTAGAAGCCGTAATTGGATGGCAAAAATTGCGTTACGGAGAAACAATTTTTAGTGGAAGAATCTGGAAATTAGCAGAGGACAAAAATTGCTTGGGTCTGAGAACAACAAATATTAAATTTTGCGAAGAGGCTGCACCTTATAAGAAAAAGTTACAATCTGAACTAAGAATCTTGATAAATAAAATCTAGTCATTGTCAAAAAATTCCACAGCCGTGTAGTATCTCACTTCTATACGGTATAGGTATGCACAGACGTGTTTCCGGGAACACATCTATACAGGGTGTCCCACAACTGTTGGAAATAAATTTAACTAGAGATTCTTTGGCTAAAAATAAGACTTTTTTTCCTATAAACATATGCTCTATCTACCTTCGTTTTCGACATACAGGTTGAAAATTATTAAAAAAAATCGATTTTTTTAAAGTTTATTTCTAAACAAATTGTATCGCTTTGAAATTTGGTATGTATTAGCAGTTTAGTCACCATTGTGAACAATATGAGCTCCAAACTTCCATCAGTGGCGTAAACACGGGGTTTCAACTTTTTCTTTAAAAAATGTGCTTAGCGGCAAGTACCTATTTCCAAAAAGTAAAATTACATTCTCCAAGGCACTACGAACAAAAAATGTCTCTTGGTATTTTTGCGTATTTCGCTTGGTTGCGTCACAAAACGCATTTTTGACAACCAATACTTATTAATTCTTGAGAAAATGAAAATAAAATAACTCAGTTTTAGTTTATTATCCAAAAGATTCTGGCGAGGTTACATTGCATTACCCTTATCTAGAATGCTTCGAAAGTAACACTTATTAAAAATGTGGGTTAGCAAAAACCATATGAATTAAGTTTTGAAAATATTTTGTTTCGCGCATATGGTTGATTAATCATCAAAAAACGATAAATATCGTTAAAAATTATATCTGAATCATTGAATATTAAAAATCTTGCTAACCACCTATCAAAAGGCGAATCGAACCTTCCTAAGAAAATACAAAGAGATTTTGTCCCAATAATCTACTTCTTATATATTTCATCCATATTTCTACACTGCGTTGTACAAAGTTAAAGTGTAGAGACTTATGGCGACAGACTGGGTAACATAGGCAAACAAATTTTAATAAACCCACAATTAGACATGGTCGTTTTAGAATATCCAAAAATATGAAATATGTTTCTAGGCATTAGAATTGGGACTAACAGATAAGGTTAAAATACTGTAAGTATAGTAACTTTCTATTTTATAATATCACATAGTAGTCGAAAATGTCGCAATAATGAATCCACGTTTTTTTGGCGTCGATGTTTGCATTTCCTAGCTTCCGAGAAACATAATTTAAAAATATATCCTGTAAAGATGAATCATAAAAGAAAAATAGCAGCTTAAAGTTGAATGTCTGTGAAAGTCACGTACAATTCTTTCTAATTCCGCAGAAAAAGTACTTTCGCCAGTCGTCGGAATAAGCGTGTTTTTACGTATTATTTTCGCGAGCGAATCTCGCGCGCTGGTCTCATTGTTTCAAATTATTGTATATACTGAGAAATGTAATTATAGGTATCATATTACGGGGTAATCTGGGGACACGTTACTAACGGAAATATCAAGTTCATCAACGCGCCAGAGTTAGAAAGGTGAAATATGTCTTGTGTAAAGATTTTGCATTTTTGATTTAGTGCGATTTTTTTAAATTTTTGATGTTTTAGCGTGAATTTTATGCATTAAATGACCTTTGATGGTATTCCATGGCATTCGATGGCATTCCATGGCCTTTGATGGTATTCCATGGTTTGTCGCTTTTCGAGTCGTTTGGACGTTTTTCGAGTAGTCTAGTCGTTTTTCATAGTCGCTTCGAGTAGCTTCTTCCTTTGACCGTTCGACTTTTGGAAGCAATTCCATGGCATAATTCACTCACCTTTAAAATTCCTCTTTTGGCACCTTGCAGAAAGTAACTCCCGGTATATTTTTGGCTAAAATTTTGTATCAATGACGTCAGAACCTATAGACGCGGTGCCTCATTGTTAAAATGCCCTTTATTTTGACTCCAAGATTAAATATATCCATACTACTCTAACAACATGCTTCAAACAAAGACAGAAAGTCAACCAACTGTATACCCGATGATTCCCGGTTGTAGTTCCTCCCGAGTCACACTTAGATATCGCATGTTTTTTCTTGTTTGGGGGCAGCGGAAGCATCGGAACCTCACCTGAAGACTCGCGGGATGGTCTAACGACGCCAGCCTCCGAGCCCACAGTCGAAATAAGTTCGCTACGGCTGGACAAAAAGGGACAATTTCTGACAATCTCGCGACATTTTCGGAATAATTTAATGGAGCGCTTAGATTGTGATTACTTCTGGGCGTCAAGCGTTTATCAAAACAAACCTGTCTATAAGTTCTGACGTCATTGTTTGGTATACTGGATGTTCCGATTAACACCGTGATGTCAGATTTTAAATAAAAAAATTCGCTAAATGGTTTGAATGAGAACCAGGATATAAAAATCCCTGGATTTGCATTTTCAAAACGGTAGCAAAAATAAGCGGTTTTATAAGACCTTTCAAAAAAAAGTTCATTCGAATATCTCCGAAATAATCAGTTGCTTATTTGTGTAAATTGCATCTATGTAGTAGAATTCACAATTTGTGTTGAAATATCTTATAAAATGGATTCCTTTCGCCCAGGTACCCGGTGTTTTGCGTACTATAAATTAGAATGATACCTAAAAATCGTTCGTTTTCTGACACGGAATAGTTCACCCATTAAAAATCTATGATCTACTATATAACAAAATGTTCTTCATTATTGATTGTGAAATTGATTATTGTAATCATTCAGAGACTACTGATTGAACGACAATGATTTACAAAAATATTTAGAAAATAAAGGTACACTTCTAAAATAAACATCTACGAACGGCGGTTCATTGTTGCTTGGGTTAAATAAACGATTAAAAAAATACACTAGCTGCTTTTTTTAATTAGAGCGAATGCTATCCTAGTCTCTCAAAGACAATAGTAATTGCCACCCCTCCTCCGCAAAAGCATTTGCTTCTGGGGTACCTACTCTTAGTTTGGTTGTATTATGAGGGTGAGAATTATTATTATTTGATAACTAATTCTTATAATTCACTAAACACTAAACGATTCAGAACTATTTTATATGCTCCTTTAAGGAAACATTCATTTAAATCTAAGTAATTCTGTTGACATGCTTACAGCAGTTCTTTCCTTTTTATTCATATAAGTATCTTGGCATGGAGGACTCACAACTTAACAAGCTATATATGGTAAGAATATTACCTACCACAGATTACTGAATAGGTTAGGTTAGATTACCTACGAGAACTTTTATACTGCCGTCAAATTTGACAGATCAGTGGTGTTGAAGTAGCCTGTCACCAAACTCCGTTCCAATAAAAATATTAGGTTCTACATTCCAGAACGTTACTTTCCATTTATTTATAAGATCTGTGGGATGATATTTGCAACGAGATTTTGCACTTTGCAACCATTTTCAAACCTGTTATACAGGGTGAGTCGCATTTAAAGGCAGGGCCGAAAACACAAGGTAGACTTTGCTTAACATATATTTTTTAATTTCTTTCGAACCCGTTTAGGAATTACAACAAAATTTGATACATATTATTGGTTGTGCAATAATTTTGACCTGTTTAGATGAGCAGCGGCGTAGATATAAATAATTTTATTTTAAATGCTATAGCATAATCACCTTGGCACTAGTTTAAAAAATCCGAAATTACGAAGAAACTGTAGTAGAAATAGAAATATAGCTAGAGGCTCTTTTTGTTCCAAATTGAATGGGCTATCCAAAAAAGACAAAATTTTTGGTTTTGCACAGGACCGTATTCCTTTTTTTTACAATTATTTAGAGTAACTATTTGTATCTACGTCGCTGATCATCTAAACAGGTCAAAATTATTGCACAACCAATAATGTGTATCAAATTTGGTTGAAATTCTTAAACGGACTCGGAAAAGATTTCAAAAATACGTTAAAATTTTCAACACGCTATATATGGAGAACCAAGCGTTTTTGGGCTAATGTTTATTAAGCATATGTGCTTATTTAATGAGTTCTACATTTTGTTTTCGGCTCTGCCTTTAGATGTCACTCACCCTGTATAGATTTTTCGAATTTTTGGTATATGATTATCTGGAACTTCTTAATGTTAATTTCCATAAGTTTCTGTGCCAGGTAAGAGAGTGTAAGACTGAAAAGCATTATGAATATTTTAAAGATTACTTTGTATTTTCATTGTTCCACGTCCTTCATTTTAAATTGATTGATGCGTTTTATACCTATGCCACCTGGAGGACTAAAATTCTTGTATAAATGGACAGAAAAGTTCTTAAGCAGTAATCTGTTATGCGAATATACTTGCGGGTTTGCACTGTTTTATGAAATGTGTTTTAATCAATAGATGTCGCTATATTTCAATTTTATCGTTATAATTCTCTCTGAGAGTGGGGAGGGATAGTTTTTGACAGGCAAAGTTTATCATAATTTGGTAACAGATGGTCTACATGATGACAATATTTTAATTAATTTCAAAAATGATAAATCATGGTCAACTAAAGAATAATTCCAATGCGCGTATTAAAACGAGTACTTTAACATGAGGAAGCCTGTACTTTTAATTGTTGACAAAAACATGAAATAAACCGAACAAATTTGTTTTTCGCAGCGAATAAAATCTGTTATGATCCCAAGTGAAAGTGCCAAAAATCTGTTAAAAAGACGTCAAAACTAAAATTTGAAGAGGATTTTAGTGTAGTATGTATTTTTTGATATCATTTTGAAGGAAAAACTGAGAATTGGAACATAAGTCGAAGAAAGTGGTCGGTACCTATATTATTGTAGGATTAAAATGTTGACAAAAACATGAAATAAACCGGACAAATTTGTTTTTCACAGCGAATAAAATCTGTTATGATCCCAAGTGAAAGTGCCAAAAATCTGTTAAAAAGACGTCAAAACTAAAATTTGAAGAGGATTTTAGTGTAGTATGTATATTTTGATATCATTTTGAAGGAAAAACTGAGAAATGGAACATAAGTCGAAGAAAGTGGTCGGTATACTACTGTAGATTAAAAAATTTCCATTGGCAGCAGCCTTTAAAATAACAAAGATATTAGAATACCCTGTCAAAATATTTAACTGATATCAATTTCTAGGTGAATATAACTCGCGTAACGAAAAGTATTGCAGTGACTGAATGTTTTTAAAATAGTTTGGACTCTGAGGGTATGTTATTATAAGATAAAGATGCAACAAAAATAGAAAAATATATTTGGCAGCTTTTAGCTAGCATACATAAAAATATTTGTAGACCCAATTAACTTTTTCAGCGTTGTTTTTAGTATAGGGTGGGAGGTTCGAACGCGAATTGGGAAGTCAAAGTGCAAGGAAGCGGGTACAGCGGGATAATTTTTTGACTGGTAATTTTATACTATCATTTTTAGTCAAAATTTCTAATGATCTGAAAAAAAGTTAAAAATATCGAGTGTTCTCTGTTTTAAAAATCCAAACGTGGTATATCCACATAAGATATATCAGAAGAAAAAAATGTGTTTTCAACGAACATAAGATTTCAACAATTTTTTTCATGCGAAATATTTTCTTTTTGTAGAGTTGCATTTTTCGATCTAGCTGACGCATCAGATTGACGACCTAAGAAATTGGAGCATAGATTTTTTACCTCGATTGATTAGATCCGGTGTTCTGTTCTTGCAATCTTGCATAGTTGTATTTTGATCTCGCACGATCGTGCGATACGCAATTTTTGCATTTTCTCTTTCATAAAAAGCAATCGCTGTCCAGTCGTGGAAAAAACACTTTCTTTTCATTTTTTGACGTTGATATTTGCATTTCCTAGCTTCCGAGAAACATAATTTAAAAAAATATACTCTGTAAAAACGTAAAACTATCACTTTATACTATTAATTCCAACAAAATGTGTGAAAGTACATGTCTTTCTAACGTAATGCCTTCGAAAAGAGCAATTTCTTTTCACCGTCTGGGATTAGACACCTAAAGCACATTTTAGTTTCGCGCGAGTTCCTTGGTTTGCAAATAAACCATAGTGCGAAATGCATTGCGTAATTTAAGTATCTTATTATTTTGTAACGTTGTAATCTAGGATGAACGAACGGAAGTATCAAGTTTTAGTAGCAATGCACTAGACTGCGTAAATTTTTATTAGTTGAGTTTGTCATATTAAAAAAGATCGAAATTTTTATATTGATAACATTGACAGCTATTGAACCATGTACAGGGTGTTCTCGTACATTTTAACTCATTACTACAACCTTTATTTTTCAAAAAATCAACAAGTTATATTGAAGGGTTGCGATTATTTATATCATGTACTATCATGCGAAATCAAACATGTATATATCGTAATAAAAAAAATCCTAAATATACAGAGTGTTCCATAAAAAGTTTTTTCACAACTTTGCGATGCTCATTTGTTTCATTTGATAACAGATCCTAGCGGTTCAGTACAACTTTTTATTTTTTCTTGAATCTTTGATATTTTTGTAAATATATGATTCGTTTTTGCTTTTAAATGTTGTGGTAGTTCATAAAAAACAAGATAAGTTTAAATTTTTTTATTTAGTTATACAGATTGCCCCTGAACCACTGCATCCCGCTCCTGATTGCGGAATTCCCGCCGATTTGCTCATTCCCGGAGGAACTTGGCGGAGACCGTTTCTCTCCACCGCCCTTGGTTGGTAGCACCCCTCCTCGCTCCAGATGTCCCCAGTAGTGGTCTGTGCCCCCAGGATTGGTCTTGAGTTCAACCTTTGTCTCAGGATTAATCTTCACCCCAAGATTGGGATTCGGTAGCAGCGCCTTCACCCCATTGGTCCTCTTCGCAGTCATGACTTGGTGGAATCTCGAGTCACCTCGACTTCCATCTCGTCTTGAGTGTCTAACTCCATATAGGAGTGGTAAAACGATAGCTTTAGACTTACAACTTGATACTTTTTCAACATTCTTTCGATTTCTTAACATTAATGTGCCTACTAAAATGAACTTAAATGGTGGAAAAAATATGAGGAATTAGCGTAAAGCAACCACACTGGAAATTCTTATTAATCTGATCTTAAAAATATCAAGTGCTCTAGGTTTTAATATTCATGTGTCGACAGCGCTCTAGGTAAATTTTAATATCCATGTAAATCCACCTGTTGAATGGGACCTAGAAGTACTAATGTTGATACAAGTACGTTTTTGTAATAGTTTTGTGGCGTTTAGATTTTTGCCGACAGGTGACCCGGCTGTTCGGAACCTAGATTCCACGTTTCTGCAAGTTTCTTACCCATAGGTGTCGCTCGCACACGGTTTCCGATGGAAAAGTATCACATTATTTGTCACCAAACGCATTAGCTGAGTCGGTAACACGGCTTTTCGCCTGGTAGCCTCTGGGATCTAATCACGTCAATTTTAAATATGGTTTTTGTTAAATTCGTCTAGATATAAATCTGCGTTGAGGATATCTGCAGCTCTACCTCGCCAGAATCTTTTGGATAATAAACGAAAACTGAGTTATTTTATTTTCATTTTCTCAAGAATTAATAAGTATTGGTTGACAAAAATGCGTTTTGTGACGCAACCAAGCGAAATACGCAAAAATACCAAGAGACATTTTTTGTTCGTAGTGCATTGGAGAATGTAATTTTACTTTTTGGAAATAGGTACTTGCCGCTAAGCACATTTTTTAAAGAAAAAGTTGAAACCCCGTATCTACGCCACTGATGGAAGTTTGGAGCTCATATTGTTCACACTGGTGACTAAACTGCTAATACATACCAAATTTCAAAGCGATACAATTTGTTTAGAAATAAACTTTAAAAAAATCGTTTTTTTTAAATTTTCAACCTGTATGTCGAAAACGAAGGTAGATAGAGCATATGTTTATAGGAAAAAAAGTCTTATTTTTAGCCAAAGAATCTCTAGTTAAATTTATTTCCAACAGTTGTGGGACACCCTGTATAGATGTGTTCCCGGAAACACGTCTGTGCATACCTATACCGTATAGAAGTGAGATACTACACGGCTGTGGAATTTTTTGACAATGACTAGATTTTATTTATCAAGATTCTTAGTTCAGATTGTAACTTTTTCTTATAAGATGCAGCCTCTTCGCAAAATTTAATATTTGTTGTTCTCAGACCCAAGCAATTTTTGTCCTCTGCTAATTTCCAGATTCTTCCACTAAAAATTGTTTCTCCGTAACGCAATTTTTGCCATCCAATTACGGCTTCTAAAGTTTTAGATACTCGCCAGCTCATTCATCAACTATTTAAATTTCCCGCATTTTGCCATATTGACGTCACTTCCGTGAACTGCGAGCAAAGTTCAATTTTTCAAGGTAAAACCCAAGTGCCACGTGTCAGGGTGACTGTGAGATCATTATCCTGTGACCCCTTAAAGATCATCGATCTGGTGACCTCAAGCTAACCTTCAGACCAGGGTTAACTCAAGGTGACCCCCTTAAATGTCGTCGTTGTAGTAACCCCTTAAAGGTCAATTTTCAAGGTGACCCCTTAGATATTTTTAACCTATATGTGACCTTCACGTCAAGGTGACTCCATCACATTTTCAAATTTCCCGCATTTTGCCCTATTGACGTCACTTCCGTGAACTGCGAGCAAAGTTTTTTGCAATTCAAGATGCCACGTGTCAAGGTGACCCCTTAAAGTTCATTGAAATTCAGGTTAACAAGGTGACCTCTTAAAGTTCATTGACCTTTAGGTCAAGGTTAACAAGGTGACCTCTTAAAGTTCATTGACCTTCAGGGGTTAACAATGTGACCTCTTAAAGTTCATTGACCTTTCGGTCAAGGTTAACAAGGTGACCCCTTAAAGTTCATTGAACCGGCGGGTCAATGACCCCTTAAAGGTTGTCGATCTGGTAACCCCTTGACCTCTAGATAACCTTCAGGTCAAGGTTAACAAGGTGACCCCTTAAAGTTCATTGAACCCGCAGGTCAAGGTCATTTTCAAATTTCCCGCCTTGGCGGCCATCTTGTGACGTCACTTCCGCCCCAGAATCCCCTTTGCTATACTACTCAGGGTATACCAAATCATGGGTGTTACCAAAGTCAAAGCAGTTTAATAGGTCAGATTTAATACAGGATGGGCAAAATACGGCCAAAAAAAAGCCTAACTTCAGAATTAAGTACAATAATAAATTCACAGAGTGATTCAAATACCAAAGCCAAAAAAGCCTTATTTCATCACGTGACAGATTTAATACAGGTTGTGGCAAAAGCAACTCTGACGGGACTAAATCCAAAATGATCTTTCTTTGGTCGCGGGGTGCAGATTGTTCAGAAACCGACGTAGATATCCATCACCAAGCGCCTAAGAACGTGTCCCTAAAGGATAAGGAAGAAAATTCGTTAAGTAAGTAAAAAATATTGTGTCTACTGTGCGTTATGAAATTTCGAAACTATAACGAAAATTTTCAAAATCAGCATAAGGCATCAGCAACAACAAACATGAAAACTAGGTCACGGGAAGTGGCGTACGAACGGGAGGGATAAAATGGTAAAAGTCTCTAAACTAAACATTTTCTCAAAAAATTAACGATACAGGATGTCTCGAAATTAATGTGTCTTAGAATACAGGAGAAAAAGCAACTGACAAAAATTCACGGATGGGATGGGACAAAAGCCAAAAAAGGCCTAATTTCATCACATGACAGAATTAAGAATAAATACAGGGTGGACGAAAGCAACTGATATGTCAAAATTCATATACAGGATGGGGCAAATACCGAAAGAACCGTAATATTTACGTGACGTTACAGAATTACTTTTCGACGACGTACAAATTAATAGCAGATGAAATATACTTGTAAACATCCCGAACTATGCAATTTCTCCTAATACTAATTTTCAAGTTAAAAAAAAGGTCTGCCAACACAACAACGGGCGGTGTGCTAAATGCCTAATCTCAAAACAACCTGGTAAAAATACCTCTTTGGGCATTATTAAGTATAGATTAATTTAGAAAAATGGATATAAATTAATTCATCTCCATCAAACCGGCCATCAAAAATCGTAAAAATTCTTAATTCAAATCTTAATTTCGTGGAATGTGTCGAAAATTATTACATTACACCTTTTACGTACTTCTATCTTTTAATGCACCTTTTTCTTTTATTAAGTCCATATATAAATTTCCACAAAAATCCCTAAATCTGAGAAAAAAATTTGTGCACTCTGTTACTGCGAATTAAGATTTGAATTAATAATTTTTACGATTTTTGATGGCCGGTTTGATGAAGATGAATTAATTTATATCCATTTTTCTAAATTAATCTATACTTAATAATGCCCAAAGAGGTATTTTTACTTACGATTTTTCGACCAGGTTGTTTTGAGATTAGGGATTTAGCACACCGCCCGTTGTTGTGTTGGCAGACCTTTTTTTTAACTTGAAAATTAGTATTAGGAGAAATTGCATATGTCGGGATGTTTACAAGTATATTTCATATAGGTAAGAAATCACCTTACGTTACTTTCAACGAAGCGATTTCAACGACCCCCACTCCTTCTACTTCCACCTAACACAATTTAATTAAATATTGCGCAATCCTGTGCAACCTAATTGGTATATAAACGTCAGGTGTTACTCATTCGTTCAGTTTGTCAGTTTCAACGAAACGGACGACATGTCTTCTAATGTTTACAGTGTTCCACAACTTTTTGGAAATAAAATTAAACCAACCAACGAACGGTTCGGACTGTGGTTGCTGACAGAAAACTTATGTGACAACAACCTGGCTACCGATGTTGGAAATATTAATTATACTGCCGGAGAAGAGCTCTGATGGGAGATGATTCCAATCTTGTGCCAATAACGAAACCGTTTTGCGATAATATAATGCTTGTGAAATTGTGTGGGTTAGAAGACTGTGCGGGAAAGGATAAAGGACGCTTTATCGCTAAGAAAGAAGTATGTGGTGCAAATCTTAACCTAAGGGGTAAGTTTTCCAACTTGGTTTCTGGTAAACATGGAGTAAAAGCAAAGCTGCCTTACCTACTGAATAGTGGAAGTGATATGTCGAAAAAAATTATGCAAGTGGTTGGACAAAGAGACTTGGAGAATATTAGGCAAAAATACAAAGATCCTGTTGGGATACCGTACAAAGTGGAGTTGGCCGACGCCCCGATTGAGACCATACTAGAAGAACTACCGCGCCTGTTGAACCAGCTTAGGAAGGAACATTACTATCTTCTGGATTTAGACATTACGCAAGACTTTGCTGGTGTTTTTAACAAGAGAGAGATGAGTGACTTTTTGATTACAAATCACAACTTCTGCTACCAAGGAGAATACAAGATGAATTGCAACGTAATTGTAGATAACGATAGAACTGTTGGTATAGATTGTTTAACATGGGTAAATACTAATGTAAGAGTTAAAATTTGCAATAAGTTTATTTGCCAAACGACCAGCCCTGGTGTTAACAAGCAGCTGGGTAACCATATTGTCGATTTTATTGCTTGCCCCGATACACGCTTAAGGGAAACATTTTCTTCCAATTTGGCAAAGACACATGGTATAACAAGATTGTAGGCTACGATTTATAATTACAACATCGAAAATAACTGTGTCCTGCAAACATTTGAACCGAGAGAAGATTGTCTGTTACTACTAAACTCCAGTAAAAAGTACTTCCATAAAGCCCCTATATATTCTGTTTCTATACCTAACATGTGGAAAAAATTGAGCGACACTTTACAAAACAGCTGTTGCCTTGTATATAAGAACCTTTTACAATATGTTTATTGGGGAAACAGTAACACCAAAAAATTAACTGGAGTGCAAATAAATTTACCCAGCGATGCAAAGTCTCGCAGTAAAATAATTTCATATGTCATTTCTGCATTTAGTTTCAATTTTTTACCGATTAATTACGTAGAAGTTGTGGAGGATAAAGAGAAAAAGGACATTGTAAGTTTTAACCGCAAGTATTACATTAAGAGTGGTGAGACGTATTTCTCTAAATCGACAACCCTTTTCTCTACCATCCCCAAGGAGATTCACCTCGAAGAATTGGGCCTCGTGAATACGACTAATTTACTACCAAAAATATTAAGGAAAAGAACCAATCTAACGAATAAACTCTGCTCTTATCCAGTCAAAGAGATAAAACCTTAACTCGAATCAGTGTGTTGTCTGCTAAGAAGCGAAAGCTGGAATTGGACGAAATAAATTTAAAACGAAGAAGAATCGAATTTTTGGCAGAGACGGAAGCGATTAAAAACCAACACCAACATTTGCTGGAGTTTGAGCAGGAAATAGCAAAGTTGAGAGAACAACTTGAACCTTATTTTGGGTCTCGTTGGAAAAACCTAGACACCAGTGGGGAATATAAGGTTACTGCATTTACCGTTAATAGCAAAGGGAAATTTCCCTATGTTGGGGTTTTGGGGGAAAAAGAGGGGTCAAAAAGTGTGTATTACGTTAAGGGGTACCATAAAAATGTTTTTCTAAATGCTTACAAGGCTAAAGAAGATCTTAAGAAGGAGGGATACATTATAATCCCTTACGATGACGACATGGCCTTATTCTGTTTGCCAAGAGAAGCAGTGATTTGTGTAATTAAAACTAACGGAATGACAAGTTACAATGGTAACTCATTTCCAAAAATAGAAAAACTAGAATTTGTATCTAATATATGGAAAAATTTAGAGGATAGCCCCTTCACCCAGGAAGGAGTCGAACATTTTATTAATATTACAATGTTGGAAATAAAAGGAAAAGTTAAAGTTGGTCAATGTCGAAGAATCGAAGAGTTAGGGGAAGGGACACAACTAGTTATTGTGGGAATTAAAGACATACTACATAGAAATAAAGTTCGATACATTTTACAATTTGAAAACCTGGAATCCTTGTTTCTATCTAACTATTGGCTAGAGGAAGAACTAGAGAACTCGAATATACAGTGTGTTTCACTTCAAGTCGAGACAATTCATTATTTTTTTACGGGTTGACCGATTTTCATAAACTTTTTTTTTTTTAAATATAGTGCTCCGAAAGATCTATATTTTGACACTAATTTTTTTCAGATTCGTCTTTTCCATGACCTACTACGATCAAAATTATACCCCCAAAAACTGCAAAAGTACATTAGGCATTTTTTTAGGAAAAAAATGAATAGCACAGTCGTATTGGCCATTGGCCATACCCGAAAACCCCACATACCAAGTTTCACGGTCATAACTTATACAGGGCGTTCACAAAGTAGCTTCAAACATAGCAAAAATACGGTTTTTCGGAGTTCTCTGTACAAACACCGAGAGATATTTTAAAATTATTTCTTTGCAGTTTGATTAGGGCTCACATAAGCTATCAATTCCCACGATTTCATGGCCCTGCCTTAGACAAAAATCGAAAAAAATCGATTTTTCTCTTTGTGTTTTTTTTTACATATTTTTTCTACAATTTTAACTTATGCCTATTAAAAAACATAAACAATATTAAATTTTAGAAAGTATTTTCAATAAAGGGCACCCTGGATACGTGGATACCAATCAATTTTTAAATTTTTTCAAATAAAAAATGGGGTGCTTTTTTTGAAAATACTTTCTAAAATTTAATATTGTTTATGTTTTTTAATAGGCATAAGTTAAAATTGTAGAAAAAAATGTAAAAAAAAACACCAAGAGAAAAATCGTTTTTTTTTATTTTTGTATTTTTAATGCGCGAACGCCCTGTCTAAGACAGGGCCATGAAATCGTGGGAATTGATAGCTTATGTGAGCCCTAATCAAACTGCAAAAAATAATTTTCAAATATCTCTCGGTGTTTGTAAAAAGTACTCCGAAAAAACGAATTTTTGCTATGTTTGAAGTATTTTGTGAACACCCTGTATAAGTTATGATCGTGAAACTTGGTATATAGGGTTTTCGGATATGGCCAATACGACTGTACTATTCATTTTTTTCCTAGAAAAATGCCTAATGTACTTTTGCAGTTTTTGGGGGTATAATTTTGATCGTAGTAGGTCATGGAAAAGACGAATCTGAAAAAAATTAGCGTCAAAATGTAGATCTTTCGGAGCACTATATTTTCAAAAAAAAGTTTTTGAAAATCGGTCAACCCGTAAAAAAATAATGAATTGTCTCGACTTGAAGTGAAACACACTGTAGATCTAAACTACAAAATAAGAATAAAACTAGATGTCATAAAACATACACCTAATAGAAATAAGGAAAGAGTTGTATTTTGTGTGTGATTGTACTTAACTTGTGTTAATAAATACCTAAAACATTGTAAAAAAAAGTTATTTTTTAATTTTTTACTATTCCTTACAGTACCATTATAAGGCTATACAGCTAGCACAGGATTGCGCAATATTTAATTAAATTGTGTTAGGTGGAAGTAGAAGAAGTGGGGGTCGTTGAAATCGCTTCGTTGAAAGTAACGTAAGGTGATTTCTTACCTATATGAAATTAGGCCTTTTTGGCTTTTGTCACACCCCGTACCTAGATATTATTAAGGTCCTTTTGGCTTTCTTATGCCAGCTTGTATATTTTTGTTGTCCACCCATGTACTATTTGAGAAAAATCTGTGACATCACACAATGATTAAGGTCCTTTTGACTTTAGATTAACGCCGTTTTAGCTTTAGTTTTTGTTCTATCCTGTACAAATGTGAATTTTGAGACACGCTGTATTTTACTTATTCTGAGACGCCTCGTGATGATTAAGGCCCTTTTGGCTTTTGCCACACCCGTGACTTTTGTTGTCCACCCTGTACTTATGCTAATTGAAAAAATCTGTAACGAAAAATTATTAAGGTCCTTTTGGCTTTAGTTTCTGATTCACCCTGTATTTTACTTATTCTTAAGTCTAAGACGTCACGTGATGAAATTAGGCCTTTTTTTATTTTTGTCCCTGTATTTGATTTTTTTTTGACATATCAACTGTTTTTACCTACCTTGTATATTTTTGTGGTCCGCCCCTGTACTATCTGAGAAAAAAATCTGTGACGTAACGTGATTAAATTATTAAAGCCCTTTTGACTTTGCCTTAATTTAACGCACCCTGTATATAATTTTTGACGCATCAGCTTTTGAGACACCTTGTATTTTACTTATTCTTAATTCTGTGACGTCACCGAGAATCTAGTTTACACCATTTTAAAGTATTATTTTCAAATGCGTCGATGGCTCAGTTGGAAGAGCGTCGATTTTATAAACCGATGGTCGCAGGTTCGAACCCTGGCGGATTTTTTTATTTTCAGACTTTTGTGACGTCAGAGGGATGCTGGAGATGCTGGATCCCAAGATGCTAGACCTCGAGATGAGATGTTGGAGATGCTGGACCTCGAGATGAGATGCTGGACCATGAGATGATGGACCATTATCTCCCGCGGTTTGAATTTGGCGCCACGAGTCGAGCGTCATAGGTTAGAGCGCTACGATTGGCCGCCAGGAAAGGGGGCGGGGCCTAGGAGGAAAGTGGAGGGGGGCGCCCCAAGTGGCGCGTTACCTACGGAATATATCAGAGGAGTTAGAACTAGAAGGATCCAGAGGGCGCTGCAGGCAATAATGAGCCGCACCCAAGTGCATTCGCAGCGTGACCCCGCGAACATCACTGCTCAACAATGTCTTGATACATTAAAACAAAAACTTTCTGTTTTCTCAGGGCGTCTGAGGAGATACAAGGCTAGTAACAACAGGAAACGAGAAAACAAACTATTTAAACGATCTGAAAAAGCTTTCTACCGTACTTTGAATTCTAGCGCCGATGCCAGAAATACGAGTTACCCTAGCAGAGAAGAGGTAGACGGTTTCTGGAGAAATCAACTTGCCACACCAGGCCCAGTGCAAGCTGGATCAGTGAAGAACGCGAGATGGGCCGGAACTATAGCCAGATGCAACACGAGCAATTCACAACCGATGAGGTCTCCAGTGTCATCAAGAATTCCCACAACTGGAAGGCACCAGGTCCAGATCATCTCCAAAATTATTGGATTAAGAAGTTGTGGTGCACGCATGAACAAATAACTACCTTAATTAATGAAGTCTTGCTCGATCCTCTGAAAATGCCATTGTTTCTTATACAGGAGTAGATATACTATGAGAGTTCTGGGCCACCATTTACATGTAAATCTCCATAAGGCCAAAAAGCTGCAATTTGACAGGTGGTCTGCAAGATTTTCTCAAAGTATGTCATTCTTAAAGTGACAGGTCACTGTCGTAGCCACGAATTTCTGGGCCACTTGGCCGCCGCCTTTCGACCGTGATTAGACCTGCGTGGGACTTGTTCCGACACGAAATTCTTAGAAGTCGTCGCCGACACGTGTGACCCCCAGTCGACCCCTAGATCCCGAGAGAGTTCTAACTCAGATCCCCAAAATTTTTTCTTTCGCAGCCCCTAGATTTGTCCTATCATGTTTTAGAATTCCAAGAAATCTGATCGACGCGTTTATGGACCACACCGAGTGATGGCCTTGCACAGTTCCCGGTCGCATTTGCAATCCGCAGTTTGAAGAGGAAATATCTCGCCACGCGGAGCGCATGGCATCCATCGTCCTAACATAGAATTTCTAGGAAATCGCCCAACTCGCCCCCATGGAAAATTTGCGATGAGAACGCGTGATTAGTCGTTGAATTTCCTAATTTCTCCTCGCTTCCTAGAACTGTGGGACGTCACCAGTGTCCCTGACATACAAATCGAAACCCTTGTAAATCATACTTCCCGTAAGATTCTAAAACCCCCTGTAAACCGATGTGAGACCGTGCGGTACCAAGTCGAAAGAGATGATAAGTAAAAGAGCCATGATGCAATAAAATACAACAGTAGTAATAACGCACGTGGAAAAAACATCCGAGCGTCGCCTTGAAGCGACCGACGGATCTGCGTGTGTGGCTATTCCATAGTACAATGGGTGTACACATTTCAATAGAAATACTAAAATATCTCCAAAAAATCTGAGAAAATCCTCAACGCAAACGATTTTGATTAATTGGATTAATTGTCAATTTGAAGCACAAGATAGACGTCAAAGCTTTTTTTAAAGATTGTTCAGTCCTTTTCAGTAGCAGAATAAAAAATAGTATAAAAAGAAATGAGATGGTCAAGGTCAATACAATGTTCTGTGGATTGTTTGAACCTGGTACAAAAGAGATGATCGTCGAAGAGCTTAAATATTTCAACACTAAAAATTAGATTATTTCTCATCATATGAACATGGTACAGTGGTTTCGGGATAACGTGGAGGATCCTATATGTAACGATCTGGATGAATTTCAGTATAGAGACTCTGGCTGGACTCTGAAGGCTATTATAAATTTACAAATAAACATTAACAAGTTAGAGTTTTTTAAAGGACAACACACAAAAATTTCTATTGAAAACGCTTCGGAAGATTACTAATGATATGAATTCACTTTTTTTAGAATATCTAGGATTGTATTACTTATAGTTAAATCATTGTACCTATCTTGAATGCTACAACATTGTTTTATTCTTAATTCAAAAACACTTAGGTTTCAGACCTGTTTCAAATATAGAGGGCTTATTTCGTTTTCATTAGTGGAAATTTTTAACCAAAAGCCAAAGAACCGCATATTTTGAAAACTGAGTATGATAATATTTGTTGACAAAAGTTGAGGATGAGGAATTTAGAAATTGTATTAGCTGCTCGAACAGGCCGCACGTGTTATAGTTGGCTCCTGAAATTTGTGTTCTTTTGGACTTTGTGGCTTTAACTGGGTGCAAAAAAAGGGAAATGGTCATCCAGTTATCTCATGGGCCTTCTATCAAACTAGTGAGATTATAATAGACAGTATAGTTTGTTTAAATAAAATCAGTTTAAAATATTTCCGTAAAATTGTACTGCCTAATTTTGAGTAGCGGGTTAGTAGGCCTATACCACCATTGGTCACCCAAGTGCATCATGACCGAGAAAATAAATAAAGACTTGAAAGATGTAATATTTCAAGTAGTTTTAGAAAGGAAATTAAGGAAACAGACCTCAGTCCCACAATTTCACAATTTCACAATTGTGTAAAATATGATTAACCCACATGGGGTCCCCCTTCAATTAATTTCAAGTAGTGATTAAAGCTAACGAACAACAGACTGCACAGCTTAAGAAAGACTTCGGCGATGAAATACGACACTGTATGGAAGATCTGAATGGAAGAGTGAACACGATAAATCGGGACGTAGAACAACTAAAGACGCAAGTAGAGCGGAAGAATAAGAAAAACAACCTGGTTATTTTTGGTTTGCAACCATCTACAGCAACAGCGATTGGGAAGCTAAACGAACACCTGAAGAGCACCATTTCGGAGCGAGATATAAATAATATATACATCCTAGGAAAGAACGAAAATCCTCCTATTATCGTGGAATTTGCATCTTTTCTGAAAAAAAATCTCATTGTTCAAAAACGTGAAAAATCTGAAGGGCACTGGCATCACGATATCTCACGATTTGTCGCAACAAGATAGAGAAGATCAAAAAATCTTACTGAGCCACCTAAAAAAGGCGCGTGTGCAAGGGCTACAGGCTAAAATACATGGTTTTAAATTGAAAATTGGGGAGAACTTCTACACTGCAAGCGAACTGGAAGAAGAAGCGACTGAAGAGGATACAGAGTCTGATTCTGGTGACGGTAAAAGAGAAGCTACGAGTCACGGCAGCAAGAATAACTTAGTCGCTTCTACAAGCGAGACCGGCCCCAAAAATACTAAGAAAGGAATAGTGTATAGTCCTAAAGAAGCAGCCATTGGTGGAAACAGACAGCTCTGCGACAAACAACAAACGGGGAAGCAATAAAAAACGAGGAAACCTGAATTATTTCACTTTTTGTTTTAAGTTTATTTTGTTTAAATATTACTATCGTATTGGCATTAACAATAAGGAAAGATTAGTTTGAATATAATATATTTGGTAGGAAATTTAGTATAAGTCTCTTTTATTTTGTTTTCAGATCCTGTATCTGTGCTTTCTTTTCCTATTTAGAAATAGGTAATAAATTAGAGTTCTGAAAATTTGTTTTACACGTATTTAGGTACACACAACATGAGAAGTCTGCACGTATATTATCAAAACTGTCAGAGTTTGCTGAGGGGCAAAATGCACGCTTTCCGAGAAGCTATATCAAGTTGTAACTATGACTTGATCGCAGTGACGGAGACGTGGTTGCATGAGGGAGTCTGGGACGCCGAAGTCTGCGACTTTTTATCTCATAAGATCCAATCGAAACCTTAGTTTGGTAGAAAAGAGCAGAGGGGGTGGGGTGCTCTTGGCAATCAATAAGATGTACACACTGTTAGGGTCCACTACAATTGCAAGAAAGTATGAAATCGCTATATGTAAGGTAAAAGCCATTAGGAAAATATTTCAGTTTGTAGTATATATTATATATATTCCCCCCAATTGTTGCATCCTGGATTACGAAGAAATGTATAATTTACTTGAAAATAATCTAGATCTGACTTATATAGATACAACTTATGTGATGGGGGACTTCAACATCCCTGAAGTTTGAGGCACAGACACTTCATTTATTAGTGCAACAGCTTTCAAATTATCCTTACTTAGGAATTTCATGGACATACATGCTTTGAATCTACGAAACAATATTAAAAATTTTCAAGATAAAACTCTCGATCTAGTTATGAGTAGTGAAGTTGGTTGCCTGGCATGTACTGTGAGTAGAAATAGAGCACCATTAACTATTGAGAATCGCTTCCATCCGACATTACCATTGAGTGTAATACTGCTGAAGTAGTTCAATCTACCGTAACTAATACTACATATTATAATTTTAAAAAGTGTGATTTCCTAAGATTGACCTACTATATTCGAGATATGGATTGGGCAGAACTCTACCTACAAAAAGACAGTACTGCCGCTGCCAGCATATTTGCAAAAACCCTAGGTAATGTCTTTTCTGTGGTTATGCCAGCAAAACGTGCACATATTAAACGTAAATATCCCCCGTGGTTTACACCTGAATTAGTAAAGTTAATTAAAGAAAAAACCTTCTTAAGCAGACGGAGAAACATGACACCGGAGTGGAACTCTAAGTATGTCTTAATTCGAAAAAAGATTAAAAAAATTACCCGGACCGAGTATGCAAAATACTTGCGGAACATTGAAGATTCAGTAAAGCGTGATCCCAAAAACTTTTATTCGCATATAAATAACACAAAAAAGAGCACGGAGACCTCGGCATTTTTTCTGAATGATGAAAATCTGAACAGCCCGGAGGCTATAACTGAAGCATTTGCAGCATATTTCCACAGTGTTTACGACGATCAGGCATCATCCTATGAGACAGATTTTGAATCAATTGCTTCACTTGTAAACGACACCCTTCGACTGAACCCAATAAATGAATGTCATTTTCGCTGCGCTATCGCACGGCTAAAACCAAAAAGATCGGCTGGGATAGACGGGATTCCACCGTATGTATTAAAGGGATGTGCTGAATGGTTAGAAAAACCGCTATTGTTCATTTACAACTTAATATTAAAAACTCATATATTTCCAAATATTTGGAAGGCTGCGGTTACCACCACTGTACACAAGGCTGGAAATAAAAGCGAAATTAAAAACTACAGGCCTATAGCTGTTCTTCCTGCCCCATCTAAAGTATTCGAACAGATACTTTACAGTAAGCTGTGGTCCCATGTTAAACAAGTTATACACCCTGCACAGCATGGTTGTTGTTCATTAACGATCTTCCACAGGTTTCCATGGGGTTAGCTGTTTATTATATGCCGATGACCTTAAATTTCACAGGAATATCAACAGCGAAATAGACTGCTTGGCGGTACAAAGTGCTATTGATTCAGCTCACTCGTGGAGCACTCAGAATAAACTTTACTTAAATTACGACAAGTGTTCAGTAATGAGTATCACCAGAAAGAAAACTACGATCAATTTCGATTACGTAATGGAAACTACTATTCTAGAAAAGAAAATATCTGTAAGGGATCTAGGACTTCACTACGACAATAAGCTCTCATTAAAAACCCATATAGGAAATCAAATTTCCAAAGCTAATAAAATGTTAGGGTTCATCATCAGACAAACTAAAAATTTTAAAAATGTTGATAGCATAAAATCCCTATATAACTCCTTCGTCAGACCAAACCTTGAGTATGTATGTACGGTGTGGCACTTCCAGCCAAGAACTTACTTAGATGCTGTGGAAAGGGTGCAAAATAGTTTTTTAAGATATTTGTACTTTAAGAAATACAATAGTTACCCTGATTACCGAACAATAAGATCTGTATACCTTAGAGAAGAATTTGGGTATATGAGCCTTGACAATAGAAAAGCTATATTTGTCTTGGTGTTCATATTCAAAATCTGGAATGGTATAATACAGTCACCCACATTACTTCAAAAAATCAAACTGCAATGTCCTCGCGCAACTACCAGACACCCCTTACAGTTCTTTACAGACAGACCGGCTTCCCATTCTCCCCTGCTTAACGCTCTAAAACTATATAATCGGGTCAGTGCGCTGGTTGACCTTGATCTGGCTTACAAGTATAAACAGTTTCACACTCATTTGAAAACGTACTTTACTCACTTCATGTAATATGAGTTGCCCATGTTGTGTACCTGTTCATGTGTAAGTTTATATCATACTTAGGTAAATTTTTGTATGTATTAAAAAAGAAAAAAATATTTTGTCATAGGTATTAGGGGATAGATTACTTACGGGTTAAATTATACTTTTGTATTCTCCATGTAATTAGGCACCTGCTGCTTGTTTAGATGAATAAATAAATAAATAAATAAATAATATATAAGAAATATGTAGTTAATTTAAAACGAAACTTAAAATACAAAACATTGTAGTAAAACGTAATTATGTTAAAAAAAAGCATAAAATAGAATAATAAACTTAGACAAAACGAAACAAGATAAAAAAAAGCTTAAAAAAGCAGGAACAAAGAGAGAAGTGAAGGTAAAAAGATTATATTTTTAGCAATTTTGAGAAAAAAGTGACAGAAAGGCCTCAAATAAGCCACTAACTTTGACAAAACATAACGTAGAAGACTCTGTTGCAAGTGTAAATATACAGAAAACGGACACTGACCAAAAAAAATTGTTAGAAAAAATTCAGATAATATACGAAATGCCTCTGGTCGAATAAGATCCAATAAAAAAAATCCAATACGAGTAAATAAAAATTTCCAGTCGCCCTAACCTCTAGGCAAATCGTTGCTGACGGCAAACATCGCGTCAGGATTCGAACCTAAGACCATCACCGACCGTCGACGCGTCTCGACAGTTCCATCAAATATCCCCGTTTTGGTCACGAGGTCACAGAAATCCGCTGCACATAATTTCCAAGAAATCTTTCGTTATAATTTAAAAAAAATTCAAACGGGTTTTTGTCCTTTTGCAGCCGATACATAGCGATGACACCGGTAAGTTGACCCGTTTTGTTGACAAAAAAATATAGCAGACGCCCGCAAGCCGCCTGACCTACGCCGACGATCTGACCCTGCGCACATCTGACGTCATGGCGCAAAAAAAATCGCACCAGGATTCGAACCTAAGACTATCGTAAATCGACGCTCAGACAACCATCGACGTAATTGAAAATATAAGGTAGAATCTCGAAGAATGGCAACAAGCCTTGGGGGTGGGACCGGTGCCGAAGATGACCGAGGGGTTCACCTCGACAAAAATCGTACCTGGATTCGAAGCATCGTAATTAAGTCCCACGTCCAACTACAAAATAACTTGTCTCACCCAATTTTAGTTTTCGAAAATCGTGCCCGGATTCGAACCTAGGACCATCGTAATTAAATCCTCTGACCAAACATCGATACAATTGAGAATACCAGAGATATACCTCCTGTGTAAATTCAGTTTCAATAAGTTACTGATTGACTAAGGACTCTACAAAAAAATGTTTCAAATAAAAGTCGTAGCATATCAAAAGGGCTAATCAAGTGTTTATAAAAGAAAATTCACAGATGACGCAGGATATTCACCCATATAATGAAAATTCCGAAAATTTTCAGTAATTCTAATGTCATTTCAAAAGGTAGGTACTGATGACTTAGAGAAGTGGGTAAATTTAATTGTTTTTCACAAAAAATTATCCGTGAAACGTTTCCACACTAGGTGACGACATATAAGCGGGCGAGATTGCGAAAAAAAACTGTTGAAAAACGCTATCCTGGCACGCTACCTGTAGGATAACAGACACCTATATTAAGCTAGTCCGCTTGAAGGCAGGTAGTGTTTGTCCAGCCGCGGCCTTCAAGCCGGGGGGGTGGACAAAAATGGCCGCTGTTACGATAGAAATAACTACTAAACGGTTACGTTCTCAACCAAAGCTTTTACTGACCTTAACGCCTTGCCTTCTCACGTCCTTCAACCGTTTAGGTCTTTCTGCATGTAGATTGGGTGGTGCCGTTTTCTCTTTCTCAGGAACTGTTCGTTAACGTTAAATGGCAAAAGCCCGCGGTAATATTAATCAACGATAAGCATGTGGGGGAAAAGACCGAGCGCGGTCGCGGAAAGAGTTTTTTATCGGGCTTTTTTCAAGGAAGATTTCCGAATTCAATTCTTGACATTGACTTCTGCAGGTGGCGAACTTGTCGTCTCATGTTAAACGGGATGGCATCTCTTCATGGACGCAAATTGTATGATCAAGCGTGTATCATTTAAGCCCAGGTTGAGATTGTACGCAAAATTACAAGTAAAAATACAAGAATTATTGAATATTCTAAGCTAAGCCCACTAATAACTAAAGTTAAGAATAATGGTAACTTATGAACAAATAAAATAGGCGAATACTGAACATAAACCGCCCATCAAAAAATACATTGTATTTTTTTTATTTTTCCAAAAGTGGAAGAGGGCACAATTTCACTAAAGGCCTTTGCAAGATTCTTTGTGATGTGCGCACGGTTGCTACTCTCGAAATTCCATCCTTTCCAGGGTGCAATTTCTCGACTATAGCCAAAGGCCACTTTAGCGGAGTAGTAAGTTCATTTTTTATTAGTATCATATCACCCGCTTTAAGAGGAGAAGTAGCTTTCAACCATTTATGGCGTTGTTGGAGAGAATGGAGATATTCGTGATGCCAACGTTTCCAGATATCTTTTATTATCCGTTGAATTAATTGCCATCTATCAAGTCTATTAACATTTAAGAGAGTTAGGTCAGGATCAGGAATACATGTAACAGGATTAAGTAGTAAAAAATGCCCTGGAGTAAGCACATTTAAGTCGTTCGGACTAGAACTCATAGGGTATAAGGGTCTGGAGTTGAGAAGAGCCTCTATTTGGACGAGGAGTGTATAAAGTTCTTCGTAAGTTAGAATTTGTTGTCCAATAGTTCTTAGTAGATGGGTTTTAATTGATTTAATGCCTGCCTCTGCAAGACCATTAAAATGAGGAGCAGAAGGAGGACTAAATGACCACTGAAAAAAATAAAGTTGGTACCATTGTCGCTGAAAATTCGACTACATCGACCTCGTCGAGCGACAAATCTTCTAAGAGCAGCTAAGAAAGCTTCTGCTGTGAGGTCGGAGACTAATTCTACATGGACCGCCTTCGTACTAAAACACACAAAAAGGCATAGATACGCTTTTTGGGATTGTATTCCACGTCGTTTAGAAAGTGTTATAAAAAAGGGTCTTCCATAATCAACACCTACGACTTGGAAAGGCTTAATTTGAGTAACTCTATAACTGGGTAAATCTGCCATGGGTGGTTCTAGAGGAACAGGTTTTGTTCGAAAACATTTGTGACATTTTGAGAGGGTGTGATTGATAGCTCTTATAGCTGACAAAATCCAAAAATTTTGAGCAATTAAATAGCTGGAAGTTTGAGGTCCAGGATGAAAATTGTTTTTATGGATTTCCTGTATAAGAAGTTCGGTAAGTCGACCTTTGCACGGAAGAATAGCAGGAAATTTGTGCTCATAAGAGAGCCCTGAATATCTTAACCTACCGCCCACCCTAAGGATGCCATCTTTGCCAAGGAAAAGATTTAATTTTCGAAAGGGTTTAGAAAGCGGTGAATTATCTTCTAGTTGAGTAATTTCTTCGGCAAAAGTGATATGTTGAATTCGTTTGACTAGCACAAGTAACGCGCAATGAAGTTCATTATCAGTGAATGTAGAACTGGTAGGACGAGTGAGGTGACAAGATTGAATAAAACGCAAGCAATAAGCGATTATGCGCTTTATTTTTGCAAGAGAAGAATATTTTTCAAGTAAAATGTCCAAAGAATCCAGGGATACAAATGAAAGAAAAGAGTTGGACTTGGCTTCTTGGGAGAGTTCTACCGATGGAAGTATAGGAGAACATTGCAACCACTGGTTATTGGGCAATTGTAACCAAGGAGGTCCATAAAACCAAAGTTTATGGTTGAGCAATTCAGAGGGAAAAATGCCTCTAGAGGCGCAGTCTGCCTGGTTGTCAACTGATTTGACATGTCCCCATGATTCGGGGGAAACTCGCTCTTGAATATAAGCCACCCTGTTACTCACAAAGGTTTTCCACCTGTGAGGTTCGGATTTTATCCATCCAAGAGCTACCATTGAATCTGTCCAAGCATATGTTTTTTGAATAGCTAATTTAGTAGAATAAATTCTGCTTATGTAAGCTAAAAGCTTAGCCAATAATACTGCCGCACAGAGTTCTAGACGTGGTATTGACAGCACTTTAAGGGGTGCAACTTTGGACTTCCCACTTAAGAAATGCAATTTAATGGAATTATTGGGAAAAATGATTCTGCAATAAACTACAGCAGCATAGCCTGTAGATGAGCTGTCACAGAAACCATGAAGCTCTATGCTTTTATTACTTATTACAGGAATAAATCGAGGAATTTTAAGTTCGGAAATGACCGATAGTTCAGAACAAAATTTATTCCACTGACTTTTGATACAATCAGGAGGAGTAGAATCCCAGTCTAAACCAAGAACCCAAAATTTTTGCAGTAGCGTTTTAATCATAAAAGAAATGGGTGTAAGAAACCCCATGGGGTCGAATATGCGTGCTCCTTGAGAGAGAACACTTCGCTTAGTGCATACAGTACTGGGAGAGCTGGTTTTGTAGGAAAAGATATCGAGTGTGGGATGCCACTGCGTTTTCTAGAGAGCTAAAAGAAAGTAACGATTGTTGACAATCCTCTTCAGCGAAACTCTTTAATAAATCGGGGTGATTCGCAGACCATTTTCGCAATTCGAAACCTCCTTTTCTTAGAAGGTCGATTAGTTCGCCTTGGAGAGCTTTAGTACTTTCTAAAGTATCATGACCTGTAGCCACATCGTCTATGTAGATATTCGATAGGAGTACTTCTGCAGCGTTGGGAAAATTAGACATTTCCTCTTTGGCAAGTTGCTGGAGAGTGCGAAGCGCAAGAAATGGTGAACAAGACAGACCATAAGTAACAGTTTTTAACTGAAAATCTTGGATTGGATCTTTGGGAGAGAATCGACAGAGAATTCTTTGGAAATCGCAAAACGAATCATCTACTAGTATTTGTCTGTACATTTGTCGTATGTCTGCCGTAAACAAATAAGGGTACAACCGAAAATTGAGTAGAATAGCGATAAAATCGCTTTGCAATTTTTCGCCTGTGAGAAGAGTGTCGTTTAAAGAGTATCCTTGATGAGAGCGACATGCAGCATCAAACACTACTCTTAGTTTTGTAGTGGGACTGTTTTTGTTGATTACACAATGGTGCGGGATATAATACATGCGCTCAATAGAGTGGGGTACTAACAGCTTGCATATGTCCTGCTAGTAAATAGTCTTTCATAAAAGACGAATAGTCTTCGTACAATGTTTTATTTTTTCTCAGTCTGGCTTCAAGGGTTAGAAATCTTTTGAGAGCGATAACGCGGGTGTCGCCAAAATGTGGTTCTAAGGGAGTGGAGCGAAAGGGAAGAGTAACCACAAAACGACCAGACGGTAAGCGATAATGAGTATTGCGGAAAATATTTTCGCAACGAGTATCTTCCTCAGAGAGATATTTTTTCTGGGGCACCTCTTCAATTTCCCAGAAAGATTTGAGAGAAGTTTGAATCTGATTATTGTCGGATACAGAAAGTAGCGAATTTCGAGGACCAAAATTTGGCGAATGGGACGGTCCCATAATAATCCACCCGAAAGAGGTTTCTAGGGCATATGGACCATCAGGACTTATGCGCACTTTGCCGGCTTGAAGACACCAAGCAAAAACACTGGCTCCGAGCAATAAATCTACGGGTGAAGATTCATTAAAACGAGGATCTACTAGGGGCAAATTAAGTAAATTCTCATAAGAATCGGAAGCAGAATTAGCCGAAGGGTTATTATCGCAAATTTGAGGAAGGAGAGCTGCTTGAATTCGTGTACGAGGACTATCATAGGCGTGAGGAATGAGTTCTAGGAAAACTCCACTTTTCACCGTATGAGTTGATTGTCCAACTCCCTGGACAGAGAGATTTAATTTATGGCGGGAGAAGCCTAGAGTTTGCGCGACCTTTTTGGTAAGAAAATTTACCTGGCTGCCATTGTCTAAGAGAGCTCTTAGGGGGCGGTAAATTCCCCTGGCATCAGGTGTCCGCACCATAGCTCTAGCGAGGATAGCATTCGTCTCCAAATGAGCGATGCGTGCACATAGAGGAGTTTCTTCGGGAGTCGCCTCTTCCATACTGCCCGTGGCAATGTTGTCACTAATAAGGTTAGAAGCGTTATCAGAGGTTAGGATTTGAGCAGTAAGGGTACTAACAGGCTCAACCGGAACCTGATTAGGATAGTCAGGTGCTGACGAATTGGTTCTTTTGGGGACGTTTCCCGGTGAATTCTTGGATGAGCATGGAACTTCATTGTTATTAGGTGCTCTGTCTGGAAAACTATGGAGTAAAGAATGATGTCTTACTTGGCAATAACGACATGCCATTTGAGAGTTACACTTTTGTATTGTGTGCGAGGAACCTAAGCAATTACTACACCAATTTTTCTGGCGTACAATATTCGCTCTATTTCGGGGAGAATTTTCTAAAAATTTAGGACAGGAATAAATTTTATGAGAAGCTTTACAAAAAATGCATTTTTCAAATTGAGTTACAAAAGAATGGGAAGTTTGACGCGTATTTGGATATTTTTTAAAGTTCGAATTACTACTTGCTTTTTGACATTGTATATATTTAGAAGCCTTGCATTCATTTACTAAAAAGTCATACAACTCTTGATACGTAGGTAATTCGACATGAGAGTGTTCAAGTTCAAATCTCTTTTCTGTTTCTGGGTCCAATTTTTTATGTAAAATTACAAAAAGTAGGAGACTCCATTCATCTATATTAAAATGCATATTTTTAAAAGCTTTTATTTAACTTGCAATGTATGTATGTATGTATGTATGTATGTATGTATGTAATTTGTTCGGGTGGAATCTTGCAACTCAATTTTGAAGCAGATATCTTCAACCGATCGAGCTGAAATTTTGTACACACGTTTAATTTGGATGACAATGCATGATTATATGTGTGACGTCATTCTAAATCCAACATGGCGGATCACCCAAGATGGCGGACTAGTTAAATTTCAACCGATCGAGCTGAAATTTTGTACACACGTTTAATTTGGATGACAATGCATGATTATATGTGTGACGTCATTCTAAATCCAACATGGCGGAACACTCAAGATGGCGGACTAGTTAAATTTCAACCGATCGAGCTGAAATTTTGTACACACGTTTAATTTGGATGACAATGCATGATTATATGTGTGACGTCATTCTAAATCCAACATGGCAGAACACTCAAGATGGCGGACTAGTTAAATTTCAACCGATCGAGCTGAAATTTTGTACACACGTTTAATTTGGATGACAATGCATGATTATATGTGTGACGTCATTCTAAATCCAACATGGCGGAACACTCAAGATGGCGGACTAGTTAAATTTCAACCGATCGAGCTGAAATTTTGTACACACGTTTAATTTGGATGACAATGCATGATTATATGTGTGACGTCATTCTAAATCCAACATGGCGGAACACCCAAGATGGCGGACTAGTTAACTTTGACTTGTGTAGTTTGGTGAGATAGGCGTCAACAGCATTGGTCTGCAACCTGTCTCGTTGTATATTTAGGCTCCAAGCTCTTCGCGCCTGGTCAAGCATACGTGGCCTTAAGTAGGGTTAGATCATTAGAAGGTCTCCTCATTGAAGAGCTAGACTGTTCTAAACTAACCGGCAAACGACCTTGCAACAATGATGCGTTAACTGAGATGAATAGACTCAGACACCTGGCCAAACTAAAAATTACAAAATAAATTAAAAGTAAAAAAATATTTTTAAAAAAAGCTTTTATTTAAATGCGCTAAAAAGAATAAAATAATCTTTTCTTTTAAAACTTTTACTATCAACTTATAACGTCATTCCACAATTTAGATATAAAAGCTTGTCGCGAGATTTAAGTTTTCAAACTAAGTAAATACCACTACTTAAATCTCGCGACAAGCTTTTATATCATATAAATTGTGGAATGACGTTATAAGTTGATAGTAAAAGTTTTAAAAGAAAAGATTATTTTATTCTTTTTAGCGCATTTAAATAAAAGCTTTTTTTAAAAATATTTTTTTACTTTTAATTTATTTAAAGTTTGAAGACTATCGTTAAAAGTATCTAACAATTTTCTCAAGTTTTTTGAAGATTCAAAAGTAAGTTTTGGGGCATTAAGTAACTCTTCGACGTGATAAGTTGCTAAAGCACGTCTATCTTGATATCTATCACAATGAGTAGTAAAAGCGATTTCATAATTTTCATTTTTTAGTGAATATTTTTTTAAAAGATTGTATGGTTCACCTGAAACAGCACCTTGAAGATATTGGAGACGTTCAACATCCGATAAGCATTTATTAGCGTGAATAAGAGTGGTAAATAAGTCGATAAAATTTGACCAAGAGCCTAAGCTACCATCAAAAGTGGCGATATTTATTTTTGGAAGCTTTACATTACCCGAAGAATTTTCAGTATGATTTTCTGTTTTTGACGGAGATGAATCAAATAGTTCATAATAAATTTTGAGTATAGAATAATATTTTTTGTCTACTTCTTGCCGAAGAAGTTTTTCTGTTTCTAAATCCGCACCGTCTTGGTTAGATAAAATTTGAATTAAAGAAGTGTGCTGCTTATTAAACTCTTCGAAAGTATAATTGATTTCGCGGTAACGTACTCGAAAATAAGCGTGATTTAATTCGTCTTTTACAGAAGAAAGAGCAATATCATATAGGATAGAAATTCTATCTATAGCTGTGTCTCTTAAGGCTTTAATTTGTTTTATATTTTTTGCAGACATGATCTCCCTAGAAAAAATGGAATTTCTAGTCTTAGCAAATATAGGTACTTACTTATAGAGAGTTTTAAGAAAAAGAGTGGGGAAAACGAGATTGGTTCTCGAACCTGAGTGGAATCGTGCGGTGCGTGCTTACGCGCTAATGAGAAAAATTGGGCTCTTATTTTAGAATATTCAACGTCTAGATCAGTTCCTTCGAGATCCGGGTTCGAAGGACCATTAAATGTTACGATAGAAATAACTACTAAACGGTTACGTTCTCAACCAAAGCTTTTACTGACCTTAACGCCTTGCCTTCTCACGTCCTTCAACCGTTTAGGTCTTTCTGCATGTAGATTGGGTGGTGCCGTTTTCTCTTTCTCAGGAACTGTTCGTTAACGTTAAATGGCAAAAACCCGCGGTAATATTAATCAACGATAAGCACGTGGGGGGATAAGACCGAGCGCGGTCGCGGGAAGAGTTTTTTATCGGGCCTTTTTCAAGGAAGATTTTCGAATTCAATTCTTGACATTGACTTCTGCAGGTGGCGAACTTGTCGTCTCATGTCATACGGGATGGCATCTCTTCATGGACGCAAATTGTATGATCAAGCGTGTATCATTTAAGCCCAGGTTGAGATTGTACGCAAAATTACAAGTAAAAATACAAGAATTATTGAATATTCTAAGCTAAGCCCACTAATAACTAAAGTTAAGAATAATGGTAACTTATGAACAAATAAAATAGGCGAATACTGAACAGCTGCGATTCCACTCTACTAAATCATCAACCCACCTCGACGATTATTCTGCCGGTAGACCAGCGCCCGGGACATATTTTTTTTATTCCGAGTTATTTTTGCGTTTATAATATGCAACAAAGTTTTGTTATGACTTGTCTGGAATACTGAGAAAAATCTTCCACGCGGCAGCCGTGACCTTCGAGATATAATATTACATTGCGGCACAGTCACACCGTGTCAATCAATCAGAAAAAGCTTATTTTATAGAAGGGAAAATGCCCTCCAATAAATACAGAGCTAGCAAAAAAAGTGTCGCGTAACCAAAAAAATCGGAAAAGGCCCTAGAAGTGATATCTTCTACAACGCTAAAAAAATCGATTTTGTATAAGAAAAAGTCATACAAGTGGTACTCCAGCGCTAAAAAAAGAATTTGCATGTTTTCAATGCAACTGTTACACAAAATTATAACTCAGCTGTTGCGCGGCATAACATAGTATAGCCGATCAGATGATATATTTGGAAATCACGATACACCTGCATCAGCAGAAAATCAAAGCCCCTGACGTACTAATTGTTTACGTTGTACATCGCATCATATACGCTTCGACGTGGTTTCTTTGGTTTCTTATTTACCATAATGTATCACATTTCCTGCTACTAAGGAGTCTACCTCGGATTTCCACGTGTCTAGTAGAAGATTCCTGCCTAAATCGTTTGCGTTACATGCTGATTTTCTCAAATTTTTCGTTTATTATTCTATCTGCAATTTTGCAATGTCAATGAAATAGATGAGCGCTCAACGGCTAGGCGATATGTCTGCCGAGAATCTAACCTCGTGTTTTTACAACTATTTCTACGATATTATAACCACGTGGTTCGCATGTGTAGCCTGACGCCACGGAATTGTTATATGTGCAAATTCTTCGCTGTTTACCCACTAATTTTTTTTCGGTCAACTGCCTGTCCATCCCTGCCGTCAAGTCAAGACGATTTGTTGGGGCCCCGGGTGTCCTCATGTGACTCACCCTACCGCTACGGTATGGGTGCGGCCACAAAAAAAACTGAAAATTCAAGACGATGAGGCCTTCAGCGTAATCAGTTTGCCACCAACTCAGGAAACAAATAGCGAGGATGAATTTGAGGAACTTGCTGGTGGTAATGGTCATATGTCGTCATTCGTTAAAGGGGTGACGGTAAAACTGAGGCGCAAACATGAGGCCACGAAACGGAAGCTACAAGCTGCAGAGAATAGACAAACTGAGAGGAAACGTGAAATGGTACGTTTAAAAAAAAACAGGAACAAAAGGGTGCTAGAGAAATTGATAAATTAAAAAAAGATTTGGTACCCAGTGCCAGATTATTAAAGAGATTTAATTTATAGAAATTTTCTAAAAATATAATCTTTTTACCTTCACTTCTTTCTTTGTTCCTGCTTTTTTAAGCTTTTTTTATCTTGTTTCGTTTTGTATAAGTTTATTATTCTATTTTATGCTTTTTTTAACATAATTACGTTTTACTACAATGTCTTGTATTTTAAGTTTCGTTTTAAATTAACTACATATTTCTTATATATTATGTTTTGTGACTTGTTACATTTTTAACATAATTATATATATATTACTATTTTGTATTTTTTTTGTTCTATCCCTCATCCTAGAAAAATATATAAATCAGTAAGTATATTTTCTAACTTATTCTCTCTCGTACACAATTGCCCCGTGTCGACTGGAGGGCCGTCAAGAACAACGATTGCGTTATTCGCTACACAAGCGTTTTCAGATTGCATTCCTCATCCTCAACTTTGGTCAACAAATATTATCATACTCAGTTTTCAAAATATGCGGTTCTTTGGCTTTTGGTTAAAAATTTCTACTAATGAAAACGAAATAAGCCCACTATATTTGAAACAGGTCTGAAACCTAAGTGTTTTTGAATTAAGAATAAAACAATGTTGTAGCATTCAAGATAATATATTTAAACACGATAGGTACAATGATTTAACTATAAGTAATACAATCCTACATATTCTAAAAAAGTGAATTCATATCATTAGTAATCTTCCGAAGCGTTTTCAATAGAAATTTTTGTGTGTTGTCCTTTAAAAAACTCTAACTTGTTAATGTTTATTTGTAAATTTATAATAGCCTTCAGAGTCCAGCCAGAGTCTCTATACTGAAATTTATCCAGATCGTTACATATAGGATCCTCCACGTTATCCCGAAACCACTGTACCATGTTCATATGATGAGAAATAATCTAATTTTTAGTGTTGAAATATTTAAGCTCTTCGACGATCATCTCTTTTGTACCACGTTCAAACAATCCACAGAACATTGTATTGACCTTGATCATCTCATTTATTTTTATACTATTTTTTATTCTCCTACTGAAAAGGACTGAACAATCTTTAAAAAATGCTTTGACGTCTATCTTGTGCTTCAAATTGACAATTAATCCAGTATGAATCCTACCCTTAAATGCAGATTGTATATCGACCCACTTGACACGATGGTATGCAGTTTCCTTTCTAGATCCACTTCCCACAACTTGTAGGGCCTTAAACATTCGTTTGAAACTGCAAACTTGAGCTAGGACAGTAGTTAGATGTTGTTTTTCAGAAGTTATTTTGGATTTGTTTATTAGCGTGTTTGCAATTTTCATAATTTTCACACATTCACGAAATCCCATTTGTACCTCCTCTGGTTTTAATTGTGAAGAAAATATTAGGGATCGCAGTTGATCAACTCTGTGGTTAACCGACCCCATTTTCTTTATTATTCAAGTTTGACATCCAAACTGTTTCAAGAGCAGTTAGCGTGACCCTTCTTATAGTCGCTAACCTTCCCTCACGCCCCACCACTTACCAACATTTGAAAAGCTTTTGTTTTCATTTAGTTACCCGAAAACGAATTTTTGCACCAGGAAAATAACAGAAATATCTTAGATTTTTTATCATCCATGAGGTAGTATACAGTTAAATAAATGTTCGATTTTCCAAGGTAAAGTCGAATTTTTTGAGACACCTGGCTAATATACATAGAAATTTTTCAGATTTTTTTGGTAGCAGTTAAAGCCGTGTACGTTAAATAAACTGCAGAATAGAAATCTCACCCGGTGTGTTAAATCATATTTTACCAGCTTTTTTAGTTTCATATTATCAAAATTTCATGACTTATGCCATACTATTTTCAAAGTGTGTCTAAAATATTTCAATACTTATTTTTCGATTTTCAGGGCAAAGTAGGTTGACATTTTTTTTGCGTCTGATTTTACCTTAAGGCAAAATTTTATATGCACTAATACAAAGAAATTTCTTAGATTTTTGTTAGCTGTTGAGCTAATGTACAGTGTACCTTAAATAAACTACGTTGTCTGTTTTTTTTATCAAAATCGTTTGCGTTGAGGATTTCTCAGATTTTCTGGAGATATTTTAGTATTTCTATTGAAATGTGTACACCCATTGTACTATGGAATAGCCACACACGCAGATCCGTCTGTCGCTTCAAGGCGACGCTCGGATGTTTTTTCCACGTGCGTTATTACTACTGTTGTATTTTATTGCATCATTTACTTATCATCTCTTTCGACTTGGTACCGCACGGTCTCACATCGGTTTACAGGGGGTTTAAGAATCTTACGGGAAGTATGATTTACAAGGGTTTCGATTTGTATGTCAGGGACACTGGTGACGTCCCACAGTTCTAGGAAGCGAGGAGAAATTAGGAAATTCAACGACTAATCACGCGTTCTCATCGCAACTTTTCCATGGGGGCGAGTTGGGCGATTTTCCTAGAAATTCTATGTTAGGACGATGGATGCCATGCGCTCCGCGTGGCGAGATGTTTCCTCTTCAAACTGCGGATTGAAAATGCGACCGGGAACTGTGCAAGGCCGTCACTCGGTGTGGTCCATAAACGCGTCGATCAGATTTCTTGGAATTCTAAAACATGATAGGACAAATCTAGGGGCTGCGAGAGAAAAAATTTTGGGAAGCTGAGTTAGAACTCTCTCGGGATTTTGGGGTCGACTGGGGGTCACACGTGTCGGCGACGACTTCTAAGAATTTCCTGTCGGAACAAGTCCCACGCAGGTCTAATCACGCTCGAAAGGCGGCGGCCAAGTGGCCCAGAAATTCGTGGCTACGACAGTGACCTGTCACTTTAAAAATGACATACTATAAGAAAATCTTGCAGACCACCTGTCAAATTGCAGCTTTTTGGCCTTATGGAGATTTACATGTAAATGGTGGCCCAGAACTCTCATAGTATATCTACTCACAGGGTGCCACCTACTTGTTACCAAAAAACCAGCGGAATACGGATAACCCTGCCAAGTACCGCCCAATAACCTGCTTGCCTACGCTGTACAAAATAATCACATCTTGCCTTACGCAGCGAATATATGCTCACTGCGAGCGGAACAACATCATGGCAATGCAGCAGAAGGACTGCGCGAAGGGCGCACTGGGATGCAAAGAGCAACTCATCATAGACTCTGTCATCTGCAACCAGGCTCATTCCAAGCAAGGAAACCTCTGCATGGCTTATGTGGACTACAAAAAAGCATTTGATTCGGTACCTCACGACTGGCTCACAGGTATCTTAAAGCTGTATAAAATAGATCATCATACAGTTTCCTTTTTAGAACACGTTATGACAACCTGGCGCACTAAGATACAACTCAGAACCGCAAGCAGTAACATCGAGACCGACACAATCAACATCCGAAGAGGGATTTTCCAAGGAGATTCACTCTGTCCACTGTGGTTCTGCATGGCGATGAACCCTCTATCACATCGGTTGAATTCTACAAAATACGGCTTCGCTATCAAGAGCAACAACGCAGAAGCGATCAAGTTGAATCACCTATTATATATGAATGATTTAAAACTCATGGCCGCAACCAAGAACCAACTAACGCAAATGCTTAAACTTGTAGAGGAGTTCTCCAGGTACATCGGAATGCTGTTTGGACTGGACAAGTGCCGCACCCTTAATATCATCCGGGGAAAGCTTGAACAAGGCACACACGAGCTGCAGGACGGCCAGGAGATGGAAGCAATGAGCATAGGAGATACATACAAGTATCTCGGGATGAAGCAAGCTCAAAGGATAGACCATCGAACAATGAAGACCGATTTAACGAATGAATTCATCAAGAGAGTAAGACAAGTAGTGCGAACTGATCTTAACAGCAGGAATTTGTTTAAGGCCCTAAACACGTATGCGTGCTCTGTACTCAGCTACTCCTTCGGAATAGTGAATTGGACAAACACAGGCATCAGCAACCTGCAGCGAAAAGTTAGGACACTACTGACAAAAGCTCATAAACATCATCCCCGTAGCGCCGTAGGAGGAAGAGGATTGGCAGACCTCAGCAAGCAATTGGACCAACAAATATAAAATCTGCGTAATTATTTCCACAGGCAGGCCAACAGCTCAACACTACATAATGCTATATGCGGAGCAGACGTCTCAACACCGCTACGTCTGAGGGAACACGAGCATCAAAATCACCACAGAAGCGATAATGATAAACTACAGAGGTGGTTGGAGAAGCCGCTGCACGGGAGGCATCCTAATGAGGTTAACCAGGAACATGTCGACAAGTTAGCGTCGAACTATTGGCTGACCTCGGGACGAATGTTCCCCGAGACGGAAGGCTTCTTACTGGCCATACAAGATCAGGTTATACCAACTCGCAACTACCTAAAATTCATTGTAGGAGATGCATCGGTAGTGGATGACAGATGCAGATAAGGGTGCCCTACTTCAGAAACAATCCAGCACAATACAGGAGGATGTCAGATGTTCGCATCAACGGAATATAAGGAACGACACGACTCGGTTGAGTGAATGTTCCCCGTATAGGGAGTGCGAATGCCTTTTGGCTAAGTCGAGATAATAATAATAATAATAATAACAATAACAACATGGGAGCCAAACGAGAACTAGGGTTCCACCCACCGAAGGTGCTGCGCGGGAACTTCAGCCAGCGTTCACAGAGGCGGGATTACAACGACGACGCATGAAATGGACTGTGTCCATGAATGAATCGATTATGCGTATTTTTTACAGGGTGACAAACTTAGGACAAGAGATTATCGGCTACCGACAACAACTGCATACCGAGTTCTGCAGGGAGTTTCCACACATGCGTGTCTGAACAAAGAGTGTCAGATCAGTATCGAACTATTCTAAGAAATAACCGAATTCCAGAAACGCGACTTAACGCTATCAAACGGGAAGTTGAGCTAGAGATCCACGGCGAACACATAGACATAGATGACAACAACAACAATGGGGAACTTCAAGAGCCTGGACAACAACTAGAAGCCGAAACGGTAGAACCAACAACCGAGAGTCTGGAATCGGTTAACGAAGAACATTTTGAAGGCTTAAACACACATATGAGACAGGCAGTATTGCGATACGAAGGCACAGACCCACTGAGCAGGCCACCGCTACCAAGATTAAATTCTTCCAGGAAACTTGCGATCGTGCTCGATCTTATGAACACAAGAATTTTACCAAACTATGTTTCAGTGACACCAACATTGGAACGTATGCACATGTTAATCTACTGTGCCGCAACGGCAGTCACCACTGTAATGGGTGCCAAGATCCGAGCGGCCCAAGAGTTGAATCGTGCAAGACCAGAACCACGAATGGCTCAATGGGAAATGCGACTAAATCGGAAGATCGAGAGTCTCCGTAAAGACATAGGACAAGTGACGGAATATATCAGAGGAGTTAGAACTAGAAGGATCCAGAGGGCGGTGCAGGCAATAATGAGCCGCACCCAAATGCATTCTCGGCATGACCCCGCGAACATCACTGCTCAACAATGTCTTGACACATTAAAACAAAAACTTTCTGTTTTCGCAGGGCGTCTGAGGAGATACAAGGAGAGTAACAACAGGAAACGAGACAACAAACTCTTTGAACGATCGGAAAAGGGTTTCTACCGTGCTTTTAATTCTAGCGCCGATGCCACAAATGCGAGTTACCCTAGCAGAGAACAGGTCGACGGTTTCTGGAGAAATCAACTTGCCACACCAGGTCCATACAATGTCAGTGCAAGCTGGATCAGCGAAGAACGCGAGATGGGCCGGAACTATAGCCAGATGCAACACGAGCAATTCACAACCGCCGAGGTCTCCGATGTCATCAAGAATTCCCACAACTGGAAGGCACCAGGTCCAGATCATCTCCAAAATTATTGGATTAAGAAGTTGTGGTGCACGCATGAACAAATAAATACTTGCTTGCCTACGCTGTACAAGATAATCACCTCTTGCCTTACACAGCGAATATATGCTCACTGCAAGCGGAACAAAATCATGGTAATGCAGCAGAAGGGCTGTGCGAAGGGGGCAATGGGATGCAAAGAGCAACTCATCATTGACTCTGTCATCTGCAACCAGGCTCATTCCAAGCAACGAAACCTCTACATGGCTTATGTGGACTACAAAAAAGCATTTGATTCCGTACCTCACGACTGGCTCGCAGGTATCTTAAAGCTGTATAAAATAGATCATCATACAGTTTCCTTTTTAGAACACGTTATGACAACCTGGCGCAATAAGATACAACTCAGAACCGCAAGCAGTAACATCGAGACCGACACAATCAACATCCGAAGAGGGATTTTCCAAGGAGATTCACTCTGTCCACTGTGGTTCTGCATGGCGATGAACCCTCTATCACATCGGTTGAATTCTACAAAATACGGCTTCGCTATCAAGAGCAACAACGCAGAAGCGATCAAGTTGAATCACCTATTATATATGAATGATTTAAAACTCATGGCCGCAACCAAGAACCAACTAACGCAAATGCTTAAACTTGTAGAGGAGTTCTCCAGGTACATCGGAATGCTGTTTGGACTGGACAAGTGCCGCACCCTTAATATCATCCGGGGAAAGCTTGAACAAGGCACACACGAGCTGCAGGACGGCCAGGAGATGGAAGCAATGAGCATAGGAGATACATACAAGTATCTCGGGATGAAGCAAGCTCAAAGGATAGACCATCGAACAATGAAGACCGATTTAACGAATGAATTCATCAAGAGAGTAAGACAAGTAGTGCGAACTGATCTTAACAGCAGGAATTTGTTTAAGGCCCTAAACACGTATGCGTGCTCTGTACTCAGCTACTCCTTCGGAATAGTGAATTGGACAAACACAGGCATCAGCAACCTGCAGCGAAAAGTTAGGACACTACTGACAAAAGCTCATAAACATCATCCCCGTAGCGCCGTACGAGGAAGAGGATTGGCAGACCTCAGCAAGCAATTGGACCAACAAATATAAAATCTGCGTAATTATTTCCACAGGCAGGCCAACAGCTCAACACTACATAATGCTATATGCGGAGCAGACGTCTCAACACCGCTACGTCTGAGGGAACACGAGCATCAAAATCACCACAGAAGCGATAATGATAAACTACAGAGGTGGTTGGAGAAGCCGCTGCACGGGAGGCATCCTAATGAGGTTAACCAGGAACATGTCGACAAGTTAGCGTCGAACTATTGGCTGACCTCGGGACGAATGTTCCCCGAGACGGAAGGCTTCTTACTGGCCATACAAGATCAGGTTATACCAACTCGCAACTACCTAAAATTCATTGTAGGAGATGCATCGGTAGTGGATGACAGATGCAGATAAGGGTGCCCTACTTCAGAAACAATCCAGCACAATACAGGAGGATGTCAGATGTTCGCATCAACGGAATATAAGGAACGACACGACTCGGTTGAGTGAATGTTCCCCGTATAGGGAGTGCGAATGCCTTTTGGCTAAGTCGAGATAATAATAATAATAATAACAATAACAACATGGGAGCCAAACGAGAACTAGGGTTCCACCCACCGAAGGTGCTGCGCGGGAACTTCAGCCAGCGTTCACAGAGGCGGGATTACAACGACGACGCATGAAATGGACTGTGTCCATGAATGAATCGATTATGCGTATTTTTTACAGGGTGACAAACTTAGGACAAGAGATTATCGGCTACCGACAACAACTGCATACCGAGTTCTGCAGGGAGTTTCCACACATGCAAGTGTCTGAACAAAGAGTGTCAGATCAGTATCGAACTATTCTAAGAAATAACCGAATTCCAGAAACGCGACTTAACGCTATCAAACGGGAAGTTGAGCTAGAGATCCACGGCGAACACATAGACATAGATGACAACAACAACAATGGGGAACTTCAAGAGCCTGGACAACAACTAGAAGCCGAAACGGTAGAACCAACAACCGAGAGTCTGGAATCGGTTAACGAAGAACATTTTGAAGGCTTAAACACACATATGAGACAGGCAGTATTGCGATACGAAGGCACAGACCCACTGAGCAGGCCACCGCTACCAAGATTAAATTCTTCCAGGAAACTTGCGATCGTGCTCGATCTTATGAACACAAGAATTTTACCAAACTATGTTTCAGTGACACCAACATTGGAACGTATGCACATGTTAATCTACTGTGCCGCAACGGCAGTCACCACTGTAATGGGTGCCAAGATCCGAGCGGCCCAAGAGTTGAATCGTGCAAGACCAGAACCACGAATGGCTCAATGGGAAATGCGACTAAATCGGAAGATCGAGAGTCTCCGTAAAGACATAGGACAAGTGACGGAATATATCAGAGGAGTTAGAACTAGAAGGATCCAGAGGGCGGTGCAGGCAATAATGAGCCGCACCCAAATGCATTCTCGGCATGACCCCGCGAACATCACTGCTCAACAATGTCTTGACACATTAAAACAAAAACTTTCTGTTTTCGCAGGGCGTCTGAGGAGATACAAGGAGAGTAACAACAGGAAACGAGACAACAAACTCTTTGAACGATCGGAAAAGGGTTTCTACCGTGCTTTTAATTCTAGCGCCGATGCCACAAATGCGAGTTACCCTAGCAGAGAACAGGTCGACGGTTTCTGGAGAAATCAACTTGCCACACCAGGTCCATACAATGTCAGTGCAAGCTGGATCAGCGAAGAACGCGAGATGGGCCGGAACTATAGCCAGATGCAACACGAGCAATTCACAACCGCCGAGGTCTCCGATGTCATCAAGAATTCCCACAACTGGAAGGCACCAGGTCCAGATCATCTCCAAAATTATTGGATTAAGAAGTTGTGGTGCACGCATGAACAAATAAATACTTGCTTGCCTACGCTGTACAAGATAATCACCTCTTGCCTTACACAGCGAATATATGCTCACTGCAAGCGGAACAAAATCATGGTAATGCAGCAGAAGGGCTGTGCGAAGGGGGCAATGGGATGCAAAGAGCAACTCATCATTGACTCTGTCATCTGCAACCAGGCTCATTCCAAGCAACGAAACCTCTACATGGCTTATGTGGACTACAAAAAAGCATTTGATTCCGTACCTCACGACTGGCTCGCAGGTATCTTAAAGCTGTATAAAATAGATCATCATACAGTTTCCTTTTTAGAACACGTTATGACAACCTGGCGCAATAAGAACCGCAAGCAGTAACATCGAGACCGACACCATCAACATCCGAATAGGGATTTTCCAAGGAGATTCACTCAGTGCACTGTGGTTCTGCATGGCGATGAACCCTCTATCACATCGGTTGAACTCTACAAAATACGGCTTCGCTATCAAAAGCAACAACGCAGAAGCGATCAAGTGGAATCACCTATTATATATGGATGATTTAAAACTGACGGCCGCAACCAAAAACCAACTAACGCAAATGCTTAAAATTGTAGAGGAGTTCTCCAGGAACATCGGAATGCAGTTTGGACTGGACAAGTGCCGCACCCTTAACATCGTCCGGGGAAAGTTCGAACAAGGCGCACACGAGATGCAGGACGGCCAGGAGATCGAAGCAATGAGCATGGGAGATACATACAAGTATCTCGGGATGAAACAAGCTCAAAGGATAGACCATCGAACAATGAAGATCGATTTAAGGAATGAATTCATCAAGAGAGTAAGACAAGTAGTGCGAACTGATCTTAACAGCAGGAATTTGTTTAAGGCCCTGAACACGTATGCGTGCTCTGTACTCAGCTATTCGTTTGGAATAGTGAATTGGACCAACACGGACATCAACAACCTGCAGCGAAAAGTTAGGACACTACTGACAAAAGCTCATAAACATCACCCCCGTAGCGCCGTAGAAAGAACTACTCTGCCACGTCAACTAGGAGGAAGAGGATTGGCAGACCTTAGCAAGCAATTGGACCAACAAATAATAAATCTGCGTAATTATTTCCAGAGACAGGCCAACAGCTCCACACTACATAAAGCTATATGCAGAGCAGACGTCTCAACACCGCTACGTCTGACGGAACACGAGCATCAAAATCACCACCGAACCGGCAACGATACACTACAGAGGTGGTTGGAGAAGCCGCTGCACGGTAGGCATCCTAATGAGGTCAACCAGGAACATGTCGACAAGTTAGCGTCGAACTACTGGCTGACCTCGGGAAGAATGTTCCCCGAGACGGAAGGCTTCTTACTGGCCATACAAGATCAGGTTATACCAACTCGCAACTACTTAAAATTCATTGTAGGAGATGCATCGGTAGTGGATGACAGATGCAGATACGGGTGCCCAACTTCAGAAACAATCCAGCACATAACAGGAGGATGTCAGATGTTCGCATCAACGGAATATAAGGAACGACACGATTCGGTTGCCAAGATCTTGCACCAGGAACTGGGGGAAAAACTGCTGCTTGTGCAGGCAGAGAGGGTCCCATATTACAGCTACACACCGGAGCCTGTTCTTGAGAACAGCAATTACAAGATGTACTGGGATCGTACAGTTCTGACAGATCAACGAGTTGCCCATAACAGACCGGACCTTATAATAGTTGGTAAAATTTCTAGGAAGACAACTCTGATTGATGTGGTCATCCCGAACAACAACAACCTGCGTGTGAAGCAAGTCGAGAAGATCGCGAAGTACAGAGACTTAGAAGAACGAATTAGAAGGCAATGGGAAATGGAAAACGTCAAGACGATTCCAATTATCGTGTCAACAACTGGTGTTATACCAAAAAGTTTGCTGAGAAACATAAAAGAGCTGGGTCTAACTGATAGTCTTTACAGGTCCATGCAGAAAGCGGTACTACTTGCGACAGCCCGAACCGTCAGGAAATTCATGGGGAATGCAGGAACGTCCGACAACATCAATGTCACCTAAGGCCCGATAACATGGCAAGGGTCTCGTCCGAGCCAGATCCTTATGGTATCCGGGATACCCGGGATCTGAGTGAATGTTCCCCGTAGAGGGAGTGCGAATGCCTTTTGGCTAAGTCGAGATAATAATAATAATAATAATAATAATAATAATAATGCGCAGGGGGGGTCTGACCTGTGAGAGAGGCAGACCCACGGGTGTGACGATCCCGCGCTCCCCAGTTACGCAGGGATGGGTCTGACCTGTGAGAGGGGCAGATTCACGGATTAATTTTAATTAATAATAATAATTATTATTATTATTATTTAATTAATATAATTAAGAAGTTGTGGTGCACGCATGAACAAATAACTACCTTAATTAATGAAGTCTTGCTCGATCCTCTGAAAATGCCATTGTTTGTTACACAGGGTGCAACCTACCTGTTACCAAAAGACCAGCGGAATACGGATAACCCTGCCAAGTACCGCCCAATAACCTGCTTGCCTACGCTGTACAAGATAATCACATCTTGCCTTACGCAGCGAATATATGCTCACTGCGAGCGGAACAACATCATTGCAATGCAGCAGAAGGGCTGCTCGAAGGGCGCAATGGGATGCAAAGAGCAACTCATCATAGACTCTGTCATCTGCAACCAGGCTCATTCCAAGCAACGAAACCTCCACATGGCTTATGTGGACTACAAAAAAGCATTTGATTCCGTACCTCACGACTGGCTCACAGGTATCTTAAAGCTGTATAAAATAGATCATCATACAGTTTCCTTTTTAGAACACGTTATGACAACCTGGCGCACTAAGATACAACTCAGAACCGCAGACAGTAACATCGAGACCGACATAATCACATATCACATATCAAAAATCAAAAGTTACTGTTAAGTTAAGTTAAGTTAAGTTAAATCTGCGTAATTATTTCTACAGGCAGGCCAACAGCTCCACACTACATAGTACTATATGCGGAGCAGACGTCTCAACACCGCTACGGCTGACGGAACACGAGCGTCAAAATCACCACCGAACCGACAACGATAAACTACAGATTTGGTTGGGGAAGCCCCTGCACGGGAGGCATCCTAATGAGGTTAGCCAGGAACATGTCGACAAGTTAGCGTCGAACTATTGGCTGACCTCGGGACGAATGTTCCCCGAGACGGAAGGCTTCCTACTGGCCATACAAGATCAGGAGGCAAATTCTAATTACTCGATTCGATACTAATCGAGCCCGTCTCGAACAAACCGCGATTCTGATTTTACGTACTGTCGAGTGACTATTGAAATCAACTGTCACTTTCTCTCGTTATGAAAATACATGTCGAATGGGAAAATTCAGAGCGTAATTTTCTTCTTTGGCGTCGTTTGGTAAGAATCCTGACATAATACTGGCATTCAAAATTAAAGAAGATCATTGGGAAGTAATAGTGGAGTATATGCAAGAACATCCGGATTTGGCAACGGGATATGTATGTAATTCCAGAGGAAGAGAAGCGTACCGAAAAATGTGGCAGGATTTAACAATTCGCTTAAACAGTCTTGGTTTCGGTGAAAGGCCAATGGAGAAATGGCAAAAAGTAAGTAATTTTTGTCTATACCAAGTTTTTAGCAACTATTGAAAATGTTTTATTTTGTATTGAATATAGTCATGGGCGGATTACAAATCAAATCTGAAAAAGAAAGTTTCCCAAATAAAGGAAATGCAGCAAAAGACAGGAGGTGGGCCTCCCTTAGAAACCAAATTAAAACACCTGGAAAATAAGGCTTTGCAATTAATGGGTAAAACCTCATATGAAGGTACCGGCGTCAAAGAAATCGGAGTAAGTAGCGTTTTTAATATGCTGTGCTGTTATAACTGATATAGGTATATCTGAATGGTTCCTTGTTGTTTTCACGATTGTAGCTGGAACATATATCCAAACTTGCCGAGGAGCACCCGATTTCTGCTAAAATAGATGACAATGCTCATGGTTCGACTGCACAAAAATATGAGACACCACAATCAACAACAAAAAAACACAATGACCATGACTACATTCCGGAAACACCCAAGAAATTTAAAAAACTAACACAGATGAAAAAATGATGGAGGCGCATGGAGAGACATTGAAAGTGTTAAAAAGTATTGAAAATACCATCCGACAAGGATTAGGAGAAATAAATGAAACATTGGACACAAAGTTAGAGCAATTACATAATAGTCTTTGCAATAGAACTATGAATGAACTAGAATAAAAATAATGCCATGTATTAACTATATTTTTTTGTTGCCATAAGCGTGATATTTGAGTTTATTTTTGAATTATTTTTATTTGCTTATGTTATCATGTAAACACTAGTTTTTTTAATATTAGATCTGATAAAAAAGGGTTCCATATAACTTTTTTTTGTTGTTGTTTTGTTTGCTTTGTGAATAAATTGATTTTTTTTATTATAAGAAATTTTAATTCCCTTAGCTACTTATTTAATTTCGCATTACTAGCAAGGTTTATATAGAAGAATAGTAGGTAGTAATAACTAAAACTTTATTTGCTATACATAATATAACTTTATTTTACCTATAAATTAAAATAGTTAATTACAATATCTGCTTGAACTTGTCGTCCTTCATTTAAAAGGTTGTCTGCATTATTCCCACCTTGATCCACATTCATATCTTGGTTTACAATATTTTCTTCGTCAAATGGAAATTGTATATTGTTGTCAATGCATATGTTATGCAATAGTGAACATGTATTAACAACTTTTCCCATACAATTTGGGGCATACCTTGCTGTTCTTTCTCGATGAAGACATCGGAATCTCATTTTAAGAAGCCCTATACACCTTTCTATGCTATTTCTTGCCGAACAGAGTGCATGATTGAATCTAGACTCTGGACTACCTTCTTCCGGATTTAAGAATGGGGTTATTAAAATAGGCATCAATGGGTAGCCACTATCTCCTGTGACGTTGCAAAAAATGGGTCGTGGTAGCGCAGAAAAAATAAGCAGGGTTTTCAATCTGTTTGTATTCGATGACTGGATGTGTATATAATCTAAAATGGACAAAGAAATAGATAAAACAACTAATTAAAAAAGATAATTGTTATAAAAAAACATTAAAACAAAATTACTCAAAATTTACATACTTAGTGGAAATAATGATACAATACACTTACCTAAATGCAGGTAGATGCTTAAAAGAAAACAGTTCTACAACCAATTAGGCATTTAAATCTTAACACGACCAGAATCAAATTGACCCGACGAACGGTAGCTCACGTCTGGCCTCCAAGAACCGAAAAACGAGGTTTAAGAAAAAACAGCGGCAAGGTACAAGGTACGCCACATCTACCCCCGAAGTTCTCTCTGAGTTCGTACTAGAATCAACCAGTATATAGACATGATCATCTATTTTCTTTTTTATCCTAAAAGGACCTTCAAAGAGTAGTAAAAACTTTTTTACCTTTTTTTCAATCACGGACTACACTGGGTTTGATTTCCACCGCAAACTCTCTATAAGGTCGGCCGGGGTGACGTGCCATACGCCGCCTGCCTTTTCTCATCAAACTTTCCTTCGCTAGGAACAACCGAACGTGCGAACTGCCCCGGTCGAATACATTCGCGCAAAACTGCGGAGGCAATATAGGAGTACCGGGCGAACCAAACTGTAATTCGTGCGGGGTAGCACCAGTAGATTCATGAACAACATTGTTCAACAAATGACATAACTTCGGCACTTCTACAGCTCAACGGGTGTGTTTCTCGCAACAATACAGCCGAAATAAACGAGAAATCTCCTGCATTAACCTCTCAGACGGGTTGCTCTGGGCATGACGAACCGAGCAATGAATTACCTGAATGTTTAGTTTCCGCAAAGCACGATACCACTTTTCAGCGGTAAATTGAGTGCCATGGTCAGAGAGTATGCGTCGAGGAATCGAGAATTCTTGAAAGTAATGATTTGTCAACTTCCGGAGAACAGCATCTGTCGTAGCGCACCTCAGTGGGTAAAGGGTGACATACTTCGTGAGAGTATCCACCACTACGCAGATATAACTCACTCCCCCCACCGAAACAGGCAAAGGGCCGTATAAGTCCAAAGCCAAAAGATCACTAGGTCCCTCGGGAATTATTGCTTTATAAGGTGGATCAGGCAGTATACACTTCTTCGTTTTCTGGCAAATTTCGCAACATTTTAATTGATTTTTTACATGCCTATGCATGTTACGAAACCAAAGCTCCCGACGTAATGCGGACCAAGTCTTATAAACACCGAAATGACCGATTGCGTCATGATAAATCTTAATAATCTTAGGTATGAGCTCGGAAGGAATACAAACAAAAGCAACCTCGAACTGTCCTCCCCGAGCATATAACACATCATCCAGTGAAACGAATTTCCGATGAACTTCGTGGTCGGGTTTTTGTAACTTGTCCAAAATATTTCGCAAATAAGGATCAGTTTGTTGTTTGGCGGACAACTCTGACATCAAACTTTGAAGATCGGCAGTATAAGACCTATAAAACCGGCCCCCCTTCTGCGAAGAACATGACAGAATTCGGAAACATTTGTCGGTGGGAGTGGGAGGACGGATAGACGGGTTTCTAGAAAGAATATCTGCCAAAACATTTTGTTTACCGGGAATATGTTTGACCGTATAATCGAACTCCTGTAGTGACAAGATCCACCTAGTAATCCGCGGAGAGAGTAGTCTGCAACTCTGCAAATATGAAAGTGCTTGGCAGTCAGACAAAACGAAAAAATGACGGCCCAAAAGATATATCCGCCAGCGATTAAGTGCCCACACCAAACCTAATGCTTCCTTTTCCGGAACCGAATAATTCCTTTCTCTGTCTAATAACAAGCGACTAGCATATGCTATAATACGCTTCTGTCCGTTTACCTGCTGATACAAAACCGCACCCAAACCAAAATTACTGCTATCAGTTTGAACATAGTACTCTAATTTTTTATCTGGATAATAGAGTAAAGTATCGTCGCGCAAAAGTTTCTTAAGATCTTGGAAAGCCCTTTCCAGTTGTGCACCCCAAACAAATTTATTCTTTTTTCTTAATAAAGATACGAGAGGTTCGGATATTGTACAAAAATGCTCACAAAAAATGCGATCGTAGTTGCAGAGGCCCAAAAAACCTTGCAACTGTTTAACACCCTTGGGAACGGGAAAATCCTGGATTGCTTGCACTCTAGTAGGATCAGGACAAATGCCGGAAGTTGTTAGTATGTACCCCAAAAAAGGCATTTCCTTTTTGAGGAAACAGCATTTTTTCAACCGAAAAGTAAAACCTGCCTGCCCTAACCTATTTAGAACTTTGTCCAAATGTGACAAATGTTCCTCCCAAGATTCCGAGTAAATGAGAATATCATCGACATAACACACTGAAAAACTTCGAAACTCGGGACCCAAAAGAGTGTCGACGCACCTAGTAAACGATGAAACCGCCGTTTTCAACCCAAATGGGAGTACACAAAACTGATAGCATCTAGAGCCTACCGTAAAACCCGTGAACCTTTTTACCTCCGGCCTCAAAGGTACCTGCCAGTAAGAATTTGTAAGATCCAAAGTAGACATATATTTTACCGCAGAACTATCCAGATCTCTTATAATTTCTTCGATTTTCATGGGCAACTCCGAATCGGCAAGCATCACTTTATTTAACCGACGCGCATCTAAACAAACACGTACACTTCCGTCCCGTTTTACCGCTGTTACTAACGGGCTGCAAAAAGGCGTGGCAGAGCGCTCTATAACTCCCCAATGGAGCATTTTATCTATTTCAGCTTGAACTGCTTGTTTGTGTGCCACTGGTATAGGATAAGGCTTCAACCTAAAGGAATTTTATCTGTAAGTTGAATATCGTGCATATAACCCGTTACACGACCTGGTTTATCGCTAAAAACACTCGAATATTTTCTTAAAAGCGCTTGCAAGTTTTCACTTTTATCACTAGGCAAACCACAAGCCGAAATAACATCATTTATTTTAGCTTCAACGCAACTAGAATCACTCGGAATTTGTGAATCAGCCTGTATAGGAAGCCCCGATTTATTTATTGCTAACAACCGAAAAGCTACAGATGTAGGATTTCCCTCGTGGCTGCCCAGACATTCCGGTACAAAAAAAATCGTAAACAGGCAAATACAAACCTTTTTTTTCATAATCGACCTTTGCCTTTACGCTGCGTAGCCAGTCCGAGCCGATAACAACCGTAAAAACCAAGTCGGGAATTATCAAAAATTTAAAAACAAAAGAAATGTTTTTTAGCTCAAACCTTAGAAATACTTGGTGCGTTACAACTCTTTGTTTACCTCTAAAAGCCCCCGAAACTCTTACACCACTCACCCGAAAAATAGGAATATGCTCCCCACTATCCTGAATTTGCGCCCACACTGATCCAGATATAGCACAAATTTCGCTCCCCGAATCTATTAAGACAAGAAATGTATTATTAAAAAATTGTACCGGTATGACTGGACAATGAGACTCAGTTTCATGCGAAAAATCACAATTTTCTCGTAATAAATCATCTCTAGGATTATTTAAAATATTTCGCACTGCCCCCACTTTATTATTTTTAAAATGGGGACAACCTAGGCGTTTCCCGAAGGCGAATGTACCCTGAAAGCAACTCTACGATTTGGAGACGGTGATCTTGAATGGAAACTCGTTTTCGCGGTATCCTGCATTTTGTGCCTCCGAAAAACGAATTTTATTTTCACGCCTAGTGATTCGGCTACTTCTTATAAAATCAGCTTGTCTCAAGCACTCTAGTGCTTGATTAAAAGTTTGAACCCCTATTAAACTATTTGCTATGCCTTCTGGAAATTGAGCAGCAATAATAGTGATTAACATATTTTCCGGAAACGGAGGCTCAATGTTTTGGAACCGCGAATACACGTCTAAAAAATAGTCAACAAAAGAACCAGAACCAGACTTATATTCCCGCTGCTCTAGCTGTCTGCGAACTTGTGTTTGTGTGTCGGGACCCCAGAAATGACTTAAAAACTCGTTTTTAAATGATTCAAATGAATTAAAAGTTTTTAATCGAGCATTTGCCCACGGCAGTGCGCCCTGCACTAAACACCCTTTCAAAACCACTCTAATTTGAAAAAATGGAATATTTCTGACATCAATTAGACTCTCTAAATCTGTAATAAAATCTCTTGGATTTGTTCCGTCAACATTCCCAAATTTAGGTAAGCATTTTAAGTCGTTGTTAATTAAATTTGAAAATGAATTGCTATTAAAATTGCAACAAGGCACATTATTTCCACCTAACACAATGAAATTATTATTTGGCAAACAATAGTTATTACTTAAACTACTAGCACATACATTATTTTGAACAGGAATATTATTAAAATTGTTTACCCCATGTTGCAGAATAGTGTGCGCACGATCTTGGGGTAAGATCGACGTAAAACTTCCATTTTTGCACAGATTCATCGGATTGGAGCCATATCGTAAATTGTAGTTAAAAATAGGAGCAGTCTGAGTAGTACTAGGAATAAAAAGCTGTCTAGCTTGACTGTTTTGATCTAAATTACTACCCATTCCACAAGCCTCTTCCAATAACCCATTTGCATTTGATGTACATAGATTGGTTGCTCCATTTTGATTGTTTATACTTTGATTTACATTAAATGGCTCAGTGCAAAGATGTTGTATAGGATTATTAGTTATTGTAGAACAAGTACTTGTGCTTGGAGACGGTGGTGGGGGTGGCACCGCTGGCACCCCTTCTGCCGCTCTAGATAACTCCAGCTGCCTTTGTTGCAGGGGTGGTTGGCCCAAGTTATGAGTACTTCTAGTCATACCTGGAGATGTCCTAGGAATAGCATCTGTAGATGACCCTTCACCTTCATTATTTAACTGTGCCGTTATCGCCGATCGGCTCCTGGTTTCCATCCTAAATCTTGGTGAATGTTGGAAGACCATTTCCGTACCCCCGTGAATGGCAACGCAGAAATATTCTTGGGCTGCGCCTGCTGTATTTTTTCCCACTAGCCGCAAGTTGGGCTCCAAAAAAGATGTGACGTTGCAAAAAATGGGTCGTGGTAGCGCAGAAAAAATAAGCAGGGTTTTCAATTTGTTTGTATTCGATGACTGGATGTGTATATAATCTAAAATGGACAAAGAAATAGATAAAACAACCAATTAAAAAAGATAATTGTTATAAAAAAACATTAAAACAAAATTAGTCAAAATTTACATACATAGTGGAAATAATGATACAATACACTTACCTAAATGCAGGTAGATGCTTAAAAGAAAACAGTTCTACAACCAATTAGGCATTTAAATCTTAACACGACCAGAATCAAATTGACCCGACGAACGGTAGCTCACGTCTGGCCTCTAAGAACCGAAAAACGGGGTTTAAGAAAAAACAGCGGCAAGGTACAAGGTACGCCACACTCCAATTAACCATGTCCTGCGTAACTGCTGATTCACATTGAACCGATTGAGCATATATCGTCGCAGTGCTGACTGACGCCATACAAATGAATCATGACTCGACCCGGGAAAATTAGCATTTATGTTTAAAATTTTTAAGTTTACATCACATACGATTTGAACGTACAGGGAACCCTTACGATTAAGAAAATTATGTTCTTCAATTAATGGTTTCAAGATTGCTACATGGGTTCCATCAATCGCTCCAAGTACACCGGGAAAATTAAATTTGTCCATAAACCCCTGTTTAGTTGCATTTGTTTCTCTGAGTGTCGTTGGGAACTTAATATATTGTTCACTTAAATGTTCATGTATCACATCAGTGATCTCATGTATACATCTAAAGAAATAAAAATAATATATAGCACACAAAGATTTCTTTATCAATAAACTAAGACCTACCTATGAACCATAGTTTGACTTAATCCCAGATTGAAATCCTCACCGATAGATCTCTGGTAACAGCCAGTAGCATAAAAACGCAGTGCCGTGAAAAATTTTATCTCATTACATATTTTATTTATATACCTTCTTCGTACCAAATGAGGTGATATTTCATTAAATAAATTACGAGCCGCTAACTTATTCAACCTGAAAAGTTCTATAAACCTTTGTTCGGGCATGGCAAACGGATCGGCTCTTGTTCTTATAATTCTTCGTTCCAAACGAAAATCGCGAACACCAACTTCATAGTTTTCTCGTCTTTGACGAAAATACAGAACCGGAATCATGTTGAGTTGTCTTTTTTGAAGTGTCGACCACAAAATATATCTAGGTTAGTGTCGACTAAAATACGAAAGTTAACCGAAGTTAATTATTCAATACGATACTGTAGCCGAAACTGATCAGAATCGCTCTTCTAATCGATGCGAGTCGAGTAGCGTGTTGTGACTACCTATCGACTCGATTCGATACGAGTAATCAGAATTTGTCTGCAGGTTATACCAACTCGCAACTACCTGAAATTCATTGTAGGAGATGCATCGGTAGTGGATGACAGATGCAGATACGGGTGCCCAACTTCAGAAACAATCCAGCACATAACAGGAGGATGTCGACACGATTCGGTTGCCAAGATCTTGCACCAGGAACTGGCGGAAAAGCTGCTGCTTGTGCAGGCAGAGAGGATCCCATATTACAGCTACACGGTACTACTTGCGACAGCCCGAACCGTCAGGAAATTCATGGGGAGTGCAGGAACGTCCAACAACATCAATGTCACCTAAGGCCCGATAACATGGCAAGGGTCTCGTCCTAGCCAGATCCTTTTGGTATCCGGGATACCCGGGATCTGAGTGAATGTTCCCCGTAGCGGGAGTGCGAATGCCTTTTGGCTAAGTCGAGATAATAATAATAATAATAATAATAATAATAGACGTCTCAACACCGCTACGTCTGACGGAACACGAGCATCAAAATCACCACCGAACCGACAACGATAAACTACAGAGGTGGTTGGGGAAGCCGCTGCACGGGAGGCATCCTAATGAGGTTAACCAGGAACATGTCGACAAGTTAGCGTCGAACTATTGGCTGACCTCGGGACGAATGTTCCCCGAGACGGAAGGCTTCCTACTGGCCATACAAGATCAGGTTATACCAACTCGCAACTACCTAAAATTCATTGTAGGAGATGCATCGGTAGTGGATGACAGATGCAGATACGGGTGCCCAACTTCAGAAACAATACAGCACATAACAGGAGGATGTCAGATGTTCGCATCAACGGAATATAAGGAACGACACGATTCGGTTGCCAAGAACTTGCACCAGGAACTGGCAGAAAAGCTGCTGCTTGTGCAGGCAGAGAGGGTCCCATATTACAACTACACACCTGAGCCTGTTCTTGAGAACAGCAACTACAAGATGTACTGGGATCGTACAGTTCTGACAGATCAACGAGTTGCCCATAACAGACCGGACCTTATAATAGTTGATAAAATTTCTAGGCAGACAACTCTGATTGATGTGGCCATCCCGAACAACAACAACCTGCGTGTGAAGCAAGTCGAGAAGATCGCGAAGTACAGAGATTTAGAAGAACGAATTAGAAGGCAATGGGAAATGGAGAACGTCCAGACGATTCCAATCATCATGTCAACAACTGGTGTTATACCAAAAAGTTTGCTGAGAAACATCAAGGAGCTGGGTCTAACTGATAATCTTTACAGGTCCATGCAGAAAGCGGTACTACTTGCGACAGCCCGAACCGTCAGGAAATTCATGGGGAGTGCAGGAACGTCCAACAACATCAATGTCACCTAAGGCCCGATAACATGGCAAGGGTCTCGTCCGAGCCAGATCCTTTTGGTATCCGGGATACCCGGGATCTGAGTGAATGTTCCCCGTTGAGGGAGTGCGAATGCCTTTTGGCTAAGTCGAGATAATAATAATAATAATGATAATAATAATTACGCAGGGGGGATCTGACTTGTGAGAGAGGCAGATCCACGGGTGTGACAATCCCGCGCTCCCCAGTTACGCAGGGATGGGTCTGGCCTGTGAGAGGGGCAGATTCACGGGTGTAACGATCCCGCGATTCCCAGTTACGCATGGAGAGGTTTGGCCTGTGACAGGGGCAGACCTACGGGTGTGACAATCCCGCGATATCCAGTTGCGCAGGGAGGGGTCTAGCCGGTGACGGAGGCTGATCCTCGGGTGTGACAATCCCGCGACTCCCAGTTACACAGGGATGGGTCTAGCCTGTGAGAGGGTCAGATCCTCGGGTGTAACGATCCCGTGTTTCCCAGTTAACGCAAGGAGGGGTTTGGCCGGTGACAGGGGCAGATCCTCGGGAGTAACGATCGCGCGTTATCCTAGTTGACCCGTATGGGTAGCGGGTTAGAATACTCCTATCGTGGCTCCGCGAGTCGTAAAAGGCGACCGAGGGACGTCACTCCCACGTTACGGGAGAAACCCATGGAATGGAGATTAATAGGAGTATTGTCATAGGGCCGCTGCCTGGGGATCGCCAGGGCATGTCTGGAGCCGGCGCTGGGCATGACAGCGAGCGGGACGTCGGTGACAGGGCGCTGATGAGGCGGGCCCCTGTTGCACAAACAGCTACAGCCCAACAACACGAACATCTACAACATGGGAGCCAAACGAGAACTAGGGTTCCACCCACCGAAGGTGCTGCGCGGGAACTTCAGCCAGCGTTCACTCAGGCGGGATTACAACGACGACGCATGAAATGGACTGGGTCCATGAATGAATCGATAATGCGTATTTTTTACAGGGTGACAAACTTAGGACAAGAGATGATCGGCTACCGACAACAACTGCATGCCGAGTTCTGCAGGGAGTTTCCACACATGCAAGTGTCTGAACAAAGAGTGTCAGATCAGTATCGAACTATTCTAAGAAATAACCGAATTCCAGAAACGCGACTTAACGCTATAAAACGGGAAGTTGAGCTAGAGATCCATGGCGAACACATAGACATAGACAACAACAATGGGGAAATTCAACTGCCTGGACCACAACAAGAAGCCGGAACGGCAGAGCGAACAACTGAGAATCGGGAAATTCAAGTGCCTGGACCACAACAAAAAGCCGAGACGACGGGACGAACAACTGAGAATCGGGAATCAGTTAACGGAGAACACTTTGAAAGCCTAGACACACAGCTCAAAAGGGCGGTATTGCGATACGAAGGCACAGACCCACTGAGCAGACCACCGCTACCAAGATTGAACTCTTCCAGGAAGCTTGCAATCATGCTCGATTTTATGAACACCAGAATTTTACCCAACTATGTTTCAGTAACACCAACATTAGAACATATGCACATGTTAATCTACTGTGCCGCAACGGCCATCATCACTGCAATGGGAGCCAAGATCCGGACGGCTCAAGAGTTAAATCGTGCAAGACCAGAACCCCGAATGGCTCAATGGGAGATGCGACTAAACCGGAAAATCGAGAGTCTCCGTAAAGACATAGGACAAGTCACGGAATATATCAGAGGAGTTAGAACTAGAAAGATCCAGAGGGCGGTGCAGGCAATAATGAGCCGCACCCAAATGCATTCTCGGCATGACCCCGCGAACATCACTGCTCAACAATGTCTTGACACATTAAAACAAAAACTTTCTGTTTTCGCAGGGCGTCTGAGGAGATACAAGGCTAGTAACAACAGGAAACGAGACAACAAACTCTTTGAACGATCAGAAAAGGGTTTCTATCGTGCTTTTAATTCTAGCGCCGATGCCACAAATGCGAGTTACCCTAGCAGAGAACAGGTCGACGGTTTCTGGAGAAATCAACTTGCCACACCAGGTCCATACAATGTCAGTGCAAGCTGGATCAGCGAAGAACGCGAGATGGCCCGGAACTATAGCCAGATGCAACACGAGCAATTCACAACCGCTGAGGTCTCCGATGTCATCAAGAATTCCCACAACTGGAAGGCACCAGGTCCAGATCATCTCCAAAATTATTGGATTAAGAAGTTGTGGTGCACGCATGAACAGATAACTACCTTAATTAATGAAATCTTGCTCGATCCTCTGAAAATGCCATTGTTTCTTGCACAGGGTGCAACCTACCTGTTACCAAAAGACCAGCGGAATACGGATAACCCTGCCAAGTACCGCCCAATAACCTGCTTGCCTACGCTGTACAAGATAATCACATCTTGCCTTACGCAGCGAATATATGCTCACTGCGAGCGGAACAACATCATGGCAATGCAGCAGAAGGGCTGCGCGAAGGGCGCAATGGGATGCAAAGAGCAACTCATCATAGACTCTGTCATCTGCAACCAGGCTCATTCCAGGCAACGAAACCTCTACATGGCTTATGTGGACTACAAAAAAGCATTTGATTCCGTACCTCACGACTGGCTCACAGGTATCTTAAAGCTGTACAAAATAGATCATCATACAGTTTCCTTTTTAGAACACGTTATGACAACCTGGCGCACTAAGATACAACTCAGAACCGCAGACAGTAACATCGAGACCGACACAATCAACATCCGAAGAGGGATTTTCCAAGGAGATTCACTCAGTCCACTGTGGTTCTGCATGGCGATGAACCCTCTATCACATCGGTTGAACTCTACAAAATATGGCTTCGCTATCAAAAGCAACAACGCAGAAGCGATCAAGTTGAATCACCTATTATATATGGATGATTTAAAACTGATCGCAGCAACCAAAAACCAACTGACGCAAATGCTTAAAATTGTAGAGGAGTTCTCCAGGGACGCCGACAACGATAAACTACAGAGGTGGTTGGGGAAGCCGCTGCACGGGAGGCATCCTAATGAGGTTAACCAGGAACATGTCGACAAGTTAGCGTCGAACTATTGGCTGACCTCGGGACGAATGTTCCCCGAGACGGAAGGCTTCCTACTGGCCATACAAGATCAGGTTATACCAACTCGCAACTACCTAAAATTCATTGTAGGAGATGCATCGGTAGTGGATGACAGATGCAGATACGAGTGCCCAACTTCAGAAACAATCCAGCACATAACAGGAGGATGTCAGATGTTCGCATCAACGGAATATAAGGAACGACACGATTCGGTTGCCAAGATCTTGCACCAGGAACTGGCGGAAAAGCTACTGCTTGTGCAGACAGAGAGGGTCCCATATTACAGCTACACACCGGAGCCTGTTCTTGAGAACAGCAACTACAAGATGTACTGGGATCGTACAGTTCTGACAGATCAACGAGTTGCCCATAACAGACCGGACCTTATAATAGTTGATAAAATTTCTAGGCAGACAACTCTGATTGATGTGGCCATCCCGAACAACAACAACCTGCGTGTGAAGCAAGTCGAGAAGATCGCGAAGTACAGAGATTTAGAAGAACGAATTAGAAGGCAATGGGAAATGGAGAACGTCCAGACGATTCCAATCATCATGTCAACAACTGGTGTTATACCAAAAAGTTTGCTCAGAAACATCAAGGAGCTGGGTCTAACTGATAGTCTTTACAGGTCCATGCAGAAAGCGGTACTACTTGCGACAGCCCGAACCGTCAGGAAATTCATGGGGAGTGCAGGAACGTCCAACAACATCAATGTCACCTAAGGCCCGATAACATGGCAAGGGTCTCGTCCGAGCCAGATCCTTATGGTATCCGGGATACCCGGGATCTGAGTGAATGTTCCCCAGAGAGGGAGTGCGAATGCCTTTTGGCTAAGTCGAGATAATAATAATAAGGAAGAGGAAGAGGATTGGCAGATCTCGGCAAGCAATTGGACCATCAAATATTAAATCTGCGTAATTATTTCTACAGGCAGGCCAACAGCTCCACACTACATAGGGCTATATGCGGAGCAGACGTCTCAACACCGCTACGTCTGACGGAACACGAGCGTCAAAATCACCACAGAACCGACAACGATAAACTACAGAGGTGGTTGGGGAAGCCGCTGCACGGGAGGCACCCTAATGAGGTTAACCAGGAACATGTCGACAAGTTAGCGTCGAACTATTGGCTGACCTCGGGACGAATGTTCCCCGAGACGGAAGGCTTCCTACTGGCCATACAAGATCAGGTTATACCAACTCGCAACTACCTAAAATTCATTGTAGGAGATGCATCGGTAGTGGATGACAGATGCAGATACGGGTGCCCAACTTCAGAAACAATCCAGCACATAACAGGAGGATGTCAGATGTTCGCATCAACGGAATATAAGGAACGACACGATTCGGTTGCCAAGATCTTGCACCAGGAACTGGCGGAAAAACTTCTGCTTGTGCAGGCAGAGATCCCATATTACAGCTACACACCGGAGCCTGTTCTTGAGAACAGCAACTACAAGATATACTGGGATCGTACAGTTCTGACAGATCAACGAGTTGCCCATAACAGACCGGACCTTATAATAGTTGATAAAATTTCTAGGAAGACAACTCTGATTGATGTGGCCATCCCGAACAACAACAACCTGCGTGTGAAGCAAGTCGAGAAGATCGCGAAGTACAGAGACTTAGAAGAACGAATTAGAAGGCAATGGGAAATGGAGAACGTCCAGACGATTCCAATCATCGTGTCAACAACTGGTGTCATACCAAAAAGTTTGCTGAGAAACATCAAAGAGCTTGGTCTAACTGATAATCTTTACAGGTCCATGCAGAAAGCGGTACTACTTGCGACAGCCCGAACTGTCAGGAAATTCATGGGGAGTGCAGGAACGTCCAACAACATCAATGTCACCTAAGGCCCGATAACATGGCAAGGGTCTCGTCCGAGCCAGATCCTTTTGGTATCCGGGATGCCCGGGATCTGAGTGAATGTTCCCCGTAGAGGGAGTGCGAATGCCTTTTGGCTAAGTCGAGATAATAATAATAATAATAATAATAATAATAATAATAATAATAATAATAATAATTACGCAGGGATGGGTCTGGCCTGTGAGAGGGGCAGATTCACGGGTGTAACGATCCCGCGATTCCCAGTTACGCATGGAGAGGCTTGGCCTGTGACAGGGGCAGACCTACGGGTGTGACAATCCCGCGATATCCAGTTGCGCAGGGAGGGGTCTAGCCGGTGACGGAGGCTGATCCTCGGGTGTGACAATCCCGCGACTCCCAGTTACACAGGGATGGGTCTAGCCTGTGAGAGAGTCAGATCCTCGGGTGTAACGATCCCGTGTTTCCCAGTTAACGCAAGGAGGGGTTTGGCCGGTGACAGGGGCAGATCCTCGGGAGTAACGATCCCGCGTTATCCTAGTTGACCCGTATGGGTAGCGGGTTAGAATACTCCTATCGTGGCTCCGCGAGTCGTAAAAGGCGACCGAGGGCCGTCACTCCCACGTTACGGGAGAAACCCATGGAATGGAGATTAATAGGAGTATTGTCATAGGGCCGCTGCCTGGGGATCGCCAGGGCATGTCTGGAGCCGGCGCTGGGCATGACAGCGAGCGGGACGTCGGTGACAGGGCGCTGATGAGGCGGGCCCCTGTTGCACAAACAGCTACAGCCCAACAACACGAACATCTACAACATGGGAGCCAAACGAGAACTAGGGTTCCACCCACCGAAGGTGCTGCGCGGGAACTTCAGCCAGCGTTCACTCAGGCGGGATTACAACGACGACGCATGAAATGGACTGGGTCCATGAATGAATCGATAATGCGTATTTTTTACAGGGTGACAAACTTAGGACAAGAGATGATCGGCTACCGACAACAACTGCATGCCGAGTTCTGCAGGGAGTTTCCACACATGCAAGTGTCTGAACAAAGAGTGTCAGATCAGTATCGAACTATTCTAAGAAATAACCGAATTCCAGAAACGCGACTTAACGCTATAAAACGGGAAGTTGAGCTAGAGATCCATGGCGAACACATAGACATAGACAACAACAATGGGGAAATTCAACTGCCTGGACCACAACAAGAAGCCGGAACGGCAGAGCGAACAACTGAGAATCGGAAAATTCAAGTGCCTGGACCACAACAAAAAGCCGAGACGACGGGACGAACAACTGAGAATCGGGAATCAGTTAACGGAGAACACTTTGAAAGCCTAGACACACAGCTGAAAAGGGCGGTATTGCGATACGAAGGCACAGACCCACTGAGCAGACCACCGCTACCAAGATTGAACTCTTCCAGGAAGCTTGCAATCATGCTCGATATTATGAACACCAGAATTTTACCCAACTATGTTTCAGTAACACCAACATTAGAACATATGCACATGTTAATCTACTGTGCCGCAACGGCCATCATCACTGCAATGGGAGCCAAGATCCGGACGGCTCAAGAGTTAAATCGTGCAAGACCAGAACCACGAATGGCTCAATGGGAGATGCGACTAAACCGGAAGATCGAGAGTCTCCGTAAAGACATAGGACAAGTAACGGAATATATCAGAGGAGTTAGAACTAGAAAGATCCAGAGGGCGGTGCAGGCAATAATGAGCCGCACCCAAATGCATTCTCAGCGTGACCCCGCGAACATCACTGCTCAACAATGTCTTGATACATTAAAACAAAAACTTTCTGTTTTCGCAGGGCGTCTGAGGAGATACAAGGCTAGTAACAACAGGAAACGAGACAACAAACTTTTTGAACGATCAGAAAAAGTTTTCTACCGTACTTTGAATTCTAGCGCCGATGCCACAAATGCGACTTACCCTACCAGAGAACAGGTCGACGGTTTCTGGAGAAATCAACTTGCCACACCAGGTCCATACAATGTCAGTGCAAGCTGGATCAGTGAAGAACGCGAGATGGGCCGGAACTATAGCCAGATGCAACATGAGCAATTCACAACCGATGAGGTCTCCAATGTCATAAAGAATTCCCACAACTGGAAGGCACCAGGTCCAGATCATCTCCAAAATTACTGGATTAAGAAGTTGTGGTGCACGCATGAACAAATAACTGCCTTAATTAATGAAGTCTTGCTCGATCCTCTGAAAATGCCATTGTTTCTTACACAGGGTGCAACCTACTTGTTACCAAAAGACCAGCGGAATACGGATAATCCTGCCAAGTACCGCCCAATAACCTGCTTGCCTACGCTGTACAAGATAATCACATCTTGCCTTACGCAGCGAATATATGCTCACTGTGAGCGGAACAACATCATGGCAATGCAGCAGAAGGGCTGCGCGAAGGGCGCAATGGGATGCAAAGAGCAACTCACCATAGACTCTGTCATCTGCAACCAGGCTCATTCCAGGCAACGAAACCTCTACATGGCTTATGTGGACTACAAAAAAGCATTTGATTCCGTACCTCACGACTGGCTCACAGGTATCTTAAAGCTGTACAAAATAGATCATCATACAGTTTCCTTTTTAGAACACGTTATGACAACCTGGCGCACTAAGATACAACTCAGAACCGCAAGCAGTAACATCGAGACCGACACAATCAACATCCGAAGAGGGATTTTCCAAGGAGATTCACTCAGTCCACTGTGGTTCTGCATGGCGATGAACCCTCTATCACACCGGTTGAACTCTACGAAATATGGCTTCGCTATCAAAAGCAACAGATCAGAAGCGTTCAGGTTGAATCACCTATTATATATGGATGATTTAAAACTGATGGCCGCAACCAAGAACCAACTAACGCAAATGCTTAAAATTGTAGAGGAGTTCTCCAGGGACATCGGAATGCAGTTTGGACTGGACAAGTGCCGCACCCTTAATATCGTCCGAGGAAAGCTCGAACAAGGCGCACACGAGATGCAGGACGGACAGGAGATCGAAGCAATGAGCGTGGGAGATACATACAAGTACCTCGGGATGAAGCAAGCTCAAAGGATAGATCATCGAACAATGAAGACCGATTTAACTAATGAATTCATCAAGAGAGTAAGACAAGTAGTGCGAACTGATCTTAACAGCAATAATTTGTTTAAGGCCCTAAACACGTATGCGTGCTCTGTACTAAGCTATTCCTTCGGAATAGTGAATTGGACCAACACGGACATCAACAACTTGCAACGAAAAGTTAGGACACTACTGACAAAAGCTCATAAACATCATCCCCGTAGCGCCGTAGAAAGAACAACCCTGCCACGTCAACAAGGAGGAAGAGGATTGGCAGACCTCAGCAAGCAATTGGACCAACAAATACTAAATCTGCGTAATTATTTCCACAGACAGGCCAACAGCTCCACACTACATAAAGCTATATGCGGAGCAGACGTCTCAACACCGCTACGTCTGACGGAACACGAGCATCACAATCACCACCGAACCGACAACGATAAACTACAGAGGTGGTTAGAGAAGCCGCTGCACGGGAGGCATCCTAATGAGGTTAACCAGGAACATGTCGACAAGTTAGCGTCGTACTATTGGCTGACCTCGGGACGAATGTTCCCAGAGACAGAAGGCTTCTTACTGGCCATACAAGATCAGGTTATACCAACTCGCAACTACCTAAAATTCATTGTAGGAGATGCATCGGTAGTGGATGACAGATGCAGATACGGGTGCCCAACTTCAGAAACAATCCAGCACATAACAGGAGGATGTCAGATGTTCGCATCAACGGAATATAAGGAACGACACGATTCGGTTGCCAAGATCTTGCACCAGGAACTGGCGGAAAAGCTGCTGCTTGTGCAGGCAGAGAGGGTCCCATATTACAACTACACACCTGAGCCTGTTCTTGAGAACAGCAACTACAAGATGTACTGGGATCGTACAGTTCTGACTGATCAACGAGTTGCTCATAACAGACCGGACCTTATAATAGTTGATAAAATTTCTAGGAAGACAACTCTGATTGATGTGGCCATCCCGAACAACAACAACCTGCGTGGGAAGCAAGTCGAGAAGATCGCGAAGTACAGAGACTTAGAAGAACGAATTAGAAGGCAATGGGAAATGGAGAACGTCCAGACGATTCCAATCATCATGTCAACAACTGGTGTTATACCAAAAAGTTTGCTGAGAAACATCAAGGAGCTGAATCTAACTGATAGTCTTTACAGGTCCATGCAGAAAGCGGTACTACTTGCGACAGCCCGAACCGTCAGGAAATTCATGGGGAATGCAGGATCGTCCAACAACATCAATGTCACCTAAGGCCCGATTACATGGCAAGGGTCTCGTCCGAGCCAGATCCTTTTGGTATCCGGGATGCCCGGGATCTGAGTGAATGTTCCCCGTAGAGGGAGTGCGAATGCCTTTTGGCTAAGTCGGAATAATAATAATAATAATAATAATAATAATAATAATAAATAAGCAGGGGGGATCTGACTTGTGAGAGAGGCAGATCCACGGGTGTGACAATCCCGCGCTCCCCAGTTACGCAGGGATGAGTCTGGCCTGTGAGAGGGGCAGATTCACGGGTGTAACGATCCCGCGATTCCCAGTTACGCATGGAGAGGCTTGGCCTGTGACAGGGGCAGACCTACGGGTGTGACAATCCCGCGATATCCAGTTGCGCAGGGAGGGGTCTAGCCGGTGACGGGGGCTGATCCTCGGGGGTGACAATCCCGCGACTCCCAGTTACACAGGGATGGGTCTAGCCTGTGAGAGGGGCAGATCCTCGGGTGTAACGATCCCGTGTTTCCCAGTTAACGCAAGGAGGGGTTTGGCCGGTGACAGGGGCAGATCCTCGGGAGTAACGATCCCGCGTTATCCTAGTTGACCCGTATGGGTAGCGGGTTAGAATACTCCTATCGTGGCTCCGCGAGTCGTAAAAGGCGACCGAGGGCCGTCACTCCCACGTTACGGGAGAAAACTATGGAATGGAGAATGATAGGATGATTGTCATAGGGCCGCTGCCTGGGGATCGCCAGGGCATGTCTGGAGCCGGCGCTGGGCATGACAGCGAGCGGGACGTCGGTGACAGGGCGCTGATGAGGCGGGCCCCTGTTGCACAAACAGCTACAGCCCAACAACAACACGAACATCTACAACATGGGAGCCAAACGAGAACTAGGGTTCCACCCACCGAAGGTGCTGCGCGGGAACTTCAGCCAGCGTTCACAGAGGCGGGATTACAACGACGACGCATGAAATGGACTGTGTCCATGAATGAATCGATTATGCGTATTTTCTACAGGGTGACAAACTTAGGACAAGAGATTATCGGCTACCGACAACAACTGCATGCCGAGTTCTGCAGGGAGTTTCCACACATGCAAGTGTCTGAACAAAGAGTGTCAGATCAGTATCGAACTATTCTAAGAAATAACCGAATTCCAGAAACGCGACTTAACACTATCAAACGGGAAGTTGAGCTAGAGATCCACGGCGAACACATAGACATAGATGACAACAACAACAATGGGGAACTTCAAGAGCCTGGACAACAACTAGAAGCCGAAACGGTAGAACCAACAACCGAGAGTCTGGAACGGGTTAACGAAGAACATTTTGAAGGCTTGGACACACATATGAGACAGGCAGTATTGCGATACGAAGGCACAGACCCACTTAGCAGGCCACCGCTACCAAGATTAAATTCTTCCAGGAAACTTGCGATCGTGCTCGATCTTATGAACACAAGAATTTTACCAAGCTATGTTTCAGTGACACCAACATTAGAACGTATGCACATGTTAATCTACTGTGCCGCAACGGCAGTCATCACTGTAATGGGTGCCAAGATCCGAACGGCCCAAGAGTTGAATCGTGCAAGACCAGAACCACGAATGGCTCAATGGGAAATGCGACTAAATCGGAAGATCGAGAGTCTCCGTAAAGACATAGGACAAGTGACGGAATATATCAGAGGAGTTAGAACTAGAAGGATCCAGAGGGCGGTGCAGGCAGTAATGAGCCGCACCCAAATGCATTCTCGGCATGACCCCGCGAACATCACTGCTCAACAATGTCTTGACACATTAAAACAAAAACTTTCTGTTTTCGCAGGGCGTCTGAGGAGATACAAGGCTAGTAACAACAGGAAACGAGACAATAAACTCTTTGAACGATCAGAAAAGGGTTTCTACCGTGCTTTTAATTCTAGCGCCGATGCCACAAATGCGAGTTACCCTAGCAGAGAACAGGTCGACGGTTTCTGGAGAAATCAACTTGCCACACCAGGTCCATACAATGTCAGTGCAAGCTGGATCAGCGAAGAACGCGAGATGGGCCGGAACTATAGCCAGATGCAACACGAGAAATTCACAACCGCTGAGGTCTCCGATGTCATCAAGAATTCCCACAACTGGAAGGCACCAGGTCCAGATCATCTCCAAAATTATTGGATTAAGAAGTTGTGGTGCACGCATGAACAAATAACTACCTTAATTAATGAAGTCTTGCTCGATCCTCTGAAAATGCCATTGTTTCTTACACAGGGTGCAACTTACCTGTTACCAAAAGACCAGCGGAATACGGATAACCCTGCCAAGTACCGCCCAATAACCTGCTTGCCTACGCTTTACAAGATAATCACATCTTGCCTTACGCAGCGAATATATGCTCACTGCGAGCGGAACAACATCATTGCAATGCAGCAGAAGGGCTGCTCGAAGGGCGCAATGGGATGCAAAGAGCAACTCATCATAGACTCTGTCATCTGCAACCAGGCTCATTCCAAGCAACGAAACCTCCACATGGCTTATGTGGACTACAAAAAAGCATTTGATTCCGTACCTCACGACTGGCTCACAGGTATCTTAAAGCTGTATAAAATAGATCATCATACAGTTTCCTTTTTAGAACACGTTATGACAACCTGGCGCACTAAGATACAACTCAGAACCGCAGACAGTAACATCGAGACCGACACAATCAACATCCGAAGAGGGATTTTCCAAGGAGATTCACTCAGTCCACTGTGGTTCTGCATGGCGATGAACCCTCTATCACATCGGTTGAACTCTACAAAATATGGCTTCGCTATCAAAAGCAACAACGCAGAAGCGATCAAGTTGAATCACCTATTATATATGGATGATTTAAAACTGATCGCCGCAACCAAAAACCAACTAACGCAAATGCTTAAAATTGTAGAGGAGTTCTCCAGGGACATCGGAATGCTGTTTGGACTGGACAAGTGCCGCACCCTTAATATCATCCGGGGAAAGCTCGAACAAAGCGCACACGAGATGCAGGACGGCCAGGAGATCGAAGCAATGAGCAAGGGAGATACATACAAGTATCTCGGGATGAAACAAGCTCAAAGGATAGACCATCGAACAATGAAGACTGATTTAACGAATGAATTCATCAAGAGAGTAAGACAAGTAGTGCGAACTGATCTTAACAGCAGGAATTTGTTTAAGGCCCTGAACACGTATGCGTGCTCTGTACTCAGCTATTCGTTCGGAATAGTGAATTGGACCAACACGGACATCAACAACCTGCAACGAAAAGTTAGGACACTACTGACAAAAGCTCATAAACATCATCCCCGTAGCGCCGTAGAAAGAACAACTCTGCCACGTCAACTAGGAGGAAGAGGATTGGCAGATCTCAGCAAGCAATTGGACCAACAAATATTAAATCTGCGTAATTATTTCTACAGGCAGGCCAACAGCTCCACACTACATAGGGCTATATGCGGAGCAGACGTCTCAACACCGCTACGTCTGACGGAACACGAGCGTCAAAATCACCACCGAACCGACAACGATAAACTACAGAGGTGGTTGGGGAAGCCGCTGCACGGGAGACATCCTAATGGGGTTAACCAGGAACATGTCGACAAGTTAGCGTCGAACTATTGGCTGACCTCGGGACGAATGTTCCCCGAGACGGAAGGCTTCCTACTGGCCATACAAGATCAGGTTATACCAACTCGCAACTACCTAAAATTCATTGTAGGAGATGCATCGGTAGTGGATGACAGATGCAGATACGGGTGCCCAACTTCAGAAACAATCCAGCACATAACAGGAGGATGTCAGATGTTCGCATCAACGGAATATAAGGAACGACACGATTCGGTTGCCAAGATCTTGCACCGGGAACTGGCGGAAAAGCTGCTGCTTGTGCAGACAGAAAGGGTCCCATATTACAACTACACACCTGAGCCTGTTCTTGAGAACAGCAACTACAAGATGTACTGGGATCGTACAGTTCTGACTGATCAACGAGTTGCCCATAACAGACTGGACCTTATAATAGTTGATAAAATTTCTAGGAAGACAACTCTGATTGATGTGGCCATCCCGAACAACAACAACCTGCGTGTGAAGCAAGTCGAGAAGATCGCGAAGTACAGAGACTTAGAAGAACGAATTAGAAGGCAATGGGAAATGGAGAACGTCCAGACGATTCCAATCATCATGTCAACAACTGGTGTTATACCAAAAAGTTTGCTGAGAAACATCAAGGAGCTGAATCTAACTGATAGTCTTTACAGGTCCATGCAGAAAGCGGTACTACTTGCGACAGCCCGAACCGTCAGGAAATTCATGGGGAATGCAGGATCGTCCAAGAACATCAATGTCACCTAGGGCCCGATAACATGGCAAGGGTCTCGTCCGAGCCAGATCCTTTTGGTATCCGGGATGCCCGGGATCTGAGTGAATGTTCCCCGTAGAGGGAGTGCGAATGCCTTTTGGCTAAGTCGAGATAATAATAATAATAATAATAAGAAATCAACTTGCCACACCAGGTCCATACAATGTCAGTGCAAGCTGGATCCGCGAAGAACGCGAGATGGGCCGGAACTATAGCCAGATGCAACACGAGCAATTCACAACCGCTGAGGTCTCCGCAGTCATCAAGAATTCCCACAACTGGAAGGCACCAGGTCCAGATCATCTCCAAAATTATTGGATTAAGAAGTTGTGGTGCACGCATGAACAAATAACTACCTTAATTAATGAAGTCTTGCTCGATCCTCTGAAAATGCTATTGTTTCTTACACATGGTGCAACCTACCTGTTACCAAAAGACCAGCGGAATACGGATAACCCTGCCAAGTACCGCCCAATAACCTGCTTGCCTACGCTGTACAAGATAATCACATCTTGCCTTACGCAGCGAATATATGCTCACTGCGAGCGGAACAACATCATTGCAATGCAGCAGAAGGGCTGCTCGAAGGGAGCAATGGGATGCAAAGAGCAACTCATCATAGACTCTGTCATCTGCAACCAGGCTCATTCCAAGCAACGAATAACATGTATCAACGCAGCAGTAGGCTTTTTAAAAATCGTTTATTTGGGTAAACGCGTTACAAGGAGTACGGCTTCAATCTGTCTCTCGCGAATGTTATACAAAGTTTTTATAAAATCGTTTTTGCTGATGTGGCAGCTGTTCTTGCACTTCTTCTTTTGATGTATCAGGAACTTCTATGTACGTAACTCCTCCATCCTCAAGAGGCTACTTCAGAGATGAAAAGGACTGAAGTAGGCACCTTTTCTTCTTGTTCTTCTTTCTTCTTCTTTGAGTTCGTCGAACGTATCCAAAGCTTTCGGCATTTGTAGATTCCATACCCAATCAATATTATTATTATGGTTGTTATAATTATCCATAAAACCCAATTATTATTTGTTTCTTGAAATTGTTCCATGACAACTGGGCTGATTGAATCGATGTGTTTTCGGAGAGTATGCAGTTCGTTGAGAGATATATTTTTTATATGTAGTTTTCCAAAACTTTGGCTTTCCTTTGTCATACTAGTTTTAATTGCGGGTAGTATCAAGGAGTGCGTCTTGCTGTTGGATTTTTCGTTGCTATATATAATTCCATTGATTTCAATTTTACAATTCGTTGGTAACCAGATAAGGTGCGGAGTTTGCAATACGTGGTATTCAGTATCCTTGCAGGTTGATTTTATTTTCATGTTGTCCTTTGGGATCACGATTATGAACTCGTCGTTAACTTTCTCTACTATTTGGTTGTGAATTTGTATCTTGACCATATTGCAGCTTGATTCTTCTCCAGTGATCAGAGCAGTAACGCAATCTTCTTTGGGGTTGGAAATCAGGCGTTCTTGAAGGCAAATGTGAGTTCCGTTGACTCCTTCGCAGGGGCTATCCATATACTGGTAGTTGGTGTTGCTCAGAGCCAAGTAGGGTTTTAGTGGTAAAATTATGGAATTGTCCGATGAGGGGATAGGATATAAGTGATAATATTTGAATTTATTTGGGTGGACCAAAGGAACATCTAAGGAGAATATTATTTGATTATTTGAGATAAAACAGCTTGTTTTTATAACCGAGTACCAGTCGTATAGACTTAAGTCAACAATTTCGTCAGAAGAATAGTGTGTATTTAGCTCTTTTAGTATTTCTTTTAAATCGTCAATACTTAGAATGTCCGGGTGAATTGTGTGCAAATGGGAAAATGTTATAGCATTTTCTAAATTATCGATAAAAGTAATAATGACATTTGCATTGATGAAAATTTGATTTAGTATGATGAGGTATACGGTATACTTGTAGAAAATATCTGTTTCATGTTGAACTCGTTCATAGAAGCGTTCCGTATACTCTGAAATCTTTTGTTGATTATTAATTATTGTTTCTATCGAATTGCTGTAATGGTCAATCAACTTTTTAAATAGTGAAATTTGGTTATTAGTTTGCGATAAAATTTTCTGTTGGTTATTTTCGAGAGTGCGTATAGCATTATCGTATTTTACTCCATCATTCGCATCGAGAGACCCTGTAAACCACTTGTTTATGGTACCAAGGATATTAAAAAGGCCGCGTTTACTACGTTTATTAAAGCTTATACCCTTTATCTTATTCTCTACTTCTAAAATTAGGGGTTTTAAATTTTCGTAATTATTTCTTAAGCTAGATGTGAAAACATATTCTGTCTCATTAAAAATGGATTGATTGAGATTATTATATATAGAAATTAAATTTTTCACTTCGTTCTTTAGCGGTTTAGTTTGCACATAATGGATACAAGTATGTTTTTTAGTTATTATCTGAGCATTTCCTAATTTAAAGGGTAAAATGCCCGGGGTATCTTTAAGGTCGTTAATTTTTACTTCCAGCACTAGTGCTTGGGATGTCAGGGTTAGGATTATCAGGAATGTCGGGAGGTTCGTCATCGTTTTTCGATTTGTCATCCTGTAAGAGAGATTGATTTGGGAATTTCCTTGGACGTTTGAGGTTTTTCTTATGTACTATTTTGTTAGGTAGTTTAGCTTTAATACCTAGATCTTTAACAATTGTTACCTTTTTGAAACGAGGTTTGATTTTTGATCGAAGGGGGTTCTTTTCAAAGGCGGTGGCATTTTCTCTATAGGATATCGGATCTTTGCGTTTTTCGTTGCGCTTTCGGATGACCTTTTCTTTCATACTTTGACTAATTTGATGAATTTTGTCATAAAGTAAGGATATCTTGTTTTTGTGTTCATTTATATATTCATTAATCAACATTTCGGCAGTTGTATCGAATGCATTTACACTGTCTGTGTGGCCGCTTACAACGTCAAAAGGGGTTTGCTTAGTAACAGAATGAATAGTGTTATTGTACGCTAAAATGGCATAAAGCATAAGCTTATCTATGCGACTTTCTTTGTCTGACAATCTTAGGCATCTTATATGCTCTATGAGGGTGGAATGTAGACGCTCAACTAGACTGTTACTATTGGAATTATTCGGTGTTGTGAAATGGATGTTAATATTGTGTAATTTTATAAAGTCTTTTAGGGTGGTATTATTGAATTCGGTGCCGTTGTCGCACACAATTGTCCGTGGTAACCCGTGGTGAGTTGCAAATTGTAAAAGGCAGTCAATAGTATTTATTGCTGACGCTCCTGTAATTTTATATGCTTGCGCATATCGCGAGAACGAGTCTATTGCGGTCAAAAATTTTTGATTTTCCATCTGAAACGTGTCCAAATGTATAACTTCGAATGGCTTGGAGCTCGTGGGTGTTATATTAAATTTCACTACCGGGGGATTCCTATCATATTTAGATAACTGGCAGATATCGCAGTTGTTTATGTATTTTTCTACATCGATCTTAAGTTTAGGCCAAAAATAGCGTTTTTTGAGAGACATTTCGGTTTCGTTAATGCCTCTATGGCATACTTTGCCCTCGTGATGGTATTTTAATTTTTCTTGTTGTTCTTCGTAAGTAATAACGTCGTCTAAATATGTTGGACTTTGAATAAATTTGAAAGAAGAGTTTTGAAAAGTTTTGCGAACAATATTAGAAAAGTCAGGAATTATTTCAGGTGTCTTAAAATATAGGCAATAAGTTTTTTTGTGTTCTACATATTCTTTAATAAAACTAATAACTTCTGGTTCCAAATTTCTTAAAGGTAGTGACACTGTTATTCGTGAATTTTCGTTAAAAGGTCGTGACCTAATTACGTATCTACGTATCATTTTGTCATTAGAAGAAACAATAATTTGATTTTTAAACGAATTAACGCACTTTTCGGTTATTGGCATTGTAAAGACAGGGTGTTCTGCTGCCGTGTGGACAGTTTCATTTGTGTCTGAGTCATTTTGGGTATTTTTGGTGGCGTTTTCAGTTTGTAGAAACTGTGAGTGGGTGTTATTTTGAGCGGGTTGTTGGTTAGCCGGTCTAATTAATATGTCGGAGATTATATTAATTTTTGGTCTTGATTTTGCTTCTGATTCATCAGAAATTTGTCCTAAAATTTCACTTAAGTCTTCACTACAAATTTCAGGTAGTTCTAGGTTATCTAAATTTTGTAAAAAATCGTTAATTTCATCATCAGAATCTCCAGAATGTACTATTATTGATTCGTTTTCTGCCACTTTTTCTATAGCATTTATCTCTATTCGAGAAAGTGCATCAGCATTTGTATTTGCTTTGCCCTTTTTATAAACTATGTCAAATTGGTATTCTGAAAGTTTAAGTCTCCATCGTGTAAGGCGTGATACGGGGTCTTTAAGAGAAAATAAATATATGAGAGGTTTGTGATCTGTAACAATTTTGAATCTATTTCCGAAAAGACATGGCCGAAAGTAGGTTGTTGCCCAGATGATCGCGAGCAATTCTTTCTCAATAGTCGAGTAATTGAGTTCTGCCGGATTCAATGTCCGCGAAGCATATGCTACGGGTAGGTCGTTGCCTACGGGGCCTTGTGAAAGGACGGCGCCCACGGCGTAATTTGACGCGTCTGTAGTTAAGTTAAATGGCTTGGACAGGTCAGGATATTGTAGAATTGGATCATTGGTAAGAATTTTTTTGCAAAGATTAAAAGATTGAAGGAATGCATCATTATGGATTATTTTTTCGCCTTTTTTCAGACATTTAGTCAATGGTTTGGTTATTTTTGCAAAATCCTTAATGAACTTTCGGTAGTATCCTACAAGTCCGAGAAAAGATTTGATTTCTTTGACAGTTTTGGGTATAGGAAATTTCTGAATTGCCTCGACCTTTTTTGGGTTAGGTTTTACCCCTTGTGGAGTCACGATGTGCCCCAGGAACTCTACTTCTTTACGAAGGAATTCCGATTTATCCGGTTGTATTTTTAAATTATATTCTCGCAATTTTTGAAAGACTAATTTCAGATTATTAATGTGTTCATCAAGAGAGGTCGAAAATATGATAATGTCATCAACGTAAACTAGGCACACTCGTCCTTGTAAGTCGCGAAGGACATCGTCCATAACCCGCTGAAAGGTTGCTGGCGCGTTTTTTAAACCGAACGGCATTCTAGTGTACTCGTAGTGTCCGTTGTCAACAGTGAAAGCAGTTTTTGGAATGCTTTTAGGGTCCATCTCAATTTGGTGGAATCCCGACGCTAGATCTAAGGTGGTAAAATAAGAGCATCGACCTAATTTATCTAATATTTCGGTGATATTGGGGATGGGATACCGATCGTCAATGGTAATTTCATTGATTTTTCTATATTCTACGACGATACGCCACTTTTTCTCGCCTGACGCATCTTCTTTCTTGGGAACAACCCAAATCGGGGAAGACCAAGGACTGGACGAAGGACGTATTATTTCGTCGTCTAATAATTTTCCAATTTGTCTTTGTACTTCGGATTTTAACGCGTAAGGATAGCGATAAGACTTTACGTGTATGGGGTCTTCGTTAGTTGTCTTTATCTCGTGCTTAACACGGTTTGTAAAAGAGAGTTTTTTCTCTGAATTATGAAATAGATCTGAATAATTTCGACAAAGTTGTAGGACCTTTTGTCTTTCTTTCGGATTTAGGTGGTTAGTTCGAATAAGGTCTTTTACGTCAATATTAGGATTTTTGTCATTATTGTGAGGTGTATCGACTATTTCCTCGATATTAAAAAGAAAATAATCATTATTTATTTCCTCGAAAATAGGTTCTGGGAACGGTTTGTCTAAGCGCAAGAGTTTTGTTTCATTAGAGTGGTTTTGTATTTCAACAATGACGTGACCATTTCTTGCAGTGGTCAGAGTTTCTGGAATAAAACACTTGGGAAAAATCTATTTTTTATGTATTATCACGTCGCCTGTCTGCTTGGAAATAGGAATTTTTGCAAGGCACGGATTTACAAGAAGTGAAAAAATATGAGAACCTTTATTATGCTTGTAGAGAATTTGAATGCAGGTGTTGTCGTTATAAAAAATATTATTTTCAAAATCTGGTTTTAATTTTAAGCGTTTCATGTCTTCAAAACCGATTAACCCGTCGAAAAGTCATGAAAATGAAATAAATGGAATGTAATCCGATCGTCTAAACCAATCAATTCATTTAAAGGTATATCTGCTTTGAAACGGCATCTATTTACACCATTATAAGTTTTTATATTAAAATTTTCGTGATATATTTTGTCTGCGAAATATTTTTCTGCGAAATATGGGGATAGAATAGATTTTGACGCGCCTGTATCAATTAAAAGTATGAATTTGGGTTTATTTGTCTTTATATAGGGTAAGGTACTGTCACTGTCATAGTTGTTTATTTCGATTGTCGTCATTTTTCGGGTTCTTCGAGACATAATTGGTGAAAATTTGGGTCATTTGGAACAGTAGTTGCTCAACAGAAATTTCTGAGTTTCCCTGATTTTCTTGATAATTTTCCGTGAAATTATACTGATTTTCGTATTCAGCAGCTTCCGGATAAAGCATCTGTTCAGAATTTTCGTAATAATTGTTATAAAAATATGAGTTGTCTATATCGGAATAATAGTTCGAGGGACATGCCTGCTCATCATAATAATTTTAAAAATTGACATTTTGACATTCTTGTTTATATTATGTAGTTCTTCTGATGCAAAATTTCGTGGGCCTGTACTACGGAAAAAGTTTGGTACATATCTTGGTAAGGTTTGGGGTGGCAAGGTGGGAACTCTGGAAGTTGTCGACATCTGTGTTGGTACTTCGTTAGGAGTTCGTCCTGTCGGTTTAAAAACATTCGTCTGGGGTGGTCTTGTGCCAAAGACTTGTTTGTTTGTGGGGAATTTTTGTTGTGCCATTTTAAGTTTGGTCTGATGTTAGTTATTGGGCCTCTGGGAAATTGTTGCGATTAAAAATTTGGGAATCTTTGGGGTGGAATATTTGGCAATTGTTGGTTGTACTGGAAAGATGTGGTAGGAATTTGGAAGTTTTGTTGAATTGGCATTCTAGGACTTTGAAAATTGGGCATAAAATTTTGGGAAAAGTTGAAAAGTTTGGGTTTCTTACTTGTGGTGGTCTCTGAGGTTTAGGAAAATTACCGGATGGACCTGATGGTTGTGGAATATTAGAAAGTAAGCGATTTTGGGCATAAAAGAAATTTTGTTCCTCGATTACCAGCGCTATAGCATTTTCTAAGGTATCTGGATTGCGGATTCTAATAATATCTTGTAATCGTCCCGTTAGTCCTCTAACAAAAGTTTTTCGAGCTAACTGTTTGTAGTTATTTAAATGCAAAATTTTCTCATTCCTAGTTAAGTTACTGGAATTTAATTTGGAAATTATTACACTGTGCGCGTCTTGGATTCTGGCTCCAAATTGCACGGGGGGTTCATTTTTGAAAGGTCTTAAAATTATTAAATCTTGCACAAGGCAGTCTATATTCCTGTTGTCGCCAAAAGTTAGACGGAGAGCGTCACGAATTTCTTCCCATGTTTGTAGTTCAGTTCTAGTTCCTATTAAAACTAGAGCCCTACCTGCTAATTTTCCTATTACAGCTTTTAACAAGAATTTATTTAGTGGGTCATTTAGGACACCTCGATTCGAATATGTTTCGATAAGATAAGAGCAACTATCAATAAAAATTTCAAGAGTATGTTGGTCGCCTGAAAATTGGGGAATACTTTCTATATACATTCTAAGCAATTGATAATTTATTTGTCCATTTTGTGGTTGTTGTTGCCTTTGTTGTTGTTGTTGCTGTTGTTGATTCATATTTGGTCTAATATTAACTTGTCCAAAACGAGTACTTAGAATAGCAAGGTCTGTGTCGTGGTCAATACCAAGCCTTCCTACGTTTTCGTTTTCTGATTCGCTATCAGACATAAATTTGGTTTATTTTTTGAAACAAAATAAAAGTGAAGTGAAAACTTAAATGGAAATGAGAGAAAAGTAAAGTTATAAAATGAACCCTCTATCACATCGGTTGAACTCTACAAAATATCGCTTCGCTATCAAAAGCAACAACGCAGAAGCGATCAAGTTGAATCACCTATTATATATGGATGATTTAAAACTGATCGCCGCAACCAAAAACCAACTAACGCAAATGCTTAAAATTGTAGAGGAGTTCTCCAGGGACATCGGAATGCTGTTTGGACTGGACAAGTGCCGCACCCTTAGTATTATCCGGGGAAGGCTCGAACAAAGCGCACACGAGATGCAGGACGGCCAGGAGATCGAAGCAATGAGCATGGGAGATACATACAAGTACCTCGGGATGAAACAAGCTCAAAGGATAGACCATCGAACAATGAAGACTGATTTAACGAATGAATTCATCAAGAGAGTAAGACAAGTAGTGCGAACTGATCTTAACAGTAGGAATTTGTTTAAGGCCGTGAACACGTATGCGTGCTCTGTACTCAGCTATTCGTTCGGAATAGTGAATTGGACCAACACGGACATCAACAACCTGCAACGAAAAGTTAGGACACTACTGACAAAAGTTCATAAACTTCATCCCCGTAGCGCCGTAGAAAGAACAACTCTGCCACGTCAACTAGGAGGAAGAGGATTGGCAGATCTCAGCAAGCAATTGGACCAACAAATATTAAATCTGCGTAATTATTTCTACAGGCAGGCCAACAGCTCCACACTACATAGGGCTATATGCGGAGCAGACGTCTCAACACCGCTACGTCTGACGGAACACGAGCGTCAAAATCACCACCGAACCGACAACGATAAACTACAGAGGTGGTTGGGGAAGCCGCTGCACGGGAGGCATCCTAATGAGGTTAACCAGGAACATGTCAACAAGTTAGCGTCGAACTATTGGCTGACCTCGGGACGAATGTTCCCCGAGACGGAAGGCTTCCTACTGGCCATACAAGATCAGGTTATACCAACTCGCAACTACCTAAAATTCATTGTAGGAGATGCATCGGTAGTGGATGACAGATGCAGATACGGGTGCCCAACTTCAGAAACAATCCAGCACATAACAGGAGGGTGTCAGATGTTCGCATCAACGGAATATAAGGAACGACACGATTCGGTTGCCAAGATCTTGCACCAGGAACTGGCGGAAAAACTTCTGCTTGTGCAGGCAGAGAGGATCCCATATTACAGCTACACACCGGAGCCTGTTCTTGAGAATAGCAACTACATGCTTGTCCGGGGGAGGGGGGCAATTACTATTATTTTTTCTCAACTCAATATTACCGTCGCTTGCGAGATTATATCCAGGAAACCTTGGAAAGAAAGCATTTGGTTTCAACAAGATGGTGCCCCACCACATCACGCTAGGGCAGTGCGTGAATTGTTGAATATTGTTTTTCCTGGGCGTTGGATTGGAAGAAGAGGTCCAATGGAGTGGCCACCTAGATCACCCGATCTGACTCCATTGGATTTTTTTCTTTGGGGATATCTTAAGGCCGCATCCGTATCCGAAAAACTCAACTTTTCGTCCTTGTACCATAAACTACGACACGTGGACACATAATATGTCAAAATACAATCAGGTAAAAAAACTTGGGAAAATTTGCAAGGTACCGGCAAGGTATAACGCGGCTACTTGGACGTTAACTTTGACCAGAAATAAACTATTGCTGATAGAAAAAAGTTGTTCAGACAAATATCATAGGTAATTTTGTATTCAACAATTTTTGTTAAGAAAATTTCGCGCTGTCGTTAGTAGAAGAAAATATATTAGATGTGAAAAAAATTTGCAAACCCTTTTTTCTCGATTATTTTCTTATAACTTGTTATACATATATGCAAAATTCAAGTAAATGTCAAGAGAACAAATTTGCAGAGCACCTTTTTTCCTTCGAAAATGGTATCGGCTATATTTTTGGTAAAATTAAAAATACAGCTGTTATCCGTGAAAAACTAATTTACTCCAAAAGTCAAGTTGGCGGAATACCTGCAAGGTGTTGATGGTCGAAAATTCGGATTTAAGCTTTCTATATAATGTACCATCGATGAATAAAAAAAATTTCTTACCCAATGGATTGCAATATTAAACCTTTAATTTAATGTACTACAACTCGAAGCGACTCGAAAAGGGACACACCATGGAATATCATCAGCCCATGGAATGCTGCCATCGAATACCATGGATTACCATCGAATACCATGGATTACCATCGGATACCATGAAATACCATCAAAGACCATGGAATGCTGCCATCGACTACCATGGAATACAATATACCCCTATGGAAAATTTATAGTATCGCCACCGGGCGAGCATAAAAGGAAATCATTATCGACACCGTGATCGATGCTACGCGATAGAAAGATATATAAGTCTTTAATAATTACAATCACGCTCAGTCAGAGTCTTTATCACTTGAGATTGACCCTAGCAGTTATAGTATCCAACACACCAATGACGGATTAGTCATGGGCCAAATACCAGTAACCGTTGAAGATAACGTATTATGTATTGGAGATGAAAAAATCAGGTAAAGAGTTAGATTAAAACATTGTTAATACAATTTTAAGGAAACATCAGTTTTAATGTAATAATTCTATTGACATGCTCACAACAATTCTTTCCTTTTTATTGAGAAGTATCTTGGCATGGAGGATTTACAACTTAACAAGCTATATATGATAAGAATATTACTTGCGTGAATTTTTATACAAGCAAATGAGCTATTATGTACTAAATTCAAATTATTAAATCTATTTTTACCAAAAACGTTACGTTCCCTTTCATTTATGATATCTGTGGGATGATTTTTGCAACGAGATTTTGCACTTCGCCACCATTATAGATATATAGATTTTTCGAATTTTTGTATATTATCTGGAACTTCTCAATGTTAATTTCCATAAGTTTCTGTGACAAGCAAGATAGTATAAGACGGAGTAAAGATTATTCAAGAAAGGCTTAGAAACATGTAACATTGTGAATATTTTAAAGATTACTTCTACACTAATCCATAATTTTTAAAATATAATCTAATTTCCCAGCAAGGTCTCGATTTGTATTTTTATTGTCCCACGTTCTCCATTTTAAATTGAAGCGTTAATCCTGTGCCACCTCGAGGAATAAAGTTCTACTAAGAATTCTTGTATAAATAAGCGGAAAAGTTTTTAAGCAGTAATCTGTTTTGCGAATATACCTACTTGTGGATTTGCACTTTTTTATGAAATGTGTTTTAATCATAGATGTCGCTATTTTGCCATTTTATCGTTATAATTCTCTCTGAGAGTGGGGAGGGATAGTTTTTGGAATAGGCCATTTTTTTCAAAATTTGGTGACGGATGTCTACTTGACGACATTATTTATTTTATTCACAAAAATGACAAATCACGGCCAACTAAAGAAAAATTCCATCAGGTACCTCGTTTCAATGCGCATATTAAAATGAGTACTTTAACATGGGGGACCCTGTACATTTAATTGTTAGGCTAACTTTTAGTTATTTCGTTACGACAAAAACTTGAAATGAACTGAACAAATTTGTTAGTCGCAGCGAGTAAAAACTGTTATGGTTCCACATTAGAAGTGAGAATTATACAGGAGTGTAAGATTGAATAAAATATTTGTAAAGAGTATCGGAGAAAGAGTTAAAAAGATGCAACATTATAAACGTTTCAAAGATTACTTCTGCACCAATTTACGATTTTTTTAAATATATGATCATAATCCCACCAAGGATTCTATTTGTATTTTCTATTCTCCAACGTTCTCCATTTGAAAATGGTTGATGTGCTTATCTTATGTCACCTCGAGAATAAACCTTTTACTAATAATTATTGTATAAATAGGCAAATAAGTTTTTAATTAATTTTATCGTTATAATAATTGTCTCTGGGAGTGGGGATGGGTAGTTATTGACAGGCAATTTTTTTCATACTTTGGTGACAGATGTCTACATGATCAGAGTATTTTAATTAATCCCAAAGATGACAACTCCTGGAAAACTAAAGAAAAATTTCCATCAGTTACGTCGTTTAAATGCGTATATTAAAATGAGTACTTTAACAAGTGGAACTCTGTAGTACTTTTAATTGTTAGGCTAACTTCTAGTTATTTCGTTACGACAAAAACTTGAAATAAACTGAACAAATTTGTTTTTCGCAGCAAATAATAGTGTATTATATACTTAGCTACGCGCCTCAGGATATAAAAATGCTCGGTCAATAATGGCCTTCTCAACCGAAGTGTATGTATATAGAATTTTTTTACTACTAACATTGAAATATTGCCATATTTTACATATTTCAATAGATTTAGCCTGGGAGTTCAGTTCTCAAGCTGACAAAATGAAAATAATTATTAAATGTCATATAGAAAATGTTTCATTATTTACCTAGGTATTTTTTATTATCATTATTTACCTAGGTAGAGAAATATTGCTTCTCATTAGAGGAATGAGGTAAATAATGGTGATTTCTCAGGTTAGTAGTAAAAATAACTGTAATGGTTCCACAGTGTGACGAAAAAATTGGTTAAAGAAGACTTCGAATTTTGTGACAAGCTATCTAATTATAATAGAGTTTAAGATTAAATAAAATATTTGTAAAGAGTATTGGAGAAAGAGTTAAAAGGATTCAACATTTCAAACGTTAAAAAGATTACTTCTACACCAATTTACGATTTTTAAAATATATCAACCCACCAAGGATTCTATTTGTATTTTCTATTCTCCAAGGTTCTCCATTTGAAAATGGTTGATATGCTTATCGTATGCCAACTCGAGAATAAACCTTTTACTAATAATTATTGTATAAATAGGCAAATAAGTTTTTAATTAATTTTATCGTTATAATAATTGTCTCTGGGAGTGGGGATGGGTAGTTATTGACAGGCAATTTTTTACATACTTTGGTGACAGATGTCTACATGATCAGACCAAAGATGACAACTCATGGTCAACTATAGAATTCGATCAGTTACCTCGTTTAAATGCACATATTAAAATCAGTACTTTAACATGGGGAACCCTGTACTCTTAATTGTTAACTTTTAGTTACTTCGTTACAACAAATGTGAAAAAAATGTCCATGGCCTACTCGATTTCACCGGAAAACACAACTTTTGTAAGCGTCCAGATAGAAAGACGGGACAAAGTGCGTTAGATGCAGGAGTTAAAACGACGCTGCGCCAAAATTTTTTTTTCCATGGCCCCATATGCCGAGGGGAAAATTATCGAAAAAATTTTTTTTTCACGGCACACTCGGTTTTACCAGAACATATACAACTTTTTTGTTTGGCGAGATAAAAATTTCGTTCCAGCGGCGATCAAATGGGTGGGGAGAAGGAACAAAAACCACGAGAGAGAAAATTTCCTCGAGTGTGGCAACAAGCCGGGGAGTATCCACCGCTAACGGGACGTGTATTTTTCGGAGGTGAATAACTTTCTTATTAATAGACATAGAGACTTCAGTTTTTTTACCGGACCCATATGCTAAGAGGAGAATTATCGAAAAAATTTTTTTCCAAGGCACACTCCGTTTTCCCAGAACAGATACAACTTTTTTGTTTGGCGAGATAAGAATTTCGTTCCAGCGGCGATCGAATGGGTGGGGAGAAGGAAGAAAAACGACGTGAAAAAAAATTTCCCCGCCTACTTGATTTTAGAGGAAACAGCATAAACTTTTTCATTTTCAGAGATAGAAAAAATCTGAAAAGTGCAATCTTACTTTCTCAAGAAACCCTATGTATTTGGCCTGAAAAAAATTTTCCTGCGCCTACTAGATTTTCGAGAAAACGCGCGCGACTTTTTTCGTTTTCAAAGAGAGACTTGACTGCTACTGAGATGAAAAGAGCACTGAAAAATAAAAAGAAAGTTACTTGAAAAATTTATTTCGTAGTTGTTTTGATTAATTAGAAAATATTGTTTTTCGCAAATCGCGACGAGCGAAGCGAGGAGTAATGGCCGACAGAGCCCATAGGCATCGCCAAAATTGCCGGCAAAGCCCATTCGTGTCGCCAGAATTGCCGCGCGAGGCCGACGGCCGAGTGCGGCAATAAGTCAAGTGAGAGCCGCACGAGGCCGAATGCCGAGTGTGGCGCCCAATGTGACGAGCGAAGCGAGGCCGAAGGCCGAGTGTGGCAACAAGCCGAGGGGTGTCCATCGTGAATGGGACGTAACGCCGCGAAGCGGCTGAACATTGGCGGCGGCTAAGCCGCCGCTATGACCACACCTTCGAGGTCCCCGCGCGAGTCAGACTAGAGAAAGTTGCAGCGGCGAGGATAAGGGCGGATTTTTCTAATTTGGGACGAAAAGGTACTGTTTGTATCGACTCTCTTTCGGCCGGGGGTAGGAGAGGGACTCCCGTATACGAGAATCGCAATTTCGAAGCTCGGACAATTCTCCTCGCTTAAATACGGCCGCCAGAAGCAGGGGTAAGGTGGAGCCCTTGAGGTGTGCGCTAATGAGGCAAATATGTTTTCGGGTAATACAGTGGCCCGTGAAAACTGTCTCGACCGAGAGCGCGACGGAAAGAATCCTTAAATAAAAAAAAATGTTCGTAGGACGGGTTGTACGATTAGAAACTATAAGCAGGCAATATAACGCCCTCTGGCGATTTTGACACGCCGTGTGCCGCAAGAGGTTAGATTTGCTTACACCTTCGAGGTTATGGCAGGAAGCCAAACCGCGACTTGAGGATGCATATACCGGGTGTCGACCTGTGGCTTTTTCGATGGTCGAAGAACTCGCACCTGTTGAATACCTGCAATTTCAAACTGGACGTATACGGAGGTCGGAATTTCAAGTTACAGAACCGGGAGCATGCACACCTGTTGAATATTTGCGTTTTTTGCAATTTTTTATTTTTGCTGCCAAAACAACGTCTCTTAGGTTATTGACGACTTTCAGACTGCGAATTTAGATGGAAATTTACGATGCAACATAACCTCGCAATTCTTTAAGCGGCCGTCCCCTGCCGTTAGTGATGCGGGGTTGTTGTTTGTTTTCATTGTAAGCAGATAGGGAGAGGAAAAATATGGACGGCAAAAATTTTTCATGGCTACCTCGATTTTAACAGAACAAGTGCAACTTTGCTATCTTTAGAGATAGAAGATCCGGGTTTCTTTTGTTGGGTTTCCAGGGTGAAATGATTGGGAAATGTAAAAAAAATTTCGTGGCCTACGCGATTTCGCCGGAAAACACAATTTGTGTGAAATGACGCTGCGCCAATTTTTTTTTATATCCTACTTGGATTTTTCGGAGGTTATCGAAAAAAATTTTACACGGACACAGAACAGATCTAACTTTTTGTTTGGCGAGATATAAATTTCGTTCCAGAGGCGATCGAATGGGGAAGGAAGAAAAACGACGTAAAAGAAAATTTCCCAGCCTACTTGATTTAAGAGGTAACAACCTAAACTTTTTCATTTCCGAAGATTTTTCTACGACTACTGGGTTTTCGAGAAAACGCGTGCTACTTTTTAATTTTCAAAGATAAAGACTTAGCCCTTGCGGAGATAAAAAGAGCATACGAAACTAAAAAAATACTCCCAGTGGCCTTGATTACTTAGTAAATATTGTTTTTCGCAAATCGCGACGAGCGAAGCGAGGAGCAATGGCCGGCAGAGCCCACCAGCCTCGAAAAAATTGCCGGCAAAGCCCATGGGTCTTGCCAGAGTGATCGCTTCTGAGCTGTTGCTTTTGATAGCGAAGCCGTATTTCGTAGAGTTCAACCGATGTGACAGGGTTCATCGCCATGCAGAACCACAGTGGTGAGTGAATCTCCTTGGTAAATCCCTCTTCGGGTGTTCATTGTGTCGGTCTCGATGTTACTGCTTGCGGTTCTGAGTTGTATCGTAGTGCGCCAGGTTGTCATAACGTTTTCTAAAAAGGAAACCGTATGATGATCTATTTTCTACAGCTTTAAGATACCTGTGAGCCACTCGTGAGGTACGGAATTAAATGTTTTTTTGTAGTCCACATAAGCCATGTAGAGGATTTGTTGCTTGGAGTGAGCCTCGTTGCAGATGACAGAGTCTATGATGAGTTGCTCTTTGTATCCCATTGATCCCTTTGCGCAGCCCTTCTGCTGCATTGCCATGATGTTGTTCCGCACGCAGTGAGCATATATTTGCTGCGTAAGGCAAGAAGTAATTATTTTGTACAGCGTAAACAGGCAGGTTATTTGCCGGTACTTGGCAGGGTTATCTGTATTCTGCTGGTCTTTTGGTAACAGGTACGTTGCACCCTGCGTAAGGAACAATTTTATTTTCAGATGATTGAGCAAGACTGCATTAATTAAGGTAGTTAGTTGTTCATGCATGCACTACAATTTCTTAATCCGATAATTTTGGAGATGATCTGGACCTGGTGTCTTCCAGTTGTGTTACCTTTTTGTTGCCCTTTGATTATAATTAATATATATTTTGAAATATGGCGAATGCAGCGGGATTAATCTGGAACTGTTTTATTTTTCTGTAGGTGACCAGTACTTATTTATTGTTGGGTTATAATAAAGATAATGGGAAGTTGGGTAAAATTGTCTGTATTGCTTTATTAATGGTTAACATTTAAATATGGAGGCTGTACCTACTAACAGTCAGCGATTAGTGCTGAGTTTCAGTCGATAATATGATTTGCCAATTGCCAATTATCTAATAGTTATCTTTTCTCTGATTGGTCCTACGCAAGAAGAAGTATGCCTTGTCTCATTTAGTTAATGCAAACTCTCGCCTTGATAAGGTGTGCTGAAAATAAATTATTGTTAATATTATTATGTTCTTAGTTTCCCGTTTAGTTTTACTTACCATGGATTTTTCCGGAAAGTATCCTTATAGTTGGTTGAATATCGACCTGGGAGGTCCTCTTTAAGTTTTTTTTGGGTTGGGCAACTTGGCCATGCCCCAGGTCCGGGGGCCTCTAATATCCCCCCTTCGTTGTGCTGGCAGGGTTAAATCTGACTCGTAGTCATCCCCATACCAGCTTACCTTTTTCATATATCCTTAAACCTAACTTAAACCTAAAGACAAACACAACACCCATGGCACATACCGTGGTGGGACTCGAACCCACGACGTACGGTGCCAAAGCGTGGGTCCAATCGAAAGACCCACTCGGACACCGCCGCCCCGTCCTCTTTAAGTGTGAGCGGTGATTTTGTAGATTATTGTTGCGTAATGGATCACTTGGTGATGAATTTTCACATTGTCCTTGTTTTCGTTGGTATTTTAACATCGTTGCTGGCTGATGACGGTTAGCGCGTGATTTGTCGAATTTTCTATAGTTTTCCCTACAAAATGTTAATCTTAAGCATTGGAAAAATACAAAATCGTTTGTTTACATTTGTCACGGAATATCAGGACTGTTAGCAATCGAGCGAGATAGTTATTTATTTTATATTAAATATCTACTTACCTTATTTGTTGGGTAGAACCTCGACGGTGGGATCTGTGGTCGCCGAATTGGTTTTCTTGGCGGAAAGTGTGCGAATGTCGACATTCGCGGATTGTTTTGGTCACCGGACATATTCGGTTTCGACGTCCTGCCGTGCCTTTCCTGGGCTCCGCCTCCGGTGCGCCGTAGCCTTCCTGCACGCGTTGTGCGCATGGCGTTAGCGGAAGTGCTGTGGTATTTGAATGTTGAGGGATGCGAATTTTTGGACACGTAAGCGTATTTTCTCACTTGTGAGTGCTAAAAAAATTGGGATTGAATATTCATGGGGTGAACGTGAATCCGAGTTGCTCTGCTTATTGGTTTGAGTTTATAACCAAAATGGTTGTTTGAGCGCCAGAAGCTTGAACTATTTAGTGGTTAAATAAAAAGCACATTTTTCTATTTACAATATATTTACAATTTGAAATCGTACATAAAAATGTTTACAATAAAGTTGGTAATTGAGCAGTGAATGTTATTGTTTACACTTAGGATTTATTACTGTTGAGAAGTAAAGAAAATACTGTGAAAAATGTTCGATCTTAAAAATACAAAATCAGAGATTTTCGACAACACTAATAGCACGAAAAGTTCACGTGAGCAATTAAATTCTTATTTACGAGCACTTCAAAAATTTAGACTATTGGATCTCATAGAGTACCTTGAAACCTTCCCAAATTAAAGCTGAGTAGTGGCCTCCAAGCTCCTTTTTCGTGGATTAGGACCTCGGCTAGGCCTCGAGACTCGAGCGGGTCGTGGGTGTCCGAGCTGGTGCTGGAAGGTGTGCTGACTACTCTAAGCCGGGTTGTAAGGTTGGTGTGCTGGTACTTAGTCCGCCACTGTCTCGCTTACGTGCTTCGTTCACGTACCGGAGTGCATGTAACAGAAAACCCAACGAACAGTCTCCGAAAACACTGCAGTCGAAAAATCGATGCTTTTACAAGGTTCGTGTTACCTAAGTTACTTAACAATAGCTATATAAAAGAAATTATGAGCAATCTGTACAGATTCGTGACTTAAAGTTTACTTATACGTTATAATCTCAAGATAAATTACGAGACGTAACTTTGACTTAATGACCGCCGACTATGAAATAGATTAAAAATTGATAACCAAAATGACCAATTATCTTGACTAAACCTGTCTTATAAATTTACTGTACAATATTTACAAAATAAAAGGTAACATTAATAAAATATAAATAGTTTGGCGACTCCCCCAGTCGATACCAAAACACAAGATGAAAAATATAACAGCCCGAAAGCTAGATAACCAAAGAAAAGAAAACGTGGTAGAGTCCACGTCAGTCTCGGGCAACTTAAGGGTTCGTTTCGCTACGTTTATGACCACAGCCTACGGCGTGTAACCCACAGAGAAAAGGGGCAACAGGTCTAGGTGAGAGTAGCTCAAGAAGTCGTCAAAGTGACGTTATTAATAAAAAATTATTAAAAATTGAGCGGCTACTCACCCAGACTGTGCTACCAGGGGTCCTCTCTGTGGTTCCACCTGCAGCAGGTCGCCGTCGAAACCCGAAAAATGCATGGAAATCGTCACTCCACACCTCAATACACGTGGTCTCAGCACATGTAATAAAAACAGAAAAACCCAAATTAACACCGCGAAAATATATGCACACCACGTACAGAACCACTTAAGCCGTCCGTGAGGCTGAAAGTTAGGCTTTGAAAAGAGTTTTCACACGGAAATCTTCTAGACAGAAAATCAAAACCGAACTTTCACCTGACGTGAGATCACCACGAGTCGCCGCTAGGGAAGTGGTCTCATGCCTTCGCCGGTTCTTTTTATAACCTCGCCTGCCAAATGATGACGATTTCCGTTTCCAGAACGAATTGGAAGGTTTGGGGAGCCAAATCCATAAAAAAAAAACAATCGGAAGTCGCCATTTAGGACGACGATGGCAGGCCAGGGTGTCAACTGTCAATTCTGCCAAACTTTTATCACTGATATTAGACTAGTAGAAACGTCGGAAACAAAGAGTGACGTTAGTACACGGACTCACCGTGGCGCTTAGTCAATCGCAAACTGAATAAAGTGAATATTATCTTTATAATTAAAGTCAGACAGTGATTACAACAATGTAACTGTTCTAGTAATACATAGCTTCAATCGATGAATAAAATTTAAACATTTTTGCAACCGCACATACCCTTTAATAAACAATTTGTTTGGTAACAACAAGGTAGGCAACTTATTAGGCATCCGCTTGTATAGGTGGTTGCAGATAGCAGGGCAACATTTTTTAAAATCGGTAGGTGTATACGGGGTGTGATGAATTAATAAGAATTAAATAATGCATTTAAACGCTGTAACGGAAATTAGATAAAATTTTCGTTACAAGTTCCTGAAATACACGTCGGGCTCTGTTTCCGGAGGAGGGGGGCCTCGTGACGTCAGTCCTCTTGCTGCCCACTTCCCGTTTCCGGATTTAATTTTTCACGTTCGGTTCGACTTGAGGTGTGAGTAACAATTTTTGGAAGTTGCCGAGATTGCGGCCCTATTTGGTAGGATCTGGTTCCAAGAGTTGTACAACAATTGTGTTTTGAGTTTTGCTGGTGAATTTTTCATGATTTGTTCACACAATTGTCGGCTGCTGCCGGATTTTCTCCACGCTCCACCACGTCGAACGGTGAGTCCGTCCTCCATTTTATTTCTTGGATTCAAAACCATCATGGTGAATCTCTTTGTAGAATAAGAAGATAATCAATCATTTGTGAACTGGATTTCCATGGGATCTGGTGCATAAATTACCACAAAGCCATCCGACATCTAAGTAAGTGATCTCTCGATCGGTTTGGTATGGTGTTATATAACGACATTTTTCAGGGCTTTTTCGTATTCTACGTATTCTTAGTGTTGCCTTTTTCTGCTTGACTCCGAGACTGCTACGACTCCTTTTTATCAACATTCGGCGAGTTGGAATCTTCGGCTGGCGTTCTGTCCTTTGCGGAACAATTTGGCGACTGCCTTGAGGGTGGTTACTGGGTACGTCATCTGGGCGAGTGGCTGGTCGTTGGTGGCATTGCTCCGAGGAGACCCAAGTACCGCGAAGGGGAAGTTCAGTCACCGGGGCCAACGTGGCTACATACAGCTAAGTCAATTATTAAGAGTTAAGATAATCTTGCGTAACAATAATTTCGCCCTGGGTTCCTGTTCACGTTTTTTTGTTTTGGTTACTTGTTTCACCAAAGTACCTGATTTTATTGTTTCTTAGATTATTTAGGTATTGTGATATTTTGAAGGTACATGTGATACTTAGTAGTAGTTAATTAATTGTTCATATTCCTACCTCTGTAGGTGGTCAAGGTTTTTGTTTGTTTCATAGCACCGTGCTCACGTGAGAACGGGTACCTACCCTACAAGAATTATTTAATACTACCTATACTGTGATTATAGCTGTGATAGAACAGCATTACCAACAACTTTTATAATTATTGTATTACTCCACCCAATATTTTCACTATTTAATTTAAATTAAACGTTTACTACTTATACAGATTCCTTTGATTGCGTAATCACCAAGCGATATACGTACCCACTCCATTTCGCCGCTAGAGCTGGCCAGTGGGCCGTTTGCACCTCTAGAGGGCCTCAAACGGCGCACTCAAAAATAAATTTTGTGCGGGTTACGACATACAGACTGGTCACCTTTGCTCTGAATTTTTATCAAAATATAAATAAACTCAATTTGTTTTAAGGCCATTTTAAACCAGTAACAGTTGTGGGAATTCTTGATGACATCGGTTGTGAATTGGTCATATTGCATCTGCCTATAGGTCCGGCCTAGCTCGCGTTCTTCACTGATCCAGCTTGCACTGACATTGCATTGACCTGGTGTGGCAAGTTGATTTCTCCAGAAACTGTCAACCTGTTCTCTGCTAGGGTAACTCGTATTTGTGGCATCGGCGCTAGAATTCAAAGTACGGTAGAAACCTTTTTGTGATCGTTCAAAGAGTTTGTTGTCTCGTTTCCTGTTGTTACTAGCCTTAACAAAAATTTTGTTTTAATGTATCAAGGCATTGTTGAGAAGTGATGTTCGCGGGGTCATGCCGAGAATGCACTAGGGTGCGGCTCATTACCGCCTGCACCGCCCTTTAGATCTTTCTAGTTCTAACTCCTCTGATATATTCCGTCACTTGTCCTATGTCTTTACGGAGACATTCGTGGTTCTGGTCTTGCACGATTCAACTCTCGGGCCTCCCAGATCTTGGGGCTCCCATTACAGTGATGATTGCCGTTGCGGCACAGTAGATTAACATGTGCATATGTTCTAATGTTGGTGCCACTGAAACATAGTTAGGCAAAATTCTGTTGTTCATAAGATTGAGCAAGATTGCAAGCTTCCTGGAACAATTTAATCTTGGTAGCGGTGGTCTGCTCAGTGAGTCTGTTCCTTCGTATCGTAATACTTCCTTTCTCAGCTGTATGTCTAAGCTTTCAAAGGGTTCTTCGTTAACAGATTCCCGATTCTGAGTTGTTCGTTCTGCAGTTTCGGCTTCTTGTTGTGGTCCAGGCTCTTGAATAGGGAACTTGATGATTTTTCAAAACTATTTTTAGACTATACCTAAGTGATAGTGAAATACAAAAATCGCATAAAAAATTTTTTAGCTATTGTTACTGAGATACGAATTTTATAATTTCAATACCTGTAAAATAACCGGTGACGTCACTTATGTGGATATCGAGTAGATTTTGCAACATTGTAAATTTATTTTTATATCTATGATTTTGAGATTCTTTTATTTAATGGGACTGGCAGAATCCTTATCGGTTCCCTTCCACAAATTGAAGAAGAAGTGCACAAGCTAAAAAGTTGTTTTCTGGTTATAACCTACATTATTTTTTTACCTCCCCCCAGCCCAGGCCGTAGGTTTCGATTATAAAATCCTCGTGGTTCATTATACTACTTACTGGATTATAATTACAAACATATTGATTGTCAAAATATTTAGTTGTGTTGCCAGTGTGATATGTACTTTTAACTTGAGTTCTTCTACTTTCCTAAAAGAGACTGTGAGACATGTGAGAATACGTTTCTAAATTCAAATTAAACATATATACAAGATTTACAGAAACAGAAGAACAAAGTGGTTAGAAGCTATAGGACGTAAAAATAATTTTTCCAATAAAATTGTTATATTTGTATGTGATGATAATTTTGATTTAAGTTATGTCTAGTTGACATTTTATTGCTTTGCATTTATATAATGCTTTTTAGCTAAAAGAAGACATGGAAAACTTTAGGCGAGGGAAACTTGTAGATGGTGGCAAGTTATTAAAACAACAATATTTTGTCCCACTTTTACGATACACCCTGTATGATTCTCAAGCCCACCTTCCTAAAGCCGGATACTTACCTTGCAGTTTTTATATAAAACTGTTTTTTTTACTTTCTGCCTGCAAAAATTAGAGAAATAATATGGCCGTCTTATTTTTCGCGTGAAGAACCTGTACGTACATGCATATCTTCAATTAAAAATAGCGAAGTGGTTCCTGAAAACCTTAATTAAACATTATATCAAACAAGGGGTGCACTGGCAGATCCCAGTTCTTACATATTTATTAGGAAAATGAGAGTGGTTTCTCTGAACATATTGATACGATTACATATTGTTAAGAATGCGATTTTATTCTAAGCAACGAGATATATACACCTCAAGAAAGAGAGCAGATAAAAAAAACTGTCTAGGTAAATTATGTTAAAATAAACATTGATTAGTAACAACTGCACTATTTACTTTATAAGTTCAAATTACTTCAATATACAGTAAAATCCGTGAATGGGCCACCTTTATTTTATAATTTGAGCACTTTTTGATACCTATAATTATACAATTATTATCTTTACACTGCCCGCGCCCGTAAATATCCCTCATACGCTCAGCCTAGTTCTCCCACTCCCGGGCGTCAATAACATTTCATTTTCGTAGCCCGGCGACCACACTGAGTGGATACACTTGTCTTATTCACTTTGACTACGCTTAAAAATGCCAGGGAATGTTTTCAATCTCCTTGGGAAGCCGCGCAGTCTAGACATTGCGCTTGAATGATCTTCTCGGCAACTTGATCTATTTCACAAACTACTGCATAATTTTTGGAACGAACATTGTATTCTGGGTATATTTTGGTTTTCGCAATATACCTTCCTGAGTGTCTCTTTAACCGCACATAACTAACAGCTGCATCACCATATCCTTCTCTTGTCGCACTGAAAGAAAAATTATACATTAGGTACTTAACTAATTAACAATATTGTTCTTTAGCCAACCTTTGTCTTAACTCCACGAATTTCTGCTGATGTATAGAGCTTGCTATTTGTATTTGATTAAGCTTTCACAAAATAAGCTTCCATTGTTGTATCACGTTCAAAATACGGCAGGCAATAATATTTTTTAATAGAAGATATTTGATTGAACACTGAATTTCCAAATGCAAATAATCATCTATCAGCATGCACTAATAAGGATATGATTATAGTTTGACGCTTGACAGCTACCGTGTAAACGGGTAAACTAGGATAACGCGGGATCGTTACACCCGAGGATTAGCCCCCGTCACCGGCTAGATCCCTCCCTGCGCAACTGGAGATCGCGGGATTGTCACACCCGTAGGTCTACCCCTGTCACAGGCCAAACCTCTCCATGCAAAACTGAGAATCGCGGGATCGTCACACACGTGAATCTGCCCCTCTCACAGGTCAGACCCATCCGTGCGTAATTATTATTATTATTATTATCGACTTAGCCGAAAGACATTCGCACTCCCTCTACGGGGAACATTCACTCAGATCCCGGGTATCCCGGATACCATTGATGTTGACCCTTGCCATGTTATCGGGCCTTAGTTGACATTGATGTTGTTGGACGTTCCTGCACTCCCCATGAATTTCTTGACTGTTCGGGCTGTCGCAAGTAGTACCGCTTTCTGCATGGACCTGTAAAGATTACCAGGTATACCAAGCTCTTTGATGTTTCTCAGCAAACTTTTTGGTATAACACCAGTTGTTGACACGATGATTGGAACCGTCTGAACGTTTTAGATATTTTCTAAAATTTATTTGTGGCGCAAACAGATCCATTTAATTTTTAATTGGGTTTTTCGCCACCAAACTGATTGAAAGACAACTTTTCAAGTTGACTCAAAAATGCATAAATTCTTAACACTGAATGAACGAAACTTTAAACGTGTAACTCAAAAAATAACTTCAACAAATTTGTTTTCTGAGCTTTCGGAGAATAAATCTTCCTCCTTTCTCAAAGATCATGTCACGTCAAAGTGAAATGATAGATTAATAAATTTTAGGTTAAAATGTCATGACAACAGAAACAATAGCCTAGCCACCTGCCTGATATTGTACCCTGTGTTATATCTAATTATCTATACTAACTTCTCTTTGAATAAGTGGCAATAATATTTTACTGAATTCCACTGAACATTCAGCAACACAGTTGCCCGTATTTCCTAGAATAAATGCAGATTCTTTAATTTTTCGTCTATTTCCTACTTCTTCTTTTAGAATTCATAAACTCACAAGAACCTTCTATTAAGTTTACCTTTGAAATTGAAAATAATAATCAATTACCTTTCTTAGATGTTTCTATACTGAAATCAGATAATATAGAAACTAGTGTCTATAGAAAACCAACACATACTAATAGATATCTCCATTTCAACTCCAATCATCATATTAGTGTTAAAAAAGGAGTAATTAAAAGTTTGTATGACAGGGCTAGAACGATTTGTTCTAATAACACAACATTTGAGGAGGAAATTAAACATATATAACATGTTCTTGAGAAGAATCGTTATCCTATTGAATTTGTTGAGCAAGTTTTTCAGGATTGCCAACAAAATAACAATGCTAATAGAATTAGAGAAATAAATCTGGTGGACCGACCAGTAAATTTAATAATTCCTTATATTCCTGGACTGTCAGATAAGCTAAAACGTACAGGCAATCGTTTTAATGTCAGAACAGTATTTAAAACCAAAAATACATTAAGATCGATGCTAGTTAAAACAAAACCATTTAACGTTCGTTTAAATGAACATAAAAATTATATCAGGCAAAATCAAATTTCGAAGTCAAAAATATGTGAACATTCCTTTAATAACAATCATAGGATATTGTGGGATAGTTCCAAACCAATTCTAAAAGAAGAAGTAGGAAATAGACGAAAAATTAAAGAATCTGCATTTATTCTAGGAAATACGGGCAACTGTGTTGCTGAATGTTCAGTGGAATTCAGTAAAATATTATTGCCACCAGGTGGCTAGGCTATTGTTTCTGTTGTCATGACATTTTAACCTGAAATTTATTAATCTGTCATTTCACTTGGACGTGACATGATCTTTGAGAAAGGCGGAAGATTTATTCTCCGAAAGCTGAGAAAACAAATTTGTTGAAGTTATTTTTTGAGTTACACGTTTAAAGTTTCGTTCATTCAGTGTTAAGAATTTATGAATTTTCGAGGCAACTTGAAAAAGTTGTCTTTCAATCAGTTTGGTGGCGAAAAACCCAATTAAAAATTAAATGGATCTGTTTGCGCCACAAATAAATTTTAGTAAATATCTAGAACAAAGGTATGGGCTTAATGTTTGCAATAATTTCAGATTATTAGAGAAGAAGTTCTTCAAATTATCTAACGCGAAAAATGGATTGACATATTTATATAAATGCAGACAAGCCGATATTATACCAAAAGGATTACGCCTAAAAGAACCTTTTACTAGTAGGAAATGTAGCAAAATATTGTTTAGATGTAGTATCATGCTGATAAGAGAAAGAATCCAGAACCAAAGAAGTAATATAAACAAATTATGGGGGGATATAAATGAAATACAGGAAAATGTTAGGGAAAGTGTATCTTTCTTTGATTTTAATTATATATCAAATTGTATCAGCATAAGCTATAATAGGCATTTTGATAGAGTCAAACTTAGACAGATTAACAAATTCCGAAGATTAGTCGAGGAAAAGCATAGTGAGGAATTCAATCAAATAGACAATGATTTTGTCAACAGAACAATAATTAATTTATCTAACAGAGAACTTACCATTTCAGAAAAGTTAGTTTTGGCAAAAGGGTTAAATTTTTCTGTTGTTGGCAACAAAATTTCTAAGCTTGACATAGTAGCATCGGTAGAGGAAACAGCTCAAGCATTACCTGAGGAATTAGGTCAAGAATTTCAAGCGTTCTAATAATGTCATCACTTACCGTTCCGATTTCTGCTGACATTTTAAGATGTGTGAGTATCAAAAAGCAATGTGACAAAACCGAGAAGGTTATAACTTAAATAGTAGAGTTTTCCCCCACTCCTTTCTTCAACTTGAAATACATTAACGAGTTCATTTATTTCTCCAGTGTTAAATAAAAAGTATTAAAAAGTGAGTGTTGTTTTTTTCACCTGTATCATGTATAAAAAAAATGAAAGTGTAACTTACCTTTTCTTTTCTTATCACTTGAGTTCCTTTCAGATAGTAACAATATTTCAAAATGTTGACGTTTTTTGCTTAGACACTGATAACTTGGATTCTTTTTTTAATGAAATTTAAGTTTCAAAATGTGTTTTTAGGTTAAGAAATGACAATCAAAATTGGTAAGTTATATGTTTATTAGGGAAATATAATAATTACATATCAAAATCAAAAAATTCTTGAATTTTTGTCATGAGACTGTTGGCTTGGGTTTCTTCTCGCGTTAATCTATCCATATTTTGTAGAATATTTTTCTTCCTGGCTTCCAGTTTGGTTAGCTGCTCTTTGAGAGAATTTCTCTGCACCTTTATGTCGCTGATCTTTCTTTTACAGAAGACGTTTGCATGTTCTTTAACTTTGTGTAAATAGCTTGTTGGACTTTGCTACCGGATTTGCTGTGTGTTGAAGAACTCTTCGTTACCTCCAACAGTCACATCACTGATGATACTTATGTTGTCATCCTCCCTCACATTTTGCAAAAGACATATTTTTCCCCTTGCCTTTACCCCTCTTTGCTGCCGTTAGATTCTTCGAAGTAGATGGAGCTGGTTGAGATGCGGGTTGAGGTTCGGGTTAAGTTTCTTGCCCTCCAAGTAAGGTAAATAAATCAACATCACCATTATTTTGGTTCAATGGCTGTAACAAGGAGAAAAATCTGAGTATATTTTTGTTTGATTTTTCAAATTAATACTGAAAACATTATGGGCAAATGAACGAATAGTAGCGATATTTTCTTTTTTCTTCAATAGTCTTTTTAATTATTATCTCATATTCCAAATAACCAATAACAAATCACTTCAACTAAATGAGAGAATAATTAAAAAATCACTAAATGATACATAAAAACGTTTAAAGATAAATAATATTTTTCATTGAACTTACAGTTATGATAATGTCTTGTAGTATATTAGCCCCACTGCACTGCATGATGTCAAGTTTCTATTTCACGAATTACTAAAATGATAAGTCACAGAACTGAAGAAAATTTTAACTGAATGCAAAGATATAGTGTAAAATTTTACCTAGCTTGCATTATTCTTGAGGGGACACCCAAGACCCAATCGAGTGTGTCGAAAAGCCTACCACACCAATCCACAGAGTGCATACGCTTTCCTCGTCTAAACGCGTAAGCGTGTTTCCCACAAAGGGGTTGGGCTTATCTCCTTAAAGGTTTGCTGCGCATGTGCAACTGGGTGGAGCTAACCAGAATTCCCGCTCCTCGGGCATGCTGATTTCAATGTTTACAAAACGCAGATGGCTGTGAGAAACCTCGTCGGCTCCCTCTTGCAGGATGTTTACAAAACACAGATGGGATATTTTCAACGAATGACCGCCAGAATCTTGAAATATAGCTGACAAAAATGAAACTACTTTTATTTTCATAACTTTATTATGTGTTAAGACTACACAAATACTATAGCTCCACAACTGTTGTTAGCTTTTTAATCCATTGATTTTCTGCCAACTTATGGATTAACTCAATCATCCATTTTAAAATCAAGAGCGAGGAACATGTGGCAATAAATAAACCACGCTTTCTAGGGATTGACCTGTTGTAACTTGCTGCAGCTCATTTAACGTTTTAGAAATTGGTGTAACTCACTCTGTATCAGCAACTGTACCATTTTCAAATTTCATTCGAAGTTTATACTGTTTGATATTACTTGGTATCTTTATCATTACAACTTCATCAGTGGTAGTTGTAGGAGTTAATGAAATGCAATTTAATGAATCATCCATACAAATAGCAACATCGTTTACGTCATACGGTTTATAGACATATATTATGTTATTGATAATCAGAGAATGAAGTAACAGGTATTCTGCGCTTAACATCATTTTCGAAAGTGTGACCCACTTAAGTTTTCTCTCTTTTATAGGAATCAAACAACAAAATGCCAATAAGGGCCTTTATTTAAGTAAACACTTACAACTTCTAGTAATCGATTAAGTATTTTTCTAACCAAGAATATAATTTTTTACAATTCCTAAAGCTACAATCCATTTTTATTTTCATTGTGGTGGAGACACATCGGAATGTCTTTTTCAAATAGCGGCACCTCTATCCAATTGTTTTGCAAATTTCCCACATCAACCACTTTATTGTTGATTATTTCACGTAGAAAACGTTCTTTTTGATGCCTCTTCACGTAAACTATGTGGACGTCTAGTAGAGCAGTTTGCAGTATTTCAACCAATTTATTGTACTCGACATGTCCGCTTGAATATTTTATTCCCAAAAAATTTTCTTCCATAACTCGCACGTGCCTCTTATTTAGATTGTTAAGAGACATAAAACTTTTTGGGGGAGCTATAACCATATGCATCACTTGTCCATTAATTTTAATTGTCAATTCCTTGGGATAAAACTCATTCTCCACCGAGAAACCTTGAATGTCGATTACAGCAATCTTCATCTTAACTTAATTCTCGAATAAAACTGTTGGTAAGATTCTGATGTCCCTGCATTTATATCCGGGATCTGTTTACATCATATAGCTTCTTACAGTTTCGCTCAAGGGCAAATACTCCAAGACTCTGTCATGAATAATGATGCAATATGCACGAGTCTTATCTGGAAATCCTTGAGAGCTCTCAATATCCAATTTAACATCAACAGTGCTCATTTTAATTGTTTCATTGCGATGTGAGCAGTCGACAACGAACAACGTCGCCCGGTCTCTAAAGTCAGCATAATTAAGTAGTGGGCTCTTATCGCGTGTATTCATAAAGCTTGGGTAGAAGTCTGTGTAATTATTGTAAACTTCCAAGTAATCCCTCTTGAAATCTTGCCGCAAGCGTTCAAACGGAAAGTATTCACCGTTTATTATAAGGCGGACGTCGGAAATATTTACGTGATCAAAGTATGTCGGGTCGGCTTTTGAATTTTCTTTGCGGTCGGTCTGAAAGCCGACAATAACAAACCTTGGGCTTTCCACTGTGGCAGAGGTTTTAACTGACCATATTTCTTTGGTTGCATTTACGGTTAGATTGGGTAATTCATGTAACTCCCATTTGCGAAACGGTATCAAGATGGGTTTATTACTCTTGAGGGCTTGCAATAAGTTATACTTAATTTTATCGTTTGGTATTATATGGTTTACTTTCAGCTCGATGTTAGTAATGACTACTTCAACCGTTAGATCTGGAGTTGTACCAGGTGTTTGTTCCAGCAATATAGAGTTTTTGTCATTTCGAGCTCGTGTTAACCGTATTGTTTGTTTACCAGAAATTGCATGTTGGTACTCGTTAAAGATGCCAAACAGGTGTTTAAGTGGAACTCTAAAACTGAACGTTGAATCTTTATTCAAAATGATTTTTTCCCGGGTTACCACCAACTCGAGGTGTGTTTTTCATCGGTGGGGTTAGATATGCTCTGATACTGCTTAAAATGCCGCGTCCCTCACAGAATCTACTTCTTGTCCGTTAAGTTCGTAGGATATAGAGTCGAAGAAGAAAGCCGCTGCATTATTGACTAATTCGCAAGTGCCTTCTCCTTGGGTAGGTTTTATTTCTCCTTTAATAAAAATTGCTGCGTCATACATTAACAGCCAAGCATCTCCCTGGTTAATTGTTATTTCAATGATGTCATTATTCATAAAATACTTAATGAAAGGATAGTAAGTACGGCTTTCTATGCGTTGGATTGACTCATCATACTTTGAACTTTGATACACGTCGAATACATTTGGTGTCAACGACATTATATCCAAGTGATTTTAAAATACTTATGCTGCCTAACTTGCGTTTAGTTTTCATTGTTGTAGTAACAAACCAAGCAGCTGCCTTTTCACCTAGTTTTGCGTCCTTAGACTTAACTCTTTGCCAAGCTTTATTTTCTAATATTCGATCGGTTTTATATCGATCCTCTAATGAGGAAGATTTCGAATATTCTATGTCGTGTTCCTTGCATGCAACGTCGAGAGGGTTTATGCCAGGGTCTCCCCTAGCTAATCTCTTGTTTAGCTTAGTTCCAGGTCCACAATATTGGTATCCAGGAATGTGCAATTCAACTGGTAGATTACTGATAAGGGTATTAACCAAACCGTCTCCTGTGAATGATAACATTAGACCGAATGCAGGTCTTTACACGAAAATACATTTATAAGTTTAAATCAGTAATTTATTTTCCCAAACTAACTTGAATTTATTCTTTAACTGTTCACCACATCAAAATATTTATATAATATCCGAGCGTGTTAAGATTTTACTTCAGAGAACCTCGGGAAAGTGTGTTTATATAAATGTTGTATAAAGTTTAATTTCGTATAATGAAACGCCTTTATTTCAGATCCGCTTGCTTTAATTCACCGCCAAACATTGGATTGTGGATGCCTGCGCGGGATAACTCTGAATTTTAAAACTCCTTCGTTTAGAATAAATATTTATGTTAGTATAATTTAGACCTTGCAACTGATGACTTATAAAAGTACCGCTATTTATGAATGGGTTATTATTCCACATTTTAAACAGAGTACGTTGATGTCTTTCATCGCTTGATCCAGTTACTTTGTGAGTCATACCGTTGTTTAATTATTCATAGCAAATAAAAATTTGGAAATCGAATTATTTGTTTTATTTACAACAGTTACTCAAAACACTGAAGGCATTTCCTTTAACAAAAATAATTATGAAGTATTTTCTACAGTAATTCTTTTTAGAATCCTTGTTTTCAGGACCCTCAGTTTTTTAAGGGCCCTCAGTTTTTAAGGTCCCTCGGTTTTTTAAGGGCCCTCAGTTTTTTTAAGGTAACTCAGTTTTTTTAGGGACCTTGGTTTTTCTTTTCTGAACATTCACATCGTGATTTTTCTACAGCTAAAGATTAATAAAACAAATTACAACAAGAGTATTTATTTGAAGTACACTCAGAATTCCTCATTTTCAATCCCCCATGTTAATTACATCTTTTTAATCCCCCCATGTTAATTTCCCCATTTTCCAATGGAAATTTCCACTATTTCAAACTGATTGGCCTTGTGGTTTTTTCCCATATCCAGTTGTCCTTTGTAAGCCAGCCAGTATTTTTCACTAGAAAAATGTTCGAGGCACGGTTTGAACACCTCCGTCACTCTGCCAGGCAAGAATACGACACCATGCTTCAACTCCAGCAAAATAGTCTTACCGAACGTTGTTTGCACCGCCTTCCCAGAGAAAATTTTCATTGGCACACTTTCGCCCAATTCCACCAACTTTACCGTCGGTTTCTGAGACAAGCAACCAAATTTGTTGATGGTTTTCAAATCCATTTCTTTGCTGCAAGCCATCTTAGCTCAACTCGGCTACTGAACTCCAAACAGCAAACTTTGTCTTTTATCAAAGCTAAAGAAGTGGGAGGGATGTTAGGAAATGACTTTCCAGGAAACCCCGCCCACCCAAAATTCCCAGAAGCCACTCTGATACACTTTGACCTTTGACTTCTAAGCCCCGTCCCCTGACCTTGAAGCGATTAAACCTTGAAAGTGATTCTCGGAAATTAACCTTGGCGCCATCCTCGGAAACCACGCCCCTTGACCTTGAACACCAATTCCCAGAAACGTTAACCTTGAACCCCTATCGTGACTTCGCAACAAACAACGACCTTGGCGGCCATTTTGGACTGGGCGCCGCTTTCACTCACTACTACCCTTCCCTGCGCAACTGGAGATCGCGGGATTGTCACACCATGTCTGCCCCTGTCACAGGCCAAGCCTCTCCATGCGTAACTGGGAATCGCGGAATCGTCACATCCGTGAATCTGCCCTCTCATAGGCCAGACCCATCCCTGCGTAACTGGGGAGCGCGGGATCCTCACACCCGTGGATCTGCCTCTCTCACAGGTCAGATCCCCCCTGCGTATTTATTATTATTATTATATCGACTTAGCCAAAAGGCATTCGCACAGATCCCGGGTATCCCGGGTCTCAAAAGGATCTGACATTGATGTTGTTGGACGTTCCTGCACTCCCCATGAATTCCCTGACTGTTCCGCTTTCTGCTTGGACCTGTAAAGATTATCAGTTAGACCCAGCTCTTTGATCTGCATGGACCTGTAAAGATTATCAGTTAGACCCAATTCTTTTATGTTTCTCAACAAACTTTTTGGTATAACACAATTTGTTGACACGATGATTGGAACCGTCTGTAAGTTCTCCATTTCCCATTGCCTTTTAATTCGCTCTTCCAAGTCTCTGTACTTCGCGATCTTCTCGGCCTGCTTCACTCGCACTCACTTGCATTATTCATCATTTATTTATTATTATTATTATCGACTTAGCCAAAAGGCATTCGCACTCCCTCTACGGGGAACATTCACTCAGATCCCGGGTATTGCGGATACCATAAGGATCTGGCTCGGACGAGACCCTTGCCATGTTATCGGGCCTTAGGTGACATTGATTTTGTCGGACGTTCCTGCATTCCCCATGAATTTCCTGACGGTTCGGGCTGTCGCAAGTAGTACCGCTTTCTGCATGGACCTGTAAAGACTATCAGTTAGACCCAGCTCTTTTATGTTTCTCAGCAAACTTTTTGGTATAACACCAGTTGTTGACACGATAATTGGAATCGTCTTGACGTTTTCCATTTCCCATTGCCTTCTAATTCGTTCTTCTAAGTCTCTGTACTTCGCGATCTTCTCGACTTGCTTCACACGCAGGTTGTTGTTGTTCGGGATGGCCACATCAATCAGAGTTGTCTTCCTAGAAATTTTATCAACTATTATAAGGTCCGGTCTGTTATGGGCAACTCGTTGATCTGTCAGAACTGTACGATCCCAGTACATCTTGTAGTTGCTGTTCTCAAGAACAGGCTCCGGTGTGTAGCTGTAATATGGGATCCTCTCTGTCTGCACAAGCAGCAGCTTTTCCGCCAGTTCCCGGTGCAAGATCTTGACAACCGAATCGTGTCGTTCCTTATATTCCGTTGATGCGAACATCTGACATCCTCCTGTTATGTGCTGGATTGTTTCTGAAGTTGGGCACCCGTATCTGCATCTGTCATCCACTACCGATGCATCTCCTACAATGAATTTTAGGTAGTTGCGAGTTGGTATAACCTGATCTTGTATGGCCAGTAGGAAGCCTTCAGTCTCGAGGAACATTCGTCCCGAGGTCAGCCAATAGTTCGACGCTAACTTGTCGACATGTTCCTGGTTAACCTCATTAGGATGCCTCCCGTGCAGCGGCTTCCCCAACCACCTCTGTAGTTTATCGTTGTCGGTTCGGTGGTGATTTTGACGCTCGTGTTCCGTCAGACGTAGCGGTGTTGAGACGTCTGCTCCGCATATAGCCCTATGTAGTGTGGAGCTGTTGGCCTGCCTGTAGAAATAATTACGCAGATTTAATATTTGTTGGTCCAATTGCTTGCTGAGATCTGCCAATCCTCTTCCTCCTAGTTGACGTGGCAGGGTTGTTCTTTCTACGGCTCTACGGGGATGATGTTTATGAGCTTTTGTCAGTAGTGTCCTAACTTTTCTTTGCAGGTTGTTGATGTCCGTGTTGGTCCAATTCACTATTCCGAACGAATAGCTGAGTACAGAGCACGCATACGTGCTCAGGGCCTTAAACAAATTCCTGCTGTTAAGATCAGTTCGCACTACTTGTCTTACTCTCTTGATGAATTCATTCGTTAAATCAGTCTTTATTGTTCGATGGTCTATCTTTTGAGCTTGTTTCATCCCGAGATACTTGTATGTATCTCCCTTGCTCATTGCTTCGATCTCCTGGCCGTCCTGCATCTCGTGTGCGCTTTGTTCGAGCTTTCCCCGGATGATATTAAGGGTGCGGCACTTGTCCAGTCCAAACAGCATTCCGATGTCCCTGGAGAACTCCTCTACAATTTTAAGCATTTGCGTTAGTTGGTTTTTGGTTGCGGCGATCAGTTTTAAATCATCCATATATAATAGGTGATTCAACTTGATCGCTTCTGCGTTGTTGCTTTTGATAGCGAAGCCGTATTTTGTAGAGTTCAACCGATGTGATAGAGGGTTCATCGCCATGCAGAACCACAGTGGACTGAGTGAATCTCCTTGGAAAATCCCTCTTCGGATGTTGATTGTGTCGGTCTCGATGTTACTGTCTGCGGTTCTGAGTTGTATCTTAGTGCGCCAGGTTGTCATAATTATTATTATTCTCGACTTAGCCAAAAGGCATTCGCACTCCCTCTACGGGGAACATTCACTCAGATCCCGGGTATCCCGGATACCAAAAGGATCTGGCTCGGACGAGACCCTTGCCATGTTATCGGGCCTTAGGTGACATTGATGTTGTTGGATGATCCCGCACTCCCCATGAATTTCCTGACGGTTCGGGCTGTCGCAAGTAGTACCGCTTTCTGCATGGACCTGTAAAGACTATCAGTTAGATTCAGCTCCTTGATGTTTCTCAGCAAACTTTTTGGTATAACACCAGTTGTTGACATGATGATTGGAATCGTCTGGACGTTCTCCATTTCCCATTGCCTTCTAATTCGTTCTTCTAAGTCTCTGTACTTCGCGATCTTCTCGACTTGCTTCACACGCAGGTTGTTGTTGTTCGGGATGGCCACATCAATCAGAGTTGTCTTCCTAGAAATTTTATCAACTATTATAAGGTCCGGTCTGTTATGGGCAACTCGTTGATCAGTCAGAACTGTACGATCCCAGTACATCTTGTAGTTGCTGTTCTCAAGAACAGGCTCAGGTGTGTAGTTGTAATATGGGACCCTTTCTGTCTGCACAAGCAGCAGCTTTTCCGCCAGTTATCGTTATCAACTATTATAAGGTCCGGTCTCTTATGGGCAACTCGTTGATCTGTCAGAACTGTACGATCCCAGTACATCTTGTAGTTGCTGTTCTCAAGAACAGGCTCAGGTGTGTAGTTGTAATATGGGACCCTCTCTGCCTGCACAAGCAGCAGCTTTTCCGCCAGTTCCTGGTGCAAGATCTTGGCAACCGAATCGTGTCGTTCCTTATATTCCGTTGATGCGAACATCTGACATCCTCCTGTTATGTGCTGGATTGTTTCTGAAGTTGGGCACCCGTATCTGCATCTGTCATCCACTACCGATGCATCTCCTACAATGAATTTTAGGTAGTTGCGAGTTGGTATAACCTGATCTTGTATGGCCAGTAAGAAGCCTTCCGTCTCGGGGAACATTCTTCCCGAGGTCAGCCAGTAGTTCGACGCTAACTTGTCGACATGTTCCTGGCTGACCTCATTAGGATGCCTCCCGTGCAGCGGCTTCTCCAACCACCTCTGTAGTGTATCGTTGTCGGTTCGGTGGTGATTTTGATGCTCATGTTCCGTCAGACGTAGCAGTGTTGAGACGTCTGCTCCGCATATAGCTTTATGTAGTGTGGAGCTGTTGGCCTGTCTCTGGAAATAATTACGCAGATTTATTATTTGTTGGTCCAATTGCTTGCTGAGGTCTGCCAATCCTCTTCCTCCTAGTTGACGTGGCAGAGTAGTTCTTTCTACGGCGCTACGGGGATGATGTTTATGAGCTTTTGTCAGTAGTGTCCTAACTTTCCGCTGCAGGTTGTTGATGTCCGTGTTGGTCCAATTCACTATTCCAAACGAATAGCTGAGTACAGAGCACGCATACGTGTTCAGGGCCTTAAACAAATTCCTGCTGTTAAGATCAGTTCGCACTACTTGTCTTACTCTCTTGATGAATTCATTCCTTAAATCAATCTTCATTGTTCGATGGTCTATCCTTTGAGCTTGTTTCATCCCGAGATACTTGTATGTATCTCCCATGCTCATTGCTTCGATCTCCTGGCCGTCCTGCATCTCGTGTGCGCCCTGTTCGCGCCTTCCCCGGACAATGTTAAGGGTGCGGCACTTGTACAGTCCAAACTGCATTCCGATGTCCCTGGAGAACTCCTCTACAATTTTAAGCATTTGCGTTAGTTGGTTTTTGGTTGCGGCCATCAGTTTTGAATCATCCATATATAATAGGTGATTCAACTTGATCGCTTCTGCGTTGTTGCTTTTGATAGCGATGCCGTATTTTGTAGAGTTCAACCGATGTGATAGAGGGTTCATCGCCATGCAGAACCACAGTGGACTGAGTGAATCTCCTTGGAAAATCCCTCTTCGGATGTTGATTGTGTCGGTCTCTATGTTGCTGCTTGCGGTTCTGAGTTGTATCTTAGTGCGCCAGGTTGTCATAACGTGCTCTAAAAAGGAAACTGTATGATGATCTATTTTATACAGCTTTAAGATACCTGTTAGCCAGTCGTGAGGTACGGAATCAAATGCTTTTTTGTAGTCCACATAAGCCATGTAGAGGTTTCGTTGCTTGGAATGAGCCTGGTTGCAGATGACAGAGTCTATGATGAGTTACTCTTTGCATCCCATTGCGCCCTTCGCGCAGCTCTTCTGCTGCATTGCCATGATGTTGTTCCGCTCGCAGTGAGCATATATTCGCTGCGTAAGGCAAGAAGTGATTATCTTGTACAGCGTAGGCAAGCAGGTTATTGGGCGGTACTTGGCAGGGTTATCCGTATTCCGCTGGTCTTTTGGTAACAAGTAGGTGGCACCCTGTGTAAGAAACAATGGCATTTTCAGAGGATCGAGCAAGACTTCATTAATTAAGGTAGTTATTTGTTCATGCGTGCACCACAACTTCTTAATCCAATAATTTTGGAGATGATCTGGACCTGGTGCCTTCCAGTTGTGGGAATTCTTGATGACATTGCAGACCTCATCGGTTGTGAATTGCTCGTGTTGCATCTGGCTATAGTTCCGGCCCATCTCGCGTTCTTCACTGATCCAGCTTGCACTGACATTGCATGGACCTGGTGTGGCAAGCTGATTTCTTCAGAAACCGTCGACCTGTTCTCTGCTAGGGTAACTAGTATTTGTGGCATCGGCGCTAGAATTCAAAGTACGGTAGAAAACTTTTTCTGATCGGTCAAAAAGTTTGTTGTCTCGTTTCCTGTTGTTACTAGCCTTGTATCTCCTCAGACGCCCTGCGAAAACAGAAAGTTTTTGTTTTAATGTATCAAGACATTGTTGAGCAGTGATGTTCGCGGAGTCACGCTGAGAATGCATTTGGGTGCGGCTCATTATTGCCTGCACCGCCCTCTGGATCTTTCTAGTTCTAACTCCTCTGATATATTCCGTTACTTGTCCTATGTCTTTACGGAGACTCTCGATCTTCCGATTTAGTCGCATTTCCCATTGAGCCATTCGTGGTTCTGGTCTTGCACGATTCAACTCTTGGGCCGTTCGGATCTTGGCACCCATTACAGTGGTGACTGCCGTTGCGGCAGTATTATTATTATTATTATTATTATATCGACTTAGCCAAAAGGCATTCGCACTCCCTCTCTGGGGAACATTCACTCAGATCCCGGGTATCCCGGATACCATAAGGATCTGGCTCGGACGAGACCCTTGCCATGTTATCGGGCCTTAGGTGACATTGATGTTGTTGGACGTTCCTGCACTTCCCATGAATTTCCTGACGGTTCGGGCTGTCGCAAGTAGTACCGCTTTCTGCATGGACCTGTAAAAATTATCAGTTAGACCCAGCTCTTTGATGTTTCTCAGCAAACTTTTTGGTATGACACCAGTTATTATTATTATTATTATTATTATTAGAACTAGAAAGAACTAGAAGGATCCAGAGGGCGGTGCAGGCAATAATGAGCCGCACCCAAATGCATTCTCGGCATGACCCCGCGAACATCACTGCTCAACAATGTCTTGACACATTAAAACAAAAACTTTCTGTTTTCGCAGGGCGTCTGAGGAGATACAAGGCTAGTAACAACAGGAAACGATACAACAAACTCTTTGAACGATCAGAAAAGGTTTTTTACCGTGCTTTTAATTCTAGCGCCGATGCCACAAATGCGAGTTACCCTAGCAGAGAACAGGTCGATGGTTTCTGGAGAAATCAACTTGCCACACCAGGTCCATACAATGTCAGTGCAAGCTGGATCAGCGAAGAACGCGAGATGGGCCGGAACTATAGCCAGATGCAACACGAGCAATTCACAACCGCTGAGGTCTCCGATGTCATCAAGAATTCCCACAACTGGAAGGCACCAGGTCCAGATCATCTCCAAAATTATTGGATTAAGAAGTTGTGGTGCACGCATGAACAGATAACTACCTTAATTAATGAAGTCTTGCTCGATCCTCTGAAAATGCCATTGTTTCTTACACAGGGTGCAACCTACCTGTTACCAAAAGACCAGCGGAATATGGATAACCCTGCCAAGTACCGCCCAATAACCTGCTTGCCTACGCTGTACAAGATAATCACATCTTGCCTTACGCAGCGAATATATGCTCACTGCGAGCGGAACAACATCATTGCAATGCAGCAGAAGGGCTGCTCGAAGGGCGCAATGGGATGCAAAGAGCAACTCATCATAGACTCTGTCATCTGCAACCAGACTCATTCCAAGCAACGAAACCTCCACATGGCTTATGTGGACTACAAAAAAGCATTTGATTCCGTACCTCACGACTGGCTCACAGGTATCTTAAAGCTGTATAAAATAGATCATCATACAGTTTCCTTTTTAGAACACGTTATGACAACCTGGCGCACTAAGATGCAACTCAGAACCGCAGACAGTAACATCGAGACCGACACAATCAACATCCGAAGAGGGATTTTCCAAGGAGATTCACTCAGTCCACTGTGGTTCTGCATGGCGATGAACCCTCTATCACATCGGTTGAACTCTACAAAATATGGCTTCGCTATCAAAAGCAACAACGCAGAAGCGATCAAGTTGAATCACCTATTATATATGGATGATTTAAAACTGATCGCAGCAACCAAAAACCAACTAACGCAAATGCTTAAAATTGTAGAGGAGTTCTCCAGGGACATCGGAATGCTGTTTGGACTGGACAAGTGCCGCACCCTTAATATCATCCGGGGAAAGCTCGAACAAAGCGCACACGAGATGCAGGACGGCCAGGAGATCGAAGCAATGAGCAAGGGAGATACATACAAGTATCTCGGGATGAAACAAGATCAAAGGATAGACCATCGAACAATGAAGACTGATTTAACGAATGAATTCATCAAGAGAGTAAGACAAGTAGTGCGAACTGATCTTAACAGCAGGAATTTGTTTAAGGCCCTGAACACGTATGCCTGCTCTGTACTCAGCTATTCGTTCGGAATAGTGAATTGGACCAACACGGACATCAACAACTTGCAACGAAAAGTTAGGACACTACTGACAAAAGCTCATAAACATCATCCCCGTAGCGCCGTAGAAAGAACAACTCTGCCACATCAACTAGGAGGAAGAGGATTGGCAGATCTCAGCAAGCAATTGGACCAACAAATATTAAATCTGCGTAATTATTTCTACAGGCAGGCCAACAGCTCCACACTACATAGGGCTATATGCGGAGCAGACGTCTCAACACCGCTACGTCTGACGGAACACGAGCGTCAAAATCACCACCGAACCGACAACGATAAACTACAGAGGTGGTTGGCGAAGCAACTGCACGGGAGGCATCCTAATGAGATTAACCAGGAACATGTCGACAAGTTAGCGTCGAACTATTGGCTGACCTCGGGACGAATGTTCCCCGAGACGGAAGGCTTCCTACTGGCCATACAAGATCAAGTTATACCAACTCGCAACTACCTAAAATTCATTGTAGGAGATGCATCGGTAGTGGATGACAGATGCAGATACGGGTGCCCAACTTCAGAAACAATCCAGCACATAACAGGAGGATGTCAGATGTTCGCATCAACGGAATATAAGGAACGACACGATTCGGTTGCCAAGATCTTGCACCAGGAACTGGCGGAAAAGCTGCTGCTTGTGCAGGCAGAGAGGGTCCCATATTACAACTACACACCTGAGCCTGTTCTTGAGAACAGCAACTACAAGATGTACTGGGATCGTACAGTTCTGACAGATCAACGAGTTGCCCATAACAGACCGGACCTTATAATAGTTGATAAAATTTCTAGGCAGACAACTCTGATTGATGTGGCCATCCCGAACAACAACAACCTGCGTGTGAAGCAAGTCGAGAAGATCGCGAAGTACAGAGATTTAGAAGAACGAATTAGAAGGCAATGGGAAATGGAGAACGTCCAGACGATTCCAATCATCATGTCAACAACTGGTGTTATTCCAAAAAGTTTGCTGAGAAACATCAAGGAGCTGGGTCTAACTGATAGTCTTTACAGGTCCATGCAGAAAGCGGTACTACTTGCGACAGCCCGAACCGTCAGGAAATTCATGGGGAATGCAGGATCATCCAACAGCATCAATGTCACCTAAGGCCCGATAACATGGCAAGGGTCTCGTCCGAGCCAGATCCTTTTGGTATCCGGGATACTCGGGATCTGAGTGAATGTTCCCCGTAGAGGGAGTTTATTATTATTATTATCTCGACTTAGCCAAAAGGCATTCGCACTCCCTCTACGGGGAACATTCACTCAGATCCCGGGTATCCCGGATACCAAAAGGATCTGGCTCGGACGAGACCCTTGCCATGTTATCGGGCCCTAGGTGACATTGATGTTCTTGGACGATCCTGCATTCCCCATGAATTTCCTGACGGTTCGGGCTGTCGCAAGTAGTACCGCTTTCTGCATGGACCTGTAAAGACTATCAGTTAGATTCAGCTCCTTGATGTTTCTCAGCAAACTTTTTGGTATAACACCAGTTGTTGACATGATGATTGGAATCGTCTGGACGTTCTCCATTTCCCATTGCCTTCTAATTCGTTCTTCTAAGTCTCTGTACTTCGCGATCTTCTCGACTTGCTTCACACGCAGGTTGTTGTTGTTCGGGATGGCCACATCAATCAGAGTTGTCTTCCTAGAAATTTTATCAACTATTATAAGGTCCGGTCTGTTATGGGCAACTCGTTGATCAGTCAGAACTGTACGATCCCAGTACATCTTGTAGTTGCTGTTCTCAAGAACAGGCTCAGGTGTGTAGTTGTAATATGGGACCCTTTCTGTCTGCACAAGCAGCAGCTTTTCCGCCAGTTCCCGGTGCAAGATCTTGGCAACCGAATCGTGTCGTTCCTTATATTCCGTTGATGCGAACATCTGACATCCTCCTGTTATGTGCTGGATTGTTTCTGAAGTTGGGCACCCGTATCTGCATCTGTCATCCACTACCGATGCATCTCCTACAATGAATTTTAGGTAGTTGCGAGTTGGTATAACCTGATCTTGTATGGCCAGTAGGAAGCCTTCCGTCTCGGGGAACATTCGTCCCGAGGTCAGCCAATAGTTCGACGCTATTATTATTATTATTATTATTATTATTATTATTATTATTCACTTTTGCAGTCTGTTTTCAAGCAGAAGCGTCGAGTTACGCGGGTACTAAGTTGTATTTTCTCAAAGTTTGAAACTTCAACTTTATAGTGGACATTCCCCACTGTGTGCTTAAAATATTTTACATCGTGACTGAATCACTCTGCATATGAATTAATTTTAAAATAGTGATACCATATGTTTAACTGAATGTCTAGTAGACATTCCCCACTGCGTGCTTAAAATATTTTACATCGTGACTGTATATGAAATAATTTTAAAATAATGATACCATAATATGTTTAACTATGTATTAAATTTTAAATATTAATTTAACTTTGTCTTTGTGAGAAAGAAATACCTTTGTAGTTACTATAATTTAGTTATAATAATATTGTGAGATTGTCTTGCCTCAAATGTTAAAATTAATTATACGATGATTATTCACGTTCCGAAAAAAGTCTTGAAAACAAAATAAATAAATGACGTTTGAAGTGGCCGAAAGCACATGATTTTTGTCTTTAAAAGCATTTATATTACCAATTTCATGTTGCCTCCTACACCCGACTAACTAGTACCACTGGTTGTTCAAGGAGGCGTACCGGCAGTGGGTGTGCAGCTCACTGGTGCCTCATTACGCAACGTTCCCGGTATCGAAGACGGCCGGCGCCGGGACGGCGGCGAGAAGAAAGGTGGCGCAGGAGGCCGCGACGCGCCGCGTCCGCCTGTCACCGTGTCCGGCGACGTGCGCCGCAGTTGAGCAGCGCTGCCCCTATCTGCTGCCCGACCAAACGGTTGCATCACACGATACGGCCCACCCGACACCCCAGTACGCCGGCGAACCTGCCTTCCTTTGCCTCGGTAAGTATGTATTCCTGTTCTAAATCTAAACATATAAAATGCTGAAAAATATTCTTTATCCACAACCGCGTTTTTGTCTGACTTAATATAATCTATCCGGTAGTAATATGTCATGATTCTATTGTTGGAAACAATATGAAACATACAAAACTATTCTACATGGAAAAAGCACCAGTTATATACACTCACCGGCATAAGTAATGCATTAGGCAAAATTTTCTAGTAAAAAATTATTTGTCCCACATAATGTGTGATTTTACCTAAAGATACACATTATTGAAGAAAATTAATGACTTATATACTTTTTTCGTAGCTTCTTTATTTTAGAATTACAAAAATAATTATTTACTGTATAATGCACAAAACAAAAAAATAATTAATTTTACACTGCTTTTTAATTAATAAGATGTATTGCCTCCTCTAGCTCTTCTACATGCCTGTACCCTTCGCTCCATACTATTGATCAAATTGTCGATGACTCTTTGAGGGACATTTTCCCATTCTTGAAGAACACCGTTGATAAGCTCTGCTCTGGTCCCAGGTGGATTATTACGCTGATTTATTGCCCTTGACATGTAACTCCACACATGCTCTATTGGATTTAGATCAGGGGAATTAGGCGGCCAGTCCATTCGTTGAATATTCTCTTCCTCCAAGGCATTTTGAACAGCTAATGTTCGATGTGGAGGAGCGTTGTCATCCATGATTATGAAATTATCCCCAATAGCCCCTCTAAAAAGTCTCACAACATTGTAAATTACAGCTCGTAAGTAAACCTGTCCAGTCATAGGCCTTGGAATAACCACTAAAGGAGTTCTTGCTCCTTACATAATTCCACCCAAAACCATTACACTTGTTCGCTGGTTTGGGAGGGTTCTAAGCGCCTTCGTTTGTGTTGATTGGCTAACCTAGGTACCCATAAAGGTTGCCTGCTGCGCAAACCACCACGGCGAAGTCTACGTCGGATGCTACGATTAGATAAATTGATTCCATACACATTTCGAAGATGTTGTTGGTAGCTGTTCGCCGTCTCATACGGTTGCCTGCGAGCATATTGTAGTAAATATCTGTCCTGATTGGCAATGGTAACTCTTCTACGGACACTTCTTGGCTGATCGTGTACATTTCCAACTGCATTAAACCTCGAAATGATTCTAGAGACGGTACTCTGAATAAAGCCTATTTCTCTTGAAATTCTCCACTGAGACCATCCTTGCTAGTGCAGAGTAATTATTCGCATGCGTTTTTCTTCGGAAATTCGCGCACCAACCATTATTACGAACATTCAAACCGACAGAAAGAGTTGTAAAAATGTGCGCCAAAGGTAAAAGTAACACAAAAAAAAACGAAAAACATTTTTTCAGTCTGATTTTTTGCGTATTTTGTTAAAAACTACATATATAACTATATATATATATATATATATATAACAAGAACCAAATTTAGTGGGAAATAAGCCAATTTTTATTTGTGAAGACTCTTTTTATTGGTGAAAGCTTTCGAAGTTGTTTAACTGCTTCTTCAGTCACTCTAAAATTACATTAAAATAGTTTTTGTGATATAAATTTCAAAATTACTTACAATTAAGTGAGTTCCTAATATAATGTAAAGATGTTAATGTTTGAATTTTGCATTGGACAGGGCAAAAGTACAAAATTTTTTAAATTTAGTTTTGACAAAAATCTAGTTCAATATGACACTTAAAAATAGTTTATTTTTAAAGGTATATAAATGTCACTAGTTACTATTATTATACCTTTATCTATATTTTATCTTTTATCTATATTTTATCTTTTATCTATATTTGAATTATTATTGTTGTTAGTAAAATTTGGTTTGTTTTCTAAGAAAAGTAAATTTGAAAAAATTATATTAAGGTCCTGAATATCTGTTTTTTTGTTAAGAGTATTTTCAACTTGGTTAATGTAACACATTTCAAGAAAAGAACGCTTAAAATAATTGGTTAACCTGAAAATCATAATAGTGTACCTTTCTTGGACACTAAAGTGATCAGAAAAGCAGATAATAGAATAATATTGGATTGGTATACTAAACCAACTTGTTCTGGTAGATACACTAATTTTATTTTTCGTACCACACTGAAAAAACTAAAATAAATTTAGTGCTAAGTATGAAAAATAGAATCTCAAAATTATGTCGCCCATCACTTATAAAAAAGAATTTAGTTAAATTAAAAAAACTTTTTATTGATAATTCTTATCCTGAAAAACTTTTAAACAAATTATTGTTTTCAACAAGAACATCTAATAATATATCAGATCAGCAACCTTTAGATCAACAACCTAGTACAATTTCGAGTAATAATATTAATTTAAATCTTAAAATATACAGATCTTTTCCTTATATTAAAGACCTAACACCAAAAATTCCAAATTTATTAAAAAAAGAATCCAATGTCATAATTGCTAATAAAACAATAAAAATTGTAGGAAATCTCTTTACGAATCTTAAGGACAAGGTAAATACTCAAGATAGGTCTAATGTAGTTTATCAGATTAATTGCACTAATTGTAATAAAACTTACATTGGTCAAACATGCAGAAGCATTAAATCTAGAAATATTTCGCATAAAAGTGATATTCGTCTAAGGCCCGAATCATGTGCTTTATCTCAACATGTTAATTCAACAGGACACAAAATGGATTTTGATAATACTAAAGTTTTGGCAACTGAAAGAAATTATTTTAAGCGTTCTTTTCTTGAAATGTGTTACATTAACGAAGTTGAAAATACTCTTAACAAAAAAACAGATATTCAGGACCTTAATATAATTTTTTCAAATTAAACGTATGTCGTAAACGTCCTAACTTTTGAGATACAGGGCGTTGAAGTTAATTTTTTTAAATTGAATTTTGGCTACATCTCCCGAAATAATCAAGCTGCCGAACTGAAATTTGGCACTGCTATGTTTTTGGGAATGGAGAATAAGCTGAAAATGTCAGTTTCTACGTGTCTCACAGATGGCGCCACTTGCGCTGTTTTGGATCGTGCTTTTACTCGTAACTTTTTTGAGGTTATTTTTTGGTCTTGCAGATTTATCATTTTAGTGCACCTTTTTATTCTACAACAAAAAGGTACTCTTGCTTCATACGGATAAAATCAACCATTTGCGTTGAAATTGGCAAAATGTGCCCCAAAACACCTGTTGACTCCAATGTTCGAAACATACAATTTTCACCGACCGCTTTCAAATGCTACAGATCAACTGTACCTTCAAAATGAAGAAAAAAATCCCTATGAAGAATGCACCAAAAATTATTCGCTTTTAAAATGGAAAGGATTGAATTTGACAAAATTTGAACACCCTATTTCCAGAAAACCAATGGTGTTTTGACCAATATCCATTTAGCATTTTTTTCTTCATTTTGAATGTACAGTTGATATGTAGCATTTGAAAGCGGTCGTTGAAAATTGTATGTTTCGAATATTGGAGTGAACAGGTGTTTTGGGGCACATTTTGCCAATTTAAACGTAAACGGTTGATTTAATCGTTATAAAACAAGAGTATCTTTTTCTTGCAGAATGAAAAGATGCAGGACCAAAAAGATAACCTCAAAAAAGTTACGAGTAAAAGCACGATCCAAAACAGCGCAAGTGGCGCCATCTGTGAGACACGTAGAAACTGACATTTTTAGATTATTCTCCATCCCCAAAAACATAGCAGTGCCAAATTTCAGTTCAGCAGCTTGATTATTTCGGGAGATGTAGCCAAAATTCAATTTAAAAAAATGAACTTCAACGCCCTGTATCTCAAAAGTTAGGACGTTTACGACATACGCTCATATGAAGTTTTTTTCTTAAAATGGGCCAAATAATTACCCCTTTCTGTATGTGCACGTAATTTCCGGACACCCTGTATATATATATATATATATATATATATATATATATATATATATATATATATATATATATATAAGAAAAGGTGATAATGGGCAAACACTCAAAGTTAACAAAAAGAAAAAACTACTAGCTTCCCAAATCATGCCTATCTTTTGATTTGGTTAATGTTACACCGTACTGATGATTGCCAAATAGCATGAAACACGTGTATGCGGTTACTAGTTTTTTCTTTTTGTTAACTTTGAGTGTTTGCCCATTATCACCTTTTCTTGTAATTGTTACATTTACACTCGCTAATCTTACATCCTTATATATATATATATATATATATATATATATATATATATATATATACATATATATATATATAATTACAAGAAAAGGTGATAATGGGCAAACACTCAAAGTTAACAAAAAGAAAAAACTAGTAACCGCATACACGTGTTTCATGCTATTTGGCAATCATCAGTACGGTGTAACATTAACCAAATCAAAAGATAGGCATGATTTGGGAAGCAACAAATGAAGTCCAGGCAGGAGCCGACAGCACATTTGCAGCTTCAGTCAGGACACTCGCTCATCTTACATCCTTATATATATATATATACAGGGTGATTCAGGAGGAAATGTCAATATTTTAGGTACGTATTCGGGGACCCAAAATAAACATAAAAGTTCCTATAAACATGGGTCCTATTCCCGGCCGTTACCGAAATACAGGGGTAAACAACATTCAATTTAAGGTTTTTATTACATTATTTATAACAGGTAGGCTAGGTTTTATAGTTTTCAAAAATGCCACCGTTTACTTCTAAACATAAGTCAGCTCTCTGGTGAATAGCTCGGGTCGCTCTATGAATGGATACGGGCCTGTTTCTTATAGTTGCTGCTGCATTTATTGCATCTCTAGTGTTTACTTTACTTGAATATACCAATGATTTAAACCACCCCCAAAGACAATAATCCAGAGGATTAAGGTCTACTATTGCTAAGCAACAGGAATTTCCGCCTGAATCACCCAAAACCTAGCCTACCTGTTATAAATAATGTAATAAAAACCTTAAATTGAATGTTGTTTACCCCTGTATTTCGGTAACGGCCGGGAATAGGACCCATGTTTATAGGAACTTTTATGTTTATTTTGGGTCCCCGAATACGTACCTAAAATATTGACATTTCCTCCTGAATCACCCTGTATATATATATATATATATATATATATATATATATAAGAAAAGGTGATAATGGGCAAACACTCAAAGTTAACAAAAATAAAAAACTAGTAACCGCATACACGTGTTTCATGCTATTTGGCAATCATCAGTACGGTGTAACATTAACCAAATCAAAAGATAGGCATGATTTGGGAAGCAACAAATGAAGTCCAGGCAGGAGCCAACAGCACATTTGCAGCTTCAGTCAGCACATCCCCTATTTTGGGGCTTGTACTAACATCGCCACGGAGGCTGCTAAAGCGACCTGCGTGGAAATCTTCATAACCCAAGATACAATGACAATAAGGATGTAAGATTAGCGAGTGTAAATGTAATATTATCACCTTTTCTTGTAATTATTACATTTACACTCGCTAATCTTACATCCTTATATATATATATATATATATGTTAGTACAAGCCCCAAAATAGGGGATGAGACGGCTGTTGGTTCGGGAATACTCGCACCCCCAACAGTGCTCGGAACAGTCTAAACCTAATAATGCTCACCTGGTCTATATCGGCAGAAGGAGAGAGCGGGTAGCGCTCTAAGAGAGAAGAGAAGAGAGCCTCCTCGGCAACCGCAGCATTTTTATTTCATGGGGTGGTGCCACCTATCAGCGAGTGCGCCGGACGCCCATTGGTTGGGGCCGCGGCGAAGGCTCAGGTGATCGTCCCCACCCTTCTGGCATCCAAAACGGCCGCCGGAGGCTACGCTGGCAATTAGGGGTTGTTGCACCCCGTACAGGTCTCGAGCGGTCGTCTTTCCGGATCGGGCATGTCCAATATACCCGGAGTCCCAAAAAGAACGGCGGCTCTAGCTGCAAGTTGAGTTAGTAATTCGGTTATACCACTTTTCGGTAACCCTCATCCCTCTTGGCAAAACAAGAATTTATTATTTAGCGGCGGAAAGCCGGAAAGTAAACAAAACCAGGATTTAATTAAATGCAATTAAAATATGGAATGTCGGCCTCCTATATAGAAAAAGAACCATCGGTGTGAATATAAAAACTACGGCGGCCGGCCGGTCGCTAAAATGTGTAGTTAATTGGTGAATTATTACAATACAATTGTTTTGCTGCTTTTTTAGTTGCATATGTATGTTATATCCGACCTCAAGCATCACCTTGATCATAACCTTGTTTTTACCCTTGATTCTGTTTACTGTTGGATATTATGTTCTCATTCTCTATTGTTCAAGATGCTTACTACACAGATATCATTTTCCATTGTATATTGTTCTAGAATGATTACTAGAACATATCATATTCCTTTTGAGTATTGTTAAAACTTGCTTACTGCAAGAATTGCAGAATTTGATCTTCCCTTTGTCTTTATATTCTTTTCCCATGAGAACCACAACACCTCAGCATAACAGATCTGTATAAATAGGACCTAGTAAAGTAAGAGTGTTAATTCTAGTCTTGTCTGTAGTCTAAGCCGAAACTCTGTAACTCGCGTTACTCGAATAAAAGTTTTTTAAAAAGTCTTCGTCTTCACGTCGCCCGTAACAATTTGGTGTCAGAAGTGGGATCCTCGATAAAAGGGTCTTCAACGAGGGAGATCCGGAGGCACTTAGAAGGACAGTCTCCTCGGGTGTCACCACACCACTACGATTGGAGCCAGCTGAAAAGGGTCTTCGACAGGGAGATCCGGAGGCACTAAGAAGGACAGTCTCCTGAGGCCAGCATCCAGCAACAACAGCAGCATCAACGACATCCAGCGAGCATGAAGTTACTTCTATTGTAAGTGAAAACTTGAAGTGAATTTTATTTGTGATTTTTTTTAACTTTCTACGTTGCTATTATTGAACTTTCTACGTTATAACGATATTACCTTTTCATTTCAACATGCCGAATAACGAGGCTATAAACTCTAATGTAAACAATGAAGCAAACGCTTCAAATACCGACGAAGTACCATTTAAATTAAGCGAAATATTTTCTATCATCCCTGAATACGATGGGGATCAAATCAATTTAAATACTTTTATCATTGCATGTGATAGGGCCATGCAAATGACTGTTGGCGACCAAGCCATTTTACTTGCTATAAAAATTATAAATCAATTAAAGGGACGTGCAGCCCAACTTATCAATTCAAGAGATTTGAGTACCTGGCGCGAAATCAAACAATTACTTAACGTTCATTTCGGAGATCCTCGCGATCTAACTTCATTAATTCAAGATTTACAAAGAATGTGTCAATCCCAAAATGAAAATGCTTTGACTTTCGTAGGCAGAGTTCAAACTCACTGCTCAAAAATGTATGCCGCAATAGGAAAACAAAGCCTTCTCACTAGGGAACAAAAAGAATCGCAAGCTACATTAATCGATAGCATGTGTCTAAATACAGTTTTGACAGGTCTAGAACCAAGAATAGGGCAACTAATTCGTGCTAGCAATCCACCAAACATGATGGATGCTATAGCTTTAATTAAGAGAGAATTGCAACTTTCTTATTTTGAAAATCAAAAATTTCAGAGGCAAAATCGTGTACCAGTCTTCAATAATAATATCAAAAGAACCAGTAATAATTTTCCAAAATTTTGTAATTATTGCAAAAGAAATGGACATACTATCAATGAATGTCGAACTAAAAATCAAAATAATTATTACAGAAATGGTCCAAATCCTTCTAGCTTCTCGAACAATTTCCAAAATAACTCCCAAAGAAATAATTTCTACCAAAATAAGTTCCATCAAAGACCATCTTTTCCTCAGCAAAATAATTTTCAAACTCCTTCTTTCCAACCTAGGAATCACCCTCAAAACTTCCAACCAAGAAATCAACCTCCTAGAAATTTTTCTAATAATATTCCTAGAAACAATTTCCCAAGAACTTTTAATAATAATTCAGGTTTCCAACCTTCTAATCAAAATTTTACTCCTAGATTCCCAAATTCAAATCCAAATAACCAAAATAGAACTCCCCAACAACATTATCTGGGCCAAAGCGAAAATTTTCAATTAACAGCCACGGACCAGAATCCTATTCCCAACTTCAAGAATCTTGGTATGACCAATACGGACCAAACGTTTGCATAAATACCGTTGACAATAGCAATCTATATTATATTAAAGATAATACCGATAAGTACAAAATTTTAATTGACACAGGAGCTGGTATTTCAATTTTCAAACCAGAGACGGTTCAGCAATTTTTAAATCGATGTCCAGAAAATTTTCAAATTAAAGGTATTTCTGGCCAATCAATTCCTATTACTGAAGCGGTATTTGTTTCTTTTACGGGTCCTCTTTCTCCCCATAAAGTTTATATTTGCGATCTAGATATAGGATTCGACGGAATTTTAGGCGCTGACTTTCTAGAAAGGTACGGTGCAATAGTAGATTTTAGGAATAAACAATTAATTACGTACTATAAGGTACACGAATTACTTAAAGACGGAGATGAATTAAACGAGTTAACGAATAATAATGATAATAATAATCGAGTCGTTTATAAAAGACAAGTTAATGTTGACGAAAGGTACGACAGCCTCCATATAAACGCTTATGAACGAAATAATAATAATAATGATTACACGGAAAATATAAATAATTTTGAAAGCGAAAATACGAGTTATAATATAAATCAGGTTACGATAGAACCGCGTTGCGAAAAAATATGCAAGTTTCATACGAATAGATATACGAATAAAGAAATGATTTTATGCGCACAACGAGTAGAAAAGGTATACGTGCCAAATGCTATAGTAAAAATAAACGAAGACGGTAATTTTTATACGACGATATTTTTTTTTTTTTTTTTTTTTTTTTTAGCATTTATTGCCCAACAGGTAACCCCCATTTACAGGACAAGTATATAATAAAAAGTAAGATAATCACATATGCATATTAGGTACTAATAAACTATACATAAAAGACTACATAAAGAAAGCAGGATAAAGAAGCAATATAAAAAAGTAATATAAAAACCCGGATATAAGTGACAAAACATTACAGTGAAAAAAGGCAAATAATTATGGTGTATACACAGAACACAGAAAAAGTTTAAAAAGTGAAGTTGTCTAAATTATCAGCAGCCTCTCTTAGAATTACATTCAGATTATGAAAATTAATATCACAGTGTTCACTCAGCTTATTAAAGTTATCACACATTAAAAACAAAGGTGTTCTAAAAAATAAATTTGTTCTCGCTCTATCACAATAAAAAGTGTTTGAGTTGCGAGTTCTAATGATAGATGGAACATAAAAATTAATTTGAGAGACGAGATCACATGCATCTATCTCGTTATGCAGAATCTTATGCAAAAACTTCAGTGCTGCACATTTCCTTCTCAAATCTAAGGACTGAATCTGAAACCTAGTTGTTAGCTCAACATATGGAGTACCCATCGCGGGATATATTCCGTCTACCCTAAAAGCCAAAAATTTTAGAAACTTTTTCTGTACGCGTTCAATGGCTACTTTATGGCATCTATAAAATGGACACCATATGATTGAGGCATATTCAAGTTTAGAGCGAACAAAAGCTGAGAACAAGACTAACAAAGGACTGAATTGTGTGAAAGTACGACAATTTCTTACTATGAAGCCATATGCCTTAGAGGCCTGGGTAACCTTCCATGAAATATGGTCGACAAACGACAACTTTGAGTCAAAAATGACACCTAAATCCTTCACTGAATCGCAACGAGAAAGAGCACATCCGGAAACACTATAGTTGTGTGCCAAAGTCGATTGTTTTTTAGTATAGCTCAAGACTTTACATTTAGCAATATTCAAGTGAAGCCGGTTTTCGTTGCACCACTGATGAATACGATCAAGATCAAGCTGTAAGTGTATGCAATCCTCAATAGTATTAACCTCGGCATATAATTTTAGATCATCAGCAAATAGCACTCTACCACAACTGAGCGAGTTCGCAATATCATCAACAAACAAGAGAAACAATAAGGGTCCCAGATTCGAGCCCTGTGGGACACCTGATTTTGGAGTATATTCAAACGAATGAAATCCGTTATAGAAAACAGACTGTTTACGCTGATCAAGGTAATTGCACAACAAGGCCAATGCAGAGGAATTAAGACCATACATATTAATCTTCTCTATGAGTATACCATGATCAAGTCTATCGAACGCTTTCGCAAAATCAGTGTATATTACATCAACTTGCTTTTGTTTGTCAAGACGGCTCGCTACAAATTGAGTGAAGCATGTTAAATTCGTGACAGTGGATCTCTTTGACAGAAATCCATGTTGATGTGGGGAAAGGACATTGCGTACAGATGGATAAATTCTGTTATACAAAACGACTTCAAAAACCTTGGCAAAGTTCGACAAAATAGATATAGGCCGATAATTTCGCACATCAGAAGGATCACCAGACTTCAAAACCGGGCACACCCTTGACATCTTCCAAATGTCAGGGAAGGTGTTGCTGCTAGTAGCTAAATTAAACAATGTAAGTAGTGGAGCCGAAAGAACACCAATGCAGTCTTTAACTAGAAAGGAGGGAATAGAGTCCGGACCGGAAGTTAACTTATTTTTCAATTTCGATGATGCAATAATTATTTCCCGCTCCGTAATGCCTGCAAAATCGATACTGGAAGAGTCGCCCAACACAAAGTCCCCACGTCCGGTGCCACCAACATGTGGCACAACAAACACGCTCTCAAAGTAACTTGCAAAACCATCAACTATACCTGTAGGGGAGTCAAAAGTTACGTCATTAAGTCTCATCTCACCAGGTATCCTCGTTGAATTATTCTTATTATGCTTATTAAACGCTAATGCCATAACAAAGGATATTTGTTTCGAAGAATTTGAATTTGAGCCTTACATTAAAGAAACGAACGCTAGTGCTAATATTATTTGTAATTTTAATAAAACGAAAAGCAGAGTAGAAGAAATAAAAGAATCATTAAGGCTAGAACATTTAAACGAAGAAGAAAAAGAATTAATTACTAATTTATGTTTGAATTTTGAAGATATATTTTACTTTGACGGAGATTTTTTAAGTTTTACTAATGAAATAAAACATACTATCGATACAGGCGACGCTAAGCCAATTTTTACTAAATCTTATCGATATCCACAAGTTCACAAGGAAGAAGTAAAAACACAAATTAATAAAATGCTTTCTCAAGGAATAATTAGACCTTCTGTTTCACCATGGTCGTCCCCAGTATGGGTCGTTCCAAAAAATTAGACGCTTCAGGCAAACAAAAATGGAGAATCGTAATTGATTATCGGAAATTAAATGAATTAACAGTTAATGACAGGTATCCACTGCCTAATATTTCAGATATATTAGATCAGTTGGGTAATTGCCATTATTTTACTACTTTAGATTTGGCTTCTGGTTTTCAACAAATTGAAATGAATCCAGAAGACATTTCGAAAACTGCTTTTTCCGTTGAAAATGGACATTTCGAATATTTACGTATGCCCTTTGGCCTTCGTAATGCGCCCTCAACTTTTCAGAGGGTTATGGATAATATACTAATGGGGATACAAAACGAAAAGTGCTTAGTTTACATGGACGACATTATTATTTATTCTTCCACAATTAATGAACATATCTCTCGTATTACTGAAGTTTTTCAAAGATTAAGAAATTCAAATCTAAAAATACAGCCAGATAAGTGCGAATTCTTACGAAAAGAAGTAATTTATTTAGGACATGTTATTACACCTGAAGGGGTCAAACCAAATCCACAAAAAGTACAAGCTGTTATCGATTTTCCTCAACCTGCCAATACTAAACAAATTAAACAATTTTTGGGTCTTACTGGTTACTACAGGAAGTTTATTCCAAATTTCGCAAAAATGACAAAGCCTTTAACTCGACTTTTAAGAAAAGACGTACCATTTATTTTTGATAAAGATTGTCGTGAATCTTTCGAACAACTTAAAAATGCATTAATAACTTCACCAATTCTAATATATCCTAATTTTGAAAAAGAATTTGTTTTAACTACAGATGCAAGCGCTTTTGCTGTAGGCGCGGTACTTTCGCAAGGACCTGTTGGAAATGATCTTCCCATAGCATACTTTTCAAGAACTTTAAGTCCAGCAGAAATGAAATATAGCGTTATAGAGAAAGAACTTTTGGCAATAATTGCTGCCGTAAAAAACTATAGACCTTATCTTTTCGGACGAAAATTCTTATTAGTTACAGATCATAGACCTTTAACCTGGCTTTTCTCAATAAAAGATCCCGGTAGTCGTTTAGCACGTTGGCGACTTAAATTAGAAGAATATAATTATCAAATAATTTATAAACCTGGAAAAATTAATCGAAATGCCGACGCTTTATCTCGAATCAAAATCAATCATATAAAAGAAGCTGTTTCCTTTCATACTTCCCTAGACGAACCATCTACTTCCCATGATAATCCTCAAGACATTGACCCGCCTATTGACAATAATGAGACTGACGAAATTGCTATAATCTGTAATGAATTTGACAGATTTTTTGATCTATACAAGACGACTTCAATGATCGACTATTCTAAAATCCAATATACAAATAATCAACTTTTAGACAAAACACACAAGGACATTGTACTAATTTTTCAACAAGACAAATTAACAGACCTTCACGAAAAAGTTATTGATGATTTACTTGAGCTAAATCCTGATTTTAACTATAATAAAGCAAATGTTCTTTCCAGTCAAACCGTAGCTAAAAGAAAATATTATATAATTCCTGTTCCTTTTAATTTTGAAACCGCAATACAAGTACTCTTCATATCTCTTTATTACAGTAAAGATATATTCGAAGAAAATAAAACTTATTACATTGAAAACAATCCAGATTTTCCAATTTTAGAAATGTTTAATTTTTTGTTCTCAGATAAAAATTTCCAACTAACAATTTGTCAGAACATTGTGACTATACCAGACGAAGACCAAATACCTATAATAATAGATCAATTTCATTCAGGCAAGACAAACTTACATCGAGGAATAAACGAAACAATTAGACGCATCAAACAAAAATATAATTGGACAGGACTAACTAAAGACGTCGAAACATTTATTCGGCAGTGCGAAATCTGCCAAAAGACAAAAATTTGTAGACAAAACTTGGACAGTCCCTTAGTTATTACCGAAACTCCTAAAACTCCTTTCGAAAGAATAAATATTGACATTCTAGAAATCCCAGTGAAAAATAATATCCTTACCATAAGAGACGAACTAACAAAATTTACCCAAGCTTATGCACTTCCTAATAAAACAGCGAGATCTGTAGTAGACTAAAAAATAAACTAGCTAACAAATTTAATGGACCCTATAAAATTAAAGAAATTTATACGAATTCAGCTTTGCTACATAACCCAATTACTAACCAAACTACAAAAATGAATTTTGATATGCTAAAGAAATGTCACGAATTACAGGAAGAAGAACTAACGGTTAAAGAATTCTTTTATACTCTAGATCGAAAAATCCCTATTCAAAATAATAACGTTTCCATTGAACTGGGCAATTTATTTGATGCCCCTGAAAATATTTCATTAGCTCACTGTGTATCTAAAGATTTAGAAATGAATGCAGGAATTGCAAAAGAATTTAAGAATAAATTTGGACACGTAGATAAACTAAAAAATCAAAATAAGTCAATTGGTGAAATAGCAGTACTTCAACTTCCGACAAGAAATATTTATTATTTAATAACTAAAGAATTTTTCTATTATAAACCAACTTATGCTAATTTATTTAATTGCTTAAAGGAATTACGAACAAATTGTCTCGAGAGCACTGATGAAAAAGATAAAATTATAGCTATACCCAAGTTAGCTTGTGGATTAGACAAATTAGATTGGGATACAGTTCTCCCTATGATCAAATATATTTTCAAAAATACTGATATTAAAATAATTTGTTATATCGAACCAAGTTCCTAATTCTGAAACTTCGTTACAGATTTTCTTTGTTCGCTACCGCTATGACACAATATACACTGCGACCAATTAATAACACCATAGGCGTGTTCTATCAAGAGCAATCCGGACTCAAAATTTCTAATGACAAGTGGAGTTTATTGGTATATAAAGACATTTCATCTCTAAAAACAACATTCGAAAATAATAATAAAATTTTAGAAAATATGCAATTTATAATTCAACCAAAAGACGTACGAATGGCCGCCTTTCTAAGCGAAGTTAAGTCACATCTCACTTTACTAAATCAACTTTCCGAAAACATTGCGCTCAAATTTGAAGAATTAGCTATTGATGTAAGAAGATATAAAAGAGGTTTAATTAATGGTTTAGGGTCAGTTTGGAAATTTATTACCGGAAATTTAGACGCTTCAGACGGACAGTATTATAACGATTGTATCGACAAAATTAACAGAGACGAACACGAATTAGAAAAATTAATGAAAAAACAAATTTTAGTAACTACTTCAGTTATCAAAAATTTTAATGACTCTATCAACAAATTACAAATTGATGAAATTACTTTTAATAATGACATAAAACAAATCGAAAATTACATTTATAACATTTCTGATAATTTTAATTATTACACTGCAAAATTACAAGTTTTAGAGATGGCCGAAAGACTCCTAGAATCCTATACCTTTATCGAAAGCAATTTAAATGACATTCTAAACTCTATTACTTTTGCAAAACTACATATCATTCACACGTCAGTTATAACTCCTGAAGACCTAGTTCATCATTTGCAAATAATCGCTCAAACTTTAAACAAAAATAATTTGCCCTTAACTCCTCAACTTCTAAATGTTGCAACTTATCTTGATTTTATAGAACTAAAGGTTTTTCAAACAGAAAATAGGCTTGTTTTTATATTAGATATTCCTTTAGTAGAACCTCAATGGTATACTCTTTATAGAATTTATCCTATTCCAATTTTCGACAATAAAACTGGATTTTATCACATGGTATCCACTGATACTAAATTTGTAGCAAAAAGCGATGACCCAACTCTCTATGTAATTCTCTATGATATAAAAAATTGTAAAGAACTAGCATTTGATTTAATAATGTGCAAAGATTTATATCCTACTCCTATTGACTCACATTCAAGATGTGAAGCTCAATTATTAGAGGTAAAAACCCATTTACCTAATACTTGTGACATAGTCACAATTTCAATTGAAAGTTACAATGTACAATTGATTCAAGAGAATCAATGGTTAATAATTTTAAGTGAAATATTTCCTATAACTATTAAGTGTAAAAATCAAAATCCTTTGACTATAATGCTAGACAAAACTTCAATTTTAACGTTAAAATCCGAATGCATTGCTTATATTGGAAGTACTAAAATTCAAACGAAAAATTTAAATAAATCTAATCAAACCTATAAATTTCACCCAATTAATATACCATTTGAATGTTGCAAAGAAACTCCAAATAAACTAAAATATCCTGACTTAAAACCTTTACAACTAAATAAATTTAATTATGACGATTTAAATGTCGCAAAGCATAAATTAGACGAATATGCAAAGGATCTTGATAATATTATTAAGAATTTATTATTTAGCGGCGGAAAGCCGGAAAGTAAACAAAACCAGGATTTAATTAAATGCAATTAAAATATGGAATGTCGACCTCCTATATAGAAAAAGAACCATCGGTGTGAATATAAAAACTACGGCGGCCGGCCGGTCGCTAAAATGTGTAGTTAATTGGTGAATTATTACAATACAATTGTTTTGCTGCTTTTTTAGTTGCATATGTATGTTATATCCGACCTCAAGCATCACCTTGATCATAACCTTGTTTTTACCCTTGATTCTGTTTACTGTTGGATATTATGTTCTCATTCTCTATTGTTCAAGATGCTTACTACACAGATATCATTTTCCATTGTATATTGTTCTAGAATGATTACTAGAACATATCATATTCCTTTTGAATATTGTTAAAACTTGCTTACTGCAAGAATTGCAGAATTTGATCTTCCCTTTGTCTTTATATTCTTTTCCCATGAGAACCACAACACCTCAGCATAACAGATCTGTATAAATAGGACCTAGTAAAGTAAGAGTGTTAATTCTAGTCTTGTCTGTAGTCTAAGCCGAAACTCTGTAACTCGCGTTACTCGAATAAAAGTTTTTTAAAAAGTCTTCGTCTTCACGTCGCCCGTACCATGTATCTGGGTAGGTACTATTAAATCAGATTATTTTGCATCACGCACGACAAAATTTTTAAGCTTCAAAAATGTGTTTGCAATAAAATATTATGTACCAGAAAGTTATTTAGCTAAGCAAAACTATTTCAATTATGATTTTCTTTAAAATAAAGGACATTATGTAGGAAGAATCTGTGGATAAAATTGAAAGAAAATAAATTTAATAACAAATGATGTTTAGTGGTATATCCGGTAAAGGATATCAATTGAAAAAAATGCACTCCAGCCGTGACTCGAACCCGGGACTCCTACTGTGGCCGTAGGCACTTTAACCAACTAAGCTACCGGAGATACGGGTTCCATCGGCTAGGTGTTGTTTTAAATAATTAGTTATAAGGCAAATAAGTTATTTTTCGATATTTTGTAACCCTAGAAAAAAGTAGAATTTACCTTTTACAGGTAGACTCGGCAATTACGATAATTTAGGTAAAGGCACCTTTTTTAAATGTGCTTGGCTCGAAATTGTTATACCAAAATCGCTGGCAACAAAATTATTCGAGTACATTTCTGCTCTCTTGGATAAAGACGGTGCTTTCTGAAATCTCAATAATGGCAACCAAGTTGTTCTTTAGGAATCCTAGAATCAACAAGCGTAACGTAAGGTAAAGTTTGTATTTCGTAACTTTTAAATTAAGCAGGTAGCTTCAGGCATGTCTTCAGTCGGGGTGACCATTTGAAAACTTACCACCCCCATATCTCAGAAAATAAAAGAGATATTTTAAGAAATCAAAATCCGTTTCGGTAGTACGAAGGGGGAACCACAATGACATAGTTGACGACTCACCCCCTTCAACCCCCTGCGCCACAGCCACCCCAGCTTTAAAATCTCAAATGGCAACACCCCATGTGTGATATGTAGTTGGAAAGCTCTGAAAAAATGCTTTCCAACAATACCAAATAGTAGTACATTTGGACTAGTAGTTTTCGCGAAATGGAGAGAAAACATATTCGACAGGAATTTGAAAATAGATTATACTATTACCTTGCCCAAAATGGAAATCATTTTTAACATTTACTGAAATAAACGCGAACTTTAGAAATGTTTACTTTGTCATGTTCTCTCTCCATTTGCGGGAAAACTACTAGTCCAAATGTACTACTATTTTGTATTGTTGAAAAGCATTTTTTTAGAGCTTTCCAACGACATATCACACATAAGGTGTTGCCGTTTGAGATTTTAAAGTTGGGGTGGCTGTGGCGCAGGAGGTTGAAGAGGGTGAGTCGCCAACTATGGCATTGTGGTTCTCCCTCCGTATTACCGAAATGGATTTTGATTTTTGAAAATATAAGGCGGTTTCTGCGACGCAAATAAACAAAATGTCCGCCAAGTGGTCAAAGCATCCGTTTATGTTTCAAGGTTAACAAAATATTCAAGAGGCCAAGGGCAGAGCTAGGTCACGTATGAGCGATGATTTCAAGGTCAAAGCTAGGACAAGTCGATGATGACTCATCCTTCCTGGAACGTGTGAGTCACACGTTTTCTTAGAACTGCCAAGGTCAAAGATAGGGTATTCGTTTCTAAAATCCAAAGCGAGTCCTGACTGGTCGATGGTGATTCATCATCCCTGGAACCGACAAGGTTAAAGCTAGGCCACGTGTGAGCGATGATTCGTTAGTTTGCCTAGAACCCAAAGCGAGTCCAGACAAGTTGACTTTTGCTGGAACCAACAAGGTCAAAGCTAGGTTACGTCAGAGGTATAAGTCATCCTTCCTGGAAAGTGTGTCATTCGTTTTTTAGAAATGGCAAGACGGGTCCTTAGAAGTCGATGACAGGTTCCCCCGCTCACACGAACCATATAGGAGGGACTGCACTTCAGTTCCAGAAGTCGCTGGGAAAGCTACGTAAAATCTTTTTTTTATTTATTTCTCAGATGGATCTAAAATTAATTAACAAATTCGCTTATCTGACACGCAAGCCGAGCATCAGTTTAAAACCTACCGCTGGACGTTCCCGTGAAAATATTCTCAGGCAAGACGGAGAAAACTAGATTCGGCAATTCCGTCGTGCTAGAACTCGAGCAAAACGTTTTTTTCCATCAGATACTAACTGCAGCGTTTCAACCCTACCTCCAGCATTTGGCTACCGAAAAATACTCGTTGGATTTTAAAGGACTTGATATAGGATAACACAAATCGTAAATCAGTTCGAAATTGTGCAAAATTATTATGTATTTATTTATTTCTTTTATTCGATACTGAACCATCATCAAATCACTTAAGACACTTGAGAACAAAATTGAGAATATTTCTTTTTCATATTTTATTTAAAGTTGAAACTTCCGACGTTCCGACTCAGCATTCGAGAACTTGTGTAGCTTAGCATTTTCTTTATATAAATATATACCATGCATTGTCAAACTGTTGTGGCAGTACTGGCAGTAAGTTTGAATACAATCTTTAAAAACAACTTAGCATCCGCTTGGAGCTTAATTGGCGCAGACGTGGCGGACTGTTGAAGACTCGTTTTGCGCCTCGAGCCGCGATCCTTTTCTCGGAATTTCGAATTCCCTAATCAACACATAAACCTGCACGATACCTGCAGCAGAGCAGAAGGGTGGATCTAAGGTCAAGGTAGGGCCAGAGATCCTATTTTCCATTTGCCTACCCTTTCTGTGACAATTTGGTTTCAAAATCCCTAAGAATATCCAACACATTCTTAGTTTTGTCGGTGATTACGATACTTTGCTCATCAAATTGATGCGCAAATAGATTATTAGTGTACATAATAAATGGTATGCATATTTAAGAAGCCAAATTTTCTTTTTGAAAAAGTGTTACTTTAGCTTTTGATTAGAAACCCCTAGTTTTATTATTTAAGTTTAACTTTGTTTAAGGTAAACTTGTAATCTTAGATTTTAAATTTTTAATTTCAGAGGCTATTCCCTGTAGCAAATCTCTAAAAAATCTGTATCTAACTTGGGCGATTTTTTAAAAATGCCGAAAATCGTTCTCCCAACAAAGAAACACGTTTCAAAGGCTTGCAGGGTGAACATGCCCCTCGCCTTGAAAGACCTTCGGGCAAGTAGCTGGGAGGCGCAAAGCTCAAGCTTGGGAATTGTCATGGTTTTTAATGGAGCCACCTTTGATTTTGCGCACAATAGAGATACATTTATGTCGCCACTTTTGTTCATACTGCGCAAGTAAACGCATGCTCCGTATGCTTGGGATGAAGCATCTGCGAAGCCGTGTAGTTCAACTTCGGTTGCATTTTGACATATGACATGGCGCGATATAGCTATATCGTTTAGTGCCGTTAATTCGTTCCTGAATTTGTCCCATGTATTTTTTAAAGGTTCGGGTATTTGCTCGTCCCAAGATAATTTTGCTGACCATAAACGTTCTAGCCACTGGGGACCCTTACACGAGTTTACAATATTTGTTTAAGGTTTCTAAACAGTTAATCTCCCGAATAGTTCCTTAAAGATTATGTGAAAGTAAGTAAAAAACCATAAAACTTTATTAGTGTTTATTTATATAAGTCAATAACCATCTTTCTTGGGGGTGTTGGTGAGTTGTGAACTATAAGAATGAAGTTCTAGAAAAGTCGGGGAAGCTGAAGCCTCAACTTCTGCTATAATTTGGCAAGAGGAAGTACCAGGTTTTGGGATATTGTTAGACGTTGAAGCACCAAGTTGTAACAAGTTATAGACTTCCGTAACAATTGGACTGTTGACATCAGGTGTACTTATGGAATAACTAGAAGATGACGATATATTTGTGGAGGGACTTGGAATGGGTGTAGTAGAACTATTAGAAGGATATTGTTGATTTGAGTAAAGACCATGTTCATTACCATCATAATTTCCAAGATCTGCCTGAAACAAAATGTTGTTTATGTGATGTTCCACAAGTACTTCAGTTCTTGGATTGTATAGTCGTAATTTATTTGCTACATGCTGACCATAAATAGTGAAACGATCTGGCACTTCTGAAGGTTGTTTCGACGAAATATACCGTGTACGTACATCCTGAAGAACATTATATGCCTCTTGAATCCTAGGATCTTCTATTGGTTTGGTTCTCTTTTGTGTTTTTTTTTGGAGGTGTTTTTTTAAGAACTGGTTGTGTCATTTGTTCATCAATGTCTTCTACAGGAAAATTATCGCAATCTGGCTTATTTGTAGCTGCTGTAGATTCAGATTCATTATTTTCCAAGAAGGCCTCAGTACTTGTTTCTGTGGAAGTTGGTGGCACGGACCTCTGGGTTGTTTGTGAGAAACAGTCTTCAATGTCCATCTCTGCATTCTGTTAAAGATAATTGGATATTAGCAGATGTGACACATTTAAAACACTACTAGTTGACAATGGGTGTTGAAAATACCAGGCCATATTGTAAATATTGATAAGTTTAGAGGAGCACTTTTTGGCGACCACGAGTATTTTATAATTTAACAAACAGACTTGGAAGTTAAATACTAATTTTTCATTTCAGATGCCCGAAGGAATGGAGAAATGTTTCTGAGCTATTTGAAACATTATGGAATTTTCCCCATTGTATAGGCGCATTGGACGGCAAGCATGTCATTTTGCAATGCCCTATAAAAGTGGAAGTAACTATTATAATTACAAGTCGTTTCATAGTATTGTGCTTCTTGCACTTGCCGATGCAGAGTATAACTTTTTATTTGTTGATGTGGGTTGTGAGGAGAATTTCCGACGGAGGAGTGTTTAAACATACAAAACTGTATGAAATGTTAAGAACACAAAGCTTAGCGTTGCCAGAAGATGATATTTTACCAGGAAGAACTAAAGCAATGCCTTACGTGATCTTAACAGATGCGGCATTTCCTTTATCTAACCATTCGATGAAGCCATTTTGAGGAACACATGAGAAAGGATCGCCAGAAAGAATTTCCAATTACAGACTTAGCAGAGCTCGTAGAATGATTGAGAATGTTTTTGGAATTTCGTCGGCAGTTTTCCGCGTGCTGAGAAAGCATATACTGTTGGAACCAGAAATTGCAGAAGTTATAGTTTTGGCAGTGGTTTATCTCCACACTTTTTTGAGAAGATCTACAGCTTCTAGAAATATTTACACTCCACCCGGCACCTTTGATAGCGACATAAATGGACAATTTATTCCCGGTAACTGGAGACGTGAGATAAATGAAGTTGATCCGTCATCCTTAATTCATCTAAGAAACCCACCCCGTAGATCTTCAGAGGATGCAAAACAAATTAGACAAGAATTCACCGAATATTTTATGAGTGCTGAGGGCCGCGTACATTGGCAAGAGGACTATGCCTGAATTAACATTGTAAATTCAATATAATACTCTCAAAAAAAAAATAAAAGCCCTTGAATCACTGTTAGTAAAATCGTCTGTTATTTAGTCAAAATAAATTTTAAAATTGCACACACTACGTTTTTTTAACCTTTTAAACCGGGTCATAGAATCATGTCCAATTTTAGAAAAAAAAACATAATAACTGCTATTTCTAAGAAGATAAAAAATGGTACTACTGTATGTACTTACCGTTTCCGCATCAATTGTGTCTCGAGGTTCGTCCTTATCCAACAGGAATTGCATACGTTCAAATGCGAACCACTTGGATACATAAATGTCTCTCCGAGCTACAAATGAATGTAAAATAATAAATTTTTGTACTCCATATTAGTATAAAGGAAGAACGTAAAGTTCTGCGAATCCACCCTCCAGCATTCCAAATTTATCTTTTTTTACAAACAGCATTAAAAGTATCATTTTTAACGCGTTCTTTCAATGTCTAAAATATCATTTTATGACACTGGTGTTAAAAGTAATATATATACTTTTAGCACGTATGTTAAAAGAGATGTTAAGAAGTGCTGGTGTTTGTAGAAAAAAATAGTGTATATGATATACATGCTAAAAGTGATTTTATTTTGTTTCGAAGGGATGTAAACTTCCTTTCTCACAACATAAAAATATCACGTTTATCACTTATATCATAAATTACTATTATTATATAGTTCATAGTGGCGAAAAACCTATATTTAGGTAGCTACATTACTGGTGTGTAATACCTACATAATCTTATAACTATCATTATAAAAAAAAACCTACTCTATCAGGAATGCTTTAATAGGTAAGACCGAAAATTAGAACTTAGTTTCAAAAATATTAAATTGACTGAATAATTTATTTAGTTTGATTTTCAATAGGCACATATTATTTACTGTATTTACCTTTTCCAGTACCAACGGTATTTTTTCCTTTGCTTTTCTGACTTCGAAATGAACCTAGTAGACTACTCTTCTTCTGCTTTATAACTTTAATATCTTTGTTTAGCTTTACTGAAATTTCTAGCCAAGAGTCATGTTTTTTGTTTTTGGAGTAATAAAATGAATAATTATTAGAATCCCATAGCACTGGGTACTGCTCGTACATATCAATTAATTCTAAACACATCTTGTTACTCCATTCCATGTTCGCATAAACAATTACTTTGCCGGAAAATAATAGAAGAAAACTGAAAAGCGGCGCAATTATTTATTACACAAAAGCGTCGCAGTTTTGACAGAGAGGTGACGCTTAAAACAAAAGAAAAAGCGGCATCCATGGCCAACTTGTAGTGAAATACAAAAACTTCAAATTGGGCAAAACTAGTAGTTAGCCGTAGCATGTTTATTGTAATAATCATAATTTTGTGATACACCTCCAGACAACGTAAAAACGTCTACACTGAGCGCGCATGCGATGAATGTTTTTCTTTGAGCGGGGACCGAAAACCGACAGAATTCGGCTCGACTCGCGCGCGTTCGTGGTTGCGCGCGAGTCAACCCGCATGCCCTGAGGCATCGGCGAATGGGACGTCTACATTTGTATATTCGTGTGTACTCAAATCATGTCCTCTCAAGTGTGTACCCGGCTTATGGTATATACGGAAAACCGCACGCTGCATACCGCGCCGCATCCGCGTCGTGTGCAAGCTCTCTAATGGTGCTAATATTATAAAAAAATAATATACAGGGTACGTCAAAACACGGCGCAAACGGAAAGCCAAAAGGGCCTTAATAATTTCATCACGTCACAGAATCTTTTTCAGACTGCATAAGTAGGTACAGGGTGGACAACAAAATTCATGGGTGTGACAAAAGCCAAAAAGACCTAAGTTTATCACGTGGCGTATCATAATTAATAAGGGAAATACATGGTGTCTCAAAGGAAACTGTCACAAATGTATACAGAGTACTCAAAAAACTGTAAATAAGAGTGGATAAAAACATAAGAAAATCACATCACATCACCTGACGTCACTGAATTTTTCAGACTGCGTACAGGCTGGCCAAAAACCAATACCTACAAGGTGTATCAAAGATTTATATACAGTGGGAATAAAAACAGATACAAAAATTCCGAACTATGGTATCTGACCTAATAACTGAACTACCAACGCAAATTAGAAAAATAGATCCAAATAAAATTAATTGACGTTCTCTGCTGCATGCTACAAACCGGTCGGCACAAACCGTAAAAATTGGGCAAAATATGCATACTTAATTCGTAGTAAGACAAAACTTTAAATATTTTTTCGTAATAATTACCTATACACGAGCCTGAAAGATAATCTATACCTAATCTTCAAATAAACACACAAAATATTACATAAAAATAAAACATCACGTGAAGTCGCAGAATTAATGTATTGGTCGTATAAGGATTCAAAATTTCGCTATTTGTTCTAATAATAAAAGAATTTTTAAGCTGAAACACAGTGACGGATGGCGTAAAAAAAAACCTAATCTCAAAATGGTCTGTGAGATCGACAAAAAAAAAATGAAACGAAAACTTGATTTTTAAAAATGGCTCTTTTACCAGTGTTGTATTAAGTATAAATTAATTTCAGAAAAATTGATCTAAATAAAGTTGCTATCTGCTACAAACACACAACGGGCCGACAAAAGACGCAACAATTAATCAAAATATGATGGGGAGGTAAAAATACATGACACATAATAGGTTAATACAAAAATCACACCTCTTAATTCGCAATACCAGAGAGTACAAAAAGTACTCAACAATAGAAGCGAATAATTTTCGTTATACCTCTATACGACAAAAAATTGCATTCTTTCGTGTTTTTCTGGGTGTTTTAATAATTTACTCACATAGTCTGCTAATTGGTTCCTGAAATAACAATCTTCTAAGTCGTTTGGTCGACGCACCGATTTTCAGGCTAATAGCATTAATATTTTGCAAAAGTTATTATTCAGGGTGCGTATAGAAACACGAACGCAATAGGAAAGCCAAAAGGACCGTCTTACTCGTCTCCACAATCACGCAGAACTACAAAGATTTAGAAAATTTTCCCTTGATGCAGGTGCAAATAATTTAACTATACAGGGTGATTCACGTAAGTGGTTCATTAGAAGTTTACGGGGAAGGAGTGCGAATTTTGATTTGAAATTTTGACTACTTACATAACAAGTTGTAAACTTTCTTTCTAAAATATTTTCAACTTCCGATCACTTCCGGTTATACCGGAAGTCGATAGCAACTTTGTTATTTCAAATAGAACACCCTATATATTATTACACCATTTGGTTCCCCATTAAATTCAAAATCTTTTTTCTGAATAATATAATGTGTACCCTATTCCTAATATTCGCAGACTTTTGATTTTTTTGAGTGTTGCAGCCATCGACCATAGTGATGATAACTTTGAAATTTATGAATCTGGAAAACTGAAATTTTGGACTGTCGTAGGCGAAAGTCAACTTTATTAAATGGTCTGTATGCCATTTTAAAACATTTTACAGGGTGTTCGGGAAAAAATTCCCAATATCAATATCGAAAAATTGAAAAATCCCATTTTTTTTCAAATGGAACCCATATTTTTTTATTGCACCATTGAAATGCTTGTGAAAAGACAGTTCAAAAATATATAAAGCACTATATGTCTAAATGAAGCGGTTGCTTCGTTATTACGCAAAATACGTATTTTTGCTGCTCCATATCAAGAAACAACGGACCTTTTCTAATAGGCGGCCATGGATTTTTCATTTGTGATTGTCATTTATTGTGTTCCAAACAATAAAATATTAACTGTTGACAAGAATGGCTCAAATTAACTACTCTAACGAAGATATTTTGAATATGTTTTACACTCATGGAGAGTGTAAAAGAATTTTAGAAAGAACAATTAGAGTTTTTAATGGAAGGCATTTACATTTACCACCTTTGACGAAAAGAAAATTCAGAAAGTTCGAACGAAATTTCATAGTCCATGGCAAGGTCCAAACAAAGAGAAGCAAATGCGTAACAGGTAAATAGCATAATATGAATAAAGTGTTTTTCCTGCTCCCTCCCCCGTAAGTTCACTTTACATACTCGCCAACAGGTCCGAAAGCGAAAGTGAAATGTTCGAGGTGCCCTGTTGCTAGGTACAAAAAGTGGTTGTTAGGTACAAAAAGTATTGCCTAGCAACGATGCAACGATTATGCAGCAAGGACCTTAAAACCATTAATAAAATATATGTAGCAACTTGAAACTGGCGTCAAATTTAATATTTTCACATCGATTGTTAATTATAAACTGGTTTTGATCAAAAAGAATACGAATTATGCCAAAGAAAAATTAAGAATATGGTTATATCTTTTAGTGTCAAATAATGTGGCTAAATAGGGAAGCCAAGCAGCAGTGACCGTAGCGCTGGGTTAAAAGCGTCAGGATAGTAATCCGTAGGTCACGGGTTCGAGTCCCACACAAAACCCATTTTTTTTATTATTATCGCTATATATTCTACTTCTTATATTTATTATTGATTTTAATTTTTAGTAATTGAGCAATGGTTATTTGAATATTATTACTCACAATCTACTCCATAGCGTTTAATTAAAATTACCTATATCTTTTTTATAATAGGAACTTGTCGGAAGCAGGAAAAATATAATACATTGCACGATGCGTAAGCTCTTTTTTGGCCTCGGAGGTTTTTAAGAACCTGTATTGTGCTTCTCAGGGAAAAAATATTATTAAATAGCCCTTAACCTTGTCATATAATTGCGATATTTCATTTTCCATGGCCCCCTATAATGTGACGCTCCTTGAGAAATGGCATCTTTGTTGATACAGAGCAGAAAAAATACGTATTTTGCGTAATAACGAAGCAACCGCTTCATTTAGACATATAGTGTGTTATATCTTTTTGAACTGTCAAGCATTTCAATAGTGCAATAAAAAATTATGGGTTCCATTTGAAAAAAATGAGATTTTTCCATTTTTCGATGTTGATATTGGGAACTTTTTCCCGAACCCCCTGTAAAATATTTTGAAATGGCATACAGACCATTTAATAAAGTTGACTTTCGTCTACGACAGTCCAAAATTTAAGTTTTCCGGATTCATAAATTTCAAAGTTATCATCACTATGGTCGATGGCTGCAACACTAAAAAAAATCAAAAATTTGCGAATATCTCGAAAAGGGTTAGGAATAGGGTACACATTATATTCAGAAAAAAGATTTTGAATTTAATGGGAAACCAAACGGTGTAATAATATATAGGGTGTTCTATTTGAAATAACAAAGTTGCTATCGACTTCCGGTATAACCGGAAGTGGTCGGAAGGTGAAAATATTTTAGAAAGAAAGCTTGCAACCTGTTATGTAAGTAACCAAAATTTCAAATCAAAATTCGCACTCCTTCCCCGTAAACTTCTAATGAACCACTTACGTGAATCACCCTGTATACGGACTTAATACAACGTAAGATACATTATAAAAATACGTAAAAGATATATCGAAAGTAATAATTTTGGTATATTCCCCGAAAACGGAAACCTCGTGTATTGGAGAGAGACAGAACTTCCACAAGGTGTTAGCGGTCATGAACCTTGGGAGCTTATCGAGAGGCAGGGACTTGTAGTAGGTAACCCTTTGTCAGCGTTTTCGACTCGATACAAAATAATGCAGAGATAGCGGAAACAAAAATTCTCTACATGTAACTGACCTCAATATCAAGTTGAAATTTTCCACCCAACGTTGCCAGATAACACAATGTGCGTGTATTTCTCGGTTTTTCAGTAATTTCAAAAAATGAAACAGGATTTTGTTGGGTGAACATGACAACGCTCGCGACATAAAGTTTTAATAAAAAGTTATGTATTTCGAGCGCGGACCGCAGATTGTTTGTCGTCCGAAAACAAGCCTCAACTTAGATACCCACCACCAAGCGCCCAAGAACGTACCTGAATAAGAAAGAAAACTCTAAGTAAGTACAACATATAGTTATTAAAATCTGTGTGCATTATGAAATTTGAAAGAGATATAAGAAAATTGAATAATTCAATTTTCTGTAGAATTATTCTACAAAAATATGAACACGAATTTATTTTTGTTACAGATTACACCTCCGATCATCGCTACTGACGGACTCCTGCTGCTGCTGCTACGGTTGTTTTTCGACTCGTCTTGCCACTTGAACGAAAAATATTAACCGTAAGTAAAAAATACCTAGTAGATATACTAAGAGAGTTCCAACTCACAATTTACATGTAAATCTCCATAAGGCCAAAAAGCTGCAATTTGGCAGGTGGTCTGCAAGATTTTCTCAAAGTATGTCATTAGTGACAGCTCAATGTCACTGTCGTAGCCACGAATTTCTGGGCCACTTGGCCGCCTCCTTTCGAGCGTGATTAGACCTGCGTGGGACTTATAGAAGTCGTCGCCGACACGTGTGACCCCCAGTCGACCCCTAGATCCCGAGAGAGTTCTAACTCAGGTCCCCAAAATTTTTTAGCCCACTCGCAGCCCCTAGATTTGTCCTATCATGTTTTAGAATTCCAAGAAATCTGATCGACGCGTTTCTGGACCACGCCGAGTGACGGCCTTGCACAGTTCCCGGTCGCATTTGCAATCCGCAGTTTGAAGAGGAAACATCTCGCCACGCGGAGCGCATGGCATCCATCGTCCTAACATAGAATTTCTAGGAAATCGCCTTTCCAACTCGCCCCATGGAAAATTTGCGATGAGAACGCGTGATTAGTCTTTGAATTTCCTAATTTCTCCTCGCTTCCTAGAACTGTGGGACGTCACCAGTGCCCTGACATGCAAATCGAAACCCTTGTAAATCATACTTCCCGTAAGATTCTAAAACCCCCTGTAAACCGATGTGAAGCCGTGTGATACCAAGTCGAAAGAGATGATAAGTAAAAAAGCTATGATGGAATAAAATACAACAGTAGTAATAACGCACGTGTAAAAAAAAACATCCGAGCGTCGCCTTGAAGCGACCGACGGGTCGAGATCTGCGTGTGTAGCTATTCCATAGTACAATGGGTGTACACATTTCAATACAAATATTAAAATATCTCCAAAAATCTGAGAAAATCCTCAACGCAAACGATTTTGATAAAAAAAAAACAGACAACGAAGTTTATTTAAGGTGCACTGTACACTACCTCGACGGCTAACAAAAATCTAAGAAATTTCTTTGTATTAGTGCATATAAAATTGTTGCTTTAAGGTAAAATCAGACGCAAAAAAAATTTCAACCTACTTTGCCCGAAAATTTTTAATCATTAAAGTATTGAAATATTTTAGACACCCTGAAAAACAACATCTAACTACTGTCCTAGCTCAAGTTTGCAGTTTCAAACGAATGTTTAAGGCCCTACAAGTTGTGGGAAGTGGATCTAGAAAGGAAACTACATACCAGCGTGTCAAGTGGGTCGATATGCAATCTGCTTTTAAGGGTAGGATTCGTACTGGATTAATTGTCAATTTGAAGCACAAGATAGACGTCAAAGCATTTTTTAAAGATTGTTCAGTCCTTTTCAGTAGGAGAATAAAAAAATAGTATAAGTAGATATACTATGAGAGTTCTGGGCCACTTGCCCCATGTTAATCTCCATAAGGCCAGAAATGCGTGCATTTTGGCTACGTCACAGCCGAGGTCAAGGCCTACTATAAAGACAGGCCCTGGCGCACAAAAATCACGTAACCATCTTAGTCAGACGTTACATGTCATTTGTCACATAACTGAAAGCGGCAGCTTGGGTTTTGAGAAGTTTTCAATGTTTAAAGTGTTTTTAAACGTCTTAGTTTATATTTTAGAAACAAGTTTGTGTCTAGTGCGCGTGTGTCCTGGCGGAGGGGAACCGCCCAGGTGTTATTATGGCCTCTGGGTGGGAGTCGTGGCGTCCAAGAGTATTGGTGCCGCTCGCACCGACGCGACGCGTGAGCGCTGTAAAGGGGAATTCTCCCCCGAACCAGAGAATAGGGAGCCCGGAATTCCGGAATGGACTATTATGGACATGGACCGTATTGGACAGTGGAGCCTGATTCACAGAGGGGTGAACTGGTTACGGGAGATCCGCGAGTTCACACGGTCCGGGTGGCTGGAAGCCGTTCCCTTTGACCACGTTCGGGTTTGTGTATTTATTGTATTCACCATTCACCTTGTGCGAAATAAATCAGTGTTGTAACCGTTGATTTTCGTTGTCGACCCACGCCCCGATACGGTTTATCTATTCGGTCTTTCACGCTGCCGAACAACTGAGACCTCGTCAATATTTGCAGTATACCTACCTACTGAGGTTAGTTTTCATTTTTATTTCGTAAAAAATAACCTAAATACCAAATATTGAGTCTGTTTATATTATATTTATACATATTACAAAAGCCAGGAAGAAAGTGTCGCCATAACAAACATTTGTTTTGCCACGGGATGAAAATTTCCGCCAAAAATGGATTCGTCAAATTCCAACTGAGATTTAATTTCTAAAAAACCCTTAAGTATGTGTGACTAACACATTTTCAAGAAAGTGAAACAATAATTAAAGTGGACAAATGTGTTGTGGGAAGAAAATACCTATAGAGAATATCACCTAAGCTAAAGGAAGGTGATGTCCCAACAATTTCTGAGAATGTGCCAAAATATTGTGAGTGCAGTGCCGTTTAACTCTCGGCCTAAAATAGCTGAGGCAGGTTGAAAATTTTGAAAAAACAATTAGAGAAAGCTTGGATGCACAAAACCAATAATGTAATAGATGAAAGAAAACTTGCCAAATTGTTACGAAATTTGTTTTTTCTACTTATCTCCAAAAATGCCTTTTATTATATACGACTAAGTTGGTCACGTGACTACGCGATTATGCGTTAGCGCCGTGGCCTGTCTTTATCGTTGGCCTCGAGCCGAGGTCACGTGACGTCACAGCCTCAGTTGACCTTTACGTGTGATTCTTGGAAGCCGGCCCCCACCCCCACTCTGGCCCTCCTGACCCCACCGCCGGTGGAGGGGTGACGCCTATATGTTTGATGGAGCGCAGTTCCTGCACCATTCTCAAGCCAGTTGCAGTAAAAATTTCTAAGCCACAAAATGCAGTCGTTCGTGGAAAGTTTGAACAAGAATTTGGTCTTGAAGAGATTCGAGAGTTTGCAGAATTTGGAAGTGGGTGAAAAATTTCAAATAAAGATGGTGGACAAGGTGAACACGCAGTACGGAGAAAAAAATCTTCGTAGAGTGCGACGAATTTAAAACGGTGCTACCGCAACGCTACACCGCACAGTTTACGCCCCAACGGATCGTGGCCATGAACAAGGACATCGGCAATGGAAGGAGATATTTTTTGCAAAGTTTGGGGTCAGTCGGTTGGAGTACAAATATCGAATTTATTGTAGAACCTTGAACCCTTTTATTTTAATAAACGTTTAAAACCATTGCCTTTGTTTTATTTATATATAAAAAAAATCTTTATATGCCAAAACTTGGCACTTGGGAAAAGGTATAAATGAAAGTCGTGGTTGTTTATTCAGTTCAGTATAATGCCGTCTGTTACTGGAAGAGGATTGGTTAATAGTGTCATCAACAGGTTGCCAGTCGAATTACACCTTCCCGGCTATCAGTACTGTGGTCCAGGTACAAAGTTGGAGAAACGTCTTGCTCGAGGAGATCCTGGTATCAATAAGCTGGACGCAGCTTGTAAAGATCACGACATCGCATACTCCAAAAATAAGTCTTTGGAAGAGAGACATAAAGCCGACAGATAATTGGAAAATCGAGCGTGGGAGCGAGTGAAATCAAGGGACGCTAAATTTGGTGAAGAAGCTGCCGCCTGGTTCGTTACAAATACTATGAAGGTCAAACGCAAGGTCGGCATGGCTATAAAGAAGCTCCCAGTTTCGTTTAAAAGAGACATTGTCAAAAAAGTTTAAAGATCTCTGAAAAGAACTTTAAGTGACAGTCAGATGAACGACACGAAGCACTTGAAGAAGGCCTCGCTGGTTGCTTTAAAAGCAGCACGAATAGCCGTAAAGAAAGCCGGTGGAAAGAAAAACGTGAAAATTCCTCGAACAATTCCGTTTCAGCACACCGGTGGATTTCTTCCTTTACTTCCTTTGCTAGGGGCCTTGGGCGCTCTCGGTTCGGTGGTAGGCGGCGCTGGTGCTGTGGCTAAAACAATTATCGACGCAAAAGATGCCAAGAAAAGGTTGGAAGAACAAAAACGACATAATCGGGCGATGGAAGCCAATGGAAAAGAAGGCTCTGGTCTATATTTACGAAAAAATAAGAATGGGGTAGGACTGTTTCTGAAGAAACAAAAAAACTCCCAATGAAGCTACCCAATAGACCGCTGTCCGATGAAGACATATCGAATTACGTAGAAATTTTAAAAATACCACATTTCAGAGGCGTGTTTATGAGAGATACTCTTCCGTCGACGCCAAGAATTAAAGAAGCGACCATTTTAAATTTAGACGTGGAGCGCAACAAAGGAACGCATTGGGTAGCTTACAAAAAAAGAGGTCCCGTCGTAGAATATTTCGATAGCTTTGGCGCTTTAAAACCACCCAAAGAACTGATTAAATATTTTGAAAAGGGTGTCAAGGTCACGTACAATAACGATGCCTATCAAAATTTTAACGAAATAAATTGCGGCCATTTGTCTCTCGAATTTCTATATAAAAGGTGGAGGTCACCTTAGAAGTCGCCAGTCATGTCATTGTTATTTACTCTGCACGGACGTACATCCACGCTCTCCATCGATTTCGATAGCCCGATAGTTTTGGACCCAAACGCCGAATACGGCTTAGCTTTGCTGGGATTCCACACGTACAACAGCATACCAAATATCGAAGAGGAAAGCGGTGAAAATAATTTTTATTACGTAACCGGCAGTTTCGGTGGTAGCAGAGTAATAACATTTCCCACCGGAACAAACTTTAAGATTAACATGAGCTAGAAACGATAACAACTCTTTATTTCTGGAAGATGATCCTGCATCTGCTGCCAAATTGACGGCAGAAATAACAGTTTCCAATGTCGAGTTAAAAGTGAAACATATTCAACCTAGCGATTTCATTAGATTGGATCTGCTTCAGTCTATTAAACGTGATCGCCCTATAATTATACCGTATCGTAAATGGGAACTTCATGAACTGCCAAGTCTTACGGTCAATGCCAACAGAGAAATTTGGTCAGTCAAAACTTCAATGGCCGTGTCCAGTCCTCGATACGTTATCGTGGGATTTCAAAGGAGTCGCAATGAAAATGCTAGAAAGGACCCTTCCGTATTCGATAATATAAATATAGCGGATGTCAGATTGATTTTAAATGGTGAATATTTTCCTTTTGAACGGCTGAGATTGGATTTTAATGGCAATGACTATCTGGAGGCCTACCATAATTACGTAGACTTTTGCTCTAGTTATATGAATGAGAGGCACCCCTTGCTTAGCTACACCGAATACAAAAATAACGCAGCTCTCTTTGTCATCGACTGTTCCCGACGAATAGAGTCCATGAAAAGCACCACGGTTGACGTAAAGCTGGACATCGAGAGTAACGAAGGATTTCCAGCCTCAACCCGAGCTTATTGTATTATTATACATGATAGTACCATCGAATATTTACCATTAAGTGAAGTAGTTAGGGAACTTATGTAGTTTAATTTTAAGGAGAGTTTTTTAGGTGTAAGGTATTATTGTACTTGTACTTTACCTAATAAAATAACAAAATAAAATATCGGTGTTTCCTTTCCCTTCCATTACCATACATTTTTCGAAATCGATAAATAAAGTGGTTGGGGTAGACAGATCCCCATTAAGATGAAGGTCGCCGTAGTGGACGCACAGGGATTTATGATAGACGGACGTTTCTGTCCTAAAGAGCTGACAATAAAAGTTAACGATGAAACTTTACATATTCTTATAAGACCTCCGAAAACCTTTAGTGATCTCAACGAACGCGACAAAAGACAAGTGCGGTATTTGGAGAAAAATCATTTGGGGATCGCATACACTAGCGGCCATGTGGACTACGTCGAGATGGAAGGTCTCCTAAAAAAATATCTCAGTGTCGAGCGCGTCTACGTCAAGGGCCAACAGAAAGAACGCTTCCTACGAGAAACCATCTATGCCGAAGTAATTAACCTGAAACGTCATTCAGGCGTACCTAAATTTGAAAAAAGCATTTCGATGTGTGCACACCACAACCAACAGTCAATGTGGATGTGCAGTTTCATCAATTGCGTGGCTGGGTAGTGGGAGGCAGGCGCCTCCTATTAAGATTCCCCCCACCACAAACGCCTCCCACTTCTGTTTCATACCTATTTAAACACAGCGAGCATGTCCCTACTGTGTATAAAATGGAAGAAGTGTGTGACTATAGAAACCGAAATGATAGATTGAAATATTTCGCGAAGTGGTCAAATCCGTCGATTTCCCCATTACAATTGGCTGAAGCGGGATTCCATTACACAGATTATGAAGACGTAGTCAAGTGTCCATTTTGCTTTATAGAAGGCTACCGATGGGAAGAAGGCGACGATCCATTGCAAGACCACGCAAATTGGAGCCCCAGTTGCCCTTTCATCCAAGCAAGTAATGCGGGACTTAATACGACGTTCGCGGATATTAAACCCTTGCCAGTGGTCGCAATACTACCAAACTCCGTCGTCGAAGATACCGTAGTTCGTCAACCTCAAACCGCATCAAAAAGTAAATTATGTAAAATTTGCTACAACAACGATATACAGGTTGTGATGATTCCCTGCGGACACGTAATGCTTTGCATAGAATGCGCACTTCAAATCTCCTCATGTCCTTTGTGCAGAACGATGATACGTGAAAAAGTGCGTGTCTATCTACCATAAGCTATTTATGTAGTAAATGTATAAAACAAATAAAGTTTTAAAACGAAAAAACTTGTTTTTATTTTGGGTCGGTCACCTATATATTGAGGAGTCACACGCAGAATTTCTCAGTTGAAAAGATGCAAGTTCAGCAACAGCAAGTTTGTCTCCCTATCGAAAATCTAGATGTCATACAAGAGGGTACGGTAAAATCAAAACACGGTACCCTACTACCAGACTCGTTTAGGGCAATCTTGTGTGGACCTAGCGGGTGTGGTAAAACGAACGCACTCCTTAGTTTGATTTTCAATGATAGCGGTCTGAAATTCGAAAATATCTACTTACATACGAAATCGTTGTACCAACCTAAATATCAATTATTGTAGGATGTAGTTAAAAAAGTCGGTTGCATCGGCTTCTTTCCGTATACGATAAACGAGGACGTCATCGATCCGTAGGAAGCTCTAGAAAATTCGATATTCATATTTGATGATGTGGCCTGTGATAGACAAAATAAAATCAGGGAATTTTATTCGATGGGGCGCCACAAAGCGGTGGACGTCGCTTATCTATGTCAAACGTATTCGAAAATTCCGAAGCAGCTCATACGCGATAATTGCAACGTGATCGTGTTATTTAAACAAGACGACGTAAATCTGAAACACGTTTACGAGGAACATGTGTCGCCAGACGTCACGTACGAAGATTTCAAAAAGCTGTGCTATCAATGTTGGGACGACAGCTATGGCACTCTGGTCATAGTTACGGATTTTAGTCTGAAAAACGGGCGGTATAGGAAAGGTTTCGATAAGTATATAAGGCTGTGAGTACTTCTCTGACGTTAGTGGTCAACATGCCGCTGACGTCAGAGGATCAAATTCTAAAAGCGCACCGCGCAAGGAAAATCAGTGAACTTGCACGAGCGATTAGAAAAAAACACACGGCTTTGAAGTTGGGGAAATTCGAGCAAGACGAGACGCTGGAAAAAATATTCAAACCAGTGACGCAATCTATCAAAACGTTACAAATAAAAAAAGACATTCTAGACATCGAACCGAAGAAAGAAAAAACTAAGGTGGAACCTAAAAAAGAAGAAGAAATTGGGGAAAGCAGTGATACAAGAATACAGAAAAAATTAGAAACATTAAAGCAACGGATTGAAAAGTTAAAAGGAGATTTTACCCCGAAACTTACACCACACGTCGAAAAGGCAACGGCAGATTTTAGTCCGACATTGCCATCAGTCGAAGAGAAAAATGAAGAGGAAGAGGAGATTTTTGAAGATGTATCGCAGTTTTCTCCTACCGTTGTAAAGGACTACCTAGAAGCATATCCGGAAATAGCTCGACCGTATATTCAAAAATATAACGCAAAGGCACCCCAAATCGATTTTGTATACGGACCCAAGTATAGCGCAAGCGAATCAAAATGAACCTTGGGAAAAGAAACTTTAGATTTCGATAGAAAAACGTCGCATATAATAGTGGGTAGGAAGAGGTATAAAGGTACCAAAGGACTTTTTCAATTGATTTTTTATAACGATCCTCGAGCCACTTTGGTGGAGATGAAAAATTATAGTAAAATTCTAACTGAAACGTCGGTACATCTGAATAGCGCGGGTAAATTTAGAGGTTCATCTCGATATAAGTACACGAATGTTATTAAACCGTTACTAAAACGCGGAGAAGATGAGGGGGCAAGCGGTAAAGGTATGCATCTCACTTACAACGAAAAACCGGTGGAGTACATGTTTTGGGACGGCGTCAACGAATTAGTTGACAGATTGCGATTACTGGTGGCATCCAAAAACGCCGGCAACACGTCCCACGACAACGAAATCGTAGCTATTATAAATGAACTGATGGAAGCTAAAGTTATCAGATAACTTAGTCGCGCTGAAGAAAGCGGGTCACAAATTTCGATATGAACTCCAAGTATACCAAGGAAAAAGTTCAGCTGATTAGGGAATTACATAAACCGATACGAAAAAATTACTCTAGACGTAGAACTATTATTAAAGGTTTGGATGATCTTTGGCAAGCCGACCTAGGGCAGTTGGATCAGTACGCCAGCCGCAATAAAAACTTTAAATTCATGCTAGTCGTAATCGACTGCTTTTCCAAATTTGTCTGGTGCAAACCGTTAAAATCCAAGTCGGGAGAAGAAGTGACGAAGGCTTTCGCCGATATTCTCAAAAATTCCGGGGGGCGTCGACCTCGAAATCTGCAGACCGATCAAGGCAAGGAATTTTACAACTGTCATTTTAAGAAGTTATTGAATACTTTCAACGTTAACCACTATAGCACGTTTAGCGACACGAAAGCGGCGATAGTAGAGAGAGTGATCCGCACCTTGAAAGAACAACTGTTCAAGTATTTCAGTTTAAGCGGCACATACAAGTGGATCGATATTTTACCGACGCTAGTTGATGAATACAATGATAGGAGACATAGAACCATAGGCATGAAACCTAAAGATGTGAACAAACCAAAACAAACGAACGGATCGTCCTTAACGCATCTTTCAATCACCTAAAGACCTTTGATAAACAAAAGTTTAAACTAGGTGACATAGTTAGGATCAGCAAAGTCAAGCACGTCTTTCAGAAGGGTTACACGCTCAACTGGACGACTGAAGTGTTTAAAATCTCAAAAGTTCAAATTACGAACCCTCCCACATGTCTCTTAGAAGATTTGAACGGAAGACCTATCCAGGGGGGCTTTTACGCCGAGGAATTGCAAAAAACAGCTGATCCGGACGTCTATTTGGTAGAAAAGGTGTTGCGTAGAAAAGGAAAGAAGATTTTGGTCCGTTGGCTGGGGTTCGATAAGACCCACGACTCTTGGATAGACGCAACAGACGTCTTGTAGTAGTGGCGGAGCATGGGTGACAGTAGTGGCTACGAATCTGACGCAGCCGGCGATGTCGACGACGACGTTTCACAGCAAACGATTCAAAGAGCTAGAGTTCTTCTGTTGAAAAAATGTTTCCATTTGGCGCCAGGTCACACATATACCGTACATTGTGGGCTGAGTCCACTACGATTTTTTACGCCTGCTGTAAATATCGTTTGCGGGCAAGGTACCCGAGAAGAATGCGTAATGAGCATGGATCACGTGGAGTGGAGAGAACTTATGTCGCACCTGTATAAGTTTTTCGAACAAGGAGATGGTCTGCCTGTGAATTTTGGTTGTGACATGGAATTGGACACGATTAATTCGGACGGATTAGAAATCGTAACGCTCGGCAGAAACGGCGTATATTTTTACTTCAGCGAGGCATGCTGTATGGAACTGCTACGCATAGATAAGGATGTTTCCTTTAAAATTGCTTTATTGCATAGTTTTAAGTTAGTTGATTTCTATTATAATTTTTTAGATACGGCAAATGAGATGTTGATAAAAAGTAATTTTAGAATAAGTATTAGAGACACTATTAAGTTACTTTGTAATCCAATGTGTAACATAGAAAAGTACTGTATTTATGAACTCTTATCTGGACAGGGAGTTTTTGTTAGCTGACTTGTATAGGAGAAGGTTTTCTTAAATAAAACAACATTTTAAAAATAGTGTTTTTTATTTACATACCCACATTCTTACATTTCAATCTACATCTATGATATCCTTATGACCCCAAGGCAATGTGATGATATTGTCGAGGATATATCGTTTGTTATCGAAAGGGCTGAGACCGATTTTACTTTGTTTGATACTAAACACCGTATGAGCATATGAACGTATCGAGCACTGACTGGCGATTTTTTCTTTCTTTTCAAATAGGCAATCGACATAATCCTGGTGCGTAATCTTATTTTTTACTACATTGTATTTAAGAGATACTACCGTTTAATTCATCTTTCATTAACCCTGGTACTTTTTTATTTACAAGCGGAATGTTGTATCTATTATTTGGTGGGTAGTCGGAGGTGTCAAAAATAGCTATATTTTTCAGAATGAGGTCCCGATAAACATCATCGCAACAAATTGGATGAATAGTTTTGTAGCATAAAATCATAGTGGAATTCGTATACCAAGCGGGATCTAAACCGTAGTTATCGTGACACGACTTTCTGAACGTCTCAAACACGTGACTTATCAACATAATGTCAGATTTGAGGTACAGATCCGAGTATTCACCGATCGTGCCTATATTGAATTTTTCCCAAACCAGTTGAGCGTGAGCGTATTCATTTTCATTGATATTGATGTCATTTAGTTTGTCATAAAATTTATCGATAGTTGGAAGCGAAGTCTCTTGTAATTTCTCTAAATTGTCGATGTAGTCATAACAAAAAACGCCTTTTCTAGTTAATAGGGTCAACTGATCCGAAGGGATGTCACCAAATTCCTTTTTAGTATTAACGAAATCCTTGCTTTTAAGAGAGGAGGCTAGTGTCTCTAGAGAAAATCCCATGAATCTGAGGGAATCTATAAAACGAAATTTTACACTGGTTTCATTATCGAAAATCGTAAAACTTATATATTTTTCTTTATTGATGGGAAGAAGGGAGATATGATTGCGCTTGTCAAGGTCCCTGATAATGAAATTACTGTCGTAGCCGCTGAAATTATGAAATGCCACTGGAATCACGAACGAGTTTCGATAATTTAGATTGCATGCCTGATGGGCGTACCCACGAAACCTAGAAGACAAATGGCAATGATCATGGACTATGATATCGTCGGGAGTGAACGATTTTTCACAAATATGACAATTTGCCGTGGCATTTTTCAAACTTATATTTTGATCCATCGGTTCCACGGTTGTTAATTTCGACGCAACGAATTTTGCGATTTCCTCCATTTGATCCGCATACCAAGACATACAATCGGGCCCTCGATAGCTTTTGAAAAAAGACAAAGAGTCGTCGTAGGAGCATTTAAAATAAAAAGCGGCACTGAACGCCTCGTGTTTTTTGTGCTTGGTAGTCTGCGACATCGCCTCCGAATCGCGATAAGGTTTTAACATGGACTCGAAATCTGAATATATAACAAAAGGGGTGCGTTCTTTATACACGTAATTTTTAAACTTGACAAATTTTTCTTTGGGGAACGACACCTGGCAATTATTAAATTGTTCACAGTAAACAGTGTGGTTGTCCAATTTCTCCTGAGTGGAAATAATTCAAGCATCTATCGCATATGAACTTTTTACCGTTGTGTTTATTCATTTGCGTGGAAATGAGACGCGACAAATTTTTAATCCAACAAAAATGATATTTTATAGCGGGCATTTCGACATCTTCCGCGGGAGGGGTCTCGTAATCATTAATTTTTAGGAAATATTGATCCTGAATGAGTAGCAAGTTCACGTGTCTATCCATCTTCTTTTTAGTCAATCGCACCGGGCCAGTACAAAATTTACGCGGATTTTCGCGGATTTACTAACTCTAGGGCGTATACGTTTATGGAAATTTCATTTAATTTTTCGAACCTATCGATTTTAGGAAGCGTTATGGGAAAGTCCTCCAACCCGTCGAGGTTCAAAACCTCCGCGTAGTGGGGGTACGCACTCATGCGATATGAATGCTTATCTACGGGGTAAAGAGCGGAAATGACAGCCCACATGAAGCACGCGTCATCATCGTTTCTAACGTTAACGCAAGCTTTTTTCTTTAAAATCTCATCCGGTAATTTTACATACGACCCACCGCCGTTCCCCATTTGAACTTTGTTGACATTAACTTCCAAATATAAAATTCTATGTAGCGCCCAACCAGAATCACGTTCCTGGAACTCTTCGAGAGTCTTTAAAATGGTGTCGGTGACGTTATCCGCAAACCAACGTTTCAGCTCTGTGCCCCCGTCAATAGTAACATTTTTCGTATTGAAATATTTATTATCCAAAATTTCTTCATCTCCCAATTTTTTTATAAATTCCCCACAGAAAACGGTGTTAACCTTTATTATGTTGTATTCTTTTACGATTCTAGACAAGCGTGGTTTTAAAAGGCGAAAAGCGTCATTCATGAAATCCACTATGTCTTTATGCTTAAGATTTATAATGACTCCCGAACCAATTCTACTTTTGAATGCGGACTTAGTGTCTTCCCATTTGACCCAACCGCGTCCACTCGCTTTTACTCCGCACCCAGCGCGTTTCATATTTTTTAAGTAAGCTCTGAATCTTTATAAATGTCCTAAATTTGTTTGTAGTTTTGTCATCGTACCAGGATTGTATCGACATGCTTTTATAGCACCATAAACGAGCCTAATATTTTTGTTAATCAGTTTATGCCAGCGCTCTCGCGTTCTCATATCCATACCGTTTGTTATCAAGCGAAAAGCCCTCTCACAAACGTTCACAATATCATCACTTACATCTGCGATTGCTGCAGCCATGATGCCGATGTGGTTCGGTGTGTACGCAGCTCTGCTGTGCGGAGAAACCGTGCGCTCTTTATATACCAAGACGCAACCGCTAAAAAAATTAATTTTGCAACGAAGCAAAGATTCATGTCCTGAAACCTACAATTTAGAAAAAAAATTTCTTATGAAATATATTCCGAGAAAGAAGCTAAATGCTTTTATCAAATAAAAACAGCAGGATGTCGTTGAAAAAACCAACTTAATTGTCATATGACCTTGAAAACGTCATCTGTGAATTTTCTTTTATAAACATTTGATTAGCCCCTTTGATATGCTACAACTTTCACATGCACATGCACATGACGTAATTATGAGACAAATTTAGAAAAAAAATTTCTTACGAAATATATCCCGAGAAAGAAGCTAAATGCTTTTATCAAATAAAAACAGCAGGATGTCATTGAAAAAACCAACTTAATTGTCATTTGACCTTGAAAACGTCATCTGTGAATTTTCTTTTATAAACATTTGATTAGCCCCTTTGATATGCTACAACTTTTATTTGAAACATTTTTTTGTAGAGTCATTAGTTTCCAAGATATTCAACTTTCATGCACATGACGTAATTATGAGACAAGTTGACCATCGCCAGGGCGGCCCCGGTCCACGAACGTGCCTGACGCCGGACGAAATCGAAACGCGGGCGCTAGCGAGATTATAAACCAGGGAATTTTCAATTCGATTTCTTACATTCAAATAGATTTCGTTATTTTTTCTTTTATTATGTTCAGGAGAGGTCACTGTTTTGTTGTTGATTATAGCACGTTAGGAAAAGATTCACAATGAAAAGGCAGGCAATTTTTAAATGATTTTATTTGATATAATATTTTAAAATATAATATTTTATACTGTAATAGGTGGCATACTATAAGCCCCAATTTTCTTGAAAAACACGTGCCCGTTCCTCTAATCCCTCACTAGACAGGCGCTGCAACCGCAGCCTTTCTGCCTGGCGAAAGACCCTCCGGGCGGCCTTGCTAAGACCAGGCGGATACGGACGCAGCACATTTCTCTCTTCTAGGTCAGGTGTGTAAGTACCCACATTGTCCCATTCTTCTTCCAGGGGAGGCCAGGTGTTTTCTGCGGGAGATTGACTGCTCTTCCGTTCTTCTGAGGGCGGTTGTTTACCGTGTTCTGCTGGGAGCTGCTGGCTGCCTTGCCATTGTTCTGTTGGTTGTTGGTTGCCTTGCTATTGCTCTGCGGGTTGTTTGGTGTCCTGAGGATATTCTGGGAGACCAACCTGTTCACCACAGATGTGCCATGGCACTCCATGCCACATCACCTGTGCTGTTTCTTTGGGGAGCTGTTGTTCTGGAGGCTTGTAGTCTTTGTTGCAGTCACACTGCAGCCCCCAGTCGTAGACGTCCAACATTTCTTCTGTTACAGTGGGGAGGGGGCACTTGCACCAGGGCACTAGCTCGGTCTCCATCTCTTGCATCTTGAAGCACTTGGAAAGAACTGACGAAGGAGTGAAAACCCGCCGCCTTTTATAAGCCACTATTTGCTGACTAAGGTTTTTTTTGCCTTGTAAGCATAATTGACATTCTTCACTTAAAAAAATTTCAAAATTCAAAATCGGAAAAAAAATTGGGAAAATAAAAACAAATTAGTAAAGCAAAATTTGAAAAAAAAATTTTTTTGGTAAAAATTGGTAAACAAAAATTCTCCTGTCTGATTGACAGTCGACCCTAGGCCACAGTGTGTCAATTTTAAATTTTTATTTACTCGTATTGGATTTTTTTTATTGGATCTTATTCGATCAAAGGCATTTCCTATATTGTCTGAATTTTTTTCTAACATTTTTTTTGGTCAGTGTCGTTTTCTGTATATTTCCACTTGCAACAGAGCCTTCTACGTTATGTCTTGTCAAATTTAGTGCCTTATTTGAGGCCTTTCTGACACTTTTTTCTCAAAATTTCACCCTGCAATCGACTTAGGGCCTTTTAAAAATTCATTTTTTGACAAATTATTGGATCTTATTCGATCAGAGGCATTTCCTATATTATCTGAATTTTTTTCTAACATTTTTTTTGGTCAGTGTCCGTTTTCTGTATGTTTCCACTTGAAACAGAGTCTTTTACGTTATGTCTTGTCAAAGTTAATGGCTTATTTGAGGCCTTTCTATCACTTTTTTCTCAAAATTTCACCCTGCAATCGAATTAGGACCTTTTAAAAATTCATTTAAAAAAAAAAAATTTAAAATTTTTGGAATTTTCATAGGTGTCGATTCTGTGCTATTGCGCATGCGCAAATATCTTGACGTGTTTGTCCAACCCCAATTGTGTTCCGGCCAGGCCTTCGGCCTGGTTTGAAACATGTAAATTGGGATTTAGCGCCGATGGAGTACCATTTTTGGGACCTGTTCCTAATCAAAATTAAACTTTTTTGCTTTGGTGAAGATGTTACTTTTAGGACATTTTCTAAATTTTTGCTGACGAGGCCTTTTTTTTGCTGACGTCGCATTTATTTCCTATAAATTGTGTCATACATCAGAGAGAGCATTTAGTTCACAGACTTCCGTGTTATAGTAAGTGTTTACAAAAGTCTTCCATCATGGCTAGCAACAGACTGTCGCTTTCTCTCAAAAAACCAGTAAGCACTCTTTTCTTAACAAAATTAATGTGCTAAAGTCCATAGAATGTTGGAAACAGTTTTAACCACGCTTTTTTAGCCTAAAACCTAGTGTTTTTTTTCTCAGACATACCCTGACATGCCGTCACTGAGTCAGGATTTGACGCACCTGTCGCAGTCTCAATCCGAGTCTCAGCCTTCAACTAGTCAACCTGCACAGAAACCAATTATTCACAGCCACGTGGTAATCCCAGTAAGTGTTTTTTATCTGCTATGAACATTGAAAATCATTTTTTAAAGGTAATTAAGCTCAATACCCACTAAAAAATTTTTTTTTCAGTCTACAACATATCCACCCCCGCAAGAACAACTTTTACCGCCTGTTGCTTCTCGCAGTTCGCCCTACCGCTACGGTATGGGTGCAGCTACGAAAAAAATTAAACTGCAAAAGGACGACGACGACGCCTTCAGCGTGATTACCTTGCCACCCACTCAAGACAGTGAGGATGAGTTCGAGTCGGAAGGAAAAGGCGATATATCTTCATACGTCAAAGGGGTGACAGTTGAGCTGAAACGAAAGTATGAAGCGACGAAGCGGAAGCTACCGGTGGAACAAGATAAGAAGTCAAAAAGAAGACGTGAATTGGAGCGATTAAAAAAACAGGACATTAAGGGGTGATAAATTAATTCAACAATTACAACAAGATTTGGTTGTCGGTGCTAGACTACTAAAACGATTTAATTTATAGAAAATGTTTTAAAGTATTATTTTAGCCTAGCAACCTTTTTATGTCATGCTTTTTTAATCGCTTCTTTCTTATATTTATTTTGTTTATTATCCTTTTTGTATTTTTAACACTTTAACCTAATTACATATATTTTTTTACTATGTTTTGTATTTTTGTCCTATCCTTTCATACCACATAAGTTAAAACTATATGAAAATATTAAAGTTCAAGTATTATTCTTCCTCCCTGTATAGCTTGCTACTCAAACGACCTCCAGCAAAGGTCTTTTATTCTCGGTGCATTTCGCGTACCTAGCGCATTTCCTTTGTTCCTCAACTTTTGCTATTCTCGTACCTTATTTAAATACTTAACAACAGAGAATTTTTGATATAGGTATCATCAAAACTCATTAAAAACCATAGCAAGTGCCAAGTGCCTTGAAGGGTCATGTGGCGCCATCTTTACATTGGTAGTTAATTCCCGGACCGCGAGACCTGGCCTTCCTAAATCATAGGCGTACAGCCTAACAGGGTGAATATAAGTCATATTGTGGAACAATAAAACAGGAAATAATTTTAAATGTTTATTAAAAATCAATTATATAAGATTAGGTTTTTTTATTTTCTTATTAACCTCATATAATGTAATGTCCTGATAAAAGGTTAGGTTTTTTATTTTCGTATTAACCTCATATAATGTAATGTCCTGCTTCAACGTTTCTAAATTTTTTAAATACTGCTTCAATTTTCTCCTATAATACAATTTTCTTCGGGCATTCAAGGTTCTACAATAAATTCAATATTTGTTGTCCTTCCGATCGGCCCCAAACTTCGCAGAAAATACCTTTTGCCAGCACCAATTTATCTTCTGAATTATCTCGGATGTAAACTCCGCGGTGTAGCGTTGCGGTAGCACCGTTTTAAATTCGTCGCACTCTACGAAGATTTTTTTCTCCGTACTGCGTGTTCACCTTGTCCACCATCTTTATTTGAAATTTTTCACCCACTTCCAAATTCTGCAAACTCTCGAATCTCTTCAGGACCAAATTCTTGTTCAAACTTTCCACGAACGACTGCATTTTGTGGCTTAGGAATTTTTACTGCAACTGGCTTGAGAATGGTGCAGGAACAGCGCTCCATCAAACATATAGGCGTCACCCCTCCACCGGCGGTGGGGTCAAGAGTGGGGGCCAGAGTGGGGGTGGGGGCCGGCTTCCAAGAATCACACGTAAAGGTCAACTGAGGCTGTGACGTCACGTGACCTCGGCTGTGACGTAGCCAAAATGCACGCATTTCTGGCCTTATGGAGATTAACATGGGGCAAGTGGCCCAGAACTCTCATAGTATATCTACTAGTATAAAAAGAAATGAGATGATCAAGGTCAATACAATGTTCTGTGGATTGTTTGAACGTGGTGCAAAAGAGATGGTCGTCGAACAGCTTAAATATTTCAACACTAAAAATTAGATTATTTCTCATCATATGAACATGGTACAGTGGTTTCGGGATAACGTGGAGGATCCTATATGTAACGACCTGGATGAATTTCAGTATAGAGACTCTGGCTGGACTCTGAAGGCTATTGTAAATTTACAAATAAACATTAACAAGTTAGAGTTTTTTAGGGGACAACACGCAAAAATTTCTATTGAAAACGCTTCGGAAGATTACTAATGATATGAATTCACATTTTTTAGAATATGTAGGATTGTATTACTTATAGTATAGTTAAATCATTGTACCTATCTTGTTAATATACAGGGTGAGTCACATCTAAAGGCAGAGCCGAAAACACAAGGTAGAACTCGCTAAAATAAGCACATATGCTTAATAAACATTAGCTCAAAAACGCTTGGTTATCAATGTACAGCGTGTTGAAATTTGTCCAAAAATAACATATTTTTTTAATTTCTTTCGAGCCCATTTAGGAATTTCAACCAAATTTGTTACACATTATGCATTGGGGGTTGCCATTTTGTGCAATAATTTGACCCCGTTCAGATGACCAGCGGCGTAGATACAAATAGTTACTGTAAATAATTGTAAAAAAAAATAGAAAGGTTCTGTGAAAACCCAAAATTGTTGCCTTTTTTGGATAGCCCATTCAATTTGGAATAAAAAGCGCCTCTTGGTATTTTTTTATATGGTACAGTTTCTTCCTAATTTCAGATTTTTTAAACTAGTGCTAAGGCGATTATGCTGGCATTTAAAATAAAATTATTTGTATCTATACCGCTGGTCATCTGAACAGGGCCAAATTATTGCAGAAATAGACAATATTTACAAAATTTCGCTGGAATTCCTAAACGGACTCGAAAGAAATTAAAAATATATATGTTATTTTTGGAGAAATTTCAACACGCTGTATATGGAGAACCAAGCGTTTTTGAGCTAATGTTTATTAAGCATATGTGCTTATTTTAGAGAATTTTTTTTGAGGCTCTGCCTTTAGATGTGACTCACCCTGTATATCTTGAATGCTACAACATTGTTTTATTCTTAATTCGAAAACACTTAGGTTTCAGACCTGTTTCAAATATAGTGGGCTTATTTCGTTTTCATTAGTGGAAATTTTTCACCAAAAGCCAAAGAACCGCATATTTTGAAAACTGAGTATGAGAATATTTGTTGACAAAAGTTGAGGATGAGGAATGCAATCTGAAAATGCTTGTGTAGCGAATAACACAATCGTTGTTCTTGACGGCCCTCCAGTCGACACGGGGCAATTGTGTACGAGGAGAGAGAATAAGTTAGAAAATATACTTACTGATTTATATATTTTTCTAGGATTAGGGATAGGCCAAAAAAAATACAAAATAGTAAAAATATATATAATTATGTTAAAAATGTAAAGTCATAAAACATAATATATAAGAAATATGTAGTTAATTTAAAACGAAACTTAAAATACAAAACATAGTAATAAAACGTAATTATTTAAAAAAAAGCACAAAATAGAATAATAAACTTATACAAAACGAAACAAGATAAAAAAAAAGCTTAAAAAAGCAGGAACAAAGAGAGAAGTGAAGGTAAAAAGATTAAATTTTTAGAAAATTCTGTAAATTAAATCTCTTTAATAATCTAGCATTGAGTAAAAAATCTTTTTTTAATTTATCAATTTCTCTAGTACCCTTTTGTTCCTGGTTTTTTAAACGTACCATTTCACGTTTCCTCTCAGTTTGCCTATTCTCTGCAGCTTGGAGCTTCCTTTTCGTGGCCTCATGTTTGCGCCTCAGTTCCACCGTCACCCCTTTGAGGAATGACGACATATCACCATTGCCACCAGCGAGTTCCTGAAATTCGTCCTCGCTGTTTGTTTCCTGGGTTGGTGGCAAACTGATTACGCTGAAGGCGTCATCGTCTTGGATTTTCAGTTTTTTTGTGGCCGCACCCATACCGTAGCGGTAGGGTGAGTCAAATGAGGACACCGGGGGCCCCAACAAATCGTCTTGACTTGACGGCAGGGATGGACAGGCAGTTGACTGAAAAAAAAATTAGTGGGTAAAGAGCGAAGAATTTGCACATTTAAAATAGTTCCATCGTTCATAGGAACTTTTTAACACATCCGTTTTGATAAAACACTTACTGGTATTATAATTGATGGATGATTGGTTTCCAGCAAGACGCAACTCGGGGATCACTAGTTGAGGGTTGATCTGTGGTAGTTGGCGGCAAGACCGACGAATCCTCCTGACTAAGTTATGCAAGGGGTGGGCACGTTGTGTTTTCAACGTTACTGGTTTTTTGAGAGACAGGCTCGGTCTGTTGTTCATGACGACTGGAAAAGCGTGGCAGGGCGTAGGTTGTCCACTAGTTGAAGGTTGGAATTCCAGGCCAAACAAATCCTCCGGATAAAGCGACCGTATGTCGAAAGGTGAACAGGCGGTGGACTGAAAATTCGCGACTTTTAATGTTCTCAACGGACTTTTAGCCTGGCCGGGACAGAATTGGGTTAGACGAACGCGTCAAGATATTCGTGCATGCGCAGTAGCACAGAATCGATACGTATGAAAATTGCAAAATTTTTCAATTTTGTTTTAAATTAATTTTTAAAAGGTCCTACGTCGATTGCAAGGTGAAATTTTGAGAAAAAAGTGATCTAAAGGCCTCAAATAACCCACTAACTTTGACAAGACATAACGTGGAAGACTCTGTTTCGGGTGGAAATATACAGAAAACGGTTACTGTCAAAAAAAATGTTAGAAAAAAGTTGTCCGGGAGGTCCAGATAACATAGGAAATGCCTCTGATCGAATAAGACCCAACAAAAAAATCCAATACGAGTAAATAAAAATTTAAAATTTATTCAAACCAAAGAAGTTATTAGAAAAGGAAATTTTCCAGTCTTCCAATTTTTGTCCATCCGTTGGCACACTGTATTTTGGTCGAGAGTCGACTACCATTCAGAGAAAAGATTTTTTTACCAATTTTTACCAAATTTTTTTTGTCCAAATTTTGTTTTACCAATTTGTTTTCATTTTTCCCAATTTTTTTTTATTTTGAATTTTGAATTTATTTTTTTAAGTGAAGGATGTCAAAATGCTTACAAGGCAATCAGGAAAGTTGACCCTAACTGCTAATGGTAATTAAGTAATGGTAGTAGTCACTCCTGCCCCACACAATAATTTAGCTGCTTCTGGGGTACTCTTAGTTTGAAGTATTGTGATTGTGTGAATATTATTATTGTACCAGAAATGTAAAAAAGTTCAAAAAAACATTAAATTAGTTTTTAGGTCCTAGCTGCTAATGGTAATGCATACAAAATATTAGGTAATTTTCACCCCTCCCTGACACAAGAATTTGTTTGCTTCTCGGGTACTCTTAACCAATAAATTTTAGAATCGACAACTCCTCATTAAAAGAAAAACTTTCATTCGTTTCTCAGAAAGGTGTCAAAGTACCCATTTTGTATTTAAAATAATTATGGTTTCAAATTCCTTTAATGGTGAAAATAACAAATCGTTTGAAAACTCATTAGTCGGTACCATCATAAAGGAAAGTATATTTTTTTATTCCAAAACTATTATACCATATGTCTGATGACCTAAAAAATATGTTTTTTTGTCTTCATTATTACTTGAAAGAACGCTATACCGGTTCTATTTGGAAAGTTGGCCCTAAATACTAATGAAAACCAATTTTGAGAACATGGTTTTTTGTAAAAATGTTTACCAAAAAAATTGTAATCAATCTAATTGGTGATAAAAGTTTCCTGGAAGTTCACAATTATTAAGCTTTTTACTAATAGTAGGGGAGCCCACGATGCTAAATGGGGATTTACTCAAGCGTGGTGGGGACCTATTGGATTTTAAAGATTAGATGGTAGAAAGAAAAAAAGGTTAATGATATATACCCTTCTACCGGTGGGGGGTGCGTCATAGATACTCGGGCGCGTCAGATATTGATAGTGTATATGCCCCACATGTCTCCGATGACGTAGGTATGTTAATCTTCCGGTTTGCATGGTGGGGGCGGCCGTACGGAAGGGTTAAAAAGGGGAAGAAAAAAATATTACTCGAGCGCGTCAGATATTCAGAAGGAACGTTAAGTGAACCCGAAAGAAGCTCCCATTCAATAGACTGACGATTCGGATGTGACGCCAGCTCGTTGCGGCTTTTTGAAAATGCAAAAAAAAATCGCCATTTTGAAATACTCGAGCGCGTCAGATTTTCATATAGACGGTTCAGCTTGATGTCCTGGTCGTGCTGATCCATAATCTGACGATTATTTGTAGGGATTTTCTTAATCTGACGGTTTGAAAAAAAGTCATGATTTTTTAATGAATATTTGCGTTTTCTCAGAAAAATATGTTGTCTGTTAAAAATTAAGGAATTTTTATCTATAAACTTATGCTCATAATAATTTATTTTCTATATTATTGGGTGTTGAACGTGGACTTATCAAATATTGCATTACCTATATTTCCTAAGCTAAACAAAATTTGACAAAACGTCTAAAATATAACTTATAGATAAAAAGCAGGTCTATCCAAATATCAAATATCGATCAGAGGCAGAGGCAAATATCGATCAGAGGCATTATCTGTGTTATCTGGACCTCCCGGACAACTTTTTTCTAACAATTTTTTTTGCCAGTAACCGTTTTCTGTATATTTCCAGCAACAGAGTCTTCCACGTTATGTCTTGTCAAAGTTAGTGGGTTATTTGCGGCCTTTAGATCACTTTTTTTGTCAAAATTTCACCTTGCAATCGACGTAGGACCTTTTAAAAATTCATTAAAAAAAATTGAAAAATTTTCGAATTTTCATACGTATCGATTCTGTGCTACTGCGCATGCGCGAATATCTTGACGCGTTCGTCTAGCCCCAATTCTGTCCCGGCCAGGCTTCGGTCTGTCCAGGCCACAAAACGTGTAAATTAGGATTTAGCGCTAATGGAGTACCACTTCTGGGACCTATTCCTAACCAAAATTCAACTTTTTTGCTTTGGTGAAGATGTCACTTCTAGGACATTTTCTAAATTTATGCTTACGAGGTCTTTTTTTGCTGACTGCATTTAATTCCTATAAAGTGCATCGCATTAGATGATTCCAGTTAGTTTGTCATCTACTTTCGCGATCGTGTATGAGTAGTTTTTTTACCGACCATCTACTTTCGCGCTACAGCCATCTACCAGCGCTTCTCCAGCCATGAACAACAGGCCGTCGCTGTCCCTTAAGAAGTCAGTAAGTACTATTTTCAAAATGTGCTAAAAGTCCGTTGAAAACATTAAAAGTCGCGAATTTTCAGTCCACCGCCTGTTCACTTTCCGACACACGGTCGCTTTATCCGGAGGATTTGTTGGGCCTGGAATCCCAACCTTCAACTAGTGGACAGCCTGCGCTCTGCCAGAAACCTGTTCACGCTTTTCCAGCCGTCATGAACAACAGACCGAGCCTGTCTCTCAAAAAAACTGTAAGTACTATTTTCAAAATGTGTTAAAAGCCCGTTGAAAACATTTTAAAGACGCGAATTTTCAGTCTACAACGTGCCCACCCCTTGCATCACTTAGTCAGGAGGATTCGTCGATCTTGCCGCCGATTACCACAGATCAACCCTCAACTAGTGATCCCCGAGTTGCGTCTTGCCGAAAACCAATCATCCATCAGCAAATAATAATACCAGTAAGTGTTTTATCAAAACGGGTGTGTTAAAAAGTTCCTATGAACGATGGAACTATTTTAAATGTGCAAATTCTTTGCTCTTTACCCACTAATTTTTTTTCAGTCAACTGCCTGTCCAGCCCTGCCGTCAAGTCAAGACGATTTGTTGGGGCCCCCGGTGTCCTCTTGTGACTCACCCTACCGCTACGGTTTGGGTGCGGCCACAAAAAAACTGAAAATCCAAGACGATGACGCCTTCAGCGTAATCAGTTTGCCACCAACCCAGGAAACAAACAGCGAGGACGAATTTCAGGAACTCGCTGGTGGCAATGGTGATATGTCGTCATTCGTCAAAGGGGTGACGGTGGAACTGAGGCGCAAACATGAGGCCACGAAAAGGAAGCTACAAGCTGCAGAGAATAGGCAAACTGAGAGGAAACGTGAAATGGTACGTTTAAAAAACCAGGAACAAAAGGGTACTAGAGAAATTGATAAATTAAAAAAAGATTTTTTACTCAATGCTAGATTATTAAAGAGATTTAATTTATAGAATTTTCTAAAAATTTAATCTTTTTACCTTCACTTCTCTCTTTGTTCCTGCTTTTTTAAGCTTTTTTTTATCTTGTTTCGTTTTGTATAAGTTTATTATTCTATTTTGTGCTTTTTTTTAACATAATTACGTTTTACTACTATGTTTTGTATTTTAAGTTTCGTTTTAAATTAACTACATATTTCTTATATATTATGTTTTATGACTTTTTACATTTTTAACATAATTATATATATTATTACTATTTTGTATTTTTTTGGCCTATCCCTAATCCTAACTTATTCTCTCTCCTCGTACACAATTGCCCCGTGTCGACTGGAGGGCACTCAAGAACAACGATTGTGTTATTCGTCTAGCAGGTTCAATGATACATGTTTTCCATTTGACTTACATTTATTGAATACCTTGGATTTACAATCCGTCACCTAATAGGTAACCCATAACACAATAATACTACATCAGCTAATAACTACATATTTGTTGCAACTTACTGAGCTAGCGCTATTAAGTGGGTCGAATGTAACTAGGGGGTAATATACCTTACACCTCCCTTTTCGAGAAAAATGGCCTTTACTATGGCCACTTGTAAAGGACTTTTTTTTTTTATAAGATAAGTTATACAAAAAGTAGTGGTATATTTATGAAGTTGATTATACTTAATATTGCTTTATGTTCTTGCACTTATAATTACGATTTATGAGCAATGTATTAATACTAGCTAAAACTAAGCATTGTACCTAATGTCGACAGGCCTGTCTACTATTGTCTATATCCTATTACTTAATGTATTTCCTTACGCGGTTTTTATGTATAAGGGACCTGCTTTCCTTTATTATCTCTGATGACACAATTAGGACCTTGGTCTGAGATAACGGAAAATGGACCGTCAAACCACGAATCTAGTTTGTGGCGATCTTCGTTAGTTATTAGTACCAAATCACCTGGATTAAGTTTCATTTCTTTCGCTTTACTATCAAGTTTAACTTTGCGCTCACCTTTTGCTTTATCGAGAAATTCTCTAGCCCTTTTTTGTGCTAACTGCAATCTATATCGGACTTCCTGATGATAAGCATCAGTATTGTACAGGGGGTCTACCCGTGACTCATTCATTATTTCAGGAAGATTCGCTTGTTTTGCAAAAACGAGTTCGAAAGGTGTATAATTGTGATACGTGCTGGGGGTAGTGTTATAACAAAAAGCAAAGTATCTCAACCAGTTATCCCAGTCTGAGTGTACTTCGTTAGTGTATATACGTAAAAATTCGTTAAGGACGCGATGGTTCCGGTCGCACCCTCCTATCGTTTGGCTATGATATGGTGTAGACAATTTATGTTTTATATTTAACAATCTCGCAGGATTTGTAAAAAGCTCATTCCTGTATTCCGTGCCCATATCAGTTCTTACTTCCTTTATGGGACCGTATATGAGAATAAAATTTTCGAAGATTGCTTTAGCCACTGTGGTCGCTTCTTTATTGGGTACTGGAGCAATAACCACGTATTTAGATAGCTCACACTGTATAGTTACCGCATATACGTTCCCTTGATTTGATTTTTGAAATGGTCCTATCGTGTCAATGCAAACAATATCGAAAGCGTTTTGAGGGGTGGGCGTCAGTGTCATTGGTTCGATGTGCCTTGCCTGCGCTTTGTTTACTTGACATTTATGACATTTACTAATGTATTTAGCAACATCTCGTGACATTTGCTTCCACCTATAAAATGTCTTTAGCTTTTTGAGCAGTCTTTTTTGACCACAGTGACCTCCTAAAGCGGGGTCATCATTTCAATTAGTTTCATTTTATTTTCCTTGTTTGTAACCAATTTTCGTGGGTTACATAGAACAATTGACAACTTGTTAAGAACTTTGTTTCCTACTTGTTTAATCTCGCCAATTTTACACCGAGTAAATATACTGTCATCTAAATTTATTCTTACTGTAGTATACTTTTGATCATCAGCCATTTTTTCGAGCTTAGATAATATTGGCACTAATGCAAAATTACCATTCACGATTGGAAATGTACTTTGCGCGCTTATTTTTCTTTTATGACAGATTTTTATTTCAATGTATTTTTTTTTTATTTCAGTTTTCACAAAGGGTAACTTTATTACCTCATAATTATTTATAGTTTCGTATACTCTAGGTTATGTAGGTGTGTCTGTGATAGTTTTACCTTTTTCTTGTTGTATTGATTTTGACGCTGATCTAGTAATTGCAAGTATTTGAGAAGCGTCAGCTTCTATATGTTTCAAATTGTCAATACTTATTCTTGACAGAGAATCTGCGCTTACGTTATCTTTACCTTTGATATACTCTATTTCAAAATTAAATTCTTCTAACTCTAACCGCATTCTTGTTAGTTTAGACGAGGGATCCTTTATTGAAAAAAGATAAACTAAAGGCCTGTGATCTGTTTTTACTAAAAATTGTTGTCCGTATAAATAACAGCGAAAATACTGAATAGCCCAATGAATGGCAGTTAATTCCTTAAGAATTGTAGGTTTATGCGATTCTCCTTTTGTAAAAGTACGGGATGCATAGGAAATGGGTAATTCTTGTCCATTGAAGTTTTGTGATAGTACGGCTCCACAAGCATCATTTGACGCATCTGTCGTAAGAATAAATTTTTTCGAAAAATCCGGATATTGTAGAATTCTTGGGCTTTTTAAAGCCTCTTTTAAAATTTCGAAAGACTGTTGACATTCCTTTGACCAAATAAAAACAGAATTTTTCCTGACTAATCTATTTAAAGGTTGAGTAACCGAAGCAAAGTGTGGAATGAACCTACGATAGAAATTGCAGAATGCGACAAATCGTCTGACCTCGTCCGATGTTTGTGGTGTCGGGTATCTGTTGATGATATCGTATTTGGAGTCGTCTGGTAAAATGCCTTTGTCTGTTATTTTATGACCTAGATACGTTACCTCTTTTCTAAAGAAATTACATTTCCCAGGATTTAATTTTAGATTGTACTTTCGGCATGTTTCAAAAACTTTTCGTAAATTATTTAAGTGGTGTTTTTCTGAACATCCAATTACGATTAAATCGTCCATGTATAAAAATGCTTTTTCAGGTGTTATGCCTGCAAACGCCATAGACATCATGCGTTAGAAGCTGTTGGGACTTACTGATAGACCGAAAGGTAATCGTTTGAATCGAAATGATCCCGCGTCGACGCTAAAAGATGTTATATTTCGAGAGCATTCGTCCAATTCTATTTGATGAAATCCTGATATTAGATCAATTACAGAAAACCATTTAGCTCTTCCTAGTTGATCTAAGATATCATCTATTCGTGGAAGAGGAAATTTGTCAGCAATAAGCTTCTTATTTAATTGCCTAAAATCGACAACAAGCCTCCAGGCCTTTTGGCCATTGGTAGACTTTTTTGGCACTAATAACACTGGGCTATTATAGTCCGCGACTGACGGTTCTATAATATCATCAGATAGCAATTTTTTTACTTGATTATTTATTTCTTCTTTTTGAGCCATTGGCGTTCTGTAATTTTTCCTATAAACGGGGTTGTTGTCACATAATTTTAATTTCTGAGTATAAAAATTATTTGCAGTTACTTTGTCGATTTTAAGGCAAAAATATCAGAGAATTCTTTACACAACTGTAATACATCTCCTTTTACTTGTATCGGAATGTCGCCATTCAGTTGATTTAATAGTTGCGAATTACGATCCTGAGATTCTATTTCAATATTGTAGATATCGAACTGATTAAGTTCAACTGTGTCAAGGTTTGTAATTGTTAGTGTCACATTTTCGAATGTTGTATTGATTATTTTAACTAACGGGTTTTTGCTTGAAACTATCGCTCTACCTAGAAAAACACCTGGTTGTAGTTCTTTATTTAGTACTAAGAAATCTTGTGTGTGTTTCTTTAAGCCCTCTATTTGTCTAATTACTTCGCATCTAGGAGGGATGCATATGACATTTTCCTCGGGGCTACTAGCAACAGGTATAGTATGATTTTTACCTTTAGATCTTATAGTTAACGTCCAAGTTAAGTAATCTATGCTAGCCTTATATTTTACTAAGAAATCTCTCCCTAGAATACCATCTCCGGGTATCGGAAAATCTTCATTAACTACGTGAAAAAGTTGATTTATTTTATGTCCATGAATCAAAATATTTGTTTTCGTAGTACCCAGCGAACTAGTAAGTCCCTCAGTGATGCCTTTAATTTTAATAACGTTAGAAATATCTACGGTCTGATTTGGATTTACTTTTGTTCGCTTGAAAATCGAAATATCTGCTCCATTGTCTATCAAAAGAATACTTTTTCTGGTTGTCATTTCTGTTTGAAGAACTACAAAATTCGAAAGTGCTACATTTAGTGTATAGATTTTTACATTTCCCCCAATCGAGCCGGTTGGGGGCTCGATGAGTTTCCCGACGAGTTTTCAGAAGTTTCGCAAAATCGTACATTTCTTGGATAGCGCGTGTTAATTTGTTATTGTTGTTTCCTCGGAACTGCTGTCCGCGCCCTCGCCCGCGATTAAAGTGGTTACTGTGATAACCCCTACCGCGAGTATATCCGTGCAGCCCATTGTTGAAACCTCTGTCCTGCCTACAGTAGAATATACTATTAGATGTTGAAGGTTCTGAACTTATATTTACAAATTTTGTAACTACGCTCTGAACTGAACTGAAGGTACCTGCTTCTACTATAATTCGAGCTTTTTCCGAATTTGCGTTGTGGCTTAAGGCTTTTACTGCCGCATTTATTGTATAGTTTTCGGCTACTTCATTTGGGACACCCTCTGATATGTACGCTCTTTGAAGGTTTTCCGCAATAAGTTCAATTTCGGATGCATAAGCCATTGTATACTTATTAATTTGCTTGCAATTTAGTAGTTTGGCTGACAACGAAAGTGAACTTTCGCCTTTTATACCTCGCCTTAATGTGTTTATTATAGCGGCAATAGAATTCTCATTTGTAATTAGATCCCGAGCTTTTCCCGTTAAGCGTGTTTTTACAAATGCTACAGCGTTTGCTGCGTGATCAGCTGAATTATTTTGTAGCTGTTGTAGAGAGTCTATAAACGATGTTAGATTATCTGGGGTACCATCGAATTGAGTCGTAACCAATTTGCTGGCTAAATTAAAAAAATCTACGACTGACATGGCCATAATGCTTGACTTACTTTCTTTGTCCTCGTATTCGTTAAAGTCCTCCTGTAATATTGAGGGATTTATGGCATCTAAACACGAAGTTGGTACTTTATAAGGAACTGATAATACCTCGAATGATCTAACTACCTTATCTCGACTAACAAGAAAGAGCTGTTTACAAATTTGCTTGTCTAGGCTCTCTAGAGAATTCCACGATAACACTAAGGTTCCTGTTAATTCATTAAATAATGTAACCAAGTTATCCCTTATCTCATCTCTTATTGAATCAGTTTTAGGCGTATTTCTCTTGATCGCTCTTTTAGATTGGTTAACAATATCTTGTTTGATTCGAGCTAACGTTAAATTCAACTTTTCGTTGCCCGTTGGCATAAAAACTTGTAAGGAAATTAAACAAATTAAACCTCATACAATACTATACTTAAGATATACTTATTTCCCCTAATTTTAACCTACTATTTAAAATTCACGTCGCAAGAAGAAAAAAAAAGGAGACAAAGACACAAAAAATATGTGTAGCATTAATACATAAGAAAATCTAACTAACCTTATTACAATTCTTCTCTTTTTATGTGTTCCAAACGCTGTTATTCTCAATACTCTACGCTTTCCGCCATACTTCACTCACGAACAGCACTGTACACCACGCCCGTAAAGAAAATCTCTAACTGCAACAGCTGCGTTGCAGGAATCACGCTAGTGCTTATGCTCTAGACGGACTGAACATTGGCCATTGAGACAGCTAACTCCCGGCCCAATTGGCTCCTTACGTTGTTACGGATGAACCAACATTATGAAGAGCATTAAATATAAGACAATCTTGACATCCTTGGTCACGCTGTACTCTTCTTCCTGGTTTATGTAATTTTGGTTAACCACTCAATTTTCGGTTAGGTCCAAATGTCTTGACTGACTTTTTCCCATATTGGGGGCACTCGGTTCTTGATTTCTATTGATTAATACTTGATGTGCCCACTTGAAGTCTGCAGGATCCTTATGTAGCAGTTGGCAGTGTTGTAGTGGGCAGGGTGGTAGTTCACCAAACTGGTAGGGTCCTTATGTGGCAGGGTCCTTATGTGGCAGCCATCCTGGCAGCCATCCTGGCAGGGTCGCCATGTAGCAGGTTCAATGATACATGTTTTCCATTTGACTTACATTTATTGAATACCTTGGATTTACAATCCGTCACCTAATAGGTAACCCATAACACAATAATACTACATCAGCTAATAACTACATATTTGTTGCAACTTACTGAGCTAGCGCTATTAAGTGGGTCGAATGTAACTAGGGGGTAATATACCTTACATTCGCTACACAATCATTTTCAGATTGCATTCCTCATCCTCAACTTTTGTCAACAAATATTCTCATACTCAGTTTTCAAAATATGCGGTTCTTTGGCTTTTGATGAAAAATTTCCACTAATGAAAACGAAATAAGCCCACAACATTTGAAACAGGTCTGAAACCTAAATGTTTTCGAATTAAGAATAAAACAATGTTGTAGCATTCAAGATATATTTAAACACGATAGGTACAATGATTTAACTATAAGTAATACAATCCTACATATTCTAAAAAATGTGAATTCATATCATTAGTAACCTTCCGAAGCGTTTTTAATAGAAATTTTTGCGTGTTGTCTCCTAAAAAACTCTAACTTGTTAATGTTTATTTGTAAATTTACAATAGCTTTCAGAGTCCAGCCAGAGTCTCTATGCTCAAATTCATCCAGATAGTTGCATATAGGATCCTCCACGTTATCCCGAAACCACTGTACCATGTTCATATGATGAGAAATAATCTAATTTTTAGTGTTGAAATATTTAAGCTCTTCGACGACCATCTCTTTTGTACCACGTTCAAACAATCCACAGAACATTGTATTGACCTTGATCATCTCATTTTTTTTTATTCTATTTTTATTCTCCTAGTGAAAAGGACTGAACAATCTTTAAAAAATGCTTTGACGTCTATCTTGTGTTTCAAATTGACAATTAATCCAGTACGAATCCTACCCTTAAAAAGCAGATTGCATATCGACCCACTTGACACGCTGGTATGTAGTTTCCTTTCTAGATCCACTTCCCACAACTTGTAGGGCCCTAAACATTCGTTTGAAACTGCAAACTTGAGCTAGGACAGTAGTTAGATGTTGTTTTTCAGAAGTTATATTAGATTTGTTTATTAGCGTGTTTACAATTTTCATAATTTTCACACATTCACGAAATCCCATTTGTACCTCTTCAGGTTTTAATTGTGAAGAAAATATTAGGGATCCCAGTCGATCAACTCTGTTGTTAACCGACTCCATTTTCTTTATTATTCGAGTTTGACTTCCAAACTGTGTCAAGAGCAGTTAGCGTGACCCTTCTTTATAGTCGCTAACCTTCCCCCACCCCCACTTACCAACATTTGAAAAGTTTTTGTTTCATTTAGTTACCCGAAAACGAATTTTTGCACCAGGATAATACATAGAAATATCTTAGATTTTTTATCATCCATGAGTTAGTATACAGTAAAATAAATGTTCGATTTTCCAAGGTAAAGTTGAATTTTTGTGTTAATTCATATTTTACAAGCTTTTTTTAGTTTACATTTCATATTATCAAAATTTCATGACTTATGCCATGCTATTTTCAAAGTGTGTCTAAAATATTTCAATACTTTAATGATTAAAAATTTTCGATTTTCAGGGCAAAGTAGGTTGAAATTTTTTTGCGTCTGATTTCACCTTAAAGCAACAATTTTATATGCACTAATACAAAGGAATTTCTTAGATTTTGTTAGCCGTTGAGGTAGTGCACCTTAAATAAACTACGTTGTCTGTTTTTTTTATCAAAATCGTTTGCGTTGAGGATTTTCTCAGATTTTTGGAGTTATTTTAATATTTCTATTGAACACCCATTGTACTATGGAATAGCTACACACGCAGATCTCGACCCGTCGGTCGCTTCAAGGCGACGATCGGATGTTTTTTTTACACGTGCGTTATTACTACTGTTGCACTTTATTCCATCATGGCTTTTTTACTTATCATCTCTTTCGACTTGGTACCACACGGCCTCACATCGGTTTACAGGGGGTTTTAGAATCTTACGAGAAGTATGATTTACAAGGGTTTCGATTTGCATCTCAGGGACACTGGTGACGTCCCACAGTTCTAGGAAGAGAGGAGAAATTAGGAAATTCAACGACTAATCACGCGTTCTCATCGCAACTTTTCCATGGGGCGAGTTGGAAAGGCGATTTCCTAGAAATTCTATGTTAGGACGATGGATGCCATGCGCTCCGCGTGGCGAGATGTTTCCTCTCCAAACTGCGGATTGCAAATGCGACCGGGAACTGTGCAAGGCCGTCACTCGGCGTGGTCCAGAAACGCGTCGATCAGATTTCTTGGAATTCGAAAACATGATAGGACAAATCTAGGGGCTGCGGGTGATGTTTCCTCTTCAAACTGCGGATTGCAAATGCGACCGGGAACTGTGCAAGGCCGTCACTCGGCGTGGTCCAGAAACGCGTCGATCAGATTTCTTGGAATTCGAAAACATGATAGGACAAATCTAGGGGCTGCGGGTGCTCTAAAAAATTTTGGGGACCTGAGTTAGAACTCTCTCGGGATCTAGGGGTCGACTGGGGGTCACACGTGTCGGCGACGACTTCTAAGAATTTTAAGTCGTGCCGGAACAAGTCCCACGCAGGTCTAATCACGCTCGAAAGGCGGCGGCCAAGTGGCTCATAAATTCGTGGCTACGACAGTGACATTCACCTGTCACTTTAAAAATGACATACTTTGAGAAAATCTTGCAGACTACCTGTCAAATTGCAGCTTTTTGGCCTTATGGAGGTTTACATGTAAATTGTGAGTCGGAACTCTCTTAGTATATCTACTCTCTTTTGCTAATGCATTATTAAGTATAAATTAATTTCAGAAAAACTCACCCACCATGCATCAACAACTTTGGTCCAGTTGATTCCCTCGCTTGGATGTTCACTAATCGTGCCGATCCCTCGTGCACAACACTCCGAGGCTTTTGGCTTGGCACAGAGTACCGGTCGCCTGGGGGCCCGGTCCGTCCGCCGTGGCAACACCTCTTGATTTCGTGTATCCGGGGCACAGGGCGTCTCCAAATTCTCCACAATTTTTCTTCTCCTGCCTCGGGCGATGCTCGAGGCTTCTCACTACACTCCAGCTTCCCTTTTCTCCGCCTTTTTAGTCCCAAAAACCACAAGACCCGCGAAAGCGGGCTGCTGCCCGTGTGCCGTCTTCCCCTCTTGGCTCTCCCGGGCAAGTCAGGATGCTATGTTGACCAACGCGGATTCCCCTATCCCCCTAAACTAAATCAAATAGTTTTTAATTGGGTTTTTCGCCACCAAACTGATCGAAAGACAACTTTTTCAAGTTGCCTGGAAAATTCATAAATTCTTAACAGTGAATGAACGAAACTTTAAACATGTAACTCAAAAAATAGCTTCAACAAATTTTCTGAGCTTTCGGAGAACAAATCTTCCTCCTTTCTCAAAGATCTTGTTCTCCGAAAGCTCAGAAAACAAATTTGTTGAAGTTATTTTTTGAGTTACATGTTTAAAGTTTCGTTCATTCACTGTTAAGAATTTATGAATTTTCCAGGCAACTTGAAAAAGTTGTCTTTCGACTAAATTAAATAGGTTTCCCAGTGCGTTCACCTAAATTTCAACATATCAGCACTACCCATACAACTTATTGGTACACTGTCGCTATGAAATTTTTATTTAATTTAATTAACCGAGTGAATTTGTGCATCGAGGTGAACGGCGGCCTCTTTGAACAGCTACTGTAGTGCTTTGCATGTGCAATGAGCAATGTGTGCTAGTGCAGTTGTGTTTTTTGGTTGCCCTTCGGAGTTTTTCTGGAGAAGGGATCCTCCTCCGTGATCGTCAGGCCGAGTACCTCGCTTTAAACAAAAGGAATGGCGGAGGGAAACAAGAGGTCCCCAACAGATTTAGAAAATGTGATGAATGTTGTGTTGAGTAGTTGTGTGACTTTTAATGTAAAAAAGCAAGAAAACAGAAAATGGTGCAATATTCAATCCTGGAAATGTCAGTAACGTAGGTGTTTCATAGGCATTGCACATGTTCCTTAGAAAGTAATCGTTTTTAAAAGGAAATCGTAATTTCGTGGTGAATCCCCGGATAAATCGATAGACGTGGCAACGCCGCGCTATTTCAGTACCTGTAAGTCCCATTGACATAGTCGAAATTTTAAGACACGTCTCGCGGGCCTCCATAGGCGGCGTTTTTGAGGACTATTAAACAATTTGAAAAAAAAAAAAAAATTTTAGGCTTAAGACAAATGTGCTGTTGGCTCCTGCCTGGACTTCATTTGTTGCTTCCCAAATCATGCCTATCTTTTGATTTGGTTAATGTTACACCGTACTGATGATTGCCAAATAGCATGAAACACGTGTATGCGGTTACTAGTTTTTCTTTTTGTTAACTTTGAGTGTTTGCCCATTATCACCTTTTCTTGTAATTGTTATATTTACACTCGCTAATCTTACTTCCTTATATATATATATATATATATATATATATATATATATATATATATATATATATATATAACAAGAACCAAATTTAGTGGGAAATAAGCCAATTTTTAAGTGTGAAGACTCTTTTTATTTTTTTTAAGTGTCATATTGAACTAGATTTAAATTAAATTTAAAAATTTTGTACTTTTGCCCTGTCCAATGCAAAATTCAAACATTAACATATTTACATTATATTAGGAACTCACTTAATTAGTGACTGAAGAAGCAGTTAAACAACTGCGAAAGCTTTCACCAATAAAAAGAGTCTTCACACTTAAAAATTGTTGGCTTATTTCCCACTAAATTTGGTTCTCTCTCTTAATCTTATATATATATACAGGGTGTTTCATCTTACGTGCGAACACCCCCGTAAAATTTGTATTTTCCATCCGATTTTAGCCGCGTTTTTTTCTAAAAATAGGCCACAAAAAAACTCTACGTTGGTGCAAAATTTCAGGTCTTAATGTCAATTTTCAAAGCCTACTACAATTTTTTTTCTAGTAAAAAATGACGAAAACCATTTAGAGATTTTTTTATTTAAAATCTGACACCACAGCGTTAATCAGAACAACCTAAAACCCCCGTGTACCAAATTTGAACAAAAAATATACAGGGAGTTCCATTCTGCAGGGTGTCAAAATTGAGCAAAATAGGAATTTTTTTTCTAGTAAAAAATGACGAGAGTCAAGTGTGCCATGGAATCCCGTCAAAACATATGATGATCAACAGGACTACTCAAAATGTGGGTTGCAAAGATTCAATACAAAAATGTACACAGTCTTTTTCTCTGGGCGATGTCAAAATAATGAATTTTTATTAAACTTTACACTGGTCAGGAGTGCTCTGGAATCATTCAACAAATAAAAACAATTCAAATTGTTGGACCTTTATCAATAAAGTCACTGTCTAAGATGATACATTTTTGGGGCGTTTACTGTTGTGGCACATCAGCCACCTTAACTTAAACGGACTTACTGACTGGCAGGCTTTTGTATTTTTTAGACTTAGTTCGTTTGTAATGTCTGGGGTGGTTTTGATATACTCGATTTTTGACCTGTATAAAGTTTAAAAAATTCAGCATTTCGAGTTGCTACAAAGGAGATCACCTTGTATATTTTTTATTGGATCTTTGCACATCGACAGTATGAGTGTTCCTGTTCCTCATCCAACTGTTTCGAAGTAATTCCATGGCCAGATGAGTTTGAAATTCCTATTTTGCTCAACTTTCACAGCCTGCAGAATGGAACTCCCTGTATATTTTTTGTTCAAATTTGGTATATGGGGGTTTTAGGTTGTTCTGATTAACGCTGTGGCGTCAGATTTTAAATAAAAAAATCGCTAAATGGTTTTCTTCATTTTTTACTAGAAAAAAAAATTTGTAGTAGGCCTTGACAATTGACATTAAGACCTGAAATTTTGCACCAACGTAGAGTTTTTTGTGGCCTATTTTTAGACACGTGTTTCATGCTATTTGGCAATCGTCAGTACGGTGTAACATCAACAAATCAAAAGATAGGCATGGTTTGGAAAGCAACAAATGAAGTCCAGGCAGGAGCAAACAGTACATTTGCAGCTTAAGTTAGCACATCCCCAATTCGGGGCTTGTACTAACATCGCCACGGAGGCTGCTAAAGCGACCCGCGTGGAAATCTTCAATGACCCAAGAAACAAGGACACAATGACAACAAAGATGTAAGATTGTGAGTGTAGATGAATTAACAAAGAAAAAGTGATAATGGGCATAAGCACTCAAAGTTAACAAAAACAAAAACTATACTAAAATCGAGCAACTCTTACGCCTGGCGTAAACAAGAGCACGTGCGTTGAAATATCCGCCATAGCATGGAGGTACGGCCTTCATTTAATTTTAGTTTTACAATTGTGTACATCAAAATATTTCAGACAAGAATTATTGGCTTAATTAAAATGGTTCAAAACATCGATAAAATTATTTGTGGTAGTGTTTAAATAGCTGAAAACAACAAGATAAAACCGGATATCTACACTTTTGCGATCGAGCACGTCCCTGTTGCAGAGTCGGGTGAAATTTTATAGCCTACCGAACAATCGCGTCATTGAACACGTGGTTTTATTTACGCCAGGCGCACGGATTGCTCGATTTTACTATAGTAACCGTATACACGTGTTTCATGCTATTTGGCCTATCTTTTGCCAAATAGCATGAAACACGTGTATGCGGTTACTAGTTTTTGTTTTTGTTAACTTTGAGTGCCTTTGCCCATTATCACTTTTTCTTTGTTAATTCATCTACACTCACAATCTTACATCTTTGTTGTCATTGTGTCATTGTATCTTGGGTCATTGAATATTTTCACGCGAGTCGCTTTAGCAGCCTCCGTGGCGATGTTAGTACAAGCCCCGAATTGGGGATGTGCTAACTTAAGCTGCAAATGTGCTGTTGGCTCCTGCCTGGCCTTCATTTGTTGCTTTCCAAATCATGCCTATCTTTTGATTTGTTGATGTTACACCGTACTGATGATTGCCAAATAGCATGAAACACGTGTATGCGGTTACTAGGTTTTGTTTTTGTTAACTTTGAGTGCTTATGCCCATTATCACTTTTTCTTTGTTAATTCATCTACACTCACAATCTTACATCTTTGTTGTCATTGTGTCATTGTATCTTGGGTCATTGAAGATTTTCACGCGGGTCGCTTTAGCAGCCTCCGTGGCGATGTTAGTACAAGCCCCGAATTGGGGATGTGCTAACAATGTGCTGTTGGCTCCTGCCTGGACTTCATTTGTTGCTTTCCAAATCATGCCTATCTTTTGATTTGTTGATGTTACACCGTACTGATGATTGCCAAATAGCATGAAACACGTGTATGCGGTTACTAGTTTTTGTTTTTGTTAACTCAGAATCTTACATCTTTGTTGTCATTGTGTCACTGTACCTTGGGTCAATTTGTTATAATATTGTTACCGTGCGCAACCTTAGAGGAGTAACTTATTTCCACATACAAAAATATATATATATACTTCAGATTTTACAAATCCCCTATAACATTGAGGTATTTGCCAGGCCCGTTTGTATAACTTAATACGGCTAATGGATTTTATGAAACCCGGCGGTGTTGCCACATCTCATCATACACTCCGGCTTTGTAAAATCTAGTTGCTGTGTTTACATTATACACCTTTCATTTAAATAATATCGTTGACCGTTTTAAGCATGTTATTATTTGCACTTGTATACATAATTAAGGCCGCTGACATATTTAATAAATCATTACTTTAATGCAGGATATTTTCCAGACGTGTTAAAAAAAGTTTGTAACTATAGGCCGATATCTTTAATCTCAAATATATCGAAGATAATTGAAAAATTGTTGGAGTTGCGAATTGTTAAATTTTTGGATAAGCATAAGGTAATTTCTGAAAGACAGTTTGGTTTTCGACAGGGCAGATCTACTGAGGACGCAATACAGTACGTAACATCTTACTTTTATACTGCTCTAGATAAAAAGATACCATCATTAGGAATATTCGCAGACTTATCTAAAGCCTTCGACACTGTCAGTCATCAAATATTGCTACAAAAACTTTTTACTTACGGCTTAAGGGGTAATATATGTAATATCTTAAAAAATTATTTATCCAACAGGACACAATTTGTTAAGGTGGGTGAAAGCAGGAGTGACTTGCGGTGTGTTACTTTTGGAGTTCCACAAGGAACTCTATTGGGACCACTCTTGTTCACCATATATATTAATAACTTGCTTGAACTTGACACGTCTGGAAAAATTGTAAGTTTTGCAGATGACACCGCTATACTTTATAGTGCGAATACATGGACAGACTTAAAAATCACCGCAGAACGTGATTTTGTACAACTAAAGAATTGGTTCAGTCATAACAAATTAACTCTAAATGTTGAAAAAACTAAATACTTACCTGTTACATCCTATGCAAATAGTTTGACTAATATGGGACCACTTGTTGTTGATGATGAAACTCCAATCCCCGAAACCGACAATGTAAAGTACTTGGGTATAGTCATTAATAGACACCTGCCCTGGGACCTGCATATAGCACAGTTAGTAAAAAAGTTGAGATGCCTTTTGTGCAGATTTAGATGGCTCCGAGAATACCTTGATGAAAACCATTTAAAGCAAGTATATTATGCACTCTTTCAGTCCCAAATTAGCTATAGTATAGTAGGTTGGGGAGGAGTCACAGATAATCATCTGGAAAATTTGAATGTGTTGCAAAAGTGGGTATTAAAAATCATGTACAAAAAACCATTTAGATATTCAAGCGAACAACTATACAATGAAAGTAAAATATTAGACGTAAGGCAATTACATGCGCAAAAATTGATTTTACTTATTCAAAAAGAAAAACTGAGAAAGATAACTGCCACCCACTCTTATACAACTAGACATAAATTAATAAATTTACGTGTACCCAGATGCAAAAAAACTGTAGGTCAGAGAGGCTCCGAGTATCCTGCTCCAAAATATTACTTAGCATTGCCTGAAAATATACAAAATACTAAAAAATTGCCAACTTTTAAGAAATATTTAAAACGATGGATAATTAACACCGAGAGAGTTCTTCAAAAATTTATTAAAACAAATATAAAATATTAGTAAAAAAAACCTACTTACCTGTAACTCTCGAATGACTGCACCTACATGTTTTATTTCCTTATCATATCGATTTATTCCCAAGTGGGTCAATTTATTCAATGATGTGTCTAAAATATTATTCCCGACGTGGACTTTCGTAATTTGTAAAACTTTTTACAGTGTGCGTATTGTTTATGTATTGTATATTGTTTATGTACCTACCTCGCACAAAAGCTTCTACAGCTTTTCAGAGGTTTTTTTATGTTTATTTAACTGTGTACCTACTGATACTTTTTTTACTTAGTTGTGTGTATTGTGTTGGGTGCATATGTATAAATAAACATTATTATTATTATTATATCGACTTAGCCAAAAGGCATTCGCACTTCCTCTACGGGGAACATTCACTCAGATCCCGGGTATCCCGGATACCATAAGGATCTGGCTCGGACGAGACACTTGCCATGTTATCGGGCCTTAGGTGACATTGATGTTGTCGGACGTTCCTGCATTCCCCATGAATTTCCTGACAGCTCGGGCTGTCGCAAGTAGTACCGCTTTCTGCATGGATTATTCCAAACGAATAGCTGAGTACAGAGCACGCATACGTGTTCAGGGCCTTAAACAAATTCCTGCTGTTAAGATCAGTTCGCACTACTTGTCTTACTCTCTTGATGAATTCATTCCTTAAATCGATCTTCATTGTTCGATGGTCTATCCTTTGAGCTTGTTTCATCCCGAGATACTTGTATGTATCTCCCATGCTCATTGCTTCGATCTCCTGGCCGTCCCGCATCTCGTGTGCGCCCTGTTCGAACTTTCCCCGGACGATGTTAAGGGTGCGGCACTTGTCCAGTCCAAACTGCATTCCGATGTCCCTGGAGAACTCCTCTACAATTTTAAGCATTTGCGTTAGTTGGTTTTTGGTTGCGGCCATCAGTTTTAAATCATCCATATATAATAGGTGATTCAACTTGATCGCTTCTGCGTTGTTGCTTTTGATAGCGAAGCCGTATTTTGTAGAGTTCAACCGATGTGATAGAGGGTTCATCGCCATGCAGAACCACAGTGGACTGAGTGAATCTCCTTGGAAAATCCCTCTTCGGATGTTGATTGTGTCGGTCTCGATGTTGTTGCTTGCGGTTCTGAGTTGTATCTTAGTGCCCCAGGTTGTCATAACGTGTTCTAAAAAGGAAACTGTATGATGATCTATTTTATACAGCTTTAAGATACCTGTTAGCCAGTGTTGAGGTACGTAATCAAATGTTTTTTTGTAGTCCACATAAGCCATGTAGAGGTTTCGTTGCTTGGAATGAGCCTGGTTGCAGATGACAGAGTTTATGACGAGTTGCTCCTTGCATCCCATTGCGCCCTTCGCGCAGCCCTTCTGCTGCATTGCCATGATGTTGTTCCGCTCGCAGTGAGCATATATTCGCTGCGTAAGGCAAGAAGTGATTATCTTGTACAGCGTAGGCAAGCAGGTTATTGGGCGGTACTTGGCAGGGTTATCCGTATTCCGCTGGTCTTTTGGTAACAAGTAGGTGGCACCCTGTGTAAGAAACAATGGCATTTTCAGAGGATTGAGCAAGACTTCATTAATTAAGGTAGTTATTTGTTCATGCGTGCACCACAACTTCTTAATCCAATAATTTTGGAGATGATCTGGATCTAGTGCCTTCCAGTTGTGGGAATTCTTGATGACATTGGAGACCTCATCGGTTGTGAATTGCTCGTGTTGCATCTGGCTATAGTTCCGGCCCATCTCGCGTTCTTCACTGATCCAGCTTGCACTGACATTGCATGGACCTGGTGTGGCAAGCTGATTTCTCCAGAAACCGTCGACCTGTTCTCTGCTAGGGTAACTCGTATTTGTGGCATCGGCGCTAGAATTCAAAGTACGGTAGAAAACTTTTTCTGATCGTTCAAAAAGTTTGTTGTCTCGTTTCCTGTTGTTACTAGCCTCGCATCTCCTCAGACGCCCTGCGAAAACAGAAAGTTTTTGTTTTAATGTATCAAGACATTGTTGAGCAGTGATGTTCGCGGGGTCACGCTGAGAATGCATTTGGGTGCTGCTCATTATTGCCTGCACGGCCCTCTGGATCTTTCTAGTTCTAACTCCTCTGATATATTCCGTTACTTGTCCTATGTCTTTACGGAGACTCTCGATCTTCCGATTTAGTCGCATCTCCCATTGAGCCATTCGTGGTTCTGGTCTTGCACGATTTAACTCTTGAGCCGTCCGGTTCTTGGCTCCCATTGCAGTGATGATGGCCGTTGCGGCACAGTAGATTAACATGTGCATATGTTCTAATGTTGGTTGGTGTTACTGAAACATAGTTGGGTAAAATTCTGGTGTTCATAATATCGAGCATGATTGCAAGCTTCCTGGAAGAATTCAATCTTGGTAGCGGTGGTCTGCTCAGTGGGTCTGTGCCTTCGTATCGCAATACCGCCCTTCTCAGCTGTGTGTCTAGGCTTTCAAATTGTTCTCCGTTAACTGATTCCCGATTCTCAGTTGTTCGTCCCGCCGTCTCGGCTTCTTGTTGTGGTCCAGGCACTTGAATTTCCCGATTCTCAGTTGTTCGCTCTGCCGTTCCGGCTTCTTGTTGTGGTCCAGGCACTTCAATTTCCCCGTTGTTGTTGTCTATGTCTATGTGTTCGCCATGGATCTCTAGCTCAACTTCCCGTTTTATAGCGTTAAGTCGCGTTTCTGGAATTCGTTTATTTCTTAGAATAGTTCGATACTGACTGTTCAAACTCCCTGCAGAACTCGGCATGCAGTTGTTGTCGGTAGCCGATCATCTCTTGTCCTAAGTTTGTCAACCTGTAAAAAATACGCATTATCGATTCATTCATGGACCCAGTCCATTTCATGCGTCGTCGTTGTAATCCCGCCTGAGTGAACGCTGGCTGAAGTTCCCGCGCAGCACCTTCGGTGGGTGGAACCCTAGTTCTCGTTTGGCTCCCATGTTGTAGATGTTCGTGTTGCTGGGCTGTAGCTGTTTGTGCAACAGGGGCCCGCCTCATCAGCGCCCTGTCACCGACGTCCCGCTCACTGTCATGCCCAGCGCTGGCTCCAGACACGCCCTGGCGATCCCCAGGCAGCGGCCCTATGACAATTATCCTATTATTCTCCATTCCATAGTTTTCTCCCGTAACGTGGGAGTGACGGCCCTCGGTCGCCTTTTACGACTCGCGGAGCCACGATAGGAGAATTCTAACCCGCTACCCATACGGGTCAACTAGGATAACGCGGGATCGTTACTCCCGAGGATCTGCCCCTGTCACCGGCCAAACCCCTCCTTGCGTTAACTGGGAAACACGGGATCGTTACACCCGAGGATCTGCCCCTCTCACAGGCTAGACCCATCCCTGTGTAACTGGGAGTCGCGGGATTGTCACACCCGAGGATCAGCCCCCGTCACCGGCTAGACCCCTCCCTGCGCAACTGGATATCGCGGGATTGTCACACCCGTAGGTCTGCCCCTGTCACAGGCCAAGCATTTCCATGCGTAACTGGGAATCGCGGGATCGTTACATCCGTGAATCTGCCCCTCTCACAGGACAGACCCATCCCTGCGTAACTGGGGAGCGCGGGATTGTCACACCCGTGGATCTGCCTCTCTCACAGATCAGATCCCCCCTGCGTATTATTATTATTATTATATCGACTTAGCCAAAAGGCATTCGCACTCCCTCTCTGGGGAACATTCACTCAGATCCCGGGTATCCCGGATACCATAAGGATCTGGCTCGGACGAGACCCTTGCCATGTTATCGGGCCTTAGTTGACATTGATGTTGTTGGACGTTCCTGCACTCCCCATGAATTTCCTGACAGTTCGGGCTGTCGCAAGTAGTACCGCTTTCTGCATGGACCTGTAAAGATTATCAGTTAGACCCAGCTCTTTGATATTTCTCAGCAAACTTTTTGGTATGACACCAGTTGTTGACACGATGATTGGAATCGTCTGAACGTTGTCCATTTCCCATTGCCTTCTAATTCGTTCTTTTAAGTCTCTGTACTTAGCGATCTTCTCGACTTGCTTCACACGCAGGTTGTTGTTGTTCGGGATGGCCACATCAATCAGAATTGTCTTCCTGGAAATTTTATCAACTATTATAAGGTCCGGTCTGTTATGGGCAACTCGTTGATCTGTCAGAACTGTACGATCCCAGTACATCTTGTAGTTGCTGTTCTCAAAAACAGGCTCCGGTGTGTAGCTGTAATATGGGATCCTCTCTGCCTGCACAAGCAGAAGTTTTTCCGCCAGTTCCTGGTGCAAGATCTTGGCAACCGAATCGTGTCGTTCCTTATATTCCGTTGATGCGAACATCTGACATCCTCCTGTTATGTGCTGGATTGTTTCTGAAGTTGGGCACCCGTATCTGCATCTGTCATCCACTACCGATGCATCTCCTACAATGAATTTTAGGTAGTTGCGAGTTGGTATAACCTGATCTTGTATGGCCAGTAGGAAGCCTTCCGTCTCGGGGAACATTCGTCCCGAGGTCAGCCAATAGTTCGACGCTAACTTGTCGACATGTTCCTGGTTAACCTCATTAGGATGCCTCCCGTGCAGCGGCTTCCCCAACCACCTCTGTAGTTTATCGTTGTCGGTTCGGTGGTGATTTTGACGCTCGTGTTCCGTCAGACGTAGCGGTGTTGAGACGTCTGCTCTGCATATAGCCCTATGTAGTGTGGAGCTGTTGGCCTGCCTGTAGAAATAATTACGCAGATTTAATATTTGTTGGTCCAATTGCTTGCTGAGATCTGCCAATCCCCTTCCTCCTAGTTGACGTGGCAGAGTTGTTCTTTCTACGGCGCCACGGGGATGATGTTTATGAGCTTTTGTCAGTAGTGTCCTAACTTTTCGTTGCAGGTTGTTGATGTCCGTGTTGGTCCAATTCACTATTCCGAACGAATAGCTGAGTACAGAGCACGCATACGTGTTCAGGGCCTTAAACAAATTCCTGCTGTTAAGATCAGTTCGCACTACTTGTCTTACTCTCTTAATGAATTCATTCGTTAAATCAGTCTTCATTGTTCGATGGTCTATCCTTTGAGCTTGTTTCATCCCGAGATACTTGTATGTATCTCCCATGCTCATTGCTTCGATCTCCTGGCCGTCCTGCATCTCGTGTGCGCTTTGTTCGACCTTTCCCCGGATGATATGAGGGGGGGGCACTTGTCCAGTCCAAACAGCATTCCGATGTCCCTGGAGAACTCCTCTACAATTTTAAGCATTTGCGTTAGTTGGTTTTGGTTGCGGCGATCAGTTTTAAATCATCCATATATAATAGGTGATTCAACTTGATCGCTTCTGCGTTGTTGCCTTTGATAGCGAAGCCATATTTTGTAGAGTTCAACCGATGCGATAGAGGGTTCATCGCCATGCAGAACCACAGTGGACTGAGTGAATCTCCTTGGAAAATCCCTCTTCGGATGTTGATTGTGTCGGTCTCGATGTTGCTGTTTGCGGTTCTGAGTTGTATCTTAGTGCGCCAGGTTGTCATAACGTGTTCTTATTAACGTGTTATTATTAATATTATTAGTATTATTATTATTATTATTATATCGACTTAGCCAAAAGGCATTCGCACTCCCTCTACGGGGAACATTCACTCAGATCCCGGGTATCCCGGATACCATAAGGATCTGGCTCGGACTAGAGTCTCGTCACGAGACCCTTGCCATGTTATCGGGCCTTAGGTGACATTGATGTTGTCGGACGTACCTGCATTCCCCATGAATTTCCTGACGGTTCGGGCTGTCGCAAGTAGTACCGCTTTCTGCATGAACCTGTAAAGACTATCAGTTAGACCCAGTTCTTTTATGTTTCTCAGAAAACTTTTTGGTATAACACCAGTTGTTGACACGATAATTGGAATCGTCTTGACGTTTTCCATTTCCCATTGCCTTCTAATTCGTTCTTCTAAGTCTCTGTACTTCGCGATCTTCTCGACTTGCTTCACACGCAGGTTGTTGTTGTTCGGGATGGCCACATCAATCAGAGTTGTCTTCCTAGAAATTTTATCAACTATTATAAGGTCCGGTCTGTTATGGGCAACTCGTTAATCTGTCAGAACTCTACGATCCCAGTACATCTTGTAGTTGCTGGTGAGTAGGTAACGCGCCACTTGGGGTGCCCCTCTCCACTTTCCTCCTAGGCCCCGCCCCCTTTCCTGGCGGCCAATCGTAGCGCTCTAACCTATGACGCTCGACTCGTGGCGCCAAATTCAAACCGTGGGAGTTAATCTTCCATCATCTCATGGTCCAGCATCTCATCTCGAGGTCCAGCATCTCCAACATCTCATCTCGAGGTCTAGCATCTTGGGATCCAGCATCTCCAGCATCCCTCTGACGTCACAAAATCTGAAAATAAAAAAATCCGCCAGGGTTCGAACCTGCGACCATCGGTTTATAAAATCGACGCTCTTCCAACTGAGCCATCGACGCATTTGAAAATAATACTTTAAAATGGTTTAAACTAGATTCTCGGTAACGTCACAGAATTAAGAATAAGTAAAATACAAGGTGTCTCAAAAGCAACTGATAAAAATTATATACAGGGTGCGTTAAATCAAGGCGAAATCAAAAGGGCTTTAATAATTTAATCGCGTTATGTCACAGATTTTTTTCTCAAATAGTACAGGGGCGGGCCACAAAAATATACAAGGTAGGTAAAAACAGTTGATATGTCAAAAAAGATCAAATACAGGGTGAGACAAAAATAAAAAAAGGCCTAATTTCATCACGTGACGTCTTAGACTTAAGAATCAGTAAAATACAGGGTGAATCAGAAACTAAAGCCAAAAGGACCTTAATAATTTTTCGTTACAGATTTTTTCAATTAGCATAACTCAATCAGTCAATCAGTCAAGTCAATCAGAATAAGTAAAATACAGCGTGTCTCAAAATTCACATTTGTACAGGATAGAACAAAAACTAAAGCTAAAACGGCGTTAATCTATAGTCAAAAGGACCTTAATCATTGTGTGACGTCACAGATTTTTCTCAAATAGTACAGGGGTGGACAACAAAAATATACAAGCTGGCATAAGAAAGCCAAAAGGACCTTAATAATATCTAGGTACGGGGTGTGACAAAAGCCAAAAAGGCCTAATTTCACGTGGCGACGCAGATTTAATATGTGTCTCAAAATGCATGGGCGTGACCAAAGGACTTTAATAGTGGCAGATTTAATACAAGGTAGACAAAATACGGCCAGGTGTATCAAAAATTTATATACAGTGGGAATAAAAATAGAAAAAAGGCCTATTTATATCACGTGACGACGCAAAATTCATTTTTAGAACAAAAACCAAAGTTAAACAGCGTTAATCTAAAGTCAAAAGGACCTTAATGGTTGTGTGACGTCACAGATTTTTCTCGTACAGGGGTGGACAACAAAAATATAGAAGCTGGCATAAGAAAGCCAAAAGGACCTTAATAATGTCTAGGTACAGGGTGAGACAAAAAAGACCTTATTTCACCACGTGGTAGACTTAAGAATAAGTAAAATACAGGGTGAATCAGAAGCCAAAAGGACCTTAATAATTGATCGTCACAGATTTTTTTCATTTAGCATAGGTACTGTATGGACAATAAAAATTCATGGTGTGACAAGAAGTCAAAAAGACCTAATCTCATCACATGACTTCGTAGAACTAAGAATGCCGAGTGCCTCAAAATTTATACAGGTATCGAATGGGTCCAAAAGCAGTTCATATACTAGGTGAAACAAAAGCCAAAAGGTCTAATTTCACGGTTGAACTATCTATTTGTCCTAATTATAAGATTCAAAACAATTTTTAAGTTAAAAATACCAAGAAATAAGACAATCGAAATCTCCCAGGGCGGCTTCATACTCGTATCGTCGACAATTTTCAGCTTAATGACGTGAAAGCGATTAAAAAATTCGATGTAGGTATAGTGCGTATAAAAAACAAAACCAAAAAGACGTTGCTCTCTCACCAAGAGGGGTTCCATAGGGTCCAAAGGCCATTTTTCCTAAACGATGTGTAGAATGAGCCGAAGAATTGAAAGGCAACCCAAACTTTTCGCGAAATTAGTTTGTTGTTATAAAAATTGGAATTATATATTATGTGCATAAATGCATCGTGAAATAAGGTCAGCTACGAAAACGCTGGTCCGCCAACACCGGCCGCTGGTAATGGCATTTGTCATCATTTTTCCAACATACAGGGCAAATATTGCATCTGCAGCGAAATCAAAAAATAAAAAGTAGGTTTCGGGCATCGACACGAGCGGACATCTACGCCTGGCAAAATAGTTGTATAAATTCCACTCTTCTAAAATTAATAATTTCAGAAATAGGTAAAAGGGTCTTATTAATTTCACCACGTGACGTCACAGATCTAAGGAAATAGGGTGTATAAAAATTCTTGTACTTACAAGGTATGACAAAAAAAATCAAAGCCCAAATGTCCTTAATAATTTAACCTTGTGACATCACTGAATTAATGGGGCGTCTGTATAAAAATTCATATATCGGGTGAGACAAAAACATACATACGAAAACCAAATAAACTTTAATCGTGGCGTGACATTACAAAATTTTTCTCAGATGACGTAGACACATAGGAACTACTGATATACAGGTGGACTCAAAATATACTTATAATTAAAACGGAGCTGCCAACGCAAGGACAGACTGTATACTAATCCCTCAATCTCAAAACGATCTACAACTGGGAGGAAAAAATCGAGGGTAAAAAATACCTCTTTGGGCTTTATTAAATTTCTGATACAAAAAAAATCGTCTAAATCGCCTGGTTGTCACGGAGAGCCTAAAAACGGTAATATTATACAAAATTTATATGCAGGGTAAGTAAAAACACGACGCAACAGGAAAATCAAAAGGACCTTAATAGTTTCGTCACAGATATTTCTCTAATAGTACAGGGGTGGACAACAAAAATATACAAGCTGGGCAAAACAGATTTACTCATCACGTGGCGTCTCAGAATTGATAAGTAAAATACAGAGTGTCTCAAAGGAAACTGATTAAAATTTATATACAATATGCGTTAAATCATGGGTAAGTGAAAAGACCTTAATAATAATTTCATCACGTGGCGTATCAGAATATTTTTTCAGACTGCATACAGGCTCGCCAAAAACCAATACAAGTTGTGTCAAAAATTACTATTCAAAGGTAATAAAAACACTGTAAAAATTCCGAACTATGTGTATCTGTCCTAATAACGGGACTACCGACGCAAACGTGGGTAAAAAGACCTCTTTATTAATGGATCCAAATAAAATTAATTCCTCTACTACAAAACGACCGGAAAAAATCGTAAAATTGGGTAAGATATACATAAATCGTAATCCGTAGTAATAGAGTGTACAAATTAGCCAACAACAGCTATATTTTTCGTAATAATTGCCTCTACACGAGCGTGAAAGATAATCTAAAATTTTCCAATAAACGCACAAAATATGACATAAAAATAAAACATCATGTGAAGTCGCAGAATTAATGTATGGTTGTATAAGAATTCATAATTTTCCTATTTGTTCTAATAATTCGCGAATTTTTAAGCTAAAACGCAGGGACTGATGACCCCAATCTCAAAACGGTCTGTAAGTTGAACGAAAAAATAAAACGAAAACTTGATTTTTTAAAATGTCTCTTTTACCAACGGACCGGCAAACGCCGTAAAAATTGATCAAAGTATGCCGGGAAGGTAAAAAGACACGACACATAATAGGTTAATACAAAAAGCACACCGCTTAATTCGCAATACCGAAGTGTACATAAAGTACTCGACAATAGAAGCGAATATTTTTCGTTATACCTCTACACGACAAAAAAAATTGCAAAAAACATTGTCAGCGGTTTCACAAACACAAAATCTAGTTTGCGGCCGGAAGGAATGGTAAAGGTCTCTAAATTAAACATAAAAAATAACGTTACATGATGTCTCGAATTTCTTGGATGAGACAAAAACAATTTTTATTAAAAAACTAGCAAAAAGTAAGACAGTCGAAATCTCCCAATCTCAAAACGATCTTCTAACCACAGACGATTTTCAGCTTAATGGCGTGAATAAAAAATCGATATAGGTACACATAAAAACGAAACAAAAAAAAGCCATCACGCGGGGACCTTAATCGTCACGTGACGTCATAGATTATTTTCTCAACAAAATATACAAAATGGGCAAAACAGCTGTTAAAAAATCTCTTAAGCCAAAGCCAAAAAGACCCTAATAGGTCGTAACAGAATTAAGAATAAATAGAGGGTGTCTCAAAAGTAACGGACAAAAATTTATGTACAGGATGGGGCCAGAGCCAAAAGGACTTTAATAGATCACGACAGAGTTAAGACTACAGGTTGGGCAAAAAAGAACAGCTGTAAAAATTCATGGATAGGACAAAACCCAAAAAGGCCTAATTTCATGGATGGGAACAAAGCCAAAAGGACTTTAATAACCCGTGACAGATTTAAGACTGCAGGATGGGCAAGAGCAACTGTCAAAAATGCACGGATGGAACAAAAGCCAAAAAGATCTATTTCATCACGTGACGTCTCAGACTTAAGAACGAGTAAAATACAGTTAGGTATTTGCAAAAATTCTAAACTATTCGTTCTAATTTTTAACTTAAAACTACCAAAGACAATCGACGCAATGTTAAAACGACCTTATACTCACGTCTGGTCGCGCAGAATTACTCACAAATATTAGGATTTTTCGCGAACTTAGTATGTTAAAATTGAATCTTAGCGTGAACAAAGGTAGGCTACTGAACACAGGGCGCAGGGATTTAAAATATATACGCCAAAAGCGTGTTGCGAAATTAGCGTTTTAGACAGGAAAAAGGGACATTTCAGGGTCAATACGTTGGCTCAGTCATTAACCCCTGGAGCTTGCCGACAGGGACTTGCAAAAAAAAAGCTTGCTCGGCACTTTTCCCAAATATTTCACAAGTGGTATATCAACAGCTACAAGAAAAAGAATCTTGGTCGCGGGTAGCGGCGTACGAACGGAAGGATAAATGGCAAAATACAGGTCTCTAACTTGAACATTTTCTCACAAATTAACGATACGGCGAAATTCATGGTGGAGACCAAAGACAAATGGACTTTAACAGTGGCAGAATTAATACAGGGTATGCCAAAATGTATGAGTGTGACCAAAGCCAAAAGGACATTAATAGGGCAGATTTAGTACAGGGTGTACCAAATCATGGGTGTTACCAAAGTCAAAGCAGTTTAATAGGTCAGATTTAATACAGGATGGGCAAAATACTGCCAAAAAAAAGCCTAACTTCAGAATTAAGTACAATAATAAAGACACAGAGTGATTAAATACCAAAGCCAAAAAAGCCTTATTTCGTCACGTGACAGATTTAATACAGTTGTGGCAAAAGCAACTCTGACGGGACTAAATCCAAAATGATCTTTCTTTGGTCGCGGTGTACAGACTGTTCAGAAACCGACGTAGATATCCATCACCAAGCGCCTAAGAACGTGTCCCTAAAGGATAAGGAAGAAAATTCTTTAAGTAAGTAAAACATATTGTTTCTACTGTGCGTTATGAAATTTCGAAACGATAACGAAAATTTTCAAAATCAGCATAAGGCATCAGCAACAACAAACATGAAAACTAGGTCACGGGAAATGGCGTACGAACGGGAGGGATAAAATGGTAAAATTTCAGGTCTCTAAACTAAACATTTTCTCAAAAAATTAACGATACAGGATGTCTCGAAATTAATGTGTCTTAGAATACAGCACAAAAATTCACGGATGGGACAAAAGCCAAAAAAGGACTAATTTCATCGCATGACAGAATTAGGAATAAATACAGGGTGGACGAAAGCAACTGATAGGTATGTCAAAATTCATATACAGGATGGGGCAAATACCGAAAGAACCGTAATATTTACGTGACGTTACAGAATTACTTTTTGACGACGTACAAATTAATAGCAGATGAAATATACTTGTAAACATCCCGAACTATGCAATTTCTCCTAATACTAATTTTCTACTTAAAAAAAGGTCTGCCAACACAACAACGGGCGGTGTGCTAAATCCCTAATCTTTGGGCATTATTAAGTATAGATTAATTTAGAAAAATGAATATAAATTAATTCATCTCCATTAAACCGATCATCAAAAATCGTAAAAATTCTTAATTCAAATCTTAATTCGCAGTACAGAGTGTACAAAAATACCTAGGGCTTTGAATGATTTGCTTACAATCTGCTAATTGGTAGGTCAACCAACGATTTCTGAAACAAAAATCGTCTAAGGCGTCTAGTCGCCACCGATTTCAACCTAATTGCGTTAATAGTTACGTGACGACACAGAATTTTTCTCAGATTTAGGGATTTTTTTGTGGAAATTTATATATGTACTTAATAAAAGAATAAGGTGCATTAAAAGATAGAAGTACGTAAAAGGTGTAGTGTAATAATTTTCGACACATTCCACGAAATATAATAAAGGGAACCTCATGTATTGGAGAGAGATAGAACTTTCTTATTGGCGGTCATGAACCTCTGGGAGCTTGTCGACAGGCATGGACTTGTAGTAGATAACCCTTTTGGCAGCGTTTTCGATACAAAATAAATACAACCCAAACAAACAAAGAATTATCTTTAATTGATCTCAAATTGAAATTTCTCCCCAACGTTGCCGGATAACACAATGTGCATGGAGTTCTCCTTTTTTTAGTAATTTCATGGAATGAAGGAATACCGTCATGGAACGCCATTAACTACCATGGAACGCCATGAACTACCATGGAACGCCATGGACTACCATGAAACGCCATGAACTACCATGGAACGCCATGAACTACCATGGAACGCCATGGACTACTATGGAACCCCATGGACTACCATGGAACGCCACGCACGCGCGTCACGCTCGCCACGCACGCACGTCAAGCGCGCCACGCACGCCACGCACGTACGTCACGCGCGTCTCGCACGCCACGCACGCACGTCACGCACGCCACATTTCACGCACACACGCACGGTTCTGCCTATCTTTAAAGTCTTATCGCGGGAGATCCGCGTGAGAAATATGCCTTTGCGGCACTTCGTTAGACTCGGTTTGACGGGTCGCCTGATCGTCGTCGTCGTCGTCACGCATTTTCAGCCTAATGACAAAAGGACCGTAATAATAATTACGTGATCCCACAGAATTTTTCTAGGGTTTAGAAAATTTTTCTACTTAGAAATTTACACATGGATTTTACGAAGATCTTTTAATTCACCTTATTTTTATTAAGTGGCGTGCGTGGCGTTCCATGGTAGTCCATGGCGTTCCATGGTAGTTCATGGCGTTCCATGGTAATCCATGGCGTTCCATGGTAGTTCATGGCGCTCCATGGTTGTTAATGGCGTTCCATGACGGTATTCCTTCATTCCATGAAATTACTAAAAAAAACGGGAACTCCATGCACAATTTGTTATCCGGCAACGTTGGGGAGAAATTTCAATTTGAGATCAATTAAAGATAATTCTTTGTTTGTTTGGGTTGTATTTATTTTGTATCGAAAACGCTGCCAAAAGGGTTATCTACTACAAGTCCATGCCTGTCGACAAGCCCCCAGAGGTTCATGACCGCCAATAAGAAAGTTCCATCTCTCTCCAATACATGAGGTTCCCTTTATTATATTTCGTGGAATGTGTCGAAAATTATTACACTACACCTTTTACGTACTTCTATCTTTTAATGCACCTTATTCTTTTATTAAGTACATATATAAATTTCCACAAAAAAATCCCTAAATCTGAGAAAAATTCTGTGTCGTCACGTAACTATTAACGCAATTAGGTTGAAATCGGTGGCGACTAGACGCCTTAGACGATTTTTGTTTCAGAAATCGCTGGTTGACCTACCAATTAGCAGATTGTAAGCAAATCATTCAAAGCCCTAGGTATTTTTGTACACTCTGTTACTGCGAATTAAGATTTGAATTAAAAATTTTTACGATTTTTGATGATCGGTTTGATGGAGATGAATTAATTTATATCCATTTTTCTAAATTAATCTATACTTAATAATGCCCAAAGAGGTATTTTTACTTACGATTTTTCGACCAGGTTGTTTTGAAATTAGGGATTTAGCACACCGCCCGTTGTTGTGTTGGCAGACCTTTTTTTAAGTAGAAAATTAGTATTAGGAGAAATTGCATAGTTCGGGATGTTTACAAGTATATTTCATCTGCTGTTAATTTGTACGTCGTCAAAAAGTAATTCTGTAACGTCCCGTAAATATTACGGTTCTTTCGGTATTTGCCCCATCCTGTATATGAATTTTGACATACCTATCAGTTGCTTTCGTCCACCCTGTATTTATTCCTAATTCTGTCATGCGATGAAATTAGTCCTTTTTTGGCTTTTGTCCCATCCGTGAATTTTTGTGCTGTATTCTAAGACACATTAATTTCGAGACATCCTGTATCCTTAATTTTTTGAGAAAATGTTTAGTTTAGAGACCTGAAATTTTACCATTTTATCCCTCCCGTTTGTACGCCATTTCCCGTGACCTAGTTTTCATGTTTGTTGTTGCTGATGCCTTATGCTGATTTTGAAAATTTTCCTTGTCGTTTCGAAATTTCATAACGCACAGTAGAAACAATATGTTTTACTTACTTAAAGAATTTTCTTCCTTATCCTTTAGGGACACGTTCTTAGGCGCTTGGTGATGGATATCTACGTCGGTTTCTGAACAATCTGTACACCGCGACCAAAGAAAGATCATTTTGGATTTAATCCCGTCAGAGTTGCTTTTGCCACAACTGTATTAAATCTGTCACGTGATGAAATAAGGCTTTTTTGGCTTTGGTATTTGAATCACTCTGTGTCTTTATTATTGTACTTAATTCTGAAGTTAGGCTTTTTTTGGCAGTATTTTGCCCATCCTGTATTAAATCTGACCTATTAAACTGCTTTGACTTTGGTCACCCATGATTTGGTACACCCTGTACTAAATCTGCCCTATTAATGTCCTTTTGGCTTTGGTCACACTCATACATTTTGGCATACCCTGTATTAATTCTGCCACTGTTAAAGTCGCCGTATCGTTAATTTGTGAGAAAATGTTCAATTTAGAGACCTGTATTTTGCCATTTATCCTTCCGTTCGTACGCCGCTACCCGCGACCAAGATTCTTTTTCTTGTAGCTGTTGATATACCACTTGTGAAATATTTGGGAAAAGTGCCGAGCAAGCTTTTTTTTTGCAAGTCCCTGTCGGCAAGCTCCAGGGGTTAATGACTGAGCCAACGTATTGACCCTGAAATGTCCCTTTTTTCTGTCTAAAACGCTAATTTCGCAACACGCTTTTGGCGTATATATTTTAAATCCATGCGCCCTGTGTTCAGTAGCCTACCTTTGTTCACGCTAAGATTCAATTTTAACATACTAAGTTCGCGAAAAATCCTAATATTTGTGAGTAATTCTGCGCGACCAGACGTGAGTATAAGGTCGTTTTAACATTGCGTCGATTGTCTTTGGTAGTTTTAAGTAAAAAATTAGAACGAATAGTTTAGAATTTTTGCAAATACCTAACTGTATTTTACTCGTTCTTAAGTCTGAGACGTCACGTGATGAAATAGATCTTTTTGTCTTTTGTTCCATCCGTGCATTTTTGACAGTTGCTCTTGCCCATCCTGCAGTCTTAAATCTGTCACGGGTTATTAAAGTCCTTTTGGCTTTGGTCCCATCCATGAAATTAGGCCTTTTTGGGTTTTGTCCTATCCATGAATTTTTACAGCTGTTCTTTTTTGCCCAACCTGTAGTCTTAACTCTGTCGTGATCTATTAAAGTCCTTTTGGCTCTGGCCCCATCCTGTACATAAATTTTTGTCCGTTACTTTTGAGACACCCTCTATTTATTCTTAATTCTATTACGACCTATTAGGGTCTTTTTGGCTTTGGTTTAAGAGATTTTTTAACAGCTGTTTTGCCCACTTTGTATATTTTGTTGAGAAAATAATCTATAACGTCACGTGACGATTAAGGTCCCCGCGTGATGGCTTTTTTTTGTTTCGTTTTTATGTGTACCTATATCGATTTTTTATTCACGCCATTAAGCTGAAAATCGTCTGTGGTTAGAAGATCGTTTTGAGATTGGGAGATTTCGACTGTCTTACTTTTTGCTAGTTTTTTAATAAAAATTGTTTTTGTCTCATCCAAGAAATTCGAGACATCCTGTAACGTTATTTTTTATGTTTAATTTAGAGACCTTTACCATTCCTTCCGGCCGCAAACTAGATTTTGTGTTTGTGAAACCGCTGACAATGTTTTTGCAATTTTGTTTTGTCGTGTAGAGGTATAACGAAAAATATTCGCTTCTATTGTCGAGTACTTTATGTACACTTCGGTATTGCGAATTAAGCGGTGTGCTTTTTATATTAACCTATTATGTGTCGTGTCTTTTTACCTTTCCGGCATACTTTGATCAATTTTTACGGAGTTTGCCGGCCCGTTGGTAAAAGAGCCATTTTAAAAACTCAAGTTTTCGTTTTATTTTTTCGTTCAACTTACAGACCGTTTTGAGATTGGGGGTTTAGTACGTCATCAGTCCCTGCGTTTTAGCTTAAAAATTCGCGAATTATTAGAACAAATAGGAAAATTATGAATTCTTATACAACCATACATTAATTCTGCGACTTCACATGATGCTTTAGATTATCTTTCACGCTCGTGTAGAGGCAATTATTACGAAAAATATAGCTGTTGTTGGCTAATTTGTACACTCTATTACTACGGATTACGATTTATGTATATCTTGCCCAATTTTACGATTTTTTCCGGTCGTTTTGTAGTAGAGGAATTAATTTTATTTGGATCCATTAATAAAGAGGTCTTTTTACCCACGTTTGCGTCGGTAGTATCGTTATTAGGACAGATTCACATAGTTCGGAATTTTTACAGTGTTTTTATTACCTTTGAATAGTAATTTTTGACACAACTTGTATTGGTTTTTGGCGAGCCTGTATGCAGTCTGAAAAAATATTCTGATACGCCACGTGATGAAATTATTATTAAGGTCCTTTTCACTTACCCATGATTTAACGCATATTGTATATAAATTTTAATCAGTTTCCTTTGAGACACTCTGTATTTTACTTATCAATTCTGAGACGCCACGTGATGAGTAAATCTGTTTTGTCCAGCTTGTATATTTTTGTTGTCCACCCCTGTACTATTAGAGAAATATCTGTGACGAAACTATTAAGGTCCTTTTGATTTTCCTGTTGCGTCGTGTTTTTACTTACCCTGCATATAAATTTTGTATAATATTACCGTTTTTAGGCTCTCCGTGACAACCAGGCGATTTAGACGATTTTTTTGTATCAGAAATTTAATAAAGCCCAAAGAGGTATTTTTTACCCTCGATTTTTTCCTCCCAGTTGTAGATCGTTTTGAGATTGAGGGATTAGTATACAGTCTGTCCTTGCGTTGGCAGCTCCGTTTTAATTATAAGTATATTTTGAGTCCACCTGTATATCAGTAGTTCCTATGTGTCTACGTCATCTGAGAAAAATTTTGTAATGTCACGCCACGATTAAAGTTTATTTGGTTTTCGTATGTATGTTTTTGTCTCACCCGATATATGAATTTTTATACAGACGCCCCATTAATTCAGTGATGTCACAAGGTTAAATTATTAAGGACATTTTGGCTTTGATTATTTTTTGTCATACCTTGTAAGTACAAGAATTTTTATACACCCTATTTCCTTAGATCTGTGACGTCACGTGGTGAAATTAATAAGACCCTTTTAATTTTTCTCCCACTCTGACGTCGGAACGTTGAACTCCAGTGGTCGTAGGTTCGAATCCCGGTGTCGTATTTTACCTATTTCTGAAATTATTAATTTTAGAAGAGTGGAATTTAGACAACTATTTTGCCAGGCGTAGATGTCCGCTCGTGTCGATGCCCGAAACCTACTTTTTATTTTTTGATTTCGCTGCAGATGCAATATTTGCCCTGTATGTTGGAAAAATGATGACAAATGCCATTACCAGCGGCCGGTGTTGGCGGACCAGCGTTTTCGTAGCTGACCTTATTTCACGATGCATTTATGCACATAATATATAATTCCAATTTTTATAACAACAAACTAATTTCGCGAAAAGTTTGGGTTGCCTTTCAATTCTTCGGCTCATTCTACACATCGTTTAGGAAAAATGGCCTTTAGACCCTATGGAACCCCTCTTGGTGAGAGAGCAACGTCTTTTTGGTTTTGTTTTTTATACGCACTATACCTACATCGAATTTTTTAATCGCTTTCACGTCATTAAGCTGAAAATTGTCGACTATACGAGTATAAAGCCGCTCTGGGAGATTTCGATTGTCTTATTTCTTGGTATTTTTAACTTAAAAATTGTTTTGAATCTTATAATTAGGACAAATAGATAGTTCAACCGTGAAATTAGACTTTTGGCTTTTGTTTCACCTAGTATATGAACTGCTTTTGGACCCATTCGATACCTATATAAATTTTGAGGCACTCGGCATTCTTAGTTCTACGAAGTCATGTGATGAGATTAGGTCTTTTTGACTTCTTGTCACACCATGAATTTTTATTGTCCATACAGTACCTATGCTAAATGAAAAAAATCTGTGACGATCAATTATTAAGGTCCTTTTGGCTTCTGATTCACCCTGTATTTTACTTATTCTTAAGTCTACCACGTGGTGAAATAAGGTCTTTTTTTTTGTCTCACCCTGTACCTAGACATTATTAAGGTCCTTTTGGCTTTCTTATGCCAGCTTCTATATTTTTGTGGTCCACCCCTGTACGAGAAAAATCTGTGACGTCACACAACGATTAAGGTCCTTTTGACTTTAGATTAACGCTGTTTTATCTTTAGTTTTTGTTCTAAAAATGAATTTTGCAACACCCTGTATTTAACTTATTCTTAAGTCTGAGACGCCACGTGCTGATTCAGGTCGTTTTTTTTGTCACACATTATATATTTTTGTTGTCCACCCTGTACTTATGCTAATTGAAAAAATCTGTGACGATAAATTATTAAGGTCCTTTTGGCTTTAGTTTCTGATTCACCCTGTATTTTACTTATTCTTAAGTCTAAGACGTCACGTGCTGAAATTAGGCCTTTTTTTATTTTTGTCTCACCCTGAATTTGATTTTTTTGACATATCTACTGTTTTTACCTACCTTGTATATTTTTGTGGCCCGCCCCTGTACTATTTGAGAAAAAAATCTGTGACATAACGCGATTAAATTATTAAAGCCCTTTTGACTTTGCCTTGATTTAACGCACCCTGTATATAATTTTTATCAGTTGCTTTTGAGACACCTTGTATTTTACTTATTCTTAATTCTGTGACGTCACCGAGAATCTAGTTTACACCATTTTAAAGTATTATTTTCAAATGCGTCGATGGCTCAGTTGGAAGAGCGTCGATTTTATAAACCGATGGTCGCAAGTTCGAACCCTGGCGGATTTTTTATTTACCATGAGATGATGGACCATTATCTCCCACGGTTTTAATTTGGCGCCACGAGTCGAGCGTCATAGGTTAGAGTGCTACGATTGGCCGCCAGGAAAGGGGGCGGGGCCTAGGAGGAAAGTGGAGGGGGGCGCCCCAAGAGGCGCGTTACCTACTCTGGTGCAAGATCTTGGCAACCGAATCGTGTCGTTCCTTATATTCCGTTGATGCGAACATCTGACATCCTCCTGTTATGTGCTGGATTGTTTCTGAAGTTGGGCACCCGTATCTGCATCTGTCATCCACTACCGATGCATCTCCTACAATGAATTTTAGGTAGTTGCGAGTTGGATAACCTGATCTTGTATGGCCAGTAGGAAGCCTTCCGTCTCGGGAACATCCTTCCCGAGGTCAGCCAGTAGTTCGACGCTAACTTGTCGACATGTTCCTGGTTGACCTCATTAGGATGCTTCCCGTGCAGCGGCTGCTCCAACCACCTCTGTAGTTTATCGTTGTCGGTTCGGTGGTGATTTTGATGCTCGTGTTCCTTCAGACGTAGCGGTGTTGAGACGTCTGCTCCGCATATAGCTTTATGTAGTGTGGAGCTGTTGGCCTGTCTCTGGAAATAATTACGCAGATTTATTATTTGTTGGTCCAATTGCTTGCTAAGGTCTGCCAATCCTCTTCCTCCTAGTTAACGTGGCAGAGTAGTTCTTTCTACGGCGCTACGGGGATGATGTTTATGAGCTTTTGTCAGTAGTGTCCTAACTTTTCGCTGCAGGTTATTGATGTCCGTGTTGGTCCAATTCACTATTCCAAACGAATAGCTGAGTACAGAGCACGCATACGTGTTCAGGGCCTTAAACAAATTCCTGCTGTTAAGATCAGTTCGCACTACTTGTCTTACTCTCTTGATGAATTCATTCGTTAAATCAGTCTTCATTGTTCGATGGTCTATCCTTTGAGCCTGTTTCATCCCGAGATACTTGTATGTATCTCCCATGCTCATTGCTTCGATCTCCTGGCCATCCTGCATCTCGTGTGCGCCTTGTTCGAACTTTCCCCGGACGATGTTAAGGGTGCGGCACTTGTCCAGTCCAAACTGAATTCCGATGTCCCTGGAGAACTCCTCTACAATTTTAAGCATTTGCGTTAGTTGGTTTTTGGTTGCGGCCATCAGTTTTAAATCATCCATATATAATAGGTGATTCAACTTGATCGCTTCTGCGTTGTTGCTTTTGATAGCGAAGCCGTATTTTGTATGCAGAACCACAGTGGACTGAGTGAATCTCCTTGGAAAATCCCTCTTCGGATGTTGATTGTGTCGGTCTCGATGTTACTGCTTGCGGTTCTGAGTTGTATCTTAGTGCGCCAGGTAGTCATAACGTGTTCTAAAAAGGAAACTGTATGATGATCTATTTTGTACAGCTTTAAGATACCTGTGAGCCAGTCGTGAGGTACGGAATCAAATGCTTTTTTGTAGTCCACATAAGCCATGTAGAGGTTTCGTTGCCTGGAATGAGCCTGGTTGCAGATGACAGAGTCTATGATGAGTTGCTCTTTGCATCCCATTGCGCCCTTCGCGCAGCCCTTCTGCTGCATTGCCATGATGTTGTTCCGCTCGCAGTGAGCATATATTCGCTGCGTAAGGCAAGAAGTGATTATCTTGTACAGCGTAGGCAAGCAGGTTATTGGGCGGTACTTGGCAGGGTTATCCGTATTCCGCTGGTCTTTTGGTAACAAGTAGGTGGCACCCTGTGTACGAAACAATGGCATTTTCAGAGGATCGAGCAAGACTTCATTAATTAAGGTAGTTATTTGTTCATGCGTGCACCACAACTTCTTAATCCAATAATTTTGGAGATGATCTGGACCTGGTGCCTTCCAGTTGTGGGAATTCTTGATGACATTGGAGACCTCATCGGTTGTGAATTGCTCGTGTTGCATCTGGCTAGAGTTCCGGCCCATCTCGCGTTCTTCACTGATCCAGCTTGCACTGACATTGCATGGACCTGGTTTGGCAAGCTGATTTCTCCAGAAACCGTCGACCTGTTCTCTGCTAGGGTAACTCGTATTTGTGGCATCGGCGCTAGAATTCAAAGTACGGTAGAAAACTTTTTCTGATCGTTCAAAAAGTTTGTTGTCTCGTTTCCTGTTGTTACTAGCCTCGCATCTCCTCAGACGCCCTGCGAAAACAGAAAGTTTTTGTTTTAATGTATCAAGACATTGTTGAGCAGTGATGTTCGCGGGGTCACGCTGAGAATGCATTTGGGTGCGGCTCATTATTGCCTGCACCGCCCTCTGGATCCTTCTAGTTCTAACTCCTCTGATATATTCCGTTGCTTGTCCTATGTCTTTACGGAGACTCTCGATCTTCCGACTTAGTCGCATCTCCCATTGAGCGATTCGTGGTTCTGGTCTTGCACGATTTAACTCTTGAGCCGTCCGGATCTTGGCTCCCATTGCAGTGATGTTTGCCGTTGCAGCACAGTAGATTAACATGTGCATATGTTCTAATGTTGGTGTTACTGAAACATAGTTTGGTAAAATTCTGGTGTTCATAATATCGAGCACCATTGCAAGCTTCCTGGAAGAATTCAATCTTGGTAGTGGTGGTCTGCTCAGTGGGTCTGTGCCTTCGTATCGCAATACTGCCTTTCTCATCTGTGTGTCTAAGCCTTCAAAGTGTTCTTCGTTAGCCGATTCCAGACTCTCAGTTTTTGGATCTACTGTTTCGGCTTATAGTTGTTGTCCAGGCTCTTGAAGTTCCCCATTGTTGTTGTTGTCGTCTATGTCTATGTCAATGCTATTCGCCGTGGATCTCTAGCTCAACTTCCCGTTTGATAGCGTTAAGTCGCGTTTCTGGAATTCGATTATTTTTTAGAATAGTTCGATACTGATCTGACACTCTTTGTTCAGACACTTGCATGTGTGGAAACTCCCAGCAGAACTCGGCATGCAGTTGTTGTCGGTAGCCGATCATCTATTGTCCTAAGTTTGTCACCCTGTAAAAAATACGCATTATCGATTCATTCATGGACCCAGTCCATTTCATGCGTCGTCGTTGTAATCCCGCCTGAGTGAACGCTGGCTGAAGTTCCCGCGCAGCACCTTCGGTGGGTGGAACCCTAGTTCTCGTTTGGCTCCCATGTTGTAGATGTTCGTGTTGCTGGGCTGTAGCTGTTTGTGCAACAGGGGCCCGCCTCATCAGCGCCCTGTCACCGACGTCCCGCTCACTGTCATGCCCAGCGCCGGCTCCAGACATGCCCTGGCGATCCCCAGGCAGCGGCCCTATGACAATTATCCTATTATTCTCCATTCCATAGTTTTCTCCCGTAACGTGGGAGTGACGGCCCTCGGTCGCCTTTTACGACTCGCGGAGCCACGATAGGAGTATTCTAACCCGCTACCCATACGGGTCAACTAGGATAACGCGGGATCGTTACTCCCGAGGATCTGCCCCTGTCACTGGCCAAACCCCTCCTTGCGTTAACTGGGAAACACGGGATCGTTACACCCGAGGATCTGCCCCTCTCACAGGCTAGACCCATCCCTGTGTAACTGGGAGTCGCGGGATTGTCACACCCGAGGATCAGCCCCCGTCACCGGCTAGACCCCTCCCTGCGCAACTGGATATCGCGGGATTGTCACATCCGTAGGTCTGCCCCTGTCACACGCCAAGCCTCTCCATGCGTAACTGGTTATCGCGGGATCGTTACACCCGTGAATCTGCCCCTCTCACAGGCCAGACCCATCCCTGCGTAATTATTATTATTATTATTATTATTATTATTATATCGACTTAGCCAAAAGGCATTCGCACTCCCTCTCTGGGGAACATTCACTCAGATCCCGGGTATCCCGGATACCATAAGGATCTGGCTCGGACGAGACCCCTGCCATGTTATCGGGCCTTAGGTGACATTGATGTTGTTGGACGTTCCTGCACTCCCCATGAATTTCCTGACGGTTCGGGCTGTCGCAAGTAGTACCGCTTTCTGCATGGACCTGTAAAGATTATCAGTTAGACCCAGCTCTTTGATGTTTCTCAGCAAACTTTTTGGTATGACACCAGTTGTTGACACGATGATTGGAATCGTCTGAACGTTGTCCATTTCCCATTGCCTTCTAATTCGTTCTTCTAAGTCTCTGTACTTCGCGATCTTCTCGACTTGCTTCACACGCAGGTTGTTGTTGTTCGGGATGGCCACATCAATCAGAGTTGTCTTCCTAGAAATTTTATCAACTATTATAAGGTCCGGTCTGTTCTGGGCAACTCGTTGATCTGTCAGAACTGTACGATCCCAGTACATCTTGTAGTTGCTGTTCTCAAGAGCAGGCTCCGGTGTGTAGCTTTAATATGGGACCCTCTCTGCCTGCACAAGCAGCAGTTTTTCCGCCAGTTCTTGGTGCAAGATCTTGGCAACCGAGTCGTGTCGTTCCTTATATTCCGTTGATGCGAACATCTGACATCCTCCTGTTATGTGCTGGATTGTTTCTGAAGTTGGGCACCCGTATCTGCATCTGTCATCCACTACCGATGCATCTCTACAATGAATTTTAGGTAGTTGCGAGTTGGTATAACCTGATCTTGTATGGCCAGTAGGAAGCCTTCCGTCTCGGGGAACATTCGTCCCGAGGTCAGCCAATAGTTTGACGCTAACTTGTCGACATGTTCCTGGTTAACCTCATTAGGATGCCTCCCGTGCAGCGGCTTCCCCAACCACCTCTGTAGTTTATCGTTGTCGGTTCGGTGGTTATTATTATTATTATATCGACTTAGCCAAAAGGCATTCGCACTCACTCTCTGGGAAACATTCACTCAGATCCCGGGTATCCCGGATACCATAAGGATCTGGCTCGGACGAGACCCTTGCCATGTTATCGGGCCTTAGGTGACATTGATGTTGTAGGACGTTCCTGCACTCCCCATGAATTTCCTGACGGTTCGGGCTGTCGCAAGTAGTACCGCTTTCTGCATGGACCTGTAAAGACTATCAGTTAGACCCAGCTCTTTTATGTTTCTCAGAAAACTTTTTGGTATAACACCAGTTGTTGACACGATAATTGGAATCGTCTTGACGTTTTCCATTTCCCATTGCCTTCTAATTCGTTCTTCTAAGTCTCTGTACTTCGCGATCTTCTCGACTTGCTTCACACGCAGGTTGTTGTTGTTCGGGATGGCCACATCAATCAGAGTTGTCTTCCTAGAAATTTTATCAACTATTATAAGGTCCGGTCTGTTATGGGCAACTCGTTGATCTGTCAGAACTGTACGATCCCAGTACATCTTGTAGTTGCTGTTCTCAAGAACAGGCTCCGGTGTGTAGCTGTAATATGGGATCCTCTCTGCCTGCACAAGCAGGTCATCCACTACCGATGCATCTCCTACAATGAATTTTAGGTAGTTGCGAGTTGGTATAACCTGATCTTGTATGGCCAGTAGGAAGCCTTCCGTCTCGGGGAACATTCGTTCCGAGGTCAGCCAATAGTTCGACGCTAACTTGTCGACATGTTCCTGGTTAACCTCATTAGGATGCCTCCCGTGCAGCGGCTTCCCTAACCACCTCTGTAGTTTATCGTTGTCGGTTCGGTGGTGATTTTGATGCTCGTGTTCCGTCAGACGTAGCGGTGTTGAGACGTCTGCTCCGCATATAGCCCTATGTAGTGTGGAGCTGTTGGCCTGCCTGTAGAAATAATTACGCAGATTTAATATTTGTTGGTCCAATTGCTTGCTGAGATCTGCCAATCCTCTTCCTCCTAGTTGACGTGGCAGAGTCGTTCTTTCTACGGCGCTACGGGGATGATGTTTATGAGCTTTTGTCAGTAGTGTCCTAACTTTTCGTTGCAGGTTGTTGATGTCCGTGTTGGTCCAATTCACCATTCCGAACGAATAGCTGAGTACAGAGCACGCATACGTGTTCAGGGCCTTAAACAAATTCCTGCTGTTAAGATCAGTTCGCACTACTTGTCTTACTCTCTTGATGAATTCATTCGTTAAATCAGTCTTCATTGTTCGATGGTCTATCCTTTGAGCTTGTTTCATCCCGAGGTACTTGTATGTATCTCCCATGCTCATTGCTTCGATCTCCTGGCCGTCCTGCATCTCGTGTGCGCTTTGTTCGAGCTTTCCCCGGATGATATTAAGGGTGCGGCACTTGTCCAGTCCAAACAGCATTCCGATGTCCCTGGAGAACTCCTCTACAATTTTAAGCATTTGCGTTAGTTGGTTTTTGGTTGCGGCGATCAGTCTTAAATCATCCATATATAATAGGTGATTCAACTTGATCGCTTCTGCGTTGTTGCTTTTGATAGCGAAGCCATATTTTGTAGAGTTCAACCGATGTGATAGAGGGTTCATCGCCATGCAGAACCACAGTGGACTGAGTCAATCTCCTTGGAAAATCCCTCTTCGGATGTTGATTGTGTCGGTCTCGATGTTACTGTTTGCGGTTCTGAGTTGTATCTTAGTGCGCCAGGTTGTCATAACGTGTTCTAAAAAGGAAACTGTATGATGATCTATTTTATACAGCTTTAAGATACCTGTGAGCCAGTCGTGAGGTACGGAATCAAATGATTTTTTGTAGTCCACATAAGCCATGTGGAGGTTTCGTTGCTTGGAATGAGCCTGGTTGCAGATGACAGGTTATTGGGCGGTACTTGGCAGGGTTATCCGTATTCCGCTGGTCTTTTGGTAACAGGTAGGTTGCACCCTGTGTATGAAACAATGGCATTTTCAGAGGATCAAGCAAGACTTCATTAATTAAGGTAGTTATTTGTTCATGCGTGCACCACAACTTCTTAATCCAATAATTTTGGAGATGATCTGGACCTGGTGCCTTCCAGTTGTGGGAATTCTTGATGACATCGGAGACCTCGGCGGTTGTGAATTGCTCGTGTTGCATCTGGCTATAGTTCCGGCCCATCTCGCGTTCTTCGCTGATCCAGCTTGCACTGACATTGTATGGACCTGGGGTGGCAAGTTGATTTCTCCAGAAACCGTCGGCCTGTTCTCTGCTAGGATAACTCGCATTTGTGGCATCGGCGCTAGAATTAAAAGCACGGTAGAAACCCTTTTCTGATCGTTCAAAGAGTTTGTTCTCTCGTTTCCTGTTGTTACTAGCCTTGTATCTCCTCAGACGCCCTGCGAAAACAGAAAGTTTTTGTTTTAATGTGTCAAGACATTGTTGAGCAGTAATGTTCGCGGGGTCATGCCGAGAATGCATTTGGGTGCGGCTCATTATTGCCTGCACCGCCCTCTGGATCCTTCTAGTTCTAACTCCTCTGATATATTCCGTCACTTGTCCTATGTTTTTACGGAGACTCTCGATCTTCCGATTCAGTCGCATTTCCCATTGAGCCATTCGTGGTTCTGGTCTTGCACGATTCAACTCTTGGGCTGTTCGGATCTTGGCACCCATTACAGTGGTGACTACCGTTTCGGCACAGTAGATTAACATGTGCATACGTTCGCAAGTTTCCTGGAAGAATTCAATCTTGATAGCGGTGGCCTGCTCAGTGGGTCTGTGCCTTCGTATCGCAATACTGCCTGTCTCATATGTGCGTTTAATCCTTCAAAATGTTCTTCGTTAACCGATTCCAGACTCTCGGTTGTTGGTTCTACCGTTTCGGCTTCTAGTTGTTGTCCAGGCTCTTGAAGTTCCCCATTGTTGTTGTTGTCATCTATGTCTATGTGTTCGCCGTGGATCTCTAGCTCAACTTCCCGTTTGATAGCGTTAAGTCGCGTTTCTGGAATTCGGTTATTTCTTAGAATAGTTCGATACTGATCTGACACTCTTTGTTATTATTATTATTATTATTATTATTTTTATTATTACTTTTCATGATTTAAATGATTAGTCTATTTATATTAGATCTAGAATAGCCGAATATAAAGTCTTGCCATTTGGAGATTGTACGCATAAAGAGAGTTTTTAAAATAAAAAAAATTCTTCAGCCCCAAAAACTACCTCCAACACGCATTGCGGTTGTTTTTCTCGTCTTTCTAAAAACCATTGGTCGCACAGAAAATTTTAAACTTACGAAAAATGATCCTTATTAAATTTTCTACAAAAAGGTTGTTTAACCTATTTCGCTTTATCATCTACGCTGATGAAAATAATACCCCTAAAGCGTTCATAACCATTTTGAACTCACTCCGAATCAAGGTTCATATTTTGCCCTAGATTGGAAATATCAACCTTAACTTTTTTGTGTGGATCACTACAAAGTGACCGTTAGCGTTTTAGGGGAATTATTTTCATCATTTTTTCTTATAATCAATTTACAGGACGTGAAGACATGAAAAGCATGAAGTTTGAACGCCCTGTATTGTAAAAACGGCTGGAGCAAACATATGCCATATGTACAGTGTGTCCGCGTTTGCTTGTGAACACTCTAGAATCTATGGTGAGCCGAGTAAAATTCGGCATTATATTTTTTTTTCGTTCGACCTAAAAGGAAACATCTCAGACACAGACACTAATATTATTTAGGTTGGATGATTATTCCATGGCTAGCTATGCATTTTTTAAATGACCAATTTTTGGAATACCATATTAGACATTACCTATTTTAAGAATACAATCGATGGTGCCATCGAATTCAATATCAATACTCTAAGCTATAGGTACAGGGCGTTGACAAACTGGGGCTGTAGTTTAAAATAAATTGGATTTTCGAAATCGATTAAGTTTTGTCTAAGGTATTATTGTACGTACTTAGTATAGCCAGTCTAGCTCATACATCAAATTTGACGAAAAAATCATTTATTGAAAAACTACCCAAAGAAAAAATCGGGACTTTACTTTAGGCCCCTAGGTAACCGTCAAATTAATATGCAGACACTATCTTTTTTTTTCATGGCATTCATGGCACACCTGATTTGATTGATTCGTTCCAACGTGATGAATGAAGCATAATTAATTAAGCATGGAGTATTATGCCGCCAATTGTAAGGACATGTTAAAATGAAGTGTTTTTTCGAAGAGGAACCGGCAGAATGCAGTAGAATCCCGAATTTTTTATTGTAAGTATTTTTTGTAAATGATGATTACTTCATCAAATTTGATTTTTTTTATGAACAACCTGTATGAGCTAGACTGGCTACCAAGCTGTGTCCAGTGGTTTATACAGGGTACTTCGGAAAATCCAATTTTTTTTAAACTACGGCCCCACTTTGTCAACATTGAACCATCAATTTTATTGTTAAAATAATGCCTAATATGGTATTCCAAAAATTGGTCATTTAAACAATTCATAGCTAGCCATGGAATCATCCAACCGAGATACAAGTGTCTGTGATATATAGGGTGAATCATAAGTAATGGTCCAAACTGAAAAAGTAGATTCTTGGCTTCAAAAAAATACGTTTTGATCCAACATACCTCAGTACAAATGTTGATACTAAAAAAGTTACAGGGTGTTAAAGTTGAAAAATGGATTTCTCTTTTTCTTAAAATCTCCGTAACGATGCGATCGATTGAGCTGAAAATTATAACACTTGTGTTTTTTGAGTCGAGAAATCCAAATATAATGTCGGTTTGGAATTTGCCTCTAGAGGGCGCGCGTTATGCTGTTTCCGTTGCATAAATTCTCTTATAACTTTTTAGTCCGTTGAGATATGGAAATTCTGTGCAGATTTTATGAAAGAGCGTTTAATTCTGAACAAAAAGAAATACTCGTTGAAAGTCTAAAAACTTAACCGTTTTCGAGGTAATCGCATTTAAACAATCAGCTGCACAATTTTGTATATTACGAAAAATATTGACGTAGGTAATAGGTCGAGCTATTTTCAGACGTTTAGTAGGTATTCAGAAGTATGCAGATATTGACAGTATTACCTGAAAAGTCTTTATGGCAAATTGTTTTCCAGAGAGCATTTGACATAAATATGTTTTTTCGGTTGTCATCTTTATTTGGACAATTTATTGGCATAAAATTGGTAAGTGTATAACACCGGCTTGTCAAGTTGGTGAAACAAAAAAATAGTTAATTTAAAATGTTGTCATTGAAATATCAAAACAAGCAGAAATTATGGAATCAACAAATTTTATTTGAAAAACTAATACATAGTGATAACAATATTATTGGAGAACAGACTGAACAAACTAATAATAATTATGATTATTTCCCTCATACTGCTTGCATCCAATAAGGTAGCTCCTTCCATAAAAATCCAACCAATGATATGCCTCTGCTAGCGATAATTTGCACTAGTGCAATTACCGGTAATTGCACTTGTGCAAATTATCACTTCGGTGCTTAGCAACCGCGAATCTGTTGGATACAAACACGTACCTACTTCTTAAAGTTTGTGTGTTTCATACTGTTCTAAATTATGCAGCTTATAAATTATGTTGCTGTATTATTAAGCATTATATCAATGAATTTATATAACTTTTACATTGCTAAATTCTTGTTATTTAGACCTCCGCCTCCATTTAAATTTATCATTGACACATTCAGAAAATAAACCAACTCCGACAGGGTGTAGGTATAATCGCATTTGCCTTGGATACCCATGCGTCATGTTTGTTTACGCGAACGCTACAGTCAAAGCTGTCAATAAACTCGTTTAAAATTAGTCGTTTTGGAAATGTGAACATAGAAAAATTAATACAGAAATTATTAAATCGTATTCGTGAAATAATCTCGACAAATACCACTCGTGCCGGAAATTTTTCTAGATAATTTTATTCTCAAGCCCTATTTTGCGCATTAGCAAAACCACTCGTACAAATTGGGCTTTTATTTTCAGAGATAAAATAAAAGCCCAATTTATACTCGTGATCTTTCTATTTATCGATAAAATTTCCGGCACTACATACGATAATAAAACAAAAGGATACAATGAAAAAATGGAGGTAAGTATCACTATTTAAGTTCGGCGGCAACTCAAATGGCGCTAATAAGTGATCCCAATGACCCCGCACCAAACATTGATTTTGAACTCATGTTGAAAAAAATGAGGATTATCAAAGTCCCAAAAATGATTATTTCGCAAATTGAAGATACCACGACGAGTAAACGTGGCTTCATCCGTAAATAATATTCTGCTCACGAAAGAAGGGTCAACATTTTGTTTGTTCTGAATATCGTGTGCAAACTGATACCGCAAAAGGTCAGTAGGTAACAAATTTTGCACAGGTGTAAAATGGTAGGGATGAAAATTTTCTTTCTTCAATATTCTTATAGTTGACTGATTCCTGTTGCTACAGCTACTTGTCTTGAACTTGTCTGAGGATCACCTGTAACACGAACCAAAATTTCATCTACCATATCAGGCGTAATAATCTTTGGACGCCCTAAATTATCACGCTTAACACGAAATGCACCACCTTCGCCCAAGTTCCTGTATAGGTTTTGAAATAATCGAACACTAGGTTGCAATCTATTTGGATATCTTCTCAAATATTCCCGCTGCGCAGCGTGTCCGATACAATTTGTTGACAATAAATAGTAATCATATCTCTCATTTCTGGATTAGAAAAATTATTATGCCTCGGCATTTTCAATTTTTAATCACAAGCCACAAATGAGGGTGGAATACCTAAGTGAACACAGAACAGAACTGTCATAAAACAATGCTTCATAACTAACAAAATCATTCATTAACGTCAGCGTCTACTATGTTAATATTTTTCGTAATGGACACTATGAAAACTATGCAGCTGATTGTTAAAATGCGATTACCTCGAAAACTCCGACTTGCAACAAGTATTACTTTTTTGTTCAGAATTAAAGATTTCTTCATAAAATCTAGACAGAATTTCTATATGTCAACGGACAAAAAAGTTATAAGCGAATTTATGCAATAGAAACAGCATAACGCGCGCCCTCTAGCGGCTAACTCCAAACCGACATAATAATTGGATTTCTCGACCCAAAAAACACAACTATACAAATTTTCAGCTCAATCGACGTCATCGTTACGTGGGTTTTAAGAAAAAGAGAAATCCATTTTTCAACTTTAACACCCAGTAACTTTTTTATTATTAACATTTGTACTGAGGTATGTTGGATCAAAACGTATCTACGAATCTATCTTTTCAGTTTGGACCATTACTTATGACTCACCCTGTTTAGTTCCTTAAATCAAACTAAAAAAATATAATGCCGAATTTTACTCCTATCTTCATAGATTTCTAGAGTGTTCACAAGCAAACGCGGACTCACTGTAGATACAGTGTGTTCACGGATTGAGTTCACATAGGGTGTGAATAACAAAAAAAAAATCGAGTTGAAATTTTAGCTTCTGGGGATCAGACCTGCTTGGTTTGGAACTAATTTGTGGCATAATTTTACTTGGAATTTTTGAAAAAACTTATTTTCCACATCAGTAAAGTGCCCCTTTTGTAGGTTTTACGAATCTACCTTTTCAGTTTGGACCCTTACTTATGACTCACCCTGTATAGTTCCTTAAATCAAACTAAAAAAATATTATGCCGAATTTTACTCCTATCTTCATAGATTTCTAGAGTGTTCACAAGCAAACGCGGACTCACTGTAGATACAGTGTGTTCACGGATTGAGTTCACATAGGGTGTGAATAACAAAAAAAAAATCGAGTTGAAATTTTAGCTTCTGGGGATCAGACCTGCTTGGTTTGGAACTAATTTGTGGCATAATTTTACTTGGAATTTTTGAAAAAACTTATTTTCCACATCAGTAAAGTGCCCCTTTTGTAGGTTTTACGAATCTACCTTTTCAGTTTGGACCCTTACTTATGACTCACCCTGTATAGTTCCTTAAATCAAACTAAAAAAATATTATGCCGAATTTTACTCCTATCCTCATAGATTTCTAGAGTGTTCTCAAGCAAACGCGGACTCACTGTATATACAGTGTGTTCACGGATTGAGTTCACTTAGGGTGTGAATAACAAAAAAAAAACGAGTTGAAATTTTAGCTTCTGGGGATCAGACCTGCTTGGTTTGGAACTAATTTGTGGCATAATTTTACTTTCGAAAAATCACGTAGATATGCCTTGTAATTTTTGAAAAAATGAAAAAAAATGTTATTAAGGAAACTTATTCAGAATGAAAAACTGAGTAAGTTTAGGAAATTTCGAAAGTCTAGGCCTAATTTGATTTTTTTGAATTTTTTCCCACTTTTTTATAGGAAAGTGCACTTTGTGTAGATTTCACATCAAAATGTTATTAAGATAACTTGTTCACAATGAAAAACTGGATAGGTTTGAAAATTTTCAAAAGCCGAGGTCTACTTTGATCTCGAAAACGAAAACATTTCCTGAAAAACTGACATTACATCTGTTTCTAAGATATTTAACAAAAACGAAAGCGGAAAAAATGAGTTTTTTGGAAATAACTCGAAAACGATCGAAGTTAGAGTTGATTTCTCTGCGGCGCCAAATTGGCCATAAAATTGTCTAAAACTTTCCCTACTTAACCGACTCTCTATTCCATATTTTGTAGTTTCCGAGATACCAATGGTGGCAGCGGCGTAGATATGTTTTATTCTGGTTGGGGGGTAAAGCGAAAAACAATATATTTTTGCTGGAACGTCTTCGAGTATTCCACGGCTTCTACAACGTTCATGACGTCACGCAGTGGTCGCGTATTTGTGAAGGGCTGGTCAAGCGAATTGAACGCCACCGCCACCCGCCACATTCTTTTTTTAGTTTTATTTTTTATTATCATGGTCCTCTGAGGGGGTAATTACCCCCTTTACCCCCCCCCCCCCATATCTACGCCCTTGAATGGTGGGTATCGAAATTTTCAACATATTATAGTATGCAGATTCTGAGACGCCCTTAGATTTTTGCTAGGCGTGTAAATAATTGTACATATTTGCGGGTTTTATAGAAGCCCTACGTATATACCTACTGTATTCGCGATTTACAAACGCCCATTCATCGTTTTTTACCAGTAGCGCTTCCATCTGAATTTTACAGGTGTCATAGTTGTCCTTATTCAGGGTTTCTATTCGCGAGATACTTGCTGCACTTATCGCGAACACCTCTTCGGTACAATGAACTACGAACACTTATAATGAAATGACTACTACGGTCCCGATACTTTCACAAGGCACGGTAAATATATTTCGCGACTAAACCACAACATGTGTGGCGGTCCACCCTGTATGTCGTGTCCGGCACCGCCTTTGCACCGCGTTCTACCGGTCGGAGAGAGCATTCAGTGCGTGCCTTGAGGTCGGTGGCTATCTATAGTTGCTTGCAAATGTTTTGTGTGTCTAAGGCCCCGAGGGTTGTCTGCACTGTCCACTTGGGCATCTACCCGCTTTAGGTAAGTGCCTCAGTTTCCCCTATTAATGTAAGCATTTGGGGTGGTAGTTACCCGCTTAATATCTTATTGTTATACAGTTTGTCCCTTTTCTTTGGTACACTATAAGTATTGCGTGTTGTGAAATATTTGTATATTATGTGGATTTTTCTATTTTTAGATTGTACAAATAAATACATGTTCAAGCATAGAATTATTTGTTCCCAAATCATATGAACTGATCGAACCCACCAAATTCACCCTGTAGATGTGGTTATGCCACATCATTTTTGGCGACCAACGAGACGCCAGTTTGTTGATTGGGAATAATTGTTGGAAAAACCGACCTAGCACAGAAACTCATTATGGGAATCGAGCATAGTCCCCGAAAGGAGAGTCCAATAATGACTCGAAGTCGTGGTATGGGAAATACCGGCAAGCAGAACACAGGAGCAGTGCCGAAGAACCAAACCAGAGAGGGATAAGGGCACCAGAAGGCTACGGAAGCCCCAAGTCGCCTCAGCAGTCAAGGTCCACAACTGTTCCTGAAGTTGCGGAAGACCTTTTCAGCCCTGGTAGGTCCTATAATGGGCGATGGCAGCACAATCTGCACTCAGTAAGTTTGGACAGCATACGGGAAACAGCGCGGTCGCCGCCGTTCGCTAGGTGGGACGAGCGGTATATGCGACAAAAAACAGGCCAACAGGAAAAAACGATTCGCGACAATTTCGCTTTTCGAATAAAAACAAACCGAATTATCATTCCGGTACTAATGACTTTTTATGTGCGTTAAATACGGTAGATCCATATTGTCCTAATGTAATAAATAATACCCAAATTCCGGTACAAAAATAAATGGCTTTGGGAGCCCATTTTCCGTCAAATTATAATGCAAACAATAGTAATAATTTTAATTTAAATAACCACCACCACCACCACCAATAAACGCTTACATGAATAGACAAAATGTACCTTATCAAAATTTAGATTTTAATATGTTTAGGAATTTTCCTGTAAATAGTGTACCAAATGAAAGTGATGTAATTTCGATACAAAATGGCTCCCTAAATTCAGTAATGATACCAATATGCATCCGAAGGAGTTTATATCAAATTTTGAAACGTTGGTAAATGTTCAGAATTTGCCTTTTTCTCAACTCAAATTAGTTTTGAAGGATTGCATAATCGGACGTGCAAGACCCTGGGCATTAGCTAGACTTAGCAACTTAAATTCTTTTGAGGAATTTAAATTTGACTTTTGGGGGCAAGATACCCAAACTGGAGTTCGGCGGCAACTGGAACACAGGGAGTATAAGGCTGGTTCGGGGTGATACGTTGACTATTTCTTGGAAGTTTACTCCCAGTTTCAAAATGTAGAACCTCGATACCCTGAAAACATGCTGACCTCAATAATCACGGCTCAATTGCCTGAGAGTGTTGCGAATTCGTTGATTGGCTCAAACACCATAAATGATGCTCTGCAAAGACTGAGGCAGGCGGACTTTATTAGAAGCGCGCGGGTGCAATCTAGAGAAAGTAGGGGCAGATTTTTCGAAAACCGCGAGTCTAATACCCGTGACTTTTATAATAATAAAAGAGAAAGTTCTCCAAGGGGGCCCTCGCCACACCGTAGGGTTTCTTTTCCCGAGAATCCTTCGGGAAACGTATAGGGAGCCCTCGTTTGTATAATGGGCAGATGGGGGCACATAATATAAATACTATTACTTTAAACAATCCCAGAGAAGATTTACTGAGAGAGGACTGTGATTTTGATCATGATTCTCGTCCCGGCAAGTGTCCCATTATTTCTATTTTTATTTTAAATTGTGGGTTTCCCGCTTTGTTGGACTCGGGTAGCGAGGTAAGCGCTATTTCCGAATCCGTGTGGTGCCAAGTAAGGGACTTGGATGGTTCAGGGGTCCGAGTTTCGGGGGCATTCCGAGGAAAACAAAGGAAAGTTTCCCAACAAATTTTTTTAGAATTCTCTGTCGCTTCTATTATTTTGATTTTTGAGTTTTTAGTAATAGCTGATCTAATATATCCTGTAATTTTAGGATCCGATTGGTTGAGGCAGGTTAACGCGACTTTCCATTTCGGGAAAAGGTTGCTTGAGTTGCCCGCATATGACGTTCTGATACCTGAGGTGGGTGAAGTGGAAGCTAGGCACGAATATGACCCTCCAGAGGAGTCGCTCAGTCTGCGTTTGGTGAGTTTAGACAGGGCTAAGCCTAACGTAAGCCCTGGTTTGTCCATTAGCTCGTCTGGGTCATTATCGGCAGTGGCTGAGGCGTCGCCTTTGAACGCATCTGAAAAGGCTGCGTTTTTGTAGGTTTTAGAGAGGCAGGCACATCGTTTTAGTGACCGGCCAGGACGAATTGTAGGCTATGAACACAATATTGAGCTCTATGATGAAACACCTTTTAGGTTAAGACCTTTTCCAATTCTAGCGGCTCATAAACAGGAAATTGACAAAATGGAACAGTGGGGAGTTATTGAGAGAACCTCTACGCCGTTTTGTAGTCCCTTAGTCACAGCTGTCAAGCGTGATGACAGCGTTAGGGTTTGTCTCGATGGGAGAAGGCTCAACAAGGTGATGGTTGCTGACTCCAAGCTCCCCCAGAGGATCGAGGAGATCATGAGGGACCTGTCTGGCGCTTCTGTCCGGTACATGTCCTCCCTGGAACTCACCAGTTCATATTGGCAGGTACCACTGAAGGCCGAGGCCAAAAAGTATACTGGGTTTGTAGTGGACGGACGGTGTTATCAATTTACCGTTCTTCCTTTTGGTATAAAGACGGCAGTGTCTTCTTTCACGAGGTGCGTTGATCAGATTTTAGGTCCGGAATTTAGATCATTCACTACTTGTTATGTAGACGATATACTTATTCGTTCTAGTTCGTTCGAAGAACATTTGCGTCATCTTAATTTAGTTCTTGAGAAATTAGGAGGCGTTGGTTTTACCTTCCGTCTAAAGAAGTGCTCATTTTTTAAAACTGAAACGCATTTCCTGGGTTATACCTTGTCGTCTTCCGGCCTCCGCTCCGACTCCTCGAGGATGCAGGCAGTCCAAGAATTCCCAGGCCCTAAAAGCTTTCGGCAGTTGCAAGGTTTTTTAGGCCTCTGTAACTATGATAGAATGTTTTGTCAAAATTTCTCAACGGTTTCGGAACCACTGGTATCGCTTCTTAGAAAGAAAAATAAATTTGTGCGGGGTCCTGAGCAGCAGAGGTCGTTCGACCAACTGAAGGTGTTGGTGTCGAGGGATGTTTTGTTCACCCCGATCGGTGTTTGCCTTATTTTGTGCAGACAGATAGCAGTGATTTTGGTCTTGGGGCCACCCTCTTCCAGAGGGTCGAGGGTCAAACTCGCGTTATAGCTTACGCGAGCCGATTGCTCTTGGATCGCGAGAGGAATCATTCAATCCCTGAAAAGGATGCCCTTGCTTTGGTTTGGGCGTTGGATAGGTGGAGAGTATACCTTTTAGGTGGGCCTTTTGTTGTCCTCTCTGATTGTAGAGCTCTTTCCTACCTTCAAACGTGTAGATTACTTTCTTCTCGTATAACCAGGTGGGTATTATCATTGCAGGAGTTCGATTACACCGTCCAATACGTTCCTGGTAAGGAAAACATCGTTCCTGATCTCCTTTCCCGAAATCCTTCCACTCGCCCTCCTACTCCTGCGGATAGGCATTTCAGTAATATTGTCGTGTACGTCTCGTAGAGGCCACTCAAATCGTGCTTCTTTCTCCCGAGTATTGGGTGATCTGATGTCTGCTTTGCGGGACCGTCAACGTGTTGATCCATTTTTATCACAAAAAATTGTAAATTTACAGCAGCCCGATCACCTGGATAATGCTCGGTTCGTGATGCATAATAACTTGTTGTATGCTGGTGCGGGGCAATACGAACTGTTGTGTATCCCGGAAAGTATGGTCCCTGACATCGTTTCTGTTTACCATGAGGCTCTTGGCCACTTTGGCATCTACAAAACTTGGGTGGCTCTTCGGAGGGAGGTTTGGTTCAGGAATATGCATAGGTCGGTCAAAAAACAAGTAAGTAGTTGTCAGACTTGGCAAAAAACAAAGCGTTGTTTAATGCATAGTCCCCCGCAGAAACAAATAGTCCCTGAAGGCCCAAACGACCTCCTTGCCTTAGATCTTTATGGGCCTTTACCTCCCTCTATTGGAGGTGTTACCTTCATCTGTGTCGTTGTGGACGTTTTCACAAAGTACATTTCTTTATATTGTTTGAAAACTGCCACTTCTGAGGCGGTTTCGCGACGGTTGCAAAACGAATATTTTAAGCAGTTTTCTCCTCCTCGAAGGATCCTTACCGACCACGGGACCCAGTTTACCTCCGAGCGTTGGCATAGGACGCTGCAGGCTTGTGGAGTTCAGGTGATTCACTCTTCTGTCCGTCATCCCCAAAGTAACCCCTCGGAGTGTCTGATGCAAGAGCTGTCCCGCTTGTTTAGGGTGTACTGTGGGGAACGTCATACTCGTTGGGCGGTGGAGGTGCCCAAGCTGTGTTTCCTCATTGACAATGTGGTACATTAGAGCACGGGGGCCACTCCTTATGAGCTTCAGTTTGGGCGGCCATCCGACCCTCTTCTTCCACACCATCTTCGTAGTCAGGGTCAACCAATGGTTGATTCTCATGTCAGACTCTTTCTCGCCAAGGAGAGTTTGGAGTCAAAGGCCCTGAGGCATTCTGTGCTTTTTCCGGGTCGTCCGTACCCTAGATTTGACCCTGAACAAAGGGTTCTCCTTAGGGCTAATCCTACGTCCTCAGTCCTTGCGGGGAGATGTAAAAAGTTCATGTTGTTGTTTGAGGGACCATTTCGAATAAAAAACGGATTAATGATCATGTTTATATCCTGCAGGATTAATTGAGCGGTGAAGAAAAGGGACAGTTCTACGTAAGTCATTTACGCCACTTTAATGAGGTAACTCCCTCGCCTGGGGACCTGCGATAGTCGTCGAGTGATTTGGGGGGCAGATGTGGCGGTCCACCCTGTATGTGGTGTCCGGCACCGCCCTCGCACCGCCTACTACCGGTCGGAGAGAGCATTCAGTGCGTGCCTTGAGGTCGGTGGCTATCTATAGTTGCTTGTAAATGTTTTGTGTGTCTAAGGCCCGAGGGTTGTCTGCACTGTCCACTTGGGCATCTACCCGCTTTAGGTAAGTGCCTCAGTTTCCCCTATTAATCTAGGCATTTGGGGTGGTAGTTACCCGCTTAATATCTTATTGCTATACAGTTTGTCCCTTTTCTTTGGTACACTATAAGTATTGCGTGTTGTGAAATATTTGTATATTATGTGGATTTTTCTATTTTTAGATTGTACAGGGTGTCTCAAACTCGATGCCCAGGGATCGCTATTGGCTAATAAAAAACGCAAATGAAAATTTCACTTGGGGGTTTCAAATGAGACTACTTGGGATTACTTTTGAGCCCAAAATTTTATTTTTGGAACTTTTGAAAATGCCTGTAATGACTTCACGAAATATATTTTTCCCAGAAATATACCTGTTTCTTTTTCTATTGTGAAAGAGCGTGTTTTTCTGATAAACTTTCATTAAGAAACTTTTTTCATGTCTCTCTTCGTTTAAAAGATACAAGCAGAAATATGCAAAAATACGCATATTAAATATATCGGAAAAAATCAAGTTAGCCGTGATTTAATTTGGTCTCCATGGAAAACAACAGACAGTTTGACTATACTAAAGCAGTTTGTGAAATAACTTGTCAATTTTAAAATATTTAGTCTTGGTTATTATTCATTTTTAATCGTTTATTTCAATCAAAATGACTACACATGACGGGGAAGCCCAAAAAAATGCCAGAAAAGCCGTGCGAATTTATCAAGAAAGATATCCAGACCGCCGAATTCCTGATCACAAAAAATTTATAAGACTGGAAAAAACTCTTCGCGAAAATCAAAGTGCATTTTGTAATCGAAAAGATAAACCAATTCGAAAAAGAACTCGCAGTGATGATGCAACAGCCCAGGTATTGCAATATTTTGAAGACAATCCCAGACATTCAATTAGGCAAGCTAGCAGGGAATTAAATTTTGATAAGTCCTCAGTTCAAAGAATTATGAAGAGCAATAAATATCACGCCTACAAGTTACACTATTTAGAACAATTAGGGGAACTGAATAGAGAGAAGCGAGTAAATTTTATTTCCCAAATTATAACTATACCAGAAATTGTTGACAGGCACATTTTAAATAACATTCTTTGGACAGACGAAAGCCATTTTGTGAGCAATGGTATGCCAAACAGAAGAAATGAACATTATTGGTCAACAGAAAACCCTCATTTTGTCAATCCTATAAGGAATCAAGGTCATTTTGGTATAAATGTCTGGTGTGGCATCATTGGTCGCCATCTAATTGGACCTTATTTTTATGAAGGAATTTTAAATAGCGAAAGATATCCGAGTTTTCTTCGAGATGAACTTTCAATTCTTCTTGAAGATATGCCTCTTCAATTAAGGCGATCAATGTGGTTTCAACATGATGGAGCTCCACCTCACGCAGCACGTATTTTCCGCGATTATTTAGACGAAATATATGAGGATAGATGGATAGGGATTAATGGTCCAATAAAATGGCCAGGGAAATCTCCAGACCTGACCCCTTTAGAGTTTTGTTTATGGGGACTTCTCAAAAATAATTTATATAAGACCCCTTCACAAAATATTGACCATTTGAAGGAAAAAATTATAATTGCGTGCCAAGACATTTCCCCGGAAATTTTAAGAAAAGCCACCCAAAGAGAAGTTCGGCGACGATATTAAATGTGTTTCTTAGAAGATGGGGGGCACATAGAAAATAATTTATAGTTAAAATTGTTATTTATTCATTTATTATTAATAGTTACTTGCAATGTTTTTGTTTGTTTTTTTTTAAATATTACCGCTATATTTCATAGTATTATATTTTTATAACAAGTAGGTAGTTCGTAAGTCTTTAAATATCCTAATATTTTCCATGGAGACCAAATTAAATCACGGCTAACTTGATTTTTTCCGATATATTTAATATGCGTGTTTTTGCATATTTCTGCTTGTATCTTTTAAACGAAGAGAGGCATGAAAAAAGTTTCTTAATAAAAGTTTATCAGAAAAACACGCTCTTTCACAATAGAAAAAGAAACAGGTATGTTTCTGGGAAAAATATATTTCGTGACGTCATTACAGGCATTTTCAAAAGTTCCAAAAATAAAATTTTGGGCTCAAAAGTAATCCCAAGTAGTCTCATTTAAAACCCCTAAGTGAAATTTTCATTTGCGTTTTTTCTTAGCCAATAGCGACCCTGGGGCGTCGAGTTTGAGACACCCTGTACATATAAATAAAAATTCAAGCATAGAATTATTTGTTCCCAAATCATACGAACTGATCGAACCCACCAAATTCACTCTGTAGATGTGGTTATGCCACACATGTAACTGCTGGCTTGCCAGGGCCCATAACCTGTTAGGCTGAGGTAAACAGTGAAACAGCAATTTACAGTTAGGTTTTTATTATTCAAACATGAACACATTAGTTGACAGACCGCGAACTCAAGTGACACCTCATAGATCGCTCTATAATAATACCACCCGTTGAGCAGACATCAACTCTATACTACCTGGCGAGTCGCACTTTGCAATCTTCTAATAAATACTCTATCAATAATATATTTAACTCACAGGGAAAAATTAAAAAAAAAAAACATACAGTCTGACCAATAAAGTAGTAAAGGGATTTTTCTTTATTTTTGGATAAAATGAAAATTTGACTTTGTCATCGATTTGTGCTTGTCGGAGGATGAAAAATGACGTCACAAGAATCGACCACGTGACTTGGGGTATCTGTCAAAATTTACATTATTTTTTTCAAAAATCATCCAAAATTGACTTTATTTTACGCATTTTCGAAAAAAGTTATTAGAAAAAGTTGTTTATTTTGCAATTGTTAGTCTACATACCAATTTTCAGAGACCCACGATGTCTTTTGTTTTTTGTGACTTTTTCTAAAAAAAAATTCCCAAACATTTTAATTAAAATGTATTTATTGAAAATTGCACTTTTTTGACAGATCGACACCTCTAATATATTTTAAACATTAATTGTAATGCTAGCCACTTGTTTTCTTAGAAAATCTCTATTTGATTTAAAAAATTATGTCGAGTTTGGTGCAAAGTTGCTTTAATTTCAAAGGTTTGATGAATTCAAGCCTAGTCTTCTTTTCACATCGTTAAATACATTAATCTAAAAGAAGTTATGTAAAGAGGGCACAAATAAATGAAAACATTTGGTTATCAAAACACTACGTTTCAGTATGGCGTCCTTCACGCCGATACAAATAATGGTTATCCTTAAAACATCTTCCACAGAGTTTTTAACAAACTGGGGGTTACATAACTTCTATTAGATGAATGTATTTAACGATGTGAAAAGTAGACTAGGCTTGAATTCATCAAACCTTTGAAATTAAATCAACTTTGCACCAAACTCGACATAATTTTTGAAAACAAATAGTGATTTTCTAAGAAAACAACTGGCTAGCATTAGAATTGATGTTAACAATATATTAGAGGTGTCCATTTGTCTAAAAAGTATACAATTTTCAATAAATAAATTTTAGTTAAAATGTTTGGAATTCTTTTTTTAGAAAAAGTCGCAAAAAAAACAAATCTTCTTGGGTCTCTGAAAATTGGTATGTGGGCTAACAATTGCAAAAGAAACAACTTTTTCTAATAACTTTTTTCGAAGCGTACGAGTAGAGCGGATGCTAGGTGACGATGGCGCAGTATAAATAAATAAAACGTCACCCATCACCAGCACTGCCAGCAGTAATAACTTGGAAATATTCAATTAATCAGCACAAGTCATTAGCAACAACAAAAATAAAACTAGGTCGCGGACAGTGGCGTACTAATGGAGGTATCATCACTAGGCAAATGGTAATTTATACTACTAAATTTGCATCACAATTTTACATTTTATTAAGAAATAAGTTACATACACCATTGGTTGTGATAAAAGTAAACTCAGCATTTATGTACTGATATAAATGGCGCACTTTTGTCATAGCAAATCATTTGAATGTCTATAATCCTCGTGATACGTGTTCGTCGAGCTTTGGATGATTTTTGATCTACCTTCATCGAGAGTGTCGTACGCCTAGTCGCCTAGAGTGATTGAAAGCAAATGAAGGGTTCCTAAGTTCCTAATATTCCTAGATTTTCTAGTCCTAGTACTTATTTCCTAATAGTTCCTAGTTCATAGTATTTTGTATTGCGAATTGCGACGGTTTGTTTTCACTCTTTTATTTTATGAATATGTACCTATCTAGAATATTAGTTTTATTTTGTTTTGTTTTCTTGTTTATTTTATATTGTTTTCTTTATGAGTCAATAGTGACAATAGTCGATATATCTACTACCTATCACTTCTATCATTTATTGTTTTTCTTAAGTGTGTCATGTTTTGTGTTTACAGGCCTTACCTTTACCTTACCTAAACCCTAAACCTAATATATAAGTTGTTATAAAACTAATACATAAACATACGTATTTATAGGTACGTACGTAATAAGAATAAGAATAACACATAATATAATATACAATACAAACAATAAACAATACAATATAAGAAACATACAGAGTAACTAAAAAAGTGTCTTATAAAGTATCTTAAAAAGTAACTTATCTAGTAACTAGATACTTTTCCAAAGTATCTTTGACAGGTTATCAATTAACCGATTAAAATGTAACCGATCACCCGAGTCAGTAAAAAAAAACAGAACACTTATTCAGTTACTTGCCAAGCTAAATAATGAATATAAATACCCAGCCAAATCGATTCAATCTGTTCAGTAAAAAAAGCCAGGCAAAAAATGTTTGCCAATTATAGAGATATAATTATAAAATTATTCATAACAAAACACAAAAGTAGGCATAATGCTTTTTTGAGTGCTTTGAGTAGGTAGTGGGTCGGTTGAGGTAGACAGACAGCCAGATATCGCTATCTCTTTCTAACTCATGTAATTATATACCTATCTCTCTTGGTGGTTAAGTATGGAATCTGCATTACCGACATGGGTTAACAGCTGAAAAAATACCCTAACCTAAAAATTTTTTTTATTATTTTCACCCCCCTACACGCAACAGGTCGATGACCTAAAAGACCGGCATAATATATCCTTGTAACTTACGTTTGCCAAATTATTTTTTCCTCCCACGTACCTGACCTATAAAAACAGGTTCAGAACAATTAAATGAAAACACTCGCTTCCCCTCTCTCTCCTTCCCCATACACACCAGTCAATTGCAGGTACCCCTCTAATCTCTAATGAGAAGGCAAACAGGAAAACATACCATTAGTAAATTTCACTGTATGTAGCACGCACGTATTCATAGTCACAGCACCCACGCGACATATGTTACACATGAACAATATTAAGAATATTTGTTCTTTTTTTGTACTTACTCTAACTAAACCCAAGGTTGCATGTATAAAAGCAAAAATATCCGGAAATACCCAATTCGTCTAGAGACTTCAGACTTTCAGAACACTTCCCCGCACGACTGCCGAATTAAGTATAAAGTGAAAAGCAGTCTAAAAATAGCAGGCAGAACCGACAAAATTCCAAAACGAACTGACCTTCACCTATGAGAGCGGTATTTATTACCCAGTGGGACAACAGCTGTATACATATAATATCTAATATATTGTGAAAACTGTATTTTGCTTGTATTATCGCCATCTACAGGACCTCCTTGGTACTACTTTTGCAATCCTAAGTCTTCAATTCTTGTGTTGTGCGAAACCTGTATTCTCTATGAATATGTATGTACTTAAAAGTGAAATCTTTTATTTACATTATGACTTTTTATTGCTGCCATCTGCAAGTTATCACCTATAGTTTTTTAATATTCGTACCGGCCGAGAGAAGCACGAAGGCTAATTTCCTGTGCGCTTCATTCCACGTAACCACAACCTGTCAACGCCGTATATTCCCGCAGAAAGCAATTAAACGTAGAATTATATTAAAATAGTAGTATTGGAAGCTAATAATAATTAAAACAGGTAAACACGGTATTATTACAATAAAATAATTGTTTTATTAAATAAAATATATTCATGCACTGATATTCTCAGAGGTGAAAGCCAGAGTTTTAACGCCAAGCCCTGACAAATAGGTTATTAGGTAGCTGGAAAATAACAGTGGGACTGTACAAAATATTTCAAAAAGCACCAGTGGAAGGACATTTGAGAACGATATGTATCGTTTTTGCACTTATTACCAAATTAGGTACTCATTTTAAACTACCTATGTATTAAAAAATACCTTGTAGGTTGGTCCCCACACACAGATCCATTTACGAAAAGAGTTCAAAAACAAACAAGGAAAAACGAATCTTCACCTCGGAGCGTAGCGATATAACAAAATATCAGGCGACACCCAGGTTTAAAAAGTAAGTAAGTAAATTCCAGTAAACCCCAAAAATTATATGACCATTTTTATATTTTCAGAATAATAAATAATAGAGCGATTCAAGTGCATATACAGTCTCAAATCAGTTGTTCGCTTTCTACGTCACGACACTGTTCTGTAGAAGAGACAGAAATTTCCGGCCGACGGACCTTGAACATTTATTAGTTATTTTTCACTAGCAGATACCTACAAAAAATATTTTGTTTTAATGACGGTAAAAAATAAGGTTGATTTGTTTTAACTAAGAAAGTTAAAATTATATAAGAAAAGTTTGTTATTGTTAATAGTGAAGTAGATAGGTAGGTATCTACATATTTTTAAGTACAGGGTTATTCACTGAGAATTAGCCCCACCTAACTTTTTTGTTTTTTAAGATAAAAGGGTGATTCAAAAAACAAAATCAATGGTTGGACGAATACTTTTTATGCCATGACCGTTTAGTGTACAGGGTGTTCCAAAAAAGTAGGACCAATGGCAACTTAATTTTTTTAAGTGGAACACCCTGTATATTATTGGATTTTTGAAATCTGCTCATCAAGGCAATCAAAATGGTATTAAACTTTCTGGCATTATCTTTTTCCGTTTTTGAAAAATTCCGAATTCAAATTTTATACTAAATTTATTTAACTCGAATTTGTGGATCTCGTGATAAAGATAGACGATCAATGTAATAACGAAAAATATTTGTTTTAAACAAGAGAATAATATAGTGAAACTCCAAAATGTTTAGGAGCCTTTTCAAATTTTACTGATTATATTCTCGAAATAAATAATTTCAGGAAAATCGTAAAAGCTCCTAAACATTTTGGAGTTTCTCTATATTTCTCTCTTGTTTAAAACAAATATTTTTCGTTATTACATTGATCGTCTATCTTTATCACGAGATCCACAAATTCGAGTTAAATAAATTTAGTATAAAATTTGAATACGGAATTTGTCAAAAACGGAAAAAGATAATGCCACAAAGTTTAATATCATTTTGATTGCCTTGATGAGCAGATTTCAAAAATACAATAATATACGGGGTGTTCCATTTAAAAAAATTAAGTTGCCATTCGTCCTACTTTTTGGAACACCCTGTACACTAAACGGTCGTGACATAAAAAAGTATTCGCCCAACCATTGATTTTGTTTTTTGAATCACCCTTTTATCTTAAAAAACAAAAAAGTTAGGTGGGGGCTAATTCTCAGTGAAAAACCCTGTACCTACACAGAGGTATAGGTAAAAAAATAAGTTTGATATCTTTTACCTAAGAAATTTAAAATGAAATATAAGAGAAGTTTGTTATTGTTAATATTTAAGTACCTACACAGATGTATAGGAAAAAAAATAAGGTTGATATGTTTTTACCTAACAAATTTTAAAAATGGAATATAAGAAAAGTTTTTTATTGTGAATATTGAAGAAGGTACGTAGGTATCTATTTAAGTACCTACACACAGGTATAGTCTTGAAAGCTCTTAAACTCTAGCTCATTTTTGCAAATAATAATAATAATAATTATTGTAGTACTTATTTTTAGAGCTGAACAAAGTATAGGAATAGTACATTGTGTACCTAGTAGGAAAAGCTGAACATTCCCGGACGACCGTAAAGATTGCCTGTCGAGGCGTAAGCCGAGACTGGCAATACGGAGTCGGGGAATGTGGCTTTTCCTACGAGGTATACATACTATTTTTCCGAAAATCGAAAATTACTCAAAGAACATAAATTTCGAAAAACTTGTTCTCAATCATTTTTTTAGTTTATAAATAACTGTAAGGAAATAATATTTCCTTACAGTACAAAAATAAATATTTCCTAACAGTTACTTTCCGTTGCCTGGCAACGACTAAGTGCAAGGTAATATTGACTTTTTCTTTCAAAAATGTTATCAAAAATGTCAATATTTCTGATTGATTTTCGGAAAAAATAATTACTAAAACAAGTAGTTTTGTCAACATATAGATAGATATCTACTCGAAATAATTATAAATTATCCCATGAAGATATAATTCCTGTGTGGCAGGGCTTAGTAACATAATAATTTAGACAGTATTAAGTACAAAATAAAAAATAAATAATTCAAACCGAGTTAAAAAAAAGAACGGCAACAATTTCAATTATTGACCTAATTAGTAAAGGAAAGAAAAAAAGAAAAACTAATTATGATGGTATCTCTATTTATCTCATAGTGTAGACAAGATACCAGTGTAGGTAAGATAAGATAGAAAGTAAAAAAGTACCTACAATTAAAAGAACAATTATTATTTTTTACTTCGCAATAAAGTTTTTTTCAAGAGTATTTCTATTTTTAGAGTGTAGACGAGGCGCTTTCGAAGATAGGATAGTAAAAGGTCAAGTCAAAGTTATATCTCACCGCTAAATGCTAGCCCTTTAAGGATAAATGCAGGTTCACATATACTGTAAAAGTTCATTTGATCAGAGTCAGTCGACTAGATCACAGTGCCCATACATATCTTCGAAGATTTTAATATAAAACTTTAACATGGCTTTCCAAATCGTTGAAGAAACTTCGAGTATGAACAGAAAATTCAAAATTGCCCGTCGTAGCGTTTGCTTCAAACTTAATGATATTCCTGAAGACGCACATAACCCTGAATCCTATATCAAAAGGGGTATAAAAGATATCACGGAATATATAACTCGAGATGTTGATCCCCAAGACAGAATTGGTTTTATCTTTGGCTCAGAGTGCTTTACTAAGGGGGACGCATTTGTATGTTTTAGAAAAGCGAAAAATATTAACTTTGAGAATGTTTGGGATCTTCTAGGGAAGATATACCAGAGCAATTCCGAAGGTTTTCACTCCGACACGTTCAGAATGACGATAAAACAGGCGAAAGTGTTCAAGGGAGCCGGAGGTGCCCGACCAAAAAATTACAATACATTTGAAGAAGAATGTGCCAGTCGACGAGGTATTGTGTCCATAAAAAATGACGATAACAGGTGTCTTTTTAGAGCTCTTGCGGTTTCCAAAGCCTATGCTCTCAAAAGCCCCTTCACTGAAAAAATTAGGACAAATTACGGCAAAATACAGGATATTGAAGCAGACAAGTTAGCCCAAGAAGCTGGGGTGCAGACGCCTGAAGGGGGAGCTTCTATGGAAGAAGTGAGAAAATTTCAGACGCATTTGAAAGATTTTAAAATTACCGTTTATGCTTATTGAAAATTAATTTGATATATAGTAACAATCATTTTAACGTTATTACTAATTTGAAAGCGGCATTCTGCTGCATTTATTACTGTGAAACTTGTCATATCCCCTACAACAATAAAAATGAACACAGATGTGCATTGTCATGCCCTTGCTGTCAACAGACGCCACCATGTGAGAAAACTAGACAGGAAATATCCTGCCACGACTGTTACCGTAAGTTCAGAGGTTCAGAGTGCTACAACAGGCATAAAACTCTAGGTTCTCATGGTAAAAAAAGCCTCTGCCAACATATTAAGCGGTGTCCCAACTGTTTGAAGACATTAAACGCCGAAAGGCAACATGTCTTTGGCGAAATTTATTGTGAGATATGTGATAAATACCAAGAAGCTAACCAAAATTGTTATATTAAACCAGACAACCGCACTCACCAAGCAGACAATGTTCTCTTTATATTCTACGACTTTGAGTCCAGGCAGGACGAGTTAGAAAACAATGGAGAGAAGATACATGTTCCAAATCTGTGTGTGTTTCAGCAGATGTGCCATGTATGCATTGATATGAACAATGAAGTTCCGATATGTAGCAAATGTTGTGCGAGAAGGCAAGTTCTCAAAATAAATCCTGTCGAAACTTTCCTAAGTTTTATACTGGGAGTCAGAAAAGCATTTAAGAAAATTGTTGTAATTGCACACAATGGAAAAGCCTACGATCACCAATTCATTTTGAAATATGTACTTGAAAAAAACCGATCTTAAAGTAGAACTTATTATGAGAGGGACAAATATAATCTTGATGAATATTGACAATATCAAGTTTATCGACAGCATTAATTATTTTCCCATGGCATTGGCAGCATTACCGGGAGCCTTCGATTTAGGACCAGAACTCAAAAAAGGTCATTTTCCCCATTTGTTTAATACACGTATCAATGCAAATTATAACGGAACTCTACCTGATATTCAGTACTATGATCCAGATCACATGACTGAAGATAATCGACAGAGGCTGTTGGAATGGCATGGTGAAAACAAGTACAACAATTTCAATATGCAGAGAGACTTAGTTGAATATTGCGTCAGCGATGTTGACATGCTGACTAAAGCATGTTTGAAATTCAGAAAGATGTTTTTAGAAGAGTGCAATGTCTGCCCGTTGCAACTTGGTATATAGACGTAATTTCCTTATGCCACAAACAATCGGTTTATTACCTAGGAATGGGTATAGAAATATCGATAAACAGTCCAAGTTAGCCATCCTATGGTTGACATATGAAGAATTGCAAAGAGGAATCAATATTATACATTCAGTTAAACAGTGAGAGGTAGTGCTTGATGGAATAAAAGTGGATGGTTTCTGTGAAGAAACACGGCAGATCTTTGAGTTTCATGGCTGTTACTATCACGGCCACTCGTGTATTTCCTTGAGAAGAGACGAACCTCTACACGAAGATCCCTACGATACTTTAAACAACCGTCTGCAAAAACAACCAATAAAATAGAGAGATTGAGACAGAGAGGCCACGATGTTGTCGAAATGTGGGAATGTTCATTCAGAGACTTTCGTCAACGAAACAAGAGCCTGGAGACAGACCTGAAAAACAACCCTTTGATGGCGTCAATAGCTCTGGACCCTCGAGACGCATTCTTTGGTGGTAGAACCGGCAATTGTAAAATGTACTGTGAAGTAAAGCCCGGCGAAAAAATAAAATATGTAATAAATCTATGTAGGCGACGAATGCAAAGAAATTGTTCTAAAAAGCGCGAATGGTCCAATTAAATGCAAAGTATTACCTCCACAACAGCTTTACCATCCTGTATTACCAACCAGAATGAATAATAAACTAATGTTTGTATTGTGGAGGACATGCGGCCTCTCAATAAATCAGGAACACTGCAACCATTCAGCTGAAGAGAGAGCTTTGGCGGGCACCTGGGTATTAGATGAGATAATAGAGATTTTGGAGATGAGATAAAAATTGTTAGAAGTTTATGAAATATGGCACTATGACATGGAACAATACGATATGAAAAAGAAACTCGGGGGTCTGTTCACAAAAATGATGGACAAGTTTATAAAAACAAAACAAGAAGCATCTAGTTGGCCTAGGGATTGCGTAACAGAGGAAGATAAAAATGCATATATAGAAACCTTCCTAGGGAGCGAGGGAATTCAACTAGAATTTAGTAAAATTGTGAAAAATCAGGGGTTGAGATCTTTAGCCAAACTAATGCTAAACAGTTTCTGGGGCAAGTTTGGCCAGAGGGAAAACCAGCCAAAAACAAATATCGTACGACAACCTTACGAGTTAGAAGAGTTAATGTCCAACCCCTCCATTGACGTAAACACTATTGTTCAGATTGACGAAGACACTTTGATAGTAAACTGGGAGTACAATCAAGATAGTTTTGACCAACTTTCGACCGTAAACGTAGTTTTAGCAGCATACACTACGGCTCAAGCTCGTCTTAAGCTCTACAGCTATTTAGAGCAACTCGGGGACCGAGTTTTATACTATGATACAGATAGTGTTATCTACATTTATAGAGAGGGTGAATGGAATATTCCAACAGGAAACTCTCTAGGAGAAATGACAGATGAACTGGAAGAGTATGGGCATGGGCATGGAAGCTACATTGTCGCTTTTGCGTCAGAAGGCCACAAGAATTATAGTTATGTCGTAGTTAGCATCAGATTAAACTATGATGTTATTAAACTAATTATCTTTAACAACATGAGAGAAATGGTTACATCTTTGGAACCCGTAGAGCCCCTATATATATAACTTCTACGAATATAAAACGAGCGAATAATCATCAAGTTGTCACAAAAGAAGAAACCAAGGTCTATAGATCAAGAGCGGAAGAACGAAAATTCACGCATGATTTTGATTCTGTTCCGTTTGGGTACAAACGACCCTTCGATCACATTTAGTTTTGAAATCAGTTAAATAATAAATTATTGTTGTTATTTGGAATATGCTATCAATTAATTTAATTTTTATAATTGAGCAAAACTTATATAAGTAATATTCAAGTAAAATAAGAGGTAATGCATATTACCTATTACTGCTGTCAATGATATGTTTATGTGATTATGTAAGTCCAATTTTACATTTATTTAATAACTATTATTTTTATGTACCCATATATTTTACAATTTATTAATAAAATAAATACATAATTATTCGAAATATTTATCTAAACCCCAAAAAAAGAATGGTCCCTTATTGTTACAAACTACAGTCAATTAGGTATTGCTAAATTTTAAGAAGAGATATTCGTGTAGTTAAGTTTAAACATTAGTGTTAGATATTATTACATATCATCGTGAAGTTCTTTTTATATGTAGGTATTTACCAACACAGTTAGACCATTAATTTTAAATATCCCTTACTTCAATATACATACAGACACACATAAGACATATTATTTTTACTAAAAAACATTAAAAGTGTTTAACTTATTTAGTTATTATTTTTCTTTACTTCGATTAATTTTTTCTTAAGCTTATTATTTCTATTGCTTATTTTCTTAAACTTTTTGACAAGCCTTTTATGATTTCTTTTTATATTTAACATTTCTACAACAATATTTAGAAAATGTAATGCATCAACTGTTTCGTTACACTCTAGGAATTTTTGTTCATAGTTGTTCATTAATCCAATCCTTTTATTGAGATCATCAATACGTTCTAATAAGCCCTGCCGCTCAGAGAGGACATGTCTTATTATTGCTCTTAGGTGTGTGGCATTTTCGTTCTGAATTATTGCCAGATCTGTCAACGATGCACCTAGTGCGACCGCCGATCCAGAATCATGGCGCTTGATATAAATCACTTAATTTTTTTCAATAATCAGCAAATTTTCCGATTTATAGTTATATGTTTTATTCAAAACCAACTTATTCATTTCTTTTTCAGAGATAGGTGAAAGTAAAAATCCATTTTCAGGACGTTTAATCAACTCTACTCCGCGAGGGTGATCAATCCTTGCGTGTGGATCTACGCCGTCGTCTGATTTTTCATTTTCATTCTTATCTATTTTCCTAGATTGTTGCCTTTATAAAGCGTACATTTTTGCACAAGTTTTATTCGACATATGTTTTAATTCGTCGGAAGAAATCTCTATCCTTGACAGTGCATCTGCTACTACATTACTTTTACCTTTAACATATTTTACTACAAAGTAATATTCTTCTAAAGCTAGCCTAAATTTAATTAATCGACTTGTCGGATTAGTCATTCCAAAAAGATAAATAAGTGGCATATGGTCGGTATAAACCAAAAACTTCCTACCAAATAAGTAACTCCTGAAAGTTTTGACTGCATACACTATAGTTAAAAGTTCCCTTTCTATAACAGAATATCTTTTTTCGGCTTTGTTTAAGGACCGACTCGCAAACGCAACAGGTTTGTCATTGTCCTTTGTTAAAACTGCACCTAGAGTAACTCCTGAGGCATCTGTTCGCACTACAAAACTATTTTCGGGAGAAAAATCTGGATATTGCAAAATAGGTGGGGTTACTAATGCTTGTTTTAACAAGTCAAATGCTTCCTGACAATCATTAGTCCACTTAAATGGAACATCTTTTTTACTTAGATAATTTAGAGGATGTGCAATGTGAGCAAAATTTTCTATATATTTCGTGTAATAATTTGCAAACTCAACAAATCGTTTTGTTTCATTTGCATATTTAGGTATCGGATACATAGTAATAGCTTTAATTTTTTCGGGGTCGGGTGACACTCCAGCCGCCGATATGATGTGTCCTAAATACAATACTTCTTTTTTAAAAAATCACACTTGCTCGGATATAATTTTAAGTTTACATCTTGAAGGCGTTGAAATATTTTTATCAAATTTTTATTATGGTTCTGCAAATTGTTCCCAAAAACTATCAAGTCGTCCAAATAAACGAAGCAACTTTCGTAAGTTAAACCCGACATGGCAATTGTCATTGCTTTCGAAAAAGAACTAGGGCTAATTTTAAGACCCATTGGGAGCCTAGTCATTTGATACTCACCTTTATTTGTCGAAAACGCAGTACAGGGCCTACTTTCTTCATCTAACTCGATTTGGTAGTAACCTTGCGATAAATCTAAATGTGAAAAGTACATAGCACCTGCTAAGGAATCTAAAATTTCCGAAATACAAGGTAATGGAAATTTGTCATCTTGTATTTTTGTATTCAACTGCCTATAATCTATTACTAATCGCCACTTTCTAAGACTGCTATTGTCAGCTTTCTTTGGTACTATTAAGAGAGGGGCTGACCATGCTGATCTAGCTTCCTCAATTACACCCTCGCTCAATATTTTATGAATCTGTTTGTCTATTTCCTCTTTTGCGCATAGGGTAACCGGTACGGTTTTATATAACTAGGTGTTAAAGACGGATGTAAGTGAATCTTTTGCTTATAAATATTACTGGTTGAAAGAGAATCATTTTCTAAATGAAATACGTCTGAATATTTGCCACACATTTTTTGCAAACAATTCTTTTCCTCAAAATTGAGATGATCCATCTTTAACGATGTAATTAATTTTTCTACACGTTTGACAGATTGAAGATTACTGCTAAATTCGCAAAGTTCGTAGTTTTTTAAATATTCTATTTGTGGCTGAAAATTTTTTATCTTTACGTCGTGTTCCCGTACGTTAAGCATTTTTACTGGCATCATGTTAGAAACTGGCTTTGCTGCCGTACTAGCTATGAAAACTCCCTCGCAAATTTCGTTAGAAAAACAACACATTCTTGATCTGTATCAACGGGAAAATAAATTATTATCTCACAACGAGCTGGTATGACAGTATATGTTTCATGTTTAGAAAACATAGGGACCCAAATTTTTTATTATGCAACCAAAAAGTCAATGCATAGTTTTCAAAGTTAATGGTTGCAAAATGTTTATGAAAGAACTTAGATCCAATAACACCGTGCAGTCCATCCTCAAAAGCATCTAGTAGCAAAAATTCATGATTCATGACATACATTATGCTGGCCTATAAACAAATCAAGGTTTACTGAACCCTCTGATACTGTTGACCCAGATATTCCACTTACCTTTATTTTATTTGAATAATTCATTTTTTCATTTTTTCTAAGATTTTTTTTTTAAAATACACTTACTGACGCTCCAGTATCTAGTAAAAATATTATATTTTCATTTCCGTATGTAGCTTCAATAAAATGCAATCCATTGAGATTTAAAATTACTTCTGATGATATAAATTTACTTTTCGGAGGGGTCACGAAAAACAGATTAGAGTTTAACTGAGTAGATTTTGGAGCAGCACTGCATGTTTCGTTTAAGTTTTCAGAATTTTGTAAAAAATAGTTCCTAGAAATGTTACCTCTGAAATTTGTGTTAAAACTATTATTACGAGGTATCCTAGCATTTCTGTCATAACCTCTATTATTATAGGTCTGAATTTGCGCACGTGGAAAACCGCGTGAGTGGAACCCTCTATTTGTATTCCTAAAAGTCATATCCCTATTATTGTAGTTGTTAATATATCTTTGACTACCATGAGAACCTCTTGGACTTCTATGAAAATTCCTACTTCTTCCGCGCATAAGGAAAAACTGTTGTGGAGGCGATGTCAACAATTCTTCGTCTTTAGCACCCCGGATAGCATCAGATAGTTTTGTATAATTTCTAGCTTTTACTATTGTACGTAACTGACTGTTTTGAAGCCCATTTGCAAATGAATTGACTGCTGTTTTTTCATTAACTGGCCTTAAAACTTCAACTTTGTCTTGATTTCCTTCTGCCTGAGTAATTAGATCCACTAATAACTCCTCGATCGATTTCCCAAACTCTTCTAATAATTTTACACCTTGTTTTGTAGTATTAAGTTTAACTGACAAAGTAGCCGCAGATTTTATAGACAAAAAGTGACTTCGCTACTCATTAATTAATAACATATTTGATAGGTACTCCTTACCTAAACGAATTTTTGCACTTTCAGTTAACCTAGTTTTAAGAACATATTTTGTAAGTAGTTTTTTACCGTCATCATCAAGTAATGAATCGTATAAGTCAATCGCATCAATCAACTGCTTAGTTACTGTTTCTGTGCCATCCATGGATGGTATTAAGCTACAAGCTGTTTTTAAGTCAAATTTTTCACCCATGGTTTCAATAAGATGCTCTTCTACCTGACTTTGTTCTAATCTATCTTTTAAAATTTGTTATATTTCGCGTAAATACCGTTCTACAGCCAATACACAATTCTTAATTTCACTAAGACTATCTTCAGTGAAGTTTAACTGTGACTTCTTAATACTATCTTTTATATTTAACAACTCCAATTTAAAATTATGAATTTTTTCAACTTTACGTGTACAAACATTTCTATCTCTCCTACGTTCTAAACTGTCTTTTCCCAGATTTCTGTGAAACACTAGCACTTCTTCCCATAAATACCTTAGGTTATTCGGAATTGTCATTAGCACTTGTTCTATACCATTAATTCCATCTCCATATCAGCATACTTATTTTATTACCATTAATTTATTATCACCATTTCCATATCCATAACCTTATAGCCACATGTATTTCATACCAGTTCCTGGCTTCTTACAATTTCTCTTCGGATTTTCCGTTGCAACTTTACCATACATTTTCCATAACAGTACAGGGTGTCCCATTGTGGGTGTTTTTCTCAAAAATCGCGGTTATTATTAAAGCTAGAGGGTTGCGGTTTTCACGTCACTGTACTACTTTTTTGAGAGGAATTTGGTGGACCAATCAGATTTTAGATAAGTTTCATAGTTTCCGCGCATTGGCACAGGACTGGAATTTTCGATTTTTTGGAAACCTCTCTCCTGGCTACAACTTATACAGTGCCCGCCAAAAAGTCTGCACCATATGGGAAATTTTTTTAGTAAATAACTTATGGGAAATTTGTTTGCGGCATCAGGTTTTGCTTGCTCTAGAACCAAAATTGACATAATCAAATGTTGTGACGTAGTTTCTTTTAAATGTCAAATTTGACATTAATGAAAAAAATGACCGAAAAATGGGCTTATTTAACCGAATTTCGAAAAAAGTCATAAGAAAAATATGTGTCTTTCGCAATTTTATACCCCTATGCAAAATTTCAAGAGCCTACTACGATTTTCATATTTTACCCTTTGTTGGATATTATTGGACATTATATTTTAAATTTTCTAGATATTTCTGATCAGATCAGCATGACAGAAATATTTGTGTGTTTTTACAACCATTTACTACAGAAAGAAGTTTGTAAATCGAATTTATGTGTTTATCTGTAAAAATGAGATCAGTTTTGCACCAAGCGTGCTTCTTCAACAAGCCCTCATTTTAAATTTTTTGCAAAAAAAGGAAAAGGATATTTAGACCATAAACTAAGTATTGTGCAGTATGTATTCAGTCAATGAGTGTTTTAAATTACGTAGGATCGACTTTTATGGATTAACAAATACGGAAAAGGGCAACAAAGGGCAAAATATGAAAATCGTAGTAGGCTCTTGAAATTTTACACAGGGGTATAAAATTGCGAAAGAAACATATTTTTCTTAATTCGGTAATTTCGAAATTCGGTTAAATAAGCCCATTTTACGGACATTTTTTTCATTAATGTCAAATTTTACATAAAAAACACTACGTCACAACATTTGATTATGTCAATTTTGGTTCTAGAGCAAGCAAAACCTGATGCCGCAAACAAATTTTCCGTAAGTTATTTACTAAAAATGTTTCCCATATGGTGCAGACTCTTTGGCGGGCACTGTACATATACAGTGTGTCCCGTTTTTCATGTTAACACCCCTGAAAATCTAAGTAGGCTGAAGGAATTGAACGGAGCAATTTTTTTATAGATATGTCCCTGAAAGGTCATCATTTGCGAAGTATTGGTTTGGCATTGCCGCGAAAGCCTGGCCTACTGCGATTTTTTAAAGAGGTGCGTTTTTCGAAAAACCATATTAGGCATTTTTTATTTAAAATCTGACACCACAGCGTTAATCAGGACACACTGAAACCCCCATATACCAAATTTGAACAAAAAATATACAGGGAGTTCCATTCTGCAGGGTGTCAAAGTTGAGCAAAATAGGAATTTTAAAGGCATCTGCCAAGTCAAGTGTGCCATGGAATCCCCTCAAAACAGTTGAATGTTCAACAGGACCACTCAAGGTATTGGTGTGCAAAGGTCCAATACAAAATATACAGAGCGTTCTTATCTGTGCCATCTCAAATTACTGAATTTTGGAACTTATATACAGGTCAAAAATCGAGTGTATTAAATCCGCTCCACATACTATAAACGAACTAAATCTAAAAAATACAGAAGCCTGCCAGTCAGTAAGTCCATATCAGTTAATGTGGCTGATGTGCCACAACAGGAAACGCACAGAAAATGTATCATCTTAGACAGTGACTTTGTTGAGAAAGGTCCAATAATTTAAATTGTTTTTATTTCTTCGTTGTCATTTTGCAACGAAATGAATTACTTTTGTGTTTATTAATATTTTTCCAATGATTCCAGAACACTTCTGACCAGTATAAAGTTTCATAAAAATTCAGAATTTTGAGATGGCTCCGAAAAAAATACCCTGTATATTTTTGTAGTAAATCTTTTCACACCAACATTTTGAGTGGTCCTGTTGACCATGCAACTGTTTTGAAGGGATTCCATGGCACACTTGACTCGCCAGATGTCTTTAAAATTCCTATTTTGCTCAAATTTGACACCCTACAGAATGGAACTACCTGTATATTTTTTGTTCAAATTTGGTATATGGGGGTTTCGGTGTGTCCTGATTGACGCTGTGCTGTCAGATTTTAAATAAAAAAATGCATAATATCGTTCATATCTCAAAAACTATTAACGCTACCAAAAAACTAATTATTCCATTCGATTCTACGCCAAATAATCTATAAAAATAGTTGATTAAATTTGTCGATATATATATAAGTTGTAGCCAGGAGAGAGGTTTCCAAAAACTCGAAAATTTCAGTCTGCGCCAATGCGCGGAAACTATAAAACTTATCTAAAATCTGATTGGTCCACCAAATTCCTCTCAAAAAAGTAGTACAGTGACGTGGAAACTGCAACCCTCTAGCTTTAACAATAACCGAGATTTTTGAGAAAAACACCCAAAAACACCCAAAATGGGACACCCTATACATACCAATTACAATTATAGCCAAAATAAAGGTGAACATTCCTAATACTTCGGAAGCTGAAAAAATACCTGTGGTGTTTGTAGCTCCGCCACTATTTCCAGCCTGAGCAATAACAATTTCTTCTTTCGATTGTTTTTGTCCCATTTTGTATTGCTATCTTCTCCTAATTTCTCTATTCCATAATACCCCGGACTGATGTCAGGGCCTTGGCAGGGTCGCCATGAAATAACTTTACTTTTGGTTAGGGAGCTCTTCAATAATAGGATGTTCTCCTTAGTTACATGTCTATATTGATAATATTGAATTTATTATATTAGTCTACCTATTCTCCAATATTGCTAACTCCCTTATTGATAAAAGCAACGTGGTTGAATAAGTAGGTTAATACTTACGAATACAATATATTTACAATAATAATAATAAGTATTTCCTACCTTACTACGCCATCAAAGGGTTGTTTTTCAGGTCTGTCTCCAGGCTTTTGTTTCGTTGAAAAAAGTCTCTGAATGAACATTCCCACATTTCGACAACATCGTAGCCTCTCTGTCTCAATCTCTCTATTTTATTGGTTGTTCTTTGCAGACGGTTGTTTAGAGCATCGGAGGGATCTTCGTGTAGAGGTTCGTCTCTTCTCAAGGTAATACACGAGTGGCCGTGATAGTGACAGCCATGAAACTCAAAGATCTGCCGTGTTTCTTCACAGAAACCATCCACTTTTATTCCATCCAGCACTACCTCTCGCTGTTTAACTGAATATCTAATATTGATTCCTCTTTGCAATTCTTCATATATCAACCATAGGATGGCTATCTTGGACTGTTTATCGATATTTCTATACCCATTTCTAGGTAATAAACCCATTGTTTGTGGCATAAGGAAATTACGTCTATATACCAAGTTGCAGGCTGAGGCTATCGTCACAGCTTCCGTAAACGGGCAGACATTGCACTCTTCTAAAAACATCTTTCTGAATTTCAAACATGCTTTAGTCAGCATGTCAACATCGCTGACGCAATATTCAACTAAGTCTCTCTGCATATTGAAATTGTTGTACTTGTTTTCACCATGCCATTCCAACAGCCTCTGTCGATTATCTTCAGTCATGTGATCTGGATCATAGTACTGAATATCAGGTAGAGTTCCGTTATAATTTGCATTGATACGTGTATTAAACAAATGGGGAAAATGACCTTTTTTGAGTTCTGGTCCTAAATCGAAGGCTCCCGGAAATGCTGCCAATGCCATGGGAAAATAATTAATGCTGTCGATAAACTTGATATTGTCAATATTCATCAAGATTATATTTGTCCCTCTCATAATAAATTCTACTTTAAGATCGGTTTTTTTCAAGTACATATTTCAAAATGAATTGGTGATCGTAGGCTTTTCCATTGTGTGCAATTACAACAATTTTCTTAAATGCTTTTCTGACTCCCAGTATAAAACTTAGGAAAGTTTCGACAGGATTTATTTTGAGAACTTGCCTTCTCGCACAACATTTGCTACATATCGGAACTTCATTGTTCATATCAATGCATACATGGCACCTCTGCTGAAACACACACAGATTTGGAACATGTATCTTCTCTCCATTGTTTCCTAACTCGTCCTGCCTGGACTCAAAGTCGTAGAATATAAAGAGAACATTGCCTGCTTGGTGAGTGCGGTTGTCTGGTTTAATATAACAATTTTGGTTAGCTTCTTGGTATTTATCACATATCTCACAATAAATTTCGCCAAAGACATGTTGCCTTTCGGCGTTTAATGTCTTCAAACAGTTGGGACACCGCTTAATATGTTGGCAGAGGCTTTTTTTACCATGAGAACCTAGAGTTTTATGCCTGTTGTAGCACTCTGAACCTCTGAACTTACGGTAACAGTCGTGGCAGGATATTTCCTGTCTAGTTTTCTCACATGGTGGCGTCTGTTGACAGCAAGGGCATGACAATGCACATCTGTGTTCATTTTTATTGTTGTAGGGGATATGACAAGTTTCACAGTAATAAATGCAGCAGAATGCCGCTTTCAAATTAGTAATAACGTTAAAATGATTGTTACTATATATCAAATTAATTTTCAATAAGCATAAACGGTAATTTTAAAATCTTTCAAATGCTTCTGAAGTTTTCTCACTTCTTCCATAGAAGCTCCCCCTTCAGGCGTCTGCACCCCAGCTTCTTGGGCTAACTTGTCTGCTTCAATATTCTGTATTTTGCCGTAATTTCTCCTAATTTTTTCAGTAAAGGGGCTTTTGAGAGCATAGGCTTTGGAAACCGCAAGAGCTCTAACAAGACACCTGTTATCGTCATTTTTTATGGGCACAATACCTCATCGACTGGCACATTCTTCTTCAAATGTATTGTAATTTTTTGGTCGGGCACTTCCGGCTCCTCTCAACACTTTCGCCTGTGTCATCGTCATTCTGAACGTGTCGGAGTGAAAACCGGCGGAATTGCTCTGGTATATCTTCCCTAGAAGATCCCAAACATTCTCAAAGTTAATATTTTTCGCTTTTCTAAAACATAGAAATGCGTCCCCCCTAGTAAAGCACTCTGAGCCAAAGGTAAAACCAATTCTGTCTTCGGGATCAACATCTCGAGCTATATATTCCGTGATTCCCAGTTACGCATGGAGAGGTTTGGCCTGTGACAGGGGCAGACCTACGGGTGTGACAATCCCGCGATCTCCAATTGCGCAGGGAGGGGTCTAGCTGGTGACGGGGGCTGATCCTCGGGTGTGAGAATCCCGCGACTCTCGGTTACACAGGGATGGATCTAGCCTGTGAGAGAGGCGGATCTTCGGGTGTAACAATCCCGTGTTTCCCAGTTAACGCAAGGAGGGGTTTGACCGGTGAGAGGGGCAGATCCTCGGGTGTAACGATCCCGCGTTATCCTAGTTGACCTGTGTGGGTAGCGGGTTAGAATACTCCTATCGTGGCTCCGCGAGTCGTAAAAGGCGACCAAGGGTCGTCATTCCCACGTTACGGGAGAAACCCATGGAATGGAGATTAATAGGAGTTTAGTCTGGAGCCGGCGCTGGACATGACAGCGAGCGTGACGTCGGTGACAGGGCGCTGATGAGGCGGGCCCCTGTTGCACAAACAGCTACAGCCCAACAACAACACGAACATCTACAACATGGGAGCCAAACGAGAATTAGGGTTCCACCCACCGAAGATGCTGCGCGGGAACTTCAGCCAGCGTTCACACAGGCGGGATTACAACGACGACGCATGAAATGGACTGTGTCCGTGAATGAATCGATTATGCGTATTTCTCACAGGGTGACAAACTTAGGACAAGAGATGATCGGCTACCGACAACAACTGCATGCCGAGTTCTGCAGGGAGTTTCCACACATGCAAGTGTCTGAACAAAGAGTGTCAGATCAGTATCGAACTATTCTAAGAAATAACCGAATTCCAGAAACGCGACTTAACGCTAACAAACGGGAAGTTGAGCTAGAGATCCACGGCGTACACATAAACATAGATGACAACAACAACAATGGGGAATTTCAAGAGCCTGGACAACAACTAGAAGCCGAAACGGTAGAACCAACAACCGAGAGTCTGGAATCGGTTAACTAAGAACACTTTGAAGGCTTAAACACACATATGAGAAAGGCAGTATTGCGATACGAAGGCACAGACCCACTGAGCAGGCCACCGCTACCAAGATTAAATTCTTCCAGGAAACTTGCGATCGTGCTCGATCTTATGAACACAAGAATTTTACCAAACTATGTTTCAGTGACACCAACATTAGAACGTATGCACATGTTAATATACTGTGCCGCAACGGCAATCACCACTGTAATGGGTGCCAAGATCCGGACGGCCCAAGAGTTGAATCGTGCAAGACCAGAACCACGAATGGCTCAATGGGAAATGCGACTAAATCTGAAGATCCAGAGTCTCCGTAAAGACATAGGACAAGTGACGGAATATATCAGAGGAGTTAGAACTAAAGGATCCAGAGGGCGGTGCAGGCAATAATGAGCCGCACCCAAATGCATTCTCAGAATGACCCCGCGAACATCGGTGCTCAACAATGTCTTGACACATTAAAACAAAAACTTTCTGTTTTCGCAGGGCATCTGAGGAGATACAAGTCTAGTAACAACAGGAAACGGGACAACAAACTCTTTGAACGATCAAAAAATGGTTTCTACCGTACTTTGAATTCTAGCGCCGATGCCACAAATGCGACTTACCCTAGCAGAGAACGGGTCGACGGTTTCTGGAGAAAACAACTTGCCACAACAGGTCCATACAATGTCAGTGCAAGCTGGATCAGTGAAGAACGCGAGATGGGCCGGAACTATAGCCAGATGCAACACGAGCAATTCACAACCGACGAGGTCTCCAATGTCATCAAGAATTCTCACAACAGGTCCAGATCATCCCCAAAATTACTGGATTAAGAAGTTGTGGTGCACGCATGAACAAATAACTACCTTAATTAATGAAGTCTTGCTCGATCGTCTGAAAATGCCATTGTTTCTTACACAGGGTGCAACCCACTTGTTACCAAAAGACCAGCGGAATACGGATAACCCTGCCAAGTACCGCCCAATAACCTGCTTGCCTACGCTGTACAAGATAACCACATCTTGCCTTACGCAGCGAATATATGTTCACTGCGAGCGGAACAACATCATGGCAATGCAGCAGAAGGGCTGCGCGAAGGGCGCAATGGGATGCAAAGAGCAACTCATCATAGACTGTCATCTGCAACCAGGCTCATCCCAGGCAACGAAACCTCTACATGGCTTATGTGAACTACAAAAAACATTTGATTCCGTACCTCACGACTGGCTCTCAGGTATCTTAAAGCTGTACAAAATAGATCATCATACAGTTTCCTTTTTAGAACACGTTATGACAACCTGGCGCACTAAGATACAACTCATAACCGCAAGCAGTAACATCGAGACCGACACAATCAACATTCGAAGAGGGATTTTACAAGGAGATTCACTCAGTCCACTGTGGTTCTGCATGGCGATGAACCCCCTATCACATCGGTTGAACTCTGCGAAATACGGCTTCGCTATCAAAAGCAACAACGCAGAAGCGATCAAGTTGAATCACCTGCTATATATGGATGACTTAAAACTGATGGCCGCTACCAAGATCCAACTAACGCAAATGCTTAAAATTATAGAGGAGTTCTCCAGGGACATCGGAATGCAGTTTGGACTGGACAAGTGCCGCACCCTTAACATCGTCCGGGGAAAGCTCGAACAAGGCGCACACGAGATGCAGGACGGCCAGGAGATCGAAGCAATGAGCATAGGAGATACATACAAGTATCTCGGGATGAAACAGGCTCAAAGGATAGACCATCGAACAATGAAGACAGATTTAACGAATGAATTCATCAAGAGAGTAAGACAAGTAGTGCGAACTGATCTTAACAGCAGGAATTTGTTTAAGGTCCTGAACACGTATACGTGCTCTGTACTCAGCTATTCGTTCGGAATAGTGAATTGGACCAACACGGACATCAACAACCTGCAACGAAAAGTTAGGACACTACTGACAAAAGCTCATAAACATCATCCCCGTAGCGCCGTAGAAAGAACAACTCTGCCACGTCAACTGGGAGGAAGAGGATTGGCAGACCTCAGCAAGCAATTGGATCAACAAATATTAAATCTGCGTAATTGTTTCTACAGGCAGGCCAACAGCTCCACACTACATAGGGCTATATGTGGAGCAGACGTCTCAACACCGCTACGTCTGACGGAACACGAGCATCAAAATCACCACCGAACCGACAACGATAAACTACAGAGGTGGTTGGAGAAGCCGCTGCACGGGAGGCATCCTAATGTGGTTAACCAGGAACATGTCGACAAGTTAGCGTCGAACTATTGGCTGACCTCGGGACGAATGTTCCCCGAGACGGAAGGCTTCCTACTGACCATACAAGATCAGGTTATACCAACTCGCAACTACCTAAAATTCATTGTAGGAGATGCATCGGTAGTGGATGACAGATGCAGATACGGGTGCCCAACTTCAGAAACAATCCAGCACATAACAGGAGGATCTCAGATGTTCGCATCAACGGAATATAAGGAACGACACGATTCGGTTGCCAAGATCTTGCACCAGGAACTGCTGCTTGTGCAGGCAGAGATGGTTCCATATTACAGCTACACACCAGAGTCTGTTCTTGAGAACAGCAACTACAAGATGTACTGGGATCGTACAGTTCTGACAGATCAACGAGTTGCCCATAACAGACCGGACCTTATAATAGTTGATAAAATTTCTAGGAAGACAACTCTGATTGATGTGGCCATCCCAAACAATAACAACCTGCGTGTAAAGCAAGTCGAGAAATCGCGAAGTACAGAGACTTAGAAGAACGAATTAGAAGGCAATGGGAAATGGACAACGTTCAGACGATTCCAATCAATCGTGTCAAGAACTGGTGTTATACCAAAAAGTTTGCTGAGAAACATCAAAGAGCTGGGTCTAACTGATAATCTTTACAGGTCCATGCAGAAAGCAGTACTACTTGCGACAGCCCGAGCCGCCAGGAAATTCATGGGGAATGCAGGAACGTCCAACAACATCAATGTCACCTAAGGCCCGATAACATGGCAAGGGTCTCGCCCGAGCCAGATCCTTATGGTATCCGGGATACCCGGGATCTGAGTGAATGTTCCCCAGAGAGGGAGTGCGAATGCCTTTTGGCTAAGTCGATAATAATAATAATAATAAAGTTTATTTGTAGCTTCAGTAAGATCTACATCAACAAACATCTTGAATACATATTCAAAATACAAATCGAAACTACAAATTGGACCAAAAGGCAGTGTATACAGGGTTAACTATCACTTAGTACAAAAAATTTTATGGCAAATAAAGAAAAATTATACTTGCCAAAATAAATTTGTCTTAAGCCTAAAAATTTCTTTTTTCAAATTGTTTAAAACCTCTCAAAAAACGCCGCCTATGGACGCCCGCGAAGCGTGTTACAGTTAGTTACAGGTAGTGAAATAGCGCGGCGTTGCCACGCGATTACTTTCTAAGGAACATGTAGAATGCCTATGAAACACCTACCTTACTGACATTTCCAGGATGGAATATTGCACCATTTTCTATTTTCTTGCTTTTTTACATTAAAAGTCACACAACACTACACAACACAACATTCATCACATTTTCTAAATCTGTTGGCTACCTCTTGTTTCCCTTCGCTATTCCTTTTGTTTGAAGCGAGGTAATCAGCCTGACGACCACGGAGGAGGATCCCCTTCGCCAGAAAAACTCCGAATGGCAACCAAAAAACACAACTGCACTAGCACACACTGCACATTGCACATGCAAAGCACTACAGTAACTGTTCAAAGAGGCCGCCGTTAACCTCGATGCACAAAGTCACTCGGTTAATTAAATTAAATAAAAAATTTCATAGCAACAGTATTCCAATAAGTTGTATGGGTAGTGCTGATGTTGTAATTTTGGTGAACGCACTGGGAATACCTATTTGATTTAGTTTACGGGATAGGGGAATACGGTTGGACAACATCGCCTCCTGACTTGCGCGGGAGAGCCAAGAGGAGAGTACAGTAGTATTGGAGTAAACGGCACACGCGGGCAGCAGCCCGCTTTCGCGGGTCTCGTGGTTTTTGTGACTAAAAAGGCGGAAAAAAAGGGAAGCTGGAGTGTAGTGAGAAGCCTCGATCGAGCATCGCCCGAGGCAGGAGAAGGAAAATTGTGGAGAATTTGGAATTTGGAGACGCCCTGTGCCCTGTGCCCCGGATACAGAATACAGGAAATCAAGAAGTGTTGCCACGCCGGACCGACCGGTACTCGACGCTTTGATAAAATTGTTAACTGTGTTTTGCATTGGGACAGCCCAGCTGTTGCAGAATATGGAAGGACATTGACTCGGACATTGGGTGAGCTTTTAAGTGAAAATAAACTGTTGTTTCGGGTTCTGCACTGCGCTCTAAAAGAACGAACTATCAAAACGGGTTTACGCCTTTATTTAGGACTTAAGAGGTCGAATCCGGGAGAACCTCGGGTAAATCTAACAGCGCTGTGGCTGTACAGATTCAAATCGATTGTTATTTTTTTTTATTTGTTTGAGTAGAAAGGTATTTCCATCTTTCCTAAAACAACGGCAACACCGCGAAAGTAACTTCAAGCTGACAGTAGTACGTTCCGAAACCATATTGGATGACGTATTTGAGGCGGAGATTTACAGGGAAAATAGGGGTTTTTGCCTTTTTTTTAAAGATCGTAAAAAATATCTAAAAATATTTTTCTATGTTTTCTTAAGCCACCGTGCGCACGTGATAAAATTTTTTGTACTAAGTGATAGTTAACCCTGTATACTGATATTAATTTGGCCCTAACTGAACAATATTTAATAGAATCAAATTAAATTAAATGGTCCACGTAACATCTGATAGTACATAAATATACAAAAAATCAGATAACAGCGATATATATAGTGAAAAACAAATAAAAAGTAAAGAATAGTTAACAATACCAACCCATAGCTGACAGAACCAAAATGCCATAAAACCACCTTTATGGGATAAACACTCCCGTGCCATTCTGCATTTAAACCAAAATGTGATTCTAGCAAAAAAACAAACGCGAAAGGAAATAAACAAACGTTCAGCAGATTGTAATAGATACTCTTTATATTTAGCCCTAAAAGAAATTTTCGATAAAGATTTAAAATCGGCAGGTACTTCATTGTACAGTCTGTAGCTGGTGTATGTAAAAGATCTCATAAAATAGGCAGTGCGGAATACTGGAGGAGATAATAAACCTCTAAACCTTAAGTTCAGAGTACGTACGTCCGTTCTAAACTTAAGCTTATTGTATAAATATGGAGGCTTCCCAGTTAATATTATGGAGTGGTACAGACAAGCGGCGTGGTGTTTTCTTGTGTTTTCCATGCTTAACCATTTAGCAGATGAAAGTTTGTAGGAAACTGGTTCGTACTTACGTATTTATAATTAATATTTTAATTATTGTACAAATTTTATTACTTACCTTAGAAATAGCTGTATTAATGTACAAAAAAATAACCTAACAGACAAAATTCTTATTAAAATACCATACGTATACCATAGATAAATCTTAAACACGATTTCTGAACAGTCTGTGTACGTTTAATGTCATAAGCAGTTAAACATGAGCCATATAGTGTATCGCAAAAGTTAAAGTGACTCAGAACTAAGGCTTCAGTTAATTTTATTTTTAAACTTACTGTTAGAGAATGCCTGTGGGGATACAACATTTTTAAATTTGCATATGCTCTGTTCAACATCTTAGTCACATGAAAACTAAAACGTAAGTTAGTATCAAACTCCACGCCAAGGTTTCTAACAACTCTGTAAAAATTCAAAGTATTATTATTAATAGCAACCTGCAAGTAATTTTCCAGAGTTTCTTTATTTTTACCGTACAACAGTATAGAGCTCTTAGCTGGATTAATTAATAACTGATGCTTAAGCGATTCCTCAACAAGTAAATGTATGCATTCAGTACAGTACCTGCAGCCTCCCAATCCTCAGGCAGAAAAGAGTATTTGATTTGTGTGTTATCAGCATAAGGATAAGAAACACAACTATTCAGACATTTGCTAATATTACCAGCATAGATACAGAACAAAAAAGGCCCCAACACAGAACCTTGGGGTACACCACAAGTTACTGCGTGCATATCTGAACAGCCTCTATCTGTACTCACAGACTGTTGCCTGTCAGTTAAATATGACCCAATTGTTGCAACTGCTCCACCCGCAAAGCCCACATATTTCAATATAGAATATAAAATTGCATGATTAATCTTGTCGAATGCTTTAGAGAAGTCCAATAATACAAGTGCTGCAGTTTTGCTCAAATCATTCTCCCTAATGATATCATCAACCAAGTCTAATAAGCAGTATTACAACTATAACGTTCTCTAAAGCCAGACTGCTTATTTGGCAAGATGTTAAATGTATTTAAATACTCCTTTATTTGCTGTGCCATAACTTTTTCTAACACCTTCGATAGGCAAGGCAACAAAGATATCAGACGAGGATCAGACAGTTTAGTAACGTCTTGCTTCTTTGGGAACGGTACAACCTTAAAAACTTTCCATGCCTCCGGAAAGGTATGCTCTAACAAGCAAGAGTTTATAATATGTACAAGAGTAGGAATTATTTTAGGACAACACATTAATACTATTTCCACACTTATTTCGTCATATCCACAAGCATTTATTTGATCTCATTCCGAAACTTATAAACAGCAAAAGTACAAAATTGAAACTTGCATCATAAATAAGACTGTTGGTTCTATAATAATTAATAAGCTCTTGATCAGGCTCAGCAGATTTGTGCTGCAAAAAATTTGCATTGATATCATTAGGTATATTGAGCTTATCAGGTATAACTGCAAGCTTCCTTTTTTGATAAATATTTAGATCTGTAAATTTTTTGTCAATGCAATAATTCAAATAACCTTTCTTTTCACTATTTATAGCATTGGTAGTTTGGTTCTTTAACTGATTATAAAATTCCCAATGGTGAACAGACTTTGAAACTTTAAACCTATTAAATGCTTTATCTTTGAGCTTGATCATCTGTCTGATTGTGCCCGTCAACCAAGGTGGATCAGGAACAGCATAAACAACTTCATGTATGGGAGCAACTGTGTTAAACAATTCCATCAGGAGATGATTTAGACATAACACCTTTTGATTGATATCTTTGATGCAGTAAACAGTTTCAAATGGTGTCAAATCCAAAAGTGTATTAAATAACCCCGTATCTACCCTCTTTAAATTACGTGTCTTAAACGTATGCATCTTAGGAATTTTATGGTTAACAGAACAATACACCAAAAAATGATCAGACATATTATCTACTGTATCCACTCCAACACCTGAAACCTTCATAATTTCTGACTCTGTGAATAGTATTAAGTCAATTAGAGTAGATGAATTCTGCCATACTCTTGTTGGCTCCAACACAATCTGCTTTAGTTCAAAACTTTCAAAACATTCGGTGAACTTCAAGGCAAGGAAATCGTCAACATTAAGCATCTTAATGTTAAGATCGCCTCCGCATACAAGAATATTACAACATGACAAACAATCAGAAACAGAGTTTTGAAATAACTCCAAAAATTCATTAAATTTAGAATTGAGTGGACGATATAAGGTTCCCAATATATATGCTACATTATCAACTTTAAATTTAACCCAAACATACTCCAAGGAGTCGTTTGACTGTTTATCTATACACTGCAACTCAATATGGGGCTTGTAATAGACACATATTCCTCCGCCTCTTGACCTCACTCTACTTACTCTATCACTTTTAATAAAACTGTAGCCATCAATCATAAGTGATTGATCCGTTATTTTATGTGAAAGATTTGTTTCTATTACCCCAAAAACATCAAACTGCTTATCCAATAGGTACTTTCTAAAATCTGCAAATTTGCTAATTGATCCGGATATATTATAAAACGCAAACTGGCACTTGGTATGTCTCATCCTCATGAAATACTAGAAGAGTAAAAACAAATATTATTATAAGATAAAGACAAAGGGCGTTAAGTGGGAATGTCAGCAAGAGCAGATATAAAGCACTAAAAAAACAAGAAAATAAAAATAAATAATGTAGGTATATAAAGGTATAGGTACGGCAATAAATTTCAGGCCCCTAATTTTTATCTACCAATTCCAATAACTGATCTGTGGACTTTATGCAGTACTTCTTATTACTAATCTTGGCAAAGACTTTACCATTACTTGACCATGCTTCTCTATTCCCAATCTTTTCTTTAACCCAAGCAAGTAGTTTATATCGTGGTCTTGTCAGTTCTCCTGGTATAACAATTTTAGTTCCCTTCAACTTGCTTTTATTATATTATACTTCATTCCTTTGCTTTATAGTTGAAAATTTGACAATTACTGGTCTAGCATTTTTTGAATTTGCTGCTACCACTCGGAAACAATAATCAATCTCAAAATTCTTAGCATCTAACCTGCTCTTCAACATACTAGCAATATCCTCACACAAATTTTGAGTCTTACTTTCAGGTAAACCATAAATTCTGATTTGTGAAGATTTTTGCCCTTGCTCATAATCATCTAATTTACTTTTTAATTCTTCATTTTCAGTCTGAGTTTCAGCTAATTTGCCTTCAGTTGTTGTACCTGGCCTGCCAAATGTTCTAGACGGTCCTGTATTTTATCAAGCACCATACTGGCCACCTTGGCCGCAAGGACATTCATAAAGTCACTATCAGTAAGAGACTCCTGAATTAGACTTTTTATTTCTTGTTTTTGCTGCTTCGTATACGGCATGGCGATACTTAGTAATTGGAGGATGTACGTACCCTATGTGAATAGCTATGGCACTAGCAACTGCAGGAGACTCTATGATGATTTTTAAAACAAGACTAATAAATTAAACTAGGCAAAAGTCCACATAACTCTTCACCCATGCGGGAGCCTTAAAATATACGACTACTTGATATAGGATTCAGGGTTATGTACCTTTTCAGGAATATCATTAAGTTTGAATCAAACGCTACGACGGGCAATTTTAAATTTTCTGTTCATACTAGAAGTTTATTCAACGATTTGGAAAGCCATGTTAAACTTTTATATTAAAATCTTCGAAGATATGTGTGGTCACTGTGATCTAGTCTACTGACTCTGATCAAATGAACTTTTACAGTATATGTGAACCTGTATTTATCCTTTAGCGGTGAGATATAACTTTGACTTGACCTTTTACTATCCTATCTTCCAAACACTAGCGCCTCGTCTACAGTCTAAAAATAGAAATACTGTTGAAAAAAACTTTATTGGGAAGTAAAAAATAATAATTGTTCTTTTAATTGTAGGTACTTTTTTTACTATCTATCTTATCTTACCTACACTGGTATCTTGAAGTAAAATAATTAGTTTTTCTTTTTTTCTCCCCTTTACTAATTAGGTCGATAATTGAAATCGTTGCCGTTCTTTTTTTAACCCGGTTTGAATTATTTATATTTTATTTTGTACTTAATACTGTCTAAATTATTATGTTACAAAGTCCTGCCACACAGGAACTATATCTTCATGGGATTATTTATAATTATTTCGAGTAGATATCTATCTATATATTGACAAAACTGCTTGTTTTAGTAATTATTTTTCCTATACTTTGTTCAGCTCTAAAAATAAGTACCTACTACAATTATCATTATTATTATTTGCAAGGTGCACTTATAACAAAAAAATTAACTAGAGTTTAAGAGCTTTCAAGACTATACCTGTGTGTGGGTACTTAAATAGATACCTACGTACCTTCTTCAATATTCACAATAAAAAACTTTTCCTATATTCCATTTTTAAAATTTCTTAGGTAAAAATATATCAACCTTTTTTTTTCCTATACATCTGTGTAGGTACTTAAATATGTAGATACCTACTTACCTACTTCAATATTAACAATAACAAACTTTTCTTATATAATTTTAAATTTCTTAGTTAAAAAACATATCAACCTTATTTCTTTTACCTACACCTCTGTCTAGGTACTTAAATATTAACAATAACAAACTTTTTTTATATTTAATTTTGAATTTTTTAGTTCCAGTTTTTTTTACCTATAACTCTGTGTAGGTACTTAAAAATATGTAGATACCTACCTATCTACTTCACTATTAACAATAACAAACTTTTCTTATATAATTTTAAATTTCTTAGTTAAAACACATCAACCTTATTTTTTACCATCATTAAAACAACATATTTTTTGTAGGTACCTGCTAGTGAAAAATAACTAATAAATGTTCAAGGTCCGTCGGCCGGAAATTTCTGTCTCTTCTACAGAACAGTGTCGTGACGTAGAAAGCGAACAACTGATTTGAAACTGTATATGCACTTGAATCGCTCAATTATTTATTATTCTGAAAATATAAAAACGGTCATATAATTTTTGGGGTTTACTGGAATTTACTTACTTACTTTTTAAACCTGGGTGTGGCATGATATTTTTTTAGTTGAATTGAAGGGGGACCCCATGTGGGTTATTCATATTTTAGAAAGGAAATTAAGGAAACAGACCTCAGTCCCAAAATTTCATATATTTTTATATCGCTACGCTCCGAGGTGAAGATTCGTTTTTCATTGTTTGTTTTTGTACTCGTTTCCTAAATGGAACTGTGTGTGGGGACCAACCTACAAGATATTTTTTAATACATATGTAATTTAAAATGAGTACCTAATTTGGTAATAAGTGCAAAAACGGTACATACCGTTCTCAAATGTCCTTGCACTCATGCCTTTTTGAAATATTTTGTACAGTCCCACTGTTATTTTCCAGCTACCTAATGACCTATTTGTCAGGGCTTGGCGTAAAAACTCTGGCTTTGACCTCAGAATATCAGTGCCTGAACATATTTTATTTAATAAAACGATTATTTTATTGTAATAATACCGTGTTTACCTGTTTTAATAATAATTCGCTTCCAATACTAGATTACACTAATATTTTAATATAATTCTACGTTTAATTGCTTTCTGCAGGAATGTACGGCGTTGACAGGTTGTGGTTAGGTGGAATGAAGCGCACAGGAAATTAACCTTCGTGCTTCTCGCGGCCGGTACGGAATATTAAAAAACTATAGGTGATAACTTGCAGATGGCAGCAATAAAAAGTCATAATGTAAATAAAAGATTTCACTTTTAAGTACATATTCATAAAGAATACAGGTTTCGCACAACACAAGGATTGAAGACTTAGGATTGCAGAAGTAGTACCAAGGAGGTCCTGTAGGTGGCGATAATATAAGCAAAATACAGTTTTCACAATATACTAGATATAAAATGTATACAGTATACAGCTGTTGTCCCACTGGGTAATAAATACCGCTCTCATAGGTGAAGGTCAGTTCGTTTTGGAATTTCATCGGTTCCGCCTGCTATTTTTAGTCTGCTTTTCACTTTATACTTAATTCGGCAGTCGTGCGGGGAAGTGTTCTGAAGATATGTGTGCCGGTGCAGATAAATCGGTGAATTGGACAACGTCATTTTTCAAGATATGTAATAATTTTTGGTTTTACCTTATCTCTTATCTAAGGTCTCTGGACGTATTGGGTATTTCCGGATATTTTTGCTATTTCAACGGAATGTTTCAGTTTTATACATGCAACCTTTGGTTTAGTTAGAGTAAGTACAAAAAAAAACAAATATTCTTAATATTGTTCATGTGTAACATATGTCGCGTGGGTGCTATGACTATGAGTACGTGCGTGATACATACAGTGAAATTTACTAATGGTATGTTTGCCTGTTTGCCTTCTCATTAGAGATTAGAGGGGTACCTGCAATTGACTGGTGTTTATGGGGAAGGAAAGAGAGGGGAAGCGAGTGTTTTCATTTAATTGCTCTGAACCTGTTTTTATAGGTTAGGTACGTGGGAGGAAAAAATAATTTGGCAAACGTAAGTTACAAGGATATATTATGCCGGTCTTTTAGGTCATCGACCTGTTGCGTGTAGGGGGGTGAAAATAATAAAAAAAATTGTTTAGGTTAGGGTATTTTTTCAGCTGTTAACCCATGTCGGTAATGCAGATTCCATACATAATCACCAAGAGAGATAGGTATATAATTACATAAGTTAGAAAGAGATAGCGATGTCTGTCAACCGACCCACTACCTAATCAAAGCACTCAAAAAAGCATGATGCCTACTTTTGTGTTTTGTTATAAATAATTTTATAATTATATCTCTATAATTGGCAAACATTTTTAGCCTGGCTTTTTTACTGAACAGATTGAATCGATTTGGCTGGGTATTTATATTTATTATTTAGCTTGGCAAGTAACTGAATAAGTGTTCTTTTTTTACTGACTCGGGTGATCGGTTACATTTTGATCGGTTAAGTGATAACCTGTCAAAGATACTTTGGAAAAGTATCTAGTTACTAGATAAGTTACTTTTTGAAAAAGTATCTTAAGTTACTTTAAGTATCTAGTAACTTTGGGTATCTAGTTACCCTTTTAAAAAACTTAAATACATATCAAGTTACTTTTTAAGATACTTTATAAGATACTTTTTTAGTTACTTTATTTGTTTGTTATATTGTATTGTTTATTGTTTGTATTGTATATTATATTATATGTTATTCTTATTTTTATTACGTACTTACCTATAAATACGTATGTTTATGTATTAGTTTCATAACAATTTATATATTAGGTTTAGGGTTTAGGTAAGGTAAAGGTAAGGCCTGTAAACAAAAAACATTACACACTTAAAAAACAATAAATGATAGAAGAAGTGGTAGGTATACAGTGCCCGCCAAAAAGTTTGCACCATGTAGGAAAAATTTTTAGTAAATAACTTACGGAAAATTTGTGTGCGGCATTGGGTTTTGCTTGCTCTAGAACCAAAATTGATATAATCAAATGTTGTGACGTAGTCTCTTTTATATGTCAAATTTGACATTAATGAAAATAATGTCCGAAAAATGGGCTTATTTAACCGAATTTCGAAAAAAGTCATAAGAAAAATATGTTTCTTTCGAAATTTTATGCCCCTGTGCAAAAAAGAACCTACTACGATTTTCATATTTTGCCCTTTGTTGGATATTATTGGCATGACAGAAATATTTGTGTGTTTTTACAACCATTTACTATAGAAAAAGTTTGTAAATCGAATTTATGTGTTTGTCTGTAAAAATGAGATCAGTTTTGCACCAAGCGTGCTTCTTCAACAAGCCCTCATTTTAATTTTTTGCAAAAAAAAAGGAAAATAAGGATATTTAGACCGTAAACTAAGTATTGTGCAGTAGGTATTCAGTCAATGAGTGTTTCAAATTACATAGGATCGACTTTTATGGATTAACAAATACGGAAAAGGGCAACAAAGGGCAAAATATGAAAACGGTAGTAGGCTCTTGAAATTTTGCACAGGGGTATAAAATTGTGAAAGAAACATATTTTTATTACGACTTTTTTCGAAATTCGGTTAAATAAGCCCATTTTTCGGAATTTTTTTTCATTAATGTCAAATTTTACATATAAAAAAGACTACGTCACAACATTTGATTATGTCAATTTTGGTTCCAGAGCAAGCCAAACCTGATGCCGCAAACAAATTTTCCGTAAGTTATTTACTAAAAAATTTTCCCATATGGTGCAGACTTTTTGGCGGGCACTGTGTATTACTATAGTAGATATATCGACTATTGTCACTATTGACTCATAAAAAAAAATAAAAAAAAACAAAACAAAATAAAACTAATATTCTAGATAGGTACATATTCATAAAAATAAAAGAGTGAAAACAACAAAACACAAACCGTCGCAATTCGCAATACAAAATACTATGAACTAGGAACTTTTAGGAAATAAGTAGTAGGACTAGGAAATCTAGGAATATTAGGAACTAAGGAACCCTTCATTTGCTTTCAATCACTCTAGGCGACTAGGCGTACGAGTAGAGCGGGTGCTAGGTGACGGTGGCGCAGTATAAATGAATAAAACGTCGCTCGTCGCCAGCACTGCCAGCAGTAATAACTTGGAAACAGCACAAGTCATTAGCAACAACAAAAATAAAACTAGGTCGCGGACAGTGGTGTACTAATGGAGGTATCATCACGAGGCAAATAGTAATTTATACTACTAAATTTGTATCACAATTTTATATTTTATTAAGAAATAAGTTACACCACTGGTTTTGATCTACTTTCATCGAGAGTGTTTGTGTGTGTGTCTACAATAGTCGAATAAGTCGTGACTTGTCTAAAGGAACTTTTCTCGCGGTAGCTTAGTTACTTTTTGGTATCTTAGATACTTTTCGGTATCTAAGATACTTTTTTAAGTTACAAGATGCAGTTCCTTTTAAAAAGTGTCTTAATATACTAGTTACTTTTTGCCAAAAAATAAGGGAACTAAGATACAGTAACTTAGATACTTTAAAGTAACTAAGTTACTCTAAAGTAACTAAGATATTTTTTCTGACAGCTCTGAATAACAGGTTATAACCGGTCAATCGGTTATTGGGATAACCGGTCAACCGGATAACCGGTTATAAACCGGTCAATCGGTTATCCGGATAACCGGCTATAACCGGTTAATGGGTCAAAAACGGTTTTGTCTCATTTGTGACCGCGGTTTTTGTCAGTGTAAATAACCGGTTAACCTATTAACCGGTTTTCGCTGATAGCCCTAATCTATTCTACTGGGATAAAAAAATGTCTTGTATGTCTACTCAAAACTTTAATCCCAGTAAATTGTATATACGTATCTGACTAGCAAACTATTGGAAATACAAAAAAAAACAATAATAATTTTAAACTCCATTGCAGATCCAAATATTCCGCCAGCCGGCGAGCGCAGGTCGCGCGCCACTCCAGGAGACGAAGACTGCTGTTATGCGCACTGCGGCGCCCCCGGCAGACCCAATCTGTCGCATCCCGCCCACCATGCGGTATGCAAGTGTTGTCCGGCCCCGAAGTCGGCTGCGACGACAGCTGCGGCTGCTTCGAGGGCGACGCCTCGGACTACTATCCGCGGCCGAGTGACTAGTCTAATGCCGCTGATACCCACGCTAGCGCTAGTGCCTCTGTGGTGGCGGTGCTGGACGCGGACGACAACATCACCGGCGGTGCGGTAATACCCGATGACAGTATGTGTGCGTGTGGACAATAACCTCGGCGGACGACGGGAGCCCCGAAATCTGCCTGGGCGGTTACGAGCGCCACTTGCGCATCCTTATTGGAAAGTACCATCCGTTACTCGGCGCTCGGGGTGGAGGGGGCGGGGCCACTGGCGACGGCCGGCGACCCGGTGAGCGAAGCTGAAGAAAGCTTGTGTTGTTGAAGATTTGAATACGATATTTACGTAAACCTACCATTAGGTCTTTCAGGTCAAAATAAAAACTTTTATTTTATTTTAATTCGAAATTTTCAGTTTAAGTAAAAAGCATAAAATTATTCTACTATCCTATAATTATTATAGCAAAAAGTCGTGGTTTATAGTCGGCGCTTTATTTGTCTTCCCCCCAATTTCAGACAGGTAACTAACTCCCAATTATTATAAAAACATAGATGATACATAAACAGGGTGTAAACGGTATGAGTACAAATATCTCGGTATAAGTATTAAAGGAGACATTGTAAAAGAAATCACGATATTACAGTAGCGCGTGGAAAAACATTTAGGTAATTTTACGGAAATTTTAAATTAGTACCTAAAACTACAAAAATTAATGTCACAAATGGACGTAGTAATCAAAGAAATTATTTGTTCGACACTCTGAAAGTGGAATTTTTTAAAAAGATGGAATACTCATATTAGATAAAACTTTTGTAAGACTTTTATGGTACATGTAGGTACACCAGACCTATTCTACACATATCAAATATTTGCACCCGATACTGTTAACACCCTGCATAAGAGGGACAACAGAATTTTGGGAGTTTGGGCTACTTTCAGTAGGTACTTACGACAGTAATTACACCAAAATGATTTTAGGTAGAAAATTTTAGTCAAAGGAGGATATAGAAGAGAAACGAATAATTTTCTGTAAAGGGGGGTGGAATCATATTTTCATCGTTATTTTATTACTACAAATTTAGTATGATGCATCTACTAGGGGCAGGTTTTTGGATATCATTTCTGGACACCTTAGACATAGAAACACAAGGAAAGTTGATTTTAAATTATTCATTCATATTTCGTAGACTACTTTGACTACATATTTTGAAGTCAATTTGCTTTCACAACTATTTTGGTTTAATTTTCTCGAAAACGGTTGGGTTTTTAACTTCCAACGAGAGTACCTTTTCAACGCAAAATTAATTTGTGAATCTGAAGCGCATATTTAAATTTCAAGTCGTCACCGCCAAAGAGTTTTGAGATTAGAAACATCCCAAGGGCTCTACTACGAAGCCCTCTTAGGCGTTGCGTAAAATTGGACCAACTCCAGTTTCTATGAGAACGACCCGAAAATTATTAAAATCGGTAAAGCAATGAAAAAAGTTATACAAAGAAATATGATTTCAACCCCTTCCCTTTAGGGGGCCATATACAGGAGGTCTCTCTAGGAAGAAATTGTAGGAACAGTTCATGTATTCTCGTATTTACTAAAATTATTTCTGTATCATTAATAGATGTCAATTATTCCAAAATAACACACTTTGCTCTCATATTTCCAAGCTGTCACATACTGTCACTACCTATCAGTTATTATTCCTCCAAGGCATACTTGATTTATGCGATATTTGAAAATAATTTAATATCAGCATATTTTTATTCTACAAAACTCGTTTTGTTACAGGGGTAAAACTCTATCCAATTGTGTAAAATCCAATATGGCGGCCATAAGAAAAAACTAAGTTGGCTGCGATTGCTGAAATCTAGAAGGCTTAGAGTTGGCCATGACCAGAAATCTAAAACTAACTAGTTTCATTAAATTCGGGTTACATAGTTATATGGAAGATATGCATCCTACATGGGTGGAATGCATAAAAAGTAGTAGATACTAATGCTTCAAGTATCTAAGTACTACATTTATGAAGTTTCTACTATATGAACGAGGCATTTACTATTCTTAGTAGTACATGCTACTATGTAGGTACCTACGTGGTATATAGAAGAAGGTACTATGCTTTAGAAGTATCTACTAGTTTAGTTGTATTTACTCCAATATAAGCGAAGTTGGTGTTTCAGAAACTTCGGCCACCGCAAATTAAGTGCTTTTTTTAAATGGCAGCTTTTATGAATGTGCGTTGCAGAAAAGTATAGAATCAAAGGAGAAGATTACAATGATGACATAATATATCGTAAATTATTTAGGTATTTATCTTAAATTGTGCAGTTTTACAATATCTATAAATGCCTACCCAGTATAATTTGTATAAAATTAAGTTAATTTCACAATTTGGTATTTCAGGTTCAATAGAGAGAATGTGCAGTGGCTTGCACATATTATTTTCTTAATAATTATGATGATCCTATAGAAACAAGTACCGACCTCGGAGCGCCACCAATTTGAGGGGTGCCAAGTTGTCGCCGCGCTGAAACCACGGCAGGCTTATAAACGCCTACGCGGATTTTTTTTGCGATGCCACTGTCGCTTGTCACAGCACCCCTACAAGTTTTTGCTATACTCCCCTACCTGTCTCCCACAAATCTTTGAGATATATTTGCACAACAATTTTAGAATTTTCTTCTGTGAGCTATCGTCGTTTGTTACGGCACCCATACAGGTTTTTTCGATACTCCTACACAGTGGCGGATCCAAGGGGGGGCACAGGGGCAATTGCCCCCCTCTTGGATGTCAGATTTGTCATGTAAGTATAGAAAATATAATTGACAGTTTTCAAAATCAAAACATAGATTAGATTTTATCCTGTAAACCCTTAAAAATTTATTGAAAAATAGATTTATTAAAAGTTGAGTAACTAAGATAGTAATTATTACTAAAAGGTGTAAACTAATAAAAATTTGTTGTACTATTCGGACTTTTACTAACAAGGGCCCCTCTTATACATATTTAATATAATTATATATGCAGTGGTTTTTATTTATAATCGCTGACCAAGTCCATTTATAATAGCATGTGCCCCTCCCTTAGTGAATTGCTGGATCCGCCACATCCCCTACGAGTTTCCCCACAAATATTTTTGAGGTTCAGATTAATTTACAAAACAAAAACAGAATTTCTATAAATTTTTTGTGACGTCACTGTCGTTTACCACGGCATCCCTACAGATTTTCTCAATAGTCCTACGCGTCGCCACAAAATATATTTCAAAGTGAGATTGATTTACACAAAAAAGTTTTCTTTAGGATTTTTTTGCGACGCCACTGTTGTTTGTCGCCTCACCCCTACAGGTTATTTTTCTATATTACTACATCCTCTATACGTCTTCCAAAAATATCTTTGAGATTAAGATTGATTTACACAAAAATAAGATTTTTGTAATTTCTTTGCGGCGCTACGGTTGTTTGTCACAGCACTCCTACAGGTTTTGTTTCTATGTTACTTACTATACATCCCCAGTGTGTCTTCCAAAAGTATTTTTGAGATTAAGATTGGTTTACACAAAATTAAGATTTGTGGGATTTTTTGCGATGCCAATGCCGTTTGTCACGGCACCTCCTACAGGTTTTTTCTATATTACTACATCCCCTATGCGTCTCCCAAAATTAATATCTTCGAGATTAAGACACAAAAATATGATTTTTGAACTTTTTTTGCGACGCCAATGACGTTTGTCACGGCACCTCCTGCAGGTTTTTTTTCTATATTACTACATCCCCTATGCGTCTCCCAAAAATATCTACTCCTATATCCCCTACGTGTCCTCCAAAAATATATTTGAGACTGACATTGATTTACACAAAAAAAAACAGTACTTATACTCTATACTCATACCTATATCTCTTACGCGTCCCTCAAAAATATCTGATTGAGATTAATCTACACAGAAAGAATCAGTTTTCCTTTTGGACTTTTTGCGGCAAAATAAAAATCGAAAACTGTTCAATAAATTTTAAAAACATAATTGTCAAAGTAATACTCACTTCCAGTCAAAAAATTAAAAACCGTTTCGAGGATACAGAGGGGGAACCAAAATAACATAGTCGGCGACTCACCCTCTCCAACCCCCTTACCCCCACCCTTCCCAACTTTATAATCTCAAATAGCAACCCCCTATATCTGATACGTCATTGGAAAGCTCTTAAAAATGCTTTACAACCAGATCAAATAGTATGGCATTTGGATTAGCCGTTTTCGCACAAATCGCGAAAGACGGTATAAGTATTGATAATTTCAATTTTGGTAGATTGGCAACTTGCTACCTGACCTGTATGAATGCAATATTAATTAATTTAATACCTTCTGTGGGTTCAATGAGAACAGATAATACTAATAAAAATGACCTTGTTGTATTTTTCGTACCTGTTAAGGGCTAAATGTCATGGCTACCTGAACCATTTTCACATCTGCTTTTGGTTTATGACTTAATTGAGGATAAATAAGATTACAAATACTGCACTTGTTGTTTTTCATAGGCATTTGGAAAGTAGCGATCGAGCGAGTACGAGTACGAGTAGCAGCAGATACTAGAAACTTACGAGTAGCAGCAGATACTAGAAACTCCGATTTTCAAAATGGTTTACACAGTTGCTGAACGTGTTGAAATGGTTCTTTGTTATGGTGCCGAAAGGTGTTTTCGAAAAGTTGCTGCTCTTTTTAATGAGACATCCCAACATCTGTTGGCAATATTAAAAGAAACCAAGCAAGGGTAGTTGATGAAAATGCTCAAATAGACATTCTTGGGCATTTTGCAATGGATCCAACTATGTCTACTAGACGAGTATCTACAGAAACAGGAATTTCCCGAGAAGCGATTCGAAAAACACTTAATCACCATAAAATGCATCCTTACAAACTACAAATTCTTCAAGAGTTTACCGAGGATGACCCTGATAGACATATTGAATTCTGCGAACGTATGAACCATAAAATTTTCAAAAACATTTGCTTTAGTCACGAATGCACATTTTATTTGAACGGAAATGTAAACCAAACTGCAGATATGGGAGCGACGAGAATCCACACATTTTCAGAGAGGGTCATACGCAATACCCTGAGAAGATCAACGTCTGGGCTGGCATATTAGGAGACAGCATTGTTGGCCCTCTGTTTATTGATGGAAACTTAACGGGGGAAATTTATGCGGAAATGCTGGATACAACTGTCGAACCACTAATAATCAATGAAGTTGAAAATCAGGCAAACGACGACGGAACTCTTTTCCTAAATGAACACCTTCTGCATTTTCAGCAAGACGGAGCACCACCCCACTACGTACTTCCTGTGCGCCAGTGGCTTGATTTACATTATCCAGACAAGTGGATCGGTAGAAGAGGACCAATAGAATGGCCACCCAGATCACCTGTTCTTACCCTTTCAGACTTTTTTTGTGGGGTCATTTAAAATCTTTGTTGTTTATAAAACGCAACAACGAATATTAACGAATTAAAACAACATTTTAAAAGGTTCGACAGGAATTCGAAAATAGATTATATTATTGTCTTGCCAACAACGGAAGTCATTTTGAACATTTACTGTAATAAAATGTAAATAAAAATAATAAATTAAATAAAATTATTTTCATATATTTGCTTTTCCAATTTCACGCACATTTTCACGAGGAAAACTACTCATCCAAATGTACTAGTATTTACAGTATTTATAATCTTATTTATCCTCAATTAAGCCATAAATCAAAAGCAGCTGTGAAAATGGTTCAGGTAGCCATAAAAGATATGATTCTGGTTCTAATTTAGCCCTTAACAAGTACGAAAAATACAACAAGGTAATTTTTATTAGTATTATCTGTTCTCATTTAACCCACAGAAGGTATTAAACTAATTAATACTGCATTCATACAGGACAGGTAGCAAGTTGCCAATCATATATATATATATATATATACAGCGTGATCAGTTAAGGGCGGCCCTCGTGGTTGCTACGGCAACAGCGCTACGAAGGAAAGCGATGTTAAAAATTCAAGAAGTCATATCTCGAATATGCCTAAACCGAATTCAGCAAACTATAGCTCCAATTAAAGAGTGTTTTAAGGAGGATTTACCGCCCTTTTGACATAGACAAATTAATAAGTATGTTCAACGCTAGGGGGCGCCATTCAGAAAATATCCATATTTGTTCGATTTTCTCAAAAATTTCAAATGGTGAATTCGCCCCCTGGCGGCAAACGAAGGAACTTGAAAACATTTTCATTGAAATTATTTGGGTCACATTTATTAACAATTTTTTTACCGCAACTTTCTAACTTGGATAGTTCCCGAGAAATGGCCGAGGGCCGCCCTTAACTGATCAATATATATATATATATATATACCTTTTCTCGGATCATCAAGTCCACGAAAATATGGGCGGAGCCTGACATGAGATGGGGCGGGGCTTTGGGACTAGCTTCTACTAATACCACCCCTGTCCAATAGATGGCGCGACTCAACGTCAATCGTTTTGCGGGTTTTGGGAATAGCTTCTACTAATATCACCCCTTGTCCATAAGATGGCGCGACGGAACGTTAATGGTTTTACGTGCTTTGGGAATAGTTTCTACTAATATCACCCCTGCCCAATAGATAGCGCGACAGAACGTTAATCGTTTTGCGAACTCATTTAGAACATGTATAGTAAATCCATGCATACCTACCTAGGTACCTATATTTAAAAAGGTAAGATAGCGACCATTGTAAAGTTTCACATTTTTTTGGATTTACGGTTGAATCCAAGACTCTAGCTTAATTTTTCAATATATTCCTTCTTTGGAATACATGCCCTAGATGTAAAAAAGAGGTTAGAAGTAAAATACATGAAATCTTTCAACTAGAATGCTTTGGGCTGGGCAGGTAAGTACGTGTAGAAAATATTCAGCAGGTATTTTCAATACATGCATGGAAGTAGGTATGGAAGGGATAGTAACTACCTGACTCGTTAAGTGCAACGCAATGGTAAAAATCGAAAGTTTCAACCTACATTTATATAAATCTACACTTCTTCAAAATAATGAAAATATTTATATTCGTTTGCTTATATGGTTGGCACATAAATACTTGTAAAAAAAAACTTGACAAACAATGAAAGTCACCATATTGAAATAAAAATTTGCGTACTGTCTTGATATTGAATTAGAAACAGCTTTTTGAAATAATTTTTTGAAATTTTTGCAAAAAAGGTTATTTTTTTAAGAAATTTCACTTTTGATCACTTTCGTAATTTTTATATATGGGTATATATATATATGGGTATATATTTTCCCATATCATTCGGTCCATATACAAGTAGAATTTCTGCAAGTACGCCAAAATTTAAATTCGAGATCAATGCCTAAAAAGTAGGCTATATATGCCTAATGAAAATGATGATAACTAATGGTATCTATAGCAACCGCATTATTGGTCCATTTATTATAAATGGTAATTTGACCGGTGAAAGGTATTTGGATGTTTTGCAAAATAAGGTGATTCCTGCCCTTGGTATGTCAATCCAGGATATCTGGTTCCAGCAAGATGATGCACCGTGATGTGCGCCGCTATTTAAACTAACTCTTTCCACAATCTTGGATTGGCAGAAGAGGGGCCATAGAATGGCCTCCGAGGTTTCCCGATCTTACCCGTGTGATTTTTTTCTTGTGGGGATACCTAAAATCGTGGGTGTATAAAAATCGTCCCCAAAATATAGTCGAATTAGAACAGCGCATAAGAAACGAAATAGCGTTGATTCCTCCAGAATGGATTAAGAATGTACTTAGTAGTTTTTACGACAGACTGGGCCATTGTCTCGAGGTTAATGGAGAACCTTTCGAGTTTAGAGCATTAGATTAATTGATTTTTAGGTACTATTAATTTATTGTGCCTATTTATTTATTAATAAACACATTTTGCAAGCTTAACATGATTTACCTGTCGTCGGTAAGTTATCATTACATGCAAAAATGTCAAAATTTTCATTAGGCATGGCCTACTTTTTAGGCAATGCTCTCGAATTTAAATTTTGGCGTATTTGCAGAAATTCTACTTTTTCTCAAAAATTTCCTTATGCAACCCCAATGAAATTTTACATGTTCAACTGAAAAATTCTTGTCTGAAACATTTTTTATACAAGGTGTATTTAAAAAGTTATATCCATTATTCCAACTAAATTGGGCATCCTGTATACTGAAACTAGTCAGAACAATGGGTCCACTTTTGGATCATTGAGTCCAAAAAGGTTCGTTGAGTGCGGTGGGAAGGTATGGCGGTATAACATTATTGAGTCCGCAGAGGGGCGGTCCTAACATTTTTTCATTGTAAATCAAAATCTCTAATAAGTTCCAACGTTTTAGCATTTTAAAACGACTTTCCTTTGGTTAAAACAAACATTTCTTGTTATTGCAACGATTGTCTATATTTATCACTCGATCCACAAATCGAAAATAAACAGATTTAGTATATAATTTGAAAATTAAATACTTCACAAACAGTAAAAGATAATGGTACAAAGTTTTATGCCGTTTTTAACCATCATGACGAGTACATTTCAAGAAACTACAAATATATAGGGTGTTCCCATTAAAAAAAACGTATGTTTGGTTTGCCCGCTTTTAAGAAACACCCTGTATATTCATAGGATGGGCCCTAAAAACTGTTTATAATAAGCTAAAAAGTTTTTGTATCTCAAAAAAGAGTTAAGGGAGGTGGGATTGTTCCTTGGGACACCTTGTACACAAGGTATCTACGTGTGTTTCACTTTTATTGCCGAAATTTTTAACAATCAAAAGCACTCGTCGAAATAATCATATTTTGTAGTATACGCTTTTCTCATTTGGACTTTGTTTTCGAAGTACAGGCAAAGTCTCTCTATACTTTGGTACATGGCACTGTAGAAGTCAGCTCACTTCTTTGTTCTCTCGGAGAAAACAACAATTTTTTGCGACTGGTCGTAAATCAGCCTCGAACCGCTCTCAGCTACATATAGACCGGGAGATAGTGACAGATTTTTGGACGTGATTTTACTCAGTATGCCTTTCAAATGGCATTATGTTGCGTATGTTCTCACAATAATAAGGTATGAACCAGAGAGTCATCCTGGGTTCTTCATATGAAAAACTGAGTTTTCAATTATTCGAAAAATATGCGTTTTGACATGATTTTAGTCAGGCTGCCATGTGTTTTATAATGAAGTTCAAAATAGAAAATTCCTCGGAAAACCATAGGCATACCGTTAGCGTGGGTTCAAAGGGCTATTATTGTCACGTGAACTTGTATTTTAATAATTAGTTTTTCCACGTTTCTGAACAGGCTGCCAAGGAGAAGTATGCAAGTGCTTGTTATGAAAATGCTGACAAAAGGATGGCATACCTTTCACGCTTGTCCAAGTACTGTTTAAATTGAATGTTATTTTATAATTTAAACGATTTATTCGATGTTAAGTGTACTTGGACATGCGCAAACGGTATGCCATATTTTCTTCAGCAGTTTCATAACAAGAACTTGCATACTTCTCATTGGCAGCCTGTTCAGAAACGTGAAAAAATTAATTATTATAATACAAGATCACGTGGCAATAATAGCCCTTTGGACCCACCCTAACGCTATGCCTATGGTTTTCCGAGGAATTTTCTATTTTGAACTTCATTATAAAACACATGGCAGCCTGTATAAAATCATATCAAAACGCATATTTTTCGAATAATTGAAAACTCAGCTTTTCACATGGAGAACCCAGGATGACTCTCTGATTCATACCTTATTATTGTGAGAATATGTGCCTTTGCAAGGCATACTGAGTAAAATCACGTCCAAAAATCTGTCACTATCTCCCGGTCTATAAGCTTATTTTCTTATCAAATAAGATATCGATCGCCGTACTCCGATGACGGCGAGCCGAGGGAGCGGGAGACGGCAGGGGGGAAACGTTTGTTTACACAAGGCCGAGTGCGCCGACTTATAGTATTCTCTAGACTTTGACTGTAGTTCTCTTTTTGATATTGAATTATGGCAATATCTCCCAAAACTATCACGCTGCTGTCATTTGTGCTCTTTTTGGATGGTGATTTTACTAGTTTTTGAGGTTACATTTTTCGTCTTGCAGGTGCATGGTTTTAGTGCACCTTTTTATTTGCAACAAAGGTATACTCCTGCTTCATAACGACATAGGCAACCGTTTGGGTTGAAATTGCCAAAACGTGCCCTAAAATACCTGCTAACTCAAACATTGGAAATATAAAATTTTCACCTACCACTTTCAAATGTTTCAGATCTACTGTACAATCAAAATGAAGAAAAAATGCCAAATGGACATTGGTCAAAACACCATTCGTTTTCTTGAAATAGGGTGTCAAAATTTCGTCAAATTCAATATTTTCCATTTTGAAAGCGAATAATTTTTGGTTCATTGTTCATGGGGATTTGTTTCTCACTTTAGATGGTACAGTTGATCTGTAACATTTGAAGGCGGTAGGTGAAAATTTTAGGTTTCGCATAATTGGAGTTAACAGGTGTTTTTGGACAAGGTTTGGCATTTTAGACGCACAGGATTGATTTTATCGTTATGAACAAATGAAAAGATGCACTAAAACCATATATCTGCAATACCAAAAAGGTAACCTCAAAAAAGTTACGAAAAAAGTACGATCCAAAAATAGTACAAGTGGCGTCCTCTGTGAGATACGTAGAAATTGAAATTTTCAGCTTCATCTCCATCCCCAAAAACATAGCAGTGCCAAATTTTAGTTCCGCAGCGTGATTATTTTGGGAGATAATGCCGTAATTCAATTTCAAAAAGAGAATTACAACGCCCTGTATTTCGAAAACAAAGTGCAAGCGAGAAAATGTGTATACTACAAAATATATCATTATTTGAATATTATGATCTTTGGTGCTATCCCGTTTTTTAATTATTCCGTTTTCAAATGTTATGCTAAATTTATTACACTTGAATTTGTCGATCTCGTGATAAAGATAGACGATCAATTCACTAACAAAAAATATTTGTTTTAACCAAGAGAACAACATATAAGTAAAATTCCAAAATGTTTAGGTGCTTTTTCAGGGTTTACTGATTTTCGAAATAAAATACCTAGTACCTAATTTCAGGAAAATCTGAAAAGCTCCTAAACATTTTGGGATTTTATAGTGGTACACTCTTGGTTAAATCAAAAAAATTTTCATTGCACTGATCGTCTATCTTTATCACAAAATCCTCAAATTCATATTAAATATATAAATTTAGTATTAAATTAGAAAACGGAATATTTCAAAAAGGGAGAAACTAATGATTCAAAGTTTTAGATAATTCTGATTACCTTGGTGAACAGATTTCAAAAATCCAAAAATGTATAGGGTGTTCCAATTTAAAAAACAAAGTTTAATTTGCCGCACATCACAACAATCTTAAAAGTTATAGACGTAGTGGGGCACTTAGCGTGGACACCCGGTATATAAATAGGTACACAAAAAGTCGATAGCGCAACCTTTCTGATTTTCCTTCAAAATAAAAAAATAAAATGATAATTTTTTTTCTTAGCGCCACTTGGAAATATCTTGACGAATATGCATTTTTCGGAGAATTTTATTTGAAAGAAAAAATTGCCTTTTTGATTGACTAAAAACATATTAGAGATTCATGGCCTACTGTCTGAGATATTTTTGAAAAACCCGAAAATAGAGGAAATTTCTTTGTCTTGTAACTTTTTTATTTGAAGAGTCACTGAAAATGTTTCCGGCGTCAAAAAATTACATATTCTATGTATGTACTCTCAATCGACATATCACAAGCGCTACATGTCCCTTGCGCTAGCCTGATTTAATTAACTGACAGAAGCTGCTCGTTTAGTTTTTAAGTATCTAATATCTACCAAAAAATATTAAATATGTGCGAGATGTAGATACCTCGCGGCAAATTTCAAAGGTTTGCACTGTAGTATGTTGTGAAATTGACTAAATCTACAATTGTAGTTTATTTAAACGAACTTTTAAAGCATTTTGCCAAGCCTTCTAAATTTTCATTTTTGTTCTTGCTAGCGCAAGGGATATTATGTAGCGCTTGTAATACATCGATTGAGAGTGCATAAAATATAATATGTAATTTGTTGACGTCATGGCCTGCTATAATTGAGTATTTTTTTTTAGCTGCTAAAAGAGCACCCATCAAACCGCGGCATTTTTCCAAATTCTGAGAGCGTAGGCTTAAAGCAATCAGTTTTTCCACAAATTTTATTAGGAAACTTTTTCGGTAACTCTCAAAATAAAAAGGTGAGTAGATACAAGCAGAAGAAGTTTCCGCAATTTTCGGATTTTTCAAAAATACCTCTGAAAGTAGGTCATGGATCTCGGATGTGTTACACAAAGATAGCCCATTAAAAAGGCAACTTTTTCTTTTTTTAACTAAATTTCTCCGAAAAATGCATATTCTTTTGTCAAGATATTTCCAAGTAGGTAGCAATCCGTCAACAGTCATAGGTAGGTAGTATATTCGCAACTACCGACTCTTAATTCTTAAGATAAACGATTATCTCCATGCTTCCAGGGAGAATTAAATATCCTCTCCCAAGACCAAACTCACCAAACTATAGCTACGGGCTACGCTACTGGTAAATCAAATAGATGTGTGTATCTAGGCCAAGGTCATAACCAGTCCGGGTCAATGCCCTAATCAGCTGATATCAGTATATCAGTATATATTGTACATATAGAGTAATGAGTGCATTCATATTTGCTTCAAATTCAAAGGTTTGCATACATACATGTTTTTACTAGTAAGTTTTTTATATCAAATAAAAGCATTATAAATTAATGTTTTTGTTTTATTACTTATGACGCTTATAGAAGTATAGTAAATATTTAATGAGTAAAAGTTACCTATTATAATATCTTTTTCAATATCATTGGGTCCATTTTATGAAACTTCTCAGAATATTGGGACCACTTTATAAATTTATTGTTATGAAATTAATTTAATAGGAGACTTGTTGCTGAAAGCCCTGTCATTTCGTGTACAAACATAGTCTGCACAGTTTGCAAACGTAATGGTCCGTATATATTTATTTTTGTTTATACTATATCATATCATACTGTATCATGTAGGTATACAAAGTTATAGTTGCGTTTTGGATAAGTACCTATGCAAAGAAAACCAATATGGCACTAAAATTTATGAACTGTTGCAGCAAATACCTATGCTGTTTACTGTTTTTAGACAGACAGACGTAATATCATTGAGTAAAATTAATAATAAAAATTAAATAGCTGCGACAGGATGTGGCAAGATATTTTCCAATTTAAGATCAATAATGATTTAATCGATTCTTTTGTTATAGATGGATACTAGGTATAAGGTATCAAATAGAAAGAAAATAAGTTATATTCATTCATTCAAATTGAATTGTTGCATACAGGGTGTTCACTTTTAAGTGGACACAAATCGATAAAAAATGTATTTTGTGAGATATTTTCAAAAACCTTTTTTGTTCGAAAGGCCTTCAAAAGCCGCTTCTTTTCACCTTTCCGCCATTTTCAAAATGCAAATCCAGGGCCGGCTGCGATATTTTATACCCCCGATTTTTACGAAAACCATTTAGCGATTTTTTTATTTAAAATCTGACCCCACAGCGTTAATCAGAACACCCCGAAACCCCGATATACATACCAAATTTGAATAAAAAATATACAGGGAGTTCCATTCTGGAGGGTGTCAAAGTTGAGCAAAATAGGAATTTTAAAGGCATCTGCCCAGTCAAGAGTGCCATGGAATCCCCTCAAAACAGTTGAATGGTCAATAGGACCACTCAAGGTGTTGGTGTGCAAAGATCCAATACAAAATATGCAGAGTGTTCTTATCTGTGCCATCTCAAATTACTGAATTTTTGGAACTTTATACTAGTCACTAGATTTCAAAAATCGAGTATATCAAAACCGCTCCACACACTATAAATGAACTAAATGTAAAAAATACAGAAGTCTGCCAGTCAGTAAGTCCATATCAGTTAAGATGGCTGGTGTGCCACAACAGGAAACGCACAGAAAATGTATCATGTTAGACAGTGACTTTGTTGAGATAGGTTCAATAATTTAAATTGTTTTTATTTGTTGGTTGGCATTTAGTAAAGAAATACATTACTTTTGTGCTTATCAATATTTTTTCAATGATTCCACAGCACTCATGACCCGTATAAAGTTTCATAAAAATTCACCATTTTGAGATGGCAAAAGATAAGAACACTCTGTATATTTTGTATTGGACCTTTGCACACCACCACCTTGAGTGGTCCTATTGACCATTCAACTGTTTTGAGGGGATTCCAGGGCAAACTTGACACGCCAGATGTCTTTAAAATTCCTATTTTGCTCAACTTTGACACCCTGCAGAATGGAACTCCCTGTATACTTTTTATTCAAATTTGGTATATAGGAGTTTTGGGGTGTTCTGATTAACGCTGTATGGTCAGATTTTAAATAAAAAAATGCCTAAATAGATTTTGTGAAAATCGGGGTTTAAAAAAATCTTAGCCGGCCCTGCAATTGCGTAGAAAGTTGAGCATTTTGAAGACCTTTGTGTCAAAAATTTTTTTTTTGAAAATATCCCAACAAATCAATTTTTTATTGATTTGTGTTCACTTAAAAGTGAACACCCTGTATGTAATAGAACAAATCCTGAAATTAATGACATAATTGCCATTTCCATTTTCAAAATTACTAGGCTTATGATTTGGATATAAAGGCTTCTTCCAACTAGACCTTTTAAACGTTACAAAATATCACTCATTTTGTTGGGAACAAAAATAACTAAAAAATAATATACAAATGGCTTTCAGATAATGAATAGTTATAGCTAACATAGACAGATGCTTTTGTAGCATAGCAGGTAAGGGATAACCAGTTAAATAAAATGCACTCCAGCCGGGATGCGACGTTCACATAAGCAACAATAATGAATGGTTACCGTTTGCCGTAAAAGTCGTAGAAAATATCAGAAAACATCTCACCGCTATTCACTAATAGTCAGTCATCCTAGATGAATCCCATTTAGAGGTTAAACGTATAATTACCGCCCTCTGCCGGCCAGGGTAAAAAACATTATTAGCCTGGAAACAAACCTCTAAGCTCCGCCCCCTGCGGACTCAATGTTATACCATTATACCTTCCCACTGTACTCGACACACCATTAGCCTGGAAACAAACCTCTGAGCCCCGCCCACTTTCTACTAAGCCCCGCCTCCTGCGGACTCGATGTTCTGCCATTATACCTTCCCACTGCACTCAATGATCCAATTTGGACTCAATGATCCAAACGTGGACTCAATCTTCCGACTAATGTCAGATAATGGACCCAAAGATTCAGGAAAAGGTATATATATATATATATATATATATATATATATATATATGAAAATATCATTGATCAGTTAATATATACATATATTAGGAGGGCCCTATATGCAAAAAAAAATCGTTAAAATCCGTAAGCCAGTTCAAATTTTACAGGGGTGTTCCAGATCAAAATGAGACACCCTCTATATGTACGCGGTTCTATCTTGTTGTTTTCAGCTATTTAGACACTGCCACAAATAATTTTATCGATGTTTTGAACCATTTTAATTAAGCCAATAATTTTCTTCCGAAATATTTTTATGTAAACAAAATTGTAAAACCAAAATTAAATACAGGTCGTGCCTCAGTGCGGCACTGGCGAATATCTCAGCCCACGTGCTCTTGTTTACGACGGAGTTGCTAGATTTTACTATAGGGACTTTACTTTTACTTGTTCGGCGCGGCGCGCCAAATTCTACTCCCTCCCCGGCGCGTACCAAATCGGAAAATGGCTCAAACGGCGGAACGGCTTTTCTGATTCTGGCGCTTTTCAACAGCGATGTGGCACTTATTTTTTGCGGCCCCAGGCGAAATTTGGACTTAAAATATCGAAAACTGCTCCGGCTAGCCGTGACCAAAAGAAAGCGTTACATACATACTACATTTTTTGAGAAGCGAGGGCGACTATAGACACCTAGGAGGTCCGGCAGGACCGGACTAGGCGTTTATAACAAGAGGTGGAGCCTTGTCGCCCACTCGAAAAATGGAGGTATTTTTAAGAAGTTTAGGTGATTCCAGTAAGGTAATTGTAAAATTTAGAAAATGTTTGACACGTCATGCGCGTGCCGCACGAAGTAGATACTTCAGCTCAGTAGTAGATACTTCTGTTTTGCCGTACAGTGTAGTATGTTCTTCTCAAGTGAAGCAGATACTTCTATGTAAAACAAATGCTACAAAGTAAATACCCTTTGGTGAAGCAGTAGCACCTACTACTTTTTATGCATTTCACCCAATAACGTTATTAGAAAAAAAGTTTCTTTTACTATAAATCACGAACGAATCGAGATATCGGGGACATCGTAATAGAATATTGTAAAAGATATGATAGCGCAACTTTTGTCTAATTTGTCTGTATACATATCAACATCAGTAAAATCTGAAAAACTCCTCATATTTTTGAATTTTATTATAGTATTCCCTTGGTTATACAAACTCACATTTTTTGTTATAATTGATCGTCCTGCTTTCATGGGATCTGTAAACCCAGTTTAAATAAATTTTGTATAAAATTTTAAAATGCCATATTTTAAAAACCGAAAAAGATGACACAAGATTGTAGGTATAAAATTGTAATTGTTGCGACAAGCAGATTTCTAAAATGCAAACATATACCTAGGTACCTACTATAGGTTGTTACATTAAGACAAAAAACATTAATTTGGTTTGTCACGAAGTTGGGTTTTCATAATAACGTGACGATTAACCTAAAAACTACCTTGGGCGACAATTAATCTATAGCAAAAAACTAACTGTACAATGTCTACCGAAAGATTTTATTAAATGGTCGTTAATGCTGAAAAGTGCACAAGTTAAGCCTGTTTTACATTGACAATTTCTTCATGAATTAATTCATGAATAAGTTTATAAATAAATTCATGAATTAATTCACGACAAGTTCTATTTTACACTGATGAAGAAATAGATGATTTTTTTGTCACTTTATGTTCTAGCGGATACCAACACAAGAGAATAAGAACAAAATATTTTTTGAGCTGTATTTCCCCTGTAAGAACATATTTTAAAACCATATCCATTTCGAAATATTACCAAAAAACAAAGCATCTTTAATCTATTTAGAATTATTTTGACTACAATTAATTTGAATGTGAAAAAAGTGAAAACCATAACATTGGCATGTTGCACATTACATAATTATTTGAAACCCGAATGTCCTGGTTCTCAGAAGAGCTTGATAAGGACTATATATTTATTTTAATTTGGATTTTCTCACCAAGGAGGTAATAGAACCAGACATGCTTGCGTTGCTGACCGAGAAGAGTTTGTGATTATTTCGTAAAAATTACACACACCTTTTTATCTAAGAATATTATCTTTAAAATTATGTAGAAACAAACCAGTATCAAAATATAATCTTCCTTGTGTCCAAACTTTCAATGTTAGTAGTCCTGAAGTTTGAAGTTCACGCAAAACTTGACGGAAAATAGAACATGCGCTAATTCGTCAAGTAACTTCATGAAGGAATTCATGAATTAATTAATAAAGAAATGGCCAGTGTTACACACGATTTTTTATATTAATTTGTACTTAAAGTGACTTCATGAATTAATTCATGAAGAAATTGTCAATGTAAAACAGGCTTTAGTGGAGCAGCTTAACATCGAATTTTGCCTTAATGTTGAGATATCAGACAAAAGCACAAAATTTTTTCCAGGTACTAGTTTTTAGGTGCTTAGCACAGCCGACTCTAGGCAAGCCCTGAAGTTGAGAAAACTGACAACATGGCTTGCGGGTCTGCGTGGCGTGGCCTGTCACTCCATGTCAGTTGATTTTACATACGAAACTTACGAGAATTAGTTTTATAGTGCGGGTAGTGGTATCGTCGTTAGATTTTTACGACGAGCCAGTGTGTCCCTGGGCGGAAACCGACTGCTCGAAGTGCTGGCAACAGCTTTTTTATAAATTTGTTTTGTTCGTGCAAAACTGAAACATTTGTAAAAGTTCGAAGTGAAGAAGCGGAAGAAGTTATTGGTTCCTCCTACAATTTGGAGCCTTAAGTTGCCTAGAGTCGTCGAGGGAACCTAGAACTTAGTTGTATACCTGGCTGTAAGTCAAATCAGCTAGGTTTTCTTTGCTTGACTGCAGGCGGTCGACTTGTATTCATTTTAGGCTCTCCAAAGGAGGAAAATTTAAGTATAAAATGATTAATAGACAAACTAAAGTACCCTTTAAAATTAAAGAAGTTTGTGTAATATCTGAAACATTGTTTAATATTGTTGCAAAATTTTCTTTACCTAATTAAACTCAAAAGATTCTATAGTTATATGTATTATGAAATTAACCCTAACTGCCTTTTTAACCTTAAGAGATTGCTCTCTTTGATAAAACGCAGTTTTATGTGCGTTTGTTGTTTACGAAATCGAACCATTTTGCGAAAAATTCTAACAAAAATTTGACTTACTACAAATGTAGTCCCCTCTATTTGCCCAAATTGTCCATACTATTTGTCGAAAATGTACCTATCCCCACCAGGAATCGTACTTATTTCAAATACTTATAATTCTGTGTATATTTTGTTACCGATTTAATTATTGTCTGTTAAACAAACATACTTACTTAACCTATTATAATTATAAAAATTGATGAAAATTTTAGAAAAGAGAAACTAAGCCAAAGTGCAAAAAAGTTCATCTGCTTGCACAGGGCTTGTAAGTTTGAGAAGGTTGAGTGCTTAGCTTTAAATTTTTGATAGAAAGAAACCAACTGCTCCGTGGGCCACCTTGAATTTTATAGGGGACACTTTTGAAATACAGATACATTATCAATATCTCGTCTTCTAAATTACATAGGTCCACAAATTTGGTATCTAAGTATACATATTTGGGGTAAGAAAACACAACTGCATAATTTTTATATGTATCAGATTTTACATTTATTCACTAACATTAACTAACTGTAGGGTGTCCCATTTTCGATATTTTTGTAGGGTTTCTGGGTTATTTTTTAAAAATCTGGAGTTTCGGTTTTCGGGAAACTGGTCTACTTTTTCATAGAAGAAAAGGCCCCGCAAACAGAATTATCATGGCCTTGGTTAAAATCTGCCTTTATAGATTTTTTCACGCAGAATTCTGTGGCGTACTCGGATTTTTTCTAGGAAGTAAGAATTTCAAAATATAAATATAAATAAAACCTGCAATAGTATCGAAAATGGGACACCCTGTAGTGACTGGCAGAATGCACGCAACAAGTGAGATTTTTTAAAACTTGCGCCGAAATAAAAACTGACTCGAATCTCGAATTAAAAAGAACTATATTTATGGGGCTACATTAGGCTGTCCTGAAACCAAAATAGGGCCAGAAAAACTTCATGCAAATATCGCGGTAAACGAGGGGAAGTCAAAAACTTAAACTCTATTTGTGAATATTTTCGATATTGGTAGAAACATTTTTTGTTCATTTTTACGTAGAATTCACAAACAAGAGTGCCTTGGAAACAAGCACAGATTACGTGACATAAGCCCCTTAATATTTGACGTTTTTGCATATAGTGCCTTGGAAACATAAGCCTAGTTACCCATTGTTGCGAAGTGTGCTTTGCAATATTGTTTAACGGTTCAGTAAAAATTCAGTTAATATTAAATTTATTGATTAAATAAATAATAAACATACCATGACAGTATGGTCTGAGACCTTGTTACTTATTCGTCATTTGGCATCATGATCTTAACACATTAACACTAAGAAAGTCAAACTGGAAACACAAGCACAACAAAAACCTATATGAGTAGACAATTCTATTACAATAAATGTTCAATTTGTTCTCCTTGTTCTTCAAGGCACAATGCAGCATGTTTTCTTTATAACCAAAATGCTTATCTTTGAGCGCCAGAAGCCTGAACTATTTGTTGGTTAAATAAAACAGAACATTTTCCAATTTACAATATATTTACAATTTGAAATTTGTACATTAAAGTGGTTAACAAAAGGTAACAAGCACAATAGCAGCTTAAAGTTCAAACTGACAATAGAATGGCTATGTTCGTCAAAAACGAGCTACAAAATCAGAGACGTTGGTTTATCACGAGAGCACTGTGTTTCTAAAAGTTCACACAAGATGTTAACGTTAAGTTGAGAGCACTTAGACAATTTGGACTACTTTACAGAGTACCTCGAAACCTTCGACAGTCAAAGCTAAGCATTTGCCACCTCTGCGCCAAGCTTCTCGTTGATGTGACCTCGGCTAGGCCTCGAGACTCGTGTCGGGTCGTGGTTTTCAAGCTGGTGCCAGAAGGTGTGCAAAGTACTCTCGAGCCACGTAGTAGGGCTGGGGTACTGTCACGTAGACCGTTGTTGACTCGCTCCTGGGCCTCGTGTGCTCACATGCAAAAGAAATTACACAAAACAGTCTCCTTTAAGTGCCTACTGCAGTCTAATCGTCGACGCTTTTACAATTTACTAGTTAAATTTCTTAAAGGTAAAAAGGTTGAAAATGAATTCAATCTGTACAGATTTTGCAATCAAAATTGGCAAACCTTAACTAACAACCCCAAGATAGATTAAAGCATGTAACCTTGAATTATTGAACTCTGAATCTGACTATGAAATAGATTAAAAATGATTTTACAAAACAATCAATTATCTCGACTACACTTGACTTAATTTATTTACTGTACTATATTTACAAGATAAAAGGTAACATGAATAAAATAAAAAATGTTTGGCGACTTCCCGATTTCACCTCTTGGCAAAACGACAAAAACTATAGCCCTGTAAGCTATGTAAAATAAGAAAACTTGTCGTGAAGTCTACATCACGTCAACAACAAGTGTGGGGTATATAGTGATTCTGTGCAAAAACGTCACCTAATATAAACCTAATATAATTTTAGATAACCAAATTTTGGCTACGACCCATCACGTGAAGTCCACAGAACAAGGGAAACAGATTCCGAATGAGATGGCTACGGCAAAGTCCGACAAGAGTCGGATACAGATAAAATCAGTAATCTAAGTAGCTAACTCACCCGGAATATTGCCTTCTGTAAACTCCCTGGGGTCTTCACGCTGTTGGTCGCTGATTGAACCTGATAGATGTGGGAAAAACCATCCACAACTTGTCCACAAGGTTCACAGACACGTGGTAATCACATATGAAAATAAAACAGAAAACTTATTAGCACAGCAAAACCAAAAATACACAATATACCAAACCACTTAAGTTACTCTCAAAGATGAGTATTACGTTCCGAAAAGAGATTTCCCAGCGGAAAATTCGAATGAATAATTGGGAAATTAACCTCACGAGATGCACACCTGACAAGTGATAAAATGGGAAGCCAGCCGATTCTTGACGCGGGGTCTATTTATAACCTCCTTTATGATGACGACTTCCGGCTTCTAGTAGACTTTGGAAGGTTTTAAAAGTGAACTTATTAATAAAAAATTCAAAATACCACGGCTGCAAATCAAGAATGAACTGATACAAATCAAGAATGAACTGATACTCGACCAGCTAGAAATGTCGAACACAAAGAGTGACTTTAGTACAGGGTATCAACACCGTGGCGCTAGTCAATCGCAAAACTGAATAAAGTGAATACAGACTGTGACTTACGTCAGACAATGCTTACAGCAATGTAATTGTTCTAGTAATACATACCTTCAATTGATGAATAAAATTTAAACACCTTTGCAAACGGCACATACCTTGTAATCAACAGTTTAAGAACCAACAAGCTCTACATATGTAGGTAGGCAACTTATTATACATCAGCTTGTATAGGTGGTTGCAGATAGCAGGGCAACATTCATTAAAAATGGTACGTGTATATTGGGTGTGACGAATAAATAGGAATGAAACAATGCACTTAAAACGTCGTAACGAAAACTAGACAAAATTTTCGTTACACCTTAAATTGTTTATGGCTCGTCTAATATCCCTTCGTCGTCATTTATATTTGAGGAATAGTAAATTTGAATCGTCACGCTTTTCTTCAAGTGAAAATGAAAATTTCTTCTTCTTCAGAAAAAATCATCTTTTCGAAAGTGCAAAAATCCAATATGACGCCCATAAGAAAAATAAAAGTTTATCGTCATATCTTCGTCCAGGGAGGCGACAAAAAAATGCGAGGCCACATTTAGACTCCTTGTAGAGAAGTGTATATATATATATATATATATATATATAATAAGGATGTAAGATTAGCGAGTGTAAATGTAATAATTACAAGAAAAGGCGATAATGGGCAAACACTCAGTTAACAAAAAGAAAAAAACTAGTAACCGCATACACGTGTTTCGTGCTATTTGGCAATCATCAGTACGGTGTAACATTAACCAAATCAAAAGATAGGCATGATTTGGGAAGCAACAAATGAAGTCCAGGCAGGAGCCAACAGCACATTTGCAGCTTCAGTCAGCACATCCCCTATTTTGGGGCTTGTACTAACATCGCCACGGAGGCTGCTAAAGCGACCTGCGTGGAAATCTTCATAACCCAAGATACAATGACAATAAGGATGTAAGATTAGCGAGTGTAAATGTAATAATTACAAGAAAAGGCGATAATGGGCAAACACTCAGTTAACAAAAAGAAAAAAACTAGTAACCGCATACACGTGTATGTAACCGCATACAAGCCCCAAAATAGAGGATGTGCTGACTGAAGCTGCAAATGTGCTGTTGGCTCCTGCCTGGACTTCATTTGTTGCTTCCCAAATCATGCCTATCTTTTGATTTGGTTAATGTTACACCGTACTGATGATTGCCAAATAGCATGAAACACGTGTATGCGGTTACTAGTTTTTTTCTTTTTGTTAACTGAGTGTTTGCCCATTATCGCCTTTTCTTATATATATTGATTCGGGTCTGACTTTGTCTGTTGAATCAATATATATATATATACAGTGTGACCCATTTGTTTTGGGGTCAGTCTGTAAAAAGTGTATCAATCGTGCGATTTGGCTGATTTTTTTTTTAAATTGTAGAGCTCGATGAACTGCACATTTTGAACAAAAATTGCCTGGTTCGCATAAAATCCAAAGCCTACTATGACCGTTTTTATGAGCAAAATTTTAAGAAACAATATTAGCGTTTTTTTTGAAAAAATCTGTGTGCGCCAATGGATTGAGCACTCCTCGAAATGGGTATGTACAAAATTTCATCAAAATATTTCAAGTAATAACGATTTTGTAGAAAAATTAAAAATGCAGCCAAGGTACGTCTTTATTTTCAAAAATTCAAAGTTGGCCATGGAAAATAATTGAATTGTAATAATACAACCTTATGCTTATAAACACAAAACATAAAAACAATTAAAATTATAAAATTTTTGTAACTTCTACCAAGCCTCCATTTTCTACAATGCATTTGTCGTTCCTCTTGCGTACATTCAAAATTACATTTCGTATTTGCTGTGGAGTAATTTCCTCACAACTACGGTTTATCCTAGCTTGCAGTTCTTGTAAATTATGGGGTCTTGACTTATAAACATTTTGCTTAAGTGTACCCCAAAGAAAAAAATCTAAAGGAGTTAAGTCCGGAGATCTCGGTGGCCACTCACAGAAAGGACTATTTCGCCCTATCCAACAGTTTTCAAAATTATTATCTAGCCAGTTTCTGATTAAACGAGCATTATGAATAGGACTGCCATCTAACTGTAACTTTAAATTTAAACGGTATCTTAATGGTAACTCATCTAAAGCATTTCTAAATTCAATTTCTAGAAAATTCAAGAAGCCAGCCGCATTCAAATTCCCTTCAAAGAAAAATGGGCCAATTATTCTGTCGCGTAGTATTCCACACCAAACGTTAATTTTTTGTGAATATTGTCTCCTTGCATTTATTATAAACTCTGGATTTTCAGCTGACGGCAGTTTTGACTTGATACTACACCATTTGTAGTAAACGTGGCTTCGTCGGTGAATAAAATTTCATTTAAAAAGTTGCCATTATGGAGATATTCACCTTGCAGCCAATAGCAAAATTCTAATCTTCTCTCCTCATCTCCTGGTTCCAGGGTGTGCAAAAATTTTGGCTTAAACGGTTTTATTTTGTTTTGTCTCAAACATCTCCTTATACTCTCTCTGGGTATATGAAGGTCTAAACTAGCCGTTCGAACACTATTTCGAGGATTGTCACTAAAGTATTGCAGAATTTGATTGTTATTTTCAACAAGTCCACGGCGTCCATTTTGCCTAGTTTTTAATAAATTTTTAGAAATCGATCCAGTTTCATCAAAAATATTGTTTATACGTTGTACAGTACTTCGACTCACTGATCTACCTGGGTGTCTATTGTTAAATTCGGCCGCAGCTTCTGCTGCCGAGCGCTCGTTGTCGCCCACGAGGAACAATTTCTATTTTGTCTCTTATGCTTAAATATTCCATAATTATGATAATTAATTGTATTGAGCACAAACAATTTCTGAACTCAATTTAGACAGTTTGACACTTAATAAAAGTAAACAATTCAATTATTTTCCATGGCCAACTTTGAATTTTTGAAAATAAAGACGTACCTTGGCTGCATTTTTAATTTTTCTACAAAATCGTTATTACTTGAAATATTTTGATGAAATTTTGTACATACCCATTTCGAGGGGTGCTCAATCCATTGGCGCACACAGATTTTTTCAAAAAAAAAAACGCTAATATGGTTTCTTAAAATTTTGCTCATAAAAACGGTCATAGTAGGCTTTGGATTTTATGCGAACCAGGCAATTTTTGTTCAAAATGTGCAGTTCATCGAGCTCTACAATTTAAAAAAAAATCAGCCAAATCGCACGATTGATACACTTTTTACAGACTGACCCCAAAACAAATGGGTCCCACTGTATATATATATATATATATATATATATATATATATATATATATATATATATATATATATATGTGTGTGTGTAATTCTATCTTTTAGTACTCTAGAAGTTTGACCAACATATAGAGACTGTCTAAATATGAAATTCGTTTAGGTTTATGAGAAAAATTCGTAAGGATATTAATAATTTGTGCTCTGTAAATATTTCTGTGAGAGTTTTGACACTCTTCAAGTATCATTTCTATATCAGACAATAGTTTTTGAATATTTATTTCTTCATAACTAGGTGATAAACAGAATTTTTCTCCCAAGGCTATAAATGTTTTAATATCAATAGGAATATCAACATTTCATAGGTTTTTAAGCCAATTATTTTGAACTTTTATGCGATTCATATAATATTTTCTTAAGTTATTAATTTTATTTAAATTAGTTTTTTTATTCTCTGAAAATTTTTAAATTCTTGCCAAATATTATTTGGTAAATTCTGAATAATTTCATTTTCTATATAATGTAATGTTTTTTCAATCAAATTAACTTTCTTATGAGTTTCAGAAATTTCTAAATTAAGAATTTTACTATCTAACCTTATAAAAAAGTTGTTTAGTTGGTTCATTGGTCCATTATCGAATGTGAATAAGTTCGATATATTTTTGGTGTTGTTCATGATGTGTGTCGGTATTATTCCCTCCTTTCTGCATGTCAAAAGAAAAATTTTTCTGTTCTTCATTGATGCTAACTTCTCGTTGTTATTTGCCCAAAGTTTTAACTTCCTAACAAATTGAGCTCCAAATTGTTGCTGTATTCTAAGGTAGAACCCCATCCCAATAATTAGTTGAATTGTATTCTTGACGGATAGTTGGATAATAAACTTCTCTTTTTGGGGTGACCGTCTCAAATAGGGCTATAAGATTAAAACTCTTGTTTACTGCACCAAGCTTTCGGAAATATTTATTCCCTTTATCAAGGCTATAACAATTAGAAGAAACTCTTATTATGATGGTATACAATGAATAGTATTACTTACTTTGTAAGGTGAGTTAATAAATGGAGAAATGCATCTTTTTGATTGACATACAAAAAATTTTGAAATTTCAAAAGACATTTTTTATAATTTAGTGATTGTTAATAATACAATAAACCTTTAAGGTGGAAAATATAAAGCATGGAATTTTTTATCTGGGAGGTAACAACAATTTTTTATATTGTATACAAACTATTAATTCCTTATGAAGAAATAATGTCAGTATTTTGTAAAGGACGCAAAAGTAAATATGAATATGAATTAATAAAATGTTGTAAATCTTTCTTTTTATTGATTGTATCTTTTTTAATAATTTCGAAAGTTTCTAAAAATATTCTTTTATTATTATTATTTTCATTTTGTAAAATTTTCAGATTTAAAAAATCAGGATTATGTCCAAGGTCTATTGTATGTTGTGCTAAACCACAGGAAGGTTTTCCAAGCCTAATATCACTTTTATGTTGTGTAATTCTATCTTTTAGTACTCTAGAAGTTTGACCAACATATACTTTGTTACAATTTTGACAAGGAATGCTATAAACAACTCCAGAGTTTTTTAAAATAGGATCTCTATCTTTAACTTTAGAGAATATATTTTTAATAGTTTTAGTGTACCTTGTTGTTATTTTGATGTTATTTTCTTGTTTAAAAACATTAATAATTTTATTAGAAATTTCATTAATATATGGTATAGCAGAAAAGGAAAAAGATGTAACTATCTCGTTTGAATTATTATTATTATTATGATTACTGTGGTTTGTTATGTTAGAATTTGTATTATATAATAATTTTTTTAATAATTTGTCAGGATATGAATTTGTTTTTAAAATATCAAAAAGTTTTTTAAATTGTTATATTTTAATGAGTGATGACTAATTTTTTCTACCCTATGTTTCATTGCTAAGATCATATTTATCTTAATTTTCTTTGAATGTTCAGAGAAGAAATTTATGTATCTCCGATCATAGCGCAATATGTGATGGACGATTTGTTAGATACAGTAATACCCAAATTAAATTTCAATATACCATTTATGAAAAAATATGTTGATGATCTAATCTGTGCTATACCAAAAAATACTTTACAACAAGTTTTGCAAATATTCAATAGCTATGATCAATACATACAATTCACAGCGGAAGAAGAAATTGAAAATAGTGTTGCTTTTCTTGAATCAAAACTTATAAGAAGAGACGATAACATTATTATATTAGATTGGTACATAATACCAACTAATTCAGGGAGATACATAAATTTCTTCTCTGAACATTCAAAGAAAATTAAGATAAATATATAGGGTAGAAAAAATTAGTCATCACTCATTAAAATATAACAATTTAAAAAACTTTTTGATATTTTAAAAACAAATTCATATCCTGACAAATTATTAAAAAAATTATTATATAATACAAATTCTAACATAACAAACCACAGTAATCATAATAATAATAATAATTCAAACGAGATAGTTACATCTTTTTCCTTTTCTGCTATACCATATATTAATGAAATTTCTAATAAAATTATTAATGTTTTTAAACAAGAAAATAACATCAAAATAACAACAAGGTACACTAAAACTATTAAAAATATATTCTCTAAAGTTAAAGATAGAGATCCTATTTTAAAAAACTCTGGAGTTGTTTATAGCATTCCTTGTCAAAATTGTAACAAAGTATATGTTGGTCAAACTTCTAGAGTACTAAAAGATAGAATTACACAACATAAAAGTGATATTAGGCTTGGAAAACCTTCCTGTGGTTTAGCACAACATACAATAGACCTTGGACATAATCCTGATTTTTTAAATCTGAAAATTTTACAAAATGAAAATAATAATAATAAAAGAATATTTTTAGAAACTTTCGAAATTATTAAAAAAGATACAATCAATAAAAAGAAAGATTTACAACATTTTATTAATTCATATTCATATTTACTTTTGCGTCCTTTACAAAATACTGACATTATTTCTTCATAAGGAATTAATAGTTTGTATACAATATAAAAAATTGTTGTTACCTCCCAGATAAAAAATTCCATCCTTTATATTTTCCACCTTAAAGGTTTATTGTATTATTAACAATCACTAAATTATAAAAAATGTCTTTTGAAATTTCAAAATTTTTTGTATGTCAAACAAAAAGATGCATTTCTCCATTTATTAACTCACCTTACAAAGTAAGTAATACTATTCATTGTATACCATCATAATAAGAGTTTCTAATTGTTATAGCCTTGATAAAGGGAATAAATATTTCCGAAAGCTTGGTGCAGTAAACAAGAGTTTTAATCTTATAGCCCTATTTGAGACGGTCACCCCAAAAAAAGAAGTTTATTATCCAACTATCCGTCAAGAATACAATTCAACTAATTATTAGGATGGGGTTCTACCTTAGAATACAGCAACAATTTGGAGCTCAACTTGTTAGGAAGTTAAAACTTTGGGCAAATAACAACGAGAAGTTAGCATCAATGAAGAACAGAAAAATTTTTCTTTTGACATGCAGAAAGGAGGGAATAATACCGACACACATCATGAACAACACCAAAAATATATCGAACTTATTCACATTCGATAATGGACCAATGAACCAACTAAACAACTTTTTTATAAGGTTAGATAGTAAAATTCTTAATTTAGAAATTTCTGAAACTCATAAGAAAGTTAATTTGATTGAAAAAACATTACATTATATAGAAAATGAAATTATTCAGAATTTACCAAATAATATTTGGCAAGAATTTAAAAGACGACAAACAATTTCCTTTAATATTAATTTTCAGAGAATCAAAAAAACTAATTTAAATAAAATTAATAACTTAAGAAAATATTATATGAATCGCATAAAAGTTCAAAATAATTGGCTTAAAAACCTATCAAATGTTGACATTCCTATTGATATTAAAACATTTCTAGCCTTGGGAGAAAAATTCTGTTTATCACCTAGTTATGAAGAAATAAATATTCAAAAACTATTGTCTGATATAGAAATGATACTTGAAGAGTGTCAAAACTCTCACAGAAATATTTACAGAGCACAAATTATTAATATCCTTACGAATTTTTCTCATAAACCTAAACGAATTTCATATTTAGACCTCTTTAGAAAAACAAAAAATTTTTTTAGAGATCACCAAGATCTTGTTTTAACTAAGTCAGATAAAGGTAACGTTACAGTAATTATGAATAAGCAACAATATTTAGATAAATCTAATGACATACTTTCAAATGAAAATTATTGTGTTAAAATTGTTAATGATCCAACATCTACTATTCAACAAAAATCTAATAAAATTATTTCAGATTTAAAAAAGAAAAAATATATTTCAGAAACAGAAAGTAAAAAATTAACAATATACAATCAGTTATCACCTAAATTTTACGGTTTACCAAAAATACATAAACCCACATTATCACTTAGACCAATAATTTCATCTATTAATGCTCCTAATAGTAAACTCGCTCAACATTTAACAGATATTTTAACTAAAGCTTACAATTTTGAGAATGAATATTATATAACTGATTCATTTAAATTTGCAGAATTCATTAATGAAAAAAATTTACCTAATAACTATGTAATAATTAGTTTAGATGTTGTTTCCTTGTTTTCAAACATTCCTTTTTACTTTTGCAGATATCAAATTATGTACTAATATACCAAAAGGAAAGTTTTTAGAAATCACAAAATTTATTTTTGATACAAATTATTTTTCCTTTAATTGTATTTTTTATAAACAAATATTTGGTTGTCCGATGGGAGCTACCATTTCTCCGATCATAGCGCAATATGTGATGGACGATTTGTTAGATACAGTAATACCCAAATTAAATTTCAATATACCATTTATGAAAAAATATGTTGATGATCTAATCTGTGCTATACCAAAAAATACTTTACAACAAGTTTTGCAAATATTCAATAGCTATGATCAATACATACAATTCACAGCGGAAGAAGAAATTGAAAATAGTGTTGCTTTTCTTGATACAAAACTTATAAGAAGAGACGATAACACTATTATATTAGATTGGTACATAAAACCAACTAATTCAGGGAGATACATAAATTTCTTCTCTGAACATTCAAAGAAAATTAAGATAAATATGATCTTAGCAATGAAACATAGGGTAGAAAAAATTAGTCATCACTCATTAAAATATAACAATTTAAAAAAACTTTTTGATATTTTAAAAACAAATTCATGTCCTGATAAATTATTAAAAAAATTAATATATAATACAAATTCTAACATAACAAACCACAGTAATCATAATAATAATAATAATTCAAACGAGATAGTTACATCTTTTTCCTTTTCTGCTATACCATATATTAATGAAATTTCTAATAAAATTATTAATGTTTTTAAAGAAGAAAATAACATCAAAATAACAACAAGTTACACTAAAACTATTAAAAATATATTCTCTAAAGTTAAAGATAGAGATCCTATTTTAAAAAACTCTGGAGTTGTTTATAGCATTCCTTGTCAAAATTGTAACAAAGTATATGTTGGTCAAACTTCTAGAGTACTAAAAGATAGAATTACACAACATAAAAGTGATATAAGGCTTGGAAAACCTTCCTGTGGTTTAGCACAACATACAATAGACCTTGGACATAATCCTGATTTTTTAAATCTGAAAATTTTACAAAATGAAAATAATAATAATAAAAGAATATTTTTAGAAACTTTCGAAATTATTAAAAAAGATACAATCAATAAAAAGAAAGATTTACAACATTTTATTAATTCATATTCATATTTACTTTTGCGTCCTTTACAAAATACTGACATTATTTCTTCATAAGGAATTAATAGTTTGTATACAATATAAAAAATTGTTACCTCCCAGATAAAAAAATTCCATCCTTTATATTTTCCACCTTAAAGGTTTATTGTATTATTAACAATCACTAAATTATAAAAAATGTCTTTGGAAATTTCAAAATTTTTTGTATGTCAATCAAAAAGATGCATTTCTCCATTTATTAACTCACCTTACAAAGTAAGTAATACTATTCATTGTATACCATCATAATAAGAGTTTCTAATTGTTATAGCCTTGATAAAGGGAATAAATATTTCCGAAAGCTTGGTGCAGTAAACAAGAGCATAGAGAACGTCAACAGTTTACAGGTTTTGTCATAAATAAATTCTATTCTGACGATAGTTTTTGCATTTTTTTAAATTTATGTACAAGAGACGGAGGAGATAAAATGTAGCACCTTTTTTTGAGAAAATTCCTAGGTCTGTAGAATTGTGCGTAGAGTAACGCCTTTTTGGTTTTCCTAAGGTACCATGTTTTTATCTGCCCTGTATATCTTGACCAATTTGTGCACTTTTTGTGGAAAAACCTGTAATTCTTTTTTACACTTATTTAACCAGAAAACATTAAATTTTTACTTGAAGATTTAAGTACCTTTATCGCTAAATGCCGAGGAAATACCAAAACCCCACGGAAACGCCAAAACATCGTGTTAAAATTAGAAAAAAATTATAACTGTATTATTTTTTATACTTTTGGAAATTCTAAAACGAACAAACGAAAATAAATCGGTTTTTATGTTTGCGTTACTAACACTGTCTGTCCGAGTTTTATACCATTGCTAACTGTGTATAAATTTATTTTCTTGAGAAATTACTAGCCACTCCAGTTCGTACTACCTTATTACTTGTGCTGTTGAAATGTTTACGAAAAGTGCGGTTCTACAAGTTTAGACCTATCGACTGTGCAGCGATCGTCCGTGGCCAACAGCCGTGACCTCATTTACGCGTGTCGCATAGGCATATGGATTAAATTTTTAACAAATCTTTCGGATATCTTGATTGTCTTTGGCAGTTTTAACAAAAAAAAAAGTTTTGAGTCGCTAGGACAAATACCATAATTTTTTTCAAGTGCTGAGAAGCGCGTAAGGCTGTTTTGCCTTTTGTCAGACCCTGTGAATTGTGAACGCTGCGTAAACGTCAAAACTTCGTGTAAACGCCAAATGCCGCGCAAACGTCAAAACGCATTATTTTTATAATCACAATATTATTTATGTATCTTCAAAAATTCTAAAACGGATACATCTATATAAATCGGTCTTAAAAAGAATCTTATCATTAGGATAAATAGCATAGTTGTCAGGACAGTTTTCCAAGTGTTGAGACGAGTAAGGCCCTTTTTAGCTTTGTTTTTTTTGTCCTATCCTGTACATGAATTTTGATACACAGTGTCTTTTACTTATTTTTAATTCAAAATTAAGGTCCTTTTGGCTTTCTTATGCCGCCTTTGTATATTTTTGTTGTCCAGCTATGTATTATTTAAGAAAAATCCTGTGACGCAACGATTAAGATCCCTTTGACGTATGTTTTTGTTAAAATTCCGAGACACACGGTATATTACTTATTCTTAATTATAATGCGTCATATGATGCTTAACGCCCTTTTGGCTTTGGTTTAGTGCTTTTTTACATAATATCAGCTGTTTTGTCCACCTTGTATATTTTGTTGTCCACCTAGATTATTTGAGAAAAATCTGTGGTGATTAAGGTCCTTTTAGTTTTAATCACACCCATGAATTACACCCTGTATTCTTAAGTCTGCCACGTGATGAAATTACACCTTTTTGACCGCATTTTGCCCACCCTGTATTAATTCTGTCACGTGTTATTAAAGTCCATATAATATGTCTAATATGTCTTTGATAATAACCATGAATTTCCGTCCCGTTAATTTTTATGTTTAGAGATTTTTGACGTTTTATCCTCCGCTACCCGCGACCTTAGATTCTATTACTGCACTTGTGAAATATTTGGGAAAAGTGATGACCGTTTTTTTTTTTGTACCTAAGTCTATTCCTGTCGGCAAGTTCCAGGGGTCAATAGCCGAGGGCTGACCCAGAAATGCCGCATTTTTTCTGTCTAAAACGCTAATTTCACGACACGCTTTTGTCGTATATCTTTTAAATCCCCGTGTGTTTAGTAGCCTACCTTGATTCACGGTAAGATCAAATTTTTAACATATTAATTTCGCGAAAAGTTTTACGTTTGTCTATATACATTTAACTTATCGGTTAGGGTCTTTCGGGGTCTGCGAGATTCTACTAACGCCTGTTTTATGCACGTTGTACATATGTTGTAACGTAATAAACACTATTACTTTATTTTGTTTAAGAGATTTCGATAGAACTGTGATATGGTTTACGTTACGACTTTGACGCTTTTTATAGGAATAGAAAGATGTTATAGTTTGTGAAGGACGCTGCCTCTCTTTTTGTTCTTCAGTTTGTTCAGGCGCTAGTTTTTTTATAGTGGTACGCTCCACTAGTCTTTTCTCGGATAGTTCAGTGAAGAAAAAAAATTCCAAAGTTCGTTTAGCTATTTTGTTTTGTTTGTTCTGTAGGGACTAGGGAGTAAATAACACAATAGACAAGTTTTTACAATTTATTTACCAATATTACCTACGTACAACACGATACCAGTTTATTTTTCTCAATAGATAAACAATAGGTACTTGAAAATCAACAACAAAAGAGTAAAATAATTCTTACAAAATCATACACTACAATTAAAGTTAACCTGTGCCACAACGAGAAAAATTTATTATTGAAGCGAAATAATTATATACATACACCTGTGAACAAATTAATATGATTAATAATTTTTGTATTCGCGGCAACGGAAAGTATATTCTGTGAGACGATACTAGGCGTAGGAAATGCGACGGAGACAACTAAATTATCTGACTAGTATAGAAACGGTGGTCTAGCAACACGGCCCGTAATAATTATGAGCTGATGGAAAATGAGAGAAAATCGGAAAATTTTTAAATCTACGGTTATAGGTGATAAGCAAGAAACTCTCTCCGTATTAAACAATGTGGCACATAACACTACTATAGGCCTTTAGGTGACGGCGGCAGATTTTAGAAAAGAAAATTTGATAAAACGGATTCAGTGCCCCCTCTGACAAGCGCGGTTTATTATTTCTTTAACTCCCAGTATTTCTAGAAGGTCCTGGCCTCTTGTCTAGCGGTACCAAAAATTGGCACTCAATGAGCAATGGCCGGCAGCTAGACCTGAGATCAAGTGGAAAAATAGCCTGTAGTCGACTTTTCAGGTTACGTAACGGCCAGGCCGCTTGCCTGGCAGTACAAGTACTCTACAAGAGCAATGGCCAGCAACGAATACTTATATACATCTGGAATTAGTCGGAGAAATAGTTTAGTTTGACTTCTGGCTTTGTAGAGTTCCTGGCCACTTGTCTAGCAGTACCAAAAATTGGCTCTCAACGGACAATGGCCGGCAGTTACACCTGACGTCAAGTACAAACTATTTATCTGTTGATCTCGGGTTTTGCAAAGTTCCAGGCCTCTTGCCTGGCATTACAAGTACTCTACAATAGCAAGGGCCGGCAGTTAAACCTGATATCACCTTTTTATAAATAATAATGTTCAGTCAAAAGAAAATACCTGGGGCACTATAGCAAAATGAAATGGTTATCATACAAGAGTTTCTTACCTATAGATACTGTTAAATCGGCGGTCGATCAAAATCTGATAAATTCGTATTTTTCGGTTCTCCTTTTATACCCGAGTCCGGCCGGGCTGGTGGGGTCGAAAAAAAAAGAGCTCGGTTGCTATGCCGGCATCGAGGCTTGGTGCGGTGCGAAATACATATAAAAACTAGAAAAATCTCATACACCAATAGCCGGCTATGCGACGCAGCTTCCGGTAATAAGACTAAATAGTATGAATAGATTGAATCGGTTTTTCAAAAAGAAACGCGTCTCTAGCCCTAAAAATAATGATTATTTCCTACTAAATATAGTTAACAAAAGTATTGCCCGCCTATAATCAATAGCGACTTTTAAAACACGGTATGTAAAATATGAAAATACGGAAAATAAGATTTTGTTCAAATTAAAATATATTAAGTACTTGCTTTTTATGCATTTAACTAGCCGGTGAAAATAATAAAAACTACTCGGCGCGAGTTACGTGGGCGAGCGAAACAAATTTGTTTTTAAAAAGATGTTTATTGACAAATTTTACAAGAGAGACTGACTACAATGGTACATGTTTTAGTATTTATAATATTAAAATTGTCTTCTCAGCATGTAGCGTCTTTCCAGAAACCTGGGATATGTGTTCATGTAACTCCTCCGGCCCTACTGGGAAGCATATTCTTTAGGATGTGGTTCCCAAAAATTAAATGATGATTTCTTCTCGTGTTTCTTTTTGTTTTGGGTTAATAGAAAACTTTTGAAAATGTTTTTTGTTTAATTTGAGCAAGAGTAGTAATAAAGCAATTAATATTAAAATGAAAATAAAAATTGTAAAAATGTTAATTTTTTTGTTTCAAGTGGTGACGACATGTCTTCTAAAATCTTCTTATGTTCTTCAAGGGTGTCTTGAATACTTCCTGTTTCTTCTAGGTTGATTTTGTTGAGGCTGAGTTCTGGCAGACCTATCTTCTTCGGGATGCTAGTGAAGTTTTTACTCGAAAAGTTTATAGAGGGTAAAGACACTTTTATAAAGGGTAGTTTGCTAGTTTTATAACTTTGTAATATTATCGAATTGAATTTTAAAGTGCAATCGGAAAACAGTTCAACTAAGTAACTTCCTTGTAATGGTGTGTTATTTGGTACTGAGTTTTTACAGGAACTAACAGCTATTAGTTTTGTCGGAACAGTTATTAGCCATTTATTTTTGACAACTTTGGCTATCGGAACTTTTTGGATAGTAGTCTTGAAGGGAGAACAGTTCGTTAAATTTTTGATTGATATTAATTGCATCTCGCAAGGGGCGTCGTCATTAACATGCGTAGGAATAACTTCTTCACAGATGTACTTGGTTTCTTCAATTTTCTTGCAGATTTTGTCCATGGAAACATACTTTTCATTGTTAAGTGCAAGGAATGGTTTATAAGGTAGGCAAAAGTAAAAATCGGATTCATTATTTTTTGGGATTGGTAATGGTAGGATTTTGTAATATTCGTATAACTCTGATTCAATCAAGGGTATTTCTAAAATAAATGTGATACTGAACTCTTTTGAGTAGTCCATAGGATTTATAATTGACTTATGTAAAGTATTCATTTTTGCAAAAGAAACTGCTACTTCCATTCTATCAAATATATTGTAGATATTTTGGTATATATTAGTAAGTTGATGAATCAAAATACGAATTTGAAAATAATTGAAGTCATCTAGTTGGGCTTGAGCAAATTTCTCAAGAGCTGCTTCTATTTGATTAATTTTAAATTCAATTTGTTTTTGGTTGTGAGTCATGTTTGTCACTGTTTCCTCAAATTTCTTAATGGTAGATTTTAATAATATAATTTGACTGAAAGCAACACCCTTTAATTTATTTTGATTTTCTTGTAAGTTTTTTATCTGCATGTCATATCTTTGGCTATCTTCTTGATCTAAATTTCCTGTAATGCATTTAATGAGAGATCCCAAAGGATTAAGTAAGCCTCTTTTCTGTCTAGTTACATTTTGAATAGGATTTATTTGATTTATTTGTAAATCGATCTGCTTTTCTAATGCAAACAAATATGAAAATGAATTTTTGTATTCGTCACCATAGTGTCCAATTTTACTTTTAATGTCATTATTAAGCTTATACACTTGATTTTTGATTTGTAGATATCTTAAAACTACTGGGGCTAAGTCGTATACTTGAACAAGTGGCCAGTGATTAGATACAATTTGTGTCGTTGCTAACTTATATGGGAAGAGTCCGGGATAGGAGTTGAGGTTATGGAAGTTTGTGTCGGTTGCGTCGATGGTCCAGGTTCATCTGTAACAACGTGTTTTATTTTAGTCTCGTTTTTGTGTGTAATTTCCGTCTTGTTTGTTTTTGGGTTTTGTATTTCAATTTTTCTGTTTTCCAGAATTTTCGTAAATAAATAGGGGCCTGTAAATTTGGATTTTAATTTCGCTGACCTCGGATCGACTTGTTTAAAAACCTGAGTGCCTACTGTAATTTCAGCCGCTGTCTTACTACTGTTTCGCTTGTTAATTATATTTTCCTTTTTGTCAACACAGTCATAATGAATTTTATCATAAAGCGCTTTCGTGTTATTCTGATGATTGTTAACATATTCCGTGAAAACTTGAGCGGGTATAAGTGACATCGGATCGCGAGAGTCTGTATTAGAGATTATTTCAAAAGGCGTGTGATTAGTATGAGAATGAATTGTGCTATTGTAAGCTATTATTGCTTATGTCATTAAGGTCGGTATATCAGATGTTTTAAAGATTCGTCTAAGTCAGTAGTTAAGTCTGAAGTTGAGGAAGGATTAGGTAAAAAATTTTATTCTTGGCGCAAAAATTCATCTATGTCAAGCTCTATGTCTCCGGCATTATTAAAGATAGATTGGGTTTCTATTGCGTTTAACTGAATTCTAGAAAGGGCATCTGCATTGGAATTTTGTTTTCCTTTTTTATATATAATTTGGTAATCGAACTCCTCAAGTTTGAGGCGACATTGGAGTTAGGTTCTTTCAGATTAAAAAGCCAAACGAGAGGGCGATGATTTGTGTATATAAAGAATTTTCTACCGTATAGATAAGGCCTAAAATACTTGCATGACCATATAATTCCGAGTAATTCACGCTCTATAGTTGAATATTTTTGTTCAGTATTGTTGAGGGTGCGTGATGCGTATGCGATTGGCGAATCGTCAGGCGGGGTTTCTTGTGACAGGACTACTCCTAATGCTACATTAGAGGCATCTGTTGTTAGAACGAAGGGTTTGTCAAATTCTGGATATTTTAAAATAGGGGCATTTATCCGCAAATCTTCTAAATGATTAAAAGCTTCAAAAAATTTCGGAGAGTGATCTACTTTACGGTTTTTCTTGACGCATTCAGTTAAGGGTTTACTAATTTTGGAGAAGTCTTTGATAAACTTACGGTAGTAACCGGCTAAACCTAAAAATTACTTAATTTCTTTTTGCGTACGGGGTATAGGAAAATCTTTAACTGCTTTAATTTTATCCGGATTGGGCTTAACTCCGTCAGTGGTAATTTGGTGTCCTAAATAAGCTACCTCTTTATGTAAAAATTCCGATTTGTCCAGTTGGACTTTAAAGTTTGATTCTCTAAGGCGTTGGAAAACTGATTTTAGTCTGTCTATATGTTCTTGTAAAGATGTCGAGAAAATTATAATGTCGTCGAGGTACACTAAACATGTTTCGTTTTGTAGACCGCGTAGGACATTATTTATAACCCTTTGGGGCCTAAAACGTGGTAAAAACGTGACCAAACTTTCTCCGACGCGACCGCGCGAGACACCCTCGACTTTCTCCGACGCTACGCCTCCGCCAAGCCCCCGTCCAATCAGAACGCGCCGACTGACTAGGGTCTGCGCTAGTCCGAGGGGTGCCGAAGATGTCCGAGGGGTACGACCCCAGCGCGAGGTCATTGTCAAACCGTCCGCCCGCGGCGAAGGTTCGCCCGACGTCCAGCCGCGACCTTCGGCCGGAAGCAGAGACATGTCTCGACATGAGACTCTCACCGAAGACCCCCCTGAACATGGATTCCCGCGCCTTAGTAAATGGAAGTTCATGCATGACGTCACACCCCCTTTACTCTCGACTCACCGCGGCCGACAGGATTCTGCTGACTCCACTCACTTTCTTTTTTCTTTTACCAGGCATAATCGAAAAATCGGCGGCACTTTCTAAGTGGTATCTGCATTCAGTCTTCGCATGTTTTGATACCTATATACGTTCCAGTAACCTAGCAAATAATTTCTAGATACTAACAAAATTTACAGCGCGAAAAATGCATCATATAAAAATAAAATATGTCGGAGCAAACGTTATTATTCGCTTGAAAACATTTTACTTTGCAGCGGCCAGCTGTCCTGATTGAATTTAGTTTCGAAGAAAGCAACATACCTATATCTCAAAAAAATTCAACCTACCTTGCCCTGGAAAAAGATTTTTAACGACTAAAGTGTCCAAAATATTTTAAACACCCTTCAAAAATACATTGATATGAAATTTGTATTGTATAAAATACTAGACTGTACACTTTTGAAAATAAAAACTAAGTGCCAAACCTTCTATTGTTTACGATATAACGCCCATGCTACTACAGTCGTTAATAGATAACTAATAAAAAAATGTAATAGATTACTAATAAAAAATATAGCAGACGTTCAGTGCCTCAACGGCTTAAAAAAAATCTGAGAAATTTCTATGTATATTAGCCAGGTGTTTTGTTGTTGCCCTAAGGCATACGTCTGAAAAGTTCAACCTATTTTGTGGCAGAATTTGGAATCTGATGATAAGTAAAAAACCAATATGCAATAAAATACAACAGTAGTATCAAAGCATGTGTATCCGAAAACGCCTTGAACCGCCGACGATCTGCGGGCGCAGCTTCCAGAGAACAATGGGTTCATTTCCCTCGAAATACCCAAAAATACAGACAACGCAGTTTTTTTATTTAACATTCACTTCCTCAATGGCTAAGAAAAATCTAAGAAATTTCCTTGTATTAGCCATGGGGCGTGTAAGATTATTGCCTTAGGGTAAAATCAGACGCAAAAACGTATCTACCAAGAAAGCCCAACCTACTTTGCCCTAAGAATACTGCGACGCGATGAAATTTGCTTAAAATGAGAAGGATAAATTTGTGAAATCAGCATACGTCCCTAAAAAGTTCAACCTAGTTTGCAATGGAAAACATTTTGGCGACTAAAGTATCCAAAATATTTTTAAAACACTCTTCCAAAATACTTTGATATGAAATTTTGTTGGCATAGACTGTACACTGTTGCAAGTAAAAACCAGGTAACAAACTTTCTATTGTTTACAAAATAATGCCGATGCTAGAGCCGTTAATAGATCACTACTAAAAAATATAGCACACAAACACAATGCAGTTTATTTAACGGTTAGTGTCTCAACGGGGTATAAAAATCTGACAAATTTCTATATATTAACCAGGTGTTTGTTCTTGCCCGACCCCTGTAAACCGATCTGTGGTACCAGGTTTTTGGAATGTGATAACAAAAAATGCCACGATGTAATAAAATACAATATAAGTACAAATAATTTTGAGAAGGCAGGTAAAGCGGGGCAGCACCCATCATAGCCTCTGACGTTAAGCAGTTGCAGTGCATTCTAAAAGTAACTCAGAAAAAACTACATAGTTTTACCCCATTTTATTTTTGAACTAGAACTAAAAAAACGCCAGCACCGATCTTATCGGGGTATTGACAACAGACTAGAGCTCCTACTTGATGAAATAATTTTTAAATAATAAAAAGGAGCGCGCATCCTTCAAAACATCTAACAGTATTTTGATATCGGTCATGGAATTGTTTGACATATAAAATCTATAATAGACTGAAAAATTATATATTATAGAGGTTCTAGTAAATATAGTATATTTTTGTCTAAAACCAGCCAGAAAGAAGCTATCTACAAGACTGAAAAATTTTAAAAAAATTTCCTCATAATTGGGTACCGCATAACCGTTTTCCCTGTGAAGTTTTAAGTTCATTTTAAATAAAAGTTGTAGTACCTACCTATGTTGAACGGAATATTATTTTTTTCCGTTAAAGAATATTTTTACATTAAATCTTTACAAGTTGTAGTTTTCTTGAAAATTCGATACTCTACCGGCTGTCTCATTTTTAAACCTCTGATTATCTTGTAAACCAACAGTTTCACAAATAAATGTTTAAAATAAAAAGTTTAAGTGTGCCGTGGGTCCGTTCAAATAATCGGGTAATAACCAAAAAAAACTATTAGGACCAATCGAAAAAAAGGCTGCGCAAACATATAAAATGCTACTCACTCTGTCCCTATAAATGCTGGTATAGTAAAGAAATCAGGTGACACCAAATGACAAAAGTAATTAGTTAACAACCTATGCCAATCAGGTATCACCGAACATCTTTAGATTGATCCAACAACCATCCAAATTCCGGAAAAAAACAACAACACCAGCCAATTAGAATTCCACACTGCCCTATAATTTTCATCCGAAAACACACAAAAACATCACTTTATCCCAAAAAACACACGATAAAACGGACTTTTACGCCTTATATTAAACAACAACTGATGGATTCCGACTGAGAAGGTAGGTATAGAGAGAAGCAAGGCGGCAGGAAAACAAAAACGTTATTGTATTACCAGAGTGCAGACTGCATCAGTTTGGTTTTAAACTGTAGATCTGAATAAGCCTAAGTTACAGTTTGGAAATAAAAAAATGGTCTTAATTTTTGATGAGATATCACCTCTGACCTCTTAGGAACAAAAAGTTTTCATTTATTTTTATTTATTTTGAATTTTGAATTTTTATAGTCTTAGGTGCTGTATATAAAAAATATTTCGTTGTGTTTTACCCGTAATGACTTAAGTATGGATGAAAGAGTGTCAATCCTGCCCCAAAATATTGATTAATCATAATTATTTTGATACTTGATATAATTCACAATTTGTTACTAGGCAGTTGCATTCTAAAAAAAAATTATTAACCAGAAAAACGGCAACATGACTGTTTACCCATTTTGAGAGTCTGTTTGTTAGCTTTTAGGGGTATTCCTCGTATGGAAATATTAGGAGGGCGATATTTTTAAAAATACTGTGATAAATCATGAAATTTTCTGTCAAGTGCCTAGCCCAATTTACAATAAAAAACTACCTGTTGGGTTTAATTTTGATAAAAAATTAAATTTAATGGAAACCAGTTGTCTTTTGGAAACAATTTCACATTTAGATCACAGTGAACCTACAAAAAAAAACACTTACTTTAGGAAATAATGATACAGATATTTTGGAAATATACAAGGCAAAAAAAGTAATGATGTAGCTGTTCCATTTATGTTACTCTAATCGTACAGATTACATGGGAAAGACGGATATATATGGGTTTTGGTTATTTAGAAAAGTTGTTCAATAGACTGAGATAACATAGGAAACGCTTTCCGCTACAACAGAATCTGATGAAAAGAAAAATTCCATCTGGGGTCAAGCTAGGGGGTAACTACATAACCAAAATAAAAAAAATGAACGTTATAAAATATAAAAAAATCATATTTTCAACGGATTTTTGTCCTCTGAAAATTGTTCTTGTCTAAATTCAGTTTCAATAAGTCACTAATTGGGATAATAGGAAAAAAATGTTTAAGAATCTCTTATAGAATTGTGCGATATAATTCTGAGACAACGATGCTGGCCGTTATTAGATTACTAATAAAAAATATAGCAGACAACGTAATTTATTTAACGTTCAGTGCCTCCACGTCTTTAACAAAATCTGAGAAATTTCTGTATATTAACCAGGTGTTTGTTGTTGCCTTAAGGCATACGTTTGGAAAGTTGAACCTATTTTGTAGTAGAATTTGGAATCTGATGATAAGTAAAAAAATCCATTAGGCAATAAAATACAACAGTGGTATCAAAGCATGTGTATCCGAAACAGCTTGAACCGCCGACGCTCGTGATCTGCTGACCCAGCAGGAATATTATCGAAGGGATATGTGCCAAGACTAGGGAATTATATTAAAAGTTCAGCCTACTTTGCCCTGAAAAATCGTATATTTTTTACTACTAATATATTGAAAATATTCTAAACAGATTTAAAAACTAGTTTAATGTCAATAAATCACGAATTTTTTGATAATTTAAGAACTATAGACTGAAAAAATTGTTGCTTAAACAACATTGAAACTACACTGATAAAAATATGCATCCATGGTTGAAACTACACTCTGTTGCCTTAAGGTATAAAATCAGACGCCAAACACATATCTCCCAAAAAGTTCAACCTACTTTGCCCTGAAAAAATCGAACAACAGAGGTATTCATCGCTGACAAAACCAATACCATTAAGGACAAGAACGCCGAGGAAACTACACTTATAAATGTTTAAAAAATGTCCACCGTGATCGCTCGACAAAAAATCGTGCAAAGTGGCTACGACAAAAGGATTGACCTTTGTCCTTTGGGACACGTGTGACCCGGTTGAAGTAGAATCTAAAAAAAACCTGTAAATCATACCTACAGTAGAATCTGCTAAAGTAAAAATCCAGGTGTCAAAAAATCACTTACATACAAGTCCGACAGTAAATCCTTCTTGTATTATTAGAGAATACGTCGACGTCACAGCATACCCGTCGATGGTACCCCTAGCGTGTCCGGCCAAAAATGCATTATGCTGGGCGTGAAATTTTATGATACACAAAATGATTGCAAAATAATTGTTCAGTATCCGTATTCAGCAAATAAAAAAGTTATAGATACCCCTCACTTGATGAAAAAGTATACAAAACTACACTGATAAAAATATGGATTTTTAGCTCTTGTAATCGCTCGATGACGATTGAAGCTACACTCATAAAAATATGCCTCTAGTATAATAAAACCGTGGGGTCAAGCTAGGGGGTAACTTCATAACCAAAATAATAAAAAAAATTAACGTCATAAAATATAAAAAAATCATATTTTCAACGGATTTTTGTCCTCTGAAAATTGTTCGTGTGTAAATTCAGTTTCAACAAGTCACTAATTGGGATAATAGGAAAAAAGAATCCCTTATAGAATTGTGAGATAGAATTCCGAGACAACGATGCTGAGAGTAAATATCATACAAAAATCTTGTGCGTTGACTTTCAACTCAATAATAATTAGGATTAATAATGACAATTTTCTCGATTATCTAGAATCATAAATATTGCGAGTGGCAATTCACAATTTTCTAGATATTATGTGAAGCCTTATTATTGCGTCGTAAGTTAGAGGATCAAAAAATATTGGCTTAAATTGTTTAGTAAATGTGATTAAAATATGTCTAGTTTATCAACAGTTAGTTTGTAACAGCTTATTATCTTGGAAGCGTAAACTCTTTGAATTTTTTAGATAAAAAGTTGTATTTTTATAATGTTCAGTTTGATTCTTTTTTTTAATCATGTTTGCATATTACCTACAAGGATTTACAACCTCAAAACATAGAAATAGCTCATTTTAAACCGATTTAATAAAAATTTCACCAAAAACAATACTTTCACTCATATAATACACTTATGATTAATAAAAAAAGGCACTATAGGTAGTAACACAGAAAATAAGTATATTTTCTGTGGTAGTAATAATGACATTTTCAAGGGAATTTTTATCGACTGTTTGACCATTTTGAGAGTCCGTTTGCTAGCTTTTATGGGTATTCCTTGATATTTTAGACGGATAAAAATGAATAACATTGGGTTTCCTAACTAAAATAAAAAACGCACAGTTGCCTTTACTTACGCGCCTATAATACGTATCGAAAAGTAGCCTAATTTACAAGTTAGGGAATCAAAAATTATCTATTGGCTTTTAATTTTGATGAGAAAATACGTCTAATTCGTAAGTCAAATAAATGGAACATCATGAAAGATATACGAATAATTGAACAAATGCTATCTTAGTTCTATAGGCAGGAAGGTACTACGGGTAGTACCTAATAGTTTTGGGATCAAAATACAACCTGTTAGCGTTTAAATTTGTTAAGAAAATACGTCTAATGAAATTGAAAGTAGTAACTAGATTTTTGGTTAACATTTCGTTAACGCGTTGATGAATGTTTGATGCTTAGACAAGGGAGGGGAGAGGACGCGTAACATGTATATACGGACAGTAGCAGAGAGTGTTCCCAAATACAACAATGCGACGGGTACTTTGGTTCCAAACGTCCTGTGTGACAGCAGGTTAGTTTTTGTGATTTTGTGCTCAAAACTTTTATAAATGGACTCAATTATCATTTACAGCTTATAGTAAGATTAAAAAATCCCGATTCCTTGGAGCAAGCTATGGCTTTCGTCCGAGAAGAGAAAAACTTTTTATATTACAAAAATCGTTCACAAATTCCACAAACTAAAATAGTTCCTAATTTTCAAACTTCACGACCTAACATGAGATTACAACCTTCTACAAGTACCCAATCTTATCCAAGACCACCAACGTACCAACCAACGACTTTTTCTAATTATCCCCGACCTAACGTACAACCTCAATTTCCACCAAAAAATATCCCTTCACCATCTTATAATAACCAATATAGAAATTTTAATTCCCCATCCACCATGCAAAGATTTCAAAATCCCAATTTTAGACCCCAGTATCAACCAAATCAATACCAATCAAATCAATATCAACCGAATCAATTTCAAAGATCCCCTCAGAATTTTCCAAAACCTTTCTCCAAAATTACTCGAATAACTAAAAACGAACCAATGGACACTACAACGGGAAATACAGTTTTACATCAAAATTTTATTGCTATAACCAGGTTATTGACCCCGTAGAGAGTACCGAAACAACCCTACAAATTGAACCTCAAATTCCTGACGGAAACTACTACGAAAATGACGAATTATCCCAATTTCTATATTACCCAGAACACCCGAATTTTGACGAATATACTGACTTTTCCCAACCCTCAGACAAACCAACTGAAAACGAAAATTTTCAGATAACTCCGAACCAAAACCCTACAACGTAATTTATCTAAATAATACCGACGAAATCACCTTACCTTATGTTTATCTCCCCGAACTAAACGCAAATTTGTTAATAGACACAGGTAGTTCAAGAAGTTTTATTAATCCCGAATTAGCTCATCAATACTTTACAGATTTTATTTTCGAAGAACCTTTTTGTGTAAAAACAGCCCACGCTAGATCCATACATAACGAAGCGATGGAAATTCCAGTTTTTCCCTCATTTCAAATGAATGGAAACCATAAATTGTATTTATTTGATTTTTCAAAAAATTATGCAGGATTATTTGGCACCGATTTCTTAAAACATAAAATTATGTCAAATATCGATTTACGTTGTGACTATCTAGTTACGCCTTATGTAGCTATTCCCTTAAATAACACTGAATATATCGTTTCAAATTTCATAAATGCAAATTTCACGACATTAGAAATAATTATACAGCCCCGAAGCGTACAAAAAATAAAAGTACCCGTACATAAAATTTCTGGCACTTGTATCTTACCTTACACAAATTTTGGAAAAGCAGAAATGCCTGAAGCAGTTTGCAATATTGTAGATTCATTCGCTACTACCTTTGTTACTAATATTTCTGAAAATCAAATCAAAATTAAATTTCTAAAACCCTTTGATATCGTACTAATTAATGAAGCTGAAATAATTTTTTTCGAAAAAATGGAAACTGACCAAGACCTAGACGACCACATTGACCAACTACAAAAACAGAATTTAAAAAATTTACGCTTAAGTCACTGTAATCAAGAAGAATATGACGCAATTAGAAAATTATGTTTCGAATACCGAGACATTTTTTATGTGGAAAATACTCCTTTGACTTTCACGAACCAAATAAAACACAAAATTAATTTGACAGACGAATCTCCCATTTTCACAAAAACATATCGATACCCCGAAATTCATAAACCAGAAGTTAAAACGCAAATTAGCAAAATGTTATCTAACGGCATAATCCAACATTCAAATTCCCAGTAGAGTAGCCCCATTTGGGTAGTACCAAAAAAATTGACGCATCAGGAAAACGAACATGGAGGATTGTGATTGACTATCGCAAACTTAATGACAGGACAATTGACGACAAATTTCCATTACCAAACATTTCGGACATTCTAGACAAACTCGGAAAAGCCCAATATTTCTCGACACTCGATTTGGCGAACGGCTTTCACCAAATAGAAATGTCACCGGACGACATCCCAAAAACAGCATTTTCTACAGACACCGGCCATTTTGAATTGAAAAGAATGCCATTTGGACTTAAAAACTCACCCTCTACGTTCCAAAGGGTTATAAATAATGTCCTACTCGGTCTACAAAACGAAACATGTTTAGTGTACCTCGACGACATTATAATTTTCTCGACATCTTTACAAGAACATATAGACAGACTAAAATCAGTTTTCCAATGCCTTAGAGAATCAAACTTTAAAGTCCAACTGGACAAATCGGAATTTTTACATAAAGAAGTAGCTTATTTAGGACACCAAATTACCAAATAGTAATGTCACCGGACGACATCCCAAAAACAGCATTTTCTACAGACACCGGCCATTTTGAATTGAAAAGAATGCCATTTGGACTTAAAAACTCACCCTCTACGTTCCAAAGGGTTATAAATAATGTCCTACTCGGTCTACAAAACGAAACATGTTTAGTGTACCTCGACGACATTATAATTTTCTCGACATCTTAACAAGAACATATAGACAGACTAAAATCAGTTTTCCAATGCCTTAGAGAATCAAACTTTAAAGTCCAACTGGACAAATCGGAATTTTTACATAAAGTAGTAGCTTATTTAGGACACCAAATTACCAAATAGAAATGTCACCGGACGCCATCCCAAAAACAGCATTTTCTACAGACACCGGCCATTTTGAATTCAAAAGAATGCCATTTGGACTTAAAAACTCACCCTCTACGTTTCAAAGGGTTATAAATAATGTCCTACGCGGTCTACAAAACGAAACATGTTTAGTGTACCTCGACGACATTATAATTTTCTCGACATCTTTACAAGAACATATAGACAGACTAAAATCAGTTTTCCAATCCCTTAGAGAATCAAACTTTAAAGTCCAACTGGACAAATCGGAATTTTTACATAAAGAAGTAGCTTATTTAGGACACCAAATTACCACTGACGGAGTTAAGCCCAATCCGGATAAAATTAAAGCAGTTAAAGATTTTCCTATACCCCATGCGCAAAAAGAAATTAAGTAATTTTTAGGTTTAGCCGGTTACTACCGTAAGTTTATCAAAGACTGAATGCCTCAAGAAAAACCGTAAAGTAGATCACTCTCCGAAATTTATCGAAGCTTTTAATCATTTAAAAGATTTGCTGACAAATGCCCCTATTTTAAAATATCCAGAATTTGACAAACCCTTTGTTCTAACAACAGATGCCTCTAATGTAGCATTAGGAGCAGTCCTGTCACAAGAAACCCCGCCTGACGATTCGCCAATCGCATACGCATCACGCACCCTCAACAATACTGAACAAAGATATTAAACTATATAGCGTGAATTACTCGGAATTATATGGTCATGCAAGTATTTTAGGCCTTATCTATACGGTAGAAAATTCTTTATATACACAAATCATCGCCCTCTCGTTTGGCTTTTTAATCTGAAAGAAACTAACTCCAAATTAGTCAGATGGCGCCTCAAACTTGAGGAGTTCGGTTACCAAATTATATATAAAAAAGGAAAACAAAATTCCAATGCAGATGCCCTTTCTATCTATCTTTAATAATGCCGGAGACATAGACCTTGACATAGATGAATTTTTGGCGCCAAGAATCAAAATTTTTACCTAATCCTTCCTCAACTTAACCTCAACCTTAATGACATACGCAATAATAGCTTACAATAGCACAATTCATTCTCATACTAATCACACGCCTTTTGAAATAATCTCAGGTCATACAGACTCTCGCGATCCGATGTCACTTATACCCGCTCAAGTTTTCACGGAATATGTTAACAATCATCAGAATAACATGAAAGCGCTTTATGATAACATTCATTCCGACTGTGTTGACAAAAAGGAAAATATAATTAACAAGCGAACAGTAGTAAGACAGCGGCTGAAATTACAGTAGGCACTCAGGTTTTTAAACAAGTCGATCCGAAGTCAGCGAAATTAAAATACAAATTTACAGGCCCCTATTTAGTTACGAAAATTATCGAAAACGGAAAAATTGAAATACAAAACCCAAAAACAAACAAGACGGAAATTACACACAAAAACGAGACTAAAATAAAACACGTTGTTACAGATGGACCTGGACCATCGACGCAACCGACACAAACTTCCATAACCTCAACTCCTATCCCGGACTCTTCCCATACAAGTTAGGAACGACACAAATTGTATCTAATCACTGGCCACTTGTTCAAGTATACGACTTAGCCCCAGTAGTTTTAAGATATCTACAAATCAAAAATCAAGTGTATAAGCTTAATAATGACATTAAAAGTAAAATTGGACACTATGGTGACGAATACAAAAATTCATTTTCATATTTGTTTGCATTAGAAAAGCAGATCAATTTACAAATAAATCAAATAAATCCTATTCAAAATGTAACTAGACAGAAAAGAGGCTTACTTAATCCTTTGGGATCTCTCATTAAATGCATTACAGGAAATTTAGATCAAGAAGATAGCCAAAGATATGACATGCAGATAAAAAACTTACAAGAAAATCAAAATAAATTAAAGGGTGTTGCTTTCAGTCAAATTACATTATTAAAATCTACCATTAAGAAATTTGAGGAAACAGTGACAAACATAACTCACAACCAAAAACAAATTGAATTTAAAATTAATCAAATAGGAGCAGCTCTTGAGAAATTCGCTCAAGCCCAACTAGATGACTTCAATTATTTTCAAATTCATATTTTGATTCATCAACTTACTAATATATACCAAAATATCTACAATATATTTGATAGAATGGAAGTAGCAGTTTCTTTTGCAAAAATGAATACTTTACATAACTCAATTATAAATCCTATGGACTTGTTATTAGAAATAAAAGAATCCGAAAAATATTTAAAGTTAGGCAAAGTAGGTACCTCTTTCACCAACTATTGATAATATTTTGAATTTCGAAAAATTTATTTAAATCAAAAGCTACTCAAAAGAGTTCAGTATCACATTTATTTTAGATATACCCTTGGTTGAATCAGAGTTATACCAATATTACAAAATCCTACCATTACCAATCCCAAAAAATAATGAATCCGATTTTTACTTTTGCCTACCTTATAAACCATTCCTTGCACTTAACAATGAAAAGTATGTTTCCATGGACAAAATCTGCAAGAAAATTGAAGAAACCAAGTACATTTGTGAAGAAGTTAGTCCTACGCATGTTAATGACGACGCCCCTTGCGAGGTGCAATTAATATCAATCAAAAATTTAACGAACTGTTCTCCCTTCAAGACTACTATCCAAAAAGTTCCGATAGCCAAAGTTGTCAAAAATAAATGGCTAATAACTGTTCCGAAAAAACTAATAGCTGTTAGTTCCTGTAAAAACTCAGTACCAAATAACACACCACTACAAGGAAGTTACTTAGTTGAACTGTTTTCCGATTGCACTTTAAAACTAAATTCGATAATATTACAAAGTTATAAAACTAGCAAACTACCCTTTATAAAAGTGTCTTTACCCTCTATAAACTTTTCGAGTAAAAACTTCACTAGCATCCCGAAGAAGATAGGTCTGCCAGAACTCAGCCTCAACAAAATCAACCTAGAAGAAACAGGAAGTATTCAAGACACCCTTGAAGAACATAAGAAGATTTTAGAAGACATGTCGTCACCACTTGAAACAAAAAAAATTAACATTTTTACAATTTTTATTTTCATTTTAATATTAATTGCTTTATTACTACTCTTGTGTGATGAAATGAAAAGCGGGACGTCTTTATACTAAGACAAACGTATATTGAATGCTTGAATGTCGACAACCTTCTTGTTACAAAAGTGATTGTTCTACTTAGTACTAACAATATTGCTTACTTGCTAAACACCAGTTACCTACCTAATTAAACCTATTGCGATATTCTATAATGTGGATAATATGGTATGCCGATTTAGCAGTATAGGCATTTCGTAAAGAGGGTGAATGTACTGGTCCCTTACACCTCCCCTTTTGAGAAAAATGGACTTCACTATGGCCACTTGTGAAGTGCATTTTTGTCAACCTCAAAACGAAATACCGATGAATATCTACTTAAATATCTAAAAAAATAATAATAATAATACAAATACCCATATATTAAAAATATAAAACGATAATTACTACACCCAAAAGGAAAACCAAATCTTAAATATACTAATGACAATGAAATGAAGTTAATGTAAACTTATAAACTAAGATACTTTCTTATTCGATTCTTGTGAACCATGTATTGATTGATTTTATCATTTCTTAATGTACAGTTGGGTCCTTCGACTGAAATAATGGGAAAAGGACCATCAAACCACGAATCCAGCTTGTGGCGATCTTCGTTTGTTACCAACACGAGGTCACCTGGATTCAGTATCATTTCTTTATTACATTTTTTATCTAATTGAATTTTTCGGTCTTTTTTTCTTTTTCGAGGTATTCCCTGGCTCTTTTTCGCGCTAATTGTAAACTGTAACGAACTTCTTTGTCGTAAGCATCTGTATTATATAGTGGGTCCACGAGGGATCCCGATAATGCGTCAGTTAAATTCGCTTTTTTCGCAAAGATAAGTTCGTATGGTGTATAAGAATGGTAAGTACTAGGAGTAGTATTATAGCAAAATGCGAAATACCTTGACCACGTATCCCAATCTGAATGCGTTTCGTTTATGTACATAATGACAAACTCGTTGAGAACACGGTGGTTGCGTTCACAACCCCCAATTGTTTGACTGTGATAAGCTGTTGAGAATTTATGCTGCGTATTTAGTAATTTGGCTAGGTTACTGAAAAGTTCGTTCTTATACTCTGTTCCCAAATCTGTCCTGATTTCCTTCATTGGGCCATATATGAGAACAAAATTTTCGAAAATAGCTTTAGCTACAGTAGAAGCTTCTTTATTTGGTATTGGCACAATAACTACATATTTAGTTAGTTCACATTGTAAGGTTACAGCGTATATATTTCCTTCATTGGATTTTTGAAATGGACCGATTATGTCGATGCATATGATGTCAAAAGCGGTTTGGGGGTAGGTGTAAGAGTTAACGGTTCTACGTGTTTAGAATGTACTTTGTTAATTTGACACTTGTGACATTTGTTTATGTATTTGGCGACATCACGTGACATGTGTTTCCATCTGTAAGATGCTTTCAATTTTTTTAACAGTCTTTTTTGTCCGCAATGAGCGCCTAACATGGGATCGTCGTGAAATTTCTCTATTAACTTGTCCTTGCCACTTCTATTTGTGATTAATTTTCGAGGGGTACAGAGTAATATCCTTTTTAAGTTTTTTAAAGTTCGTTGCCCTACTTGCTTAAATTCATTTACAGTGCACTGTGTAAATATATTGTCGTCTAATTGTAACTTTAATTCAGTACATTTTTCCTCATCAGCCAACTTTTCGAGCTTAGATAACAATTGTTCTAACACAATGTTACCATTGATAACCGGAAGTGTACTTTGAGCGCTCATTTTTTTCTTCCTACATATTATATTTGTTACTATATACGTGGGCATAACTTTAAATTTCAAAAGTGGTAATTTCAGTGTATTATAATTGTCTAGAGTTTCGAATACCTTTGGCTGAGGTAACATTTTTCGCGTTATTGTTTGTTTAGTCGGTTTGGTTTCATTAGCCTTTGCCATTGACCTAGTTATCGCGGATACCTGACACACATTTTCTTGTATTTCTTTTAGGTGTTGTATATCTATTCTTGAAAGGCGTCCGCGCCAACGTTATCTTTGCCTTTGATGTATTCTATTTCAAAGTCACTGTCCTCTAGATCTAATCGCATTCGGGTAAGTTTTGACGAGGGGTCCTTCATGGAAAATAAAATAGACTAATGGTCTGTGATCTGTTTTTACTAGAAATTTTTGTCCATACAAGTAACATCGGAAATATTTTATAGCACAATGAATCGCGGTTAGTTCTTTCAGTATGGTTGGTTTGTGCGATTCTCCTTTAGTACAACTACGTGAAGCATACGCTATGGGTAACTCTTGTCCATTGAACTTTTGAGAGAGTACCGCACCGCAAGCATCTTTGGACGCATCTGTGGTAAGGATAAATTGTTTTGAAAAATCTGGGTATTGTAATATGTGAGGACTTTTTAAGCTATTTTTTAGGACTTCAAACGAATGTTGGCATTCTCGTGACCAATTGAATTCAACGTTTTTGCGTACCAATTTATTTAAGGGTTGTGTTATAGTTGCGAAATTTGGTATAAACCTAAGATAAAAGTTGCAGAATGCAACAAACCGTTTGACCTCGTCCGGGGATTTCGGTATCGGGTATCTATTTATAATATCGAATTTAGAATCGTCTGGTAAAATGCCTTTGTCTGTAATTTTGTGATCAAGATAAGTAACTTCTTTTCTAAAAAAATTGCATTTTTCCGGATTTAGTTTCAAGTTACATTTCCTACATGTTTCAAATACTTTTCTTAAATTGCTTATATAGTGCTTTTCAGAACAACCAATCACTATTAAATCGTCCATATAGAGAAATGCTTTTTCCGGTGTAATACCTGCGAATGCTATAGACATCATTCGCTGAAAACTGTTTGGACTTACGGATAAGCCAAAGGGCAACCGCGTAAACCTAAAGGATCCCGAGTCTACACTAAACGAAGTTAGATCGCGAGATTCTTCGTCCAATGCTATTTGGTGAAAGCCCGATATTAAATCGATCACCGAGAACCACTTTGCTCTGCCAAGTTGATCCAAAATGTCGTCTATACGAGGGAGAGGGAATTTATCAGCAATAAGTTTTTTATTTAGTTGTCTGAAATCGACTACCAATCGCCACGCTTTTTGGCCATTAGTAGCTTTTTTCGGCACTAATAATACCGGACTATTGTAGTCCGAGATCGACGGTTCTATTATAGCGTTTGAGATCATTTTCTCGACTTGCTGATGAATTTAATCTTTCTGTACTTTTGGAGTTCTGCAATTTTTTATATATACAGGCTTATTATCTGAAAGTTTTAATTTTTGCGTATAGAAATTACAGTTATCTTATCACTTTTTAAGGCAAAAATATCAGAATATTCTTTACACAATTCTATGACACTTTGTTTTATAAAATTTGGCATATCGCAGTTTAGCTGATTTAGTAATTGTGAAGTGCGATCTTGCTTTTCAAGTTCCCTATCAAAAATATTAAATTGGTTTAGAGGCACTACTTCCACCTTGGAGACATTTATACTCACATTTTCGAATGTTGTGTTTATTATTCTAACCAGCGTTTTGTTTTGATATTACGGTTCTGGCTAAAAATGCGCCTGGGTGCACTTCTTTGTTTAGTACTAACGAGTCCTGTGCTATATTTTTTAAACTGGCTATTTCTCTAACAACTTCGCATCTGGCAGGGATGTGTATAACGTTTTCATCTGGGCTACTAAGAATAGGGATAACAACTTCGCTTTGTTTAGTTCTTAGTGTCAAGGTCCAGTCAAGATAATCTATAAGGGAATAATATTTTGTTAAAAAATCTCTGCCTAAAATTCCATCCACAGGTATGGGAAAATTACTGTCAACGATGTGAAATTGAAATAATTTACTGATTCACCGGTTTCTGTTGTCCCTAAAGCATTAGTGAGCTCATCTGTTACTCCTTTAATTTTGCTTGGATTAGTAATGTCGATTATTTGATTCAAATTAATATTTGTCCTTTTAAAAACGGAAATATCAGCTCCGGTATCTACTAAAAGCGTGTTTTTGGAATTCGTCATTTCAATATAAAATACTACACAATTCGAAAGATGTAAGTTTATTGTGTATATGTTTACATTTCCCCCAATCGAGCCTGTTGGGGGCTCGATTCGTTTCCCGAACTATTTTCAGTTTGACAGACTCGCACCGACCTATGATTACCACTCTGCTGTCTATAATTATTATTGCTGTAATTATTATAACTATTTCTACGACCGCGGTAACCTCTATTTGAGAATTGTCCCCTATTGTTCCCATTTGAGTAACCTCTACCTCTGCCGCGACCATAGCCACTGTTATTAAAGTTCCTATTTTGGCGAAAGTATAAGATATTAGAGCCACTATTTTGCGAATTGCTATTTACGAATTTTGCCATTAGACTTTGAACTGACGTAAAATTTCCGGCTTGGATTATAAGTCGTGTTTTTCATTGTTAGCTTGGTACTTAGCGCTCGTACTGTATTTTCAACCGCGTAATTTTCAGCTACGTCGCATGGTACGCCCTCTGAGATATACGCTTTCCGCAACTTATCCGCTAACATTTCCATTTCTGTAGCGTAACTTGACGCATCTTTGGCGTTTTGCTTGCAATTCAACAATTTCGCAGATAACAAATGTGAACTCTCACCTTTTATGCCACTCTTTAACTTGTTAACTATCGCATCGATTGTGTTTTCGTTGGTAATTAAATCGCGAGCTTTCCCGGTTAGACGTGTTTTTACGAAAGCAAGTGCGTTTGCAGCGTGATCATTCGAGTTATTTCTAAGTAATTGCAATGAGTCTAAAAAGGATCTTAGGTTATCAGGATTCCCGTCAAACTGAGTGGGCACTAGCTTGCTAGCCAAGTTAAAAAAATCCGCAGCGGTCATAGCCATGATTTCCTCAACTTAGGGTTCACTATCGTCTTCTATGATATCGTCCTCTAAAACAAGAGGATCTATACTTTCTATGCAAGAAATCGGTACTTTATAACGTACTCCTAGTGCTTGAAAGGAGCGGATAACTTTATCTCTGCTTCCCTGAAAAATTAGTTTGTATTTAGCTTTGGCTAGATTGTTTAGAGAATACCACGATTCCTTCAAAGTACCAGTAAAGTCATTAAACAATTTAACTAAGTTATGCCTGATCTCGTGCCTAACTTGATCGGTTTTTGGTATATTCTTTTTGATGGCTCTTTTCGACTGACTAATAATTTCTTGTTTGATCTGTAATATCGACAGATTAAGTTTTTCAAAATCACCTTGCATTAGGTCCCTAGGTTCATGATAAGGACAACCAGTACCAAACGAATAAAAACAAAGTGCTACCTATACTTAATTAGACATTGGACATTACCAAGACTTACTCTAGCAGTTTACACAACAAAAACTCAGACTCGTCGGATGCACTTTGCGCGCACTATTTTAACTCTCACGGCACTACCCTTCCGTGCCTTCTGACTCTTCTTAACCGATACACACCCGATAATTGTTTACAGCTTTAAGCACACTACTAGAAGAACACTGCGAAGAACACTCTCGCGTCGCGAGCGGGGCTGTTATCCACTGAGGGCTCCAGCGCCCCGGGATACTGCATATTATGCGTGCTTTATGCCCCTTTTATACAGCGCTTACACTTGCGGCCAAGTTGCGACGCATTCGCTTCTTCAGGCCTCTTTCGTAAACTTGGAATATCCTTAACGTCAAGTAGATTGCCAACAGCAACAGTATGAGATACAGTACAACTTTAACGTCTTTTGTGACATTATACTCGTCCTGTTGTACTATAAAGTTTGAGTTCACCAATCCATTTTCTTCGATTTGTTGACTTTTGGAGCAGGATTTCCCCATTGCTTGCACCTATTTCACTACTTCACTAAACTTAAGTACCTTTGGCAGGGTCGCCATGTAATGAAATGAAAAGCGGGACGTCTTTATACTAAGACAAACGTATATTGAATGCTTGAATGTCGAAAACCTTCGTGTGAAAAGTGATTGTTCTACTTAGTACTAACAATATTGCTTACTTGCTAAACACCAGTTACCTACCTAATTAAACCTATTGCGATATTCTATAATGTGGATAATATTGTATGCCGATTTAGCAGTATAGGCATTTCGTAAAGAGGGTCAAGAGGGTGAATGCACTGGTCCCTTACACTTGCTCAAATTAAACAAAAAAATTTTTCAAAAATTTTCTCTTAACCCAAAACAAAAAGAAACACGAGAAGAAATCATCATTTAATTTTTGGGAACCACATCCTAAAGAATATGCTTCTCAGTAGGGCCGGAGGAGTTACATGAACACATATGCCAGGTTTCTGGAAAGAAGACGCTACATGCTGAGAAGACAATTTTAATATTATAAATACTAAAACATGTACCATTGTAGTCAGTCTCTCTTGTAACTTTTGCCAATAAACATCTTTTTAAAAACAAATTTGTTACGCTCGCCCACGTAACTCTTTACTTCGGTAAAAAAAAAATAATTTCCTATCTAATAATTTTTTTTTAATTTATAATTTCTCCAAAAAAACATTCGGAATTTCTAAAAAAAAACTAATTATGACCGGTGAAATGTGTTGCAGCCAAATGTGCGGCACGGTGGTAAGTTGTAAACTGGCCGTGTTTGACTGAAAAAATACAAATTTTTCCGCAACAAGAGCAGAATTTCAGCGGTGGTTCTCGACACGCCCCTCTTTGATGTCCGGGTTGTCCAGCACTTGCTACCAGGGGATGGGATATGTCCATAATCCGGCGGGGCCGGCTTGGAAGTCGCTGTCGTCGGTGATGGTACTTCGGGGCTCGGTGGAGTTGGTTCGGGGCTCGGTAGAGTTGGTTCGGGGCTCGGTAGTGACCAGTGCTTATCAAAAAGGTCCAAGAGGTCCTGACTACTTATTTCACTCATTGCAGTTTGGTACGGCTCTGTAACATAAATATTATTTAATACATAATGGTGACTGTTAACCCTTTGCGGGTTTCGGGCTGGGGTAAAACACGGGGAAGGTTGTTGGCTACTTTTAAGTTGCTGGCAGCATTGACAACTATGCACATATCTGGCAATGTCTCGGAACATACCTGGCCAGTAGTAGCGTAGTGCCATTTTGGCTGTAGTTTTTGCAATTCCCAAATGATTTACGGTTAGGTTGTCATGGTTCTCCCGCAGCACTCGTGCTCTGGCGGGTTTTGGACCACACAACTTCCACGGGTCGGACATTTCGTCGTTAATGCGATCAGTATTGTCCCAAATGCGTCGGTATAGAGTATTATTTCGGATATGATACTCTGGGTAACATTCGGGATTTTTTAGCGCCTCCTCCATTCTCCTTGTATACCAGGAACAGGTTTCGGTACCTCCCAGCATACATAATGGTGAGACCTCTTTCTCGGTCCCCTCCCTAGCGGTTTCTAGAGACGGTTCTTGAGTTAGAGCGTTGACAACACGGTTGGGAACTCTGTTTCGGTACAGGCAGTTCCTGTGGTTATCAGACGGCTTTAAGATCAACATTTTTTCTGTTTTTGGAAGTGCTTTTATTGTCGGTGTACGGGGACGGTAGAGTGGTTTGACGGGTACGGTAGCTGTTAGTGGAGTTCGGTCTCCTACTACCAGTGGCGTATGCTGCGCGATTTGACTTACAAAATTTGCGGTGGGCTCGGTGGTCGGTCTAGGAAGGAGTTTATTTCGAAAAGATACGTTACTGGTTTTTAGATCGATGTGAAAATCGTATTTGGATAGCAAGTCCATTCCTAGAATTAAATCAGTTGCCAAATTTGGAAAATACGCAATAGATTCGGTAATAAACATGTGTCCAGTCTTGACAGTAATAGGGTACGCGGAATCTAGGCGAATCAGTGAACTATCGGCCTGAATAGCGGAAACGGGGGGAATTGGGTCTACTGGAATTTTGTTAGTTTGACATACGGTCAAAATTCTATCACCAAAATAAGAAATTTCGGATCCGGGGTCGGCTAGAGCGGTGTAAGGTTGTCCTAGAATTGTGACTAAGATAAAAGGACGTTTACTTTTAATTGTCGGAGCGGGGGGTGGTGTCTGCAGCGCCGCAGCAGGCTCCGCTACTGAGCGACGCGGCCTTCGTTTCCCGGACATCGGAAATCACGGGAGAGAACTCGTTCTGTGCCACAACGAGAACAAAATTTTTTTGGGGTTTCGGTACAAGCATTTCGGTAGTGACCCGCTTTGCCACAACGCCAACAAGTGACTACATAGCTCTGATTTGCACGAGATGGTCCTGGTTGCTCAAAAGCAATATGATTATTACTGGAGCGGTTTTCGGTTCGGTCGGGGCGAGAAATATGATTTCCTGAAGGTTGGTTGGTAGTACTAAACAAAGTCTGTTGGTTAGGGGGCCTAAATTGCGAATTAAAATTCCTAGAAGTGACAGGTGCGATTTTCTGTGGCAGCCGGTGCCTGTCATTTACGGTGGAAGATGTTATCAGTTTATTTTGATTAAGTTTTATTTCTTTTAAAAGTGTTTCACACTCTCGGGCGGCAGTAATAAAAGAACTAACATCAGAAAAATCATTTTTTCGGATTTGTTGTCGAAATTCTGGTAAGAGATTACGGTATAACCAGGAGAGCTGTTGTTCAGGGGACAACTTCCCGTGACGTCTTATTAAGGTATGTATATCGGTTATATAAGTGGAAACGGATTCATGTGAACGGTGAAGGCGACGACTTATTTCGGATTCTAGATCTACCTCATAGTTAAGGCTCAATGTACAGCACGTATGTGGTGATTCAACATTTTGACCCATAAAATGGCTTTTTTCGATCTGTAGCGAGTAACACGCAAAATTTTAAATTTTTGTCAATACAAATTTTAATCTAAGTAATTACTCACATTCTGAGACAAAAATTATTTAAAACTATTTATACAATGGCCGTTATTAGGCTTTTTGCGCAAATGCTAATAACGGCCATTGTGATAAAGATTTTTTAATAATTTTTGTCACAAAATGTGAGTAATTACTTAGATTAAAATTTGTATTGACAAAAATTTAAAATTTTGCGTGCTACTCGCTACAGATCGAAAAAAGCCATTTTATGGGTCAAAATGTTGAATCACCACGCACGTGCTGTACATTGAGTCTTAATGGGAAAATAAAAAATACGAAAATCGGAGCAAAATTCTTGTTAATTTTTCCAAAATATTCGGTTATTTCGGAACCATAACGCGGCTGAATCTCGAAGAAGTTGGGGTAAACGCGGAAGCAATCTATTAGGATCGATATTTTCGGATATACAGCGTTCATCTAGTTGTTCTAGAAATGCTACGGGGTCGCTATTTCCATTAAAATTAATATTCCACCTATGAACTTTAAGGGCAGTATCGGAAAATGTCTGAACCAAATTTTCATTAGTAAAGTTTTTACTCTCAAAATTTAAAGTTGGTCGGGTATGACAACTCGTAACTGTTATAGGTGGAATATATAAGCTACTAGTTGCTGTAGCCGTAGCGGGACTAGTGGTGGTCGGTATCGCCGGGAAAGTAAACGGAAAATTCATAGAAAAGGGTTGTGGAGTCGCACGTCCTTCGCGTATAAATTGAATTAACCTCCTACGCTTCTCATCAACCGTTCCGGTAGTACTAAGTTTAAACTTATCTAATTCGGCGTTTAGCTCATCTTTACGTAAGCAATATACCCAACCTACGCGAGTATCTCCGTCGGGTCCGGTATTAATATTTACTGAAAGTGAAGTCGTACTCGGGGTGTCAGCATTGGTAGTGGCAATACTATCTTTATTGTTATCGTTACTCATGATTACGTAACGAAGAAAATTACCGGGAACTGCTGTGTATACTTAAGGTCACAAAAAAAAGTTTTCGGTCGGTAAATGCAAAGTGCAGTGACAGACCTTTTTTGTTTCAGAATATGAATATCCTGCGTGACACTTATTCGTGAAATCCTATTTACTATCAGCGAGATTTAAATTCAAAAGAAAAATTAAATTTAAATAAGTTCCTCAAAGTTTTTGCTGCGGATTCCAATAAATGCTTTTTTTTTCTTAATAAATCGGGTCTTGCGGCGAACGGTTTTTTTCTGATTAACGTTTTTTATTTCCGTTGGTTCAACGTTAGTTCGGATAAAAAAAATAATTCGTCGTTGATATTTGCTTGCTATGTACAAAAAAAAACAAGATAACGAAGATAACGAAAAAGGTAGCGACGCAAAAGAATGTTCACAGGTATATAATATATTATATACGGTTTGAACGACGGTATTTTTTTTCGGCAGACTTCGGAATATTGTTTTATTTTACTCCATGTCCTCCCAAGAACAAACAAAATAGCTAAGTTCCCTGTTCGGGTACGCCACTTTTGTAACGTATTCGCGGCAACGGTAAGTATATTCTGTGAGACGGTACTAGGCGTAAGAAATGCGACGGAGACAACTAAATTATCTGCCTAGTATAGAAACGGTGGTCTAGCAACACGGCGCGTAATAATTATGAGCTGATGGAAAATGAGAGAAAATCGGAAAATTTTGAAATCTACGGTTATAGGTGATAAGCAAGAAACTATCTCCGTATCAAACAATGTGGCACATAACACTTTACTATAGGCCTTTAGGTGACGGCGGCAGATTTTAGAAAAGAAAATTAGATAAAACGTATTCAGTGCCCCTCTGACAAGCGCGGTTTATTATTTCTTTAATTCCCAGTATTTCTAGAAGGACCTGGCCTCTTGTCTAGCGGTACCAAAAATTGGCACTCAATGAGCAATGGCCGGCAGCTAGACCTGAGATCAAGTGGAAAAATAGCCTGTAGTCGACTTCTCAGGTTACGTAACGGCCCGGCCGCTTGCCTGGCAGTACAAGTACTCTACAATAGCAATGGCCAGCAACGAATACTTATATACACCTGGAATTAGTCGGAGAAATAGTTTAGTTTGACTTCTGGCTTTGTAGAGTTCCTGGCCACTTGTCTAGCAGTACCAAAAATTCTCTCTCAACGGGCAATGGCCGGCAGTTACACCTGACGTCAAGTACAAACTATTTATCTGTTGATCTCGGGTTTTGCCTGGCAGTACAAGTACTCTACAATAGCAAGGGCCGGCAGTTAAACCTGATATCACCTTTTTATAAATAATAATGTTCAGTCAAAAGAAAATACCTGGGGTACTATAGCAAAATGAAATGGTTATCATACAAGAGTTTCTTACCTATAGATACTGTTAAATCGGCGGTCGATCAAAATCTGATAAATTCGTATTTTTCGGTTCTCCTTTTATACCCGAGTCCGGCCGGGCTGGTGGGGTCACAAAAAAGAGCTCGGTTGCTATGCCGGCATCGAGGCTTGGTGCGGTGCGAAATACATATAAAAACTAGAAAAATCTCATACACCAATAGCCGGCGATGCGACGCAGCTTCCGGTAATAAGACTAAATAGTATGAGTAGATTGAATCGGTTTTTCAAAAAGAAACGCGTCTCTAGCCCTAAAAATAATGATTATTTCCTACTAAATATAGTTTACAAAAGTATTGCCCGCCTATAATCAATAGCGACTTTTAAAACACGGTATGTAAAATACGAAAATACGGAAAATAAGATTTTGTTCAAATTAAAATATATTACTTGCTTTTTATGCATTTATCTAGCCGGTGAAAATAATAAAAACTACTCGGCGCGGTGCGGTCGGCAGAAAAAATTAAAAATACGTTCCTTTCTAGTAAAAAAAAATAACGAACTTCGTTACAATGTTCAATTTTCTCTTTCACGCCATTAAGCTAAAAATTGTGGCTACAAGGCCGTTTTGCGTCGATTGTCTTTGTTTTAACTTAAAAAATTAGGACAAATAGTATATTTTACCTGGATTTTCGCTGACAGCCTATACTGAGAAAAACGGTGACGGTCCTTTTGGCTTTAGTATGCTTTTGCCACAACCTGTATTAAATCTGTCACGTGATGAAATTAGGTATTTTTGGCTTTGGTATTTGAATCACTCTGTACCTTTATTATTGTACTTAATTCTGAAATTAGGCCTTTTTGGCCGCATTTTGTCCACCAAATCTGACCTATTAAAGTTCTTTTGGCTTTGGTCACACCCATGAATTCTGGTATTAGTTGTGTCACGTGATGAAATTAAATGTTTTGAAAAAATCTGTGACGATCAATTATTAAGGTCCTTTTGGCTTTAGTTTCCGATTAACCGTGTATTTTACTTCTTCTTAATAATAATTATGATACACCACGTGACGAAATTAGGAATTGTTGGCTTTTGTCACAGCCTGTACATGATTTTTTTTGACATATCAACTGTTTTGTCCGACTTGTATATATTTTTGTTGTCCATCCCTGTACGAGAAAAATCTGTGATGCAATTAGGCCTTTTTGGCTTTGTTTTTCGCCACACCTCGTACCTAAATGAATTTTGGGGCACCCGGTATTCTTTGTTCTACGAGATCTCTGAAACTATTAAGGCCGAGTCGAGCGTCATAGGTCAGAGCGCTACGATTGGCTGCCAGGAAAGGGGGCGGGGCCTAGGAGGAAAGTGGAGGGGGTGCTCCCAACCGTCCCATTACCTAGTACAGTCGGTAATGCAGATTCCATACTTAACCACCAAGAGGGAGATAGGTATATAATTACATAAGTTAGAAAAAGATAGCGATGTCTGGCTCGAAGTCTGCCTCAAGTGCCCTATTACCTACTTTGATGTTTGTATAAATAGGCTGTTTACGAAAAGATCGTCACTTACTTGTCAACAGTTGCCGAAGTTGTTTCGACCAGTCTCTGCCATCTGTTTTACAACAAGTGCATTTTACGGTACCAGTACCAGTGAATTTTTGAACAATTGTGTTTTGTGTGTGGGTCAACGCCTAGGAATTTACGAAAAAAAAAGTAAGTTTAATATTTTAAGTGAAAACGTGGGCGTTATACAGAGTGAGTGAAAAAAATGGATAGTGCCATCGAATTGGCCATAGTTGATAACCATCACTTTGTATGTATTTCAGAAAAAATATAAGCTACTTTTCGTATTTTTGTGTTTTCATCGGATGATACGTGGAGCGAAAACCTAAAATAATGTTTCTTTTCTAGTTTTACGCACACTACTAGCCCAAAGAAGCGTATATTTCCAGTTGATTTTAACCATCGCCAATAAGAGGTAATTTTTTCCCAATTTTTGCTGATTGAACATTCTTTTAAAAATTCACTTTTTTTATAGAGATAGATAAGTTCGAGGCTATACAAGAATTCGTTCAGAGGGTTAGGTGTTATAACATGGTGGGACGCCGCCTTAATTTTAAAATTAGGGCCATTCCACAGGACGTTGACGCCAGGGTTATCTGTGACGCCAGTGACTGGGCCAAAACGGCGATTAAGGACGCGATCCTGCACGCCTCGTAGGACCTGTTACCCACGGAGAGGGTCGCGTTCACCTTTAGTAGCCCGGCCTTCTAGAAAACAGAGGGCTGGTTATCTTTTAGGGAGGCATCGAAGGTAATAAATTTTCATAATTTTACTTATAATAATAATAAGTTTGATCGTAAATTACTAAGGTCACGGTGGAAGACGTGTGGCGCGTACTCTCGAGCTGTCTAGCATTTTACAGAGCAACGGGGAGGCTCTGGATACCAACACCTTTGTTTTAGGCGTTACCTCCGTCCAGCTGCCCACTGGAAAAGGCCGAGGAGCGAAGTATAACAACTTTCCGGAAGAATGCGCCAAAAGACGGGGTACAATTACCATCAACAACAAGGACTTAACCACCAAGAGAGAGATAGGTATATAATTACATGAGTTAGAAAAAGATAGCGATGTCTGGCTCGCAGTCTGCCTAAAGTGCCCTATTACCTACTCATCAACTAGATAACACCAATGGTTTTCCCGTTATTATTTCAATATATTGCGCAATTTGTTATTTTATTAGCAAGTAACGGAGAATTCCAGTAAAAACAACGTTCGTTCGTTTGATAAGAAATTTCTGTTATGCATACAAGATAACACCAACGGTTTTTCTGTTATTATTATTTCAATATGTTGCGCAATATTTTATTTTAGTAGCAAGTGACGGAGAATTCCAGTAAAAACAACGGTCGTCCGTTTGATAAGAAATTTCTGTTATGAATTTTATAGATAGATAAGGTTAAAGGTCAGTAACAAAATAAAGACGTTGGATAAATTTAATTTTTCATCTAAGTAATTAATGTAACCGTTTTCGTTCAGATTTAATACATGTCACCAGATCACGTGATCAAATTATTAAGGCCCTTTTGAATTTTTGTCACGTCTTGACGTCAGAGCGTTGCGATAAGAATGTTAAGTCAGAGACCATGTGCCTAGGCGCGCGTCGATCGTGGGTTAGAGCGTTGTGATTGGCCAGTTATTAGTCACGTAATCAAATTATTAAGACCCTTCTGGCATTGATTTTTGTCACCCCTGTACACTGTATTTATATTTTTTAGTTCTGTGACGTCACAGCGATTCTAGTTTACACCATTTTAAGGAAATGTTTCCGAGTGCGTCGATAGCCTAGTTGGTTGGGGCCATGGACGGTCGTAGGTTCGAACCCCGACGAGGATTTTTTATTTTTCAGAATTTTGAACTTGGCGCCAGGAAATGGCAACGTCGCATCCCAGGAAAGATTCGAGGATCCGGCAACGCCGCGACAAGCGAGAGATAAAAAGTAGAGATAAGGACGTGACGTCAGAGACCAAGTGATGGAATTCAGCGCTCACAATTGGTCGGCGAGGTCATGGGGCGGGGCTTAGGATTATCATGGCGTCGAAAGCGATAAGAACTAAAATGGCGTCGAAATTAGCGATAAGAATTAAAATGGCGTGGAAATTTGGCGCTCCCAATGGGCACATTTCACGTTTTTTTCTGATAAGCTCAGATGACAGCTTTGACTAAAATATACTTATGGTTTTTTTTTTCAGTTCTTTTTGAAGGCCCGTTTGGCCGAAAACAAGTAAATCTATTAAATTTTTTAGCCCGACCTTATGAAACTGATTGGTAAAGGGTCCAGCTGACGTCAGCAGGACCCCGATTTTCAAATTTCAATTCTAATTTTTGGCCTAGTTAAAGATAATAAAAACAAACGGGTGGACTTTTTGGGACTTTGAAACATAATACATAAAGTAAACGCAAAGAAAACAAAAAATTTTTTTTATGAAATGACCCCATTGGTCGGCGAGGCCATGGGGGCCGGGCTTAGAATTATCATGGCGTCGAAAGTAGCGATAAGAATTAAAATGGCATCGAAATTCGGTTCTCCCAATTGGTCGGAGAGGTCATGGGGCGGGGCTTAGGAGGGGTGGGGCCTAATGACGTCACGAAAGGGGCAGGGGTCTAACTGATAACACGTGACCTCTGACCCTCAACTGATAACCTCTGACCCCAACTGATAACACTTGACCTCTAACTGATAACCCCTGACCCCTGGCTGTCTGGCCCAAGTGGCGCCTCACCTACTATTGGTACCTACTTTTTAAACATTTCAGGCAACAAGCTTTTTGAAAACAAATAATTCGACATACAATAATAAATAATTTTTAATGATAAAATTACTAAGTAAGTTTATTAAAATCTTATTTCATTAGTTTTATTATATGGCTTAAATAAAAGCTTGTTTTTAAAAACGTTTTTATTAATTATTTTATTTTGTGCTTTTTGTTTAGTACCTATTTCTCAATCTACACCCTGTCATTTGATACCCATGTCACAATGGTGGTAAATAAATTTAGTCCGCCATATTGAAATTAGAACGACGTCACTCACCTTATCGTTTTCTACTCGTCAAATCTTTTCATTTGATATCCATATCAAGGGAGTTGTAATGAAAAAGGGTAATCCGCCATCTTGGAGTAGCGGCTATTTTGAACAAATTACAATATTGAGTATTCTCTACTATGTTAACCACCACCAAAAGTGTGTACAAAATTTCGGCTCAATCGGTTGGGTGGAACTGGTTTAAAATTCAGTTGGAAGATTTGACCCGCACTAACAAAAGTGAAGTTAAATAAAAGCTTATAAAATAAAAATTTCATTTCGACAGGACACTAAATCTAAGTGATTGTGTATAACATTGAATTGTTTTTATACAGGGTGAATCAGAATAAACTATACCTTTTTAAGGCTTCGTAGAAGTTACAGGGTGTTAAAGTTGGAAAAAAAAATGTTGACTTTATTGAATATTTACCAAACTAGTTGAGATATTTAAGTCATATTTGGTATACGTAATAAAGGCATGGGTTAGCATAAAACCTGTTAATATCGAACATCTTGAACAACCAGTGGCGGAGAAGTTGGTAATTGGTAACATTATTTTTAGAAAAAAATGAATCACTTTGTAAAATAAAAGGTATTGAATGATTTATGTAGATTTTAATTGCAGAAAAAAATGCCCTATTGGTATTTGTTTGCTTGTGTTATAGTTTTTTGACAAATTTCATTTTTTTGTATTATTTCGGGGTATTTCTGAAAAATTATCTAAAAAATTTGCTCCATAAGTAGCACTTAAAGTAGAGTGTTTGCTACTTTAAATAAAGTAACTTTTCCAATAAACTTACCTATTTAAGGCTATACTCATTTTTATCAGATTCGTCTTTTCCATGACCTACTACGATCAAAATTATACCCCCAAAAACTGCAAAAGTTCATTAGGCATTTCTTTACGAAAAAAATGAATAGCACAGTCGTATTGCCCATACCCGCAAACCACACATACCGTGTTTCACGGTCATAGCTTATACAGGGCGTTCAGAAAATAGCTTCAAACATGGCAAAAATGCGGTTTTTCGAAGTACCCTGTACAGACACCGAGAGATATTTAAAATTATTCAATATTAAAAACTAACAAGTTTTGTGGGGTTTGCGGGTATGGTCAATACGACTGTGATATTCATTTTTTTCCTAAAAAATGCCTAATGGACTTTTGCAGTTTTTGGGGGTATAATTTTGATCGTAGTAGGTCATGGAAAAGACGAATCTGAAAAAAATTAGTGTCAAAATGTAGATCATTCGGAGGAGTATATTTTAAAAAAAAGTTTTTGAAAATCGGTCAACCCGTAAAAAAATAATGAATTGTCTCGAGTTGAAGTGAAACACACTGTATATACAGGGTTAGTCTGAAATAACTGGCATTCTGAACCACTTTTTTTAATAATTTTTTTCCTAGCGCCGAGATTTTTCTATAATTCATCCCCTCAAAATCCCCCCTCTATGAAAACACGGCACTGGCGCCCTGCCAACAACCGAGTAGAAAATGGTAAATCATCAACTAGTATAGTTTTTTGAGACCGAATTTACGCTATTCTATCCGCTGTGTATGAAATAAATGTTGGTAAATTTAAAAAAAAATAGAGAAACATTTCGGCGATAGGAAAAAAATTATTAAGAAAAGTTGTTCAGAATGACCATCTCTCTTACGAAAAAGGATGCCAGTTATTTCAGACTCACCCTATATATATATATATATTTGCATTTTTCAGCATGGCTTAAGAATGGGCAGAAGGCAGGGATGGAGGGGCGGCATAAGAAGAGGAAGGGGACTAGGAAGAGCTCAATACCTCGAACGAGAGCTGGCCAACCGAAGCCAAGACGCCCGACAAGAGCCAGCTGCCCAAGACCAACGAGAGCCAGCCACCCAGGACCAACGAAAAGAGCCAGCTACCCACAACCTCCGACAAGAGCCAGCCGCCCAGGATCCCCCAGAGAGGGATATAGATATTATAGACGAAGAGGATATAATGCTTCTAGGGCTCCAAATTTAAATTTGGTCCCCTAGAAGCATTCTGTCTTGTTCACCAATAAAAAAATTGAGAGAATTTAGTGTTTTATTTGCATTTTCCCAGGTATATATTTTTACACAAAAGGAACCTGCCATTATTTAGATTATTAAATATTTTGAACAAATCGCACACCTTCAATTTTCAATATTCGTTTGTGATAAACTTAGAAATATTTCTATCTACATCTACAGTGTGTATGGACAGAAGCATGAGTGTGTCAATGTCAGAAATTATTAATATGGTAGTGAAAAAATAGATTCACCCTGTGATCGTAAACAGTAAATTAAAGTAAATATATGTATAGATCAAACCACCTAACTTTAAAACCAAAAATAAACAAACACTTTAATTATATGGAAAGTAATATATTTACATATTACAAATTATAATTTTCAGAAACAAATAATCAAAGAAAACTATAAAAAGTAATGTATTTACAAGTCACAAATTACATGTTACACAAACAAATGAATGAAACAATAATTTAGTTTAAATCTATAGGATCTACCAAAAAAGAAGGCGAAGCCATTATCCATAGGTTCTTGAAGCCAAAATATGATAATTTAACCACACTTACCGATATTTAAAAATGATTCCCTTAAAAGATAAAGTGGGCAGACACGTTATTTTATCCCCCTCCCCCTGTACACCTTTTTCGTAGGTACGTCTATGGAATCAGCGAAACATTATGTGATGTAAAACTTTAAGGAATTCTAAAGGAAATGAAAATAGGAAAAACGGCTAATAGTGGAGTCAACGTAGACGAAAAATGGTGTTAATTAGGAATTAATTAGGGAAGTCATGGATTTGAATAAAACCTTTTGAAACACTTTCAAACATACTTTTATTTAAAAGTCCGCAGTTTGAAAAAGAGCGCTATTTAAAAAAAAAACTAAAAAAATCGATTTTTCACCGAAATTTCTCAAAAATCGTCTACAATTAATTGTAGAATCATTATTTTTCAATGAAAATGTATACTTTTATGTTTTTGAAATGCCGATTATGAATATGAAGTAAAAAAATGAAAAACAAACTGACGCCTAGTAAAAATGAAGTTGAATGCAAGGATAATCGAATTTTCTTCATAATCATCATAATCTCATTTCAATACGACAGGTAAGGTAAGTAAATTAGAGATACGTTTAACCGAAGAAAAAGTGAAAATCTAGCTATTTACGAAAAGCTCAAGCAGATTTTTATTTATTTCATGGCATGCTTGACCACGGAAATCTTTGAAAACAAATACCTACCTTCTTCTTTCAAATAACATGTATAATTATTATTCTTTTGGCGATAACTCCGAAACTAATGAAGATATCGAATTACCAAAGTATTTTTTGTTGTAAATGTAATCTACTTTTCGATTATAACAGAATAAATATGTCAGTGAATTTAAAATTTCGGAGAAAATTGTAATAAAAGGGAAATTTTTCGAATTGCGCCCTCTAGCAGTGACCACGAAATTCGAAATGATCTTACTAGATCTTACTGATAGAAGAAGGAAATATCTCTTGCAACAAGCCCAAATTCAACCAATTCGGTTAAACCAAACCGGAGTTAGCAGCATTTTTTCAAGTCAAGGTTTATCCGCCCGTCCCACCTCTATTTGAAGAGCAAGCGCAAAAAATCCTTAACGGAAATTGTTCAGAATTTAAATATTTATTAGTTATTTTTTTGAGAAAACTCATTTTTCAAATAAACTGTTGCGAATACGCCCCCTAGCGGCCGCCCTACAAACTTAAAAATAATTTCCAGCGATTTTTCGTGACCATATTACTTACGAAGATTTTTTCCAAAGCTTCAGGACTATTAATTCCTGAGATATGGAACCTCTTCACCCTTAATGAAACACCCTGCATATAGCTTGGATTTTCGGGGGATATATTATATAGGCTGTGTCATTCGTCCCCACGCCAATACAAGCTGTGCTCCAAGGGAACAGAATGACATATCTGCCGACTACCTGCCGACTAACATGCCTCACATAAACACCCGTACACACATACAAACGCATGTTCTCAGTGGATCGAAAATTAGGACTATAGTAGTATATTTACGACAAAGATAGCGGAAATTATTATATTTATTTATATTTATTAGAGAATTAGTATTATTGTATGAAGGCTGAGAACACATGAAAAGAGTTTTTTTTTTTTCAAAAGCTGATAATCATTAGCGGAAATTATGTAGAAAAAATCTTTTGACTATAAAATCGGAAGTTTAATACGTGTACTTTCACTTAGGATTGGTCTCATCCCAGTAAGAAACCTCCTTCAGCTTGATTCTTGGATTTAAAAATAAGAAAAATCAAGTTCTGCGTTTCGGGAAATTAATTATAACGAGGTTTACTGCAAAAATAAACGAGAAAAAAGAGAAGTACATTAAAATTACTTATGGTATCGAAAAGCACACGTTTTAAGCTTAAAAAAAGTCACCTATTGAGTTTCAATATCTAATTTTATGCGGATATTATGAGCGTTTGAAATAAATATTGAATATACCATAGCAAGAATTTATGAAAAATCCCTATCTTCAAAGTGAAAAAAAAAACGAGGTTTTATATCGTAATCTTATATTGCTCTTTCAAAAGTACATACATTTAGTATAAACTTTCTGTAATATTGCTCAAAAATATTACAAATTGACCATGTAACGTCAATTATTGCAAAAATGCATGAAATTTTGATCAAGACCAACTTTACAATAATATGACAGGCCGGGGCCCACAGTTTCCGTGGGCCCCGGACAGGCGTATCCCTTTATGGAAATTAATGCTACAAGATTTTTTTGATTGCTTTACGGTGTCACTTTCCAATAAACTTTGTTGCATATGAATAATTAGTGTGTAAAAAGTTATTACTGTTTAACTGTCTCGCGCTCCACGCGCCGCTCTCAATTTCGGCTGCCTCTTAAATACGAGGAAGCATGAAAACCTATGATCTTAAAAAAAATCTCATTCATTACTTAATTATTTTACAAAAAATATACAAATACATTTTTTTGAAAAATTGACTGCTCTTTCGAATGGTCTTACTTAAATTCTATAAAAACGCTTATTAAATAAGTTATTAACAAAAAAAACCTATATTTTTGACAGTTATTGTTAAATAAAAAAAAATCGCACACTATTTTGCGCTGCGGACTCTTCGGATTTTGTTTTAAGACATCAAAACGAACACATTCCAACAAAATCTAAAACTCCCGGAATTTGTTCGAAGTTATTTTCCTGGTTGACTCCACTATACGGATATAAAGATGGGTTCCAAAATCGTTTTTAAGAAATATATCGAAAAATATACGACGTGAGTTTAGTTTAGCACCCTGTTTCTTTTATAAGGATAAGGACATAGTCATTTTACTTATATATTTTCTTTTCCTTTAGAATTACCCCAATAACGTTACTTATCTGCTTGTTTATCTCAAAAACAATGATTCAAAACATACATTTACAAGATAAAAAAATATAGAAATTAAATTCTACACCATATAAATTGTTTTCGCATTTGTCATAACACTCGTTACATCTAAGAACCAATTGTCGAATGAAACATAAATAATAATTATAATTTGTACCAAATCTCAACTCGACATTAAAATTGACAAAAATATAACCAAAAACAAATTTTTCAGATGCAACGGTAACCCCTTGTATCTTTTAAGGGAAGCATTTTTACATATAGAAAAGATAAACAGGGTGAGTTTTTTTCGATGCCCACTATGGGGATCTCGGAAACTAGCAGAGCTAGAACAAAGGTTAAATGGGGGAAAGAATTGCAGTTTTGAATGCTCCATCTAATGCCCATTTTGGATTTTTAAAAAAGTTCATGGCTCACTAGATATTATTGTATACTAGATATATTATTTCTGATTATACAGTAGAGACAAAAATTTTAGATAATTTTGGGCTTAATAAGATAATCTAATCCAATATTTTATGTCGTTTGTGATTTTTGAGATATGACAAACTTTTTTTTTTAAATGTAAATCATAGTTGGCTGTGGTCTTACAAAATCGGCCATTTTTTGGGCTTTCCAAAGATATAATACTCGGCATAGTTATTATAAAAAATAAAAGAGCTATGGCTAATTTTCTGATTTTTTTTTTAATTTTCACATAGTCAACCATGGAATATTTTCAAAATTACATTCTATTTATAATTAGACATACTTCAAACTTTCTAATATTTTGTTATTAGTTGCTAACAAAATGTAACAAAATAAAACAAAAATAAAAAAACTCTAATTCAAATTATTATTATTTTAAAAGGTCACCTTTAAAATAATTTTTTTGTACTGTTCCCCACAAAAAGAAATCCAAAGTATGTCTTATTATAAAATAGAACGTAATTATGAAAAAATTCCATGGCTGACTGTGAAAATTTAAAAAAATCAGAAAATTAGCCATAGCTATTTTATTTTTTATAATAACTATGCCGAGTATTATACAGGGTGTAAATGAATAAGTGCGAAAAAGTTCAAGGGGTGAATCTTTGAGTGATTCTAAGACCAAAAGTCTATATAAACATAGGTCCGCTAATGCTTCGTTTTCAAAATACAGGGTGTCAAACATTTTTTAATAATTATTATAATAAAACAAAAATTTTTTATAGCTAGCATTACAGTTTATAGCAATTTTTAAGACTAGAATAAACTATTAATATGGAAAAAATATCGGGTATACCCTAGTTTTTGTTAATTGGTAGTTTTAATTTTTTATTATGTTGTCCCGGAGACAGGCAATTAAGTGATTTTTATTTTTTTTTTCTCAAAAACGAAGCGAGATACGAGAATATTTCAAGAGACAATAAACTTGTATTTTTAGTTGCTGAATCGAAAACAAAATAAAAGTTTTAAAAAGTCAGTGGCGCACATTTTTTTACAAAGTTATTGGTTAAGGTGTCCTCGGGACGTCTCTGTACTTAATAATTTTAATCTAGTAGGGGCTAAATTAGCCTATTTCTACCATAAATAGCACTGCCATATTTAAACAAAATCGGCTAAAGGATTATTAAGATATTTACGAAAAAGCGATTTTTTAAGAAGAGTTTGACACCCTGAATCTTGAAAAGGAAGCATTACCGGACTTATGTTTATATAAACTTTTCGTCTTAGAATCACTCAAAGATTCACCACTTTATTTTTTTCGCACTTATTCATTTACACTCTGTATTTTCGGAAGGCTCAAAAAATGGCCACAGCCAACTATGATTTACATTAAAAAAAACACAAGTTTATGTCATATCTCAAAAGCATAAACAACATAAAAAATTTGATTAGATTATCTTATTAAGCCCAAAATTATCTACAATTTTTGTCTCTACCGTTTTTTCTGTATAATCAGAAATAACGGAATTTTTTTAAAAATCCAAAAGGGGCGTTAGATTGAGCATTCAAAACTGCAATTCTTTCCCCATTTAACCTTTGTTCTAGCTCTGCTAGTTTCCGAGATCCCCATAGTGGGCATCGAAAAAAACTCACCTTGTATACCTAGATATGCAGAGACCAAGCATCACGGGGGTCCGCCTAATGTCTCCCGATTTTCAAGCCGCCGCGCGCCGGCAAGAATCGCGAGACAACTGGGCGTACGGCAAGTTCGAGAGAGTCGAGGCGAGGCGGGAGTGAGGACAGACAGAGGTATGTTGAACGCCCGCACCAACTAATACCAGAACAACATTAGCAGGTATTAGGTAGGTACCTAATCTTGTGGATTTCTATAAAATAATATGGGTGGCACGTGGCGCTGCGTTAGGATAAATAAAAGTACCCAAGTGTCTACATTGTAAAAACAAACAAGTAATAAAACATGCTGTCGACTATTTATATAAATTGCTGCACTCTTACTTCTACATTACTACAATGAGTGGAAAATTGTTTCGATAAAAATGCGAAAAAACTTAATAATATAGACACATAATCTTACCTACAATAGGATATGAAAAAGACCAGGGTTTTCGAATACCCATATGATAGAAGCCGACAGGCATTTATAAATTCTTGATTATCTACTTTGTCCTGCTTGATTGGGAAATCATTATATTTTCTCAGATTTAACACCCATGTCATTTAACTACCATGATTAGGTACAACTGAAAAATACGGCACAGTAATTTTTGACCATATGAAATTATTATTATTTTTTAAATATACCAAAAGTTATGATAAAATTGAAAGCTATGAAGACCATCGTCACTGTAGAAGTTCGTCAAAGTTTGGCACACAAGCAATGGCATATTTTCAAATTGGAAGTAGCCTCTTGGATATTTTATTTCGACGACTTCAATGAAAGGGAGAGACATTGCTGAAGCATTGAAAGAGATTACATTTGTCAAAAATGCGGTACAAAGTTCAAAAAATTGCATTTATAAAATTACTTGTGAATGTGGGAAGTTCTATGTTGGGGAGACTTATCAGTTAAAATCAGGCAAAATAAAATTTCGGACAAAAATACTCTTTTAATGGCAATCATAGGATTTTGTAGGATAGGTCCAAACCAATTCTCAAGGAAGTAGTAAATAGACGAAAAAATAAATAAATAATCAGCATTTATTCTAGGACAACTGTGTTGCTGAATGTTCAGTGGAATTTAGTAAAATATTATTGCCAGCTATTCAAAGAGAAATGTATAGATAATTAGATAGAACCACAGACCTATATAGCTTCGAGCTATATAGGTCTGTGATAGAACACAAGGTACAATATCAGACACGTGGCTAGGCTATTGTTTCTGTTGTCAGGACATTTAAACCTGACATTTATTAATCTGTCATTTCACTTTGACGTGACATGAGAAACATTATTTATTCTCCAAAACTCCGAAAGCTCAGAAAACAAATTTGTTGAAGTTATTTCTTGAGTTCAGCGTTCAATGTTTCGTTCCTTTACTGTTAATAATTAATGAATTTTCCAGGCAACTTGAAAAAGTTGTCTTTTAATCAGTTTCGTGGCGAAAACCCCAATTAAAAAATTAAATTGATCCGTTTGCGCCCCAAATAAATTTTAGAAAATACGGGTAACCACTTTACTGAATTAATAAAAGTAGTATGGCCCTGTGTAAATTAAATTTTCTCCTTCAATTCAATACAAATCTTAACTGTGAGCAAAAATTACTTGTTTCTCGTCAAATTTATTTTAATTCAAAATTTTTAACAAGCTTTTTGAGCTTAGATTGTATTGCACTATGAAATCCAAACAGAAACTTAACGTAGAAATTCATTTTTTTTAATTAATTAATTCAATCACATGGTGATCCAGCCAATGATAACACTCCCCCTTATTTATTTACATAGTCATATTTTTTACTTGAAGAAAATGTATTCCTAATTATTCATAAATTTTCTAAATCTGCACACAGAAAAACAATGAGTGTGTTCACTATAATAAGAGAATTTGGCTCGGCTCGGCTCGATGGCGCACATGACACGCTGCATGCAATGGCTATCATCCGCAGTTTTACGGCAGCGATGGTGGGAATACTGAAAATAAAGATTATTTCTGGAATAGAATAGACTTTATTAATTCATAAAAATTGTATAAAACAATGTCGAATACGTCAAGAAACATTACATCTAATAAAAACAGATCAAATTAACATTTAGGACAAAAAATTCTCCACACTGTAGTCACACCTATGTACTAAGAACTTTTTCAACTGTATACTTTAAAACTGTTCAAATTTAATGTTTTGAAATAACTTGGCAGTTTATTAAAAATCTTTAAAGCATAGTTGTACAAACCTTGAAAAACTGTTTTTGTAGTGGATTGTTGAACCAATAGTGTATCTTTGTGCCGTGTACGATTGGGTGACTACGTGTCGCATCAAACAAAGCACTATATTTTAAATAAAAAACCGACACTTCAAATATATAAATGTCAGGTAAGGTTAAAATGCCGTTTTGAATAAAAACATCAATAAATTGAGTAAAAGAAAATAATATTTGCTTATTTTGTCCAACATGTACTGACTCTGACTATGACGTTTCCATGAAAACCTGCTGTCAATGACTACACCTCAAAAATTTTACATGATCTTGTTAACATTTCTTGTCCATTTAAATTTATTGGTACCTAAGGGAAACCGTAGTGGGTGTATGCATTTTCGTCGCCAAGGTAGTAAACGTAAATATGCAACCTGCATTTTCGTCGCCGACCCAAAGAGCCCCTTTAATAGCACCAGCATTCTCGTCGCCAGTCTCTTTATTTATTACCTGATCAGTACTGGCCATTGCTCCTGGTAACTTATACAAATATACAAAGGCAGTAGGAATACAGGGAACAAGCAAAGAGTTTTTGATTTTTTATTACATTAATTACAAATATAATTATTATTTGTGAATATAGCAATGAAATGAAATACACTTAATAAAATGCAATCTACTTATTTCGCCATTTTCGAATTTTTTTATCATTGTCTCAAGAAATATTTCCCTCCTTTTTACTTTCATGTTACGAATTTTAACAGGAATATGTACACTTTGGAGCTTAATGTAGGTATCAACCTGATACTCCTTAAGTTAATGTGCCTAACTAAACCGGTGTGAAGTTAGCAGCCGATTTTCTGACAGCAAAAAATTTTCCTCGCCCTTCCTTATCTATCTATAAATTTATTTTGATAAAACCTTCTAAGCAGATTAAACTGGAAAGTGAAGAAATATTAACCAAAAAATAAACATTTACATTTTTGGCTGCCAGAAAATTGGCTGCTAAGTTCACACCGCCCCTAACTAATACAGGAAAAAACTTACCAAAGTTTTCCAGTGGCATTTATTTCCATGGGCATCTGGCGTCTCAGACTAATGAACATCAGACACCATCACAAAATGTAGACTATTAAAGTTAGATTTAAACTAGTTTTGAATTGAACCACTTTGTTTTTGAATAAATAACTCGAGATACCTACTCGTAGAACACAAACTGAGACACAATTTTAAAAGTTCACCTCGGTTGTCATAAATGTTTGAGTAAATGTTATTAAAAAAGTATATTCGCACTTCACACGTCTAATTTTTTTTTTATAAACAAAATCCATTCTCCTTTGTTTTTTATTAGTAAATTTTTCAATAACTTTATTATTAAAATTGTCTACGTTGTTTACAAAATGTTTTTCAGTGGATAACATTCCTAAAGCACTGAGTCGCTCTTCTTGCATAGTGTTTCTTAGAAATGTTTTTATCCGCTTTAGCATAGAAAAACATCTTTCGGCTTAACTGCGTTTTTATATTTATTTTTCTCAGCATACTAAAATTAAAAATGTTATTCATGTGTACCTTCGATTTTTCGTGTGTCTTCATTTTATCTCAAATGTGCACAACATCGTTTGTTCCCTTTTTTAACCAAGTTTCTTCACCGCCGAACAAAACACATACAAAACAAAACAAGTTGTTTGTTCACATCAGCACAAACAATTATTTTTTTAAGTAGACACTTTTGTTGAATTTACGTGATCGTCTTTTTGTCCTGCCTTTTGATTTTTCTCTATAGTTAAATCGGGTAACGGCCTGCCTCGGGCCTGCCCAACTCTTTAATTTGCAGTTTTTGCTCAAATTCCATTGACGAAAATGAATTTCTTAATAATAAACAATATAAAAGTGGTATATAATGTTCATTAACAAATCCGTGAATAGTAAACAATTGGCAGAAAAATTTTGTGCAGTAAATCTAAATCTAAATCTAAATAAATTCGTGAAATACTGTTCAAAACATTAATGTTCGTATCGCAAGAAAATACTACAATATTGCTACTTTGATTGTTAATAAATAGAAAATTTTCATTTCTACTCGTGAGAATGTTCCTAATAGATAAAATTCTATCTACTTCGTTTATGTTAGTTGGCAAATACTGGAAGCAATTTTCGACGGCTGTTATACATATTATGCCTTACGTATTCCACATCGGTTTTTGTCAAATCGTTCGGTAGGTTTCTTTGCAGTTCTTGACGTATTATCTTCATGGGTTTCTCACTCAGGTCTTCTGTTGCTTTCCTTTTGCAGGCAGTACTTACGACTTCTTCTTCTTAGCCGTCTCAAGTCTGCGGCGTGGTTATGATCACCTTTGTATTTCGTTACGACAATATTGTCTGATGATCCAAGTGTGTGAACTGTTGCTTTGCACTGCCGGTTAATGCACCTCCAGTACTTTTCACCCGTTGACTGCACATTTTTATTCAAGTTAAATAAAGAAAACATTATACAAAATACAGGGGACAATCAATAACAAAATATACGAGGATTACTCGATAAGATAAACATTAGATAAATCAAAGTCCAATCGCCGAGTCGGCAAAATCTGCGAGTATAAATCTAGCACCAGCCACAGGCTGGGGATCAGTAAGCCCCGCTTATTAGCAGCTACTCGATCACTGACCACCCTCGGTGGTCTGACCTGGCAATGGATCCCGCTTAAATAGCCTCCTTGTTCAGGTCGGGCTCCGAGGGGCAGACGACAGCGCCCCTGGGCACTGTTGAAGACGTCAGTGGGTCAGTAGCGGCACCCCGCCGTCGCGTCGGGTCAAGGGCGCAGCTCGCGTCCCGGTCACTTCTACGTACTATCGGTCGCGTCGGTCCACAGTCCGCGCTACCTCCGCCATGGTCCAGATACTGTTAGAGGCATATCTGTGAGTGCAAGAATAAACATCACCCTAGTTTGTACCTGCTGTCTTTCTTCTGCGCTTCGCGACTCCCCCCGCACCCAGTGATCCCGGCAAGCTGTGAGGGTTAATCCAACCCTCCGGCACACACAAGTAGTGCGTCACATGGTAAAGGCTCCGTGTGAAGGCACTCAGTTGTGACACGTGGTGGAGGCGCGCAGTCTTCAAGCTGCACCACGCGTCTCCCACGTAAACTTGTATGACACGTGGTGGAGGCGCCGGGAAAATGACAGGGATATATTCGCGAAGTCCCCGAAATACATGGGCAGAACCAATTGGGCCGAACACAAGATCGACGTAGAAAATACAACACCAATAAAGAGCAGGCCATATAGAGTCTCACAAAAAGAAAGAGACATTATTAATGAACAAATAGAGGAGATGCTGGAATGTGATGTGATTCGGCCATGCCACTCACCATGGGCAAGCCCAATAGTGTTGGTTAAAAAGAAGGACGGGAGTATGAGATTCTGCGTGGATTACCGAAAACTGAACGCAGTCACAAAAAAATCTACATACCCAATACCTCAAATAGACGATATCATGAATTACCTGGGAGGAGCAAAATACTTTTCAACTCTTGATTTGCTATCAGGATACTGGCAGGTTCCTATAGCGAAAGAATCCAAACCCTATACGGCGTTTGTAGCGCAAGGCAGAGGAAATTTCGAATTTAATGTCTTAAGTTTTGGTTTATGCAATATGCCCCAGCAACGTTTCAGGAATTGGCAGACAGAGTTTTTCAGGATTTGAAATGGAAAGACATACTGATCTATTTAGACGACGTAATTATATTTTCGGCAACCGTGGAAGAACACTTACAAAAACTAGAAAAAGTCTTTAGCCGCCTAAGAGAGGCTTCACTCACACTAAAACCAAGCAAATGCAACTACTTACAAGAGGAAATAAAGATCCTGTAATTTAAAGTTAAGGCAGAAGGAGTGCTACCAGACGAGGAAAAACTAACTGCAGTGAACAAATTTCCAGTACCGAAGTCAGTCAAAGACGTACAAAGCTTCTTGGGATTGTGCAATTTTTACAGAAAATTCGTCAAAGGATTCGCCACAATAGCCCGGCCGCTACACGAAGTGACCAGAAAAAACCAAAAATTCTCATGGAATAATAGGGAACAGACAGCATTCGAGCAACTTAAAATCGCTCTTACGACAGCCCCAGTGCTAAAACATTTCGATCCACAAATAGGAACAACCTTACACACAGACGCCAGCACGACAGGGATTGGTGCAATACTGTTGCAGCAAGACGACGAGGGAATTAATCACCCAGTAGCGTACATAAGCAGGAGTCTCTCGAAAGCAGAGAAAAACTACACAATAAGTGAGTTAGAAATGCTCGCAGTAGTTTGGAGCCTCAAATACCTAAGGCACCTAATCTACGGAAAACCAATCAAGATAGTAACCGACCACCACGCTCTATGCTGGATAGACAGCGTAAAAGATCACTCCCGAAGATTAGCGAGATGGGCGCTCCAACTACAGGAATTCGACTACCAGGTGGTGTACAAAAAAGGAACACTCCATAGAGATGCGGACTGTATGTCCCGAAACCCAGTGCTTGACGCCACAGAGATGGGAGAGTGTGAAGATGTCCAAACGTTCCTCCTGACAGACACACTAGAGCAAAATACACACACAAGCAATATCCTAAACAGGCGGATAAGAGAAGCCCAAGAGAAAGATGATGAAATCAAGACAATAATAAAAATCATCAAGGATCCAAACCTAGAAAGTGCGACAATGGGGGAACGCAGAAGAGCAAAGAACTTTAGGATAATAAATGATATCGTGTACAAAACAATGGAAACACAAAATTCCATAAAAAATATGGTGGTAGTACCAAAGGCAATGGTAAAAGACGTCCTTTGGGACCTACACTCGGCACCAACAAGCGGACACTTAGGACTAGCAAAAACTACAAGGAAAATAAAGGACCGATTTTATTGGAACAACATGGACAAAGACATCGAGAGATAAGTCAAGGGTTGTCCGGATTGCCAAGCCAGGAAAGGCCAGCCATACAGGAAGAAACCAGGTTTCTTACAACCTATGCCAGTAGGCACGATAATGGAGAAGATCGGAATTGATCTACTAGGCCCCTTCAGAAAAAGTAACAAGGCAAAAACAATGATAGTAGTAGCAACGGATTACGCCTCCAGATATACAATAACGGCAGCGTTACCGAATGGCAAAGCCGAAGCGATGGCCAAATTTTTGGTAGAGAAAGTATTCTTAATTCATGGGGTACCAAAGTATATTTTAAGCGACAGGGGAAAAGTTTTCCAGTCAGAGCTGGTGCCAGAGCTAATAAAACTAATGGGAAGCCACAGCCAGTTTACGACAGCGTACCACCCGTGCTGCAACGGTTTGACCGAACGGTTCAACAAAACCCTGGCAAACATGTTGGCTATGTATTGTAATACGCAACAAACAGATTGGTGTTCATACCTGCCATATGTTACGTTCGCATACAATACCGCGGTACAGGATACGACAAGATTTAGCCCCTTCATGCTAATGTTCGCCAGGGAAGCAGTCCTGCCATCAGAAGCGGCATTACAGACAATAGAATGCAGCACCACGGCAGTCGACATAAGGAACAGAGCGCTGGCAACAAGAGCCCTAGCAGTGGAAAACATAAAAAGAAGGCAGCAAGCCGATAAAAAGAGGTTCGATACGGCACATAGGGATCTAGAATTCAAGCCGGGGGACAAAGTAAAAATATTTATACCGATCAGAAAGGTGGGACGAAGCGAAAAATTATTACTACGTTGGTTTGGACCGTACAAGATTATAAGGAAAATAGGCGAAGTAGATTACGAGGTAAAAAGGATAGATGGTAAAAAGGTGGACACAGTTCACGTAAGTAGGATCCTACCATACAACGATCCGTGGACGGCAACAGAACCGATAGAGCCGGCCGGGACAGAAAATGTGGATGAAATGGACCAAATAAGGAATGATAATGGAGATCAAATAACGAGAAAGGTCACCCCACAGTAAGACGGGATCAATTTTCGGGGGAAGCAAGTTGAAGGAGACAGACAGGCAATTTTAGGTGCATAATAAAATAAATTTGTGTTTCTACTCACCATAACAGGGGCGTCATATGGTGGATCATCGAGGCAGCAGGCCAGCATGTCGAGGTGTCGGCAGGAGCTACATGGAGATCTCTACCGGAAACAATAGGGTACGAGGCAACCATTCCGTTAACATACTCGTCAAAATGGTACATAGATCAACCAACCCCAAGGAAAAGACAACCTTGCAACAGCAGCAACCTAGAATGTAAAATAATACAAATAATAGATCAAACGGCAAACGCCGCAGACCACGAAATAAATCTACTTTCGCACGAATGGGACATAAGGTACTTACAAAATTTGACCAATCCAATCAGAAAGAAAAGGGCTTTCTCGCTGTCCTTCATAGCAGATGGCCTGAACTATTGCTGTGGAGTAGCCACCCAACAAAAATTGGATGCTATGGTAATGGATACCACAGTCCTTCGACAGCAACTGCAGTCGATTAACAAGGGACTAAGCAAAACCATCACCAGCATAAGCAAAGAGTCGAGGAATCTGGAAGAGGCGGACCGTAGGCAGGCAACAGCGACAAAATTAACTGAAACAAAAATAAAAGAATTAGAAGAATTTGCAGAATTTACAAGACAGAATACAGCCACATTAGAGGAGGAAAGACATAATATGTTAATAAGCATGAGTAACAATTTCGTGGATATAACGAAAAAATTAATGAGACTCACCAGAATAAGTAAGCAACAGAGAAGCATCCAGGCATGTGCACAGCATCTCATCCCTGCTACAATCTTGAAACCAGGTACACTACATGAAGATTTGAAGAAACTTGAAGAAGAGCTCAAGGCAAGCTCCCAAGAGCTAGCCATCCCAGTATCACATTTAACCAAATATTACGAATTACCCATCTGTGAATGTACATTCTCCGAAGACATCATTGTCCTACACCTAAAAATACCTCTAACAAAAGAAAATAGCAACTGGAAATTATACGAATTAATTACAACCCCATTCGCATGGGAAAATCATACATGCATAATAGAACACAGTACTTTGTATATGGCGGTACCAAAAGACAATTCAAGGCAGATTTCAGGAACAAGCCTACACGTATGTAAACCGTACGAAAATAAACTTTGCTACTTACCAAGATATTCAGGAGATACCATACAAGGACCAGCATGTGCGCATAAACTCCTACATGGAGCTACAGTTGCCGAATTGACAACACATTGTCCGATGCGGTGTTACCAGTCAACGTCCACAACCATTGCAGAGATAGACGACGAAGTATACGTCATCACGCACCCAAAACCAGACACGGTAGTACAGTGCGACAGTTACTCCAAAATAGTACCGATAAAGCCCCAGTCTCCAGGAGCTTTCAAAATTACAGTACCATGTAATTGTATCCTAAAAACAGAAGATATTTTAATACAAAAAAGATTCCCGTGCACAGCCCCAGAAATAAAGAAACTCGAAATAATTCATGTGATTCCCGCAGCGTGGACCACCCTGAACACATTCATTTTACACCCGGCAATAGAAAGCCAGCCACAAAAATTTAAAAATATAAACGATTGTCTAAACAGAAATTGGACACTTTCGATACCCCACATAAATTTGACGTCCACAAGAGACACTTTAGAACACGTATTAAATGAGATAAAAGATAGGAAAGATATATTTAATACAGTACCGGATTCACTAGGTTGGGTGAACCACAACCACTCCATAATAATGATATGGAACGTCCTGCTATCAATTGCAACCCTGTATATACTCTTCCATAGACAAGCACCAGCCTTCCCAGTTTTCGCACAGGCAGCAAGAGCCTGCAAGGAAAACACAAACACACCCCACGACGTGTTATTTGGTCTAACCTGCTCTCTTTTTGCGGCGATCATCCTGTACACTCTGTGGAAAACAGTCACAGGATACCTTCGCAGGCGACGCACAGCCAGGGAGGAAGCCAGCAACCCCGAGATGGTAGCCCCAGCACGAGATGTCCTACGAGAACGCGAATATGTCGTCCGAATCCCGAGCGCAGTACTACGGGCCGACGGCAAAAGCGACAACGAGGCCACGGCGAAAACTGCTGAGCTTGCAGTGACGCTCGAGGCGAGGGCATCACCCGAGGATTTTGTATAGTCCGTAAAACAGTTTGTAGAACATTTTTTATTTTTTATAGTGCACTTTAAGATTTTTTTTAGTATAGGATTTCTAGATTATAAAATGGTACCAGGGTAAATAAGTTCGTTTCTAGGAAAGAGTAGACCGAAAGGAAGGAAACCCAATTATTATTTCTTTTTGCAGGACCGGAGTAGGTTAAATAAATAAACACGACTTAATAGAGACAGGTCTGAGTAACTGAGATGCGCATTAGGTTACTAAGAAATGTTTCTTGAAAGATAATTCACAACACAAAACTTTTTTGCTCAGTACTTCCTAAAGGTAACTAATAAAGGAATTAATTAGGAATTAGGTTGGTAAAATATTACTCCTAGCAGGAGTACCATACGGCATAATCAATAATTTAAATTTGTCAGAACTAGCTCTAATAAGTCAGAAAAAAAAAGTAGAGATAGTAAACATATATTGACGGGCGTCGCACCCGATCCCTGTAATATATTTTGCAGTACCGCCCCAGTATAAACCCCTGCCATACAAACAGGAGGCCAGGGGCAAGGGACGGTACGGGATCATTATTGGCCGCGAGCAGATGGTCATGGGCCCGCGGCCAACGTATTAGCAAAATCTCCAAATGTGTCTAAAATAGAGAGAAATAGAGAAATTAAGCGAATAATGTAAAGATAGAATCTTATACCATATAATATTCAGGGTTATGGCTAATAAATGTCCGGAGGACCAAACGCCGGAACAAAGGCAGGTTAAAACCTAAAAATATAGTTATGTATAAAGGGAAATTATTTTTTTAGATGAGAAAAAAAACTTACTGTTCATGATATAGGGCACTATTATAGCACGAATATATAATAAGAATAATAATATTAAAACAGGGTAAATTACTATGCAAAAGATAGGCAGTAACTGCAGGTAGCCGTAAAAAATTGTAGAATATTAATAACATGTTTTTTGTTTTATGTTACATGTTTTCAAAACAACCCACTACACGAGGAACGTCAGCCCAAAACAATGCATACTTACCAGATGTACCAGGAGAGCCAGAAAAATGTACATGGCCGTAAAATGGTTGAAAATTGTGTTGAGGAACTGTACCAGTAGGGCTGATGAACTCCAGAAAATCGTGATAGTGAGTGTTTCGGGTTCTAGATTGTAAGGTTCATTTAAAAAATCACAAAAAGTTGTATTTCTTTCTTTTATTATTGAATTTATTGTAAAAAACTTATTTTGTAATATGACAGTATCTTGGCCTTGGGGACCAAGGCTTTCCGGAGGGGGGGGGGCATGTGTCAACAAAGTGACATCTGTGGACCGATGACCAAAATATTCAAACTTACTTCTACTGAATCATAACAAATAAAGAAAACATTATACAAAATACAGGGGACAATCAATAACAAAATATACGAGGATTACTCGATAAGATAAACATTAGATAAATCAAAGTCCAATCGCCGAGTCGGCAAAATCTGCGAGTATAAATCTAGCACCAGCCACAGGCTGGGGATCAGTAAGCCCCGCTTATTAGCAGCTACTCGATCACTGACCACCCTCGGTGGTCTGACCTGGCAATGGATCCCGCTTAAATAGCCTCCTTGTTCAGGTCGGGCTCCGAGGGGCAGACGACAGCGCCCCTGGGCACTGTTGAAGACGTCAGTGGGTCAGTAGCGGCACCCCGCCGTCGCGTCGGGTCAAGGGCGCAGCTCGCGTCCCGGTCACTTCTACGTACTATCGGTCGCGTCGGTCCACAGTCCGCGCTACCTCCGCCATGGTCCAGATACTGTTAGAGGCATATCTGTGAGTGCAAGAATAAACATCACCCTAGTTTGTACCTGCTGTCTTTCTTCTGCGCTTCGCGACTCCCGCACCCAGTGATCCCGACAAGCTGTGAGGGTTAATCCAACCCTCCGGCACACACAAGTAGTGCGTCACATGGTAAAGGCTCCGTGTGAAGGCACTCAGTTGTGACACGTGGTGGAGGCGCGCAGTCTTCAAGCTGCACCACGCGTCTCCCACGTAAACTTGTGTGACAATATTATATATGTCTATTGGAAATTAATCAACCACAATCTCAATCTTTTTCTACCTAAAAGGGTCTTGGCGACGAAAATGCAAGTTTGTAAATATCTGAAATTTGACCATAGGGATTAACTATCTGCCCGGCGACGAGTTTGCATGTGCCCACTTTAGTTGCAGAACTTAATATAATTTGTCTTTCCAAATTCAATTTAAGGCCATTTTTATTATACCAATAAGAAATGTTATTCTGTGAATTATTGACGAGATTAGATTATTTGTATCATTTGCCGTATAAATTGATGCTAAATCGTCTGCGAACATCGTAAGCACTTCGTTTGAACGAGTATTAATTATTAGGCAAATCGTTAACATAAATTACAAAAAGTAATGGTCCTAGTATCGACCCCTGAGGCACGCCCTTTTGTTTTTGAAGTGTACTAGATATAACTTCGCATTTATTTCCCTTTATTATTTTTACATACTGTGCTCTATCTGACATGTAAGAACGGAACAGGTTCAAAACATTGCCTCTAATTCCGTATTTTTCTAATTTCAAACATAACATTTCCCCATAGACATAATCAAAAGCCTCCGATAGGTGAAAAAATGCAGTAAGTGTTAAAATCTTATTATTCCACGCGCCTAAAATATAGTTTATTGCATTAAAAATAGCCATTTCCACATTTTTGCCTTTCAAGAAACCATACTGTTGTTTGCTGATTATAATGGGTGATTCATTTAGAGGTACTTTTTGTGATGGGGATTTAATGACAGATCGCACATGCGCCGTGTCAGCCGACGTGTCATTCTTGTTCAGTATTGTCTGACATTTCATAATGGAAAGACTTAGCCCGGCGCAGCGTCTACAAATTATTCAGCTGTACGAGTATTACGAAAATGGGCGTTCTACGAGGAATGTGTATCGCGCGCTTAGAGCAACTTATGGTATACATAATCGGCCCACCGAACGCACAATTCGCTATACCATCGATAAATTGGGTTTCAAATTTATCGATGGTAGAGGAAGAGACCCAAATTTGAGACACTTTTTTTGTAAATTCGAAATAAAATTCACCGTTAATTTTTTTTTTAATAATTTTGTATTGGAATAGTTGCTTACTGCATTGACAAAACAGTGATGCAAAGAAACTACATTAAAATAGCGATCTAGACGAATTATTCTTAACTTAAACTTTTTTTTGTCAATTTCCCCATAAAATAAAAGGTGTGAGACAGAGACAGACTGACATCCCAATTAAGCACTTCCTTTACATCTTCTACCATAGTATGAGAGTCCCATTTCTTGTGTTTTTTGGCATCTGTAATCAAAAAAATGAAAATATTGTTTGGGTGCCTAATTTGAGATAGTCTCAATTACAGTACAAATTTGGTATCTCAAATTAGGAACTTTCAGTATAAAAAATTGACAACAGTATTTTAGGTTAGTTATGAAAAAATAGTGCCAGATTTCAATAAAATATCATTAAGCAACACCTCCTATACCAACTATTACGACACATAAATTTTTTTACACTTCACCTTGACTGTAAATGCCAGTTTATTTACACTATGAAAAAAATTTTAGCAGTCAAATCGCACCAAACGTGCTTTTGTACAGAAGCAAACGAACTGAAGCGCTCAACTACCACTTTAACACTACACCCCAGTTTATTTTAATTAGTCTAGGCTATTTCTGTTTGATGGCGTTACATATCCTTTAATATAAGGAGCTATCTCAAATTAGGCACCTATCTCAAATTTGGGTCTCTTCCTCTATAGCGAATTGTGCTTTCGGTGGGCCGATTATGTAGACCATAAGTTGCTCTAAGCGCGCGATACACATTCCTCGTAGAACGCCCATTTTCGTAATACAGCTGAATAATTTGTAGACGCTGCGCCGGGCTAAGTCTTTCCATTATGAAATATCAGACAATAGTGAACAAGAATGACACGTCGGCTGACACGGCGCATGTGCGATCTGTCATTAAATCCCCATCACAAAAAGTACCACTAAATGTATTGTATTTAAACGACTATAAATAAGGCGTTCCAAAACCTTCGGCAGCACAGGTAATAGAGAAATCGGTCTATAGTTGTTTTTATCAGTTTTGCTGCCTTGTTTGTGTAATACATTTAAAACTGCTATCTTCAAACATAATATCCGGAAAATTTCCCATTTACAAAGCAATTGTTTACACTACATGATAAAGGTGGAGGTGGAGATATTACACATGGTGACTTTTTAATAATTTCCGTTGGAATCTCATCCCATCCAGTAGATCTTTTATTTTTTAAGTTTAAAATATTGTAGGAAACTTCATTAAAGGCCGGTCCACACGCAACGATGTATTGTACGATTTGCATGGGCAAGTAAATAGTTACAGAAAAATCGTTAAAAATTCAGTGCGTCCATATTATAACAACTTATTGTAGTAAAGCTGCAATTTTCGCTTGATACAATAATCATGCAGGAAGTGTTTTGGAGTATTTTGACGTTTTGTTTAAATGTTAAAAGGAAAAGAGGAATCAGGAAACGTTTCAATAGAACTAGATGGTCTAGAGCATGGTTATTAAAAGGAAGGGTATTTTCCCATTGAATTCTATTATAAAATTATGCGAAATGGTTGACATATTTTTTAACAAATTTAAAATAAATCAGTTAATGTTTTAGTTTTAACTAATTTAATATAGTAGGCGCACTGAGAGATCGCGTCCGCGGGGAAGCGGGGAGCGCGGAGAACGATTTGTCGCTATTGGCCGATTGCAACAGTGCAAAAAATGCAAAGCGCTTTCGTATTCGTAATTAAAAATAGAACCAAGGCGAGGTTCAGAGGACTGATTACCCCTAGGCGTGCGCGTGGAAATCTATTAGTTTTGAAAACTATAAATTTCGGCGCGCACGCCTAGGGATAATCAGTCCTCTGAACCTCGCCTTGGTTCTATTTTTAATTGCGAATACGAAAGAGCGGTGCAATTTTTGCACTGTTGCAGTCGGTCAAGATCGACAAATCGTTCTCCGCGCTCCCCGCTTCTCCGCGGACGCAATCTCTCAGAGCGCCTACAATAATTTTCGGACTAAAAATAGGTAGAGTCAGCTACCGTCGCACCTAAAAACTGTACAAATCTCGGACAAGCGTATACACGTTACGACTTGCATGCGCAAATCTCCCAAATCTATGCTTTTCGGCTCAAACTTTCAACTCCGACGTCCAACTTTGCACAGTTCTAAATTTTGTTCAAATCTGCTGTCCACAAATGACGATTTATCTGTAACGATTTACTTGCGCATGCAAATCGTACAATACATCGTTGCGTGTGGATCGGCCTTTACGTGTGTGGGATACAAATACATACATATTTGAATTTTTTTGCTTCAAGTTATAGTCCAGATCCGGGGGAGGAATATTTAGATCATTTGTGATGTTTACGAAAAAGGTATTAAAAGTTTCCGCAACTTCTTTTGGATTCTTAATGACCCTTCCATCCCCAGATTCTATGACTAAGTATAGCCCGAGCACTCTTAGCATCATTTTATTTTTAAGTTTTCAAACCTGCCTAGGATCATTTTTTATGATTACTTTAATCTGTTCATTGCAATGGAATTTAGCCAAATTTATTTCAGTCCTTAAACCAAAACAAATTTCATAGAACTTTCTTTTTATTGCAAAATACGCATTTCTATTCTTACAACTTAACAAATTCTGATGTAACTCACGTTTAATCCTAGACAGGTCACGAACCTTTTTATTTATCCACGGTTTTCCTTTTTTATTTTTCTCCTTGACATCCCTCCAATGGAAAGCACCCTTCAACTTTCTTCATAAAGACATCATGAAAGTAATTCAAATACAAATTTGGATCATCATTATAAACTATATGTTTCCAATTTACACCTTCCAGTTGCCTTATAAAGTTACTAACATTATATGTACTATAAAATCTTTTACATCCTTTACATCCTTTCCACAATCCAATATAAAACTTATGGAATAGTGATTCGACAAATCTGCCTAGCAGAATGTTTATCCTGCCTGAGTGCCTGAGCCACAAGTTCACCTCACCAGAGCCGTAGATAAGGCGCTGCTTCATTGAGAAAAAAAAAACGAGGAAAAAAGACATGATGTTTTTTTAAATTTATTATATATCGTTTAAACTGAAGTTGCCCTTAAACTTTCTAAAAAAAATTGCCTACGGCGCATTTTAGTGAGCACACACCTACAGTGTGACCCATTTGTTTTGGGGTCAGTCTGTAAAAAGTGTATCAATCGTGCGATTTGGCTGATTTTTTTTTTAAATTGTAGAGCTCGATGAACTGCACATTTTGAACAAAAATTGCCTGGTTCGCATAAAATCCAAAGCCTACTATGACCGTTTTTATGAGCAAAATTTTAAGAAACCATATTAGCGTTTTTTTTTTAAAAAATCTGTGTACGCCAATGGATTGAGCACCCCTCGAAATGGGTATGTACAAAATTTCATCAAAATATTTCAAGTAATAACGATTTTGTAGAAAAATTAAAAATGCAGCCAAGGTACGTCTTTATTTTCAAAAATTCAAAGTTGGCCATGGAAAATAATTGAATTGTTTACTTTTATTAAGTGTCAAACTGTCTAAATTGAGTTCAGAAATTGTTTGTGCTCAATACAATTAATTATCATAATTATGGAATATTTAAACATAAGAGACAAAATAGAAATTGTTCGACTCGTGGGCGACAACGAGCGCTCGGCAGCAGAAGCTGCGGCCGAATTTAACAATAGACACCCAGGTAGATCAGTGAGTCGAAGTACTGTACAACGTATAAACAATATTTTTGATGAAACTGGATCGATTTCTAAAAATTTATTAAAAACTAGGCAAAATGGACGCCGTGGACTTGTTGAAAATAACAATCAAATTCTGCAATACTTTAGTGACAATCCTCGAAATAGTGTTCGAACGGCTAGTTTAGACCTTCATATACCCAGAGAGAGTATAAGGAGATGTTTGAGACAAAACAAAATAAAACCGTTTAAGCCAAAATTTTTGCACACCCTGGAACCAGGAGATGAGGAGAGAAGATTAGAATTTTGCTATTGGCTGCAAGGTGAATATCTCCATAATGGCAACTTTTTAAATGAAATTTTATTCACCGACGAAGCCACGTTTACTACAAATGGTGTAGTATCAAGTCAAAACTGCCGTCAGCTGAAAATCCAGAGTTTATAATAAATGCAAGGAGACAATATTCACAAAAAATTAACGTTTGGTGTGGAATACTACGCGACAGAATAATTGGCCCATTTTTCTTTGAAGGGAATTTGAATGCGGCTGGCTTCTTGAATTTTCTAGAAATTGAATTTAGAAATGCTTTAGATGAGTTACCATTAAGATACCGTTTAAATTTAAAGTTACAGTTAGATGGCAGTCCTATTCATAATGCTCGTTTAATCAGAAACTGGCTAGATAATAATTTTGAAAACTGTTGGATAGGGCGAAATAGTCCTTTCTGTGAGTGGCCACCGAGATCTCCGGACTTAACTCCTTTAGATTTTTTTCTTTGGGGTACACTTAAGCAAAATGTTTATAAGTCAAGACCCCATAATTTACAAGAACTACAAGCTAGGATAAACCGTAGTTGTGAGGAAATTACTCCACAGCAAATACGAAATGTAATTTTGAATGTACGCAAGAGGAACGACAAATGCATTGTAGAAAATGGAGGCTTGGTAGAAGTTACAAAAATTTTATAATTTTAATTGTTTTTATGTTTTGTGTTTATAAGCATAAGGTTGTATTATTACAATTCAATTATTTTCCATGGCCAACTTTGAATTTTTGAAAATAAAGACGTACCTTGGCTGCATTTTTAATTTTTCTACAAAATCGTTATTACTTGAAATATTTTGATGAAATTTTGTACATACCCATTTCGAGGGGTGCTCAATCCATTGGCGCGCACAGATTTTTTCAAAAAAAAACGCTAATATGGTTTCTTAAAATTTTGCTCATAAAAACGGTCATAGTAGGCTTTGGATTTTATGCGAACCAGGCAATTTTTGTTCAAAATGTGCAGTTCATCGAGCTCTACAATTTAAAAAAAAATCAGCCAAATCGCACGATTGATACACTTTTTACAGACTGACCCCAAAACAAATGGGTCACACTGTATGTACTCTTTATATTACACCTTAAAAACAATCATCTTTATTCCACCTTCAAACAAATTTCAATTTACCTATACCCACTACAATGGCCAGAAAATGTGTGCAAACATTATAGACATAATGTGGCCCTTTGAAAGAATCTGATAATTTATAGGGCACTATAAGCACTAACTTTTATTTTTAATTCCATATCACAAAAAGGTTTTCAGTGTTGTTATTGATAATTACTGGATTTTTATCTTTTTTTTATTTTTAAAAATAAACAATAAAATAGAACATTGTCACCACTTTTGTCTCCTCTATGAAAGAAAACAGAATATTCTTGCTTCCTGCAAAAATGATTATGGGCCCGCATAATTAGCGAAAAAATTAAGATTGACGTAAAATGGTATGTTCATATTATATTTGACCTAGAAAATTTCACACATTGCCGAATAACGAAAATTAAATTCCATTTTTTTACCTCCTCCTCTCCCCAACGACAAAGTACCGCCCTGTACTTGCTCTGACAGGAAAATGGTTTGCCCTGCCTGAAGTTTCTGTCTGGCTACAGCCCTGCTGGAAGATTTACAAACAAATTGTCTATTTGTGTCTGCGATCTACCTGTTACTCTCGTCGGAGAGTTTATTGTTGAGTGTAAATTAAAGCTACTTAATAAGTTTAAAATTTGGGTTCTCGAACGAGAATCAACTGAAAAATCAACATTAAAATCACCGGCAATCACCAGCGTTTCGTTATTTCTCGTGATGAGTGAAGAGAGTACATTTTCAAAGGCAGACAAAAATTCAGAAAAATACTGCAAGCGGCGATATATAAACACAAACCACGAAAGCATTTCTTGAGACGCACTTTATAGCACACACTTCACAGATGGTTTCGACTGACGTGACACAAACTTCTACCGCCCCTAGATCCTCTCTTATATATATGCAAACACCGCCGTCTAGAGAGACCTCTCTGCAAAACGAGCTTTTTAGTTAGTATCCATTATTTTTTGTATATAGCAGTTGATTTGAAGACATCCAATATTCTGACAGGCAAAGAATATCGGGTTTTTTAGTATGCAGTGCCATAGTTCTCCTATTTTATTACTTAAACCGTCGTTGGAGGAAGGAAAAGATTAGCTTCCTAATGCAAAATAGCGAGTGACCCAACTGTGCTCGGAATGAGATGGAGCCACCGTCGAATGTGTCTCGGCGCGGTGGGGGAAACGAGGCTTCCCAGGCCGACACGTTTGTCCGGTAGATGGCGCACTTGCACCACCCTCGGATTATGTCTCGGCGTGGAGGGGGAAACGAGGCTTCCCACACCGAAGTTCTGTCCGATAAATGGCGCACTTGCAATGCGGCTTCCCAAAACGAACTTCTGTTCGGCAGATGACGCGCTTCGCGGCTTCCCAAATCCGTTGATTTGACCTTGACCGTTTGCGTTTTTGTGCTGGTACGTTGAATGAGTCATCGCATCGACGGCTCGAAGATTGTTAAATTTTGTATTCGAGCGTTCGATTCGAGACCAAACGCGGCTCCGCCCCCCTCTTTGCCTATGAAGACGGTTTTAAAGTAGCGAGTAACGTTATTAATTGTTAATGACAAATTTCTCGAGAGTCTTTTTAAAATAATCATTTTATAATAGAATGTTATAATATTCATATACAGGGTGACTGTATTTCGAGTGACATGATTCAAATTTATTATTCCTCAAATATAAATGATGAGGAAGGGATATTTGACGAGCCATAAACAATTTAAGGAAATGTGCTGCATTGTGCCTTGAGGAACAAGGAGGACAAATTGAGCCGTGGAAAAACAAGGGCTTGCAGAAATGTCAGTTTATGCATTTATAACAAATGTTATTCAGGGGTTGATGTTGCTAAAATAATTTAAGTATTAAAAATAATTTAGTGGCTATAAAATATAATTTCTAATCGATTCGTCAATACATCTCTGTAGTTTAAACTATTGCACCTTTTAATTACATCCTTCAAATACATACTTTGTAGTGTATAATCTTATACTTTATTATTTGTAACAAAAAAAAAATAAAAAATTAACGTTTCTCAAAGTGTTTGCACTTGCACGACTGCCTGCGACGGCAGCGAGCTCTCTTGCGCCTCAAATGGCATAACATTTTTGTACTGTACAGCAATACTAAAAAGAGAAACCGAGTACAGTTTCCGATCAGGATTATTACTATTGTCCCATGTGGACCTCTTTTTACCATTTTCACTTGTTTCCATAGCCACCTTAATAGCTGAACTCAAATTGAAATTTTGATTTTTTGCAATTGTGATGCAGTGTAAAAAGTATAATTTGTGGAAATACTTTCTTGAAATTTGGAATCTGGTGGTTTTCAGGGGCGCTGATTAACGCCACGTTATCAGATTTCCGATAAAAAAATCGCTGATACCTTAACTCGAAAATTTGGGTCTGGAATAATCGTATGGTCATTGAAAAGTGTTTGATAAGTACGTCTAGGAGGACCCTATATACAAATAAAAATTCGTTAAAATCCGTAAGCCAGTTCGAATTTTACAGAGTTGTTCCAGATCAAAATGAGACACCCTGTACATATACATATACAGGGTATCCCGTAAGTCATGGATCAAACGGCTCTGGATGACAGGGGAGGCCATTTGCGACAAGAAAAACCCCATATGTTGTTATCCAATTGTTAACCGTTTTGAAATTTTCACGAAAAATAGTTATTTATGTACCAAGGCACTGAAGTTCAACTTTTTATGACTCATGTGGAATTTAGTTGCCGAGGCCTCTGGCCGAGGCAAATAAACCACATGAGTCATAAAAAGAACTTCAGTGCCGAAGTACATATTATATTTTTTTTTGAAATCGGAAAAAAATGTTTTATTAGGCAAGAAAATAATAATAAGGGATCACCCGTCCATGAACCGACTACGCGCGGCGTTCCTTGACTTTGATGATCGCTCTACCTAGGTCAAGTAAGACAAGACACGGCACCTTCGTACAGAAAACCCAAACTGCTGCTTCTTGTGCAGCCTCCATAACAAAGCTATTGATATTCAAAGCTACTAAAATATGTATACTGAAGGATTGCGCTTCTATAGGAAACAATTTCGCAATGTGTACGAAAAGTTAAATGGGCCTTTATCGGCCGGGTTTTGAATATTTGGTCACTTTTGACGGGCGATTTCTCCGCGTCTGACGTTTGATGTTTACATCTCGCCAAGGCCTACTTATTGAAAAAATCGTACAATAATGTAGCCCATTATTGTACGATTTCTGTGCTTTTAATGGCGATTTTGGGACACTTTACTGCCGATTTCAAGAAAAACAATTTTTATTATTTTCGAAACTATAAAAGATATTTGACCCAAATTTGATATACAATATGATGTTATGAAGAACCAAAAGTACTGTCAATATCAAGCTCGCCGACCCACCAGTGGCGTAGATAGGGGTCGCCTGGAAAAATAATTTCATAAAAAGTAATGTAACACCCGGTGTAGGATTAAAAAAAAACAATTTCTAGATACACAATTTAATTGGAATCAAGAAATGATTTGGAAATTTTTTCGTGTCTGCTACCATTTTGCTGTAAATGCGATTTTTTTGAATTTTTTAAAGTTATCCTTAATTTACTTGGTAACGCGGAATTAAAACTAAGTGTGACAATTGAAATAAATTTATTTAGTTATTTTAGAAGATGTTCAAAATAGCCCCCACATGCCCTAATGCACAATCTGCACCTGCGAAAAAAGTTTATTTTAATTCTCCGTAGGGCTTGTTCATTGCGTCTGATTTGCTCCGCAACTGTCAATATTTTTTGACGGAGTGTCTGTTCGTCAGGTGATTCTGTCAAATAAACTTGTTCTTTAAAGTAACCCCATAGAAAAAAATCAAGCGGGTTTAGGTCGGGAGAACGAGGCGGCCATTGTATTGGTCCTCCTCGGCCTATCCATCTCCCAGTACGATTAAGGCAGTGCCGTACTTGCCGAGTGTAATGCGGTGAGGCGCCGTCAAGTTGTAACCACATATGTTGCCGTACAGATAATAGTAAGTCCTCTAATAAAACGGGCAATTCGTTTTCCAAAAATCTAAGATATTCTTCACTATTTAACCTAGCTGGTAGTTCAAAAGGTCCAATTAGCCCATAAATTTACACTAAAATGATGTTGAAATCGGTCATTTCTTATTGCATGTGGATTTTCTTCTTCCCACAAATGTAGATTATGGATGTTGAATATTCCGTTTCGCTTAAAGCCGCATTCGTCTGTCCACAGAATTGAATTAAAAAAGTTTGGATCTTGCCTGCACCTCATTAAGATTTTTCTACAGGACTGAATTCTTCGTGGGTAGTCGTCTGGCAAAAGTTCTTGCACACGTTGAACGTGATACGGATGCAATAACTGTCTTTTTAAAGTGCGGTGTACTGTTGACTTTGGTACTCCAGTAACTCTTGATATTCGACGTACACTAGTTGAAGAATCCGCTTCAATTTCATCAAGTATCACTTCATCAACATTGTTTCTCGGTCTTCCTTCTCTAACTGGTTTACCAGGAAGTCGACCAGCCACATAATCATTAGGGACACGTATGAAAACACGATAATCAGGATATTCTCGTGTTACAAAACAGAGCAAAAAAAACTCTTCTAGCCCAAGTGTGGTTTATTTGGTAGTTGGTACAGTGGTTCGTTAACCGAAATCTAAAGAAACAAACAAGACATAATTACACAATAATCTGAAGCACATCTTACCCTTTAACTCACCTAATCAGGTAAATTCAACACCAAGTGTTTGAAAGACGCACCAATTCGATCAGAAATCGGCCGAACAACACCACTCACAAGACGACAATAATTCCTCCTATATCCCATACCTGCTAACCCGCCAAACACAAAAAACTCTGGCAGTTTTTTGTGGGATCTTCCGAATTTATATATGTCCAATTTATCCTAAACCGGCGCTTTCGCCACATCCGCCCCCTTGGAAGTCACCACCGAAGTCAAATCCGGGGGTAACTTACAAGTTTGCGTACCTATCTGAAACATAATGCTTCAAGTGCGAGGCATGGAAAGTCCCTCGCTCCTGACCAGAATCCGGATTCTCCAAAACATAAGTTGCTACACTAATTTGCTTCTTAATCCTAAAGGGTCCCTCGAACAGAAACAAAAACTTCTTAATCTCGTTAGAAAAGCTACTAGAAACTGGGTTGGCTTTCAACAACACCAATTGATTTATTTTAAATTCGACGGGCTTTCTACCAGATTGTAGTACCCTACGCCTATTTGCACGACTATGCATAACTTATTTGGCCAATATTAACTTTTTCTCATAAGAAACATCTTTAGAAATTGGATATTGTACCATTTGTCTAGCCCGAGACACTTTAGGTTCTCGCAATTGTAGCTCTACTGGAGAAAAACCCGTACTTTCATGAATAACAGAATTCAGAAAGTAGGCGAACTTTTTTACTTCTTTGGTCCACGCTGTATGTCGTTCTGAATAATAAGTGCGAAAAAGGCGCGATAACTCACGCATATATCTTTCCACTGATTTTTTGATAAAGCTGAGCGCCTAGGGCGAAATCGCTAGCATCTGTCTCTACGTAAAAATCCTCCTTAAAATCTGGATGGTACAGCGTTGTAAAACTTTTAACGCCTTTTTTAATTAACAAACGCGCTTTCCTGTGCGCTAGACCAAGCCCATTTAACCCCCTTTCGTAATAAACGAGTTAGAGATTCCGATAACGCAGAAAAATTCTCGCAAAATGGGAGATCGTAATTACATAATCCTAAAAAGGATTGAATTTGTTTCGCCGTTTTTGGTGTGGGAAAATTTACTATGGGTTCCACGCGATCAGGATCTGGCATAAGATTATCGAAAGTAATCATGTAACCTAAATAATGGAGCTCTTCTGGAATCAATTGGCATTTCTTAAATTTAATTGTAAAGCCTGCTTTCTTTAAACGAGTGAATATTCTATCCAAGTGGTTCATGTGATCGTCAAATATATCCGAATAAACCAGCAAGTCATCAAGATATGCTATTACAAAATCGTCAAAATCATTACCTAACACTTGAGAAATGCACCTCGAAAAACTAGCAACCGCGTTGACCAATCCAAACGGAAGTACTCTGAATTGGTAGCTTCGTGTTCCTACAAAAAACCCCGAAAATTTTTTATGTTCCTCCTTTAAGGGTATCTGCCAATAGCCGGACGAAAAATCTATACAGCTTTTAAAACGCGCGCCCGATAAACTTTTTAAGATTTCGCCTATTTTTTGGGTCACTTCATGGTCTTTCTCTAAAACTTTATTCAAATGTCGTGCATCTAAGCATACCCTCACAGACCCATCCTTTTTTACGGCAGTTACTAGCGGGCTTATATAAGGTGTAGAGGCCTTTTCAATGACACCCCACAATTCCATTTTTTCTATCTCTTGGAGGACGGCTCGTCTATGCGCAAAAGGAATAGGATACTGCTTTATTTTAAAAGAACTATAGTCGGTTAATTTCATACTATGTTCGTAGTTTTTTGTCCGTCCTGGAATATCCGAAAACATTTTGTTGTGTTTTATTAATAAATCGCGCAACATTATTTTTTGGTCTGCATTAATATGTGAAATATTTTCAATGAAATCAATATTAAGTTTATTTTGCAAAAAAATACCGTTTAAATCCACCACATTATTTTTTTATGCCCATCACTTTTATTTCGGCTTCATGTTCCGGGGCGGCATACTCGTGATATGTACATATTTCCCTAATTACCACAGTCTTGTCTTTTTTCTGGCAATAAAAACTTACCGTGTTAAATTCCAAATCAATTTTAGTCCGTACTGAGTACAAAAAATCGATTCCCAAAATAATAGGATACAGCAGTTCAGAAACCACTAAAAATTAATGAGAAAAAATAGTTTCAATTATGCTAAATTCTAAAAATAGCTGATGAGAAACTCTTTTTTTCTTTTGTACGAAAAGCGCCGCTTATTTTAATACCGGCAACTGGAAAACAACCACAGACCTCGAAGCGCCACCAACTTGAGGAGTGCTCAGTTGTGGCCGTGGTGAAATCACGGCAGACTTACAAGCGCCTACGCATAATACTCCATTTATTGAAGCCTGTTTGACAAATAGGTAACAATTTTAGCCCAACAAGTCCCCCAATATATATTACAATTGATTTTTCCGAGGACTTCATTTGATAGGGTAACTTTGTGTAACATTTGAGATCCATGGCCTACTTTCAAAGATATTTTTGAAAAACCAGAAAACTGCCAGAATTTCTTCGGTTTGTAACTTTTTTGTTTCAAGAGTTACCGAAAAATTTTCTCTAATGACATTTGCAAGCAAAACTAATTTCTTTAAGCCTACTTTATCAGAATTTAAAACAATGCCACGTTTTAATGGGTGCTATCTTAGTATACCTACCAAAAATGTGCCCATTTTATTGTAGCGAGCCGTGGCCTCAAATCCTGTACCTTCATGTTTTATGTATTTTTTCCCAAGATACTACATTGGAAATATTGAAAATTTCTTGCGAGGTATCGGTATCTTGCCCATTTTTCACATTTTTAAAATTTTCTAGTAGGTATGCATGACAGTTATAAATAAAAAAATTAAGTGTTAAAAGAGCAGAAAACAAACCAAATAAACTAGGCTTAAAGCAATCAGTTTTGCCCGCAAATTTCATTAAGAAATTTTTTCGGTAACCCTTGAAACAAAAAAGTTGCATGCCGAAGAAATTGCGGCGATTTTCGGGATTTTGAAAAATATCTCGGAAAGTATATATGCCATGGATCTCAAGTGCGTTTTTACGCAAAGTTGGCTCATAAAAAGCATTTTTCAAATAAAGTTCTCATAAAAATGAATATTTGTCAAGATTTTCTCGAGTGGCCCTTCTTAAATAGACACCTTGTATTTTTGTTATTAACTTTTCGAGAACACCCTGTGTATCAATTCTGAAGCTATATTCGGATTCTCCAGAGAAAACTGCATCATCCTGGTTTTAAGCTAGTCTTTTTATTTAAAAAACTAACGATATAATCGGGCTTTATTTGAGAACCTAATATAGGTACCCTGAAAAAATTCTCTTTTGCAATGCGAAAAACACAATTCTATTATAGGTACTTAGAAAAATAGTTATTTGTGTAACTGTATAGTGCAAAAAGTGCATATTTGTTGCCCGAGGCATGAAGTTTTCAGCTCGAGACGCAGTCGAGGTAACTGATGGACTTCATTTCCATAGTAATTTTTTAAATTTTGTTTTCTTCATTGCCTGTGAAGGTCTCAGGTTCTTCACTTAAAGCTCTTTTTAGAATTGTTGTAAAGTTTCCGGTACTCGTACTTGGTTCATCTTCCAGAATTTGAGCACCAATTCAGTTTTTTTTACAAATTGACTCCCCAAAATATAGCCCTCAGCTACAGTTGAAGATTTCCATCCTCCATGGCGTTTTAATGACTAATGTTAACAGGTCTGCGCCAGATTCCACAAGCAATGTTGCGAAAACAGTGTTCTATGTATTGCATTGGGTTTTCAATCTCTAAATATTTTGCAATATCACTTGGAATTTTACTAAAAGTACCTATTTACACGAACAGGTTGAACGGAGCATTTTCCGTTATACCTAATATCTTATAAAAAATCTAGTGTGACTGGTAGACTGGGGACGAAGGGATGCATATTTGCGATACATTTCAACAAAATTAAAACTTCTAATTTTTCCGCTTATTAACAGGTTTATCTTGCTATCGGCAATTTTTACAGTTATGATAGAATCCATGTCGTTAATATTATTAAATAGTAATTTCTGTAACTCGTCTCTGCGGCATGCTCCTGCAATGCCAAATACTGCAACTATCTATAACAATACACAAGCAGTGACTGTAGAAAGATAGTCACTGACACAAATGAGTAGGTATAAAGTTAAAAATCGGCCAAGTGTGAGTCGAACTCGCACACGAAGGGTTCCGTACACCGTTCAATATTTAACACTACATATTTTTTAAAAATACTCTAGTAAAAAATAAAAAAAAATCGTCCCAGAGCGTGGTTTCGAACCCTGGATCTTCGTGCTATGAGCCCAGCACGCTGCCACTGCGCCACAAATGCTTGGTAGCTTGGTACGAACCGTACAGCTCTACCTATAAGGATAGATGGTCTCGCGTAGCGTTTCCTAAAATATTCGAGATTTTACATAAAAATACAGCGCGCCCGTACCTGAAAAAGTCACATATGGAATAACAGACGGGCCTCTGCGAACCCCCAAAATCCGAAATCAGTACGAAATTTGTAAATTCATCAAAACAATACCAAATGTCATTGTACGAATACGTATCGATCGGGGGGCGGGGCGTCGCCTCGCCTCGACCACGATGTAAGTATACAGTATGATCCCGCGGACCCTGCCAAATCGCGAAAAAAAAAAGCGGCCCCAAAAGGGGCTCAAACGGCCGAACGGCTTTTTCGATCGGGGGGCTCTTTCGTAGGCGAGAGGCCCATATCCCTCCACGGTCCCACGCGAAAATTGAACTCGACCGGCGCTTTCAGTTCGAATTAGCCGAAAAAATCGAAAAAAATGGAAAACAAAAATTCCGGGGGCCGAACGGCTCTTCCGATTCGAACGCCATCAGCTCGGTCGACCGTACGCCAAATTTGGGCTCGAAAAATCGAAAACTGCGACCTGTAGACGATAAAATAGGTACACCTATTACTACCCAACTGTGGGAGCCACAACAAGGCCTATTGGTCCGGCAGGGCCGGTAGGCGCTTAGTAGAGTAAATAAGAGGGGACTGCGACTGATCCTTCGATCCTTTCGGGTGGGGGTAATATTTTTTCCATCTAACCCCGCCCCCTAGTGCCAGCCCCCAAATCCCCACCACTTTAGAATTGGTAGCCCCCCACCACCACGACCAACCAAAGTTCACAAATCCTCACCACAATAGAAAAGATATGTCTTCCACCCAACTTGAGATCCACCCACATCGTTGAATTTTAAGTTTAAAAGCTGAGGATCTCCATCTTCTACATCAAATTTACAAAATCACTTGACTGGTTTAACCTAGTAATTTGCGAATGTTAACATGTGGTTTGCATATGCCGAAGCTGCGTTACCAGAAGCTCACGACTTGAATAGTGCTGTTGAGAGGTTAAGAAGACATTTTTCGAATTTGGAATTTGAAGCCGACCATGAAGCTGTATATGGAATGGGTCGAATTTTGTCTGAAGAAGACTGTCGTGCACGTTAAGAAAAGTTCCAAAGTGCAGTTGATTTGTGTGAAAAATTTTTAGAGGACAACAATGTGAAAAATTTTGTGATGGGGCTGAAATCGTTGAAGTAAGAAAGTTTCTTGTCAGACTTGAAAAAATACATTCCTTTGGAAGATGTCGTTAGTATCTTAGATATTAATACAATTATTCGAATTTACTACGATGATGGTGACTGCAGTGATGATGAGTGTAACTGTTCTGTTTGTGAAGGTAGTGAAGAAACTAATTGTTCAGATGTAAAAAAAGAAGTAAAATAAACATACATAAATTAAATTTAAGTTGTTTTATTTCAATAATTAAAATACACATAAGTAACGGCTTACATTAAAATTACATGAATTAAGATAATTGATTTTTATCAATCCAAGTATTGTGTCTCTTATCCATACCTAACCACTTAACATATATTTTGTCTCCTTTCTTTCTAAGGACTTTTTCAATTAAATAGATGTCACCATACTTCGCTTTCTGAAGTTCTTCTCCATAGAAACCGCCTTTTATTTCATTTCCCTTTTCATCTTCTAATACATATGTAGGAGGATTGGTAATATTACCTTTTTTAATTTTAAATATTTCATTTGACCAGTTTGGTGTATACCCTTTTGAAAAAACTTCCCTATGCTTACTAATGCGAACAAAATCACCAAGTGAATATTTAATTGCCCTAAGGTTAAAAGTTTTTGGGTACGTATATACAGCTTCCAAAATTTGTTTCTCATTGTTAACGGTTACATCTTTCGGTTTAAATGATGTAGTGTGATGTTTCGTATTATTGTATTTGTTAACAATATCTTGCAAAAGATGTAACCACTTATAATTACCTTGCAAACTAAACTGTTTCCACATAGCATTTTTTAAAGTACGATTAACCCGCTCTACGACACTAGCTTTCAAGTTTGAAAAAGAACTATAATGATTGATATTAAAATCTTGCATTAATTTGTGAAAATCTTTGTTGTAAAATTCTTTTCCCATGTCTGTCTGGAGATTGTAGGGAGGTATTTTTACTTTAAGCAATATGAGTTTCATAGCAGTAGTAACATCTTTTGCACTTTTTGTCTTAACAGGTTGTGCCCACACAAATTTAGAAAACACATTGATTACAACTAAAATATAGCGGTACCCTTTATTAAAGCGGGCATAAGGAAGCGCGTCTTCGATAATTTATCCTTGCAGGTTTATGAAGTTCTTCAACGACTTGTCTTTTTGCATCCGTAATTATTTTACTCATATTTTTTAATCTCCTTGTTCTACAGGACACTTCACCAATAATTCACCGTAAAAGTTACTTAAAGTTCCAGTCTGAGCTTTCTTAAAAGCAATTTTATCATTTTTCATTAAACGAATACCAATGGGAGTTAGGATTTCATTATCATTTATTAACAAAACAACAGAGGAAGGGAACTCGGCACGAACTATTTCACATTCAGTTAGTGGACATGAATAAGTTTCTCTTTGATCCTGCAGCAAATGATATTTTCCAGTAGTTTTGTTTAATGTTCCAATAAATGGGAACACTAAATTATAATAAAGCTTTACGTTTTTTATTTCTACTATATTATATAGTTTATTGTCTTGAGCTGATAAAGACTGATTAGTCTTTTTAAATATATGTGAACCAAATTTATCAATTGTCATTATGTCCTAAATGTCATGAACATACTAACCTATTCCTTGATAAATCTGTATATTTATATACTACTGAATAATTTTTGCTTCCCGCAGTTCCTCGACGATAGACATCATTTCGTTGTGGTGACCAGTATTACCAGCGATTTGAGATGCCAGAAGTAATTTTAGTCTTTCGACAATTTCATTGGGATCATTATAATATACGTAATCTAACTTTTTATTAGACAGACTCATCATGCCTCCTCCTTTCTTTGATCGTGTAACCGATCTTGTAGTTGGTCGCGGCAGTGAACTAACTGACATTGATCTTTCTCTGAGCACAGATGGTTCTACTAATGTTCGTAATACTTCATTTTTTAAAATATTCTTTTGAACAAGCCATGGTCGCACAATTGTTACATATTTGGAATTTAAAGAACCCTGTACTTGTTCGGCAGGATCATTGTTTCGCCTATATGCCGAAGTTTTATCTAAAATATCCATGTAATTGTCCAAGTCTGCATTTGTATACCCTAGTGGGTTTTGTTTAAACAATAACTCGTACAGTCCAGGTGTACCTTCATACAATCGTTTCATATCAGGTTGAAGTGTATTTTTTCTAAATATTCGAATATCTTTTCCAATAAAATCAACTAAAGCGTTTCCTATCGAAAATTTTCCTGTGGGTATATCATGTTTTATACCATATACGTAATCGTAATCTGTAGAGGTTCCTCGTGTCTGTCCATCAATGTAGGTTCGTGGTAGAGGATTAAATTCTTCCAACCATAATTGGTAACCAGGTTGCCTCGATAAATCCTCCAAATATTGTCGGCTTTGTTCAACAGCATCATTAATCGTCTTATCAGTAACGGTATCTTGACTAGTTGATTCAAAGGGGTCTCCTTGTTCAGGAACAAAACTATCTTCTAAAAACGTGAGTCCTCCAAAAGGTAATAATGGTGGTAAAGGCTTGTGAGCATATATCGATGATCGCGGCGAGGAAGCAGCAATTTAACCATAACTATATTTAATATCTTTGGGAATTTTCTCTTGCTCCGAACTTTCAGTTTTGACGTTTGGTTTTATATTCGACAGAAGTTTTTCCAACGGTTGGGTTATTGGTTTATATTCTTCTTCTAGACGTCTTTGCGTTTTAGATTTATCCAATCTTAAGGATCGATATTTTTGTTTAACAATTTTTCTAGCTTTTATTAATTCCTTAGTTAGTTGTTCATTCATCTTCAAAGAATGTAAATAAACTAAAATGTAGTTTCTAGATAATATATATTTATAGTACAATAAACTGATCAAAATGCTTTCTGTATCTACCGTTATTTAAAGAACTATCTTTATCTATAACTAAAAATCCAAATTTCTCTAACCAACAAAAGGAACATATATCTTTAAACTGTTGAAAGGTCATATCCACGTTCACGTGATCATCATATATGTGTTTTAAATTTGTGCTGTCTTGTTGGAATATAATTAATAAGTTTGAGTTATCCCGTATTAATTGTTTTGGAATTGAGGAATAAGTTTGACATAAATAAAAACAATCGGTCGATTTATGGCGTCCAAAACAGAAATATTCTCTGATAGCGGTCTGATTGCAACACACCATATCGTCAAATATAATAACAGAGTTTGGTCTTATATCACAGGGTGGTATTATATCGCCCTCATTTTCGAATTCGAAATATCCAATTTCCTTAATAGGTTCAAAAAGCTGGCGTAGGTATTGATATTTAGGTTGATTTAAGGATTTTGAGCATACATAGACGTTTTCAAACCTTAATCCATGCGATTCGGTCAAAAGGCTAAAAACAACATTAGTTTTTCCACATCCCGAGGGTCCTACAATCAAAGCCCTTTTACAATCACCGGGAAATAAATCAACATGTTTACGGAAAATTTCTGTTTCCATATCATAATTTCTTATAGGCAGAGAGAAATTTTGTTTAACGATTTTCATCGTATCCTATTCTATACTAACCAAGAGTAATGAACTCATTAATATTTAAAGCAGTGAAAGTAGTATATATAACAATGCTTGTATATAAAACGAGATTTAGTTATCTAAAGTCATCCATGAAGAAAGGTTCAGGACTCTTTAATAAATTTATTAATAAGTTACCGATTGAATTACATATACCATCGTATAATTTTTGTGGACCTGGAACAAAACTACGTGAGCGATTAGCTAGAGGAGATTAGGGTATTAATCCTTTGGATAATTTGTGCAAGAAACACGATATTGCATATTCCAGGTTTAGTGATTTAGAAAATGGACATATAGCTGATAAAATATTGGAACAAGAGGCCAGAAAGCGGGTTCGAGCTCCTAATTCAAAAATTGGTGAAAGAATAGCAGCTTTAGGTGTAACGACAGCAATGAAAGCCAAGCGGGCTTTAGGAATGGGTTTAAAAAAACGTAGTAAAAAGAAAAGCAAAAGAGGAAAATCCAGTGGGAGGGGTATATCGTTTAACAATGCTATAAAAACTGCTAGAAATGCAATTATTGGTTCTAAACATGCAAATTTACAAAAAGCTGTTAAATCTGCAATTTCTGTTTTAAAACGAAAAAAATACAACAACCCAGAAATAGTATAATTAAAGTGCCAAAGGTGGGTGGGTTATTGCCCCTAATTCCTTTGTTTGCGGGTCTATCAGCTCTAGGAGCCTTGGGTGGAGGAGCAGCTGGAATAGCAAAAGCGGTTAATGATGCTAAAGCTGCTAGGGATAAATTGGAAGAGCAAAAGAGACATAATAAAGTCATGGAGCAAGTATCTTTGGGAAAGGGTCTATATTTGAAACCATACAAAAAAGGATGTGGTTTATATCTCAAACCTTATCAAAAAAACTGCTAAATCGACTACCACACCGAGCGCTTACAAACTTAGACTTGGAAAAGTATGTGAAAGTTCTTAATATTCCATATTTTAGAGGTGTGTTTATGAGAGATAAATTACCCAAAAAAATAAGGAAATACGAGACGGGAATTATAAATTTAGATAATTCTCAAGGAGAAGGAACCCACTGGACTGGATATGTCAAAAAAGGGATAAATATAACATACTTTGATAGCTATGGTAATTTGAGACCACCTCTCGAAGTCATAAATTATTTTTTTAGTGATGGTAGTCCTAACAAAGTATTATATAATTACAATCAGTTTCAAAAATACGATTCTGTGAATTGCGGACACTTGGTTTTGAAATTCCTGTATAAGGGTTTCTGAAATATAACAGTTATTTCATTTTATCTGTAACTATAAGGGGGTCAACATGTCGTTCACATTGGTTTTATCGGGAACTTCAAACGTGTTATCAGCCGACTTTAACCCTCCAATTTATCTAGATGACGACGAATATGTAATCGGATTAACAAACTTTGAAACATTTAACGCTATACCTAATATCGATGAGAGAAACAATAAATTTACGTGTGGGAATGTAACAATAACTATACCGTCAGGCGCATACGAATTAGACGACATAAATAAATTGGTACGTGGGGAGTTAGAAACTGTGGATTCTGTTTTAAAAATTTCATCTAATAACAAAACGCTGCATACCATTATTGAAAATGGGAAACCAGTTAAATTTTATGAAGGATCAATCGGAAAAATTTTAGGTTTTAATAATGGTATTTTAGAACCAGGCATACATGTGTCTGATTATCCGGCAGAAATAATTAAAGTAAATGCGATATGTATAGACTGTAGCATTGCGGCGGGTTCATATTATAATGGTAGACCTGTCCATATCGTTCATCAGTTTTTTCCTAGGGTAGGACCTGGTTTTAAAATTATAGAATCACCTCAGAATATTATTTACTTTCCGGTCCATGTAAAAATTATAAACAACGTTTCTGTTCAAATATTAGATCAAGACGGAGATTTGGTTAATTTCAGTGGAGAGACGGTCACGGTAAGACTGCACGTGAAAAAAATTCCGAATAATGGTTCTCAGATATAATAGACTTTTCACTAATGAGGAAATTTATAAGAAGGTTTATAAGAAAAAGTATAAAATAAAACGACTCAGTGCAAAAGCTGCTGCCAAACGACTAACAAGCAAAAATCGAATCTTTTTGAAATCTCTCGGATTTGTTGTGCTTAAATAATGGAATATTTGGATGTTAACAAAAGCCCGCTGATTGATAATTCTATTTGGAGAAAAGAGTTTCATACCTACGACTCCCAATCATCAAAAAAGTTTGAGTACAACGATGAAATTATCATATCTATTCAAGAAATCGGAAAGTACACTTTACCATGTGAAAGCTTTTTGTATATCGAAGGTAGCTTAAAAGATCAGAATGATAAGGTTTCTACAAAACTACAGTTTGTAAATAACGCACTTGCCTTTTTATTTAAAGAAATTCGCTACCAATTGAATGGAGTCGGTATAACGTCAACATTAAAAGGATATTTATCATACACCCAAAATGAAACTAAAAAGCTTCTAAACGCCGGTTGGTTTTCGAAATCAGAAACAATTTTTTACTCACTTGGTAACTTCAATGTCTGCATTCCTCTAAATACATTAATGGTTTTTTTTTGAAGACTTTAAAACAATACTTTTAAATGCTAGACAAGAATTAATATTAGTTAGGACAAATGACGATAAAAATGCAGTTTATAGTACAGATGCCAACGAAGTCCCGCGAATAAATATTTCAAAATTGGAGTGGGTTGTACCTCACGTTATAGTCGATATAGAAAAAGAACTATATTTCACAAAAGTAATAAACAAAGGACAGGAACTTTTAATTTCGTTCAGATCTTGGGAGCTGATAGAATATCCAGAACTTTTAAAAACAACCAGACATAATTGGCCAGTTAAAACATCTACCAAAGTGGAAACACCACGTCACGTAATTGTAGCTTTTCAAACAAACAAAAGAGGGAACGTCTCTGCTAACATGAGTGAATTTGTCCATTGCAATCTCAGAAATATCAGAGTCTTTTTGAACTCTGACAAATATCCTTACTCTGATTTGTATTTAGATTTTGATAATAACAAATTTGCATATCTTTATGAAATGTTTTCATCATTCCGAAAATCATATTATGAAACCTCCCTTGAACCTACCTTCACGCCAAAGGAATTTAGGGATATGGCTCCAATTTCATACATCAATTGTATGTATCAAAAGGAGGCAATTGAAACGGGACCAATTGTGTTGAGGGTAGAGTTTGAAACAAGCAAAGATATTCCCGATAAAACCTCCGCTTATTGTTTAATTCTTCACGATAAAATGTTTGCTTACAATCCCCTCACCAAAACTGTACGACAGGTTTAAATTAATGTGTCAAGTTATGCTATATAAAGGCTGCTGAATAAATGTTTCTCGTCAGTTTAAAATGGTCTCCAGATTAGAGAAGTTCTTAGTAAATTTAAGAAAATTAAAACAGTTAATTCAGATTTATCAAATTAAAAGAATTGTTTTCCAAAAGTTTAGCAACCTGAAAATATGAGTGTAATAATTGATATTCAAGGTTTCAAAGTATACTTTCCGATTTCTTGAATAGATATGATAATTTCATCGTTGTACTCAAACTTTTTTGATGATTGGAAGTCATAGGTATGAAACTCTTTTCTCCAGATAGAATTATCAATCAGTGGGCTTTTGTTAACATCTAAATATTCCATTATTTAAGTACAACAAAACCGAGAGATTTCAAAAAGATTCGATTTTTGCTTGTTAGTCGTTTGGCAGCAACTTTTGCACTGAGTCGTTTTAATTTATACTTTTTCTTATAAACCTTTTACTAGTGTGAAGTCTATTATATCTAAGAACCATTATTCGGATTTTTTTTTCACGTGCAGTCTTACTGTGACTAAAAATTAACTAAATCTCCGTCTTGATCTAATACTTGAACGGTAACCCTATTTATAATTTTTACATGGACCGGAAAGTAAATAATGTTCTGAGGTGACTCTATAATTTTAAAACCAGGTCCTACACTAGGAAAAAACTGGTGGACGATATGAACAGGTCTGCCATTATAATATGAACCCGCGGCAATCCTACAGTCGATACATATCGCATTAACTTTAATTATTTCTGCCGGATAATCAGACACATGTGTGCCTGGCTCTAAAATACCATTTTTAAAACCTAAAATTTTTCCGATTGATCCGTCATAAAATTTAATTTGTTTCCCATTTTCAATAATGCTATGCAACGTGTTGTTATTAGATGAAATTTTCAAGACAGAATCCACAGTCTCTAATTCCCCGCGTACAAATTTATTTATGTCGTCTAATTCGTATGCACCTGACGGTATAGTTATTGTTACATTCCCAGACGTAAATTTATTGTTTCTCTCATCGATATTAGGTATAGCGTTAAATGTTTCAAAGTTTGTTAATCCGATTACATATTCGTCGTCATCTAGATAAATTGGAGGGTTAAAGTCGGCTGATAACACGTTTGAGGTTCCTGATAAAACCAATGTAAAAGACATGTTGACCCCCTTGTAGTTAAAGAAAAAATGAAATTACTGTTTTATTTCAGAGACCTTTATAAAGAAATTTCAAAACCAAGTGTCTGCAATTCACAGAATCATATTTTTGAAACTGGTTGTAATTATATGATACTTTGTTTGGTCTACAATCACTAAAAAAATAATTTATGACTTCAAGAGGTGGTCTCAAATTACCATAGCTATCAAAGTATGTTATATTCATCCCTTTTTTTACATGTCCAGTCCAGTGGGTTTCTTCTCCTTGAGAATTATCTAAATTTATAATTCCCGTCTCGTATTTTCTTCTTATTTTTTCTGGTAATTTGTTTCGCATAAACACACCTCTAAAATATGGAATATTAAGAACCTTCACATACTTTTTCAAGTCTAAGTTTGTAAGCGCTCGGTGTGGTAGTGGTTTTAGCAGTTTTTTTGATAAGGTTTGAGGTATAAACCGCATCCTTTTTTGTAGGGTTTCAAATATAGACCCTTTCCCAAAGACACCTGCTCCATGACTTTATTATGTCTCTTTTGCTCTTCCAATTTATCTCTGGCAGCTTTAGCATTATTAACCGCTTTAGCTATTCCAGCTGCTCCTTCGCTCAAAGCTCCTAGAGCCCATAGACCCGCAAACAAAGGGATTAGGGGTAATAAACCCCCACCTTTGGCACTTTAATTATTCGATTTCTGGGTTGTTGTACTTTTTTGCGTTTTAGAACAGAAATTGCAGATTGAACTGCTTTTTGCAAATTTGTGTGTCTAGAACCAATAATTGCATTTCTAGCAGTTTTAATAGCATTGTTAAACGATATACCCCTGCCAGTGGCTTTTCCGCTCCTGCTTTTCTTTTTACTACGGTTTTTTAAACCCATTCCCAAAGTTCGCTTTGCTTTCATTGCAGTCGTTACCCCTAAAGCTGCTATTCTTTAACCAATTTTTTGAATTAGGAGCTCGAACCCGCTTTCTGGCCTCTTGTTCCAATATTTTATCAGCTATATGTCGATTTTCTAAATCACTAAACCTGGAATATGCAATATCGTGTTTCTTGCACGAATTATCCAAGGGATTAATACCCTGATCTCCTCTAGCTAATCGCTCACGTAGTTTTGTTCCTGGCCCACAAAAATTATAGGATGGTATATGTAATTCAACCGGTCCCTTATTAATAAATTTATTAAATAGTCCTGAACCTTTCTTCATGGATGACTTTGGACAACTAAATCTCTTTTTATATACAAGCATTGTTACATATACTGCTTTCACTGCTTTAAATATTAACGTGTCAATTACTCTTGGTTAGTATAGAATAGGATACGATGAAGATCGTTAAACAAAATTTCTCTCTGCCTATAAAAATCATGATATGGAAACAGATATTTTTCGTAAACATGCTGATTTATTTCTCGGTGGCTGTAAAAGGGCTTTGGTTTTGACCGAATCTCATGGATTGAGGTTTGAAAACGTCTATGTATGCTCAAAATCCTTAAATCAACTTAAATATCAATACCTACGTCAGCTTTTTGAACCTATTAAGGGAATTGGATACTTCGAATGCGAAAATGAGGGGATATAATACCACCCTGTGATATAAGACCAAACTCTGTTATTATATTTGACGATATGGTATGTTGCAATCAGAATGTTATCAGAGAATATTTTTGTTTTGGACGCCATAAATCAACCGATTGTTTTTATTTATGTCAAACTTACTCCTCGATTCCAAAACAATTAATACGGGACAATTCAAATTTATTAATTATATTTCAACAAGACAGCACAAATTTAGAACACATATATGATGATCACGTGAACGTGGACATGACCTTTCAACAGTTTAAAGATATATGTTCCTTTTGTTGGTTAGAGAAATTTGGATTTCTAGTTATAGATAAAGGTAGTTCTTTAAATAACGGTAGATATAGGAAACATTTTGATCAGTTTATTTTACTATAAATATATATATATATATATAATTTAGAAACTACATTCTAGTTTAGTATATTTACATTCTTTGAAGATGAATGAACAATTGACTAAGGAATTAATAAAAGCTAGAAAAATTGTTAAACAAAAATATCGATCCTTAAGATTGGATAAATCTAAAACGCTAAGACGTCTAGAAGAAGAATATAAACCAGTAACCCAACCGTTGGAAAAACTTCTGTCGAATATAAAACCAGACGTCAAAATTGAAAGTTCGGGCCAAGAAAAAATTCCCAAAGATATTAAATATAGTTATGGTAAAATTGCCGCTTCCTCGCCGCGTTTATCGATATATGCCCACAAGCCTTTACCACCATTATTTCCTTTTGGTGGACTCACGTTTTTAGAAGATAGTTTTGTCCCTGAACAAGGAGACCCCTTTGAATCAACTGGTCAAGATAGCGTAACTGATAATACTATTAATGATGCTGTTGAACAAAGCCGACAATAGTTAGAGGATTTATCGAGGCAACCTGGTTACCAATTATGGCTTGAAGAATTTAATCCTCTTCCACGAACCTACATTGATGGACAGACACGAGGAACCTCTACAGATTATGATTACGTATATGGTATAAAACATGATATACCTACAGGCAAATTTTCGATAGGAAACGCTTTAGTTGATTTTATTGGAAAAGATATTCAAATATTTAGGAAAAATACACTTCAACCTGATATGAAACGATTGTATGAAGGTACACCTGGACTGTACGAGTTATTGTTTAAGCAAAACTCTTTGGGATATACAAATGCAGACTTGGACAATTACATGGATATTTTGGATAAAACTTCGACATATAGACAAAACAATGATCCTGCCGAACAAGTACAGGGCTCTTTGAATTTCAAATATATAACAATTATGCGACCATGGCTCGTTAAAAAGAATATTTTAAAAAATGAAGTATTACGAACATTAGTAGAACCATCTGTGCTCAGAGAAAGATCAATTTCGGTTAGTTCACAGCTGCCGCGACCAACTACAAGATCGGTTACACGATCAAAGAAAGGAGGAGGCATCTGTCTAACAAAAAGTTAGATTACGTATATTATAATGATCCCAATGAAATTGTTGAAAGACTAAAATTACTTCTGGCATCTCAAATCGCAGGTCATACTGGTCACCACAACGAAATTATGTCTATCGTCGAAGAACTGCGGGAAGCAAAAATTATTCAGTAGTATATAAATATACATAATTGTCAAGGAATACGTTAGTGAGTTCAGGGCATTTAAGACATAATGACTATTGATAAATTTGGAGCACATATATTTAAAAAGACTAATGAGTCTTTATCAGCTCAAGACAATAAACTATACAATATAGTAGAAATCAAGAACGTAAAGCTTTATTATAATTTAGTATTCCCATTTATTGGAAAACTAAATAAAACTCATGGAAAATATCATTTGCTGCAGGATCAAAGAGAGACTTATTCATGTCCCCTAACTGAATGTGAAATTGTGCGTGCCGAGTTCCCTTCTTCTGTTGTTTTGTTAATAAATGATGTTGAAGTCCCAACTCCCATTGGTATCCGTTTAATGAAAAATGATAAAATTGCGTTTAAGAAAGCCAAGACTGGAACTTTAAATGACTTTTACGGTGAATTATTGGTGAAGTGTCCTGTAGAACAAGGAAATTAAATTATGTGTAAAATAATTACAGATGCAAAAAGACAAGTCGTTGATGAACTTCATAAGAGGAAAAATTATCGAAGACGGAGAGTAATTGTTAAAAGTCTCGACGATCTTTGGCAAGCTGATTTAGTTGAAATGCTCCCTTATGCCCGATTTAATAAAGGGTACCGCTATATCTTGGTTGTAATTAATGTGTTTTCTAAATTCGTCTGGGCACTGCCCGTTAAGACAAAAAACGCAAAAGATGTTACTAGTGCTATGAAAAACATACTTCTGAAAGTAAAAATACCTCCCAACAATCTCCAGACAGACTTGGGAAAAGAATTTTATAACAAAGATTTTTACAAATTGATGCAAGATTATAATATTAACCACTACAGTTCTTTTTCAAACTTGAAAGCAAGTGTTGTAGAGAGAGTTAACCGTACTTTAAAAAACGCCATGTGGAAACAATTTAGCTTGCAAGGTAACTATAAGTGGTTATCTTTATTACAAGATATTGTTGATAAATACAATAATACTAAACATAAAACCATAAGATTGAAACCAATAGACATAAATGAAACCAATGAAAAAAGCATATTAAAAACAACGTACACCTTTCCAAAAGTATTTAATCTTAAAAACGTTCAATTTACTAGCGGCAACCATGTTCGTATCAGCAAAAATAGAGAGGTTTTTGCAAAAGGTTACACTCCCAATTGGTCAAATGAGATATTTAAAATTATAAAAATAAACCCCACTAACCCACCAACATATATGTTAGAAGATGAAAAAGGAAATAAAATACAAGGTGCATTTTACGGTGAAGAACTTCAAAGAGTCAAATATCCAGATGTATATTTAATTGGAAAAGTTCTTAGAAAAAAAGGAAATAAAGTATATGTTAAATGGTTAGGTATGGATAGTAGTAATAATTCTTGGATAAACAAAAACCAGTTGACATAATTTTGTTTGTATGTTTATTGTGTATCTTCTATTTTTTTGAAATAAAACAATTTTATATATTTTATATATTTTTTTGTTTTCTTTATTTATTCATTTTTAGGGTTACAATCTAAACAATCGCATATTTCTTCTTCAAAACAATCACTTTCAGTTGTGTTTTTCGAGAATATATAAACCAATGTATTGATGTCCAAAACACCGCGGAGGTCCTGCATATTGATGAAATCTCTAATTTGCTTCAAGTTTGAATCCAAATTCAACGCCTTCAGCCCAGTTGCAAAATTCTTCAGATCTTTATCTTCTATAAATTTATCACAAACATCAACAGCGTCTGAATACCTTTTTGCTCGGGTGCGACACTCTTCTTCCGATAAAATTTTTATATTCCTTCGTGGTCGGCTTCAAATTCCAAATCTGTATATATTTGTCGCAAACGTTCCACTCCACTTCCAAGATCTCGCGCTTCGGGATATGTTCTGTATGCCACCCACATCTTGAAGTATAAACTGAACCAACTGAATTATGTTTTATTACCAGAAAATTGAGAGTTTATATCTGGCAATTGAAAAGTGGGGATTTTAATTTAATGCATAGCAAGTGGAATGGGAAACAATCAGATTTATAGGTTAAGGAAGAGGGAGTAGTTTAAAAAATGGGGGATCAATCATGTATCAATGTTATGAGAAAGTATGTGGTTTGAGAGGTGGGGGAGGGCGTGGCTTAAAAAGTGGGGGATCAATAGAATTTGTAGGTCACGGATGAGGGCGTGGTTTAAGAAATGGGGGAAACCAATGAAAAGATTAGGGAGATGTGGTTTCGGGGGTGGGGGACCAATAAACATCTGAAGGAGGCGTGGCTTGAGGAGTGGGGGGCGAATGAGTTATCTAGGTCACGCAGGAGACCAGCACCATCCATAACCCACTACTCGAGTTATTTGATAAAATAAAATGATAAAATCGGTTGGCACCTCAACACCTGATTTTTTCGGGGATGAAAAGGGCACGCGAAAATAAAAAAAAAGTTATTTGAAACGTTCTTTTCCCAGCCCACTTGATTTTCAAGAAAAGGTTCAAACAGATTCCCTAGCCGTTTTTTTGATAGAATTTTTTCCGGAACCCCTTTTTCACCTTCAGAATTTAAAAATTATTGCTAATCTATTTTCAAGTCAGATTCTTATGTCAGGTGTTTTGGCGAGACAATTTTTTTTTCAGAACAAGTAGGTACAACTTTTTTTCTTTAGAGATAGAAGATAGAGGGTTTGTTGCGTCGGGGTGCCAACATAAAGAATATATTTCTAATTAGAAACCTAAAAAATATCACCAATAGATCTATTACCATGCAAGCATACCACTCAGTTATTGTATCACACATGACATACGCAATCACTTGCTGGGGGCATTCTCCGCATAGTGACCGTGTATTTAATTTACAACGTAAAATTATCAGAATTATCTTCGACAAGGGGTTCAGGGAAGATGTCCGAGATATACATATATAGACGAAACGGAATATTAACTTGTTTTGTCTGTATATTCTACATACCTCAGTACTTGCTTTTAAGAATACACAGCCAGCACAACCAATTCCGCGATTATAATACCAGAACTCAAAGAGATCTGCGTATTGACCATCTGCGGCTCAACGCCAGCCGCTACAGCAAAAATTATTTTGGTCCTAAATTTCTAAACAAATTAGATTTCGACTACAGGGGACTTGGCTTATCAAATTTTAAAAACAAAATATTTATAGAAAGAGCTTGCTATTCTATAGATGAGTTCCTTAACGACTAAGTCCAAGTCTTGTCTCTGTAATGTTTGCCTTTTACCATTTTTTGTTGTTATTCTTATTTGTCTGTGGTATGTATTCGTAAATGTTTGATTATATTCCGAATTATATTTTTTATATAATGCAACTTTTGACAATTGTAAGCACTATATTGTGTAATAACATGAATCAAATTAAATAAATAAATAAATAAAAAATAAAACTACTGAGAAATGCTACCATACCTGGATATTTCGGAGGTGAATAACTTTTTTATTAGTAGAGATAAAGACTTCGGATTTTTTCTAACCCAAATTCCATGAGGAAAATTATCGTCAAAATTTTTTCTCATGACACTCAGTTTTCCCAGAACAGATACAACTCTTTTGTTTTGCGAAATAAAAATTTCGTTTCTCTTTGGATGGAGTGTGTACGGGATACCAAGGAAACCTACGTGAAAAAAATTTACCCCTCCGAGCCTACTTGGTTTTCAAGAAAATACGGGGAACTTTTTCATTTTCGGAGTTAGAAAAAAACGGAAAAGTGCACGCTCACTTTTTCGAAACACGTGCCACGTTTTCGTTTTCAAAGGTAGACACTTGATTCCTTCGGGGATGTAAAGGGCACGCGAATGTAAATAAAAGTTACTTGAAACAATTTAATTCAGGCCTACTTGATTTTCAAGCAAAACGTTAAAACAGATTCCGGGGACGTTTTTTGAGCGATTTTTTTCAGAACCCTCAGGTATACAAGACTTTTACACCTTCAAACGATGAAAATGATAGCTAGCCTATTTTCAGGTTATATTTTTCTGTCAGGTGTTTTGCCTGCCAAGGAAATGATCAAGTGGTTAGGATTAGACATCGCTATGCGGCTTGGGAATGCATACCTGGCGTCATATGAAGAATTTTTGCACAATTGAGTTAGGTGCAGAACGTAAATGACGCCTCGACGAAAAATTTCGAAAATTTTTATAGTTTTCCCAGAACTGATAAAAAAATTTTGTTTGGCCAGATCAAAATTTATTTCTTGCGGCGATCGACTGGGTACCGGAAAGGAAAGATAACGACGAAATAAAAATTGTTGATTTTAGAAAAAACACATAAACGTTTTATTTTCAGAAATGAAAAAAAAAATCGGAAAAGCCAACGTTCACTTTCGCTAAACACCTTAATATTTTACTCTAAAGAAAGTTTATTCTCGGCCTACTGAATTTTAGAAAAAATGTTGGTTGAAAATATTGTAAATAGGGATTCAGTATTATAGTGGCAGTATGACTAAATATTCAGTCAGAAAATTTTCTTTCGAAAGGTTGTTTACGTCTAGGTTTCGATTCTGTTTAGGATGTAAGGATTTGTTTTCGGTATAAATCTACAAGCTGACCAAAGTTTGAGAGCTTACAACATTACAGATAATTTTAATTTTGCACATTGACCATTCTAAAAGCTCGAAACTTGTTTCATAAAAGTGAGATATTTAGACGATTTCAAACAATTCACACCTATGTCAACGTCCTAAATAGAAAAATTATTTCTCCCCAGAAAAAAAATTCGCCGCGCATTTAATTTTATATAAAAAAACTTAATTTTTTTTTATTTTAGAGATAGAAAAAATCGGAAAAGTGGAAGCTCACTTTCTCGTATATTTTACCCAAAAAAATTCCTCGGCCTGAGAAAACGCCTGCAAGATTTTCGTTTCCACAGATAGAAACTTGGTTCTTTCAGGGATGTAATCACCACGAGAAAGTTATGCAATTTAATTGAAACTTGGCGCAGTCCTTTAGTCGCTGAAGTGCCACAATTTCATGTAAAACAATTTATTCCCATCACCCATAGGCGGAGGGGCGGGGCAGCTCAATGGGTTTTATACTCATAACTTTTTTGAGGTTATCTTTTTGGTCTTGAAGGTTTCATCAGTTTAGTGCATCTTTTCATTTTGCACCAAAAGGTACTCTTGTTCCTTAAGTATAAAAATCAACCGTTTGCGTTGAAATCGGCAAAATATGCTCCAAAACATCTGTTAACTCCAAAATTCTAAAATAAAATTATTGCCTACCGCATTTAAATGTTATAGATGAATTTTTCGTCCAAAACTAAGAAAAAAAATGCCTAATAGGCATTGAGTAAAACATCACTGCCTTTCTTGAAATAAGGTGCCAAATTTTGTCCAGCTCAATCCGTTACATTCTAAAAGCGAACAATTTTTGTTACATTGTTCATAAGGAATTTTTTGTCACTTCAAATGGTAAAATTATTCTGTAAAATTTGAAAACGGTAGTTCAAAATTTTATTTTCGAACTTTGGAGTCAATTGGTGTTTTGTGGCACGTTTTGCCAATTTAAACGCAAACGGTTGATTTTATCGTAATGGAACAAGAGTACCCGTTCGTTGCAAAATTAAAAGATGCATGAAAATGGTGAACCTGCAAGAAAAGTTAAGAGTATAAAACCCATTGAGCTACCCCTAGTGTAGGCAAGTTAGACTTTTTATAAGAAAAAAATTATAAAGTTTTGAAATTTTGGTTGTGAACTCCCAGTAGGAACCCGAATACAGATCCGAAGAGTTCCCACCCCCCGGGGGGAGCTTCATCCCCTTTCGTCCAAAAAACCACCCCCAAACGTGACCTTGACGGTGTTTTTTTGCGTTTTGCACGTAAACCGTAACTCTGACGAGAATAATGCCACAAAGTTTAATATCATTTTGATTGCCTTGATGAGCAGATTTCAAAAATCCAATAATATACAGGGTGTTCCATTAAAAAAAAATAAGTTGTCATTCGTCCTACTTTTTTGGTACACGGTCATGGCATAAAAAAGTATTCACCCAACCATTGATTTTGTTTTTTGAATCACCCTTTTATCTTAAAAAACAAAAAAGTTAGGTGGGGGGCCAATTCTCAGTGAATAATAAGGTTGGCCTGCACTGCTCTACAATGTGTTCTCATTGTCATGGGCAGAGTTGTTTAAATTCCATCGAGCGGGACCATTTTGCAGAGGCAATTGATTAAATATTTATATTTCATTAGTGGAATAGGCCTATAGGGGAAACCACTTAAAAAACGCACCGAGAGCGTTACCTCATGGGTGGTGTGGAAACACGCTTAAAGTGCAGAATACACAGGTATAAAAATCATCATATGTCCACTAATACTTTCTCAAAAATATTTTATACCATATGGATCTTGTAGAGAAAGAACTGCTCTACAATTTTGCGCTACTACTTTTCGAGATAATCGACGCAAAAGACGGCGCAATGCTTATTTTTTGTTCGCCCTGAAAACTATTCTTATTTTCCAAGGTCATTTATTAGCGTTGGGTGGGAGATATGAAAAAAAATTATATGACCATTTTTGTGGAGAATTTAATGAAGAATCTAGAAAGTCCTCTAACTTTTTCTCGTCAGAATTACGGTTTACGTGCAAAACGCAAAAAACACTGTCAAGGTCACGTTTGGGGGTGGTTTTTTGGGCAAAAGGGGATGAAGCTCCCCCCGGGGGGGTGGGAACTCTTCGGATCTGTATTCGGGTTCCTACTGGGAGTTCACAACCGAAATTTAAAAACTTTATAATTTTTTTCTTCTTTACGTCGCATTTTTATCTAACTTGCCTACACTACCCGCCCTTCCGCCTCTGGGCGATGGGAATAAATTGTTTTTACATGAAATTGCTGCACTTCAGCGACTAATAGACTGCACCAAGTTTCATTTAAATTGCATAACTTCTGTAGAAGTTTTTGCGAAAAATATGTTTTTCAAATTCTGCTTTTATCACCCTGTAACTTTTTCATTATGCATTTTCGGACCCATGTTTATAGGAAACTTTTTAACTTGGTTCCCGCGGAGATGAATAGAACACACAAAAGTAAAAAAAGCTACTTGAAAAAAATTTTTACCAGTCGCTTTGATTACTCAGAAAACATCGTTGTTCGCAAATCGCGGCGAGCGAAGCGAGGAGCAATGATCGGTAGAGCCCATCAGTCTCGCCAAAATTGGAAGCGGCCGAACTTTGGCGGCGGCTAAGCCGCCGCAATGATCAGTTACATTTTATAAAAAAGAAATCTCTGAAGATGGTAACTTTCAAGTGCCGAAATCTGCTCAATAAGTGAAAAAAAAATGAGTAATAATATTATTTGGTCTAATACCCAGTTTTAAAGAAAATAAACTTATTACAAGAAATGTAAATAATGACGATAAAGTCTTATGCAAAATATGCATGCTCTTGAGAACAATCAGGATAAATTGTTAAACACGAAGAATCATTTAGTTTCTTTTGCAGAAGAAACCAATTAACGTTATAATCAATTCATAAACTCACGTTACGTTCATAATTGACGTTTAAGCCCAAATATTAAAAATAGGTAGGTAAATCCTGATTATTATCATTCCTTATTAGTTAAATAGTGCTTGAAGGCTCCTTAAAAATAAGTAGTAGGCCAATGGTAGTGAGAAACTGACCTTTATTAGAAATTATTTGCATAATTTTTGTCGTAACAGTATTGTTTTGGTTTTCCCTCGCTTTTAGAGTGAGGTGGGTCGCACTGCCTTGGTAAACGACGTTTGGGCTTCCCAGGGGCGTGCGGTGACATTTTAAGTAAGGGAAGCAATGTTTAAAAACTTACCTATTTGTAATGTAATTCGATTCTTCGATCACTTTTTGCGAATTCGTCAATGACGTCATCATAAAAACGTCGATGCTCTAACATGTTCTGGAGAAGTATATGTATTCTCAATAGACAACAGCGATATCTGTGAAAGTCATTTTTGTGGTTAAATTTTTCATAGGGGATTTTGCTCTTCCGTTTGTAATTAATTGAAGCTTATCCGCAAAGTTTAATGTTGAAAATCCCTTTATTATTAAGGCGCACACTACACATTCACACACACTCTTCTTACTTAATAATTGTCCAACTTTAACATTTTCAACGTCATTCCCGACAGCCGAAGTTGACGGTATTTGCATGTCCAAGTCCGTATTATTGTCTGCCATATCGCCCGAGATACGACGCGCGCGACGCACCGACGCAGATCAAAGCAAACTAAACTAATAACAGAGAACCTACTGTAACGATAGCTTCCACGCACGCTTAAAACACGCGTTTTCTTCGCGTCAGCCAGTGCGGTGGAGGTGGAAAGTTCAATGACATCTCGACTCTCGAACGCTACAGAAAAGCTAGCGGCCGGCATAGCTTACATTGTATTGTAATAAAATGTCGCTCGGTGGGATGGGCGCAGTCGGAGTCAACGCCGCATTTGCTATAGGCATAACATATTGTAGATTTGATATATGATATATAAGATAATTTTTAGCGTTTTTGATATACCTAGGTAACTAAACTAATTGCTTCCTGTTTAAAATTTCAAAAATTACATTTTATCATTTTACATTGTTTTGGTTTAGGGGAAGCACTGCTTCCCTTGCTTCCATGGACTGCACGCCCCTGGGGCGTGAAAATATTCCATGGCCGACTATGTGAAAATTAAAAAAAAAATCAGAAAATTAGCTATAGCTATTTTATTTTTTATAATAACTATGCCGAGTATTATATTTTTGGAAAGCTCAAAAAATGGCCGATTTGATAAGGCCACAGCCAACTATGATTTACATTTTAAAAAACACAAGTTTATGTCATATCTCAAAAATCACAAACAACATAAAAAATTGGATCAGATTATCTTATTAAACCCAAAATTAATACAATTTTTGTCTCTACAGTTTTTCTGTATAATCAGAAATAACGGAGCTACAGAGATCTGATGAAATTATTTCAAAATATCTAGTGAGCCATGAACTTTTTTAAAAATCTAAAAGGGGCATTAGAATGAGCATTCAAAACTGCAATTCTTTCCCTATATAACCTTTGTTCTAGCTCTGCTAGTTTCCGAGATCCTCATAGTGGGCATCGAGAAAAACTCACCCTGTATATTATGATGAATAATAAGTGTTAATTTTAAAAATACATCCGGTTGAGTACCTACTTGAATCAGAGTGTTCAGAAATCTCGATATGTGTAACCCAAACTCAATTTATAATGATATCCACATTTACCCCATCATAGCTAACAATAGCTAACAAAGAAGGTATAATTTTACTACCCCCTGTAAGATTCTATTGAAACCAACAATGGAATAAAGAATATGGAAAAATAAGTCAAATAAACATCTGCCTAAATCCAGTCAATACACACCGCAAGTTAGAAGGAAACAAACAATGAAACACCGTAACAGTAAAAAATGTAGACAGCATGCAAATGCAACTAGAAAATGAAGCAATTCTAATTAGAATTTATAAACCAACGATTATAGGAGAAACCTGCCCAGACTTGACAATTGATTGAAAGAAACATCCTATATAGGGTTAACTATCACTTAGTACAAAAAATTTTACCACGTGCGCACGGTGGCTTAAGAAAACATGGAAAAATATTTTTAGATTTTTTTACGATCTTTAAAAAAAGGGCAAAAACCCCTATTTTCCCTGTAAATCTCCGCCTCAAATACGTCATCCAATATGGCTTCGGATTCCGAAGTTCGGAACGTACTAGTGTCAGCTTGAAGTTACTTTCGCGGTGTTGCCGTTGTTTTAGGAAATACCTTTTTACTCAAACAAATAAAGAAATACATAAATAACAATCGATTTGAATCTGTACAGCCGCAGCGCTGTTAGATTTACCCGAGGTTCTCCCGGATTCGACCTCTTAAGCCCTAAATAAAGGCGTAAACCCCGTTTTGATAGTTCGTTCTTTTAGAGCGCAGTGCAGAACCCCAAAACAACAGTTTATTTTCACTTAAAAGCTCACCCAATGTCCAAGTCAATGTCCTTCCATATTGTCGGCTGTCCCAATGCAAAACACAGTTAACAATTTTATCAAAGCGTCGTGTACCGGTCGGTCCGCCTTGGCAACACTTCTTGATTTCCTGTATCCGGGGCACAGGGCATAGAGTGTCTCCAAATTCCAAATTTTCCACAATTTTCCTTCTCCTGCCTCGGGCGATGCTCGAGGCTTCTCACTGCACTCCAGCTTCCCTTTTCTCCGCCTCTTTAGTCCCAAAAACCACGAGACCCGCGAAAGCGGGCTGCTGCCCGCGTGTGCCGTTTACTCCATTACTACCTCTTGGCTCTCCCTCGCATGTCAGGAGGCGATGTTGACCAACCGTATTCCCCTATCCCCTAAACTAAATCAAATAGGTTTCCCAGTGCGTTCACCAAAATTACAACATCAGCACTATCCATACAACTTATTGGAATACTGTCGCTATGAAATTTTTTATTTAATTTAATTAACCGAGTGAATTTGTGCATCGAGGTTAACGGCGGCTTCTTTGAACAGTTAATGTAGTGCTTTGCATGTGCAATGTGCAATGTGTGCTAGTGCAGTTGTGTTTTTTGGTTGCCCTTCGGAGTTTTTCTGGCGAAGGGGATCCTCGTCCGTGGTCGTCAGGCTGATTACCTCGCTTCAAACAAAAGGAATGGCGGAGGGAGACAAGAGGTCCCCAACAGATTTAGAAAATGTGATGAATGTTGTGTTGTGTAGTGTTGTGTGACTTTTAATGTAAAAAAAGCAAGAAAACAGAAAATGGTGCAATATTCAATCCTGGAAATGTCAGTAAGGTAGGTGTTTCATAGGCATTCTACATGTTCCTTAGAAAGTCATCGTTTTTAAAAGGAAATCGTAATTTCGTGGTGAATACCCGGATAAATCGATAGACGTGGCAACGCCGCGCTATTTCACTACCTGTAACTCCCATCGACATAGGCAAAATTTTACGACACGTCTCGCGGGCGTCCATAGGCGGCATTTTTGAGGGGTTTTAAACAATTTGAAAAAAAAAAAATTTTAGACTTAAGACAAATGTTAGAACATTTTTGAAAATTTATTTTGGCAAGTCTAATTTTTCTTTATCTGCCATAAAAATTTTTGTACTAAGTGATAGTTAACCCTGTGTACTTACAGTGTGACTCACTTAAAACCGGAACATCCCCATAAAATTTGTAATTATCGTTCAATTCGGATCGTTTTTTTTTAGCAATAGGACATCAAAGCTGCACTTTAGGGCAAAACGGCACAAATTATTTCAAAACACCAAGACCTGCTAAGACATATTTTTCTGGCCAAAGTTTGAGAAATAATATTAGTATTTTTTTATAAAAAAATCTGACTACGCCACTGGATTGGGCATTTCTTAAAACTGGTTTGTACCAAATTTTGTTAAAAAATATCGAACAACAAAAATTCTAGAAACCAATTAAAATCCCCGATATAACTAACTATTTTACCTACCTACTCGCTTAAATAAAGTTGTATGGGGATTGAAAACAATTGAAACTGTAACTTGCTTTATTACAAACAGGTACCTATAGGTTCTATGGTATAGGTACCTAGCAGAGCTGTCAGTAGGTACTTCAAGTAAAATACTTGAAAAATGTACTTCAATTACTTTTTAGTACTCGAAGTACTATACTTCAAATACTTTTGTTTTTAGATATTTGTACTTGATACTTGAAATACTCTATATAAAGTACTTGTATTTGGTACTTGAATTTACAAAAAAGTAATTCAAAATTCAAGTACAATTTTTAACGGATTACAAATCTGTTCTTCCCAGGGATTTAAAATTACTAGTGTATCCAACTTTGAGTCCCTGTACAATGGAATTCTCTCTAAGTATATATATTTTCCAAATTTGGTGTATAGGGGTTTTGGGGTATCTTTATTAAAGCTGTGGTGACAGATTTTAAATAAAAAATCGCCCTGGATTTGCATTTTGAAAAAAAAAGTTAAGCGATTGTATGCATAAATTAAGATTTTATGGATTTGTATATATGCGTTTAAAAGTAGACACCTTGTCTGTATATGTTAAACAACATAATTGTTAAAAATCGTCAAATTTTGGTGTTCAAAATTTAAAAGATCTGCGCTGTTTGGAAAAATGTCTGAAACAGCCATTTCGTATGCAGAGTTTTACTTTACAATAAGTATAGGTAGGTACCTAGGTCCTGAGCTGGTTTTATGCCAGATCGATTTCACTCCACTTCGACTTCAACTAAAAATCACATTAAAAATGCATAGGAATATCGAGGGTAATCTGTGATATTTATGATGCACTGTAGTAGTAATAGTCCGGCAGCGGAACCGGTTTTTTTGCCTGAAGTGCGAAATTTGACATGAAGTTCTTTTTTAACGGAAAAAATTACGATTTTTTACTTTAGTGTAATTTAATGTACTTAATTTAATAGCATTCGCTACTCGGCATAATATAATAGCCAGAAATGAGATGAGAATTATGGGGAAGGACTAATAACAATTAGGCCTATATAATATAAAACCCTTTTATTGGTTGTTAAACATTTATTTCCTGTATAATATTACTAGTCCCACATCCCCTTTCCAAAACTCACCTTCACAGTTTGCGTTTACTATATTTTAATTTTAGTGCTTAAGAAGAATGCTTTTTTAATTAATTATATTAATATTAAGAAACAAAAAAACGAGCTTTTTCTAAAACTCTAAAGAAATTGCCCCATAGCATTGTATGTTCGTTTTTAATTGAGAAATGTAAGTCATTGTGTATAATATCATTTTAGCAACCGGTGCGGGAATGTTATTGTGCACGGGTTGCCACAGCAAACTGTGCGGGAGTGTCATTGTGCAATGCAGATTTAAGAGAAGTAGTTAGAGGCCTTGGAAAACAGCTCGCGTCTAGTTGTTTATTTTGGAATTAACGTACATAACTGATTTGGAATTTCATCAACTCTCAAAAACGTACTAAAACAGCCTTATCGTGTCTTGTGGTACAACTATAATAATAGTGTTTTGTTTCTCAGATTTTAAATTTTAATAAAAGGTTATTAGACGTGAGTGATAAGAAGTGCTTTTTTGAGTGAAAATATGGTTGTGAAAAAAATGAGTCTTTAAGTTGCTATGGTATTCAGCGTATAAAAACAATTTAAATTGTAGTAAAGTTTACGAGGACAACATGTTTAGAGAATTGGTAGAAATTACCACTGCTAGTAAGGATTTTTTAATTTTGTCATAGAAGTTGCGTATCCACATAATATATATTTCCAAAAGCTACTTAAAAAGATGCTTATCTTCGGAGAATATTGTTGCCAATACTGGAACTCCAACTGTATAAAATGCAGCGGCGCGGCGTTCAGAAGTGACGAACTTTAATTTTAGAGATCAAGCAGGTTTGTATATACTGGGGACAAAAATGCGATTTAGGAAGCAATGAAGGAAGCTATTTTACAAACATGTGTGGAACAGAATGATACCTGGTCTGCTGATGTTCAATTACGGTTGGGTTGCTGTTACAGTCAATAGTAATGAGTCACCTTAAAAACAGACACTTTGTATACCAGGGGGTCCATTTAAAGGTGGTTAGTGGATATTATTGAGTGTGTACAAAATTTGAGGGCGATCAGTTCTGAAGTTAAGAAAAAGTGCCTTCGTGGAGCCCCTTTAAGGGATCGTAGCTCCACATGGGGCCACTTCACTAAACCTAAATAATTTCTGTAGAGCAGAAAAAGTTGTCTTTCGTTTTTTATAGCGTTTTAATAAATTAATTAAAAAAAACGATACCCGCCAGGTTCATTTTTGAAAAAATATACATCAAAAGTGCAATATTGAAAGTTTCAAGGTCGAATACTTTACAAACGCTTGAAACAAACAAATTACATGTGTATACATCATTGAAATTGTGACAATGAGCAGATTTCAAATATCTAAAAATATAAAGGGTATTCGATTTAAAGAAACAAAAGTTTGGTTTGGCACCGCTTTTCTGAGCACCCTGTATAAAAATAAATAAACGCTGAAAAAAGCTTGCTTTGGCTTCTACAACTTCTATCTGAAACCTTTTTCCTAACCTCAAAAATATACAGGGTGAGTCACATCTAAAGGCAGAGCCAAAAACACAAGGTAGAACTCGCTAAAATAAGCATATATGCTTAATAAACATTAGCTCAAAAACGCTAGGTTCTCCATATATACAGCGTATTGAAATTTTTCAAAAAATAACATATTTTTTTAATTTTCTTTCGAGTTTATTTAGGAATTCCAACCAAATTTGGTACACATTCATCATTGGACGGTTGCCATTTTGTGGAATAATTTGACCCCGTTCAGATGACCAGCGGCGAAGATACAAATAGTTACTGTAAATAATTGTAAAAAGAATAGTACGGTTCTGTGAAAAACCAAAATTTGAATTTGCAAAAAATGACAACCCATAATATGTACCAAATTTGGTTGGAATTCCTAAACGGACTCGAAAGAAATTAAAAAATATATATGATATTTTTGGAAAAGTTTCAACACGCTGTGTATGGAGAACCAAGCATTTTTGAGCTTATGTTTATTAAGCATATGTGCTTATTTTAGCGAATTCTACCTTGTTTTTTCGACTCTGCCTTTAGATGTGACTTACCCTGTATAAAATAAGGGGGTGTAAAAATATACGTGATCACATGGTACGTATTAAAAGGATACCCTGTATCTCAAATTGCTCAAGGATGACAGTTTGCCATCACTTGGATATCAAAACTAGGAGTCCTAGAGATGTCAAATCCGTTTTTAAAAAACTTCATCTCATTTTTTTGAGTTTACCCCCGTGGCTACCGGTCTATAATATTATAATGCCGCTGAACCTGCAGCCGCAGCCCGTGAAATTGCCAATTATGGACACGATACACAGAAAACGGTATGCCCGCGCGCAGGTTCTGTGACGTCAATGGTGATGCTTATTCGACAAAATCATGGCTTACTTTTATTTTTAAACGGAAATTTCACTCGTTTTATAGTGAGCTAGGCAACCACATATACACCAAAGTGTCTCATGGTGTCTACATTCTATCTTTGAATTTAACTTTATGCGAAATTGATAACTGACGTATGTCAGTGAGACTAATTTCAGGACTTTTTTTTATAAGTTGGCCGCACTTTTGTCGAAGTGACGTAGATGCGCAGAAGAGTTTAATTTTGGTTCCCCTAGCTGACATACCGTTATTTGTGAATCGTGATTGTGGATTGTGTCCGAGACGAGAGAACGTCTCGTCAGTCGTCACACCACCGAGCGTTGGACGGTTGGAGCTGGAAGCCCTTCCCTCGCTTAGCTCCACCACGCATGTCGCATATATCTACAGAGTTGCCACAGCTTGCTGGATTGAACGAGATCTCGCTCTTTCTTTCTGACCTGAAACAAACTGATTAAAGGGCAACTTTTTCAAGTTGACATGAAAAGAAAGCTCTGGCGCTTTGTCAGTGGATATTTAAGATTCAACTTTACAAATTCATATATACATAGCCTATGCCTAACATTAACAGAACGCATCTTTAAACCGTATTACTCAAAAAATACCGTCAATAACTTAGTTTTATGAGATTTCGGAGGGTAAATCTCTCTCCGGTCTCAAATAAATGTCAAGAAACAAGAACAGAGAGAGATTTACCCCCGGAAAGCTCAGAAAACTAAATTGTTGAAATTTTTTGAGTTAACGTTTAAAATTTCATTCTATTAATGTTAGGCGCATAGGCACTAGGCACTTATGAATTTCTAAAGTTGAATCTTAATTAACCAGCCGCGGGAGCTTTCTTAAACAGATATTTTGTAAGTCCAATGACAAATGACAAACAAAGGGCTAGGATCTGCTGTTTGAAAAAACAATGTTTTTGAAATAAGAGTTTTTTTATTCTTATCACGTTTAAATCCACACACCAATACCGTTGTTTTTGCACTCGCGTTTCGCATCAGGAGATGATTAAAATTTAATCATCTCCTGATGATGCTAACTTAGTTAGCGAAACGCGCGTCGAGTGCAAAAACAACGGTATTAGTGTGTGGATTTAAACGTGATAAGAATAGTGTATCGCCAATAGGTTCCAAATTCCCAACTTAGAAGAGTTTTTTAAATAATTTCCGAATTTTGAAATTTTTTAACAATGCTTCAATGCTTGTTTAAAATTGCTTACAGACCAATTAGCAAAGACTGTAGAATTCTGTAATTTCATGAAAAGATCAGCTATTCTGGCACTGATTTTGATTCGGTTGCCTATAGTTGCCGACTAGAGTCGTTTTTTGAGGTAAATAAAATATTTGTCGAGAATCAATTTGGATTTCGTTCAAATTGCTCTACAGGCAATGCAATTCATTATTTGCTGCACAAGATAGTGCGATACGTGGAGGACGGCGAGTGCCCTGCTGGGGTCTTTTGTGACTTCAGCAGGGCATTCGACTGTGTAGATCACGAGCGTCTTTTGTCCAAGGCAGAGGCATATGAGCTTAGAGGGGGGGCCTTGAGTTGGTTGCGGGGATACTTGCATGGTAGGACTCAATATGTTTCAATTAATGAGTCGCGCGATGGTGTGACACATGCATTTAATTCCGAGCCCCTGGAAGTAACGATGGGGGTGCCCCAGGGCTCCGTCTTGGGACCTGTACTTTTTGTTTTGTATACGAATGACTTAGGTTCACAACTTGATTTCGATTTTTCATTGTATGCTGATGACTCTTCTTTAATTATATCGGCAGATAAAAAGATTGACCTTGAACTTAAGGGCAACACCAATCGAAAACAAATTACATTACTTTCCACAATTATAACAATGGATCCAATCCAAATTTGGCTAGGGTGTTTACAATTGATCAACTAATATCGGTATACTACGCTCATGTAGAGTCAAGGTTGAGATACGGTGTGTGCTTTTGGGGGTCTTCCTCTTACTCCAACGACATTTTCATATATCAAAAGAAAATTGTAAGATGTATTGTGGGTGCCACGCAGAGGAGATCATGCAGAGAGATTTTCAGACAACTTAACGTCCTGACGCTGCCTTCAATCACGATTATCGAACTTTGTTCATACATATTTTCTAATAAAGAAAAATATCAAGTCAACTCTCATGTTCATTCTTTTAATACCAGAAACCAAGACTTGCTTCGGGTTCCATTATTTCGATATCGGATAGGACGCCAGTCACCAATCTTCTTGGGCATGAAACTGTTTAATAAACTAAAAGACGATATTAAAAGCTCAGCAAACTTAAATATTTTTAGACGTAAACTAGAATCTTTTTTAGTGGCCCACATTGTGTATAGTGTAGATGAATTCTCTTGTATAAACCATAGTTAGCAGATGTCAAAACTGGTGCATTGTGATGTATAGGTACCTGAATAATTTTAATTTACTTGTATGTAGATGTCTGTGATCAGTGGCGGTTCGTGGCATTGGGCAGGGTGGGCAGTGCCCACCCAACCGGACAACGGAAAAGGAAAAAAAAAAGAATTTTTATCGTGTTCAACAATGGTATTAAATTTACCAATGAACTTCATAGACTCACGACTGAAACGTATAGGTACCAAAATTGAAAATTTGAATTTGGTAATAATTATTATGGGAGGGCACGATTGAATTTCCCAAACTACGCGGTGCCCGGTTCTCCAGCCGTCCCAGCCGATGCCGATGGGCAAGCCCGTAGCGGCCCGAGCGGTCGAATCTAGCCAAGCCATACGTCTGCGACGAGAGCTAACGCGCCCGAGCTGCGCGAAGATATAAACGTAGGTTACGCATATGTTCGGCATTTAACTATCAGGGTGGGCGAGCCCAGCCGACCCAGCGGCGAGCGGCCGGAAACAGCGACCGAACGAGGCCATCTGCGTCTGTTATTTAATTGACATAGGTTAAATTAAGTCACGAACATTCAGAAAAAATGAATCCATGTTTATGTAAGTGTGTAACTATTAGTAACTAACAGTCAGTTATTAACTTCATTTTTGTTTTGGTAAGGTATGTAAAGTATAATACGTATATTTACGTTCAGTTAATTAATCGCGCCTAATCGGTCCAATTTTAAAGAAATTAGAATGAAAGTAAGGGGAAACCCGATTTAGATTTATATTCGAGTTGCAAAAAAGTGATACTTATAACTTATACTTTATATTTATCCTTATCACTTATCATTTTATCAATCAAATCAGAAAGTAAAAGTAGTAGCGTATAGGTTAATTTGTTTTTTTCTTCAAATCTCAAATCTTATTACTTAGGAGTACATTACAAATCAAACAGAATTTTCCAATTTTCGGATCAGCGCCCTGAATTGAATAGCATTTCTTATTCTTATTTCTCAGTCTCCGGCCGGGACCGGCGACGCGGGCGGCGCGGCGAAGGCCAGGCGGGCTAGCCCGGGCTCGCCCATTGATGAACGCTCGGGGGAGGAAGGTCTGACTAAACTAGAGTGACATGTCCAACGATATAAAGGAATAGATGACTCACTCTAATACAAATAAATCGGTTTTATTTTGCTTCTATAATTAGCGGGTCCGGGGGGGGGGGACGAAGACGAGGTAATTTGTTTACATTGGCATTTCTTAAATTCAGTCTTTCCTATTTTGTCATGCATAATAAATCGTTTTTTGATAGACTTGTATATCGTATATATGCTTTGAGATACTTATATTTACAAAATAACCTAAGTCGTATAAAAAAACTGGCAAAACTTGAATGTGCCAACAATAACATCTTTTCAATATTATGAAACAAAACAAGTTGCCTTTGGTAATGTACCTATAATATTTATACCGACGAGTATATATCGTTGGAAATATCCCTATTTCCCTATTTACAGGGGGGATGTCACCTGTTATTTAAGCTTTACCTCTTCTTCACCTTGCCCACCCGCTGCCAAAACCCACGGGCCGCCACTGTCTGTGATGTATTTGACTTCTTCCATAACACTGTTCATGTGTTCTCCATGGAAAAGAAAGACTTTATTTATTTATTTATATTGAATGAATAATTTATTATTAGAAAGACATTTTTATCGTAATATGGCAATATCGAGTTGAGCATGTTTGAGCATTAATTTTCTTTTTCATGTGATTTATTAAATAATTATTTATTTCATTCAAAAAATTTCGCTCGTTTCTGAGAGGACAGGTTGCTCGAAAAAAACATAGGAATATGCGTGTGTGTACTGTAGTACTGTATGTGGCAACACTGTATCTATATCATCCGAATTTCTAGAACGGCTGCGGCTGCCGACTGCGCTCGATCGACGCTTCAGCTTCGTGTATCGGGCTATTCCATTTTCATTAGTCCACTGGATTGGCCAGTGCGGAGTGGCGGAGTGCGAGATCCGAAGATCTAGCTGTAGCTGAGAGCAATTTTCTGTGGCTGAGGCTGAGAGTGAAATAATTGTTTGTGTTTATGTGAAAAAGGTAAGTTGTTAGTTGTTGTTATACAGGGTGTCCCAGTTTTAAATGTCATAAATGAAAATAATAGTAGAAAAACTATTTTTTCCACGGTGTACCGTGCCCCGTTTTATTTGAAATTTTCGTTACCCCCATATTTTCGGGGTCCCTGAACACGAATTTGACCTTAGTTTTGGGTGCACGGACATAGTTTCCGAGAAAATGAACTTTCAAATTTTCTTTCACACCTCACTTTTCACGGCGATATTTGTGGATATAATCGGGATGAATTTTTACTGCAAGCAGCTCAAACTGATCACCACACTATTTTGCACCTTTTGCAACATCGACACTTCGAGAAAACCCGCCGAAAACAGAAATTTTCCAAGATTTAGCATTGTTTTCCTTTCCGGGCGGTTTCCCTGTCCGCTATTTATGTTTGAGGCCTGACGTTGATTGTAAGTGGGAGGGGCGCTGATTTAAAGTACCACCACCACCGATATTAAGATAAGTAAACTGGAGCGCTTGTTCCCAAAATCCTAATATAAATGTTAACATTTCAAATTATAAACATTCATCTATCTGTGTAGGCCCAATTTTGTCAATAACATTACTAAATTGGTGTTGATAGAGGTCCACAATCTAACCTAGTGTTGGTAAGTGCTCTAAAAGTGCCGTAAATATCCATCAAATTCAATATTTGAAATAAAAAAAAACGTGTATTTCAAAGTATTTCAAAAATACAAAGCACATCAAATAAGGAGAAAAAATATTGGCAGTGGCTATTTATACGTCCGACGTGTATAATAATCGGTAAACGTCTTGTGCTCTCATTGGTGAGTTGAGTCACGTGACTTCCTGGGTCGTATATTTAAAACCAATTTAACATCATACACGTCCGAATAGGTTGCAATAAGGCGCGTATACCCTTCTTTTTTTGGCCATGGACGCTGCCGTATGAAACAAGGAGCATTCGCCCCATATTGTGGCTGTCGGCAGCGATGGACGCTGCGGGCGTTGCCGTATGAAGTGTCGATGTTGCAAAAGGTGCAAAATACTGTGGTGACTGCGCACAGTAAAAATTCATCCCGATCATTGCCACAAATATCGCCGTGAAAAGTGAGGTGTCAAAAGGAAATTTGACAATTCATTTTCTCGGAAACTACGGTCAAATTCGTGTTCAGGGACCCCGAAAATAGACGGGGGATGCCAATATTAAAAAAAAAACAGGGCACGTGTACACCGTGGGGAACAAATTAAAGATGGCGTTAGCAGAATTTGCATAGCCCTTTTGATTTTTGAGATACACAGTGAAATTGAAAAGTATCTCTTTTGAGGCACCCCTCGTATCTCAGTTACCTTTAAACTTATCGAAGAAGTGAAATCGTATTCTTATAGAATTTTTTCCGTAGAATCCAGTTTCGTAGTCAGTTTTTTTCCCTAGCACTTTCCGTTTTTTAGTTATGAAGCAAACACATGTTTTTTTAAATGGAACCCCTATATCGATCGATATTTGCCAAGTCTCAAAATGGAAATTGTTGGTGAGGAGGGTTTTTTCTTGTATTCAAAAACAATGAATGATATTAATGGGAAAATAAGAATGTACCTATATGGGGGTACGTTTTTCACAAAAAAAAACACTTTATAGAGCTCTAAAAGGTATTATTTTATGGTTTTTAGCACTTACATTGTTTTCCTAGGATGAAACTGTACTATTAAAATATCGTAACCAACCAGCTTACGATACTTTGGAAGAGACGTTAGCACACTTACGATGTTCTCGCTAACGTTAAAAATTCTCACACATTAGGTAACTTCAACGTTTTGCTATTAGATTAATAATTTGAAAGAATACCCAATAAATTATTTGAACCTTTAGTTAGGAAAGAAAATAGTTTTACCCATGCTTTTTCAATATGAATTTATTTTGTTTCTTAAATAAATCCCCTTTTATATAAATAAAATAAAAATATTTTTCTAGAAAGCACTGAAAAACTGAAAAATAAAAATATTAGTAAAAGCAAAAAGTCCATGTCAAATTATTCAATTTCTGGGACTGTGTCTTCATCATCGGTTTCCGGCAGTGCATCTCTGACAGATGCCTTGGATCGCAAATCGAAAAACTCTTTGTGATATCTATTTGGTATCACGTTCTGGTTGCATAATTTGTCTAGATCCCTTTTCTTTAATTCAGAAATGCATAACTTTCCTGGATATAGTATTGATGACATTACATCATATAGATTTCTACGACCTAGAGAAATATAACAGTAACGAAATTGCAATACTCTAAAAATTAATATTAAACAACTAACCTTTCGGTGTGGCCATCAAAAGATTCACACCAGGACTGGTCTCATAAGTGTAATTAACTTCAAAGGCAGTTTTTCTTTTTTTGAATAGAGCCTGCTTTACACGGCTTATCTTGAATACTTGACCGTCCAAAGTTTTAATATTAGAAGAAAGAAAGTCATCGCCAACCTTTTTCCAGGTTTTGAAGTCGGTATGCTTCATCCTAACAACGTCATAAGGTTTAGGATAAACTCTTGCATTTGTAAGAATAGTGTCCCATTCGGAGGGCGCCCAAACTATTTTCTTCTTAACGAATCTTTCAATTGTTGCATGGACGGAGTCCACGGGCATATAAGTATGCCCAGGCAGCAAGAAAACTATCTTTATTGTTTCCAAATTTTTTGCAAATTCTTGCATAAATTTTTGAATCATGACCAGCATTGCACGATTCCGATTCTGCCCTGAGCAGCTATCACAATAGAGTATCACAGCTCTTTTATCTAAGCCTTCTAGATACTTGAAAATTATTGTGCATGTTTCATTGCACCCTCGGTTTCCATCTGATTCCCCCCACACAAAGCAAATACCATTTCTAGTTCCACTTTCATACACAGTTTCGTTATAAAAAGCGTACTTCCTAGAATAGTACAATAATAAATTATCTCCGTGTGGAGTATTTAAAACTTTCTGGAGGTCGAAGCTAGCACAGATATAAGATTCGTCGGTAAGGTACCTTTTCTGGTCGTTTAAAAATAGATCCTTGCTTTGTTCCTTCATTTGCAAATGTTTTGCAAATTCATCTTTAGATGCTTCGGTTTCTTGAAATGCATCATCTTTTCTGATTTCGCATATGCGACATTTATCCTTTTTTGGTTGATGGAACCCTAAATTAAAATTTTTGAGGAATATTTCTCTAAAAATGTTCAGTGAAGGTTTTGCATTAGAATCTATATTTTCTTGGTGCTTTAAAAATATCCTGTGAAGAAAACTTACATTTCTCAATTCGTTTGGGAGATACTTGCGAGTGCTTTTATTTCGACAATAGTGGGACGGAACTGCTGGTAGATTCTCTATAAAATTGTGTACCTCTTGTGTAATTTCAAAAGGTGTCTTATTGTGTGGTGCATGTTTACCTCTTCCATAAGGTTTTGCCGATTTTTGTACAGCATTACAAACAGCATATCTTAGAGTCATTTGTGAAACATCAAGAGTTTTCAATAAAAATTGCTGACAAACTTCGACACGCTTGTCATTCCAGCTAATGAAATATTTAAATGTCTGTTGTCTCCTGCTTACGGAAGCTGTTTGGACTCTGCGGCGTATTGGCGTATTTTCAACACAAGTTAAAAGCCAGTTTCGCTCGCGTTCATAACTTCCCAGACCCCAGTAAAATTCATGGATTTCATGTCGTTCAATTTCGGTGAAGTTTCGGGCACATTGATTTTGACACAATATTTTACATGGTATGTTATTAACTTTTCTTTCCTTTCCTAAAGTGTTTTCAGTTTTTTTCATAATATTCTTACTTAGTTTTCTTTTTTTCCTAATACCACTCTTTCCTACAAGACCGGTCTCACAATCATCTTTTCCACTATTTTCACCGCTGAATTCAGAATCTAGGTCATCATTATTATTTTCTGACGAGAAGAATGATCTGTCAGAATTGAATCGACAAAACAAATTTTTCTTACTACTTGTTAGTGTTTCTATTGGAGTTATTGAAGTTAATATCATTATCATCTTCTGATGAACTGTCATAATCAACAAGTTTAGGAAAGTTGCAAGTAACAGCATTAGGCATCGATGTTACCAAGTTATTTGTCAAAGTTGCGTCCCCGCAATTGGTATTTGAATTTAAAAAGTCACCATCACTAAGTGTAGCTGCACGGGTAGTGTTTTCATAACTGTCTATGCCAATATTGTCATCTATTGATGGTGCAGTTGAGAAATATGAGGCGGTAGTATTATGTTCCAGAAATTCGAAGATAATTTCATTAGTGTCTAGATGCAAGGTTTCATCGGCAAGGGTGTTATTTTGCTCAGTAGAAACCGTGCCAAATTCACTTTGATTGGCATTTCCCGGTTCTGGTTCTATGCACAAAGGCATTTCATCAAAGTCTTTCTCAGTAAAGGAGCTCGTGGTATTACCGGTATTAGTTAGATTTTCCGGAATTATTAAATTATAAGCAGCTTCTAATATTCTCTCAGTTCTTGTCTTCGGCATTTTCACATTAATAATAATAATATTTGAACTGAAATGGAAAAAAATATAGATGCTAACTAATAACCGACTTCTCGTCAATTTGAGGTTAGATAGATAATGTAGAATGAAATCAGAATTACCACTTAAAAAGCACTTTTTTTAAAACCAGACTGATCTACTAGTTAATGCTATAGTTTTATGTCAATAAATTGTTTATAAATGGTTTATTTCATATCAAAATTGTAAAAAACACTTACCGCTATTCACTGTTTTGAAAACCACAACAAAACTAAAGTATCGTAACTAGCAAAGACTGTATTGTAAGTGACATCACGTGATGTTGTTTACGATACTTTCGCATCGGTTGGGTGAAAAAAGAACGTTGGTTACGACAGTTTGGCTGCTAATGTAACGAATTATGTTCACTTACGCTAAAATAAAAAGCATTTTTTTATTTAAAAGGACGGTTATTGATATACGTTACTTTGGCAGATCGTTCCTTACTACCAGCTGCTTACGATACTCAGAAAATCCCATTTTCGACAAAAATGAAGCTTACGATAGTTTGGCAAAAAGGTATCGATATATTGTTTTTTATATTTATTAGGCATAATATGGGGTTTCTAAAAATATATATACTTATAACTTATATACAATTATTTTCAAAAACAAGCTCAGAATTTGAGATTTTCTACAATTGTCTTTTGTGCGCAATTAGTGGGTAGTAGGCTATGGCTAATTTGTTCTGAACAAAAAGCAACATGTCAAAAACTTTGCGGGTTTGTCAGTTTTTCATTGTTAATAAGATATTTTTGATGTTTTGGTGTTATTTTTACTATATTTAATTTATTTCTTTACAATAATGGCGGTTTACGGAAATAATGAGAAGAATGATAATTTGTTTTATACAATCTAATGAAAATCCCCAAGAAGCTTCAATTTAAGACGGGCAAATATGTCTGGGAAGGGTTGCCTCCTCTCTGGAAAAAGAATCCCTAAGTTATTATCCTAACCATAGCGCCCAAAATACGTTACCTTTGTAAATATAATTCTGATGCTTCTTGGGGATTTTCATTAAATTGTATAAAACAAACCAATATATCATACTTCTCATTATTATACACCCTAGATCATCGCCCATAATAATATATAAAGCTCCATATTTTTGACGGTTTTCCACCAACAGAGGCTGGGCGTCTAAAAATGATCACCCTGTACATATGTCCTAAAATGCATATTAAAAAAGTTACAGGGCGTTAAAGTGTTATAAAAGAATATAGTTTTTATTTTATTGTTTTAAAGACAACTAAATGAAATTCGGCAGACATGTTACAATGATCGAGAGCCAAGGGTAAAAAAAATTAAGTTTCTAAATTAACCAGTGGCGGAGATACGTGTAATTAGTTGGATTAATTTGCTAACAAAATCAACTTTGGTATTATAATTTATAAAGATAACAACAGATTATCCAAAAATGCTCTGAACTACCTTCTACAATAGTTGCTCAAAAAAAAACTCAAAAACATTAAACCGTTGACTGACGTACTTATTAATAAAGACTGCTCACGTCTGTCACATCTGACACTTTTTTGGCTCACCATGCGCCTTCCGAAGACAAAATACAATGCGAAATACATTGTTAGCCATCAGCGCCATCTGTTTTCCAGTACATTAATCTGTAGCCGTGAGAAGTCTTATAAAAATATTTCAGTTCAACGATTAAACATTTAAAATTCGTCCTTGTCGCCGTCGTGTAAGACGGTTATCCAATTTCATCATATTATCGTATTCATATTTGGCATATTTCATATGCCACCTACATATCCCACACCGTAGCGCCTAAAATGGTGATAAACTTCTGTAACTGCATCTACAGCCTGTCAAAGTTGCAAAAAGAACAATTTTCAAATGTCAATATTTCCGAAGCAGTTGAATTTAGGTAATTTTTTCTCGATGAAGTATAACAATATTAACAACTGGGGTCATGCATGCCATTTGAAATTTTAAAGTAGGAGTGTGTGTTCGGGTGTGTGGTTCCTAGGGGACAAAGGTCACTCGCACCTTGACCAAAATATGACAGAGTTCTTTCTATGTAAAACTACCTATACTATAATATTTATTATATTCACCTCAAATTGCGTGTTTGTATCTTTCGTAGTTTTCAAGATATTCCCATTGAAACTTTTCAAATTGACGCCCTGTCCTCTATGCTGTACCTATGTAGATGTAAGTGCGTAAGTGTGTGTGTATCATAATAATTTATAATATAATCTTTCTTTTAGGGGTAAATGACAATATGAGCCAAAGAAACGACAAAAGCATTGGCATTGAACAAACTGAATTAGGTTCAGGTCTTTTGCACTCATCGGATGACAGTGACAGCGTTGACCCAACTTACAAGCCAGAGAATGACTTGGAAAAAAACTGGAAAATTATACCTGATTATTTTGGAATTAGACAAATGAAAAAGTTTAAATCAAAGCCCACTTGTGACATGGATCAAGCATCTACGTCATCCAGTGTATGCCAGGACCAGGACCTCGTTGAACATGTTTCGAGCAATACTACCATTGATAATGATATTGAAACTAATATTATCAATACCAATAAAAATGAAACATTTAAAAATTGTCCGTATCTCGATGGTAAATTTTCCAAGGTAATATCTTTTGTTAAAAATCAAGGCAAAAGTGTAACAACAGAATGTCAGTTGTGCCTTCCAAGAAAAGTCTAAATTAAAGGAACTCTATGAGTTTCTACAAACTTTTTAAAACATTTAAAAAAAATCCCATAGCAGTCAAGATGCTTTTAAATCCTATTCCAACTACAAAGAAAATAAAAAACAAACTCGGAATAGTCGCAATACCACTTTAAAATGAAGTTCTTCAGTAGTTGATGATAGTGTTTGTCAGAGTGGTAGGACAAAACGGCAGCGAAGAATAACAGAAAGTTTTCAAAAAATGCTAATTCGCTGATTAATCAAAACTTATTTGAAAAACGCCTTATTAGTTTTATTATAAAGACTATGAGTCCAGTAGCAATACTGGACAATACATATTTCCTCCAAATATTTGACGGAATGGAGTTAAATGTTATAGGCTGAAATACGGCAATGAAAAGAATAGAGACGTTATACAATAAAACTTTGGCAGACATTAAACAAGACTTACAACAAGTAAGATATGTTTGTACTACAGCCGATATATGGTCTGCAAAAAAACCGCAGTTTCTTTAGATTAACAGCTCATTGGATAAACAACAATTTTGAAAGATGCTCAGCTGCTTTAGCCTGCAAACGATTTAGTAGAAGTCACACATTTGACAAGATTGCAGAAATACTAGATGACACTCATTCTAAGTTTGATTTAGAATGTGGAAAAATTGTGGCTACCATATCAGATAACGGCTCTAATTTCGTGAAGGCGTTTAAAGAGTTTGGATTGCAATTGCAGAAGAAAATATAGAATTTGAAAATATTGTAGAAAATTTTGAAGCAATGGATTATATCACAATCTCATTACCTAAACACGTCCGATGTACTTCGCACACGTTAAATCTAATTGCGACTATAGATATAAAAAATTCAATTCAAAAAGATATAACGTTGAGAACCCGTCATACAAACGTCTTGGCAAAATGCAATTCTCTTTGGAAAATGGCTAGTCGACCTAAAAGTGCAGAAATAATTCAAGAAACCTTAGGCCATACACTAAGTTATCCAGGACCAACTCGTTGGAATTCGTTGTATGATGCTATAACACAAATTATTCAAGAGAAAAATCACTTGCAAGAGCTATTTGAAAAGTTGAGCATTAAAAATCAAATGCTCAAAGACTCCGAAATTAGTTTTTTAAATGACTACTGCCAAATTTTAAAACCTTTAGCAAACTCCATTGGCATTCGACAAGGTGATAAAAACACATTTTTTGGATATTTTATGCCTACCTTGGGATCGCTTTTTAAGAAAATGAAGAGACTAGAGAACACAATGGAAATTTCGAATCCTGTTTACCAAATTCTTAAAGCATGTCAAGACGGATTGCTAAATCGCTTTAAAGACTTTTTGATTTTTCCAAAACGGAGGCAAAAGAAGCAATTGTGGCTTCGTTCACCTTGCCTAAATTTAAAATGCCCTGGGTAAAGAATTTTGAAAATCGTGAAATTGGGGATATTAACTCATACGTGCATAAACTTGTAGTAAAAGCAGCTGAGAAAATAGAAGTACCAAAAAGTATTTCAACGGCAGACATCGAAAAACTTACATCAACATCAGCAGATGTGACTCACAAATTCTTTGAATTGGATGGTGGTGCCCACTCTCCGGAGAGCATTAAAAGTAACAATAGAAGAAAATTTGAACTTGAGATTCTTCAGTACGCAGAGGATGCAAGTACAGATTTAAAATCCTTGAATAGGTTTCCTGTTATATAGGAAGTTTTTCTAAGGTATAACACGTGTCTTCCATCATCAGCACCCGTAGAAAGGCTTTTTAGTTTTGCAGAAATAGTAAATGCGCACTTTGAACAATTAGTTTTATTAAAATCGAATGGCGAAAGACTGTAAAGTAAATATTGTAGATTATAGTGTTGTGTTTTTATAGTTTTTTATTTTTTACTTACTATTACACCTTATAGTTGCTTATTTAACTATCTTTACTGGAAATAAATTTAGTTAATGTTTATATAATACATAAAACACATATTTATTAGTAGTAGGTAGGGAGATCGTGGTAAGATGACGAACGGGGTAAGAAGACTAATGGGAATATTGTCAACAAGAAGGGATTACCGATAATTTCACCGACAGAACCATCTAACTTACGGTAGCTATAATTAATATTGTCTGGTTAATTTTATGGACAGTTGCTAGACCGAACAACAACGGCACATGTTGATTCTAACTTTATGTGTTGTAATTTTTTACGAATTTGTGTAAGGTTTTCCGTACATTTACAAGTAAGTAAGTTCTTTTCCGCCATTACCCAGAAACTATCCATACTAAGTATTAGTAATTTCTTGACCTTCCTTCGTTTTAAATTTTTGGTTGTTTTGTTAAGTTGACGATTCGTCACCTTGAACAAAAAAGGCAATTTAAAAAAGAAAGTAAAAACAAAGGAAAAGCAAGTCGAACTGGATAATCAGCAGGCAGGCCCTAGTAGGACCACAAGCAATAAAAATTACTGATGCACATAAAATTATGAAAAACAGAAAACTGGCAATCAAGAGACTGAAGTGTCATGTTCAGGATGTAACGGGATGCTTCAAGAGCCTCCAATAGAAAATTGGTTTATAATGTGCGGCCTGCTTTTCTTGGTGGCACGAGTTATGCAGAACATGGTGACTTCTTTTGTGATTTTTGTACGTAGTCATCTCACCCCATTATGTTGTTACGGTTCAAAAAGTTTCAAGCGGATAAAGGGAAAGAAAAAAAGAAATTACCTTTTTTTTCACAATAGAACACTTACATTTCTTCTTCAAATGCCTTTATTTATTTTGCTATAACTTTGTTGCATTTAATTTGGTAACACTTTCAATTCATGTTGGCTTTCCTATTGTCCGCTAATGTTTTCATAAAATTGGTTTCGCCTCCTAAAGTAGAGTAAAATAATTTTCTTTTATGACTAATTAAATTAATTGTTAACTTACCTGGAAATCCTTGCATTATACTTCTATCCGTTTCGCACTGCTTAGCGCGACCACTGTGTAGGGGCATGTTTACCTTTTTCTGCAGGCTCGGGGGCAATTTGCGATCGGCTTTACGAATTTTGCTTTCTTTGTTGAAATAAATTTACTGGCTGACCATTGTTTTCCAGCTATCATAGATATATATAGGTAGTAGTTTCGCCTCACACGCCGTACCTAAAACAAATAAAATAACCGACTGATTAGTTTGATGGGTAGACAACAAACACATAAAATATTTAATAATTACAAGTGTTGCACTCACCTTAGCGTCCTTCTATAATATTATTCCGTGGCCTCGCATCATTGTTGCTGTTATTGTTGCAACTATCTGTTGTTTTTCTTCCAATTTCCACATATTTCGGAGAACCGACTTGCCAAACACGTCAATTGTCGCAAACGTCAAGTTCCCGATTTGATCGAGCAGTGTGCCATTAATTCGGTTTCTGCTAAAAGTCCCTAAGTCATGGATTTTGGCGCCTTCGCCAAATAGTTTAGTTTTGGGCTAGTCACGTATTTTACGTAATTTTCTTGAGGAATATTGTGACCAACCTTATTTTCATATGGATTCGTCTTGACCATCACCACACCCTTCTCCACACCACGAGGCCACCTCCAACTTGGTAAGTCAGTTCGGAGTACAGTAATATTCCCTTCTTTGTGCCCTAAACGCTAATGTGAGTAATGTAACATTTTAGGCCTTTTTCTCCATACCCCGGACGTCTTTCCCGGACGACAGAGTTAGATTGTCTCCCCATTGCACAATCAGTCGTCAACGAACCTACATTCCATACTCAGGGCGAAGTCGACCGTTCTGGACAGCTACCAGCCACTTTACGTAATCACAAGAAAAACTCGCAACTAGACTGGGTGGATAATCGACTTACCGGCAAGTCCTCTCCAGTTTATTACTATTATTATTTCAACTTAACCTAGTGGCCAAGCGCGAGATAACTGCACAAAATAGTCAATTTATCAATTATTCTGCACCCTTAATTAGACATTATAAAAATTATCTGCTATATTTTGCCAAGTTACGTACCTTTTATCATATTTATGCGTGTGCACCAGGTATAATATTATACACGGGGATTCCTTTGTTCTGTTTTTTTTAAGCCTGCCTGTTAATAATTATTATGCAATTGTTTGTAGCTTACCTAATTAATTATCTGTGATATTTGGTTGCTTTATCGAGATATCTATTTTATGGTGTGCTGTATTTTATTATTAGTAGCTTGGCCGATGTTCTCTAGGTTTACAAACTGCGAATATACCCTATAGTTGAATAATTTACATATTTTGTTGTTATTGGCAAACAATATTTATTTCCCGTTTTATAACCCCAGTCACCTGGGTTATACCTCTTTGTACTGTTTTGGGCACTACCAAAAGAAAAACGGGTGGCGCACTCAATTTCAAAGTATACCTTTCTCGATAAGGTATTTTACCTATAGGAGCTAGTCGGTGCATAACAAAGAGGTACCTAATTACTTTGTCAATCCTACAAGATACCGATAAAATGATCATTATTTTTTTTTTACTCGAACCCAGATATTATGTAACAATGTTCGTCATCTTACCCAGGGTTTGGGGTAAGATGTCTAAAATGACGTATTTTTGTTTTTTTATTAAACATGTTTTATTTTTTACAAGAATGTTAACGTTTGTTTGAAGTATAGTCTATACTTCGTTTAATTAATATTTTTGAGATTTTTATTAATAGCGTAAAGATCTTTAATTAGCATTTTTCCTTAGTATCGTCAACTTACCCCGATGTCCCCAAAGTAATGTAGGTATATCCCTGTCCCTGATTCCTGAGTTTAGTTTTCGTTTACGTCCAATATTTCCGTTATTAATATAATTGTAACAGTTAAAAACAAGCACTTAGGGTCATGTTTTAACCCCTATGATATGATGAATAACCCGAAATCCTAAACATATTTTATAGCTATTTACATAAACAGTAAACAGTGGGATATGGGCATTATTAACGCATGCATGTGAAGTTGCACGACGAGGCCGTATGCCGAGTCGTGTATTCGCATAAGTTCGTCAATAATGAATATCCCACGTGTTATGTACAAAATTTTATCTACAACTCTTTATTATTATTATCATCAGTATATTATAAAATTTTATAAAAAAATATTCCAATTCGACGTAATGTTCATAAAATTGGTTGAGAACACAAGTTACCTGTGATCATATTTTGTATCCATAAACTATGGCAACAAAGCACAAACAACCTGGGTCAATGAAATAGTTCTGTTAAATTTTCAAAGTTGTATAAGAACCATCTATAGAAATAGAAATGACTTCAAACGGAGACAATCGCCCTTCAGACATTGAAAATGCAGCTTAAAGTGTTATTTTAAATGTTGTGCCAGAGAAATCACGAGAAAAATACCAGCATGACCGTTACGATCAATGAAGATACAGAAGCCTTTTGTGTTAAGATTCTATTGCGGTAATAAATTTAAAAAAGAACTAGTGCGGCAATTTACGTCATTGTGGCATTAAAAATAGTGTCAAATAGTATCTATTACATCACAGTTGTAGATAAACTCATTTAAATAAAAAATAGCCTAAATTTTCTTGTATTTTGACTTACTTCTTATTACTTCAAATCATTATTCAAGTACTTCAAATACCCATAAGGTATTTCAAATACTCTAGTAAGTACTTGAAATACTCACAAGGTATTTGAAATACTTTACTTGAAAAAAATCAAGTACTAAATTAAAGTACTTGATACTTGAAGTACTTTTTAAATTGAAAGTAATTAGTAATTGTGCTTGCGGCATATAATTCCGGTAATTGATACTTGGTATTTGAAGTACTTTTGACAGCTCTGGTACCTAGATACAAAAAACCTAATATAAAAAGTGTTAGCAAATGAACACAGCACTGAAATGTGAAACCTCAGTATATATATTACCTATATACGGTATATATTGTTCAATTAAGAGGAATTTCCTGGGGTTTTACGACGTTTATTTATTTTGTTGGTAAATTTTTATTTTTATTATTAATATAAAAGAAAACTACGTACGTTTCGGCCTCATTTAGGCCATCATCAGGTTATAAAAGTACATTCACCAATTTCATTTTTTGTTTAACATTTTACACTTAAATGTCAACCTAAAAACCAAAAATACAGTTATATAATTTATGATAAAAACAATTACATTTTTAGTTATGAAAAAGTTAAAAACTAGACCTTCAACAATTATTAATATATTAACAACATTTTTGTGTTAAATTTTAAAGAACAGTAGCACGTTGTTGGATTAAGAAGTGTTTAGAATTGCGGTCATCGGTTCCACATTTGGTTTATACAAAAAAAGGCAGCAAGTTTTTTTTAACTAAAAAAGGAGAAGCAGTTTGATTCCATACAATTAAAAAAATATTCTATATACAAGGTAAAGAATAAGGTACAGACGGGAAAACCTACAGTGAAAGATGCAAAAACCCAAGTATCGAACCATTCATAATGTAACAAATAATTGTTGAAGGCCTGGTTCTTAACTTTTTCATAACTAAAAATGTAATTCTTTTTATCATAAATTATAAAACTGTATTTTCGCATTAGCGATTGAAAACTTTGTGATTAAATCAGGCAAAGTAACTATTTAAGAAGTCTGAAGATGAATAGTGGAAATTTTGGATCTTCTATTGAAAAACTTATAGGCAGAGAAAATTACTACACGTGGCAGTTGCGATCCTAAGCACCCTTTCTTGCACTTACAAGCCACCATTCTAAGCAGGATTTGAGGAGCGGGCTCTGCGCACATTTGTAAAATCGGCAGCAACGGCCCAAAGTCAAAATTGCCCGCCATGTGCAAAAATGGTTTAGGTTCGATAAAAACCCGTGTGATTGGGGAATTATAGGAAATTTAGTTTGCTTTGCAAAAGTATAGAATGAAGATACCCGAGAAACGCTTCCTTAAGGTAGTTTTTACGAAAAAGTTCCAGAATTTCGAAGTTTTCCAGCACCACGGGAGTAGCACAGGGTTTTCAGGGTTGCAAACTTGGGTATAAACTAATCTTAAGGGACCTAACAATACAGGGTGATTCAGGTTTAATCTGCAACACTTCAACAGGTGATAGAAAACCAAAAAATAACCGCACTTTCTTCTATAAACTATATCATTTTAAGGCCTTATAAAAAAGTTACAGGGTGTTAAAGTTGCAAGAAATATGTGGAATTTATTGAATATTTTACAAACTAGTTGAGATATTTGAGTCATATTTGGTACTCGTTATAACGGCATGGGTTAGCATAAAACCTGTTAATATCAAACATCTTGAACAACCAGTGGCGTAGAAATGGGTAATTAGTATAATTTATTTTAGAAAAAAAAAATAGAACCACCTTGTATAGCAATAAAATGTATTCAATTTCTTATGTAGATTGTAATTTTAAACAAAAATGCCCTCTTGGTAATTTTTCGTATGTGTATGGTTTCGTGGCAAATTTGATTCTTTTTATTATTTCGGGGTATTTCTGAAAAATTATCTAAAAAATGTGCTCCATAAGTAACACTTAAAGTAAAAATAATGTGTTTGCTACCTGAAATAAAGTAACTTTTTCCAATAAACTCGCCTATTTAAGGCTATACTTTTGAAGATACAGGGTCTAAAACATTTAAGGAAGATACAATTAATGTTACGCTCTGTATCTTGAAAAGTAAAACCTTGAATTGGTAAGTTTATTGGGAAAAGTTACTGTATTTAAAGTAAAAAACACATTTTTTCTACTTTGAGTGTTACTTATGGAGAAAAGTTTTAAGTTAATTTTTCAGATGTACCCCGAAATAATACAAAAAATCAAATTTGCCACGAAACCATGACACATACGAAAAATTACCAAGAGGGCATTTTTGTTTAAAATTACAATCTACCTAAGAAATTGAATACATTTTATTGCTATACAAGGTGGTTCTATTTTTTTTATAAATTATACTAATTACCCATTTCTACACCACTGGTTGTTCAAGATGTTTGATATTAACAGGTTTTATGCTAACCCATGCCGTTATAAAGAGTACCAAATATGACTTAAATATCTCAACTAGTTTGTAAAATATTCAATAAATTCCACATATTTCTTGCAAATTTAACACCCTGTAACTTTTTTATAAGGCCTTAAAATGATATAGTTTATAGAAAAAAGTGCGGTTATTTTTTGGTTTTCTATCACCTGTTGAAGTGTTGCAGATTAAAACTGAATCACCCTGTATATAAAAAAAATCGTAGATACAGGCGCGTTTGCGATATTTGCCCTTTTTTTGCCGATATATTGACTGGCCTATTCTTAGTATTATCCTGATTATTTTGATTTGTATTCAAGGTTTATATAGGTACCTAGACATTGACATTTTGTTTGATTTCCACGGCTGACTCGAAAATAATTGAATTAATGAAGTCCAAACGAAGGAGGTAATTTTTAGTAAATTATTTTTTCTCATTTTTTTCTTAGTGAAGCTCATTGCCTATATAATATTTGAAGTATGCAGATAAAAACTACATTTTCATTTTTTTTTATATTTTCAGTACCATTACAGCGATCACATTGAAAATTAGACCGATTATTATTGTTGGGGCACTGGCGGGGTGGTACAGCCGGTTGACGCCTAGGGGCGTTGTTCTCAAGGGGTGGAGAGGGTTGCGTCGCCTCTCTAGCCTGCTTATGCACGCCACTGGTTGCGATATTGTATACCATGCTATGTAATTCAAGTTAACTTAAAATAGGTACCTGCAAACTGATAAGGTCAACTTCACTAAATCTTATCCATATTCAATGATGTCACAATAATAATGATTATGGCGCTATAACAAACCATTATTAGATTAAAGTAAACGAAAGCAAGGCTCATTTCACAATACACAGCTAACACGACTCTTTGAATACGTTTATTTTTTCGTAAGGGAATAATAAGTAGATAATGTCTATAAATCTAGTATCTTCCAGAGTGCCTTTGTTTCTACATTCAAAAAGATGGTATGTATAACTTAATCCAGTTCAAATCCCATATTTATTTTATGCAAGTATAGTCAAACTTTCCAGTGCAGTTTCAGAAGATGGAAGCCTACACTAAAAAAAATAGATCAGCTGTTAATAGCAAATAGAGGTGAGATTGCTTGTAGAGTAATAAGAACTGCAAAACGTCTAGGAGTGAGGACGGTCGCTGTGTATAGTGAAGCTGATGAAAATGCGTTGCACGTGGAACTGGTAGGTAAACCAACAATCAATATTTATACTCTACTAAGTGCTAAAATGTCGAGGTTGAGGTTTTATTTTAGGAAGTGGCTATTTATACGTCCGACGTGTATAAAAGTCGGTATACGGCTTGCGCTCTCATTGGTGGATTGAGTCACGTGACACATAACCTTATTTCTACCGTCCGATGGATGATGAATCGGCTTGTTTACTAAGTCGATTGGATGATGTCCGAGATTATTTAGACCTATCTTGTCTCATATTTTATATTGAGTATGCCCTCCTTTTTCGGCGATGGGCGCTGTGGTATGAAAAATGAAGTGGTAATTATATCCAATAATGTAATAACCCACCCCCGATTTTCTTAAAATTTTGGCTACCTCCCCGACATTCGGCGCGGCTCCCAAATTTCAAGAAAATCGGGGGTGGGTTACAACGCCGAACGTCGGGCAAAAATAGGGGGTACCTACCTAGCCAAAATTTCAAGAAAATCAGGGGTGGGTTACACCATTGGATATGATTACCACTTCTTTTTCCAAAAGGCAGCGCGCATCGCTGCCGACTGCCGCAATATGGTGCGAATGCCCCCTTCTTTTTTCATACGGTAGCGCCTATACCCCAAAAAGGAGGGCATACGCTCCTTATTGCAAAGATGCTTGAGAAAAATGCACTTCCTCCGACGTATCTAAATAAGTTTACTTCGGACGTGTACGGAGTTAAATGTACGTCCAAAGAAGTCACGTGACTCAACTCGCAAATGAGAGCGCAAGACGTATACCGACTTTTATATACGTCGGACGTATAAATAGCCACTTCCTTGATTTTAATTGACTTCCAGGACGTCCGCTAAGTATGGGGCAATCTCACATGAGCAGGTAGGGGACGTCATAATATTACGATTGACCTTTACAGCTACAGGTCAGATCCCAATAGTTACTGAGATACAGGGCGTTGTAACACTTTTTTTCAAATTGAATTATGGCAATATCTCCCAAAATAATCAAGCTGCTGAACTGAAATTTGGCACAGCTGTGTTTTTGGTGATAGAGAATAAGCTGTAACTGTAAATTTTGCCGTATCTCACAGAGGGCGCTACTTGCGCTGTTTTTGGATCGTGCTTTTACTCGTAACTTTTTTGAGGTTATCTTTTTGGTCCTGCAGGTCCATTATTTTAGTGCATCGTTTCATTCTGCAAGAAAAAGTTACTTATGTTTCATAACGATCAAATTAACCGTTTGCGTTGAAATCGGCAAAACGTGCCCCAAAACCACAGACATATAGCGAAGCTATATATGTCTGTGCCCAAAACACCTGTTGACTTCAATATTCGAAACATAAAATGTTTACCTACCAATTTCTAATATTACAGATCAACTTTACAGGGTGTTCCCGTATATTTTATATTATATAGGTATATTTATATATTTACTAGATAACACAAATGAGCACCGCGAATTTATGACAAATTATAAACTTACTTTTTTTAATGGGACACCCTGAATATTTGTGTTTTTTTGAATTGCACGCATTTTTCCGATTCCAACAATATAAATATGTTATATGTTTGCTCTAAGCATTCGCATGACATTCCAAATTGCAGATAAATACGATCTTTATATTTAATCAAGGTTGCCATGGAAAAACATTTCAACTTAGGCAAGAGCATTCCTATCGATCCATTATTTTTGGAACAAAACACCTTGGTACCCTACAACTTTCATTTAAGTAATTATTTTCTATCTCGAAAAATAAAGGCTCTAGGGTTGGGTCAAAATATACGGGAACACCCTGTACATTCAAAATGATAATAAAAAAATGCCAAATGGGCATTGGTCAAAATACCATTGGTTTCCTTGAAATAGAGTTTCCAAATTTTGCCAAATTCAATCCTTTCCATTTTGAAAGAGAATAAATTTTGGTACATTGTTCATGGGGCTTTTTTTCTCTTCAAATAGTACAGTTGATTTGTGATCTGTAACACTTGAAAGCGGTATGTGAAAATTTTATATTGAAGTCAACACGTGTTTTGGGGCAAGTTTTGACAATTTGAACGCAAACGGTTGACTTGATCGTTATGAAACAAAAGAGTAGCTTTTTCTTGCAGAATGAAAAGATGCAATAAATGATGGACCTGCAGGACCAAAAAGATAACCTCAAAAAAGTTACGAGCAAAAGTACGTACGATCCAAAAACAGCGCAAGTGGCGCCCTCGGTGAGATACGGCGAAATCGACATTTTCAACTTATTCTCCATCTCCAAAAACACAGCAATGCCAAATTTCAGTTCAGCCGCTTGATTAGTTTGGGAGATATTGCCATAATTCAATTTGAAAAAAAGAGTTACATCGCCCTGCGTATCTCAGTAACTATTGAGATCTGACCGTATAGTCCGGGAGGCAGTGACACTTGATGTTATTCCTACAAAGCTGATTTTTTCTCATTTTGTAGCTTTGATATGGAAACTAAACGGAACGGCAGTCTACTTCGCCAATATGGGAGCAAACATTAATAACAATTTTTGAAACCTGTAAGTAAATAGGACGGTAATGACTTATTCCTCCAAGTATAAAACTTTTTAGAGTGGTCAATGATACCTAAAAATGCAATATACTGATAGTCTACCGCGCCTGAGGGGAGGCCATCATAGGTTTTCCACCCACGCAAGGTGTTCAGAAATTAACTTTTTTACTTATTTCTTACTTACTTACTTACCTGTAGGAATAAGTCATTACAGTCCTATTTATTTACAGGTTTCAAAAATTGTTATTAATGTTTGCCCCATATTGGCGCGGTAGACTGCAGTTCCGTTTACTTTCCATATCAAAGCTACAATATGAGAAAAAATCAGCTTTGTAGGAATAACTACTACGTATCTAATATTTTAACGTCTCCGACCTGCTCCTGTGAGGTTGTCCCATACTTTCCGGACACCCTGTATAAGTAAGTAGGTAATCTAATCACGGAATGAGCAAAGCGAAAACGGTCGATTGAAAATGTGCCAGGTTGTTTTCTTGTATATTAAAATGAAAACGGTTATAATTTATTTATTTTTATTTTATTTCGATGTGAGATTGACACATGTTTCTATAGTCTTAGATTTATCGAATTTGGTTACAACTGGAAATGAGTAAACACACCTATTGTTTACATTACAACCATGTTTATTTATTGCACTAAGTACCTACCTATACTGAATTTCAAAACGCATGAGAACAAACTATTATCTGGAAATTTACAATTAATGATTCGTATTTTTCACACGAAGAATTACTGGCGCAAATATTGTACGTTAAACAGATCTCGAAGGAGACAGAACCCCATTTTGATATTAGCCATTTTGACATTAGCCGCGGTGGCGTCGCTCGTACCGGCGCTAACTTTTTAGACTGCATATTTTTCTGCCTTCGATCGACCTCGGTTCGAGGCAGGCACATGCACAGCACTTGTCTTTAAAGAAAAACACCGCTATGGTCAAGAGCACTGGACAAATGTGGGTTCACGGTATTGCTCCTAAATAACTTTACCCGTGTGATTGATTAATTATTGTCCTACACTCACTGGGATTACTACGGTTTTCTAGGGTTTTCCGTAGCACTTGAGCGAAAGCTATCCTAGTTCTATCGGGAAAAAAGTCGGCCCTAGCCGCAAATGGCAACGAAGACAAAATAATAGTGCCCCCCTCCCCCGCACAAGCATGTGGTTGCTTCTGGGGTACTCATAGTTTGGAGTATTGTGAGGGTGAGAATTATTATTATTATTATTAATTGTTTTTTTTGTTTGATTTAATATCTACAGAGTATCCCATTTGGAATGGGGCCACCCCTGTAAAACTTTTATTTTTCATCCGATTTTAGCCGGTTTTTTTCCTAAAGATAGGTCACAAAAAATTCTACTTTGTTGCAAAATTTTAGGTCTTAATCTCAATTTTTAAGGCCTACTACGAATTTTTTTTCGAGTAAAAAATGACGAAAATCATTTAGCGATTTTTTTATTTAAAATCTGGCACCACAGCATTAATCAGGATACCCTAAAACCCCCACATACCAAATTTCAATAAAAAAATATATAGGGAGTTCCATTCTGCGTGTTGTCAAAGTTAAGCAAAATAGAAATTTTAAAGGCATCTGGCAAGTCAAGTGTGCCATGGAATCCCCTCAATATACACTTCCAAGACTTTTCACCCACAATGAACCACGATAAAGTTAAACAATATTCAGTTTTTATTTTCAGATGAGGTTCTCTGTTTTTTTAGAAGGATTTTTTGAAAGTTTCATTTCTGTGAAAAGCTGCTAAATTCCTTTTCAAATTGTTTTCGTTTTCCTAGTTGTCCAATTTTTTTCTTCAAAATTACATTTCCTGGGTACCTCTCAACCATAGAAATAAAATGTAACTGTGTGTTATCACAATAAATTGTTATTTAAATTTTTTTCCAGTAATTTGTTGTAATTGATCGAAACACAGTATGTATAAGCAATTACAACAAATTACTGGGAAAAAAAATTGAAATAAAAATTTATTATTATTTATTATTTATAAATTTTTATTTACATTTTTTTTCCAGTAATTTGTTGTAACTGATCGAAACATAATATGTAAGCAATTACAAAAAAATACCGGGAATTTTTTTTTATAAAAATTTATTGTGATAGCGCACAGTCACATTTTATTTCGATGGTTGATACCCAGGACATGTAATTTTGAAAAAGAAAAAAATCCTTTTCAAGTATTAGATATACTAAATATTTTTATAAAAATTCGTCGGTTTTGTTTTTTATACAAAACGATTAAATTTTAAGGTTTTCTTTCTACGAATAAATATAAACTCCTGGACAAAATTAACGCACCAACATAATAAACCCCACAAAAATTGCATTTCTTTAAAATAAAAATTAATGGAAAAATAAATTACTAGGAACTATATGAAAATCAACAAATTGCACTATTTAATTAGTTAAACAGCAGTAAATGCCCAAAGCCTACTATTTATATTCTTGGTATAGACACAAATAATTTAAAATATGATTTGAAATATTGTACCTATGTTATTGCGTTAATTTTGTCCAGGGGTATATTTTTAAGTATCCTGATTTTAATAATGATTTTATTTAAAAAAATCGCCTCGATTGAAATCGGGATTTTAATAATTACGATTTTAAACAACTGATTTAAAACGTCTCAACCCTGGGCAAAATCAAAATGATCGAAATCGATTTATCGGCATCTGAATACGTAATTACGTACCTATAGGGCGCTGATTCGGAAAACCTACGACTCTAAGGGGAAGCTCGATGGGCGGGAGTCCGCAGCCGATCCTGAGATACAACTAAAAAACCGAACTTCGAGTTTTCACTTTCGATCTGACTTTGAAGTTCATTTGCGCCGAAACGGTTAGAGCTACAACATCCTACCTGGCGCCAATCGACGCAGCGGCTCGAGGTGTATAAGTAAGGATGAAATCAGACACCCGAAAAATTAATTGCGAGCGTGGCGAATATTCCTCCGAGATTTTCGCGGGGTCAAAACCTTTGTCAACTGAAATTTGACCATTTCGCAAAAAATATATAATTGGCCGGAAACGGACCTATCCGACGCAGTTTGGCCCGTAGAAACCGAAAATCCGGTCGAAATTGAACTTGGAGGCGTCTAAATGCCCGGCCAGCGCACTTTTCCGAAAATCGCCTAAAAAACCTAAAGTGGCAACTTTTTAAACGTGCCCTGGACGACTCCAAAACCAGCCTATCCAACGTAAATTGACCCGCAGAACACGGATCCGGCCTCCAAATTCCTCTAAAAAATTTGTAAATGCCCGGCCAGCGCACTTTTGGGAATTTCCGAAAATATTAACCTCCTCAAAAATAGGTCTTTCCGACGTAGTTCGACCCGTAGATGACGGAAATATAGGTTAAATTCGATTTCGTCCAGTTGTTTCCGAGAATTTCGTATTCAATGTCCAAAATTGTCCAAAACCTCAAAAATGGAGGGGTCGAAATGTTAAAAAAATTATTTGCCCGAAACCGGTGAGCGCTATGCCTTCGGGGCCATGCTAGATCGATTCGGCTGGTCGATTTACGTAGGAAAAGTTCCATTTCACGGTAGAATTACGCTTAATTCGGACGCAGCAACAAGGTAGTAGAAAATCGTGACAATTGGCAAAATCAGGGCTGATAAAATTCGACGATTTTTTAAAAACATCATGTTTTTTATTTCTTTTAATTACTATTGGCCAGTTTTTATTAACATGCATATTTTTTAACTGATTATATCTTGTTCCGTCAAACGAAAAATATTTTCGAGCATGAATAAATAATACACTCGGAACAGTAAAGTAGGTACTTCTTATTTCTTATACTTATACCTCAAAACAGTGGAATGGTCAACAGGTCCACTCAAAGTGTTGGTGCGCAAAGATCTAATTAAAAAAATATACAGAGTGTCTTTCTCTGTGCCATCTGAAAATACCGAATTTTTTTGAACTTTAAATCGAGTTTCAAAACCGCCCCAGCCACTATAAACGAACTAAGTCTTAAAATACAGAAGCCTGCCAGTCAGTAAGTCCATATGCGTTAAGGCGGCTGGTGTGCCACAACAGGAAACACAGAGAAAATGTATCATCTTAGACAGTGACTTTATTGAGTATGGTCCGACAATTTAAATTGTTTTTTTATTTGTCGGTTGGCATTTTGTAAGCAAGTAAATTACTTTTGTGTTTGTTAATGCTTTTTCAATAATTCCAGAGCACTCATGACCAGTATAAAGTTTCATAAAAATTCAGCATTTTGAGATGGTCCAGAGAAAAATACCCTGTATATTTTTGTATTGAATCTTTGCGCACCAACACTTTGAGTGGTCCTGTTGAGCATCCAACTGTTTTGAAGGGATTCCATGACTTGCCAAATGCCTTTAAAATTCCTACTTATTTGCTGAACTTTGACAACCCGCAAAATGGAACTCCCCGCATAGTTTTTATTCTAATTTGGTATATGGGGTTCTAAGGGTGTGATGATTAACGCTGTGATGTCAGATTTTAAATAAAAAAATCGCTAAATGATGTTTGTCATTGTTTATTTGAAAAAAATAAATTCGTAGTATGCCTTGAAAATTGAGATTGAGACCTGAAATTTTGCACCAAAGTAGAATTTTTTGTGACCTATCTTTAGAAAAAACTCCGGCTAAAATCGGATGAAAAATAAAAATTTTACAGGGGTGGCCCTATTCCAAATGGGCCACACTATAGTTAATATTTTATTTTATCACGCTTTAATTGGGAAAAGTTAACAGGCCATAGAACTCGTAAAAATAAAAAAAAATCATGTGAACTTGTATGTTTTAACCTTCGTTTTTGAGATACAGGGTGTTAAAGTTAGTAAAAAACCTTGTTTTTGAAAAAATCTTAAAACTACTTGGCAGTTTTTGATGAAATTTGGCGTGTAATAAAAATAACAAGCAAATAGCTTAATTTGATGCAGTTAGATTTCATTTATTTGTTCCAGTGGCGGCTCTGGAGCATGCTTGCTAAATATTATTAAAAAATGAACACACCAGTGTTTTTTTATAAATTTGTTATTATTTTAAGATTAAAAATTAAAAATATTTTTTTGACTCTTGAATTTTTTATCTATCTTGCTTACTTTTCGAGAAAAAATCTGTTTATACGGGTGGTCCTGAACAAATAAATTTAATTATTAATAAAATTAGATAATAAAATATTATTTTTTTCCAATAAGCCTTGTAACATTTTAAAATTTAGATAATCCCTGGTCAGTAGATCCAACAATCAATATGTTCATACGAACTTTTACTTTTACGATTACTCTCGCGTCTATCGCCTATTAAATTTTTCGATTAAAAATTGAGACACTTTGTATACTTAGGTTTATTAGTGGGGAGTGCAATAGTTTTTCCAAGGGGAAAATCAGGTTAGTTATTTTGTGCGCTGATTAAGTGTTTCTATCAAGTTCTACCACACCAAACTATTAAAATTACACACAAGAAAATATTAGCCCAAATTTAAAAAGTCTCGTAGAGCGGGAGAGAGTGACAGATTTTGGGACGTGATTTTACCCAGTATGCCTTTTGGAGGGTATTATAGTATGCATATTCTGTTGTTAATAACTGATAAACTAAACAGTCATCCCGGGTCCTTCATGTACCTATTAAAATTAATTAACATTTGTTTGCAAATTAAGCGTTTTCTTACGATTTCACCCAGGCTGCCATAAATCCGCAATAAAATTCAAGTACCTAAAATACGATAGTTGAAGTGTCAAAGGCATACCGTTTACGTGAGCCCAAACGGCGGTCACAGTATGGTATATTTGCATTTTACAATACGATTTATCCGCGTTTCTAAACAGACTACCATTAAGAAGTATACATGGTTGTGTTATACATCAGCTACAGAAAAAATGGCATACTGTTTACGCATGTCCACATTTAAAACATCTAGAAGAGTTATATAACAAGTATCCGTCATTTAAATCAGTATGCTATTATGTTCCCATGCAGTTTATGATAGCGTATGTTGCATATAAATTGGCATAGCGATCAGGGCAGTCATAAGTACAGGCATACGCAAGAGAAGTTGCAAAAGGGTTAATGAAATTTCCATGTGTTTAATCAGTATGCTTCTTGGTTTTTCATTCCATTGAGATGTATTTATATCGTGTATAACCGTTTGATAAAGTCCGAGGCTGGCAAAGTAGGTATAAAGTTATGACGAAAGCACAAAAAACGCTAGTGCAAAATAAACGTCAATGAAATTTCCGTGTGTTTAATCAGTATGCTTCTTTGTTTTTCATTCCATTGAGTTGTATTTACATCGTTTACCTATTGAATGGCAAAGGATAAAGTTGTGATGAAAGCACAAAAACCGCTAGTGCGAAGTAAACGTTCAGAATGTATATGATTTAACTGCCTCTCCAATTTTGAGCCGATCATGTTACATCAATATCAAATCATAAGCGGCATACTGTTTTAGAAGGGCCCTTATTCCCAAAAAATATTTTTTTTTTCATTCGAAATGAAAATGTTATTTTGACCAGATTTAATTTTTTATACAGGTAACATTGAATTATTGAAAGTTCCAAAAAAAGATCTGGAAACGTGGAAACCCACGCCTACTGATGTAATGGTGTCGTTCATGAGATTCTTTCCAAAAATCAGAAAGGGAGCTTATTAATTTAAGGCTGTGTGATTAAATTATTAAAAAGGCCTGAGGCTGAGTTTCCGCTTTTCATTTCTTATTAAAAAAGATGTTGATGTCAGTCAAGGGAGTTTTTCAACTATATATTCAGTTCTTAAAAACTGTACACTCTCCACCGCAACAACAAAAAAACTTACAATAACATCCCAACAAACACTGATAAATGGGCCATTTGAAAAAATGTATTGGGTAACCAGCACTGCATTATTGGAACGATGATCGAAACCATCATTGGCCCGGGTCCGTAATGTCCCTCTGGCCGGCAGCGTTCCACCGTCGATGGAGGAAGGTAAAGATTAGTTTCCTAATGCGAAATTCCGACTGACTCAATACTCTTCGGAAGAAGATGGAGCCACCGTCGAATACTTCTCGGCGCGGTGGGGGAAACGAGGCTTCCCAGTCCGACACGGATGTCCGGTAGATGGCGCACTTGCACCATCCTCGGATTACGTCTCGGCGTTGAGGTGGAAGAGAGGCTTCTGTCCGGTAGATGGCGCACTGCGCACTTGTAATGCGGCTTCCCAAGACGAACTTTTGTTCGGCAGATGGCGCGCTTCGCGGCTTGCCAAATCTGTTGATTTGACCTTGGTTGTTTGCGTTTTTTTGTGCTGGCACGAATGAGTCATTGCCATCGATCGACGGCTGGAAGATATATTTTAGATTTTGTATTCCAGCGTTCGATTCGAGTCGCCCGGCCGCGGCCCCGCCCCCCTCTTTGCCTATGGAGGCGGTTTTTTAAAAGTAGCGAGTAACGTTATTAATTCGAGTCTTTTTAAAATAATCTTTTTATAATGGAGTTACCTATAACGTTGATTGATTCCTTCCTCCATCGACGGTTATAATATTCATATACAACAAGGTGACCAACTCCTAGGGCTGACGAAAACCGGGACAGTAGTTAGGTACCTAGCCAGGGGCGGATGGGACCACCGGGACACCGGGCAAATGTCCGGTGGGCCGGTCATTCGAAGGGCCCCGGAGGGCCGCCGCAGGCTCGAAGGCTCACCGGCCATCGCATCTTAAATTTTAAGACGTCTTAACTACTTGACAAAACAAAAGGCAATCATTGTTACAATAATTGTTGTAAGTAGGTAGTTAATTTAAGATAGGACTGCAACTGGCCATAATAATTAATTATTTTTGTTTTGTTATTTTTTGTTCTATTATTTCTTTACGTGTTTTACGGAAACGTAGAAGGGGCACACCATTATTTTATTTTTATTGAACTCGAAATTTCGACTTTTAAAGTCGCAGTCCGACTTTGAAGTCGAAATGCCGATTTTGAACTCAAAATTTTGACTTTGAACTTCGGCTTTGAAAGTTGGAAGTTCATAAAGTCGAAACTTCGAGTTCAATGTCGGAATTTCGAGTTCAAAGTCGGATTTCGAATTTCAAAGTCGAAATTTTGAGTAAAAAGTCGGAATTTCGACTTCATAAAGTCGGAATTTTGACTTCAAAGTTGGCCTTCGACTTTAAAAGTCGGAATTTCGAATTCAATAAAAATAAAATAACGGTGTGGTCCTTCTACGCTTCTGAATGTTTTGTTATTTTTATATCTTTATATTTAGAGAAAATGTTTTATTTGTTTTACGAGAGTTATGATTTTATTTATGTTTTCATAAAACATGTATATTTTGTTTTATTAATAAAATACATTATCTACTTTTTTTTTTAATTGTTATTATAATAATAATTAAGAAAAGAAAAATCTAAAGCCAAATGAGACATTTAGGGGCCGCTTGGGAGACAAATGCCCGGGCTGGTTAGGTAAAGCCCATCCGCCCCTGTACCTAGCTATTTTTTACCTATAATATGCAACTGTCAAGTTTTGTAGTTTAATCAACTTATGATTTTGTTAGAATTATTGATCTAGTTCATGCTTTCAACCAATAAATACCACCCAAGGGAAACAAAAAAGAATTTGTGATCAACTTATTAGTTGATCACAAATTCTTTTTTGTTTTTTTAACAAAAATAAAATTTAACACAAAGCCACAGGTACATAAATTAAAAAAAAAACAAATACTGGCTGTTTACAATATACAGGGTGGCCCAGGAGTGAGCCAATAGGTGTAAAAGAAAAAACAATTTCGCGTTTAAATTTGATTGTTTGTGGTTCTGATTTGCTTGACTAATGACTGGAAACTAATTTTTAGCATATTTTCGTTTTTAAAAAATCAAGATGGCGTCGACAGCGACCATTTATTTATTTTCATTGTAGGTGAAGTGCCTTTTCCTTTAAAGATAAAAAAAAATTCATTAAGAAAAGTTGTTCCCAATTAAAATTACCCCAGGGTACCAAATTTTGGAAAGATCGGCCTACTTTGTTTTCCCACTTCTTTTTCTAAGGCGCTAAAGAAAAAATGAAAAAATTAAGTAGGCTGATTGTCTCAAAATTTGGTACACGGCAATAAGTTTTAATTCTAAACAACTTTTTCTCATAAAATTTTTCGATACCTTGTATTTAGAAGCCACTTTAGCGCGTTAGAAAAAGGAAAGAGTGAGAAAAACAAAGTAGGTAGGCCCATCTTTCCAAAATTTGGTACCAGGTGGTAACTTTTAATTGGGTTTTAACAAATTACATAGGGTCTTCGGCTCTCTTGAGGGCATGAACATTTTTGTCGATTTGAAGTTTTTTTAGCACAGCGCGAAAAATTGGGCAAGGAGGCCCATTTCTTTTTTAACGTCACCTGGCTGGCCAAAATTGCCATATTTTATTTTCTTATCTATTTTCTGTGCGGCCTAAAATAACCGAGAAAATCGCTTAATAAGAAGTAAACAAAAAATGCATAGCCTCAAGAGAGCCGAACACCCTGTGTAATTTTCTGAAACTATCTGAGTACCCAGTTGCATAAAGCTTCTTAGTGCCATCAATTTTCAATATAATAGTTTTCCTCTATCTCTTAAAATAAATATGCTAGGGCTATTAAATTGTTTTGCTCAATTTGAGGTATTTTTTATATTGCGCGTCAAGTTGGCTATGGCTGCCGATTTCTTTTGCAGCACCACTTAGCTGTCCAAAATTGCCACATTTTTGTTTCTTCACGATTTTTTTATTGTAGGGCGCAAAATAAGTGAGAAAATCGCGGTGGTATAGTTCTAAAATAATCATCCTGTATATAAAAAATAAGTTGATCAGTTATATAAAATTTATAAAAAATATTACAAAAAGTAAAGTATGAAACAAACATTTAAAAAAAAAACTATAAGTTTTAAGTACAGGGTGGACCAACGTTTGGCGCCCTGCCGGAGGGGTCACCCATGGGGGCCCTGGTTATGATGTATGTAGGATATGATGTATTCATATCTAAATAGATGTAAATTCTTTGCCTTGACTGTCACCAAATCCAAAGGTAACTCAATTTAGAAAGAGAAAAATATTTCTAAAATTTTAGTTGAAATGTGCATACGGGCAAATTTTTGAAGTCGGTTTTAATTTTTTCGTTAAAGTTTTGTTATAATATTTATGCTGTAAACCGTTGATTGAATCTTCCGTCGACGTCTAAACCAAATTTTCTGTATGAATGACAACTATATAAATTTAGCTAGACATCATATTTTTTATGCTTAGGTATGTCAGTGGTAATACTTATGCTTATGAAATATTGTGTATAATAAACGATATGCTTTACTAGGTATGCTACTTCAGTACCTATATCACAGATAATCGAATAACAAAACATGAAGATAATATTATAGGTATATTCCGTTGTTTGAGAATCGACGATATAAACTTTGATTATATACCTATTATAAACAAGGATTAAAGGTATCAAAGCGTTGATGTAGAACTTTGGAGAACAGATACGTCATTGTTCCCTTCCTCCATCGGCTGCGAATATGAAAAAATACTAAGAGATACTTTTTGTTAAACATTTTTCTGAAGTAATAAATTCTAATAACACCCTGTAACTGCAACTGTGAGCCTCAGAAGCTTCATTTCAACCTTAAGTTCGACGGCTCATCCGATCATGTGACACGCCAAGTTTGAAGAAACTATCTCGTATAATTCTAGAGATACTAAAAAATACGTGTATTTTTCTCTAAACTTCTATGCTCTGTATAAAAAAAAACCTAAGGCCCGTAGAAGAAAAAAATATATGAAGTGCCCTTATTTTGACTCCAAGAATACGTGGTTTCATTTTTGACCATCAGTTCAGTTACACCCTGTATACAGTGTCTTAAGAATATTTTACGGTATAACTTTCCAATACCGCCCTGTTTTCGAGATAATAATAATAATGACAGAAAGTTGGACACAAATGGGAATTTTCTTTTCCGAAAATCAATCAGAAATATTGACATTTTTGATAACATTTTTGAAAGAAAAAGTCAATATTTCCTTGCACTTAGTCGTTGCCAGGCAACGGAAAGTAACTGTTAGGAAATATTTATTTTTGTACTGTAAGGAAATATTATTTCCTTATAGTTATTTATAAACTAAAAACAAGTTGATTGTAATAATTTATGTTCTTTGAGTAATTTTCGATTTTCGGAAAAATAGTATGTATACCTCGTAGGAAAAGCCACATTCCCCGACTCCGTATTGCCAGTCTCGGCTTACGCCTCGACAGGCAATCTTTACGGTCGTCCGGGAATGTTCAGCTTTTCCTACTAGGTACACAATGTACTATTATTTGAAGTTTCTCAAAACAATTATTCTTGATAAAAGTTAGTGCTTGTGCTTAAACTCAAAATCGACCTGTAAAAATTTTAAAATTTCTATTCGTATACAGGGAAGGTTGAAAAATATGAAATTTCCTCAAGAGTAAAGTACTCTTATTTTTAGAACTACAGCAGTATAGCACTAAGAAAAGTTGTTTGGGATCCCAAGAAAATGTCAAATATGAATTCACAGCCACCTATTCAAAAGAAGAAAAATCACACTTTCGCATTTTTTATTCACTGTATAATAGATAATATTAATATTAGCTATGCATTTTGAGGCACATCTTCAAGCATGACAGTACGATACCAACGATTTTTATTGACGTTCAACTAGCATCTTAAAAACACTTAATAACTGAAACTTCTGCAAAGTTTGTCGTTTTTTTGTGTCCAGGTAAAATACTACTCCAATTTCAAACATAACTTAGCAACTAATTTGTGGAACACAAAAATATTTTAATAGGGCAATAATTTAAGTTATTTAATAAATGACAATTCAACAATAAAAATATCACAACAAAAAAATTATTACGAGAATAAACATTTCAGTGACTACTCTACATGTGACCCTTCCTTCGCTTCCTTTCGCCTTCAACCAGCGACTATCCCACTAGGCAATATAACAAATTTTTGAGGTAATTATGGAACGTAGTGTATGCACCGCCCGATTTTCTTGAAATTTTGGCTACCCACCTATTTTCGAGGTCCCTGACCAAGAATCTAACCTCAGTTTTTTGAGGCCGGATGTAGTTTCCGAGAAAATGAATTTTCAAATTTCCTTTTGACACCCGACACCCCATTTTTCACGGAGGCATTTGTGGTTATAATCAAGATAAATTTTTAGTGTACGCAGCTTAAACTGATCACCACCCTATGCTGCAGAAGGCGCAAAATATGGTGGTGATCAATTTGAGCTAAATTCATCTCGATTATAACCAAATATTACCGTGAAAAAGTGGGGCGTCAAAAGGAAATTTGAAAATTCATTTTCTCGGAAACTATGTCCGACCTCAAAACACTGAGGTCAGATTCGTGTTCAGGGACCTCGAAAATAGGGGGGTAGCCAAAATTTCAAGAAAATCGGGAGGTGCATACACTATGCTCCATAATTACCATTTTTGAATACGCTTCTTCAATGTTTGAATACGATTTTGCAGACTTCTAAGCTTCACAACTCACAACGCTTTCGGCTACGGCTTTTTCAACCTGTCCAAGTTCAATTTTTTGTTTTTTTTTTATTGGGGACCTTCCCTACGACTCGTGCTCGATTTGGACAAATAACTTGGGCAACCTGGTAACTTACAAGGTATTGCACCTAAAAAGTAAGTATATTTTGTAAAAATATAATGAAATTAACTAGCCATGAAAATTTAAAACCTTTAGCTAAAGTGGAATTTTTAAAGGTGCACGCAGGGTTGCCACCTTTTCAATTTTAAAATACGGGACGTGACGGGCGTTCGGGGGGGGGAGGGGGGCTACAAAATGTTTTACTGAAAAAGGCCAATGAAAAGGAATAAAAGAAAACCACTATTTTTTGTTTTTGTTTTTTCTTGAAGATAACACAAAAACAAAACAAAACAAATTATGAAACTAAACTAAATAGATTCCTTAAAAATAAAAAAAGAAACCCAGAACATGTTTTGTTTTTTTTTCTTGAAGGGATAAACTTCCAAAAACAAATTATCATGGCTGGCTAATCACGACTAACCAAAAATAAATAAATCCTTTAAAAATAAAAAGAAATCACAGAAAATTTTTTGTGATATATCACATAACACACAAGAAATTGACATTTACGAAAATTGTAGTGTGGCGCCAATGAATGCATGAAGGACTATAATTTAGTAAATTTTGTGTTCACATGTGAGTCGCGGCTTGGACTCTAGATGGTGGTGATTGTGCAAATGCCGTTCGCATGTAACATTTTTAATTTTTCACCTTAAATTTTGAAAATAAGGAAGTGGCTATTTATACGTCCGACGGATACAAACGTCAGTATACGTTTGCGCTCTCATTGGTCGATTGAGTCACGTGACACATAACCTTACTTCTACCGTTCGATGGATTATGAATCGGCTTGATTACTAAGTCGATTGGATGATGTCCGAGATTATTCAGACCTTATCTTGTCTCATTTTGTATTGCGTATGCCCTACTTTTTCTGCGATGGGCGCTGCGGAATGAAAAATGAAGTGGTTATTTTATTATTTACAATGATGTAATCCACCCGACATTCGGCACTGCGCCGAATGTCGGGGGGTTGCCACAATTTCAAGAAAATCGGGGGTGGGTTACAACGCCGAACATCGCATCGGGCGAAAATACGGGGTACCTACCTAGCCAAAATTTCAAGAAAATCGGGGGTGGGTTACACCATTGGAAATTATTACCACTTTTTTCATACGGCAGCGTCTATCCCCCAAAAAGGAGCAGTGCATACGCTCCTTATTGCAATGATGCTTGAGAAAAATGCACTTCCGACGTATCTAAATATTAGTTTACTTCGGCTTCGGACGTGTACGGATTTAAATGCACGTCCAAAGAAGTCACGTGACTCAGCCCGCCAATGAGAGCGCAAGACGTATACTGACGTTTGTATCCGTCGGACGTATAAATAGCCACTTCCTTTACTTAAATACGGGACTGTCCCTTGAACTACGGGACGGGTGGCAACCCTGGGTGCACGTAAAGTTTCACCAGTCGATTCTACAACACACCGTTGATTGAGGACCATCGACGAACACGCGTAGTCTCCCTTTCAATGTCTTGTGTTAAAAGTGTTGTTCACAGACCTACAATAACCCAAAGCTTTATGAAAAATATATAAAAATGTAACATGTAACTTACCTTAGAATGTTTCTTGACTACAAAGTTAGCCCTTTTTATGGCCTGCACCCATTTTGCGCTCAAAACCGGATCCTTAGGAAAGACAAAAACGAACACTTTTGGCTTTGGCTCGGTTAGGTTATGCAATTTGGGCGTCGATTAATTCGTTCCTTCATCGACGAATTTGGGACACAACACTTCTCGGGCATGGCTGAGAAAACACAAGAAAACACCCATATACATACAACCAGAGACTTGCCTTGATGGCAAGACTTGCCTTGATGGCAAGTCTCTGTATACAACAAAACACACTTTCACTTCCTAACCTCCGTATTTAGGTATCCTTTATCTGATGGCTCAAAACATGAAATGTTTTTGATAGGCACACACTAATTATCGGACTAGAACACCACTGGTCCTCTGCACACTACTGTATCCACCAAATACACGTAATAACAATCACAGATTACCCAGTAACGATAATATAAGTGGAAATAAAAATAAGTAAACGAGGAAAACGAGGAACAGATACAGATCAAAAACAAAAACAGCTGGACGTCGTCGCGTCGGACGACAGTAATTTTATGGCCTTGTCCATAGGTGGCGGTCTGCGCTCTTCCGTCGTCGATGGAGTGACCTTTTGCCCGAACCGTTGATTGAAGATTCCTTTCTCCATCGACCGACTCGAATGGTGGTTTCGGAATTTGGCGCCACCGTACGGACGCGTGTCGGTGAAATGTAAGAGAACGAGACAGAAACATTTAGTAACAAGTTCCACCAGTCACTTTTCCAGCATTGGGCGACCAGTGCATATTTGCTAATGGTCCAACGTTGAAGTGTCAATGGAGGCTGTGTGTTATAATTTAACTGGACCATTAAAGTTCTTTTATACGTACTTCAAACATTGCGGGTCATTTAATTTGTACACATCAAAGTTACATTAAAGGATTATTGTCGGGTTCGCGACTTACCTGTACAGGAGTGTTTTAAATCAAAGGAACATAATAATAAATATAATAAATATAGTAAAAACAAAATAAAAAATGCAAAATTCTAATAACACTTAAAATAAATCTTTATTAAAAACAAGAACAAAAACATTCTAATAAAGCACCAGACGTTTACCTGTAAATTTAAAGAACATATTGTAACGTCCCAACCCCCGGCCTTACGGTGCCGAAGAAAGGAAGCTTTTATTGGCATGATCGTCTAGTTTAATTGGTTAGGACCTTGTTCTACGTTGTGTTTTGTTTATTTGTAACCGGGATAATTTTTAAAGTATTGATTGCATATTTTGTTAATCTAACTGTAGGGTGCAGTCGGGAAGTCTCCCCCGGAACCTTAGCCGGTCGAGTTACGTTCGGTAATAGAGGTGCTAACTGACAACCAATCGGACAGGGCGTCCTCCAACATAGCACCACGCTTGGTCAAGCGTTTAACTACACGGATGGTTTACTGAATTAACTAATTCTTACTAGAATAAATCTAGTAAGTACTGGAACATATTTAGGAATGGTGTAGTTCAAAACAACTCCCTAATTAAATGTAGGTGGGTGTCCTCTCGGCGAGAGCGACACGTACAGCGGAGAACAGCTAAATTTGATTATATATACCTAGTACACATATACAGGGTTGGGCGAAAGTCTGGAAACAAAATCATATCTTTTTTCTAGTTTCTTTTCTTACAAAACGCAAAAACAGGTCAATTTTCTTTCGCTATTCCCAATTTTTTAGCAATATAAAACATTTTTTTCCTTCAACCCTTTAACTGGAAGCCACCCCTCCTTTTTTTTCCAATTGAGAACATATGGCTTGTGTGGGTTCGTTGAAAAGCTCGTGAAAAACTGAATACGAGTGTACCATTTTTTTATTTTATTTATGTTGTTATTACAAAATAAAAAATAAAATCTATATCGTAAAAAATTCCTGTGAATGAGTTATTATTTTACGTTGAAGGAATAGAAAACAAGCAAAGAGTGTTGGAGGCAAAAAAGTTACTCCTTTTTTGTATAGTTAAGGAAACACGTAGTATTGTAGTAATTTTCTTGTAAGCAAAAGAGGAATTTTAAAGGTATATGGTGAGTGAATTATGTCATGGAATTGCTTCAAAAAGTCGAACGGTCAAAGGAAGAAGCGACTCGAAGCGACTATGAAAAACGACTAGACTACTCGAAAAGCGTCTAAACGACTCGAAAAGCGACTAGACGACTCGAAAAGCGACAAACCATGGAATGCCATCAAAGGCCATGGAATGCATAAAATTCATGCTAAAACATCAAAAATTTTAAAAAAATCGCACTAAATCAAAAATGCAAAATCTTTCCACGAGTTGTTTCACCTTTCTAAGTCTGGCGCGTTGATGAACTTGATATTTCCGTTAGTAACGTGTCCCCAGATTACTCCGTATAATATGATACCTATAATTACATTTCTCAGTATATACAATAATTTGAAACAATGAGATTCGCTTGCGAAAATAATACGTAAAAACACGTTTATTTCGATGACTGGCGAAAGTACTTTTTTTCTGCGGAAATTAGAAAGATTTGTACGTAACTTTCACAGATATTCAACCGTAAGATGCTATTTTTCTTTTATGATTCATCTTTACAGGATATATTTTTAAATTATGTTTCTCGGAAGCTAGGAAATGCAAATATCGACGCCAAAAAACGTGGAGTCATTATTGCGACATTTTCGACTACTATGTGATATTAGAAAATAGACAGTTACTATACTTACAGTATTTCAACCTTATCTGTTAGTCCAATTCTAACAACTAGAAACATATTTCATATTTTTGGATATTCTAAAACGAGCATGTCTAATAATTGTGGGTTTATTAAAATTTGTTTGCCTACGTTACCCAGTCTGTCGCCATAAGTCTCTACACTTTAACTTTGTACAACGCAGTGTAGAAATATGGATGAAATATATAAGAAGTAGATTATTGGGACAAAATCTCTTTGTATTTTCTTAGGAAGGTTCGATTCGCCTTTTGATAGGTGGTTTGCAAGATTTTTAATATTCAATGATTCAGATATAATTTTTAACGATATTTATCGTTTTTGGATGATTAATCAACCATATGCGCGAAACAAAATATTTTCAAAACTTAATTCATATCGTTTTTGCTAACCTACATTTTTAATAAGTGTTACTTTCGAAGCATTCTAGATAAGGGTAATGCATATTAGATTGTATACATATTTTTAAGTAAAGGGTACTTTGGATTTCTAAAAATCAAACGTTTGGGGATCAACACGGCTTAAAAAATTTGCGCTACTAGGTACATAGAGTAGGTATGTATAGAGAAACAAACACTTATTTAAACATTTTTATTTATTGGATCACTAATAACATTCATAGCTACTAAGGTGTTTATATATATATCTGTTTCTTCCCCCTTTTGTAGAGCATTCCTATACATATCGACGATATCATTCGGATTGGTATTTTTATCCCATTTAAGCATTGGCTTAATGTTGGAAGTTGTTGGAGACTCCATTAAATGCAACTCTCTTAAAAAGCTGGTTGAAGTTTTATTTCTAGATGGAAATAACTTTGATATAATGTTGATATATTTCCACGTTTTGCTAGGGTTTAGTCGTAATGCATTCCCATATCGTCTTTTGTGAGCATTAGTAATAATCAACAATTCTTTATATATTTTTAGGTCAGTGTCATTAAAACCTTCTGGTTTGTTCTTCAATAGAAGTTGAGACAGACCTGGTGTTATCTTCAACGGTAACTGGTATTTGTCCCATGACTAATCCGTCATTGGTGTGTTGGATACCATAACTCCTAGGTTCAATCTCAAGTGACAAAGACAAATGTTTAACTGAGAGTGATGATAATTATCAAATGCTTATATATATTTCGATCACAGAGCATCGATCACGGTATCGATAATTTCCTTTTATGCTCGCCCCGAGGCAAATTTTTCATATATAGGGGTATCCAAGACCATTTATGGCATTCCGTTGTTTTCGATAATATTCCATGGTCTTTGATGGTATTTCATGATATTCGATGGTATTCCATGGTACTCAATGGTATTCCATGGCATTCGATGGCATTCCATGGCTTTTGATGGTATTCCATGGTTTGTCGCTTTTCGAGTCGTCTAGTCGCTTTTCGAGTCGTTTAGACGCTTTTGGAGTAGTCTAGTCGTTTTTCATAGTCGCTTCGAGTCGCTTCTTCCTTTGACCGTTCGACTTTTTGAAGCAATTCCATGACATAATTCACTCACCATATACCTTTAAAATTCCTCTTTTGCTTAAATTTGGCACCTTGCAGAAAGTAACTCCCGGTTTATTTTTGGCTAAAATTTTGTATCAATGACGTCAAAACCTATAGACGTGGTGCCCCATTGTTAAAATGCCCTTTATTTTGACTCCAAGATTAAATATATCCATACTACTTTGACAACATGCTTCAAACAAAGACAGAAAGTCAACCAACTGTACACCCGATGATTCCCGGTTGTAGTTCCTCCCGAATCACACTTAGATATCGCATGTTTTTTCTTGTTTGGGGGCGCCGGAAGCATCGGAACCTCACCTGAAGACTCGGGGGATGGTCTAACGACGCCAGCCTCCGAGCCCACAGTCGAAATAAGTTCGCTGCGGCTGGACAAAAAGGGGCAATTTCTGACAATCTCGCGACATTTTCGGAATAATTTAATGGAGCGCTTAGATTGTGATTAGTTCTGGGCGTCAAGCGTTTATCAAAACAAACCTGTCTATAGGTTCTGACGTCATTGTTTGGTATACTGGATGATCCGATTAACACCGTGATGTCAGATTTTAAATAAAAAATTCGCTAAATGGTTTGAATGAGAACGAGGATATAAAAATCCCTGGATTTGCATTTTCAAAACGGTAGCAAAAAGAAGCGGTTTTATAAGACCTTTCAAAAAAAAGATTCATTCGAATATCTCCGAAATAATCAGTTGCTTATTTGTGTAAATTACATCTATGTAGTAGAATTCACAATTTGTGTTGAAATATCTTATAAAATGGATTCATTTCGCCCAGGTACCCGATGCTAAATTTATTTAGAATTTTTGCGTACTCTAAAATTAGAATGATATCTAAAAATCGTTCGTTTTCTGACACGGAATAGTTCACCCATTAAAAATCTATGATCTACTATATAACAAAATGTTCTTCATTATTGATTGTGAAATTGATTATTAGAATCATTCAGAGACTACTGATTGAACGACAATGGTTTACAAAAATATTAAGAAAATAAAAGTACACTTCTAAAATAAACATCTACGAACGGCAGTTCATTGTTGCTTGGGTTAAATAAACTATTAAAAAATACACTAGCTGCTTTTTTCAAGTAGAGCGAATGCTATCCTAGTCTCTCAAAGACAATAGTAATTGCCACCCCTCCTCCGCACAAGCATTTGCTTCTGGGGTACCTACTCTTAGTTTGGTTGTATTATGAGGGTGATAATTATTATTATTTGATAACTAATTCTTATAATTCACTAAACACTAAACGATTCAGAACTATTTTATATGCTCCTTTAAGGAAACATTCATTTAAATCTAGTAATTCTGTTGACATGCTTACAACAGTTCTTTCCTTTTTATTCATATAAGTATCTTGGCATGGAGGACTCACAACTTAACAAGCTATATATGGTAAGAATATTACCTACCACAGATTACTGAATAGGTTAGGTTAGATTACCTACGAGAATTTTTATACTGCCGTCAAATTCGACAGATCAGATCAGTGGTGTTGAAGTAGCCTGTCACCAAACTACGTTCCAATAAAAATATTAGGTTCCAGAACGTTACGTTTCCATTTATTTATAACATCTGTGGGATGATTTTTGCAACGAGATTTTGCACTTTGCAACCATTTTCAAACCTGTTATACAGGGTGAGTAGCATTTAAAGGCAGGGCCGAAAACACAAGGTAGACTTCGCTTAACATATATTTTTTAATTTCTTTCGAGCCCGTTTAGGAATTACAACAAAATTTGATACATATTATTGGTTGTGCAATAATTTTGACCTGTTTAGATGAGCAGCGGCGTAGATATAAATAATTTCATTTTAAATGCTAGCATAATCACCTTGGCACTAGTTTAAAAAATCCGAAATTACGAGGAAACTGTAGTAGAAATAAAAATATAGCTAGAGGCTCTTTTTGTTCCAAATTGAATGGGCTATCCAAAAAAGACAAAATTTTTGGTTTTGCACAGGATCGTATTCCTTTTTTTACAATTATTTAAAGTAACTATTTGTATCTACGCCGCTGGTCATCTAAACAGGTCAAAATTATTGCACAACCAATAATGTGTATCAAATTTGCTTGAAATTCTTAAACGGGATCGGAAAAAATTTCAAAAATATGTTAAAAGTTTCACCACGCTGTATATGGAGAACCAAGCGTCTTTGGGCTAATGTTTATTAAGCATATGTGCTTATTTTAGTGAGTTCTACCTTTTGTTTTCGGCTCTGCCTTTAGATGTCACTCCCCCTGTATAGATTTTTCGAATTTTGGTATATGATTATCTGGAACTTCTTAATGTTCATTTCCATAAGTTTCTGTGCCAGGTAAGAGAGTGTAAGACTGAAAAACATTATGAATATTTTAAAGATTACTTTGTATTTTTATTGTTCCACGTCCTTCATTTTAAATTGATTGATGCGTTTTAAACCTATGCCACCTGGAGTACTAAAATTCTTGTATAAATGGACAGAAAAGTTCTTAAGCAGTAATCTGTTATGCGAATATACTTGCGGGTTTGCACTGTTTTATGAAATGTGTTTTAATCAATAGATGTCGCTATATTTCAATTTTATCGTTATAATTCTCTCTGAGAGTGGGGAGGGATAGTTTTTGACAGGCAAAGTTTATCATAATTTGGTAACAGATGTCTACATGATGACAATATTTTAATTAATCTCAAAAATGATAAATCATGGTCAACTAAAGAATAATTCCAATGCGCGTATTAAAACGAGTACCTACTTTAACATGAGGAAGCCTGTACTTTTAATTGTTGACAAAAACATAAAATAAACCGGACAAATTTGTTTTTCGCAGCGAATAAAATCTGTTATGATCCCAAGTGAAAGTGCCCAAAATCTGCTAAAAAGACGTCAAAATTAAAATTTGAAGAGGATTTTAGTGTAGTATGTATATTTTGATATCATTTTGAAGGAAAAACTGAGAATTGGAACATAAGTCAAAGAAAGTGGTCGGTATACTACTGTAGATTGAAAAAATTCCATTGGCAGCAGCCTTTAAAATAAAAAAGATATTAGAATACCCTGTCAAAATATTTAACTGATATCAATTTCTAGGTGAATATAACTCGTGTAACGGAAAGGATTGCAGTGACTGAATGTTTTTAAAATAGTTTGGACTCTGAGGGTATGTTATTATAAGATAAAGATGCAACAAACATTGAAAAATATATTTGGCAGCTTTTAGCTAGCATACATAAAAATATTTGTAGACCCCAATTAACTTTTCCAACGTTGTTTTTAGTATAGGGTGGGAGCTTCGAACGCGAATTGGGAAGTCAAAGTGCAAGGAAGCGGGTACAGCGGGATACTTTTTTTACTGGTCATTTTATACTATCATTTTTAGTCAAAATTTCTAATGATCTGAAAAAAGTTAAAAATATCAAGTGCTCTCTGTTTTAAAAATCCAAACGTGGTATATTCACATAAGATATATCCGTAGAAAAAAATGTGTTTTCAACGTACATAAGATTTCAACAATTTTTTGGTTTTCATGCGAAATATTTTCTTTTTGTAGAGTTGCATTTTTCGATCTAGCTGACGCATCAGATTGACGACCTAAGAAATTGGAGCATAGATTTTTTACCTCGATTGATTAGATCCGGTGTTCTGTTCTTGCAATCTTGCATAGTTGCATTTTGATCTCGCACGATCGTGCGATATGCAATTTTTGCATTTTCTCTTTCATCAACAATTCTTTATATATTTTTAGGTCAGTGTCATTAAAATCTTGTGGTTTGTTCTTCAAAAGAAGTTGAGACAGACCTGGTGTAAGGGTAATTTTTTCATCTCCAATACATAATACGTGATCTTCAACGGTTACTGGTATTTGTCCCATGACTAATCCGTCATTGGTGTGTTGGATACCATAACTCCTAGGTTCAATCTCAAGTGGCAGAGTCATGTGTAAGGTATATTACCCCATATTTACATTAGACCCACTTAATAGCGCTAGCTCAGTAAGTTGCAAGAAATATGTAGTTATTAGCTGATGTAGTATTATTGTGTTATGGGTTGTTACCTATTAGGTGACGGATGGTAAATCAAGGTATTCAATAAATGTAAGTCAAATGGAAAACATGCATCATTGAACCTGCTACACATGTCTAACTGAGCGTGTGTCCTGGCACTGCTGCCCGGAACTCACTTCTGCCTTTTGCGGCAGTGGATTACTTCCAACTCTTCTGCGTTCTCTCAGGTTTAGGAATGGCTGAGAGGTTTAATCTGCCACCAGACGAGGCACTTGTGGCAGACAGAAGGTTGAAAGGTATTTAGTTGCTACCAGACAAGGCACTTGTAGCAACAGAAGGATTTATTTGCTACCAGACGGGGCACTTGTAGCAAATATGATGAAGGGTATTTACTACCAGACGAGGCACTTGTAGTAAGGATGAGGAATGTATTTGTGAAGGGATCTATATCGCTACCAGAGAGCAGCCTCACTCTCTGCTAGGGCCAAGGTGGCTTGGGCATAGCGATAGGTATGAGACACAACACAAACGAGTTGGATCAGATTTGTTTCATTTTAGGGGGCTGTATTTATACAAAATATTTGTTTATATGTTATGTTTATTGACGCACATACTACGTGCGTCACGCGTGCTGTTCTGCAACCTCAGTATGTTGCGTTTCTAGGTGACCTAAAATATAATTACGAGTAAATGATTTAATTGTAGATTAAACAGCGTGATTGTAATTATAAAAGACTTATACATCTCTCGCTCACAGGGCATCGAACACGATGTTGATAATGATTTCCTTTTATGCTCGCCCCGTGACAAATTTTTCATAGGGGTATCCAAGACCATGTATAGTATTCCAAGTATTATGGTATTTCATGACATTCTATGGAAGCATTCCATGATATTCGATGGCAGCATTCCATGGTCTTTGATGGTATTTCATGGTATTCGATAGTATTCCATGGTATTCGATGGTATTCCATGGCATTCTATGGTATTCCATGGTCTTTGATGGTATTCCATGGTCTTTGATGGTATTCCATGCCATGTCGCTTTTCGAGTCGTTTATACGCTATTCGAGTAGTCTAGTCGTTTTTCTACTTGTACAAAGATTTCGTTGGAATCTAGGCACATTTTTATAGAAAAATATAAAGTTGAAACCCCGTATCTACGCCACTGATGGAAGTTTGAAGGTCATATTGTTCACAATGGTGACTAAACTGCTAATACGTACCAAATTTCAAAGCGATACGACAATTTGTTTTTTTTTTCACAACTTTGCGATGCTCATTTGTTTCATCTGATAACAGATCCTAGCGGTTCAGTACAACTTTTTATTTTTTCTTGAAAAATAAAGGATGTAGGAATGTGTCAAATATTCGACCGGTACTTGTACAAAGATTTCGTTGAAATCTTTGATATTTTTGTAAATTTATGATTCGTTTTTGCTTTTAAATGTTTTTGCTTTTAAATGTTGTGGTAGTTCATAAAAAACAGGATAAGTTTAAATTTTTTTATTTAGTTATACAGATTGCCCCTGAACCACTGCATCCCGCTCCTGATTGCGGAATTCCCGCCGATTTGCTCATTCCCGGAGAACGTTTCTTTCCACCGTTTGGTTGGTAGCACCCCTCCTCGATCCAGGTGTCCCAGTAGGGGTCTCTGCCCCCCAGAATTGGTCTTGAGTCCAACCTTTGTCTCAGGATTGATCTTCACCCCAAGATTGGGATTCCGTAGCAGCGCCTTCACCCCATTGGTCTTCTTCGCAGTTATGACTTGGTGGAATCTCGAGTCACCTCGACTTCCATCTCGTCTTGAGTGTCTAACTCCATATAGGAGTGGTAAAACGATAGCTTTAGACTTACAACTTGATACTTTTTCAACATTCTTTGGATTTCTTAACACTAATGTGCCTACTAAAATGAACTTAAATGGTGGAAAAAATATGAGGAATTAGCGTAAAGCAACCACACTGGAATTTCTTATTAATCTGATCTTAAAAATATCAAGTGCTCTAGGTTAATTTTAATATTCATGTGTCGACAGCGCTCTAGGTAAATTTTAATATCCATGTAAATCCACCTGTTGAATGGGACCTAGAAGTACTAATGCTATACCTGTTGATACAAGTACGTTTCTGTAATAGTTTTGTGGCGTTTAGATTTTTGCCGACAGGTGACCCGACTGTTCGGAACCTAGATTCCACGTTTCTGAAAGTTTCTTACCCATAGGTGTCGCTCGCACACGGTTTCCGATGGAAAAGTATCAAATTATTTCTCACCAAACGCATTAGCTGAGTCGGTAACACGGCTTTTCGCCTGGTAGCCTCTGGGATCTAATCACGTCAATTTTAAATATGATTTTTGTTAAATTCGTCTGATATGAATCTGGGTTGAGGATATCTGCAGCTCTACCTCGCCAGAATCTTTTGGATGATAAACAAAAACTGAGTTATTTTATTTTCATTTTCTCAAGAATTAATTCCGATGTATTGGTTGACAAAAATGCGTTTTCTGACGCAACCAAGCGAAATACGCAAAAATACCAAGAGACGTTTTTTGTTCGTAGTGCATTAGATAATGTAATTATACTTTTTGGAAATAGGTACTTGCCGGTAAGCACATTTTTTAAAGAAAAAGTTGAAACCCTGTATCTACGCCACTGATGGAAGTTTGGAGCTCATATTGTTCACAATGGTGACTAAACTGCTAAAACGTACCAAACTTCAAAGCGATACAATTTGTTTAGAAATAAACTTTAAAAAAATCGATTTTTTTAATTTTCAACGCCCTGTATGTCGAAAACGAAGGTAGATAGAGCATATGTTTATAGGAAAAAAAGTCTTATTTTTGGCCAAATAATCTCTAGTTAAATTTGTTTCCAACAGTTGTGGGACACCCTGTATAGATGTGTTCCCGGAAACACGTCTGTGCATACTACACGGCTGTGGAATTTTTTGATAATGACTAGATTTTATTTATCAAGATTCTTAGTTCAGATTGTAACTTTTTCTTATAAGATGCAGCCTCTTCGCAAAATTTAATATTTGTTGTTCTCAGACCCAAGCAATTTTTTGTCCTCTGCTAATTTCCAGATGTACTTCTACTAATTCTTCAACTAAGAATTGTTTCTCCGTAACGCAATTTTTGCCATCCAAAATTTTGACTTCCGTCCCAGAACTGCGAACAAAGTTCAATTTTTGCAAAGGTTGAATCTAGGTGCCACGTGTCAAGGTGACCACGAGATCATTGTTGTTAAATTTCATTGGTCTCCAAGGTGACCCCTTAGAGATCTTTAACTTATATGTGACCTTCATGTCAATGTAACCCCATCGCATTTTCAAATTTCCCGCATTTTTTGCCATATTGACGTCACTTCCGAGAACTGCGAGCAAAGTTTTTTGCAATTCAAGATGCCACGTGTCAACACGAGATTATTAACCTTCAGGTGACCCCTTAAAGATCATCGGTCTCACTTAATTGACAACAGCTCAGCTCATTTTCAAATTTCCCGCCTTAGCGACCATCTTGTGACGTCACTTCCGCTCCCAGAAAAAGTACCACGTGTCAAGGTGACCCCTTAAAGTTCATCGACCTTCAGGTCAAGGTTAACAAGGTGACCTTTTAAAGTTCATTGACCTTTTAGGTCAAGTTTAACTCAAGGTGACCTCTTAAAGTTCTTTGACCTTTAGGTCAAGGTTAACTCAAGGTGACCTCTTAAAGTACATTGACTTTCAGGTCAAGGTTGACAAGGTGACCTCTTAAAGTTCATTGACCTTCAGGTCAAGGTTAACAAGGTGACCTCTTAAAGTTCATTGACCTTTAGGCCAAGGTTAACAAGGTGACCTCTTAAAGTTCATTGACGTTTAGGTCAAGGTTAATTGAACGTGACCCCTTAAAGTTCATTGAACCGGAGGGTCAATGACCCCTTAGAGGTTTTCGATCTGGTAACCCCTTGACCTCTAGATAACCTTCAGGTCAAGTTTAATTGAACGTGACCCCTTAAAGTTAATTGAACCCACAGGTCAAGGTCATTTTCAAATTTCCCGCCTTGGCGGCCATCTTGTGACGTCACTTCCGCCCCAGAATCCCCTTTGCTATACTACTCACCCTGTATACAGTTGTATAATGTAACAAAATTATGGGTTTGCCTTGGTTTGATTTATTAGTTTATTGTCTTCTTTTCAGAGCATTTAAATAAAAGCTTGTTTTTAAAAATATTTTTTTACTATTAATTTTATTTTCAACTTTTTAGTTCTACTCTTCAAGCCCTTTCATTTAATGCCCATATTAAGGGGAAATAAAATGTAATCCGCCGTGTTGAAGCGGCGGCCATATTGAATTTAGTGTGATGTCACTAACTTCATCGTTTTCTACTCTTCAAGCCCTTTCATTTGATACCCATATTAAGGGGGTTGACAAAAATACATCATCCGCCATCTTGGAGCGACGGCCATATTGAAATTAGTGTGATGTCACTAACTCTATCGTTTTCTACTCTTCAAGCCCTTTCTATTGATACCCATATTAAGGGGGTTGACAAAAAAATACATTATCCGCCATCTTAGAGGGGCGGCCATATTGAATTTAGTGTGATGTCACTAACTTTATCGTTTTCTACTCTTTAAGCCCTTTCATTTGATACCCATACTAAGGGGGTTTACAAAAAATACATTATCCGCCATCTTGGAGCGGCGGCTATATTGAATTTAGTGTGATGTCACTAACTCTATCGTTTTCTATTCTTCAAGCCCTTTTATTTGATACCCATATTAAGGGGGTTGACAAAAAATACATCATCCGCCATCTTGTGGCGACGGCCATTTTGAAAGTATTACAATATTGAGTATTGTATATTGTATTGTCATCGGAACAAAAGGTGTATGCAAAATTTCAGCTCAATCGGATGTCAGGAAGTGGTTCTAATTCAGCTTGCAAGATTTGACCTAAACATATGTACATACATACATACATACATTGCAAGTTAAATAAAAGCTTGTAAAAAGAACTTCAGTGCCGAGGTAAATATCATATCTTTATTTGAAATCGACAAAATACGTTTTATTTAGCAAAAAAATATTCATAATGGATCATCTAATGTCCATGAACCGACTGCGCGCGGCGTAGCTTGACATTGACGATTGATCTACCTTACCTGGGTCAAATAGGACGAGATACGGCACTTTCCAACAGAAAATCCAAACTGCTGCCTGCTGTGCAGCCTCCATGTAAAATAGATTCATATTCAGACTTACTAAAATATTTATACTGAAAGATTGCGCTGCTATAGGTAACAATTTTGCAATGTGTACGGAAAGTTAAATGGGCCTTTATTGGCCGGGTTTTGAATATTATTTGGTCACTTTTGACGGGCGATGGCTCCGCGACTGACGTTTGATGTTTACATCTCGCCAAGGCCTACTTATTGAAAAAATCGTACAATAATGGGCTACTTCAGTGCCGATTTCTGAGCTTTTAATGACGATTTTGAGACACTTCACTGTCCATTTCAAGAAAAATATTTTAATAGAGCTTTAACGAAATCGAAAAAAATATATTTTTAAACATTTATTCTGGCAGTTTCAAGAGAGCCGTTGGCGCTACAGATCAGATAGAACTAGTTATATTCATTAATATCAGTGGTGAGTCAAAGCGGGCACGAGTCCAAAAAAATGGCCGCCAAGGTCAAGGTCGTTTGTTTGTTGCGAAGTCGCGATGGGGTGTTCAAGGTTAACGTTTCTGGGAATTAGTGTTCAAGGTCAAGGGGCGGGGTTTCCGAGAATCGCCTCAAGGTTTCTGGGATTTGTGGTTCAAGGTTAAGGGGCGTGGTTTCCTAGAATAGCTTCAAGGTTTCCGAGAATCGCTTTCAAGGTTGAATTGCTTCAAGGTCAGGGGGCTTAGAGGTCAAAGGTCAAATTGCGCCAGAGTGGTTTCTGGGAATTTTGGTTCAAGGTCTCCATTTCCTAGAATCCCCCCTCCACCCCTCTATCTTTAATAAAAGACAAAGTTTGCTGTTTGGAGTTCAGTAGCCGAGTTGGATGGATTTGAAAACCATCAACAAATTTAGTTGCTTGTCTCAGAAACCGTCGGTAAAGTTGGTGGAATTGGGTGAAGGTGTGCCGATGAAAATTCTCTTTGGCAAGGTGGTGCAAACGACGTTCGGGGAGACCATTTTGCTTGAGTTGGAGCATGGCGTCGTATTCTTTCCGGGCAGAGTGACGGAGGTGTTCAAGCCGTGCATCAAACATTTTTCCAGTGAAAAATACTCGCTGGTTTACAAAGGACAACTGAATATGGGAAAAAACCACAAGGCCAATCAGTTTTAAATAATGGCCATTGGGGAAATTAACGTGGGGGAGTAACATGGGGGAATTAAAGTGGGGGAATTAACTTGGGGGGATTCTCTACTTCAAATAAATACTCTTGCTGTAATTTGTGTTTTATTAATCTGTTTATAGAAAAATCGTGTGAATGTTCAGAAAAACCAAGGTCCTAAAACTGAGGGCCCTTAAAATATATCTCAATTCTTAGAAATAGTACTTGTAATCATTGGAATAGAAAATATGTTTAAATGTCAAAATGTCGTAATTCTTTTAATAAAGGAACAAACATCACCCGATGTATTTTATTATGAGTAACGTAGCATTGAACGAAACTGTTTAACCGTTGTCGTAAATGAAACAATCATCCTAATTCCAAACTTTACTTGCCGCGAATTAAACAAACATTGAAACTGGCACCTAATAATCATTCGTAGCGCCCAGCAAGCGACCTTGCATATTTCCAGCCGCCGACCTCACTGGCTCGCTTGACGCAAGACTAAACCTCGCGCGCTAGATGTACAAGCCGGGTGTAGGCTACCGCTTGAATGCAGCGACCCAGTTCCTCGCTTACCGAACGCCGCACGGCGTCTGCCTCGGGAAGCGACTAGCGAGCCCGACCCCGGTTGGAATGCGTTCGGCAAAGGCGACCGCGAGCTGACGGCGCTCGGGGAATCAACATCTGAGAGTCTGAGTTACTTCGTACTACAATTAAAATAAAAACTTGCTGTAATTTGTGTTTTATTAATCTTTAGCTGTAGAAAAATCAATCGGTGATGTGAGGGTCCTTAAAAAAACTGAGGGCCCTTAAAACAAAGATTCTAAAAAAGAATTACTGTAGAAAATATCTCCTAATTCTTTTAATAAAGGACCATCACCCAGTATTATGTCACTACATCGAAACTGGTAAGTAAAACAATTCTTAATATGAAATCCAAACTTTATTTGCTGTTAACTAAAATAAAACTGGTAACGCAATGACCCGCGCGGTGTAGCGTGTAGCTCAGCCAATAGCATCAACCACACCGACCTCTCTCACATGTCCAAACAATTATCGGGCGACCCCGGCCGACGTTCTCGAAATCGGCATCGCCTGGGACAATGACTCACAGAATCTCTCAAATCAACTTCATTCTATCTTTATTTGCTATGCATAGTTAAACAACGGTGGCATAATCATTTAAACGGTGTGGCAATATATGCAAAGTCCTCACATTTCCCAATCACTACACTCTCCGGCCTTGTAAAAGCCGTTGCTGGACAACAACATAAATTGTTGCTGTTAATGTGCCAGCATTCATATTTCTGTAGCATCATTAAGTAAGCTAACTTCCATTAGACCGGTACCGCATCTCTCGGTCCCCGCCGGTAAAAGATCTAATAATGTTTATTTATATACATTTGTGCTCGGCAGGCAGGCGGATCCAAGTTACGTGCGGTAATTATATCTCTGCGGCGCTTGGGTAAACGGACTGAAATCGTCACGCGACCGATAAGTATTATAATTAACTGGTGTCAAGTATCTTACACCGCATCGCTTTTTATTTTAAAAACTATTCGCTGGGAATGATAGCATATTTAATTAAAGCAACATACTCTGTATAAATGTGGTATGAGAGTTCAATTGCGGTACTTTATGAATCATCAATTCTGTGTAATTTATACCAATTTAAATATTTGCGTGCTACGTGCGAGTGTTTTAAACGTCTGAATTAAAGAGCAGTCCAGATTTTAAAGTTTACTTAAACGGATCTCGGTGACCAGTCGAGTTTTATATTCGGCTATACGCTCACGTTCGTCAGAACAATTGTACTAGCACCGCCCGCTATTGAATTCGCGCTTAACTTTCTATACGTTGGATCACCTTAGTAATACAAACACATTGTGTCAGAGGAAATATTATATGACACAATCGAATGAATTCATAATAACATGTATGCTTAACCGGAATCCTTACGTAGTCGCCATAATTTGAATTTGGTAGACACAAAAATGGATATGTCGTTTAAGGAATTAAATAAGACAAGTAGATTAAAAGTAGTTTTATTTTAAACAGAAGTATTATCTACAAGGTTATTTAATAACGAAATTGTTGCTTTGTAGTCATCTATTTCCACAGATGGCCAGTTTCCGCAGCAGGGACCACTTTGCCACCCTAAAAGGGTTTCTGGATTTTTTTATATTCTTTTGCAACCATTTTAAAATATGCATATGACGCTCGTTATGAATAAGCTGGAATTTATAGGTTAATTTCATGTCATTTAGTGCCTTTGTAAAATCCCTCAAATTTTTATATCTTGCAAGATAAGCGGTCGCACATATAAAATCATCAATACATTTCATTAAATCCCTATAATTTGAAGTTAAGTTCTTGGTAGGATAGAACTGCTCTAAAAGGTATTCGTTGCTTAATATATTAAGAATATACATCTTATATTGGAAACCAGATTCCAAACCATGTTTCTTTAGAAGTGCATCGAGCGTAAAATAATTTATTTGATCAATGTTTTCTAGGTCACATATATTAATGATTTGTCTTACGTAATTATCAATATGTTGTTTTTTCCCAACATTAAACGATAGACACAAATTTCATGGAGTTCTTGCTTGGCAACTTTTTCAAAACACTCGTTTGGGATAATAAAATCTGTTTTTTGTAGTATATAAGTTAATGAATTACCACGGCAATACGCTCTATGTGAGTTTCCCTCCACTGATTTTTTTTACATGATAACTTTGAAAGTATAAATAGACATCAAATGTCTTATTAATTTTAAAAGAGTCCAAAATGCAAATAAGTCAACAACAAAGCTCTCTCCCTATTGAAAACTTAGGTGTTGCAGATACAGGGATTAGACACATATCTAAGCATGGTAAACTGTTTCCAGAATCTGTTAGAGCTGCTTTTCTAGGACCTAGCAACTGTGGCAAAACAAATGCCCTTTTAAGAATAATATTTAACAAGAATGGTCTTAAATTTGAAAATATTTACGTTTATGGTAAAAGCCTATACCAACCAAAATATCAGTTACTTCAGGATGTCTTAGAAAAAGTTCCTAAAATCGGAAATTTTCCATGATGTTATAGACCCATCTGAGACCTTGGAAAATTCAGTTTTTATTTTCGATGACGTGAGTTGTGATAAGCAAGGTAAGATACGGAGTTTTTATTCGATGGGACGACACAAAGGCGTTGACGTCGTACACCTTTGTCAGACTTACTCGAAAATACATAAACAGCTGATCCGCGACAACTGTAATGTCATTGTACTATTTCAAGAGGATGATATGAATCTACGTCATGTTTTTGATGAGCATGTGTCTCCTGATTTAACTTATGATCAATTTAAAGTTATGTGTAGCGAATGCTGGAATAATGCTTACGGTACTTTCGTAATCGTAAAAAACTTTGAATTAAATAATGGACGATATAGAAATGGATTTGATAAGTATATAAAGCTGTAACTTAGCTAGATTAACTAACTTTGAATCATGCCATTAACAACGCAAGATCAAATATTTAAAATGCAGCGTGCAAAGAAAGTCAGTGAGCTCGCTCTAGCTGTTAGAAAAAAGTATGTGGCACTCAGATTAGGTAAAATTGAAGAAGACGAATCAATTAAAAAAATGTTCACACCAGTTACGCAATCTCTGAGCAAAATCAAACTACCTAACTTCGCAAAAATGAAATAAAAATATAAAAAAGAGGAGCCGGAAAGCCCACAGTTAAAAAAGAAGGTTGATTTTTTCGATTTAGATGCACAAAATAGTGAGCCTGAAGATGTTTCCTATCCTAATATAGCAAAACAATATATGCAAGACTACCATGATAATTCAAAGAAAATTGATAAAGTATATGGCCCCGTTTATGACGCATCTCAATAAAAATTTTTGCTAGTTGGTAAAATATTGATTTTGATAGTAGTTGAGATATAATTGTTAAGGGAAAGAATTTTGAGGGAACATCGGGACTATACGATTTGATTTTTTATAATGATCCAAAATACACAGAAGATTTTGTAAAATATATCGAGATTTTTAAAATTAACTGGGGCACATCTTGATACCAGAGGCAAATTAAAAAGCGCGAAAAAATTAAAGTATTTTAACATTATTAGACCCATTTTCAAACCAGGAAAATCTCCAGCTAAACCAAAAACACGTTCGGGTACTGGTATGCATTTAATTTACAATAAAAAAACCAATCGAGTATATTTATTGGGATGATGTGAATGAATTAGTGGATAGATTAATGCTTCTTATTGCTTCTAAAAAATGCTGGAAACACCTCTCACGATAATGAAATAACTGCTATAGAGACAGAATTAAAAGAGGCTTACATCATTTCGTAATATAAATACAAGTACACTACAAGGTCATCACCATACACAACATGAGTGTCAATAAGTTTGGTCAGTATTCAAGAATTTATTCACGGCCAAGTATTCACACAGGCGGTTTAACTTTTACTCCTGAAGGTCATATAGATGCGAGAAATTTAAAAATCAGCAATCTTAAGGCTCCGAAAGCATTAGGTGACGCAACTAACAAAAAATACGTTGATGATTCACTTTTTGAAATAAAAAAACTTTACAGTCACATACTGAAATCCAAGAAAAACAACTGCGTGAAATTTTGTATAGAATAAGAGTTCTAGAATATCATAAACATAATGAAAACAACGAAAACAAAGCATAGTAAAGAAAAGATTCAAATTGTGAATGAATTACACAGACGAGCATTGAAAAAATACCCTCGTCGTCGGACCATTGTTAAAGGATTGAATGACCTCTGGCAGGTTGAACTCGCCCAGTTAGATCAATATACAACTCACAATAACAAATTTAAATGTATTCTTGTAGTAATTGACTGTTTTTCCAAGTACGTTTGGTGTGAAGCCCTTAAATCGAAGACTGGTGAAGAAGTGACAAAGGCCTTTGATAAAATACTGAAAAACTTTCAACGACACCCACGAAACTTGCAAAGTGATCATGGAAAATAATTCTACAACTCCCATTTTCAAAATCTCATGAAAAAGTTTAAAATTAATCATTATAGTACATTTAGCATAACAAAAGCAGCAATAGTGGAGAGGGTTATACGTACGTTAAAGGAACGATTGTTTAAATACTTAGCCTAAATGGCACATATAAGTGGATTGATATATTATCTACAATTGTTGATAAATACAATAACAGAAGACATAGAACTACTGGAATGAGGCCAAAAGATGTAAATAAAAGTAACGAGGTTGCTTTACTTAAAACCTTCAGCTATCCTACAGTTTTTAAAATATCAAAGTTCAAAAAGGGTGATATAGTTCGCATCAGCAAAGCCAAACATGTTTTTGAGAAGGGCTACACACCTAATTGGAGCAAGGAATTATTTAAAATTGTTAAAATTCAAAAAACCACACCCATAACTTATTTGCTTGAAGATGTGCAGGGGAACCCGATAAAGGGCTGCTTTTACAGCGAGGAATTGCAAAAAGCTGCAAATCCAAATGTTTATCTTGTGGAGAAAGTTTTAAGAAGGAGAGGGATAAAGTGCTGATTCGCTGGTTGGGTTTCGATAAAACACATGACTCCTGGATAAGGGCCACAGGTGTAGTTTGACACCATGAGTGAATCGACACTAGCAGCGAACATAACGAGGTTAATCGTGTTTTGAATGGTTACGATGAAGCAGTCCACAATTGCTAAGTACACAATTTGTGCTCAAGCCGGAAAATCTGTATGTGATAAACTGTGGACTCAGCCCCCTACGATTCTTCAAACCAGCAGTGCAAATTATAAACCTGCTGGATCCGTCAAATCCTATATCCATCGACCGTTTTGAATGGTTCCAGTTTACAGTGTAATTAAACAAAATACTTGAAAAATTGGGTAAAGATGTTGCAATACCACCAAAAGAATTCAGCTCCAATTTGAAATTGAGCGTGTACCCAGGTAGCAACTATATGATGATTATGCTTTCTAAAGGAGATATTAATTTTTATTTCACTGCTTCTGATGTAATGGAATTGCTTACAATTGATTGTAAAATAACCTCAAAAATTAATTTAATATTAAAATATAACTATAATATAAATGCTATAGATATTATAAAATCACTATGTACTCTATCAGATAATATTAACGTATACTGTATTTTTGAACTTCTCTCATTCAATGAGAACTTTGTTTTAGCTGATTTGTATAGGAGGAGGTTTTATTAAATAAAAAACACCCGAAGTTAATAAATCCTTTATTTATTACCCTAATACAATTATTTAGGACCAAAATAATGTGAAGGAATGGGTTTTGTCACATCTTTGAATAAATTCTTGGTGCTACATGGAATACATGAAGTATTGGGTGTATCTGTTGCCCCATCACATGTTGTACATTTATATTTTACTGGTACAGGCATGGTGGCATAGTCTCAGTTCTCAATTTGTGGAATACCGTAGTGTCCCCAAGGCAGAGTGACAACATTATTAACTAAGTATCGCTTATCATCGAAAGGGCTGAGTGCAGTTTTGTTTTGTTTAATACTGAAAACATTATGAGCAAATGAACGAATAATGCATTGGGTAGCGGTCTTTTCTTTTTTCTTAAATAGGCAATTTGCATAATCATCGAAAGTTAAATAATTCTTAACAACACCATACTTAATCCCCTTTGATTTTTTAATACATTGCTCGCCTTCAATCAGAAACGTGTACATTTTTGACCTAAGGCCGACAAAGTGAGTCATTATTTTCCCATTAAGTTCATCTTTAATAAGACCTGGTACTTTTTTTATTTACAAGGGGTATATTATGCTGATTATCAACCGGATAATCGCTGGTGTCAAAAAGATGCAAGTCTCGCTTTGTAACTTCATCGTACACATCATCACATTTTAATTCATAAAGTAAGCTATCCGTATCCGTATAAAGTAGTTTACACTGGTCAGTTGAATATTTTTGCAACATGTAGTCGTAATGGAAATTATAAACACATGTCTTTGAGATATCGAGTATCGCCATCCCGATGTAAATACGATTTCAGTTTTATTTAGTTCAATAGCAACTAAATCTGTATCAAAAATAAATCGACTGTTAAAAGCTGGGCTAGCAATTAAATTCTTGGCTCCGTACCTACCTTCCCATTTTCTAACTAATTTTACATTTCTATGTTTGCGAATATTTTCCATGGTCTTACCGTATACGGCATTAACCATCAATTTAATTACTGTTTTTTCAAAATTAAACTTAGCTTTTGTCCTCAATTCTGTATTAAATTTAATGTAAGGAGCTAGCCAGGTAGACTGACTAAATTTCAAAACCCTATGAATCTTTTTTAAAATTAAACCTTGACTTAACGTTTGTTTAAGAGCCCTGTAGTGTACAACATACTTTTCTTTTGAATTAAGAGTTGTCATAAGTTTGGGGAGTTTGGAATTTGGAGGTTTAGAATGTTCTGCGCAAAACGGTAGGTCTTTATGGGGGTCATGTAAATTTTCCGGGTAGTCTCAATCGACTTCTAAAACGTATCCTTCTGGACCGTTATCCGGAATATTCATCACGTTAATGTTTGTATCAACCCATTGGAAGTTACCGTAAGGAAGAGATTCCCCCATTGCCCACCCGTATAAATTATTTACATCCAGATAAAGTAAGTGTTTGGAAGGATTGTTAGGATCATAATTTTTCATGTATTTGTTGTTTCCTTCAGAATATCTATTACAACATTGGCTTATCCCCCCTCTCACTCCTTTCTCAAAAAAACATTAATATATCAATATCTTGAAAGGTTTCGAATCGACACCCCGTATATTTAAGAATACAGTCCCAAGTATATCCCGGAAAAGTGTAGTACCAATTCTTTATACAAGTTTTCCTAAAGTTCTGAAATATATCGGTAAGAATCATAATATCAGTCTTGATATATACTTCACTATATTCACCTAAACTTTGAATATTAAATTTATCCCAAACTAACTGGGCATGTCTGTAATCGCTTTGACTAATGTGAGTATCGTTTAACTTGTTATAGAATTGCTCGACTGGTGGTACACACTTTTCGTTAAGTTTATTTATGTTATCGATATAATCATAACAAAATACCCCCTTTTTGGTTAACAGATCTAGATTGTTTGAAGATACGTCACTAAATTCCTTTTGGGAATTAATAAAGTTTCCTTTATTGAGAGACGATGCTAATGTATCCAAAGAGAAGCCTAAAAATTTAAAGTAGTCGATGAATCTAAATTTAACTTTAGTATCGGTATAAGAAACTGTAAAACTAATTATAATAAAATGAATGTCGTACCCACTGAAGTTATGAAATACTATAGGTACTCCAAAATAATTGTGTAATTTAAGTTACAAGCTTGGTGTGCGTATCCGCGAAAACGTGATGTCAGATGGTCATGATCACGTAATATTATAACTTTAGAATTAAACGGTTTTTCACATATGTGACACGTAGCAGTTGCATTTTTTAAACTTATAGATTCACTCATTGGCTCATTATTTTTTTTAACTGAGCAACAGAGAGTGCTATATTTTCCATTTCATTTGCAAACCAAGACATGCAATCAATACCATGATAACTCTTATAAAAAGATAATGTATCGTCATAATCACATTTAAAATAGTAGCCTGCGCTAAAGGCTTCATGTTTTTGATATTTAGCAGTATTTCAACATTTTAATTCATCATAAGATTTTAGGATTGATTCAAAATCAGCATAAATAATAAATGGTACTTTTTCTTATGGATATAATTTTTAAATTCGATATACTCATTTTCCGGAAATGAGACTTTGCAGTTATAATAATAATAATTATTATATTATTATTATATAATAATAATAATAATAATTTAAACATATGTCACAAACAAACATCCTACCTTTATGTTTATTAGTTTGGAATGCTATTAATCTCGATAAATTTTTAACCCAACAGTAATGATAATTGATTTCAGATATTGATTCATCGATAGGGAGAGCTTGATGCTTACCGGTTTTAGGAAAATATGTATCCTGAACTAAAAGTAAATTGCATGTTTTTCCATTTTGTTTTTAGTTAGGCAAGCCGGAGAAGTTATAAATGAGCTTGATTTGTCTTCATTTGACACTAACTCTAGAACATACACATTTACCGATATATTATTCAGTTTTTCAAATTTGGCTATTTGACTTAGAGTTACAGGAAATTCAAGGCCATCTAGGTTTAAAACGGTGGAAGGGTGAGGATATGAGGATGTACGGTGTGGTTTTCCAACGGGTGGATATAGAGCTGATACAACACTCCAAGCAAAACAAAGATTATCATCATTTTGAATGTTAATACAAGCTAGTTTAGATTGTATTGATTCCGGGAGGTTTATGTAAGATCTGCCACCGTTTCCCATCTACCTTGTTTATATTAACTTCCAAACTTAAGATTCTGTGAAGAGTCCAACCGGACTCCTGATGTTCGAATGACTCAATGGCAGCTAAAATTGTTTCAATAATATTGCTTTCAAACCATTGTTTTAACTATGTTCCTTGATCGATTATTTCATTGTTTGTATTAAAATATTTATTCTCAAGTATCTCCTGATCTCCAGATGTTTTAATAAATTCTCCATAAAAGACAGCATTTACTTTAATCTTAAAATCATATAAATGCGAGTCTTAAAAACAAAAAACGCATCTTTAAAAACTGAAGAATATCTATGTGCTTTAAATTAATTATAACACCCGTGCGTATACGATTATTAAAAATTGATTTTATATCCTCCCACTTTACCCTATCGCTTCGACTTTCCCGCTTACGTTGACCTGTTCCAACGTGTTGTAATTTTTTTAAGTACACTTTAAATCGTTTCAAATGACTCAAGTTAGTTTGCAATTTAATCCGAGTGCCATGATTACAGTCGGCATTTTTCAATGCCTTATGAACTAACCGGATGTTTGAATTTATCATTTTTTCCAATCTACTAAAGTAGCATCAGAGTTATTAATAAGCGTAAACACTTTTTCAAGAGTTTTAGTAATGTCACCACTTACCGTCCCGATTTCTGCTGACATCTTAAGATGTGTGAGTATGAAAAAGCAATGAGACAAAACCGAGAAGGTTATAACTTAAATAGTAGAGTTTTCTTCCCACTCCTTTCTTCAAGTTGAAATACATTAACGAGTTCATTTATTTCTCCAGTGAGTTTTACACCTTAAAATGGAGACGTTCTTTAATCGACTAAATCAGAAATCGTTGATTAAACCATTCATGAAGGCTCGACGTATAGAAATTGGACGTGAGCTTCAAGTATTATCGTTTAGAAGAGTTGGCACACAGTATACAGAAAGAATTTCTGTGGAATTTTTTACATTTTACACCGTGCTACCGCAAAGATTTACAGCCAAATTCACTGCCCAACGACTTATAGAATTAAATATGGAAATTGAGCGAATTTTGAATCTTCCCTTGAAGAATGAAAACTTCTGTTGAGATAAGATTGTTGAGTATGTACAATCGAAGGAAACTTCAAATGTATTTGAAATCTCTAGATAGGTTAAAGTATGAGATTGAAATGTATGAGATAAATAAGAAAATTGCTAATATTAATTTAAATTCAATAAAAAGTATTAAAAAGTGAGTGTTGTTCTTTTTCACCTGTATCATGTATAAAGAAAATGAAAGTGTATACTTACCTTTTCTTTACTTATCACTTCTTTCCTTTCAGATATTATCAAAGTTTCAAAATGTTGACGTTTTTTTCTAAGACACTGATAACTTGGATTCTTTTTTAATCAGATTTAGGTTTCCAAATGTGTTTTTAGGTTAAGAAATGACAATCAAAATTGGTAAATTATATGTTTATTAGGGAAATATTGTAATTACATATCAAAATCAAAAAATTCTTGAAATTTTATGAGACTGTTGGTTTGGGTTTCTTCTCGCGTTAATCTATCCATATTTTGTAGAATATTTTTCTTCCTGGCTTCCAGTTTGGTTAGCTAATATTTTAAATTACTTTTTATTCTTAAATCTCCCTTTAAATAAAACAGAATTTCTCTGCACCTTTATATCGCCGATCTTCCTTTTACAGAAGACGTTTGCGTGTCCTTTAACTTTGTGTAAATAGCTTGTTGGACTTTGCCCCCGGATTTGCTGTGTGTTGAAGATCTTCGTTACCTCCAACAGTCGCATCACTGATGACACTTATGTTGTCATCCTTCCTTACCGATTGCAACAGGGACATATTTTTTCCCTTGCCTTTGCCCCTCCTTGCTGGTATTGGATTCTTTGAAGTAGATGGTCGAGGTGCGGGTTCGGGTTGGGTTTGTTGCCCTCCAAGTAAGGTCAATAAATCAACATCACCATTATTTTGGTTCAATGGCTGTAACAAAGAGAAAAAAATCTGAGTATATTTTTTTTGATTTTTCAAATTAATACTGAATTATGAGCAAATGAACGAATAGTAGCGGTCTTCTCTTTTTTCTTGAATAGTCTTTTTTTTACATCTCATATTCCAAATAACCAATAACAAATCACTTCAACTAAATGAGAGAATAATTTAAAAAAATCTCTAAACGAGACAAAAAAATGTTTAAAGATAAATAATATTTTTTATAGATATATAGATAAATAATATTTTTTCGAAGTTTATACTGTTTGATATTACTTGTCATCTTTGTCATTACAACTTCATCAGTGGTAGTTGTAGGAATTAATGAAATGCAATTTAATGAATCATCCATACAATTAGCAACATCGTTTACGTCAAACGGTTTATAGACGTATATTATGTTATTGATAATCAGAGAATGAAGTAACAGGTATTCTGCACTCAACGACATTTTCAAAAGTGTGACCTACTTAAGTTTTTTCTCTCTTTTATAGGAATCAATAAACAAAATGCCAATAAAGGCCTTTAATTAAGTAAAAACTTACAACTTTTAGTAATCAATTAAGTACTTTTCTAACCAAGAATATAATTTTTCACAATTCCTTAAGCTACATATCCATTTTTTATTTTCATTGTGATGGAGACACATCGGAATGTCTTTTTCAAATAGCGGCACTTCTATCCAATTGTTTTGCAAATTTCCCTTCACGTAAACTATGTGGATGTCTAGTAGAGTAGTTTGCAGTATTTCAACCAATTTGTCCACTCGAATATTTTATCCCCAGAAAATTTTCTTCCATAACTCGCGTGCCTCTTATTTAAATTGTTAAGAGATATAAAACTTTTTGGGGGAGCTATAACCATATGCATCACTTGTCCATTAATTTTAATTGTCAATTCCTTGGGATAAAACTCATTCTCCACAGAGAAACCTTGAATGTCTATTACAGCAATCTTTATCTTAACTTAGTTCTCGAATAAAACTGTTGGTATGATGCTGATGTCCCTGCATTTATATCCGGCATCTGTTTACATCATATAGCTTCTTACAGTTTCGCTCAAGGGCAAATACTGTCATGAATAATGATGCAATATGCGTGAGTCTTATCTGGAAATCCTTGAGAGCTCTCAATATCCAATTTAACATCAACAGTGCTCATTTTAATGGTTTCATTGAGACGTGAGCAGTCGGTAACGAACAGCGTCGCCCGGTCTCTAAAGTCAGCATAATTAAGTAGTGGGCTCTTGTCGCGCGTATTTATAAAGCTTGGGTAGAAGTCTGTGTAATTATTGTAAACTTCCAAGTAATCCCTATTGAAATCTTGCCGCAAGCGTTCAAACGGAAAGTATTCACCGTTTATTATAAGGCGGACGTCGGAAATATTTACATGATCAAAGTACGTTGGGTCGGTTTTTTGAATTTTCTTTGCGGTCGGTCTGAAAGCCAACAATAACAAACCTTGGGCTTTCCACTTTGGCAGAGGTTTTAACGGACCATATTTCTTTGGTTGCATTTACGGTGAGATTATGTAATTCATGTAACTCCCATTTGCGAAACGGTATCAAGATGGGTTTGTTACTCTTAAGGGCATGCAATAAGTTATACTTAATTTTATCGTTTGGTATTATATATTTTACTTTCAGCTCGATGTTAGTAATGACTACTTCCACCGTTAGATCTGGAGTTGTATCTGGTGTTTGTTTCAGCAATATAGAGTTTTTGTTATTTCGAGCTCTAGTTAACCGTATTGTAGCAAAGATACGCTCTGAATGCCGGGGTCCCTCACAGAATCCACTTCTTGTCCGTTAAGTTCGTAAGATATAGAAGAAGAAGAAAGCCGCTGCATTATTGACTAATTCACAAGTGCCTTCTCCTTGAATAGGTTTTATTTCTCCTTTAATAAAATTTGCGGCATTGTACATTAACAGCCAAGCATCTCCCTGGTTAATTGTTATTTCAATGATGTCATTATTCATAAAAGACTTGACGAAAGGATAGTAAGTACGGCTTTCTATGCGTTGGATTGACTCATCATACTTTGGACTTTGATACACGTCGAATACTTTTGGTGTCAACGACATTATATCCAAGTGATTTTAAAATAGTTATGCTTTTAAGTGTAGGTGTCAGGTTGCGAGGTTGACGCTTCTGAGGTTCAGGCGAGAGTGTGTTTATAAAGTGGTTTAACTCACTTTTATATGTGAGGCCCTCACCGAAAACACAATTATTTCTTCTCCACGGAAATTTACTAACTGGAAATTTTGATCCAAAATCGATAAGGTTATATTATTTATTTCCCGTTTAGTGACAGGTAAGTAAAGTAGGTTTCTGGTGGTTTCGTCTATGGCGTCCCCCGGATTACATTCAGGAGAAAACTCGTAAATAGTATGAGTAGGTATGTATTGTTCTGGTTTTGACGATATTCACCGGTAAATCTGATGCGTGGACACTTAGTGGAGGTAGTAAACGATTGGAATAACAAAGCAATGTGGCAATCGAATCTTTTGGTCGAAAATCAATCGTATATTTATCGCTGTATATTTCACACTGTAGATAGTTAGTATTAGCTTTCAATGAAAAATCAGGTATTTCGTTAAGATTTCTTAAAATTTTAATTATCGCTGTCTCTATGGCAGCAATTTCGTAAGATCCTATGGGTATTTCTAAAACTTTCAGTTCGTTTGCTTGATCAATTAAATATAATTTATTATTCGGTGCCTCAATATTCGGTATCGTATTATATGAATAAAACCCAAGCAACGCTAAGGCGTATTGCAAGGTTGGGTCTAAATAAATGGGGTTATTGTAATCAACCGAGAGCACAGAGCTGTAGCCTTTCAACGTGAATAACAACGACATGACTAATAGTTTTAAGTCGGTCAGCTCTTTTTATAAAGAAATTCGAGACAAAGATGTCCACAATTTATTTCGTTAAATTTTTGATATGCATCGTTATTATATACAATTTTAACTTCTTCTAAATATCTAACAAGTTCCTTCGGTGGTTTTAAGTTACCGAAACTATCAAAGTATTCAACAATATTATTATCTTTCTTATATGCTACCCAGTGAGTGCCTCTATTGTTTTTAACATGCACGCATGTTTGTTGTGCATGTGGTTTGCTTGGAAGTGCATCTCTCACGAATACACCTCTAAAATATGACAACTTTAATTTCCTGGCAAATTTTTCGAGGTCAACGTTAGTTAATGGTCTCTTGGGTAGCCTCACTGGGAGTTTTTTGTTTCCTTAAAAATAAACCAAAGCCTCGCTTGTTTTTTCTCAAGTAAAGGCCCGATCCGATTGCTTCCATCGCTTTGTTATGACGTTTTTGTTCTTCCATCTTTTTCTGCATATCTTTCGCAGCGATAACTGTTTTAGCAATTGCGCTAGCACCGCCTGTCACTGATCCAAGAGCTCCCAGAGCACCTAGGATTGGAATCAACGGAAGAAACCCACCGCTCGCCTCAAAAGGAATTATTCTGGGGATTCGCACTTTATTCCTTCCACCTATTTTTTTAACTGCTAAACGTGCCACTTTAATTGCAGATAGTGTGGTTTTCTTAATTCCTTTTTCGTTATTAAGTTGATTTCCGTTAAATGGTTTTTTCAATGATTTTTCAACCTTTTTCACTATATCACGTTTGGACGATTTTTTTAAGCCCATACCTAACTTGCGTTTAGTTTTCATTGTTGTAGTAGCAAACCAAGCAGCCGCCTTTTCACACTCGATCGGCTTTATGTCGATCCTCTAAAGAGGAAGATTTCGAATATTCTATGTCGTGTTCCTTGCATGCAACATCGAGAGGGTTTACGCCAAGGTCTCCCCTAGCTAATCTCTTGTTTAGCTTAGTTCCAGGTCCACAATATTGGTATCCAGGAATGTGCAATTCAACTGGTAGAATAATGATAAGGGTATTAACCAAACCGTATCCTGTGAATGATAACATTAGACTGAATGCAAGTCTTTACATGAAATAAATATATTTATAAGTTCCAATCATTAGTAATTTATTTTCCCAAACTCGCTTGAATTTATTCTTTAACTGTTCACCACATCAAAATATTTATATAATATTCGAGCGCGTTAAGATTTTACTTAAACGAACCTCGTAAAAGTGTGTTTATATAAATGTTGTATAAAGTTTAATTTCGTATAATGAAACGTTTTTATTGCAGATCCGCTTGCTTTAATTCACCGCCAAACATTGGATCACAATGCCTGCGCGGGATAACTCTGAATTTTAAAACGCCTTCGTTTAGCATAAATATTTAAGTTCAATTTAGACCTTGCAACTGATGACTCATATGAATGGGTTATTATTCCACATTTTAAACAGAGTACTGTTGAGTACGTTGCTGTCTTTCATTGTTATCGAATTATGGATCGCTTGATCCAGTTACTTTGTGAGTCATACCGTTGTTTAATTATAGCAAATAAAAATTTGGAAATCGAATTATTTGTTTTATTTACAGTAATTCTTCTTAGAATCCTTGTTTTAAAGGCCCTCAGTTTTTTTAAGGGCCCTCAGTTTTTTTAAGGGCCCTCAGTTTTTAAGGGCCCTCAGTTTTTTAAAGGCATCCAGTTTTTTAAGGGCCCTCAGTTTTTTTAAGGGCCCTCAGTTTTTTAGGGACCTTGGTTTTTTAGGTACCTTGGTTTTTCTGAACATTCACATGATTTTTCTACAGCTAATAAAACACAAATTACAGCAAGAGTATTTATTTGAAGTACAGAATTCCCCATTTTAATCCCCCCACGTTAATTCCCCCACTTTAATTCCTCCATGTTACTCCCCCCACGTTAATTTCCCTCGATGGAATTTTCCACTACTTCAAACTGATTGGGCTTGTGGCGTGTAACGAAAATGTTATCTAATTTCCGTTACAGCGTTTAAATGCATTATTTAATTCTTATTAATTCATCACACACCGTATACACCTATCGATTTTAAAAATGTTACCCTGCATATCTGCAACCACCTATACAAGCTGATGCATAATAAGTTGCCTACCTTGTTGTTACCAAACAAATTGTTTATTAAAGGGTATGTGCGGTTTAAATGTTAAATTTTTATCAATCGATTGAAGGTATGTATTACTAGAACAGTTACATTGTTGTAATCACTGTCTGACTTTAATTATAGAGATAATATTCACTTTATTCAGTTTACGATTGACTCGCGCGCCACGGTTGTTCCGTGTACTAATGTCACTCTTTGTTTTCGACGCTTCTACTGGTCGGATATCAGTGATAGAATTTGGCAGAATTGACAGCTGACACCGTCGCCTGTTTGTCTCGACGTATTTTAAATTTTTTATCAATAAGTTTCACTTTTAAAACCTTCCAAAGTGTTCTGGAAAGGAAACGGAAGTCATTCGTCGTCCATATTTCAGAAAAGTTTATAAATAAACCCGGCGAAAAGAATCGGGCGACTTCCCATTTTACCACTTGTCAGGTGTGCATCACGTGAGGTTAAGTTCCGAATTATTCATTCGAATTTTCCGCCGGGAAATCTATTTTCGGAATTTAATACTCATCTTTGCGAGCAGCTTAAGTGGTTTGGTGTATCGTGTATTTTTGGGTTTACTGTGCTAATGAGTTTTCGGTTTTTTTTCCTGTGTGATCACCACGTTTCTACGAACCTCGTGGACAAGTCGTGGAGGGTTTTTTCCCACATCTATCAGGTTCAATCAGCGACCAACAGCGTGAGGACCACAGGGAGTTACAGAAGGCAGTATTCCGGGTGAGTTAGCTACTTAGATTACTGATTTTATCTGTATCCGACACTTGTCGACTTCGCTGTAGCCATCTCATTCGGAATCTGTTTCCCTTGTTCTGTGGACTTCACGTGATGGGTCGTAGCCAACTTTTGGTTATTTAAATTATATTAGGTTTATATTAGGTCACGTTTTGCACAGAATCACTCTATGCCCCACACTTAAGTTGTTCGACGTGGTGTAGACTTCACGACACGTTTTCTTATTTTACATAGCTTACGGGGCTATTGTTTTTGGTATTTTGCCAAGGGGTGAAATCGGGAAAGTCGCTAGAACTTTTGTATTTATTAATGTTACCTTTTATTTTGTAAATATTGTATAGTAAATTTATAAGTCAAGTGTAGTCGAGATAATTGATCGTTTTGTATAGTCATTTTTAATCTATTTCACAGCCAATTTCAAGGTTCTATAATTCAAGGTTACATGCTTTAATCTATCTTGGGGTTGTTAATTAAGGTTTGCCACATGTAATTGCAAAATCTGTACAGATTCAATTCTTGTTTAACCCCTTTTTACGTAATAAATTTAACTAGTAATTGTAAAAGCGTCGAAACATCGACTGCTGGTTTTCGGAGACTGTTCGTTGTGTTTTCTGTTACATGCACTCCGGTACGTGAGCGAAGCACGTAAGCGAGACAGGGACGGACTGAGTACCAGCACACCAACGTTACAACCGGCTTAGAGTAGTGAGCACACCTTCCGGCACCAGCTCGGACATCCCACGACCCGCTCGAGTCTCGAGGCCTAGCCGAGGTCCTAATCCACGAACAAGGAGCTTGGAGCGAAGGTGGCCTCTACGCAGCTTTAATTTGAGAAGGCTTTAAGGTACTCTGTAGAACTGTCGTCCAAATTTTCGAAGTGCTCGTAAACAAGACTTTAAATGCTCACATGAACCTTTCGTGCTACTTGTGTTTTGCTTTTAAGCTCACGAACATCTCCAATGTTATGTTGTAGACTTTAACCTTTTCCAAGTTTTTTTTTAACAAATTATAAATTGTAAGTATCAAATTTAACTACTCAGTTTACCTACTGTACTTTGCGTGAACCACTAAATGTACAATTCAAAATTGTAAATATATTGTAATTAGAAAAATGTGCTTTTTATTTAACCACTAAGTGGTTCAAGCTTCTGGCGCTCAAACATAACAATTTTGGTTATAGGCGTTACAGATAAATCGTTGCGTTTAGACACGCTGCACGTTGCACACGGACGTCGGAGTTGAAAGTCTGAGCCGAAAAGCATAGATTTGGGAGATTTGCGCATGCAAATCGTAACGTATGTACGCTTGTCCGAAATTTGTACAGTTTTAGGTGCGACGGTAGCTGACTCCTACCTATTTTTAGTCCGGAAATTATTAAATTAATTAAAACTAAAAGAAAACCTAACTGATTTAATTAAAATTTGTTAAAAAATATGTCGACCATTTCGCATAATTTTATAATAGAATTCAATGGTAAAATAGACTTCATTTCAATAACCATGCTTTAGACCATCTAGTTCTATTTAAAAGTTTCCTGATTTCCTGCTTCCTTTTAACATTTAAACAAAACTTCCAAATATTCCAATAACCCTTCCTCCATGATTATTGTATCAAAAAATTGCAGTTTTACTACGATAAGTTATTATAATGTGGAAGCACTGAATTTGTAACTATTCGTCTGTAACGATTTACTTGCGCATGCAAATCGTACGATACATCGTTGCGTGTGGACCGGCCTTAAGCTCTGCGCAGTTGTACGCAATATAAAATATAGAAATCGCATACATTTTCTCTATACCGCGGGACCAGACGGTCCCATCACATGGCCACTTCGAGCCAGGGATCTGTTCCCATACGTTACGCATAATTAAAAAAAAAACAGTCCACATCGAAGCTTTTTTTTTAAATATATTGAAATTACAACTGAAGAGAATAATTTTGATATTTGATTTCATTTGCCCTCATTTCTATTTGCATTGTGGACCGGCTTAATAATTTATAGTATTATAATGTCAAACACAAATAAAATTAAGCAATATAAAGCGTTACGTCAAATGCATTACAACGAAATGCAAGAAATAAAGTTACTGGGCGAAAAAGCACGCCAATCGCAGGATGATCAAGACGCTTTGTTCCAATTCAAAATTATGTTTGAAGCAATTAAAAACATACAAAGTTCATTTAAAGGCTGAGTTTGATAGCAACTCAGGATGATCCTGTCTTAGTTTCTGAAGAAGTTGTCAGAAAAGAGTTTGATTTAACCGCAGCTTCCGTGTATGCCATTTATTCTATTTTGTTTCCAATACAAGAATCAAAAACTGAACAAAATTCTGCAAATAACAGTAACAACAAACCTAACATCAAGTTGCCAAAAATCGAGATCCCGAAATTTTCCGGAGATGTTAAAAAATTTAGAGGTTTCATTGACTTATGTTCCGTACTTTAGTTCATGAAAATAACTCTATTTCTAACATAGCAAAATTTAACTATTTAAACTCTTTTTTGGAAGAAAAGCCTTTAAAATTAGTTCAACGCATTTCTCTTTGCTCTGTCAGCTTTTGATTCACTCGTCGAACGATATGATAGACCTAGAATGATTGCTTGCGCTCATCTACAATCAATGGACGACGCGCCGGTTATTACCAATCCAAGAGACCAAAACCTATTACGCACACTTATTGACATTTTCAGTGAAAATATTGCTTCGTTAAAAAACATGGGGTTTAATACTGACGAATGGGATTTTTTGATATTTTATATGCTTTCAATACATTTACATGAAGAAATTATGACAAAATTTGAAATAGAATGTAACTCTAGAATTCCTTCTTTTGATGAATTGAAATTATTTCTCATAAAACTCTGCCATGCGCGTGAAACTACAGAGTATTGTCTTAGCAATATCCACAACGCTAACAAAATTATGTTCACGAAACCTTAAAAGAATGGAAAATAAAGAGTTTTGTATCGTTGGGCCTACTTTAAGAACGTCATTTAATGATATTCCGCTATCACTTTTACAACTTGCATCGAATACAACCCTCAATTTTGTGGTTAAACTGGAGGATTTTAAAACGCCATAATGTGGCAAGTAGAAACACAAATTGTTTGTAGCAATTTTATCTGAAGGTATTAAAGACATAATATATGCCCCATTTTAATATACTCGTCTATAAATTCAGAATATTGTTTTTTCAAGTTCTTGTCTTTATTTAATTTTCTTTCGAGAGATTTGAAACGTTTTAAAGCAGTATCGAAAGAATCACCAAGTTTGTAAGCATTTTCGCGTAAAGGTAGCTTCACAATAAATATTCCTAAAGCTACGATTGACATTTAATCTGAAATGTTCTTCACATTCCTTTTCCTCATTAGAAAGAATTTTAATGCAATCATTTGCTTCCTCTAAGTGCCAAAAACGCTCCAATTGATGTTGAATGTCGACATTTGTATTTAAATGACAATATTGGAGGATATTTATTTGACCAGTAGCTAAACTTCCGCCAACGATCCAACCTAAATTAGTTTTAAGCAGATAAGGCATCCCTGTACCTAGATGAACCTTAACTTAATATTTCATAAAATACCTCGCTGCCTAACAAAACTTGAATGTCATCAGATTCGTAGAAACGTTCGTCAGCTAAAGTAATATTTTCAGGGATATGAAACTCAGAAATATCATACGAAATGTTAGGAATTCTTTCAGTCACTTTATCAAGAACTAAAAAATCGATGTGCCTTTGATAATTAGTATGCATAGATTTTATTAAAGTTTGAATTTCTCCGCGGTTATTAATGGCAACGCCTCCTGGGCCCTCCATTGTAGTAAAAGAAGAATCGCGATCGAAACCCAGCTGATTACAAAATCGTGCATCTATTAAATTGACCATACTACTTCCGTCTAGAACTGCTCGACATTTTAGTAGAATGCCTTGTCGATTACGAATGAAAATATTTGCTGTAGCTAAAATCTTAAGTCTTTTAGTACGATTATTTTCGTTCACGTTGAAAGCGAAAGATTTTGAGGGCATGCATCGAAGGTATCAATTGGTATATCCGATGTACCAGCAGATTTAATAACTTCTTTGGTCTCCAAAGATTTCGTTTCTGTATGCAAAGGAGTGTTATGTCTCTTATTGCACAATTTACAATTAGTGGACTTACACTGAGAAATATTATGATCAGATTTAAAAACAATTAGCACAAAGATTCAATTTATTAATTTGAAATTCACAATCTTTTATACTTAATTTGAGAAATTCTTCGCAGCTATAAATCAAATGGTTTCCCTTGCAAAACCAACAGCACAATTTGTTGCTATTTGACTTATTTGTAGCTAAATGAGAATACATTTCAGATTTTCTTTTTGGTACCACTTTACTAAAAGGATTCCTTGTTTTAATTGGATTATTTGAATCCAAACTCTCTAGCACTTTGCATTTTTCGTTCAAAAACGAAATGAACTCTACATATGAAGGAAATTCTGAAGTACTAATGAAATTTTTATTAATATGTTGAGCCCATTCCTTTTTTGTGTTATTATCGAATTTGGATTCTATAAGAAAAATTATTATAGTAGACCAGTCATCGGTAGGTTGGTCTAAAGCTTTAAGAGATCTTACATTGCTCTGCAAAGTGTCAAATAATTTTCTAAGTTCGGTTTTAGATTCGCTATGAATGATAGGTAAATCATAAAGAGTTTTTAAATGCTTGTTAACGATGACCCGTTTGTGTTCTGTTGCAGAGCAAATCCCAAGCAATATCATAATTGGCATCTGTAGCCTTAAGGTTTTCAATCACTTGTGCAGCCTTAGATTTTAATGCACTCTGAAGGTAATAAAACTTTTGTATTTTACTTAATGATGTATCATCATGCACGAGTGATCGAAAAAATGGCATCCAACTGTCATACGACCCGTCAAATTCCGATAATTTTATTGTAGGAAATTTTACGGTATTTGTAAAAGATGGTTGATGCGATATCGAGGAAGATGAATTATTTGTTAAAATATTTACTGCCACAATATGATTCAAAAATGTTTTTGCTTTCCCTACCACAGCAAAGAATGAATTTTCAAATGATTCTCTTTCCTGGATGTGGTCTTGTAAATGTTCTTCATCAATCATCTCTAATTTAGTGCTAATTGAATCCAACTCACCAAATATTAAATCGATTTTTTCTGATCGCGTTTTCAATTCCTGCAGCGATTTGGTAGCATCAACGTCTTCAATGTATGTTTTAAAACGTGTTAACTGAGACTTTAGTATGCCTCTACGTGCCTTCAACATATGGAGATCATTTGCAGAAGTTTCTGTCATGGTTGAAAACGTATGCAAATGTAAAATTATAATGTATGAAATTCAAAAGATAAAGGATGAAGCGAGACTCGGCGATAACGTAAAGCTGAAATATGAATCTTCACCTAAAATGTTTAATAATTGTTATTCAATTAATGAATGCAGCAGACTGTAATAAATGAAAGAACTCGAAAGAAGGGGAAAATAATGTGCCTGAACCTGTACAAACCTTGTATCTGTCCCGCGGCCAACGAAAAATACAGGCCGTGGCGCGGCGCGAACTCACGTGACTTTAGGAGTTCTAGTATTGCATACTTTTACCATTGCTTCACTTGTAAAATAGTGTAGGAAAAATGCAATACATTGGAATTATTGTAAATATTTTATTGTTTTATTTGGATAAATTTAGGCACTCAATTCGAAAAAATATTAACAACAAATTGCCTAACCTAACCTAAATGAGAACTCCTAGAGTCACGTGAGTTCGCACCGCGCCACGGCCGGTATTTTTGTTGGCCGCGATCTGTCCCGAACTCTCAGAATTGGTTTTTTGTTCTACGGTATACGACTTCTTTGACACCGTCAAATTTATTTTCCGTTACTGTCAAGCAAACTTGGAATGCTTCCACGGCTTCTACTGGCTACGACGAATATGCAAATTCTGCATACGATGAGGTCTTCGCAATGGATTCGCGTATTCGGATCGAAACGCCAAAATAATATGTAGAGTTTGACTATGAAATTAGTTCAACGAGTTTAATGCAAACATTTTTGTATATTTATTACTTGTGTTACCTTCGTAACTGAAATTACATAAAAAAGAAAATAAGTATTACAGGATACTTAACAATACTTGCGGCAATTGACGATTGTTTTAAATTTGTTGAATTGCGTTCTTTACGACATTTGCAAAATATTATTAAAGATTCTACAAATGTATATATGCAAAAAATTGAAAAACTAAAGCAGAGGATTCCAAATAAAACGTCGTTAGAGATATTATTTTGAACCTTTGTTGGTTTTGGGAGTGCCGGTATCATTAAGGCAGGATCATTTTTAAATATCCTACTAAGATTGAAAGTATAGAATTCCAAATTAAAAAAAGAGTGTCATTAGAAATGAGTAAAAATGTGTAACGTGCTTGTTTAAAATATCCGTAATTTCGTCGATTGAGTCTTTAGTAGAGGTGATATTAATGTGGGGACGTTTAACGTCCAGTTTAAATTTAATGATTCTTTCATATCAAGATATTGGGTAGCGTGTTGGGTATTCGGGTGTAATACATATTTCTTTAAATTAGTCCAGGCAGCGGGGACAATATGAATAAAAGTAGGTTCATGGAGAGATTCGCCACAGGGAAATCTATTAGGGATTAAGGTTTCTTGTTCGCTGATGAGTTGACAATTACAGGGTATTTTTAGTTTTATGGCATCTGGGAGGGTATACATGTGCGTGGGTAACGCGATTGAATAGTTTTGACAGGTAATTGAAGTGTCTGGTTTGGGATGTGTGAAAACATATGTTTCTTCGGATATTTCTGAAACGACAGTGTTTTCTGATTTATGGCATTGCATTGGGCAGTGATAGTTTAATTCGTTGACTGAAGCGCCTGGTATATAATTTTCGTGCGCAATTTGGTCCTTGAAATGTATCAGCTGAGAATCTGGGTATTTAGCAAAGTTTATCGTGAAAAGGTTTGCAGTGCCGGAGGCCTTCTCCTGAAATGATGACATAAATATATTATTTTTTAATAGGACGTTAAAAAAATAATCATAATAATTTTAGAATTACTACTGTAACTGTTGCTTTACAAAAGAATATACCTTCGAATAATAACTACCACATTGCCAAATTGATTATTACTGATAATAAAAGAATTATTTTTATCGTGTTGAGACATTTTGTCGAACTTAATTTAAATTTCGAAATAATAATAAATTTTAAATTACTATTCCATGTTAAATCATCCTGAGTTATAAATCTGGACAGCGTTAACTATCGACGGATTACAACTTTTAGGATTAATTAATAGAAAATTTTCCTGGCTTAAATTGAAACACACTGAAAAATTTTCTATTTTCCTTTTAAAATAAAAATGTAAGTATTGAGTTAATTTTAACGGCAGTGGATCAAGGGCAGCGTTCGAGCAGACCATAACCGCTAAATAAGTTAAAAGGCATATGCAATTCCCCGGCAGCGTTAACTGAATCACACTGAGAATTGATATACACACTACCCGATGAATTCAATAAATTTTGAGAAGAAAAAACTAAGGGAAAAAGAAGTTTGATTAAAAAGTACTAAAAAAACGGCGCCTCCACCAAATGTCACGTTTGTTTAATTTGTGTCATACACCCTGCGTGACTAGGGGGTAGCTCATGAGGTAGTCAAAATCAGAACACTTCGAAAAATTTGATAAAACTAAAACTATATTTTAATAACGAGGTCTAGCCAACAGTTACAGTTAAAACATATTTATAAATCAGAGGGGAATCTTACCATATTATTTGTGGGCGAGGGTTTATGATGTGCTGCTACTTCTTGCTAGGACTAATGCACTATGTCTACTCCCTAGCGTCGAGTCGATCCGCTATTTTATACAGGAATTATTGCCAGATAATCATTAATGCATTGTATAGGAGTTCAACGGAATCGTTGCTTTGCTATATGGAACGTGTACGTAATTCGACTCCCGGACGTCGGCCTATTGGAGATATCCTGGCGTGATATTAATTAAATTAAAGAATTTTAAAATTATTTAAAAATTATTCTAGAAATTATTGGCTTCTTTGGCTCATTATTGACAATATGATAAAAAAAACATCCCACAATCCTTCCATGATCCAGTCGATTAACGCATTTAATAATTCATTAGATATTACCACCGATTGTTTTTACACCCAGGTGTCCAGACCCTACATTTCTTACTCAATCAAAATTTTTGGATTTTGGCCCCTAAACGCGCCATACGTTATGTGGTTTCTAAATGCATAAAATGTTGGCGACTGAATCCAAAAACGTATGAACCACCAATGGGAAATCTTCCGCAGTTAAGAATTTCGCAAATTAAGGCATTTTTGTGTGTTGGTGTTGATTATACCGGACCATCTGCCACCACTATGAGAAAAACTCGGGGTAGTAGGAGTTTTAAATCATATGTCTGTGTTTTTGTATGTTTCGCGACAAAGGCAATACATTTAGAACTCGCATCAGATTTATCTAGTGAGGCATTTCTTTGTGCCTTTTTATTTATTATTTATTTATTATTTCCAGGCGCGGGCGCTGTACTAAATTATATTCGAATTGCGGTACTAATTTACTGGGTGCCCACAAACAAATTTTAGACCTTTTCAGAAGCGCAGCTGAAGCTGAAGCCATTGAATGGCATTTTAACCCATCAGGAGCACCTCATTTTTCACTTCACTTAAAACGTGTAGTGGGAAGTTAGGTATTAATCTTTGAAGAGTTTTCTACAATTCTCGCGCAAATATAATCTTTATTGAACTCCAGACCGTTATGCCCAATTAGCGCCGACGCGAATGATCATTCTCTTCTAACACCCAGATATGTCTCATTTAAAACTCGGGCATCTCAATCGCTGGCAGCTTCTCCAGAGACTTCATCAGGATTTTTGGTCTAGATGGCATAAAGAGTATTTGCATTCTTTGCAGCAACGAGGAAGATGGCTCGAGCCTACTTTTCCAACTCCTCAAGTTGGCACTTTAGTTCTTGTTAAGCAAGATAGTTTTTATTTATTAATAAAGACACATTTATTATTATTATTATTATTATAATCTAGCCCCAGCTAGATGGAATCTTGCGAAAATTGTTGAGTTGCATCCAGGTAACGATGGTATTGCTCGTGTCGCAACCATTAAAACTAAAAGACCGTTGTTGGTAAAGTTATGTCCTCTATGAATGCGGCCAATTAAAAGTGATCTTACGCACTTTTGGTGGGCAGGATCTTTATTGACCATCAAAATGCAAAATATCTTCTAAATTTTAATTTGTTTCACTTATCTAACTAAAAATAAATACCTACAACTGTGCCGGACTACGACATACTGTACATACAGAGGATAGGACGGACACCAGACAAAAAAGACAAGACAATACAAGACAAAAAAATAAAAATCAGTGTCAACGCGAAGAAAGAAAAAGGAAAAGGAACGCGGAAATAAAAGGGATTTGGAACACTGCACATAGAGATCGCCCACGCAACGCCCGTACTGACAAAAAGACGACAAGGACCAAGGTAAGCTCCGCGCAGTTGTATGCAACATAAAATATAGTAATCGCATATATTTTCTCTATACCGCGGGACCAGACGGTCCCATTACAACATCTGTTCTAGCATCTGTCAATTGTTTCTGTTTAAAATATACGTTCATAAGTCATGGCTAACTTGATTTTATTTTATAACTTTTTAATGAAACAAGATACCTATAAAAATATTTACGAAAATTTATCAGAAAACGTGCTCCTTCTAAATATAAACCAAATATAAAGAGAAAAAAGTATGGTCCTGGGGAAAATATATTTGATGACGTCATAACCTATATTTCCCAAACTCCTAAAAACTATATTTTTAATCCAAAAGCAAGCTTGAGTGGTCCTACAAAAAACCCACAAGTCAAATTTTTATTGGCTGTTTTTGTTTGCCTATAATAACACTGGGGCGTTTGGGACACCCTGTACAACCGTTCCTGTAGTGGTGAAAAACTAATAGCTTGGCTTAGTAAACCAGATTTTATAATACTAAATGAAAGCTTCACAGAAGCTGCTGGAGGAGCATGTAGCCTTGCGGAGTGTTGCCTAATGTTGGGAAAGAAGCGAAAAATTGATAATAATATCCAACATTTGTGATCAAGAAAATATTGAAGAAATGAATTTTACCAATGAAAATGTCAATTTCTACGTATCTCACAGAGGGAGCCACTTGCCTTGTTTTTGGATCGTGCTTTTACTTGTAACTTTTTTGAGGTTACCTTTTTGAGCATGTCAATCATTTTAATGCATCTTTTCATTTTGTTTCGTAACAATAAAATCAACCGTTTGCGTTGAAATTGCCAAAACGTGCCCCAAAACACCAGTTGACTTCAATATTCGAAAAATAAAATTTCACGTACTGCTTTCAAATGTTACAGATCAAGTGTACATTGAAAATGAAGAAAAAATGCCAAATGAACATTTGTCGAAACACATTCCTTTTTTTTAAATAGGATGACTAAATTTTGTCGATTTTAATCCGTTCCATTTTGAAAGTGAACATTTTTTGGACATTGTTCATATGGGTTTTTTTTTTCTCGCTTTAAATGGTATCTACAGTCGTTGGGATAACAAAACAAAAAAGTGTATTTGTGTATTCATCCTGTAACGTTTTTATTTGATGTGCAATTGTTTTCGTTGTTTAAGAGAAATAATACAGAAATAAGTTTTTTTTTCGGGTAAAAAGTATGGAAAACTAAATAAATAAGGAGGCCAGGGTGTTTCCCTTGGATGAATCATCCTGCATACCATACTGGTTCAATTAGTTTATTGCTACTGACACGAATTCGTTCCATTCCCTTAGCTAAAAAATCGAATTCCGAAATACAGGCTGGAATTTAGCAAGAGTAAAAAATTACTCCTAAGTGTGGCACTTCAGAGCTTTCGTACTGTTCTACCTTAAGACTCAATGTACAGCACGTACGTAGTGATTCAACATTTTGACCCATAAAATTTCTTTTTTCGATCTGTAGCGAGCAACAAGCATAATTTTAAACTTTTGGTTAATACAAATTTTAATCTCACATTTTGAGACAAAAATTATTTAAAAATATTTATCATAATGGCAGTTATTAGGCTTATTGCGGAAATGCTAATAACGGCCATTGTTATAAATCTTTTTAAATCATTTTTTTTTTAGATTAAAATTTGTATTGACCAAAAGTTTAAAATTATGCGTGTTGCTCTCTACAGATCGAAAAAAGCCATTTTAGGGGTCAAAATATTGAATCACCATGCATGTGCTGTACATTGAGCCTTAACTGATTTATTTTGCATCTATTAATAGAATAATTTACTTTAGGCCGACAAAGCCTACAACATAGGCCCACCAGTTGCATCTCAAAGTTACCTGAGAGGTGAAAAACTGATAGAAATTGCAAAACTTTCGAAGTCTCAAGCAATCCACCCTGGGTATGGATTCTTATCTGAAAATGCCGAATTTGCTGAAAGTTGCCAGAAGCATGACATTACCTTTATTGGACCACCGGCGTCTGCTATTCGTGATATGGGTATCAAGAGGTGAGTTTATTTTTTCTACTCCCACGTGGATGTTTTTGTAGTTTTTTTCACAATTTATAGAATACATTACAGTCAATTACAGTTAACTGAACGGATATAATTTCATATCCATCCAAATTATTTTCATCGTTTATCTAAACAATAGCTTAGCAGTTATTACACGTAGAAAAATACACTGTACAACTGGAGTTGAATATCCATATCGCCTTATATGACTGAATCCTCCGCCTACGGCGTCGTGCGTAACCCTTGTCCTCATACGATGTGGACATGGACATCATCCACTCTTGTTGTACAAACTACTCTAAACAAGTAAGTAAATCGGTACAGGGTTTCACAAATATTTGACCATAAGTTTTAATGCTTTTTGGAAATAGAAAAAAATATACAAAAATTAGGGACTAATAAGCCTGAGCCCACAGAAAATCTTTACAGAAAAAAGTTTTGACATTTGACTGTAAGTAGAATCTTTTATAGTAAACGCAATTTTTGAGATTTTTTTATGACGAGAGTGATATCATGTACAGAGTGGGCGAAATTGGACACTTTTAAAGGGAAACCCCTATTTTTGACGGAGATAGACGAAAATTGATATCGGTGTCTGAGGCTCATTTTTTATGGTAAACTTAATGGCGAAAACCGCAAATCGATATCTGTCACCGTTCTTGACTTATAGGGCGTTTTTCGAAAATGTTCGTTTTCGAAAAGTGGCCGTAACTTTTTTCGGGTTAAAAATTTTGTGTTTCTGTAAAAACATTCTTAAAACACTTTTCTACGTAGAATCCAATGCTGCTACTACATTTTTTTTCTAGTCAATGGTTTAGGAATTACCGTTAAATATTATTATTTTTTAAATGAAACACCCTGTATATTTTTGCATTTTTTTAATAGACCAAAAATTACCATTCCAAAAATATATAAAACTTAATGATTTACTTAAGTAGTTATCAATAACTAATCGCTTTTATGATTTCATGTGTATACTTGGAAGCACGCCCTTTCAACAATTAGGCTTTGGATGGTGCGACAATGAAACAACCGTGGAAAATGTTTACTGTTACCTACCTGTCAAATTTTCGGTTAGGCTGTTTAGGCAGGGTAAAGATTTTTCTATTTTTGTGTAATTTAAATTTATAAACTTTATAACATATCTACAATGAAATTTGAAAGTTATGAAAAATGGGATATGATAATCTGTTTTATACAATCCGGGAAAAAATCAGATGCAACGAGCAATTTATACTACGAGCGGTATCCAGAGAGAAGATATCCTTTCAAGCACATTTTTGCAAGATTGCGACACAATTATTTGATTAATAGTGTTAGAGTAATAGTTAGGTACTTAATAGATTTGATTAATAGTAGGCCGAAAAGGTATAGGTACGAGTTAAACAGAGATAGGCATTTTCTTCGGATTGTATAAAACAGACTATCATATCCCATTTTTCATAACTTTCAAATTTCATTGTAGGTTATGTTATAAAGTTTATAAATTACACAAAAATAGAAAAATCTTTAGCCTGCCTAAACAGCCTAACTGAAAATTTGACAGGTAGGTAACAGTAAACATTTTTCCATGATTGTTTCATTGTCTCACCGTCCAAAGTCTCCTTGTTGAAAGGGCGTGCTTCCAATTAATTATACACATGAAATCATAAAAGCTATTAGTAATTAATAACTACTTAAGTAAATCATTAAGTATTATATATTTTTGGAATGGTAATTTTTTGCTCTATTAAATAAATCGAAAATATACAGGGTGTTCCATTTAAAAAATAATATTATTTATCGGTAACTCTTAAACCATCGACTAGAAAAAAAAAGGTAGTAGCAGCATTGGATTCCACGTAAAAAAGTGCTTTAAGAATGTTTTTACAGAAACACAAAATTTTCAGCCCTAAAAAACTTACGGCCACTTTTCGAAAACGCACATTTTCGAAAAACGCCCTGTAACTCAAGAATGGAGTTAGGAGTTTCCCTTTAAAAATGTTCAATTTTAATTTACTCGTTAAAATAAGACGGAAAGTTCATATCAACATGGGTCCAAAAACGCTTCGTGTCGAAGATACAGGGTGATTAAGCTTTCAAAAAGATATTATTTTTTTGTGCCTTAGCGGCTTTCTAGTATCAAAAATTACCTACTCCTACTGCAATTCCATTTGAAAACCATTTCGTTTACTTAAAATAATAATTACTTCAAAGTAAAGTAAAGAGTCCAAAAAGATGAGAAATAGGAAAAACTCCAATTTTCCGCGAAAGGGAGAGAGATATGAAAAAAATGAAAGAGACATTTTTTGTTCCATATTGTATTGTTTATTCAACAAGATAATATATTTTTGTATTGTACAGGGCCGTACTATTTTTTTGTTTAATTAATGGTACTAATTACCCATACCTCCGCCACTGGTTACTTTGGAGACCTGTTATTAACATGTGTTATGTCACCCTATGAGGGTATTATTGTGTACCAAGCTTGGTTTAAATATTCTTATTGGTTTGGAAGGTATAAACAAAAATCGATATATTTTTTGAAAGCTTAATCACCCTGTATCTTCGTAACGAAGCGTTGTTGGACCCATGTTGACATGAACTTTTCGTCTTATTTTAACGAGTAAATTACGCCCCTGAAAGGGTGCCGCATAGTTTTGAATCACCCTGTATATAGCAACTATTTGTAGATATTGAATGTAGATAGCACTTCATACCATATGCTTCATTTGACAAGATTTGACAGTAAATAAATGTATACAAAAATTCACCACAACCACAAAATTGCGAATTTATATTAGTTCATTTGGGTACTTCTAATTTTCCCGGGTTATTTTAGAACAATGTTTTGTAAAAATTTGCGCAGATTGATGTCCGTTCGAGGGTATTTTTTTCCGCGGAGGCGTTGGTGGGAGCTTTGATAACTATTTAGACTGCATGTTTTTCTGCCTTCGATCGACCTTGGTTTGAATCGAGGTCGACTATATATCGATACCTTTTCGCCAAAACATCGTAAGTGACAAATTTGGAGAAAATGGGTTTATTGAACTATCGTAACTACCAAACAGTCAGGCACCTTCCAGCAAATTATCTTAAAGTAGAATAGCATAGTCTTAGAGAAAAAAACGAATTAAATGTAACGTAAGTCACATAAAAATGTAAACAAATTTAATTTGTATATGCGAAAACATCGCATGGTCTCCAAAACATCGTAAGTGTTTTACGATGTTTTAGTTCATTGTGTATCACTGAAGAGTTAGAACGTAAGTACCACAAAATTATGTTTCCTTCTGTAATTTATTATGGTTTTTAGTTGTTTCCATTGAGATTTATAGGAAAACATTGTGTGAATGTATTTTTAATTCAAAATCATCTTAATACAACGTAGTTTTCTATAAGTTATAAGGGTTTCTAAGTAGATAATTTTATTGGTGTGATATAAACTGATTGCTAATTAATTTATTTAATCTGAAGTGAATCGTATCTTTTTGTATTATTTTATGGTAATAGTACCTAGGTACTGCAATTATACTTAACGTGTAACATGCAATTATTAATTTTCTTAATTCATTATAAGAAAAGGCACAATTTGCTGTACCTACCTAACCTCTTTACTTCTTTTTATACCTGTCTGTGCACTAGCCATAAGTTTGGCGGTAAACTAGAATATTTGGGCACTGCTTTTGGTTTCATCTTTCTTTACTATTTTACTACAGTCCCCATTTATTATGTCTTATAGGATATTGACACATTTTTAATCTGTAGGGTGTCTCACGCTAGCGCATTTATTCAGTGACTCCATAATACCGAAAGAAATACGAAAAAATATTTAATATAAAAGTTGTCCAGTTTTACAAACTGTGCATTTTAAATCTTTTGGAATATATACGGGGTTGATGGTTTGTCCCCTAATGTATCAAACTTGAATATTTTAAATAGAAAATCCTGTATAATTGCTTTGGAACTATCCTGTATAATATTATTTAATTTTTAATCCCTAGTAAGATTCTAGAGTGATTTAATGTATCATGTTCTGTACGTATAATAATCTGTAATTATGTGACAAGAAATTAAAGAATGCAATAATATACAGGGTGCTCCATTTAAAATAAGAAAATTGGATGCGGTACAGGGCAAACCATTAAAACCTTTTAATCAACAATATTTTTAAAATTTATAAATCTGGACAATTTTTGTATTAAATAATTTTTTTGCATTTCCTACGGTAATTAAAAAACTTCCAGCCCTATAACCATTCAAACGGGGGACTACCTATAATACATTTATTATAACACAAATATGTAGAAACATAAGAGTTATAAATTGTTGTTTTACTTTATAAACAAAGAGATTTCTGTTCAGCTAAATGCCATTTTCATATTTTTTCACAAATAAATTACCTTAAAAGAATGATTTTTGGTTACTTCTATGATGCATTAAGTGGCTGTGTCTAAATATTACTTTTATCGTAAGTGCTGGATTTACCATAAAACTCCATTGGGAAATTATTTTTGATTTTGCCAAAGTATCGTAAGTCCAACTACAAAAAAACTAAAATCATTTTGACAAAAAGTTATTAATTTTCTTCAAATAAACATCGTAATAAGTACCGATGCCAATTTTCACTTCAATGGGACATTTCTAAACAGGATTATTGAAAAAACTGCCGTACTGTAAAATTTACTAAATGATACTTAGGATGTTTTGGCGAAAATGTATCGATATACATACATATATGTCTTTATATAGAAAAACACTGCTGAGCGCCGGACAAAAATGTGGATTCAAAGTATTGTTCCTTAATAGCTTTATTTATGTGATTTACTAATTGTCCTACACGCACTGGGACTAGGGTTTTCCGTAAGTAATAATTGAGCAAATGCTACCCTAGTTCTGTAAGAAAAACTCGACACTAGCCGCAAATGGCAACGAAGACAAAATAATAATAATTGCCGCAGAAGCAATCAGTTGCTTCTGGGGTATTGTAACGAAAATTTTGTTTAGTTTTCGTTACGACGTTTTGATTGCATTATTTCATTCCTATTAATTCGTCACACCCCGTATACACGTACCATTTTTAAAAATGTTTCCCTAACATCTGCAACCACCTATACAAGCTGATGTATAATATATTGCCTACTCGATGTAGAGCCTGTGTTCTTAAACAAACTATTGATTAAAGGGTGTGTTCCGTTTGCAAAAGTTTTTAAATTTCATTCATCAGTTGAAGGTATGTATTACTAGAACAATTACATTGTTGTAAACATTGTCGGAGGTAAATCACAGCCAATATTCACTTTATTCAGTTTTGCGATTGACTAGCGCCACGGTGTTGATTCCGGGTACTAACGTCACTCTTTGTTTCCGACAATTCTTACTGGTCTAATATCAGTGGTAGATTTTGGCAGAATTTACAGTGACCTGTCATCTGGATTGTCACTCGTGGTATTTCCGATTGTGTTTCTAAGTAGGTTTAGCTTTTCAAACCTTCTAAAGTGTTCTAGTAGGCGGAAGTCGTCATCCTTGCAGAAAAGGTTATAAATAGGCCCGGCGACAAGAATCGGAGACTTCCCTTTCGAACATTCGTGGTAAAAGTCGCGTTGGGTGAAATTCGACCTTGAATTTTCTCTATCGAAATTTCCATGTAAAAATCTCTGTTCAAGCCTAATTTACCACTTTATGGTCTGCTTAAGTGGTTCTATATATAGTGTGCATTTGTTTTCGCTGTGCTAATTAAGGTTTTCTGTTTTTACATGTGTTCTGCGAGCACGTGGCATTGAAGTGTGGGGGTGGACGATTTCCACGCATTTTTCGAGTTCCACCAGGGAACTGCAGCATGTGAACCACGGAGAGGATTCCTGGGAACACAGTCTGGGTGAGTTAGCTGCTTAATTTTTAATAATTTCTTATTAATAACGTCATTTTGACGACTTCTTGAGCTACTCTTACCTAGGCCTGTTTACCCCTTTTCTCTGTGGGCATCACGCTGCAAGCTGTGGCCATAATTTGGTTGTAAATTTGTTTATTAGCACAGATTTAGTAAAACGAACCCTTAAGTTGGCCGAGGCACGTGAACTTTACCACGGTTCCTTTTTTGTTATCTGGCTTTCGGGCTGTTATATTTTTTCGTCTTGTGTTTCGAGATCGAACGGGGAAGTCGCCAAACATTTTTGTATTTTACTCATGTTATCTTTTATCTTGTAAATATTATACAGTAAATTTATAAGACAGGTTTAGTCGAGATAATTGATCGTTTTGGTTATTAATTTTTAATCTGTTTCATAGTCAGAGTTCAGGGTACATAAAGTCAAAGTTTTATGCTTTCATACATCTAATTTTTTTATATTTAATAAATTTAACTATCTATTTTAAACGCGTCGATTTTTCGATTGCAGTGTTTTCGGAGACTGTTCGTTGTGTTTTTTTTTACATGCACTCTGGTACGTGAGCGAAGCACCATCGGAGTACGGAGTCACACCATCCTACGACACAGGTCTGACAGTGGTCGCACATCGTCTAGCCCCAGCTTGATACGTCCACGACCCAACCTTGAGTTTCAAGTTTAGCCGAGGTCATAGCTACAACTGCTACGTATAAGAAGCTTGGAGCAACGGTGGCGATTCACCAGTATCAACGACCCGGAAGTTTTGAGGTACTCAGTCGTCCAAATTTTCGAAGCGCTCGTAAACGAAACTTTAAATTCTCACGTGGACTGTTCGTGCTTGTAGTTTTTGTCATATTAAGCCCACGACCATCTCTGATTTTGTATCTTTAAGATTGAACATTTTTTATAGTGTTTTCGATACGTCTCAACAGTTTTAAATTGTAACCAATAAAATTTAACTACTCAGTTTAACAACTTCACTTTACTGTAAACTATTTTTTATGTACGATTTCAACTTGTAAATACATTGTAAATAGAAAAATGTGTTATTTTATTTAACCAACAAATAGTTCAAGCTTCTGGCGCTCAAAGATAACCATTTTAGTTACAGTATTTCTAAAGTCACTTGAAACAGCATAAAACCCTTTCAATTTTATACGGGTGATTTCTGTCATGTATTTTTACCAGTAGCAGAGCGTGGTAAATGCTATGAAATAGATCGCGCTCGTATATTACTGTGGTTTAAGTGAGTTCATTTATATTTTACCAGGGTAGCTCGAGAACAGACGCTTCCGGCAATAAAATACGAGACAAAATATTTTTTTAACCATATTAAACCGCACCTGGTATTAGAAGTAAAAAGAGTTGAAGGAGACAGATATGATAGATACTGTAGTAAAAACAAGTGACTGCATGCTCGCCTAATATAATATATCACCAATACTTGCATGAGCTACACTGTTCGACGGCTGGACACTCGTGAAATGCGGATATACTTGCGTAAATATTTTTAATCGATATGGCTTTTTAGAGACCTTTTGACAATATTGTATGGTGCATTAACCTTTAGGTACGTTGTGTATGACGACAACCTTAAAAAAAACCTTAAAAGTGAAATATTATTTTGCTTGTAGCATATGTATATCTTTAAAAAACTGCGTGACGCTTATAACTTGTATTAGAGTTTTTTTTATGCTGTTTCAAGTGACTTTAGAAATACCATACTACTAGTTTGGAGTATTGTGAGGGAGAGAAATATTTTTGTTATCAGTAAGTGTATGTGTTGGATATAGAATTAGAATGAAGGTTGGTAGGATTTAGGGCTATAAAAAACTGGAAATTTTCTTAGTTTATTGCCGACGTTTTGCGATATTTTAGTACCATCCTCAGGGATCTAAAAAAGTACTACAATAATATTTGAAAAGTTATTAGAAATGGTAAAACTGAGAAACACAAACATAAGAAACAAAAATGACAAAACAAAGTACACATATGCAACGCTTACCAAACTAGCATTTTGTCTAATAAATGATATAGATCAATTTTCATCTTGTTTTTTTGGTGAAACAAAAGTAGTTGCTGGTATTTAAATTTATTGTGCTCTTAACGGCCAGACCTACCTTTTAATGTGTTTTGTATCATTATTTAGCATAACCCGTGGTTTAGTTTTAATATAACCTTATCTATGTTACTTTATTTTTATTATTTACCAGACAAAAGGAAATACTAGTTTGGTAAGCATTGCAGTTTTTACTTTGTTTTGACATTTTAGTTTCTCATTTTTGTCTTCCTCAGTTTTGAATTTTTGAGAACTTTTCGAGTCCCGAGGACGGTAATAAAATATAACGAAACATCGGCAATAAACTAAGGAAATTTCAATCGTTTTAATCCCGAGAATATAATACACAGTTCATAACAACAATTTTCGCTGGGAAACAAAAATTGGTTATATGACTCGATATACAAGCATGTAGTTGCTTCTGGGGTACTCCTAGTTTGGAGTATTGTGAGGGTGAGAATTATTATTATTATTATATAATATGGTACGAAGGAATCAAACAAATGTTCAAATATTTACAAGTATTTATTTAAAGAATGGGAATTGTTGTTAATACAAATTTTGAAGTGATTATTTACAATAATTAATAAATTATATACAAGTGTTCCTTAAGAGTCATGACCGCGCAGACAAGATCTAAAATTAACGGTCGCGACGACCGGCTCCAATCTCAGGAATATTCTCCTCTCGTCACCCCTCACCACGCACTTTCGTCCCTTCCCCTCTCACCGGCAGCGCGTTTAGCGCGAGGAACGGTGTCGGGCGACGGACGACGTTTTTTCGGACCCGAGCGAGTCCGGAGTCGGACCATATAAAAATGAGTCGGACCGCCAGGCAGCAGAGAGCTGAATCGGTCGGAAGGGCGCCGGTGTACAGGGTGATTCCGCGAAATTAGGCCACTTCATAACTTTTTTATTTATCAACTTAGAAAAAAATATCAAATACAAAAGTTGTGGGGCTGCAACCTGACTACTTCATGGCGTTTTGTTGTTGACTCGGTTTGTGTATTTGTTGGGCTATTGTTGAAAAAATATAAATATTAAACACATATGTAAATATTAAGCACATACCTACCCCTATTTGTACGAATTCCGAAAGTATCTTTTCGGGTCTTTTTTGTTATTTACTAACCCTGTTTTTTTCTTCAGTGCCTTGCGGAAAATTGGGTTATAGAAATTAATAAAAAAAAACATAAGTTTTGTCTGTATATTTCGATATTTTCTATGCAATAATAATTGTTTTTCTGATAAGTGCACTGAATTGGAAAGAAATTTTTTTATAACTTTTTACAATTTTTTCTGACATGAAATTATTATTCCTATCAATCAAACAGCCAATGTAGAACAGTGTTTCAATAAATTATTATTTCCACAGTAGGTAGGTAGGTTATGCTATATCTATGTGGTATTTTGGATTTCTATTACTTTTTTCTTTTACTACTTTGTGCCTCTTTAGATGTGTTGTGGTCGGATCTACCAATTCCGGGAGCAAACGTTTTAAATATAACTTCGTCAATTTTGGCTCCATCTGTTTTTCCAAAAAATCGCGACGTCTATATTTAGGTATACAATTTTCATTTTAAAATTTTTCCCAGTCCAAATGCCAAAAAGGCACCCCACTTTTATTGGCTACTCTTAGTTGCCCTTGTACAGGGTGGTTCATTATAAATTGACACGCCCCTTAACTTGTTAGTTTTTGAGGTTAGAAAAAAAAGTTTTTGGAAAAAGTTTTAGATAAACACAAAGTTTTTTGTGACGCTATTGGACCGTGTACAGTTCTTTATTTCGAGAATATAATCAGTAAAATTTGAAAAGGCTCCTAAACATTTTGGAGTTTCACTGTATTACTCTCTTGTTTAAAACAAATATTTTTTGTTATTACATCGATCATCTATCTTTATCGCGAGATCCACAAATTCGAGTTAAATAAATTTAGTATAAAATTTGAAAACGGAATTTTTCAAAAACGGAAAAAGATAATGCCACAAAGTTTAATATCATTTTAATTGCCTTGATGAGCAGATTTCAAAAATGCAAAAATATATAGGGTGTTCCATTTAAAAAAACATAAGTTATGTCTGCCACGGCTTTCTAGAACACACTGTACACGGTCCAATAGCGTCACAAAAAACTTTGTATTAGTATCTAAAACTTTTGTAAAAAAATTTTTTTTCTAACCTCAAAAGTCAATTTATAATGAACCACCCTGTATTTGAAAATACCATTTATAAAAATTTTAAAAGTTTGATTTTTCCTACAAAAAAAGTACAGGGTGATCATTTTTAGAGGCCCAGCCTCTCTTGGTGGAACACGGTCAAAGATATGGAGATATTATACAGGGTGAGTCAGAATGTATAGTAAATACTTTAAAGGGGTGTTCGGCAGGTGGTTTTAAGGGGTCTTTTATATAAAATTTTTCGATTTGGGCTTTCCTTGCCAAGTTATTCGGGTCTACAGGGTGACCCAAATATTTTTTATTTTTATCTCAATACCGGCGCTACTTAAAAATTTGAAATTTGGTATGTGTTATCTACTTACGGGAAGACGCCTTAGGGTAGTTTATTGATTTACACACTGCCCTAAAAAGGGTAAAAACTAACAACCCCTATTAATTTTTTTGCTCGAATTTTTTTGTGGGTCTTTTTACGTATAACAAAAATATGATTTGCGTAGCCCTTTTATTTAAGAAACTTTTTTCCCTGTACATTTTTTCTCGAAAACACAATATTTTTCCTACAAAAAAATTATTTCATGATAAATGCCATTCCCCTGGCTACAGAAAATCAAGTAAAAATTCATAGTAGACGGGCGTCAACAATTTAATTATTTTTTTTACTACTAACCTGAGAAATCAATGAGAAGTAATATTTCTCTCCCTAGTTAAATAATGATAATAAAAAAATACCTAGGTAAATAATGAACAATTTTCTATATGACATTTAAAAATTATTTTCATTTTATCAGCTTGACAACTGAACTCCCAGGCTTTCGAAGTATTTGAAAAAAGCGAGAAATGACTAAAATATCAAAATCTAATCAAATATGTAAAATGTGGCAATATTTCAATGTTAGTAGTAAAAAAAAACTATAGACACTTCGGTTGAGAAGGCCATTATTTAATGGCTCACTTCTCAACCTAAGTGTATAATGTACTATTATTGAACATTAAAAAAACAAAAATATAGTGTTACAGTAGATGCCCAAAATGATATGTCCATAATAAAAGGGCTACCTACACAAATCATATTTTTGTTATATGTAAAAATGACCCACAAAAAAGTTCGAGGAAAAAAATAATAGGGGTTGTTAGTTTTTACCCTTTTTTAGGGCAGTGTGTAAATGAATAAACTACCCTAAGGGATTTTGAATGATGTAACAAAAATGGTATGTTGGTGGGAAAAAATATTTCTTGGCGCCGCAACGCGACGCCTAGCGTCGTATTAGCAGAGAGTCGCTACATGAGGCCAATTTATTCCTTTATACACCCTATATCATCTCCCATATAATATAACATCTCCATATCTTCGACCGTTTTCCACTAAAAATGGCTGGGCGTATAAAAATGATCTCCCTGTACATAAAGACGAACTAACACAACCAACATTTAAGATATTGCATTTATGGTTTTATATACTTGTGAATTCCATTGGGAAGAATTTCAGAAACATCAAATTCAGCCTATAGAAGCCTTCAATCAAGATTAGGCTAGATAACTATTGTAGATAATAAAAAATAAAAGATAAAAAACCTTTTCGTGAAATCGGCAGTAAAGTGTCCCAAAATCGTCATTAAAAGCACAGAAATCGTACAATAATGTAGCCCATTATTGTACGATTTTTTTCAATAAGTAGGCCTTGGCGAGATGTAAACATCAAACGTCAGACGCGGAGTAATCGCCCGTCAAAAGTGACCAAATATTCAAAACCCGGCCGATAAATTCCCATTTAACTTTTCGTACACATTGCGAAATGGCTTCCTATAGAAGCGCAATCCTTCAGTATACATATTTTAGTAAATTTGAATATCAATAGATTTGTTGTGTAGGCTGCACAAGAAGCAGCAGTTTGGTTTTTCTGTCAGAAGGTGCCGTGTCTCATCATACTTGACCTAGGTAGAGCGATCGTCAAAGTCAAGCAACGCCGCGCTAGTCGGTTCATGGACGGGTGATCCCTTATTATTATTTCTTGCCTAATAAAACATTTTTTTTCCGATTTCAAAAAAAATATAATATGTACCTCGGCACTGAAGTTCTTTTTATGACTCATATGGTTTATTTGCCTCGGCCAGAGGCCTCGGCAACTAAATTCCACATGAGTCATAAAAAGTTGAACTTCACTGCCTTGGTACATAAATAACTATTTTAAAAACAAACTTTTATTTAAGTCGTGTACTAAAACGAATAAAATAAAATACCTACGTCTTGTATCTACTAAAAGGAATAAAATAAAATAAATCTAGGTTTTCGTTAAGATAATTCAATGCCAAATTGCGACAAATTTTTGTAAATCAAAAAGCTAGTCTCGCGAATTCTAAAGAAAATACATACTTTGGCAAGTAGGTACTTGCTTATCAACCAATCACTGTATATTAAAATTAATTGGTACCTACTTTCTATGAACATTTCTTGCGACAAGCTTTTTAAATTACAAAAACGACTTGGCGCAATTTGGCACTGAATTATTCTAACAAAAACCTAGACTTATTTTATTTTATTTTATTTTATTCGATGTAGTACATGATTTATTTCATTTTATTCGTTTTAGTACATGGCTTAAATAAAAGCTTGTTTTTAAAAAGGTTTTTATCTTTTATTTTATTTTGTGCTTTTAGTACATATTTGATTCCCATATCAGGAGAGTGGTAAAGAAATTTAGTCCGCCATATTGGATTTAGTATGACGTCACTTATCTTATTATTTTGTACTCGTCAACCTCTTTCATTTGATACCCATATTAAGTATTAGAAAGTAGAAAGTATTACAATATTGAGTATTGCATATTGCATTGTCACCGGAACTAAAGGTGTATGCAAAATTTCAGCTCAATCGGATGTCATCAAGTGGTTCTAATTCAGCTTGCAAGATTCGACCCACACAATAACAGTAGTATTCTCTGGACGCTGCTAACAGGTGAAATTAAATAAAAAAAGCTTGTAAAATACGATAAGCGGAAACAAGAGTGCGACGGCTAACGGGCGAACATATTGTACCTATCTTTGTCTATTTAGTGTCCCCTCTACGGAAACTCGCTTGAGGAGAAGGCAGGAGTGGGGGCACGGTGTATTCATATTGATTTCGGCTTTGCAGTGTTTTTCTAGAAGTCGATCTACTTTTTTATTTTCAGTTCCAGAAATTCGATTTTTTTACCAAAATGTAACTAAAAGATGGAGGAACAATTCGTACGGACAATTTTTTTAAAAAACATTGTTGGTACTTGTAAAATTTACAAAAATTCTACCGTTTCATTTTCTCGGGAGTATTTGAAGGAGTATTTTTGTTACCATTAAAAAACTACAATTAAAAACAAAAAAATTGTCCATACGAATCGTAGACCTATATTTTCGCCACAGTTTGAGATAGGTTTGACAGAAATCAGTTTACGTATAACAGAGGAGATAGATTTTGAAGTTTCAAATTTTGTTTTGCATTTTTGGTGGACGTCCTGGGACTAATTCCATTTAAAGTGTACGGTAGAAAGCTAGCGGAATTCCGTGCGTTTATCTGTACTATTTGCAGTGCCATTGCTCTTAAAAATTTGAAAATGAATTGAATCGATATACACCGTGTCCTGGATAAGAATGAACAGCATGGGGATATTGCAAACGGTGAGAGATAGAGCAACGGTTAAATGGGGAAAAAGTTGCGCAATTTTGAGGTCAATAAAATGGCATGAACAGATTTCTAATATCTTTTTTCGTTTTTTAGTTATTTTGAAAAAAGTAAAATTTTGCGTTTTCGATTTTATTTTTTTCTGAAGTTGTTATCGCAGATATAAAAAAAAATAAAAGCACTTTCTTATGGCACTTTTTATCGAGCTTTAAGATGGCGCTTTTAGATTTGTTCTACAACGTTTCGTTTTTGAGAAACCATCTTCAACTTTATTTTTTTAAATACGTACCTGGATTTTTTTGCAGATTTTGAAAGCACTTTTCATTGCAAATACCATGATGTATGACGCGAAATATTTTTAAAATGTTTTGAGACAATTATACTGAAAATTCTTTTTTTTTTTTTTTTTCATTCATTTTTTTCTAGTGCGGCCCTGTATTTAATAATAAGAAGTGTAAATATTAATTAGTATTTTCAACAATTTAACTTACAACTTATGTTTCAATTGGAGAACTAAAAAAAGGACGGCAAAGACTAATAACAGTCATATACGATAATAAAAAATTAATAAAAATCCTCCACCTAGAAGGCTTTGAAACAACGAAACCAACCCCTTGTCATTTGTCATAACTCCCACTGTATCATTTAGTTAACAATTAGTATCATTAGAAATGGAGGGTGCTTTTTCAAATGACGGCAAATTTAACATGTCAGCATGTTATATCTTGTGTTACAGAAATAGTATAGAGGCCGAACGAATGTATTGTTGCAATTAATAAATGGCAAAAGTTATTGGTTTCGTTGGCTTAAAGCTTTCTTCTCACAATTAGAAAAAGCGAAGAATTTACTCCAAAACACAATGCGACACTGTTTGCTGTACAACAACAGAGGAAAACACTTACCAGACAGGGCCGTATTTAAAAATATTAAGTTTTCGAAGTAAAAATAAACTGTTGTTAAATTGTTGTCAATACTGATTAATATTTAGACTTCTTATTATTAAATACAGGGCCGCAATGGAAAAAATGAATGGAAAAAAAGGAATTTTCGGTATAATTGTCTCAAAACATATTAAAAATATTTCGTGTCATACATCATGGTATTTGCAATGAAAAGTGCTTTCACAATCTGCAAAAAAATCCAGGTCCGTATTTAAAAAAATAAAGTTGATGATGGTTTCTCAAAAACGAAACGTTATAGAACAAATCTAAAAAATCTTAAATCCCTTTAAAAAGTGCCATAAGAAAGTGTTTTCCTTTTTTTCTATCTGTGATAACTACTTCAGAAAAAAATAAAATCGAAAACGCAAAATTTTACTTTTTTCAAAATAACTCAAAAACAAAAAATATATTAGAAATCTGTTTGTGCCATTTTATTGACCTCAAAATTGCGCAACTTTTTCCTCATTTAACCGTTGCTCTATCTCTCACCGTTTGCAATATCCCCATGCTGTTCATTCTTATCCGGGACACACTGTATACCTAACTAGGGAAAATTGAATAAAATTAAATTTAGTTTATAGTTTATATTGTTTGGCACTGACTTTAGTAAATTCTTTTATAAAGTTCATAAAGCTCAAAAGAATAGAAAAGGTCCTACACTGTTCTGATATTAAAAGTGGAACACTTTAACAAAACACCTTACTTGACTCTCCTCTTTTTGTTTCTTATAAACTTCGGGGGTGGTGTTTCCGCTGAAGCTTGCGTTGCTGTCTAACTTTCTACCATCTGCTTACAGTTTGTCAGCTGCGTTACGGGCTCTTGATGATGGCTATCAGTATCTCAGGGATTTTTGGCCCAAGTTCCCCGATAGCACAGGCAGATTTTCCAGATATTCTCCGAACATACAATATATGTAAAAAAAAACAGTAACCGCATACACGTGTTTCATGCTATTTGGCAATCATCAGTACGGTGTAACATTAACCAAATCAAAAGATGGGCATGATTTGGGAAGCAACAAATGAAGTCCAGGCAGGAGCCAACAGCACATTTGCAGCTTCAGTCAGCACATCCCCTATTTTGGGGCTTGTACTAACATCGCCACGGAGGCTGCTAAAGCGACCTGCGTGGAAATCTTCATAACCTAAGATACAATGACAATCAGGATGTAAGATTAGCGAGTGTAAATGTAACAATTACAAGAAAAGGTGATAATGGGCAAACACTCAAAGTTAACAAAAAGAAAAAACCAGTAACCGCATACACGTGTTTCATGCTATTTGGCAATCATCGTGTGTGCGGTTACTGGTGTTTTCTTTTTGTTAACTTTGAGTGTTTGCCCATTATCACCTTTTCTTGTAATTGTTACATTTACACTCGCTAATCTTACATCCTGATTATATATATATATATATATATATATATATATATATATATATGGAAATCGTACAAACCTGAAGCAGAACTAGGTACTTGTATGCACAATCCTGAAGCGGCACTACCAACCTGAAGCGTATATATGCTTCAGGTTGGTCTTGCCATGTTATTTGCTGTCGGGTCGAAAGTTTTTTTCTTCATCTTTGGGTTTTAGGAAGGGGTATAAATCAATATTAGGTACAACCCACTTTCGTCCCATGATGCTAGATAGCGTTCAAGCTATTGTATGCTGTATAGTGCTTCAGGTCGGTCGTTTTAGTACAAGGATTGGCCCTTAGGTCGTGTGGCGCTGTTTGTAGTATTTTATGAATGCCTGTATATATTTGAACGTATTCCGCACTAAGTTGAAGCACGCGTAATTTTGGCAACTCTGTTGTTGTGTTGGGTCAATTTAAATTGCTGGTGCGTTTAGGTATAAGAATAAGAGGGTTTTATTATCGAACTGACGGAACATGGCTAATAATACGGAAACTAGACACGGTAGCGGTATGATGTATTTTATAAATCTGTGCTAAGATTTTCTAAGCTTTCCAAAAATCTAAAAATGTACAGAGCAGATCATTTAGATTAAGTGAGTTGGTATCACGTATTTTTTGTAAAAAACCTGCCACACAGTGGCACAGACCCATCATTTTAGAAAGCTGTTTCCGAAAAAAAAAACTGTCTTCGGTTTACTGAATTTATTCCAAGTTAGAGACTCGCACTGTGTAATATGTACATTGTACAGGGTGTAACTGAACTTATGCTCAAAAATGAAACCACGTATTCTTGGAGTCAAAATAAAGGCACTTCTTCATATACTTTTTTCTCCTATGGGCCATAGTTTTTCTTTAGTATCTCTAGGAGTATACTAGATATTTTCTTCAAACTTGGCGTGTCACATGAGCGGATGAGCTGTCAAACTTAAGGTTAATATGGAGCGCCTGAGACCCCCAGTTGCGGAGATACAGGGTATTATTAAAATTAATTAGGTACTTTAGAAAAATATGAATACCCTGTATAATTACATTTTTTAAATTTGTTTTGAGTGGTAAATCCAATGGTTAACAAAAAGTATCTCTTAGTATTTTTTCATATTCTCGGCCGTTTCTTAGTTATTTTCAAAGAACGGCAATGCTGCAATAAGCAAGTCATTTTAAGAATAAATCTAGCAAACTGTGGATGTCAATTAAATTTGGCAGTATTTGAATCATTTGGCTGTCAGCTTTCCACTTTAGTATCAATATTGTGAAAAATTATATTTTCTTTCGAAGAACTGAATGGCATGCACTTTTGCTATGGACTTGCCAATGGCAATAATAAACATGCGGAAACGCAGCATTGCCGTTCTTTGAAAATAATTAAGAAACGGCTGCGAATATGAAAAAATACTAAGAAATACTTTTTGTTAATCATTGGATTCACCACTCAAAACAAATTTTAAAAATTCGATTATTCAGGGTATTCATATTTTTCTGAACTAATTAATTTTAGTAATACCCTGTATCTCCGCAACTGGGGGCCTCAGAAGCTTCATGTCAACCTTAAGTTTGACAGCTCATCCGCTCATATGACACGCCGAGTTTGAAGAAAATATCTCGTACACTTCTAGAGATACTAAGAAATATGTGTATTTTTCTCTAAATTTCTACGCTCTGTATAAAAAAAACTATGGCCCGTAGGAGAAAAAAATATATAAAGTGTCCTTATTTTGACTCCAAGAATGCGTGATTTCATTTTTGACCATCAGTTCAGTTACACCTTGTATGTATATTCGGGACACATTTCATCTTAGTAGGTGCCGAAAGAGTAAACATTGAACATTAGGTACGTAATGGCTCATAATATTTTCGAAGAAGTATAAACAAAATAAAATAACCCTAATAATAGAAATTCCCTATTTCTAACAGAAGGTAAGGAATAGAAATAGAAATTTTCAAGCTAAAACGAAACTATTTTGCAAACCGTTTGAAAACAACAGCATAATAATTAATACCTAAACAAAATCAACTGTCTTTACGGTCGTTCAAAAAGGCGGGAATCCTCACTATGGACACCTAGATTACAGAAAGATCTAATAACACGTGCTCTAAAGCAACAGACCATGACTCATCGCCTCTCGAACCCGATGTTTTGGTTATACCAAAGTCTAGAGAATACTATTCTCTGGACGCTGGTTATACCTAGTCACACGTTCGACGTTGCTGCTGGAAATCACTGTCAGGCATGTAATTTTTGCCAAAAAACAAATCCGTTGGTTAACTCGTAGCTTTTTTCGATCGAAAACGTATGTGAATTAATCAAAATAGTAGATTTCGAATTTTCACATCAAATAGTCGTTAGTATTCGGAAATTTTAAAGTCAATAAAAACAGCAGTTTTGGAATTATTTCACAAATAATTTTCACGTAAATTGTTTTTTGTATAAAATAAAATTGTATAAAACTTATTGTACCGGGTGTCCCATAATCAAAGGCACATATTTTGAAAAGTGATGGAACTCATGAAAAAAAAAAAGAAAATTTCTAAGAACTTTTATGTGAGCATTCCCGATAAAATTTTACTTTTTTAGAAACGGGTGCCAATGTTAAATCTAAAAAAATTGACTTCTTCTAGGAGATTATTTTCTTCGACAAAATTAAGCATACGAGCTTTTGTTCTTATCTTAAAGGGTAGAATTGAGCTGCACATTTTTGAGAAAAAAAACGTGACCAACAGGCGTATTAGTGCACCTTTTTTATTCAAAATAAAGTGCCCCGAAAATGCGATTGGTTCAGAAAGGCAAAAAACGGCAAACTGGTGCCACCGGTGCCGTCTAGGCGGTAGACAAAATATTATTATGTATTCCCCAACATCTAAAATCTAATTGTGTCAAATTTGAACTCGTTATTTCAAATAGTATCTACAAAGTCAAGAACCAAAATTTGTTAAAAAAAATTCTTTGATGCCCAGCCATGTATTTTGAAAACGAGGAGGCTTATGGCATATGTTTTCTTTTTTTTTTTCATTTTCTATCACTTCTCTAAGTATTTGCCTTTAATTATAGGACACCTGGTATAGATAATTAAAATTAATGGCCAAAATGCTTTTTATGAGAACGCTATAATAATTATTATGCAGCTAATCATGACATGAACAGGGTTTCATAAAATGATTATTGAGTAATCGGCGAAATTTATTAAAATTGTTTGAAATCTAATAGCCTGATATTATTGTAATATGTTAAAGCAGTACATTATGTGAAAGATCACTCGAGTAGTGTGGCATAAATAGGTAGGTAGTTTGTAATTTGAAATGACAGTAATTTATAAATAAATGCGAGAAAATGAAACTGCAACAATGAATCAATAATTAACCAGTTCAGTGATTGAGTGAGTATGTGTTTGGTGTAATGGGACCATACTTTCGGAAATTCGGTTTTTAGTTTTATCTTCTTGCTTATCATACAAATTTCTTAGTTGATTTGTATTTTGCATAAGTTACTATTATGACCCCACAAAAGAGAAGTGTGAATTTGTACGTGCCTAATAAATAATTATACAGTTCTGTCATAAACCGAGACCCCTGGAAATTCCCAGTCTTATAGATACGTCGCTAAAGTTTACCTGGATTATTTTAAAATAGGGAATAGTCATTCTTGTTGTGCTCTTATTTTGCTCTCGGTGGAATGACCTATTAATGACTAGGGTTTTGTTTTTTTATTCCCGAATTTCAACCCACATCCGAACCATGGAAAATTAAAAAAAGGATAAATTTTTAAAAATGTTTGGTCAAGTTTTCAGTATAAAAATACCAAAAGCCAAAGAAGCTATCTCTTATATTACTTTTGTTCATGTAAAACCTATCCAAACATCTAAAAAAGCACTAATACTGCTTATTCATCTTAAAAGACAGGTAGTTTGTCCGTTTAAACCCCGACGTTCTGGGTGGTTAAGACTGGACAAGTAGTCGACAGTTAATGATCAGTTGTGAAATTATGAAAGCATTCATTCATTTCTGTTTATAATTAAATATAAAATTAGATCAATACAAAAAATTACTCCTATCTCCTATTATATTGAAGGCCCTCTTCTTTGAATTGCCAAGCAAGAAAATAAGAAACCATATGGTGCAACACTGAGGTAACAGTTACAAATCAGCGTTAACTCTGGCAACATTGCATGCTTCAAGGTAGTACCAAAGATATGCATGCTTCAGGATAGTGGGTTTCGTATGTAAAATATATACTACATTTTAATTTTCAAAATATCGCTGTATATCTGACATAATCGGTACTGCCATACCATATATACTCCTAAATACATCATTAGGATTCCTCTACATATGCTATAAGTAGGTGCTTCAGGATGGTGCGGATTATATGATGCTTCAGGTTTGATAGAAAGATGTATATATATATATATATATATACACATATATATACACATTAAGATCGATGCTAGTTAAAACGAAACCATTTAATGAGGTACAAAGTTCAAAAAATTGCATTTATAAAATTCCTTGTGAATGTGGAAAGTTCTATGTTGGCGAGACTTGTAGGCCATTTAACGTTCGTTTAGAAGAACATAAAAATTATATCAGGCAAAATCAAATTTCTAAGTCAAAAATATGTGAACATTTTTTAATAACAATCATAGGATATTGTGGGATAGGTCCAAACCAATTCTCAAAGAAGTAGAAAATAGACAAAAAATTAAAGAATCTGCATTTATTCTAGGAAATAGGGACAACCGTGTTGCTGAATGTTCAGTCGAATTCAGTAAAATATTATCGCCAGTTATTCAAAGAGAAGTTAGTATAGACAATTAGATAGAACACAGGGTGGAGGTTCGCAGTCAAAGCTCCCTGGAGGACTTTGCGATAGAAGTCGGTGAGACTATTAAGACTTTGTCCATATTGTGTTGAATCAGAACTGTTTGTTAGTTACAAAAGAACTATTTAGTTATAAACTGAGGAAATAGTCCATGTCTTGCAGTGGAGGTGTGAATAATAACGAAAAGACGAAGGGTAAAAAACTTACAGTCGCAGCTCCACAAACACAGCTTTTTAATTCAACTGTACATATGTTTCGACCCACCTAGGGGGTTATCATCAGCAGTAAAACATTATAACATCAAAAGCTGTAAAAAATTATACCAATTAGGAAAATAACATATTAGGTGGATTCAAATACTGTAAAATTTAACATTTAATAAAATGGGACTTACCTTTCTAGACATAGTCAACTTTGTAGTATGTGGATGTGGAAAATTGAATTTTTAATTTTAAGTAAATTGAATAAAAGGCTTGTCAAAATATTTTATCATATATAAAATGGAGGATCTGAAAATAGTAAAGGTAAAAAACCGGCCGAAGAACTAAAAACCAGAGAACATGCAACTTACCCCAGGAAAATGGATTCGAAAGTAATATGTTTGAAGAGAAATTGGGAAAGAACATTGGGCGTTTGTAAGGTGATTTTGGGGGGTTCCGTAGAACCAAAAATTCATCTTAAAAGATCAGAAAATATTCGTCAAGTCACCATTACCGTCGAAAAGCTAAAACATGTCTGACGATGTCAGTTGTGAATGTCAATCGTAGGATTTCATGCTGTCAAAACGGAAAATTAAGACTGAGCATGCGCGAGGCAGGACGAGAAAATAATTTAGCGGGAGCTATGAGATTCAAATTATATTAAAACACGAATGTGGTCAAACCGGCGCATTCACCAAAATTAACTAAAAAAGTAAAAATTATTATTCTGGAAGTAGAAATTTTAAAGGTCTATAAAAATTCAAATTTGAGAATTCTAACTGATCGTTTACAATGTGATTATGTGGATAATTTTTAGCTTTAAAAATCTCTAAGCTTTCGAGTAAATTCAAAGTAGCACCCTTCTTTTGAAAATGTAAGTAAGAGACATCGTCACACATGTCAAACTTATGTTTATTAATAACAATATGTTCAGCAAAGGTTCATTTAAAAGACAGAGGAGGAAACTGAGAACTCTTTAGAATTTCTTTGTTATGTTCATTAATTCTAGTGGAAAACTTTCTACCTGTCTGACCTATATAAATCGTGCGAACCACAATTTAAACGATAAACACCGGACTTGTCTGAAAAGGGGACAAAGTCCTTATTATTAACCAATTTAGAGCTTAAAGAATTTCTGGTTTTGAAGGAAACAGTGTAGTTATATTTTTTGAAAAATTCTCTTATATGCAATGAAACAGAACCTAAGTAAGGTATGGAAAAGAACTTGGTAGTTTTTTGTCTGTAAAGAGTAATTTCTTATTTAAAAATTTGTTCAAATGTTCGTTGTAAATTTTATTAATAACACATCTATGAAATTGATTGTTAGAGGCTATCTGGAAAATGACTTTCAATTCTGAGTGGGAATCTGAACGGTCCATAGGAACCGTAAAAAGTCGGTGGAAAAAACCTCCAGGGAAGCCACTCTTTGGGAATAAGGGTGAAAAGAATCAAAAGGTATAATATTATCAGTGGTTGTTGGTTTTCTGAAAATTTTGAACTTTAGACCATTGTCCGTCCTTGTGACTGTTAGATCAAGAAAATTAATAGAATTATCAACTTCTAACTCCTTGGTAAAATTTATAGAAGGGTGTATGTTATTAAAATGATCAAAAAGAGAAGTCAATTCAGATTGTGTGCCCGAGAAAAGAATCAGTATATCATCTACATATCTGAAATAAAAAATTACTTTAGAATACAGAGGATGTTTTTTTGGCTTCGTTTTCAATGTAACTCATAAACACAGATGCCAAAAGAGGGGATAAGTTAAAACCCATAGCCAAACCCGAGTTTTGGCAGAAAATTTCATTATTAAATTGGAAGAAATTCTGGCTTACAACCAAGTCAATTAAGGAACAAATATTCAATATGTGGTGAAAGCTCAGGTTCGAGTTCTCAAGTAACAAATTTCTAACTAACATGATGCATTCCTGAGGGGGAACGCTAGGAAACAAATTGACAACATCAGAGGACACCAAAAAGGTATTCAGTACCTTCCTTCCAGGTTCGAGTTCTCAAATAACAAATTTCTAACTAACATGATGCATTCCTGAGAGGGAACGCTAGGAAACAAATTGACAACATCAAAGGACCCCAAAAAGGAAGGTACTGAATACCCTTTTGGTGCCCTTCCTGAGGGGGAATGCTAGGAAACAAATTGACAACATGAAAGGACCCCAAAAAGGAAGGTACTGAATACCTTTCTGGTGTCCCTTGATGTTGTCAATTTGTTGTCAATATGTGGTGAAAGCTCAGGTTCGAGTTCTCAAGTAACAAATTTCTAACTAACATGATGCATTCCTGAGGGGGAACGCTAGGAAACAAATTGACAACATCAGAGGACACCAAAAAGGTATTCAGTACCTTCCTTCCAGGTTCGAGTTCTCAAATAACAAATTTCTAACTAACATGATGCATTCCTGAGAGGGAACGCTAGGAAACAAATTGACAACATCAAAGGACCCCAAAAAGGAAGGTACTGAATACCCTTTTGGTGCCCTTCCTGAGGGGGAATGCTAGGAAACAAATTGACAACATGAAAGGACCCCAAAAAGGAAGGTACTGAATACCTTTCTGGTGTCCCTTGATGTTGTCAATTTGTTTCCTAGCGTTCCCCCTCAGGAATGCATCATGTTTATTAGAAATTTGTTATTTGAGAACTCGAACCTGAGCTGTCACCACATATTGAATATTTGTTCCTTAATTGACTTGGTTGTAAGCCAGAATTTCTTCCAATTTAATAATGAAATTTTCTGCCAAAACTCGGGTTTGGCTATGGGTTCTAACTTATCCCCTCTTTTGGCATCTGTGTTTATGAGTTACATTGAAAACGAAGCCAAAAAACATCCTCTGTATTCTAAAGTCATTTTTTATTTCAGATATGTAGATGATATACTGATTCATTTCTCGGGCACACAATCTGAATTGACTTCTCTTTTTGATCATTTTAATTACACCCTTCTATAAATTTTCCCAAGGAGTTAGAAATTGATAATTCTATTAATTTTCTTGATCTAACAGTCACAAGGTCGTACAATGGTCTAAAGTTCAAAATTTTCAGAAAACCAACAACCACTGATAATATTATACCTTTTGATTCTTTTCACCATTATTCCCAAAGAGTGGCTTTTTACGGTTCCTATGGACCGTTCAGATTTCCACTCAGAATTGAAAGTCATTTTCAGATAGCCTCTAACAATCAATTTCATAGATGTGTTGTTAATAAATTACAACAAACATTTGAACAAATTTTTAAATAAGAAATTACTCTTTACAGACAAAAAAACTACCAAGTTCTTTTCCATACCTTACTTAGGTTCTGTTTCATTGCATATTAGAGAATTTTTCAAAAAATATAACTACACTGTTTCCTTCAAAACCAGACATTCTTTAAGCTCTAAATTGGTTAATAATAAGGACTTTGTCCCCCTTTCAGACAAGTCCGGTGTTTATCGTTTAAATTATGGTTCGCATGATTGTAATACGATTTATATAGGTCAGACAGGAAGAAAGTTTTCCACTAGAATTAATGAACATAACAAAGAAATTCTAAAGAGTTCTCAGTTTCCTCCCCCGTCTTTTAAATCAACCTTTGCTGAACATATTGTTATTAATAAACATAAGTTTGACATGTGTGAAGATGTCTCTTACTTACATTTTCAAAAGAAGGGTGCTACTTTGAATTTACTCGAAAGCTAAAAATTGTCCACATAATCACATTGTAAACGATCAGTTAGAATTCTCAAATTTGAATTTTTATAGATCTTTAAAATTTCTACTTCTAGAATAGTAATTTTTACTTTCTTAGTTAATTTTGGTGAATGCGCCGGTTTGACCACATTCGTTTTTAATATAATTTGAATCTCATAGCTCCCGCTAAATTATTTTCTCGTCCTGCCTCGTGCATGCTCAGTCTTAATTTTCCGTTTTGACAGCATGAAATCCTACGATTGACATTCACAACTGACATCGTCAGACATGTTTTTAGCTTTTCGACGGTAATGGTGACTTGACGAATATTTTCTGATCTTTTAAGATGAATTTTTGGTTCTACGGAACCCCAAAAAAAATCACCTTACAAACGCCAATGTTCTTTGCCAAATTCTCTTCAAACATATTGCTTTCGAATCCATTTTCCTGGGGTAAGTTGCATGTTCTCTGGTTTTTAGTTCTTCGGTCGGTTTTTTACCTCCATTTTATATATGATAAAATATTTTGACAAGCCTTTTATTCAATTTACTTAAAATTAAAAATTCAATTTTCCACATCCACATACTACAAAGTTGACTATGTCTAGAAAGGTAAGCCCCATTTTATTAAATGTTAAATTTCACAGTATTTGAATCCACTTAATATGTCACTTTCCTAATTGGTATAATTTTTTACAGCTTTTGATGTTATAATGTTTTACTGCTGAAGATGACCCCCTAGGTGGATCGACATAACATATGTACAGTTGAATTAAAAAGCTGTGTTTGTGGAGCTGCGTCTGTAAGTTTTTTACCCTTCGTCTTTTCGTTATTATTTAGTTATAGTTGGTAAGAAGCCGGACAGTCTTTCAATGTTCAAGGCCAGTTTTAGTTTCGTTATCATTATATTTGTTAATAAATGACCCATAAAAAGGATTGGTTCCTTTATTTGATAAAAAAAATAAAAGAAGAAAGCTGAGGCATTTCATTTGGCGCCCAACACGAGGCTGTGCAGAGGAGAAAGCACTGTCCGGTTTTCAGATTCTTTGATTGTTATTGTTGATAAGTATAATGCAGGAACCGCAGGAAAACGGTGATAGGGAATGTTCTCGCGATACATTTTCCGAGGATGATGTTTCTTTTCGGCTTCTAGCTATTTGTCCAGAGAACCCTAATAAAAAATTAGTCGATGTCGTGTGTAAACTTGCTGAAGATATGACCGAGATGCGACTATTTATGAATAAATTAGCAGAAGTGGTGACAAGTACAGCTACCACTGAAAAGAAAATTGAAAAAGAATAGATAGAGGAGTTAATCGAGAAAATAGGGATAGACGTAATATGGGGGTAGAATAGAAAATATTCCTTTATCAAGAGATAGAGACAGAAATGCACAGAGAATAGAAAGAATTGATGGTAACAGAGAGCAGAATAGGGTAGAAAGACAAGAAAATGCACGCGACAATAATAGCACTGAAAATGTAAATAGGGTTATCAGATTTATAAGGTGTGAAGAAGAGTTGCTTAGTGAACATGAAGAGGAGGATGAGGCAGAAAGTGTTGTTTTGGGGGTAGGAAAATTGTTCCATGTGTCTATATTAGGGTTGGAGATCGTGATGTTGAATTAATTACTGATTCAGGGGCGGAGTGTTCTGCAATGAGCCAACAGCTTTTTGATAATATTCGGAAAGAAATAGATTTGCCAATTTTACCTGTCAGTAATTTGCATGTTCAACTTGCAGATGGTGCAAAGACAATTCCAATAAAAGAACAGGTATTATTGCCAATAAATATCTCGAATAAAATATTTGATGCCCCATGTGTGGTGGTACCTAAATTAAATGAAGACATTTTACTCAAATGGGACTGGATTTTGCGAGATAGGGTTATAAGTGATGGTGAAACTCGAACTCTTAAATGTACGAAATATGGATTTGAGGTTCCATTTAAGGTTGTTAGAATAGAAAAAAATAATGAAATAAAGAAAGCTTCGGCAAGAGCCATTGTTAATTGTCTGGAAAGACATTATTTTAAAGAAGTTCAAGTGCCTAGAGCAATTTTCTGATGATGGAATTCAGTGGCATTCTCATCATTGGTTGTCCCTCAAGGGAATGCTACCGAAAGAGTGAATAGAGAGATCAAAGAACTATTTAGTTATAATTGGTAAGAAGCCGGACAGTCTTTCAATGTACAAGACCCATTTTATTTTCGTTATCATTATATTTGTTAATAAATGACCCCTAAAAACGATTGGTTCTTTATTTGACAAAAAAAATAAAAGAAGAAAGCTGAGGCATTTCACAATATTGGCAATTATTGCTTCTAAAACAGCTGCTCTTAATTCAACAATCATACTTTATTTTATACTGTTCCCCACAAAAATAAAACCAAAACAGACAGATCGGGGGGATCGGGGCTGCCAGGAAATAGGTATATTTCTCCCTATCCAACTATTTGGATAGAGCTGATCTAGGTAATTTCTTACGGGCAAATAATTATGTGGTGAAGCTCCATCACGATACTTTTTGTTTTATTTTGTTACATTTTGTTACCAGCTAAAAATAAAATATTTGAAAGTTTGAAGTATGTCTTATAAAATAGAACGTAATTATGAAAATATTCCATGGCTGACTATGTGAAAATTTAAAACAAAAATCAGAAAATTAGCCATAGCTATTTTATTTTTTATAATAACTATGCAGAGTATTATATTTTTGGAAAGCTCAAAAAATGGCCGATTTAATAAGGCCACAGCCAATTATGATTTATATTTAAAAAAACAAAAGTATATGTCATATCTCAAAAATCACAAACAACATAAAAAATTGGATAAGCTTGACTTATTAAGCCCAAAATTATCTACAATTTTTGTCTCTAGGGTTTTTCTGTATAATCAGAAATAACGGAGCAACAAAGATCTGATGAAATAGCAAAAATCACTCGTTTAAAGATATCTAGTGAGCCATGAACCTTTTTAAAAATCCAAAAAAGGCATTAGATTGAGCATTCAAAACTGCAATTTTTTTCCCATTCAACCTTTGTTCTAGCTCTGCTAATTTCCGAGATCCCCATAGTGGGCATCGAAAAAAACTCACCCTGTATTTATGGTCCATTCCAAAATTTTTCTAAAATTTGTCTACTAAATATTCCCTGTATATGATATGCGATTCTTCAGGGCAGTGTATCCTTAGTCAAGAACTGATTAGCCATGCTTTTGTGGTAATCACAGAAAAAAGCTCAGTTCCAGTTGTTTTTACTGTGCCTGTAAAAGAAATTAAGACTATACTTACTTACTTAGGTACCTAATAAACTTTGCAATTAAATTTTAAGTAAAATAGTTTCTTGTGTTTAAAGAGTAAAACCAAATATACGGTAGATACCCATACTTATTTTATTATTTTTTGCTTAACACTATAGGTTATAATATGGCAACAATCTATCCAGGTACAGGTATACTAATTCCAAATTTGGTTCGAACACCTTTGATGGTCTAAAAATAATAAAATAGATATATTTTTTTCAACATTAACACCCTCTGTAACTTGGAAACGAAACCATTAAGGAAAAAATTTTATACCAAAAATTTTAGAACAAATATAATATTGAGCACCCAGTGTTATCTATCTATGCTTACAAACTTTAAAAATTAGCCAATAAGCTTCTGTTAAAAGAAAGGCCTTATTTACTAAACACCCTCTAAAAATCGATAAGATCGTAGGGCAATGGTTTTAATAAAGCAGAAAGCGGTTTGTCCAACAAGATGGTGACGTCGATGGTGTTCGATACTATCAGAGACCTTATTGCCACAAACATACATTTATTTTTGATGCAAATGATAAGGATTTATACACGTACTAATAAATATTGTTCAATCGTTAAGTGAAAGATTAGAGAAAAGCAAATAAAAATTTATCGATCTCATCACGTGTTTGTTAGTCACCGCTACATTTTTTGGCAAACGGTTTATCAACAGTTGTTTCTTTCTAAATCTTTCACTCGACGGTTCAATGTTCAATGTAGATATATATAGTGTACTCACCTGGTGTAATAAAATAGCTGTGCACAACACTATTGAACAATAGAATTTAGAATTATTAAATACATTATTACGCCACAACGTCTGCCGTGGCTATTGACATGGCGGTGGCGGTGGAACGGGCGAACGCGGCAGCTCTAGCAGCTCAAGCTCCCGGAGGGGGACTGCACCATTGCCAGAATGTCAAAATAAAATTTAGTAAAACTTGTTTCCCGCCTTCAAAGACTGAAAACTGTATGTAAATCTTTTATAATGTAGGTATGTTTGTAGATTGTATAGATGATGTCCTCATATCTTTAATCGCAGTGTTACAAGTAATTGAATTTCAAAAAAAATTATCACCAATAATAGGTACCTAACCGTTTTTTTTTTCAAAAAATCAAGTTGGCGATTTTGTTGTATTTTTTTAGATAAGTGAAACGAAAAAAAATCTGCACCTCACAACTTGAGTGTAACTTCCGGATTAGCAGGTGACTTTTTTGTTCCTATAGGTACTCTGCTATGTAGATATAGGTTACACACGCTGACTGAGCAAAAATATGGTTCAGCACCCAGGTATTATCAGAGCCGTAAAAAATACCCTAAAAACAAGGTACTGAAAAATATTAATGCATTCCCCAAACATTTCCCAAACCATTCGCAGGGTAAATTAATAATACACGAACGACAGGCAGAACAGGACTGATCTTTGCATGGTGGTTTATAAAGGCGAGACAGGCATACGGCTAAAAATAGTCGGCTAGTAGTCGGCTACAAAAACCTACTCGAAGTGTTTACCAATAATTATGTACATAGTTAAAAACAGCAGGTTCTTGTACAATACGATCTGGAATTTCTATCAATTCATATTATGAGTTTAATCATAATAGGAATTAGGAATATTTTTATAAGTTTGAAACGCACTTGCACATTACAATTACAGGAGGGTTGATGTAAAATATTTCAAGCCTTTTTTGAGTTCGAGTAGATAATGTATCTATTTATAGAAAAAAGTCCACAAATGTTTCACGTGTTTTAAGAAGTCTTGGAACAATCTATAATGTCAGACATGCAATTTTGGGGGAAGTTAGGAATAAAAACCAACAAATAATTAATTGAAGCATTATTTATTTACAAATAAACTAAGTTCATGATAACACGTTTTTAGACAAGAAAGCCTGTTATATTATTATGTCTATTACCTATATCTAATACCATGCCCTATATGTTATGTTATACTATACAAAAAGGCTCTTCTGCAATGCATTAGAGGCCCAATAGTCAATGTAAATGTTTCTTAAATCCATAAGGAATCGAATCAAAATTATAATCGAATTTTCGTTTCTGTGCTCTAGGTCTGTAGATCTTTGTTTCTTTCTTTGTGACAACTTGATGATTATTGACTCGCCTTATATTCATGGAAATTATGTTTAAGGGTTCTATGGGTGCCTTTGTTAAAATTAATAAGCTTCAGAACATCGTAGTTCAGTCTCATACCTTTCACTTTACAAACTGTATAATATGTATGATATTTAGGGCTAAAAAACAACGTAACTGTAATTTTTAGGCCCCCCTGAAGCAAATTCTACAATATAACTTCCTGGTCCATGCTCTTGGAGTTCATCTGTCATATCTCCGAGGTAACTGCCTACGGGTACGTCATACTGTCCCTCTTTGGACACATATACAATTGAATCGGTGTCATAATAGATAACTCTGTCGTCAAGCTGCTCCAAATAACTAAGTAGTTTAAGACGTGCTTGGCAGGTCGTATAAGCGGATAGAACCACGTTTACGGTTGGTTGTAACTTTCTTCTTTGTACTTCCAATTCAGCACCAGTGTATCTTGGTTAATCGACAGGATAGTGTTAACATTGATGGAGGGATTTGACATTAATTCCTCAAATTCGTAAATTTCACGAACAATGGTTGTTTTTGGTTGGTTATCTCTCTGTCCGAATTTACCCCAGAAGCTGTTCAACATTAATTTGGCTAAGGATCTTAGTCCAGGGTTTTTCATAATTTTATTAAATTCTAGTTGAATCCCTTCGCTCTCTAGGAATCTTTCTATATACACATTTTTTTCTTCCTCTGTTACACAATCCAGGGAAAAACCTGATGCCTCTTGTTTTATTTTTATACTGCCATAATTCGTAGACTTATAACAATTCGTACCACATGTCGAGTGCCTCTTTAATTTAATCATGTACCCATGTACCTATCAGCGCTCTTTCTTCCACAGAATGCTTGCATACTTCCTGATTCATCTCAAGCCCACACATCCTACACAGTACAAACATTAATTTATTGTTGATTTTAATTGGCAACACCGGATGATAGAGTTGCTGTGGAGGCAGGATTTTGCATTTAATTAAGCCATTCATACTTTTTAAATCGACCTGTCTGCATTCTTCACTAACGTAAACTTTAGGATGGCCAACAGGATATACCCCATATTTACACACCCAAGGATATAGGGAACACATGTCGATATAGTTAATTTTTTTGCCTGGCTTAACCTGATAGTAAGTTTTTCAGTTTCCAGTGCGGCAACCACAGAAGGCGTCCCGTGGATCGAGAGCTGTTGCAGTAGTCAAGGGGTGGTTTTTCAGTTCTGTTTTCAGGTCCTTCTTTTCTTGTATTTTTTTTTCTTATTTCTTTTTTCATCTTCTAACATATATGTTGGTGGGTTAGTGGGGTTTATTTTTATAATTTTAAATATCTCATTTGACCAATTGGGAGTGTAACCTTTTGCAAAAACCTCTCTATTTTTGCTGATACGAACCTGGTTACCGCTAGTAAATGTAACGTTTTTAAGATTAAATACTTTTGGAAAGGTGTACGTTGTTTTTAATATGCTTTTTTCATTGGTTTCATTTATGTCTATTGGTTTCAATCTTATGGTTTTATGTTTAGTATTATTGTATTTATCAACAATATCTTGTAATAAAGATAACCACTTATAGTTACCTTGCAAGCTAAATTGTTTCCACATGGCGTTTTTTAAAGTACGGTTAACTCTCTCTACAACACTTGCTTTCAAGTTTAAAAAAGAACTGTAGTTGTTAATATTGTAATCTTGCATCAATTTGTAAAAATCTTTGTTATAAAACTCTTTTCCCAAGTCTGTCTGGAGATTGTTGGGAGGTATCTTTACTTTAAGAAGTGTGTTTTTCATAGCACTAGTAACATCTTTTGCGTTTTTTGTCTTAACGGGCAGTGCCCAGACGAATTTAGAAAACACATTAATTACAACCAAGATATAGCGGTACCCTTTATTAAATCGGGCATAAGGGAGCATTTCAACTAAATCAGCTTGCCAAAGATCGTCGAGACTTTTAACAATTACTCTCCGTCTTCGATAATTTTTCCTCTTATGAAGTTCATCAACGACTTGTCTTTTTGCATCTGTAATTATTTTACACATAATTTAATTTCCTTGTTCTACAGGACACTTCACCAATAATTCACCGTAAAAGTCATTTAAAGTTCCAGTCTTGGCTTTCTTAAACGCAATTTTATCATTTTTCATTAAACGGATACCAATGGGAGTTGGGACTTCAACATCATTTATTAACAAAACAACAGAAGAAGGGAACTCGGCACGCACAATTTCACATTCAGTTAGGGGACATGAATAAGTCTCTCTTTGATCCTGCAGCAAATGATATTTTCCATGAGTTTTATTTAGTTTTCCAATAAATGGGAATACTAAATTATAATAAAGCTTTACGTTCTTGATTTCTACTATATTGTATAGTTTATTGTCTTGAGCTGATAAAGACTGATTAGTCTTTTTAAATATATGTGCTCCAAATTTATCAATAGTCATGTCTTAAATGCCATGAACTCACTAACGTATTCCTTGACAATTATGTATATTTATATACTACTGAATAATTTTTGCTTCCCGCAGTTCCTCGATGATAAACATAATTTCGTTGTGGTGACCAGTATGACCTGCGATTTGAGATGCCAGAAGTAATTTTAGTCTTTCAACAATTTCATTGGGATCATTATAATATACGTAATCTAACTTTTTGTTAGACAGATGCCTCCTCCTTTCTTTGATCGTGTAACCGATCTTGTAGTTGGTCGCGGCAGCTGTGAACTAACCGACATTGATCTTTCTCTGAGCACAGATGGTTCTACTAATGTTCGTAATACTTCATTTTTTAAAATATTCTTTTTAACGAGCCATGGTCGCACAATTGTTATATATTTGGAATTCAAAGAGCCCTTTACTTGTTCGGCAGGATCATTGTTTCGTCTATATGTCGAAGTTTTATCCAAAATATCCATGTAATTGTCCAAATCTGCATTTGTATACCCCAGAGGGTTTTGCTTAAACAATAACTCGTACAGTCCAGGTGTACCTTCATACAATCGTTTCATATCAGGTTGAAGTGTATTTTTCCTAAATATTTGAATATCTTTTCCAATAAAATCAACTAAAGCGTTTCCTATCGAAAATTTGCCTGTAGGTATATCATGTTTTATACCATATACGTAATCACAATCTGTAGAGGTTCCTCGTGTCTGTCCGTCAATGTAGGTTCGTGGAAGAGGATTAAATTCTTCAAGCCATAATTGGTAACCAGGTTGCCTCGATAAATCCTCTAAATATTGTCGGCTTTGTTCAACAGCATCATTAATAGTATTATCAGTCACGGTATCTTGACCAGTTGATTCAAAGGGGTCTCCTTGTTCAGGGACAAAACTATCTTCTAAAAACGTGAGTCCACCAAAAGGCAATAATGGTGGTAAAGGCTTGTGGGCATATATCGATGAACGCGGCGAGGAAGCGGCAATTTTACCATAACTATATTTAATATCTTTGGGAATTTTTTCTTGGCTAGAACTTTCAATTTTGACGTCTGGTTTTATATTCGACAGAAGTTTTTCCAACGGTTGGGTTATTGGTTTATATTCTTCTTCTAGACGCCTTAGCGTTTTAGATTTATCCAATCTTAAGGATCGATATTTTTGTTTAACAATTTTTCTAGCTTTTATTAATTCCTTCGTCAATTGTTCATTCATCTTCAAAGAATGTAAATATACTAAACTAAAATGTAGTTTCTAAATTATATATATATTTATAGTAAAATAAACTGATCAAAATGTTTCCTATATCTACCGTTATTTAAAGAACTATCTTTATCTATAACTAGAAACCCAAATTTCTCTAACCAACAAAAGGAACATATATCTTTAAACTGTTGAAAGGTCATATCCACGTTCACTTGATCATCATATATGTGTTTTAAATTTGTGCTGTCTTGTTGAAATATAATTAATAAATTTGAATTATCCCGTATTAATTGTTTTGGAATCGAGGAATAAGTTTGACATATATAAAAACAATCGGTCGATTTATGGCGTCCAAAACAAAAATATTCTCTGATAACACTCTGATTGCAACACACCATATCGTCAAATATAATAACAGAGTTTGGTCTTATATCACAGGGTGGTATTACATCCCCCTCATTTTCGCATTCGAAGTATCCAATTTCCTTAATAGGTTCAAAAAGCTGACGTAGGTATTGATATTTAAGTTGATTTAAGGATTTGGAGCATACATAGACGTTTTCAAACCTCAATCCATGAGATTCGGTCAAAACGCTAAAAACAACATTAGTTTTTCCACATCCCGAAGGTCCTACAACCAAAGCCCTTTTACAGTCACGAGGAAATAAATCAGCATGTTTACGAAAAATATCTGTTTCCATATCATGATTTTTTATAGGCAGAGAGAAATTTTGTTTAACGATCTTCATCGTATCCTATTCTATACTAACCAAGAGTAATTGACACGTTAATATTTAAAGCAGTGAAAGCAGTATATATAACAGTGCTTGTATATAAAAAGAAATTTAGTTGTCCAAAGTCATCCATGAAGAAAGGTTCAGGACTATTTAATAAATTTATTAATAAGTTACCGGTTGAATTACATATACCATCCTATAATTTTTGTGGGCCAGGAACAAAACTACGTGAGCGATTAGCTAGAGGAGATCAGGGTATTAATCCCTTGGATAATTCGTGGAAGAAACACGATATTGCATATTCCAGGTTTAGTGATTTAGAAAATCGGCATATAGCTGATAAAATATTAGAACAAGAGGCGAGAAAGCGGGTTCGAGCTCCTAATTCAAAAATTGGCGAAAGAATAGCAGCTTTAGGGGTAACGACTGCAATGAAATCAAAGCGAACTTTAGGAATGGGTTTAAAAAAACGTAGTAAAAAGAAAAGCAGGAGCGGAAAAGCCACTGGCATGGGTATATCGTTTAACAATGCTATTAAAACTGCTAGAAATGCAATTATTGGTTCTAGACACACAAATTTGCAAAAAGCAGTTCAATCTGCAATTTCTGTTATAAAACGCAAAAAAGTACAACAACCCAGGAATCGAATAACTAAAGTGCCAAAGGTGGGGGCTTATTACCCCTAATCCCTTTGTTTGCGGGTCTATCAGCTCTAGCAGCTTTGAGCGGAGGAGCATCTGGAATAGCTAAAGCGGTTAATGATGCTACAGCTGCCAGAGATAAATTGAAAGAGCAAAAAATAAATAATAAAGTAATGGAGCAGGTATCTTTTGGAAAGGGTCTATATTTGAAACCCTACAAAAAAGGATGCGGTTTATACCTCAAACCTTATAAAAAAAACTGTTAAAACGACTACCACACCGAGCGCTTACAAACTTAGACTTGAAAAAGTATGTGAAGGTTCTTAATATTCCATATTTTAGAGGTGTGTTTATGGGAGACAAATTACCAGAAAAAATAAGAAAATACGAGACCGGAATTATAAATTTAGATAATTCTCAAGGAGAAGGAACCCACTGGACTGGATATGTAAAAAAGGGCTAAATATAACATACTGATAGCTATGGTAATTTGAGACTACCTCTTGAAGTCATAAATTATTTTTTTAGTGATGGTAGTCCAAACAAAGTATTATATAATTACAATCAGTTTCAAAAATACGATTCTGTGAATTGCGGACACTTGGTTTTGAAATTTCTGTATAAGGGTTTCTGAAATATAACAGTAATTTCATTTTTTCTTTAACTACAAGGGGGTCAACATGTCTTTTACATTGGTTTTATCAGGAACCTCAAACGTGTTATCAGCCGACTTTAACCCTCCAATTTATCTAGATGACGACGAATATGTAATCGGTTTAACAAACTTTGAAACATTTAACGCTATACCTAATATCGATGAGAGAAACAATAAATTTACGTGTGGGAATGTAACAATAACTATACCGTCAGGCGCATACGAATTAGACAACATAAATAAATTTGTACGCGGGGAATTAGAGACTGTGGATTCTGTCTTGAAAATTTCATCTAATAACAACACGTTGCATAGCATTATTGAAAATGGGAAACAAATTAAATTTTATGACGGATCAATCGGAAAAAGTTTAAGTTTTAAAAATTGAATTTTAGAGCCAGGCACACATGTGTCTGATTATCCGGCAGAAATAATTAAAGTTAATGCGATATGTATTGACTGTAGCATTGCCGCGGGTTCATATTATAATGGTAGACCTGTTCATATCGTTCACCAGTTTTTTCCAAGTGTAGGACCTGGTTTTAAAATTATAGTCACCTCAGAACATTATTTACTTTCAGGTCCATGTAAAAATTATAAATAGGGTTACCGTTCAAGTATTAGATCAAGACGGAGATTTAGTTAATTTCAGTGGAGAAACAGTCACAGTAAGACTGCACGTGAAAAAAATTTCGAATAATGGTTCTTAGATATAATAGACTTCACACTAGTAAGAGGGTTTATAAGAAAAAGTATAAATTAAAACGACTCAGTGCAAAAGTTGCTGCCAAACGACTAACAAGCAAAAATCGAATCTTTTTGAAATCTCTCGGTTTTGTTGTGCTTAAATAATGGAATATTTGGATGTTAACAAAAGCCCACTGATTGATAATTCTATCTGGAGAAAAGATTTTCATACCTATGACTCCCAATCATCAAAAAAGTTTGAGTACAACGATGAAATTATCATATCTATTCAAGAAATCGGAAAGTATACTTTGCCATGTGAAAGCTTTTTGTATATTGAAGGTAGCTTAAAAGATCAGAATGATAAGGTTTCTACAACACTACAGTTTGTAAATAACGCACTTGCTTTTCTATTCAAAGAAATCCGATACCAATTGAATGGGGTCACCATAGATTCCGTCAGAGATGTTGGTATAACGTCCACATTAAAAGGATACATATCATACACCCAAAATGAAAGTAAAAAGCTTTTAAACGCCGGTTGGTTTTCGAAATCAGAAAAAATTGTTGATTCAAGTGGTAACTTTAATGTTTGTATTCCTCTAAATATATTAATGGGTTTTTTCGAAGACTTTAAAACAATACTTTTAAATGCTAGGCAAGAATTAATATTGGTTAGGACAAATGACGATAAAAATGCAGTTTATAGCACTGATGCAAACGAAATCTCGCGAATAAATATTTCAAAATTGGAGTGGGTTGTACCTCATGTTATAGTGGATATAGAAAAAGAACTATATTTCACAAAATTAATAAACAAAGGACAGGAACTTTTAATTTCGTTCAGATCTTGGGAGCTGGTAGAATATCCAGAACTTTTAAAAACAACCAGACATAATTGGCCGGTTAAAACATCTACCAAAGTAGAAACACCACGTCACGTAATTGTAGCTTTTCAAACAAATAAAAGAGGAAACGTCTCTGCTAATATGAGTGAATTTGATCACTGTAATCTCAGAAATATCAGAGTGTTTTTGAACTCTGATAAATATCCTTACTCTGATTTGTATTTAGATTTTGATAATAACAGATTTGCATATCTTTATGAAATGTTTTCGTCTTTCCGAAAATCATATTATGAAACCTCCCTTGAACCTATCTTCACACCAAAGGAATTTAAGGATATGGCTCCAATTACATACATTAATTGCATGTATCAAAAGGAAGCTGTTGAAACGGGGCCGATTGTATTGAGAGTAGAGTTTGAAACAAGCAAAGATGTTCCCGCTAAAACCTCCGCTTACTGTTTAATTCTTCACGATAAAATGTTTGCTTACAACCCATTGACAAAAACTGTTCGGCAAATTTAAAGGGCGCATGCGCAAGAATTGTCTGAAAAGCGAACCGGTGTGCTATTTCTTCTCATTAAGCAATGTCTGATCATCTGACACAACGTATTGATCAGCTTCTGAGAGAACTGAAACAACTTAAAACTGCAATCGAAAATTATAAAAAGAAAGTTGAAGTGTTTAGAAAGTTTAGCAATTTAAAAATATGAGTGTAGTAATTGACGTTCAAGGCTTTAAAACCGAAAACAATAAGTTTATTGTGAAAGAGTTTGCTGAGTACGATGGAAGCAAAACATGTCACTGCGTGTTTAAAAACCCTTCCGTATGAATTTATTGCCACCAAAACTTTATACGCAAGCAGTTTGGCTTACGGAAAACTATCACTGCGTTGATTGGGAAGATGGTTTCGTCCCAGTGCACAAGTTTCCAGGGATTCTGCAACACATTGTTACAAAATATGATAGAGTGTTTGTTAAAGGAAAGGAAAAGAGCGATTATATAAGAAAATATTCCACCAACACAGTTATTGAACTCGAAGAGCAACCACCTTTGAGACGTCAAGAGTCAAAATGTTTTTTTCATAAAAAGAATCCGTGTGTATGTGCATTATCAAATGTGTTTTACTTGTATGAGACATTTTGCATGAATGATTAAAAAATATATTTTTTAATTGTGTATTTTCTTTCAACCCGATTTTAAATAAAACAATGATTAGTTTGAAACTATTTATTTTTATACCATAAAGCGAGATTCATATATTTTACTTCTATTATTTGGACATAATACATTTTTCAAAATTAATTCACATTGCTGGATTCTTTCGTAAAACCGTATACGATCAAGTACAATAGTCTGATAACTACTCTCCCTAGCTTTTCTGTAAGCAAAATTCCATGTAACCATTACATGAACCTCGTTTTTTTCTTCGTTAAACGTTACCTTTTTCATGTCTTATTTTTTCTTCTATCAGGTTAGGATACAACAACATCATCTCCATCATAGTTGAATCATTTTCACTGCACTGATCACTTCTAGACAATAAAACTTTATATATAGTATCCAAAGGGTTACTATTACTTCTGTTGAGCGAAGTTTTAAACGAATTAAAATATTTCTCAAACGGTTGTTTCTTTAGCATATTAATCCTGTTGGAAATAAGAGGTTTCAGCTGGAAAAGGTTGGTGACTGTTTCACAACCCAAATACACAAAGTATCCATTCTTGAATAGTTTTGTTAATCGGACAGTTTCCCCCATTTTCTCAAAAAATATTTTCACACGTTCTATATCAATTGTAGCTGTGTTCTTGCAAATAAAAGTAGTTTAAAACACACCCTTGGCAATCCAAAAACATTTTCCATTCCTTCTCTGAGAGCACTATAAATCCTTTGTTTCCACCAATTTTCACGCAAGGATCAAAGTTACTGTCTAAGCCAACACCAACATATTTGCTTGATGAGCTATTTAAATACCACACGTGTGTATTTATAACGCATTTTTCACTGACACAATTATTCTTTTCACTGATACTGTTAATTTCAGGAAATTGAGTAAATTCGTTTAGAAAGGAGAAATCAGACATTTTTGTACACTGCGTTTGTATGCCTTCCAAACTATGCGTGTTAAAAATATAGTATTTAATATTGCTAATATACTTATTGTTACATAACAAAATGTGTAATTGCATATTTTTTGGTTCGTAGGTATTGCGATCCAATCTGAATATAGTGTTGTATTATTAAAGAATTCGTACTTAATTTTGAAATCACTGTTTGAAGTTAGTCTCAATTTATCCTTTATATGTGAAAACCATAATGTGAATTCATCATTGTCATAGGTATATAACACTCTGGTGCATTTTCAGTTTTATTAAGACTTAGACACACATATGCCTCTTTTACCTTTGGTATATAGTTTACATATAGAATATTACCAACCAGAGCGGTTAAAACTATAAGGGAGCTCATGATTGCACTGTAAAATCTAATGCGAAACTGATTGTGTTATGAATCAATTTTTGTCTTTTATGTGGAAACAAAAGTGTGACTGCAAAAATAAATCCCCTCCTTTTCCCCTCCTTAATATAAGACTAACTGAACAGATCTTTAACAGTACCCCACAAATAAACTAATAATAATGTGGCTGGCTCACGCAACGTATCCAGAAGTGCATGATTTAAAAAGTGGTGCAACATTGATCAAGTTTGTGAAGTTTTAGACATCAATACACTATTGTTTATATTTTATGATAATGAAGATAATGAAAACTGTGATAGTGAATGTGACTATCAGTAACAAAAAAATGTTAATTTTAATGTTTGCTTTATTATTGAAAATTAAATGAATTTGAGTAATTTGTATTTGTTAATATGCATTTGGCAATATTTGGGAAATAAAACACACAAGCATATTCATTACTTGTTTATTATTAGTAAAATGACATTTTGCAATAAATATGTGAAATACAATAAATGCAAGAGATTAAAGAATAATAATTACCAGTTATAAAATGTTTTTACTAACACTAAAAATAGAATCACAGAATATACAATATTTAAAACAGTCCATTTTCTATTGCTACACTTTGTCGAACCAATTTTCTTATATCGACTAGACATATCGAAAGTTTGTGGTAATGGACAACTCCTGCTGTATTTTAAATGTTCAGATTGTGGGCAATCGTCTGCTGCCCAATTATAAATATTTATATGGCAAAAGACACAACAACGTTCATCTTTATCACCAGAATTACAGGAATAAATTCTGGAGGTTTAAAATGGAAATTACAAATGAAGTGGCAGGGACCGCGGTAATCTCCACTCCAGTGGCAACGGTCTCTGCACTTTTTTAAGTTCTGAGTATCTCCAAATTGCTTTTTCGCAAATATAACATTCTGTGGCATTATCATACTGGCTTTGTTGGGATAAAGTTAAAGGTTTCATAGGAGTGTTTCGATTAGAAAATTTTAAATATAAATCTTTAACATCTTCTTCTATCCACTCAATAAACCTACGAGCACAGTTCTCGCCTCTATAGATTTTGAATTTGGATAAAGTATCATCAAATGAACATTTCACGTAATATGCAAAAGAGTGTGGAATATGCTCGGAAGTTTTAATTGTGTAGCTAGAATTAGGTTCTAAGGAATCTTTATCATTTGCAATAGGTTTTAAGATACTTTCAAAATCTGCATAAACTACTATGGGAACTTTAAATTGTTTTTGAATATTTTCGAATTTGGATATGTTTGCGGGACAATAATTTCCAAATTTATCTAATATCATATTATTTGAAGGGAAGTCCATCCTTACAAAATTACAGTCATTTTCGGAATGTCTTTGCAATTTGTCGAAAGTTCAAAAATTTTGTAAACAGCCGTCGCAAAGGTGTTTTTTATTCGCATGTTTGGATATTTGTGAGAATACTAATTTACCAAGATCTTTTATACAACAATAGTGATAATTTCCGAGACCATCCTCCACTAGTAATAAATTGACATGCAAATTTTTCTTTTGCTTTGAATAATATAGGGGTCCAAATCTCCAAAATCCGTTTGTTTAATTTATAAAAAGTTTCTATACCGTACACATTTACAGATACATTATTTTGCCCCTCAAATTTTTGAATATCTCTTAAGTTGATAGGAAATTTTATGTCCGTAAAATTAAAAATATTTCTAAAGTTTGGATAAGAACCTGGTTTGTCGGGTTTTCCTGAGGTTTGACACACTGCCGATACCATCGCATATCCAAAACAATATTGGTCGTTATTTTGTACGTTGATGACTGATTTCGTGTTTTGAATTTCTCTGGGTAGAGGAATGTATGAAGATCCACGCAAAGGAGAGTATTTGTTTATGTTTATCTCCAGATGTAGGATTTCTATTAGAATCCAACCTGAAATAATAATTAAAAATAATGAAAAATAATGAAAAATAATTAAAAATAATTAAAAATAATTAAAAATAATTAAAAATAATTAAAAATAATTCTGTCGTCGCTGGAAAATAATTTAAAACCCTTGTTGGGTAATAAGTCTGATAACAGAACTCTTAATTTCATCCTCAAATTCTTTTAAATCTATAGTATACTGTCGAGGGGTGATTTTGTAGCTTGCGATTCTACATTTGAACCCACTCCGTAAAATTTATATTCTATCTCCTAGCGGATGAAAACTTTTTGCCTTGTGAGAATTTGTTCGCAAATGTTTTGCCCACAGGTTTGTTGGAATATTTATTTTACAGAATGTGCAGTATGATTCTAAAAGAAATATTTTCTTAGTGAAATGATACTACAATGTAAGGTATTGTGGCTATAAACAATAACGATAAGCGATGTTTTTTAAGAGCTTTAGTGGTAGCCATGGCATACGCCCTCAATAGTCCCTTCACTCAGGAAATAAGAAGAAATCTCGGGAAGATGCAGGACATTGAAACAGACAAATTAGATAAGGACGCTGGGGTGCAGACATTTAGTGATGTCACTATGGAAGAAGTGAGAAAGTTCCAAACATATCTAAAAGACTTTAAAATTACTGTTTACGCTTACGGGTCTAAAGGTCGATCAGTGTTATTTGAGGGTCCCGATGCCCCATTAAAAATTAATTTGTTGCATCATAACAATCACTTTAACGTTATCACTAACTTGAAAGCTGCATTCTGTTGTAATTATTACTGTGAAAATTGTCACATACCATATAACACTAAAAACGAACACAGATGTACGTCGAGTTGTCCTTGTTGCCAGCAAAGTCCCCCATGTGAATAGATTACACGGGAGATAACTTGTGATGAATGTTATCGCCAATTCAGAGGTCTGGGGTGTTATAATAACCATAAAGCCTTCAACTCTCATGGTCGCAAAACAATGTTCAAGTGTCATATCTGCTTGAAGACAATACCTACAGGACGAGAACATGTCTGTGGGTAGATTTATTGTAAAATATGTGCTAAATTTCAATTTTCCGATCATTATTGTTTCATGAAACCAGACGGACGTAGTCCGACCTCGGAGGCCATACTTTTTATATTGTATGACCGGAAATCCAGGCAGGACGAATTAGGGCACAATGGAGAGAAGATCCATGTGCCAAACCTATGTGTTTTTCAACAGAGATGTACCGAATGCATCGATATGGACAATACAGTCGCAATATGTATTAAGTGCTGTGCACGGAGAAAAGTTTTAAAAAGAAATTCTGTGGAAAATTTTCTAAGTTTTGTATTGGGCGTTATAAAAAAATTGTTGTAATTGCACATAATGGGAAAGCATATGATCATCAGTTTATATTAAAACATGTACTTGAAAACACAGATCTCAAGGTAGAAGTTATAATAAGGGATACAAATATAGTCATGATGAACATTGATAATATTAGATTTATAGATAGTATCAATTACTTCTCCATGGCATTGGCAGCGTTACCAAAAGCCTTTGATTTAGGACCAGAAGTCAAGAAAGGCCATTTTCCCCATTGGTTTAATACACGTATCAATGCAGATTAAAATGGCCCTCTACCTGAGATTCAGTACTTTGATCCAGACCATATAAACGAAGAAGCGCGCCTTCAGCTATTGGAATGGCACAACGAACACAAGGACGCCAATTTTAATATGCGAAGAGATCTGGTTGAATATTAAAATGTTTCTAGATAAGTGTAACGTCTGTCTGTAATTTGGTATATCGCCGCAATTTTCTTAAATCGCAGACAATAGGTATACTACCTAGGAATGGCTATAGGAATGTAGACAGGCAGTCCAAGATAGCCACCTTATGGTTGATCAATGAAGAACTGCAAAGAGGTATAAATATTACGCATTCCGCTAAACAGAGAGAGGTACTAATCGATGGAGTGAGAGTAGATGGTTAGAAACGCATCAAATCTTTGAGTTTCATGGATGCTATTATCACGGGCATTCGTGTATAACCGGTAGAAGAGATGATCCTTTACACGAGGACCCTTCGGATACTCTAAATAACCGTCTGCAAAGAACCAACATCAAGACAGAAAGGCTAAAACAGAGAGACTTTGAGGGTATAGAGGTATGGGAATGCATGTTTAGAGATTTTTTACAAGAAAAGAAGGACCTGAAAACAGAACTGAAAAACCACCCCTTGACTACTGCAACAGCTCTAGATCCACGGGACGCCTTCTGTGGTTGCCGCACTAGAAACTGCAAAACTCACTATCAGGTTAAGCCAGGCGAAAAAATTAACAATATCGACATGTGTTCCCTATATCCTTGGGTGTGTAAATATGGGGTATATCCTGTTGGCCATGCTAAAGTTTACGTCGGTGAAGACTGCAGTCAGGTCGATTTAAAAAGTATGAGTGGCTTAATTAAATGCAAAATCCTGCCTCCACAGAAACTCTATCATCCGGTGTTGCCAATTAAAATGAACAATAAATTAATGTTTGTACTGTGTAGGATGTGTAGGCTTTAGATAAATCAGGAAGAGTGCAAGCATTCTGTGGAAGAGAGAGCGCTGATAGGTACATGGGTACATGATGAAATTAAAAAGGCACTCGACATGGGGTAGGAATTGTTAGAAGTCTACGAATTATGGCAGTATGATATAGAAAAATACGATCCTGAAAAGTGGTTTGTAGGTCTATTCACAAAAATGATGGATACGTTTATAAAAATAAAACAAGATGCGTCAGGTTTTCCCGTGGATTGTGTAACAGAGGAAGAAAAAAATTCGTATATAGAAAGATTCCTAGAGAGCGAAGGGATTCAACAAGAATTTAATAAAATTATGAAAAACCCTGGACTAAGATCCTTAGCCAAATTAATGTTGAACAGCTTCTGGGGTAAATTCGGACAGAGAGAAAACCAACCAAAAACAACCATTGTTCGTGAAATTTACGAATTTGAGGAATTAATTTCAAATCCCTCCATCAATGTTTACACTATCCTGTCGATTAACCAAGATACTCTGGTGCTGAATTGGGAGTACAAAGAAGAAAGTTACAACCAACTTTCGACCGTAAACGTGGTTCTATCCGCTTATACGACCTTCCAAGCACGTCTTAAACTACTTAGTTACTTGGAGCAGCTTGACGACAGAGTTATCTATTATAACACCGACTCAATTGTATATGTGTCCAAAGAGGGACAGTATGACGTACCCGTAGGCAGTTACCTCGGAGATATGACAGATGAACTCCAAGAGCATGGACCAGGAAGTTATATTGTAGCATTTGCTTCAGGGGGGCCTAAAAATTACAGTTACGTTGTTTTTTAGCCATAAATATCATACATATTATACAGTTTGTAAAGTGAAAGGTATCAGAGTAAACTACGATGTTCTGAAGCTTATTAATTTTAACAAAATGAGGCAGATGGTTACCTCCAAGGCACCCATAGAACCCTTAAACATAATTTCCATGAATATAAGGCGAGTCAATAATCATCAAGTTGTCACAAAGAAAGAAACAAAGATCTACAGACCTAGAGCACAGAAACGAAAATTCGATTATAATTTTGATTCTGTTCCTTATGGATTTAAGAAACATTTACATTGATTATTGGGCCTCTAATGCATTGCAGAAGAGCCTTTTTGTATAGAATAACATAACATATAGGGCATGGTATTAGATATAAATAATAGACATAATAATATAACAGCTTTCTTGTCTAAAAACGTGTTATCATGTACTTAGATTATTTGTAAATAAATAATGCTTCAATTCATTATTTGTTGGTTTTTATTCCTAACTTCCCCCAAAATTGCATGTCTGACATTATAGATTGTTCCAAGACTTCTTAAAACACGTGAAACATTTGTGGACTTTTTTCTATAAATAAATACATTATCTATTCGAACTAAAAAAAGGCTTGAAATATTTTACATCAACCCTCCTGTAATTGTAATGTGCAAGTGCGTTTCAAACGTATAAAAATATTCCTAATTCCTATTATGATTAAACTCATAATATGACTTGACAGAAATTCCAGATCGTATGGTACAAGAACCTGCTGTTTTTAACTATGTACATAATTATTGGTAAACACTTCGAGTAGGTTTTTGTAGTCGATATTTTTAGCCGTATGCCTGTTTCGCCTTTATAAACCACCATGCAAAGATCAGTCCTGTTCTGCCTGTCGTTCGTGTATTATTAATTTACCCTGCGAATGGTTTGGGAAATGTTTGGGGAATGCATTAATATTTTTCAGTACCTTGTTTTCAGGGTATTTTTTACGGCTCTGATAATATCTGGGTGCTGAACCATATTTTTGCTCAGTCAGCGTGTGTAACCTATATCCACATAGCAGAGTACCTAAGTCACAGAAATTCTGATGCCTAGTGAAAGTATACTTGAGTACTTCGTAAAGTACCTATAGGATGGAACTATTTTCTTTTTTATTCGGTGTGTATACAAATTCAATTAGCAGTGGTCATCTTTTTTTACTATGTAATTACATAACTTTTTAAAGGAGTGTGGTGGCCGTAGATAATCTGAAGAGGGGGCGGCGAGGGAGAAAGGTAAGGGAGGGTGGGTGTTGTGTAGTGCAGGTATTTGACCTTTGACAGAAGGGTTTGCATAATTTTCCGAAAAGGTACGCTCGGTAATTCAGATTCCATACTTAACCACCAAGATATAATTACATGAGTTAGAAAGAGCGAGATGTCTGGCTGGCTGTCTGTCTCAACCGCACCGTTATCTACTCATATCACTTCAATCTAAACTGGAAGTGATCCTCAAGTGTGTGGTCATATACTTATAGCAACCTATACCGCGCAAAAGAGACGTCCGACTGGAGGAATAATTTGGCGGCCAGTTTTAACCCTAAATGAGGCGGGAAATTTGAAATAATTTATACGGGTGGGTGCCATAAATAATGTAATGTCTTGGTTGTCGTTTTGTGTAAAAACATAGATCCAAGATTTTTGTTGGTTTTAATTCTAAATTAATGCATTCTGGAAATGAAGCAGTTAACTAGGTTGAGAAATTATACAACTTAATCAAAACAACATTTTAATCATCATAAAGAGAACTAATAGTAGATATACTAAGATAGTTCCAAGCCACTTGCCCCATGTTAATCTCCATAAGACCAGAAATGCGTGCATTTTGGCTACGTCACAGCCGAGGTCACGTGACGTCACAGCTTGACCTCACTTGACCTTTGGGACACGTGTGACCCCCAGTTGACCTTCGATTCTTGGAAGCCGGCTTGCCCCCACCCCTGACCCCACTCTTGCCGCTGTACGGCCCCCACTCCTGACCCCACTCTTGCCGCCGGTGGACGGGTGACGCCTATATGTTTGATGGAGCTCAGTTCCTGCACCATTCTTAAGCCACTTGCAGTAAAAAAACAAATCCTCAGCCACAAAATGCAGTCGTTCGTGGAAAGTTTGAACAAGAATTTGGTTTTGAAGAGATTCGAGAGTTTGCGGAATTTGGTGAAAAATTTCAAGTATAGATGGTGGACAAGGTGAACACGCAGTTCGGAGAAAAAATCATCGTAGAGTGCGACGAATTTAAAACGGTGCTACCGCAACGCTACACCGCACAGTTTACGCCCCAACGGATCGAGGCCATGAACAAGGACATCGGCAATGGAAGGAGGTATTACCTGAAGAGTCTTGGGCCAGTCGGCAGGACTACAAATATCGAATTTGTTCTAGAAAATTAAATGTTCGAAGGATGGAAAAGTTGTATTATAGAAGAAAACTGGAGCAATATTTAAATACATAAGGAACGTTGAAGCACGAAATCATAATTTACGAAGTTAATAAGAAAATAAAGAACATTAACTTATGTAATTGATTCTTTAATAAACGTTTAAATGCATATCCTTTGTTTTATTTATGCTCACTGTATATGTATAAATATGCCTGATATTTGGATATTTGGATACGATATATAGCGTTTTCAAAATGCCTTAGTAATTTCTTATTTCGAAAACGCTTGCAGGCCTCCTATAAGGTGTGTTTTTGGAGGATTTGTGTTTTGATCCAGTACGGATTTAATAAGATGTAAGAATATTTGGAAAGAGTTATTGAGGAATGCTGTGTTGTAAAACTACTGATTCACAGCGCTAAGAGAACAAAGGCAATAATTGATATAGCTTGACCTTCAAGCACAATAGCAACGATGTAGGGACCGGGAGAAAAATAAGTTAGAACATTATACTTACGAATTTATATCTTTTTTACTAGGATCCATGCACTTATAACGGTACATTATGTATGAAATGGCAATATATAGTAAAACAATACTTATGTAATTATATTAAAAATCATAAAATACAAAATCTAATAGTAAAAAATATGTAATTATATTATGTACCAGGAGAGAGAGAATAAGTTAGAAAGTATACTTACTGATTTATATGTTTTCTAAGACTAGAGTCAGGACAAAAAAATACAATACATAGTAAAAAAATATATGTAATTAGGTTAAAGTGTTAAAAATACAAAAAGGATAATAAACAAAATAAATATAAGAAAGAAGCGATTAAAAAAGCAGGACATAAAAAGGGTGCTAGGCTAAAATAACACTTTAAAAAATTTCTATAAATTAAAACGTTTTAATAGTCTCACACCGACAACCAAATCTTTTTGTAATTGTTGAATTAATTTGTCACCCTTTATGTCCTGTTTTTTTAATCGCTCCATTTCACGTCTTCTTTCTGCCTTCTTATCTTGTTCCACCTGTAGCTTCCGCTTCGTCGCTTCATACTTTCGTTTCAGCTCACCTGTCACCCCTTTGACGTATGAAGATATATCGCCTTTCCTTCCGGATCTTCAAACTCGTCTTCGCTGTCTTGAGTGGGTGGCAAGCTGATGACTCTGAAGGCGTCGTCGTCCCCTGCAGCTTAATTTTTTTGCAGCTGCACCCATACCGTAGCGGTAGGGCCTGGGCGAACTGCGAGAAGCAACAGGTGGTAAAAGTTGTTCTTGCGGAGGTGGATATGTTGTAGACTGAAAAAAAATTTAATGGGTCTTGAGCTTAATTATCTTTAAAAAAATTATTTTCAATGTTCATAGTACATAAAAAAACACTTACTGGGATTACCACGTGGCTGTGAATAATTGGTTTCTGTGCAGGTTTACTAGTTGACTGCTGAGACTCGGATTGAGACTGCGACAGGTCCGTCAAATCCTGACTCAGTGACGCCATGTCAGGGTATGTGTGAAAAAAAAAATCATTAGGTTTTAGGCTAAAAAGCGTGGTTCAAAATGTTTCCAACATTCAATGGACTTTAGCACATTAGTTTTGTTAAAAAAGAGTACTTACTGGTTTTTTGAGAGAAAGCTAGCCATGATGAGAACACTTTTGTAAACACTTACTAACACGGAAGTCTGTGAACTAAATGCTCTCTCTGATGTATGACACAATTTATAGAAAATAAATGCGACGTCAGCAAAAAAAGGACCTCGTCAGCAAAAAGTTAGAAAATGTCCGCAATTGTGGCCCGGACAGGCCGAAGGCCTGGCCGGGACAGAATTGGGGCTAGACGAACGCGTCAAGATATTCAGAATCGATACGTATGAAAATTACAAAAATTTTCAAATTTAAAAAAAAAATGAATTTTTAAAAGGTCCTAAGTCGATTGCAGGGTGAAATTTTGAAAAAAAAGTGACAGAAAGGCCTCAAATAAGCCACTAACTTTGATAAGACATAACGTAGAAGACTCTGTTGCAAGTGCAAATATACAGAAAACAACACTGACCAAAAAAATGTTAGAAAAAAATCAGATAATATAGGAAATGCCTCTGATCCAATAAAAAAATCCAATACGAGTAAATAAAAATTTAAAATTGACACACTGTGGTCTAGGGTCGACTGCCAATCAGACAGGACAATTTTTGTTTACCAATTTGTACCACTTTTTTCTTCAAATTTTGCTTTACCAATTTGTTTTCATTTTCCCATTTTTTTCCGATTTTGAATTTTGAATTTTTTTTAAGTGAAGGATGTCAAATATGCTTACAAGGCAAAAAAACCTTAGTCAGCAAATAGTGGCCTATAAAAGGACGCGGGTTTTCACTCCTTCTTCAGTTCGTTCTAAGTGCATCAAGATGCAAGAAATGGAGACCGAGCTAGTGCCCTGGTGCAAGTGCCCCCTCCCCACTGTAACAGAAGAAATGTTAGACGTCTACTACTGCGGGCTGCAATGGGACTGCAACAAAGCCTACAAGCCTCCAGAACAACAGCCCCCCAAAGAAACAGCACAGGTGATGTGGCATGGAGTGCCATGACACATCTATGGTGAACAGGTTGGTCTCCCAGAAGATTCGCAAGACACCCAACAACCCCCCGCAGAAGAATCTCAACAAAGTACAGCGGAACAATGGCCAGACAACCAACAATGGCAAGACAATCGACAACCGCCTTCAGAAGAACCACAAGAACCTAGTGCAGAAGACAACTGGCCTCCCCTCGAAGAATGGAATGATGTGGGTACTTACATTCCTGATCTAGAAGAAAGGAACGTGCTACGACCCTATCCACCTGGCCTTAGCAAGACCGCGGGTCTTTCGCCAGGCAGAAAGGCTGAGGTTGCAGCGCCTGTCTAGTGAGGGACTATTATAGTATAAAATATTAAGCAAATAAGAATCAAAATTACCTAAACTTATGACTACCCTTTATCCGAAAGAAAAACACGTGATACATTACAGGGCGCTCAAACAGGCCCTGAACCACGGTCTGGTCTTGAAAAAGACCCGCAGAATTTTAAAGTTTAAACAGTCTGCTTTTTTGGCGCCATACATGAAATATAACACCCATTTAAGAACGAAGATCAATTTTGATTTCGAAAAAACCATTATTAAACTTATGAACAACGCTATCTATGGTAAAACTATGGAAAATATTAGGAAACATAGAATCGTGAAGTTAGTGAATAAATGGGAGGGGAGATACGGTGCCAAAAATCTAATTTCAAGTCCAACTTTTAGATGCAGGACAATATTTGATGAAAACCTAATTAGCGTTGAATTAATTAAAACGAATATTAACTTTAACAAGCCCCTGTATGTTGGAATGGCAATTCTAGACATATCCAAAACCTGCATCTACGAATTACATTATGATTTTATGCTACAAAACTATTCATCCTCCGACTGTCAATTATTACTATACACTGATACGGACAGTCTTATCTACGAAATTTGTTGCGATGATGTTTATCGGGATCTCATTCTGAAAAATATGTCTAGGTTTGACACCTCCGACTACCCACCAAATAATATATACGACATTCCGCTTGTAAATAAAAAAGTACCAGGGTTAATGAAAGATAAATTAAACGGTAGTATCTTGACCCATTTCATCGGGCTTAGATCAAAAATGTATTCACACTTAATAGACGAGGGGGAAAAGTGCGTGAAAAAAGCAAAGGGAGTTAAATACAATGTAGTAAAAAATAAGATTACGCACCAGGATTATGTCGATTGCCTATTTGAAAAGAAACAAAAAATCGCCTGCCAGTGCTCGATACGTTCATATTCCCATACGGTGTTTAGTATCAAACAAAGTAAAATCGGTCTCAGCCCTTTCGATAACAAACGATATATCCTCGACAATATCATCACCTTGCCTTGGGGTCATAAGGATATCATAGATGTAGATTTAAATGTAAGAATGTGGGTATGTAAATAAAGAACACTATTTTTAAAATGTTGTTTTATTAAAATTTAAAACCTTCTCCTATACAAGTCAGCTAACAAAAACTCCGTGTCAAGATAAAAGAGTTCATAAATACAGTACTTTTCTATGTTACACATTGGATTACAAAGTAACTTAACAGTGTCTCTAATACTTATTCTAAAATTACTTTTTATCAACATCTCATTTGCCGTATCTAACAAATTATAATAGAAATCAACTAACTTAAAACTATGCAATAAAGCAATTTTATAGGAAACATCCTTATCTATGCGTAGCAGTTCGATACAGCATGCCTCGCTGAAGTAAAAATATACGCCGTTTCTGCCGAGCGTTATGATTTCTAGTCCGTCCGAATTAATCGTGTCCAATTCCATGTCACAACCAAATTTCACAGGCAGACCATCTCCGCGTTCGAAAAACTTATACAGGTGCGAAATAAGTTCTCTCCACTCCACGTGATCCATGCTCATTACGCATTCTTCTCGGGTACCTTGCCCGCAAACGATATTTACAGCAGGCGTAAAAAATCGTAGTGGACTCAGCCCACAATGTACGATATATGCGTGACCAGGTGCCAAATGGAAACATGTTTTCAACATAAGAAGTCTATCTCTTTGAATCGTTTGCTGTGAAACGTCGTCGTAGACATCGCCGGCTGCGTCAGATTCGTAGCCACTACTGTCACCCATGCTCCGCCACTACTACAAGACGCCTGTTGCGTCTATCCAAGAGTCGTGTGTCTTATCGAACCCCAGCCAACGGACCAAAATCTTTTTTTCCTTTTCTACGCAACACCTTTTCTACCAACTAGACGTCCGGATCAGCTGTTTTTTGCAATTCCTCGGCGTAAAAGCCCCCCTGGATAGGCATTCCGTTCAAATCTTCTAGAAGATATGTGGGAGGGTTCGTAATTTGAACTTTTGAGATTTTAAACACTTCAGTCGTCCAGTTGGGAGTGTAACCCTTCTGAAAGACGTGCTTGACATTGCTGATCCTAACTATGTCGCCTAGTTTAAACTTTTGTTTATCAAAAGTCTTTACGTGATTGAAAGATGCGTTAAGGACGTTCCGTTCGTTTGTTTTGTTCACATCTTTAGGTTTCATGCGTATGGTTCTATGTCTCCTATCATTATATTCATCAACAAGCGTCGGTAAAATATCGATTCACTTGTACGTGCCGCTTAAACTGAAAGACTTGAACAGTTGTTCCTTCAAGGTGCGAATCACTCTCTCTACTATCGCCGCTTTCGTGTCGCTAAACGTGCTATAGTGGTTAACGTTAAAAGTATTCAATAACTTCTTAAAATGACAGTTGTAAAATTCCTTGCCTTGATCGATCTGCAGATTTCGAGGTCGACGCCCTGCGGAATTTTTGAGAATATCGGCGAAAGCCTTCGTCACTTCTTCTCCCGACTTGGATTTTAACGGTTTGCACCAGACAAATTTGGAAAAGCAGTTGATTACGACTAGCATGAATTTAGAGTTTCTATTGCGGCTGGCGTACTGATCCAGCTGCCTTAGGTCGGCTTGCCAAAGATCATCCAAACTTTTAATAATAGTTCTACGTCTAGGGTAATTTTTTCGTATCGGTTTATGTAATTCCCTAATCAGCTGAACTTTTTCCTTGGTATACTTGGAGTTCATATCGAAATTTGTGGTCCGCTTTCTTCGGCGCGACTAAGTTATCTAAGATGCCACCAGTAATCGCAATCTGTCAACTAATTCGTTGACGTCGTCCCAAAACATGTACTCCACCGGTTTGTCGTTGTAAGTGAGATGCATACCTTTACCGCTTGCCCCCTCATCATCTCCGCGTTTTAGTAACGGTTTAATAACATTCGGGTACTTATATCCAGATGAACCTCTAAATTTACCCGCACTATTCAGATGTATCGACGTTTCAGTTAGAATTTTACTATAATTTTTCATCTCCACCAAATTGGCTCGAGGATCGTTATAAAAAATCAATTGAAAAAGTCCTTTGGTACCTTTATACCTCTTCCTACCCACGATTACCTCCGACGTTTTTCTATCGAAATCTAAAGCTTCTTTTCCCAAGGTCCATTTTGAATCGCTTGCGCTATACTTGGGTCCGTATACAAAATCGATTTGGGGTGACTTTGCGTTATATTTTTGAATATACGGTCGAGCTATTTCCGGATATGCTTCTAGGTAGTCCTTAAGAACGGTAGGAGGATACTGCGATACATCTTCAAAAATTCCTCTTCCTCTTCATTTTTCTCTTCGACTGGTGGCAGTGTCGGACTAAAATCTGCCGTTGCCTTTTCGACGTGTGGTGGAAGTTTCGGGGTAAAATCTCCTTTTAACTTTTCAATCTGTTGCTTTAATATTTCTACTTTTTTCTGTATTCTTGTATCGCTGCTTTCCCCATTTCTTCTTTTTTAGATTCCACCTTAGTTTTTTCTTTCTTCGGTTCGATCTGTAGAATGTCTTTTTTTATTTGTAACGTTTTGATAGATTGCGTCACTGGTTTGAACATTTTTTCGAGCGCCTCATCTTCCTCGAATTTCCCCAACTTCAAAGCCGTGTGTTTTTTTCTAAGTTCACTGATTTTCCTTGCGCGGTGCGCTTTTAGAATTTGATCCTCTGACGTCAGCGGCATGTTGACCACTAACGTCAGAGAAGTACTCACAGCCTTATATACTTGTCGAAACCTTTCCTATACCGCCCGTTTTTCAGGCTAAAATCCTTAACTATGACCAGAGTGCCATAGCTGTCGTTCCAACATTGACAGCACAGCTTTTTGAAATCTTCGTACGTGACGTCTGGCGACACGTGTTCCTCGTAAACGTGTTTTAGCTTTACGTCGTCTTGTTTAAAAAACACGATCACGTTGCAATTATCGCGTACGAGCTGCTTCGGAATTTTTGAATAGGTTTGAAAATTCCTGATTTTATTTTGTTTATAGCAGGATACATCATCAAATATGAATATCGAATTTTCTAGAGCTTGACGTCCTCGTTTATCGTATACGGAAAGAAGCCGTTGCAACCGACTTTTTTTACTACATCCTGCAATAATTGATATTTCGGTTGGTACAACGATTTGGTATATAAGTAGATATTTTCGAATTTCAGACCGTTTTCGTTGAAAATCAAACTAAGGAGTGCGTTCGTTTTACCACACCCGCTAGGTCCACACAAGATTGCCGTAAACGAGTCTGGCAGTAGGGTACCGTGTTTTGATTTTACCGTACCCCCTTGTATGACATCTAGATTTTCGATAGGGAGACAAACTTGCTGTTGCTGAACTGGCATCTTGTCAACTGAGAAATTCTGCGTGCGACTTCTCAATATATAGGTGACTGACCCAAAATAAAAACAAGTTTTTGTTTTAAAACTTTATTTGTTTTATACATTTACTACATAAATAGCTTATGGTAGATAGACACGCACTTTTTCTCGTATCATCGTTCTGCACAAAGGACATGAGGAGATTTGAAGTGCGCATTCCATGCAAAACCTTACGTGTCCGCAGGGAATCATCACAACCTGTATATCGTCGTAGCAAATTTTACATAAATTACTTTTTGATGCGGTCTGAGGTTGACGAACTACGGTATCTTCGACGACGGAGTTTGGTAGTATTTCGACCACTGGCAAGGGTTTAATATCCGCGAGCGTCGTATTAAGTCCCGCATTACTTGCTTGGATGAAAGGGCAACTGGGGCTCCAACTTGCGTGGTCTTGCAATGGATCGTCGCCTTCTTCCCATAGGTAGCCTTCTATGAAGCAAAATGGACACTTGACAACGTCTTCATAATCTGTGTAATGGAATCCCGCTTCAGCCAATTGTATTGGGGAAATCGACGGATTTGACCACTTCGCAAAAGATTTCAATCTATCATTTCGGTTTCTATAGCCACACACTTCTTCCATTTTTTACACAGTAGGGACATGCTCGCTCTGTTTAAATAGGTATGAAACAGAAGTGGGAGGCGTTTGTGGTGGGGGGAATCTTAATGGGAGGCGCCTGCCTCCTACTACCGAGCCAGGCAAACAATTTCTCGCAATTTATGAAACTGCACATCCACATTGTGGTGTGCACACATCGAAATGCTTTTTTCAAATTTAGGTACGCCTGAATGACGTTCCAGTCATTACTTCCGCATCGATGGTTTCTCGTAGGAAGCATTCTTTCTGTTGGCCCTTGACGTAGACGCGCTCGACACTGAGATATTTCTTAGGAGACCTTCCATCTCGACGTAGTCCACATGGCCGCTAGTGTTTGCGATCCCTAAATGATTTTTCTCCAAATACCGCACTTGTCTTTTGTCGCGTTCGTTGAGATCACTAAAGGTTTTCGGAGGTCTTATAAGAATATGTAAAGTTTCATCGTTAACTTTTATTGTCAGCTCTTTAGGACAGAAACGTCCGTCTATCATAAATCCCTGTGCGTCCACTACGGCGATCTTCATCTTAATGGGGATCTGTCTACCCCAACCACTTTATTTATCGATTTCTAAAAATGTGTGGTAATGGGAGGGGGAAAGGAAGCACCGATATTTTATTTTGTTCTTTTATTAGGTCAAGTACAAATACAATACATTACACCTAAAAAACTCTCCTTAAAATTAAACTACATAAGTTCCCTAACTACTTCACTTAATGGTTCGATGGTACTATCATGTATAATAATACAATAAGCTCGGGTTGAGGCTGGAAATCCTTCGTTATCTCGATGTCCAGCTTTACGTCAACCGTGGTGCTTTTCATGGACTCTATTCGTCGGGAACAGTCGATGACAAAGAGAGCTGCGTTATTTTTGTATTCGGTGTAGCTAAGCAAGGGGTGCCTCTCATTCATATAACTAGAGCAAAAGTCTACGTAATTATGGTAGGCCTCCAGATAGTCATTGCCTTTAAAATCCAATCTCAGCCGTTCAAAAGGAAAATATTCACCATTTAAAATCAATCTGACATCCGCTATATTTATATTATCCAATACGGAAGGGTCTTTTCTAGCATTTTCATTGCGACTCCTTTGAAATCCCACTATAACGTATCGAGGACTCGACACGGCCATTGAAGTTTTGACTGACCAAATTTCTCTGTTGGCATTGACCGTAAGACTTGGCAGTTCATGAAGTTCCCATTTACGATACGGTATAATTATATGGCGATCACGTTTAATAGGCTGAAGCAGATCCAATCTAATGAAATCGCTAGGTTGAAGATGTTTCACTTTTAACTCGACATTGGAAACTGTTATTTCTGCCGTCAATTCGGCAACAGCTTCAGCATCATCTTCCAGAAGTAAAGAGTTGTTATCTTTTCTAGCTCGTGTTAATCTTAAAGTTTGTTGGTGGCCAACTGATAATCGTTTAATATTCCAAACAAATGTTTCAGAAAATGAAAATGGAAATGGAGAAGAACTTTCATACGTATAGGACGTATGAAATTAAAAAGGATTTCCTGTCAGCGCCGGGGACCTCTCGCTTGATAGGCGAACGTTCTACCACTACACCACGCTGAACCGTTGAAATTAAGTCGGTGTGTTTGTATAGTAGCTGAACGGAGAAGCCTTCGTTCGCGCCATACCACAGAAAATACTCTCCAATTTCCTCCGAAACACACCAGACTAATAGACACAACCTTGACGTTAGATACAGTTGTACCACCATACATCTTGGAAGTCATGCTGGTGTAGTCCCTCACATACGAATCTCTCGTAAGAAATGATTGAAAATGAAAATGGAAATGGAGAAGAACTTTCATACGTATAGGACGTAGACCAATGGACATGAAAGAAATAAAATAGGACATCACTTCAGAAAAATTAAAAAGGATTTCCTGTCAGCGCCGGGGGTCGAACCCGGGACCTCTCGCTTGTTAGGCGAACGTTCTACCACTACACTACTCTGAACCGTTGGAATTAAGTCGGTCTGTGTGTATAGTAGCTGAACGGAGAAGCCTTCGTTCGCGCCAAATGTTTCAGAGGTATTCTCAAGCTAAATGTTCCATAAATCAATAACCAGGTGTCTCCTTGGTTAATCGTTATCTCCACAATGTCATTATTCAGAAAAGATTTCACAAACGGGTAATATGTTCGTTGCTCTAATCGCTGAATGGACTCATCGAAGGTTGGAGTGCGATGCACGTCGAATACTTGGGACGTTAACGACATGGTAGCCGAGTGCTTCTATAAATCGACGGTTTTCCGGCATTAGATTCAAGTTGCAATGGTGTTTCCACATCGATGACGTTTTCGTCAATGAGGGTCGGAGGTTACTAAACCGCCTTTTATACGGTTGGTAGTTGCCTCCAAAAACCAAACGCATTTCACATAGACAGTCGTTTCACTTCCAATCTAATGATAATTTCTTCACCTCTGAAATTAACAGGCTTGAAATTCTGATCGGGGATGTCTATGGTCAGATTGTTTATTTCACGTTTCGTGACAGGCACGTAGAGTAAATTTTTAGGAGTTTCGTCTATGGCGTAACCAGGATCGACCCCAACGGCGAATTCGTAAATCGTGTGCGTAGATCGGTTTACGTAAAAGCACCGGCAATCTATATGTATTGTTCTAACTTTAACGATAGCTACTGGCAAATCCGAAAAATGTACTTTTCCTTTGTCTGAATATCGTTCGGAAAAACCCAAAAGTCTACCTATAGACCCGGGCGTAATAAAATCGATGGTATATCGATCGCTGTAGATCTCACACTGCAGAGTACTCTTATTCGCTTTTATCGATATGGTACCGCTATCGTTTTCGTCTTTAGACTTTTTCAAATTTTTTCTTATGTGCTCTTCTATATTCTTTATTTCGTACGATCCGGTGGGATATGTTATTACTCTGCTACCACCGAAACTGCCAGTTACGTAATAAAAATTATTGTCACCGCTTTCCACTTCGATTTTGTATGCTCTTGTACGTGTGGAATCCCAGCAAACCTAAGCCGTATTCGGCGTTTGGGTCCAAAACTATCGTGCTATCGAGATCGATGGAGTGCGTGGATGTACGTCCGTGCAGACTAAATAACAATGACATAACTGGCGACTTCTAAGGTGACCTCCACCTTTTATATAGAAATTCGAGACACAAATGGCCGCAATTTATTTCGTTAAAATTTTGATAGGCATCGTTATTGTACGTGACCTTGACACCCTTTCCAAAATATCTAATCAGATCTTTGGGCGGTTTTAAAGCGCCAAAGCTATCGAAATATTCTACGACGGGACCTCTTTTTTTTGTAAGCTACCCAATGCGTTCCTTTGTTTCGCTGCACGCCTAAATTTAAAATGGCCGCTTCATTAATTCTTGGCGTCGACGGAAGAGTATCTCTCATAAACACGCCTCTGAAATGTGGGATTTTTAAAATTTCTACGTAATTCGATATGTGTTCGTCGGACAGCGGTCTATTGGGTAGCTTCATTGGGAGTTTTTTTGTTTCTTCAGAAACAGTCCTACCCCATTCTTATTTTTTCGTAAATATAGACCAGAGCCTTCTTTTCCAATGGCTTCCATCGCCTGATTATGACGTTTTTGTTCTTCCAACCTTTTCTTGGCATTTTTTGCGTCGATAATTGTTTTAGCCACAGCACCAGCGCTGCCTGCCACCGAACCGAGAGCGCCCAAGGCCCCTAGCAAAGGAAGTAAAGGAAGAAATCCACCGGTGTGCTGAAACGGAATTGTTCGAGGAATTTTCACGTTTTTCTTTCCACCCGCTTTCTTTACGGCTATTCGTGCTGCTTTTAAAGCAACCAGCGATGCCTTCTTCAAGTGCTTCATGTCGTTCATCTGACTGTCACTTAAAGTTTTTTTCAGAGATTTTTCAACTTTTTTGACAATGTCTCTTTTAAACGAAACTGGGCACTTCTTTATACCCATGCGACCTTGCGTTTGACCTTCATAGTGTTTGTAACAAACCACGCGGCAGCTTTTTCACCAAATTTAGCGTCCCTTGATTTCACTCGCTCCCACGCTCGATTTTCCAATTCGCTGTCGGCTTTATGACCTATCCAGGTCCAAAGGTCCAAAGACCTATTTTTGGAGTATGCGATGTCGTGATCTTTACAAGCCGCGTCCAGCTTTTTGATACCAGGATCTCCTCGAGCAAGGCGTTTCTCCAACTTTGTACCTGGACAACAGTACTGATAGCCGGGAAGGTGTAATTCGACTGGCAACCTGTTGATGACACTATTAACCAATCCTCTTCCAGTAACAGACGGCATTATACTGAACTGAATAAACAACCACGACTTTTATTTATACCTTTTCCCAAGTACCAAGTTTTGGCATATAAAGATTTTTTTATATATATATAAATAAAACAAAGGCAATAGTTTTAAACGTTTATTAAAATAATAATAGGGTTCAAGGTTCTACAATAAATTTGATATTTGTACTCCAACCGACTGACCCCAAACTTTGCAGAAAATGTCTCCTTCCATTGCCGATGTCTTTGTTCATGGCCTCGATCCGTTGGGCCGTAAACTGCAGTGTATCGTTGTGGTAGCACCGTTTTAAATTCGTCGCACTCTACGAAGTATTTTCTCCGTACTGCGTGTTCACCTTGTCCACCATCTTTATTTTAAAATTTTCACCCACTTCCAAATTCTGCAAACTCTCGAATCTCTTCAAAACCAAATTCTTGTTCAAACTTTCCACGAACGACTGCATTTTGTGGCTTAGGAATTGTTTTTTTACTGCAAGTGGCTTAAGAATGGTGCAGGAACTGCGCTCCATCAAACATATAGGCGTCACCCCTTCACCGGCGGCAAGAGGGTCAGGAGTGGGGGCCGTACAGCGGCAAGAGTGTGGTCAGGGGTGGGGGCAAGCCGGCTTAAAAGAATCGAAGGCCAACTGAGGGTCACACGTGTATCAAAGGTCAAGTGAGGTCAAGCTGTGACGTCACGTAACCTCGGCTGTGACGTAGCCAAAATGGACGCATTTCTGGTCTTATGGAGATTAACATGGGGCAAGTGGCTTGGAACTCTCTTAGTATATCTACTACTAATATAATTTTTATTGTAGGTACATTATACCTTATACAATAACTACATTATAAATAATTACTTATAAAAAACATGAACGTATTTTTAATTTCCTACACTTTCATACACTATTACTTGGGATAATTATTTCTTTGAAAACTTTTAATAATAATATTTTCCGCAGAACATATCTATATACAGGGTGAGTTTTTTCGACGTCCACTATGGGGATCTCGGAAACTAGCAGAGCTAGAACAAAGGTTAAATGGGGAAAGAATTGCAGTTTTGAATGCTTAATCTAAGCCTCTTTTGGATTTTCAAAAAAATTCATGGCTCACTAGTTGTTTCGAAAAGACTGATTTTTTGCTATTTCATCAGATCTCTGTAGCTCCGTTATTTCTGCTAATACAGAAAAACTGTAGAGACAAAAACTGTAGATAATTTTGGGCTTAATAAGATAATCTTATCCAATTTTTTATGTTGTTTGTGATTTTTGAGATATGACATAAACTTGTGTTTTTTTAAATGTAAATCATAGTTGGCTGTGGCCTTATAAAATCGGCAATTTTTTGAACTTTCCAAAGGTATCATACTCGGCATAGTTATTACAAAACATAAAGCAGCTATGGCTAATTTTCTGATTTTTTTTAAATTTTCGCATAGTCAGCCATGGAATATTTTCATAATTATTACGTTCTATTTTATAATTAGACATACTTCAAACTTTCTAATATTTTGTTTTTAGCTGGTAACAAAATGTAACAAAATGAAACAAAAATTAAAAAACTCAAATTCAAATTATTATTATTTTAAAAGGTCACCTTTTCAAAAAAAAAGGTGTTCAAACAATCCACCATTATTATTTATACAAATATTGCATCTTTTTAAAACTGAATTTGTCGCCTTTCTTAGGGAGCGCCTGTCAATACTGGCAATTGCTTCTAAAACAGCTGCCCTTAGTTCAACAATTGTCTCATACTTTATTTTGTACTGTTCCCCACAAAAAGAAATCCAAAACAGACAGATCCGGGGATCGGGGCTGCCAGGAAAAAGGTCTATTTCTCCCTATCCAACTATTTGGATAGAGCTGATCTAGGTAATTTCTTACGGGCAAATAATTATGTAGTGGAGCTCCATCATGATAATTTTTGTTTTATTTTGTTACATTTTGTTACCAGCTAAAAACAAAATATTAGAAAGTTTGAAGTATGTCTTATTATAAAATAGAACGTAATTATGAGAATATTCCATGGCTGACTATGTGAAAATAAAAAAATCAGAAAATTAGCCATAGCTCCTTTATTTTTTGTAATAACTATGCCGAGTATATATCTTTGGAAAGCTCAAAAAATGGCCGATTTTATAAGGCCACAGCCAACTACGATTTACATTTAAAAAAACACAAGTTTATGTCATATCTCAAAAATCACAAACAACTTAAAAAATTGGATAAGATTATCTTATTAAGCCCAAAATTATATACAATTTTTGTCTCTACAGTTTTTCTGTATTATCAGAAATAACGGAGCTACAGAGATCTAATGAAATAGCAAAAAATCAGTCTTTTCAAAATATCTAGTGAGCCATGAAATTTTTTAAAAATCCAAAATGGGCATTAGATGGAGCATTCAAAACTGCAATTCTTTCCCCCATTTAACCTTTGTTCTAGCTCTGCTAGTTTCCGAGATCCCCATAGTGGGCATCGAAAAAAATTCACCCTGTATATTTCTGAATTTTTAGGATGCTAGTTTTATTCCTTAGAACTTTTTCTTGTTGTTTATTTAAAAAATACAAGCAAAAGAAAACTTGGTGACTTCAACTTCTAAAACTTTAATCTTTGCTTCAAAAATGCAAGTGAAGTGATTTCTAATAATTACGCTCTTCTTTGATAAGCTTAAATAATTTTGTTGACGGTGATCTGCAATTAACAGCTTTACTTGCTGCTGCTGTTTGCATTTCTTCGGTTAATTCTATTTGCTCCAGAAATGCTGCTCTCTTCGTCGCATCGAGAATTACAATGTTTCCATTTTCCGCATCTCCATTAGTTACTTCTCAAACTGGGATGAATTTTTTGGTGGTCTTACCAATTTTGACGCCACTGCTTCTTCGGTTAGGTTTCTAGATCGTAGAGCGCCACTTTTCGCGTTCTTTCGTGTTATATTAAAAAATCCTGTTCATCAAAATGAATAGAACATGCATACATAGAGTCCTTCCAGAGAATACGAGTATTATTGACGATGGCACCTACAGTACTAAGCCACTATCTAAATTTAGTTTCTTCTCTTGAAAACCTAAAAATCAGCAAGAAATCAGAAAATATCAATGAAAAAACAATATTATTTGGCAAACATTGTACCTATTTACTTACCTATGGAATGTAATTTCACAATCTGGATGTAAAAGTCTCTTTACATTTGCACCAAATCATTTTTTGATCTCGTATAGATGAAAACCAAAAGCTATTAACCGTACAAAATATAAAAGAAAAAATCGAGATTAAAAACTAAAAATGCATCTCAGAAAAAAAAAACATATCACGGTGACTTTATGATTTTAAATTTTTTTATACTATATTACAGTATAAAAAAATTTAAACAATTTGCCGTACGCAATGTGAACATGCATGTATGTGTGTGTGGTGCAGATGATTTATTCGCTTTGCTAGTCTAATCAAAAAATGCAATAAAATCGCCATCTTGATTTTTTTAAATCGGTTATTAGGTCGATAACTTTTTGTTTGAAATTCAATTGATTTGTTTCTAGCTGCATTCAATTCCTTGGAAAAAACTACACAAATCTAGTTTTTGAACTATCAAAAATGTATGCCTGTATCTATTTTATTTTAATTGTTGCCAAAGGCAACCCGTACGAGTTTTCCAATTTTTGTTGACAAATAAGACCCTTATCTCGTAATTTCTATTTAATATTTAATAACCGGTAGCCAAATTAAACAGAAATTTGTGGTTAAGGGTTTTATTTGACCTGAATTTGTCAACAAAATATTTTATTTTAGTTACATGGGATCTGACGAGAAATCCGTAGTTCTGTCGAATTTAGGTCAGTGATGGCAACGCCGCTTATATTTGTTTCCGTGCTCCGCTCACTGGAAGTAACGCGCACGCGTATATCTTGTTGCATGAGGGCATGAGGTCTCCACTCCCAACTCGCCCAATTAGAATGTGAATGGAATGTTATAAGGGTATTCAGAGTAAACATGATGGAAATTTTCATAAAAAATATTGCAGGGTGATCCAAACTCGACGCTCCAGGCCTACAGCGGGAACACGAAAACTCAAAATAAAATTTCGAAAAGGGGTTCTTAAATGGGACATACTAAGGTCCAATTTTGACCGAAAATTAGCTTTTTTGATGTTTGGGAAAATGGCCGCTGTGACGTCATCGATATTATTTTCCCAGAAACATACCAGTTTTTCTCTATCTGTTGAAAGTCCTTATCATTCTCAACAACTTTTATAGAAAGCAATTTTCTGTATCTTTTGTCGTTCCAAATCTACAGGGTCAAATATGTAAAAAACATGGAATTTTTTCTAATCATTTTTCGAAATCTAGATAGCTATGGAAACAATTGATAGTCAGAAATTATTTAAGAGTGTTAGGGTGCCTTGCGCACCCTTAAATTTATTCAACTGGAATATTTTTTTAAAAAAATTTTGTAACAAACAATAATAACAAACAAGTTAGTAACAAGCACAATTCAGAAATTTAACAATTGATAGTCAGAAATTATTTAAGAGTGTTAGGGTGCCTTGCGCACCCTTAAATTTATTCAACTGGAATATTTTTTAAAAAAAATTTTGTAACAAACAATAATAACAAACAAGTTAGTAACAAGCACAATTCAGAAATTTAATAAATATTCCAGTTGAATAAATTTAAGGGTGCGCAAGGCACCCTAACATACTCTTAAATAATTTCTGACTATCAGTTGTTTCCATAGCTACCTAGATTTCAAAAAATGATTAGAACAAATTCCATGTTTTTTTACATATTTAACCCTGTAGATTTGAAAAGACAAAAGATACAGAAAATTTATTTCTATAAAAGTTGTTGAGAATGATAAGAACTTTCAATATATAGAGAAAAACTGGTATGTTTCTGGGAAAATAATATCGATGACGTCACAGCGGCCATTTTCCCAAACATCAAAAAAGCTATTTTTCGGTCAAAATTTGACCTTCGTATGTCCCATTTAAAAACCCCTTTTTGAAATTTTATTTTGAGTCTTCGTGTTCCCGCTGTAGGCCTGGGGCGTCGAGTTTGGATCACCCTGTACAAACCTTTTTGCTAGGAATATTTCGATTAAAAATATATTTAGGATGTTTTTTACCTTTGCATATTCCGTAAATATTCCTCAAGTATCTAATATGAACGAGAAAGTTCAGAAAGCATGTTGCCATAAATAATGTTATATGCATATTATTATTCATTCGAAACGTTTTCTTTAAGATTATTCATATTTTGTGCGAATGTTATAAGAATGTTTTGTGCTGTTTGGGCTCAGCCAACCCTGATTGGTCTGCAGACATTCAACGGTGTTCTGACGGAAGTAGCTCGGTGAGGGATTGGTTCTTCATGCAGTTCTGAGCGTGTGGGAAAAACTCAGAACAAATTAGACAATGCTATTACAAGATCAGTGACTTCAAATGTTTGGTTACAAATGAAATGTCAAAACATTTATTAATAGGAGCACAGACTAAGGTGGCAAAGCTATTTATTCTGTGATAGGAGGTACAAAAAATGTACTTAAGTTTTAAGATAAACTAATTACTGTACCCCAAATATATATTCATTAATACAGTGTATCTACGGATGGACTATACTTGTAAAAAAAAATATTTTCAATTTTTCTAAAAAAAAGTTATTCTTGATAAAGAAGTCTGTATAAGATTGGCATGGAAAAAGTTAAGGTTACTTATAACGGGTGACCAGAAAGTTTCATTAATTAGCATAAGAGTAAACTACCTCTATTTGTATAGATAATGAAATAACAAAAAATTTGTTCAGCGTGTTCAAGTTACTGTGACGCACCTTTTGCTAGGGAGAGTTAGGAAAATAAATAAGACAAAGGTGTTACAGCTACAAATGCAAGCTTGGTAGAATGGTTTAGAAGGGACCGCTCCAGCTAACCCACAGTCGGTAGAGTGGCGTGGATAAAACTTCTAATACTAACAACAAATTGTATTCGAGCGCCACCTGTTTTCTGCTGGCCCCCCAAAAATTCAAACTATTCGTTTGTTTTTCTTTTATATGAAAACGGGAAACTAAAACCACCTGTAAACTGCCTTAGCAAAAGATTACCTAAATGGATAATAAATAAATAGAGAATATATGAGTTAAACAATCCACCCTTTTATTAGAAAGCACTTATTAAAAGTATCCCTGTGAACAGGAGAGAAATGGGGCCGCATATAGTATACTATACTTGGTTGCACAAAAAAATAAACGTTTACCACTTATGTTTGGTAAAATTAATTACGTAAAATGGGTGATTGGACAGTAAAAATTAAATAAAATATAAGCCCTTGTAGGCTGTAGATCACAAGCAGGTAGGTACTAGGTAAATTAAGGGCAACTAAGGGTGGTAAGCATAATAACTTCAAGCAGAAATAACAATAACAAGGATCGAACTTGCCGGTAATCCAGCGTCGTACGGGTTCCAGGTAAGTGATAAGCCTCGGTATTTACACCAACACCAATAGTTAATCAAGCTCCACTACAACTCTAACGCAGCTCCAAGGTGATGTAAGCCCAGCCCAGCAGCTATAGGGAACTCAGGTAGCTAACTAGCAACATCCGAAAGCCATTCTGGTATTTTTTAATAAGCAAGGGTCTTGGCGAAAAGGCCTAAAATAGTGTTATAATAAAGCCAACGAGCTTTAGGTGAAGGGAACAAGGTTTCATGCATCTATTAAAAACGTGGTCAACCTTACCGTAGGTGAAATGGCCGTGATGGTTCACTTTAAATCGATTTACTGCACTCATGAATTGTATCTCTGTTAAATCCAACATCCACTGTTGACGGTGGTTCCCAGCGGCGTGATGTACCGCTACCTTATTGCTTAATCGCCGATTTCTCAGCAGTCTAAAAGGATGCGAAACATATTAGACAGTTAGGTAGTTGGATGTGTGAAGTGATAAACTTTGGTTTGTTTTCGATGCCTACCTTTTAGCGAATCATCTTACTGATTGATCTCACATGTCTGCAGCCTCTCCCAGCTTCATGGCCGTGCAAATCTCACGATTTTCTTAACACAATACGACTAAATCTTATGTACCCAATGCTGTATTTTGTTTTGCTGCAAAGTTCAAAGCCTTCAGTTGGTATGCCCGGGTTCCACGAGTTTTACTTGTCGTTTCTGCGGCCAACCGAACCCAATGGTACCATGAAGAGCCATTAAAAAGTACTAGGTTGATATTGCCGGAACTCCGATAACGGGATTCCGAGGCGGCCTTCTTCGTTGAGTCGTTGGCCAAGACAGCCATACATGTAGCTCGGCAATTGTGCTAGATTTTTCAGACTTTCTGCCAAAAAACCTCTCGTCTGGGACTTTGAGTATTTCCCGTCAACAGTGGATGTTGGATTTAACAGAGATACAATTCATGAGTGCAGTAAATCGATTTAAAGTGAACCATCACGGCCATTTCACCTACGGTAAGGTTGACCACGTTTTTAATAGATGCATGAAACCTTGTTCCCTTTACCTAAAGCTCGTTGGCTTTATTATAACACTATTTTAGGCCTTTTCGCCAAAACCCTTGCTTATTAAAAAATACCAGAATGGCTTTCGGATGTTGCTAGTTAGCTACCTATGAGTTCCCTATAGCTGCTGGGCTGGGCTTACATCACCTTGGAGCTGCGTTAGAGTTGTAGTGGAGCTTGATTAACTATTGGTGTTGGTGTAAATACCGAGGCTTATCACTTACCTGGAACCCGTACGACGCTGGATTACCGGCAAGTTCGATCCTTGTTATTGTTATTTCTGCGTGAAGTTATTATGCTTACCACCCTTAGTTGCCCTTAATTTACCTAGTACCTACCTGCTTGTGATCTACAGCCTACAAGGGCTTATATTTTATTTAATTTTTACTGTCCAATCACCCATTTTACGTAATTAATTTTACCAAACATAAGTGGTAAACGTTTATTTTTTTGTGCAACCAAGTATAGTATACTATATGCGGCCCCATTTCTCGCCTGTTCACAGGGATACTTTTAATAAGTGCTTTCTAATAAAAGGGTGGATTGTTTAACTCATATATTCTCTATTTATTTATTATCCATTTAGGTAATCTTTTGCTAAGGCAGTTTACAGGTGGTTTTAGTTTCCCGTTTTCATATAAAAGAAAAACAAACGAATGGTTTGAATTTTTGGGGGGCCAGCAGAAAACAGGTGGCGCTCGAATACTATTTGTTGTTAGTATTACAAGTTTTATCCACGCCACTCTACCGACTGTGGGTTAGCTGGAGCGGTCCCTTCTAAACCATTCTACCAAGCTTGCATTTGTAGCTGTAACACCTTTGTCTTATTTATTTTCCTAACTCTCCCTAGCAAAAGGTGTGTCACAGTAACTTGAACACGCTGAACAAATTTTTTGTTATTTCATAACTCTACAAATAGAGGTAGTTTACTCTTATGCTAATTAATGGAACTTTCTGGTCACCCGTTATAAGTAACCTTAACTTTTTCCATGCCAATCTTATACAGACTTCTTTATCAAGAATGACTTTTTTAGAAAAATTGAAAATAATTTTTTTTACAAGTATAGTCCATCCATAGATACACTGTATTAATGAATATATATTTGGGCTACAGTAATTAGTTTATCTTAAAACTTAAGTACATTTTTTGTACCTCCTGTCACAGAATAAATAGCTTTGCCACCTTAGTCTGTGCTCCTATTAATAAATGTTTTGACATTTCATTTGTAACCAAACATTTGAAGTCACTGATCTTGTAATAGCATTGTCTAATTTGTTCTGAGTTTTTCCCACACGCTCAGAACTGCATGAAGAACCAATCCCTCACCGAGCTACTTCCGTCAGAACACCGTTGAATGTCTGCAGACCAATCAGGGTTGGCTGAGCCCAAACAGCACAAAACATTCTTATAACATTCGCACAAAATATGAATAATCTTAAAGAAAACGTTTCGAATGAATAATAATATGCATATAACATTATTTATGGCAACATGCTTTCTGAACTTTCTCGTTCATATTAGATACTTGAGGAATATTTACGGAATATGCAAAGGTAAAAAACATCCTAAATATATTTTTAATCGAAATATTCCTAGCAAAAAGGTTTGTACAGGGTGATCCAAACTCGACGCCCCAGGCCTACAGCGGGAACACGAAGACTCAAAATAAAATTTCAAAAAGGGGTTTTTAAATGGGACATACTAAGGTCAAATTTTGACCGAAAATTAGCTTTTTTGATGTTTGGGAAGATGGCCGCTGTGACGTCATCGATATTATTTTCCCAGAAACATACCAGTTTTTCTCTATATATTGAAAGTCCTTATCATTCTCAACAACTTTTATAGAAATAAATTTTCTGTATCTTTTGTCTTTTCAAATCTACAGGGTTAAATATGTAAAAAAACATGGAATTTTTCTAATCATTTTTTGAAATCTAGGTAGCTATGGAAACAACTGATAGTCATAAATTATTTAAGAGTCTGCCTTGCGCACCCTTAAATTTATTCAACTGGAATATTTATTAAATTTCTGAATTGTGCTTGTTACTAACTTGTTTGTTATACCTCTATTTGTAGAGATAATGAAATAACAAAAAATTTGTTCAGCGTGTTCAAGTTACTGTGACGCACCTTTTGCTAGGGAGAGTTAGGAAAATAAATAAGACAAAGGTGTTACAGCTACAAATGCAAGCTTGGTAGAATGGTTTAGAAGGGACCGCTCCAGCTAACCCACAGTCGGTAGAGTGGCGTGGATAAAACTTCTAATACTAACAACAAATTGTATTCGAGCGCCACCTGTTTTCTGCTGGCCCCCCCCCCCAAAAATTCAAACTATTCGTTTGTTTTTCTTTTATATGAAAACGGGAAACTAAAACCACCTGTAAACTGCCTTAGCAAAAGATTACCTAAATGGATAATAAATAAATAGAGAATATATGAGTTAAACAATCCACCCTTTTATTAGAAAGCACTTATTAAAAGTATCCCTGTGAACAGGAGAGAAATGGGGCCGCATATAGTATACTATACTTGGTTGCACAAAAAAATAAACGTTTACCACTTATGTTTGGTAAAATTAATTACGTAAAATGGGTGATTGGACAGTAAAAATTAAATAAAATATAAGCCCTTGTAGGCTGTAGATCACAAGCAGGTAGGTACTAGGTAAATTAAGGGCAACTAAGGGTGGTAAGCATAATAACTTCAAGCAAAAATAACAATAACAAGGATCGAACTTGCCGGTAATCCAGCGTCGTACGGGTTCCAGGTAAGTGATAAGCCTCGGTATTTACACCAACACCAATAGTTAATCAAGCTCCACTACAACTCTAACGCAGCTCCAAGGTGATGTAAGCCCAGCCCAGCAGCTATAGGGAACTCAGGTAGCTAACTAGCAACATCCGAAAGCCATTCTGGTATTTTTTAATAAGCAAGGGTCTTGGCGAAAAGGCCTAAAATAGTGTTATAATAAAGCCAACGAGCTTTAGGTGAAGGGAACAAGGTTTCATGCATCTATTAAAAACGTGGTCAACCTTACCGTAGGTGAAATGGCCGTGATGGTTCACTTTAAATCGATTTACTGCACTCATGAATTGTATCTCTGTTAAATCCAACATCCACTGTTGACGGGAAATACTCAAAGTCCCAGACGAGAGGTTTTTTGGCAGAAAGTCTGAAAAATCTAGCACAATTGCCGAGCTACATGTATGGCTGTGTTGTTACTAACTTGTTTGTTATTATTGTTTGTTACAAAAATTTTTTTAAAAAATATTCCAGTTGAATAAATTTAAGGGTGCGCAAGGCACTCTTAAATAATTTCTGACTATCAATTGTTTCCATAGCTATCTAGATTTCGAAAAATGATTAGAAAAAATTCCATGTTTTTTTACATATTTGACCCTGTAGATTTGGAACGACAAAAGATACAGAAAATTTCTTTCTATAAAAGTTGTTAAGAATGATAAGGACTTTCAACATATAGAGAAAAACTGGTATGTTTCTGGGAAAATAATATCGATGACTTCACAGCGGCCTAAAACTCTCATAGTTTCGCAAGAAATCTGGAAGAAAGTATACAAAAAAAATTTGGGGTAATTTTAACTCCTGGACCCCCCCCCATTTGAGACGCCTATGATTAAGAATGTCTAACTATCGCTACCTCGGTAAATGTCAAATCTCACAGGTACATCACACCGAATTTCAGAATTTTATCTTTGTTCGTTTTGGAAATATTTATAGAAACCCTTTCGGGGGCTATAGCCCCATTAGGGGGCATTTTTGAGGCCATGTTTATAGGAACTTTTTTAATTTTTTTTTAGGTTGTAGAACACGCTGGTAAATTATGGCATGCTAATTTCGGGACACCCTGTATACGGCTTATAATCCACTCAACTCTAGCCTGAACGTTATTTACACATTTTCGGCTCACCATGCGCTTTCCGGAGATAAAATACAATGGCAGAATACATTGTTAGCCATCAAAGCCATCTGTTTTTCAGGACATAAAACTATATCCCTGAGAAGTCTTTATAAATACGTCAGTCAACGCTATAATATTTTACTAGCCGGCTGAATACAAAACCCATCACTCTTTAATTTTCTCTTATTTCTCACACAATCCCTTTATTTTTAATTCTTTTCTGCCTTTTTACTTTTTCTTGAGTTTGCAAACCGGAACCAATCCATCGCCCCAAGTTCAAAATCCCTGTCCGTTGAACGGGTGAAACCTGCTCTGAATGCTTCTGGAAATTTAAAAGTGTAAAAATTACTTAAAATATTCCGACGCTTGAATAGTTGGTAGGGTTATTTTTTTAATATACCAAACTTGTTCCGGAAAGATCACCATACGCTTCTGGGAACACAAACACAATGCATTTTGCCATACTATTTTTTAGATATTTATTTATGTTTTAATTAAGAAAAACACTAGTTGTTCTTTTAAAAATAACACAACAAGTTTCCACGCCGTTTGCTGTATTTTAAGCATTTGCTCCGTTAAATTGTTTGTGGATGGCACTAACGTTGTAAATGTAGTTATTTTATTTTTGTAAAAGATATTTTTTCTCCTAATAACCACACAACAAGAAGAAAAAAATGGTATGGTATACAAAATTCTTCAAAGAATGGGCCTTTTCACTACCTTTGGGAAAGCACGAATCTATATTCCGCATTTATTATAATACACATTTTACATTTGTTGCGAATTTTTGCAGCAATACTTTCACACAAAAACATATTTTTTTAAAATTAAAATTCCAAATTTCCCGCGCGGATGACGACAGATCCTAATGATATTTTATTTCTTCTTCTTTAAATGTTGGCATTATCTTGCCTACCGAAGAATAATTTGTTGTTTACAATAACATTAACCTCAATGCCATTTCCATAACCTATTCAGTACAAGTATTATGATGTTGAAAAAAAATGTCTTGTACCCTATTACTTAAATTAGAGCGAAAATTTTTCGAAAATTCTTCGTGCAATAAGTATCTTGTAAAGTAGTATATAATAATAAAAATTAGTATTGTCTAATGTTGCGTTAGACAGGCACTAACCTTTTTCTGATCTGTGACAGCCCTTGATCCTTCATGTCATTCCACAAAACAATACATTTATTTTGCCAACCACTACATTCATTGCCATTACTCTTCCCCAGACTTCGGAACTCCTCCACCACACATTCCTGCGGTTCATTCATTGCAGAGTCCTGGAAACGCAGCCCGTGGAGGTTTCTGGAAACCCACCTTGTACAGCAGGCGTTCTTAGATGAGAGGCTCTTGTACTCCGCCACACGGTAGTACTTGGAGGTGACTTCTCTATACTTCATATCATACACGCCCAGTTCCTTTACCATAAATTTCCCGCTGACGTGGAAACCGTCAGCATCAACTATATACCTTATGGTAGACATTGCAGCGACTTGACGAAACTTTATTTGGGAACTATCAATGAAAATAAAGACACATGTTTTATATTCTTTTTTCCAAACGCGCAGACGTGTTTCCCACAAAGGTGGGTGGGGTCACCAAGAATCACTTCTCGAAAAAGCAGTGTGCAGCAAAATCGCTGACTTTTGTTTTGAGTTAGATTGATGATTTCAGTGTTTACAAAACGCAGATGGTCAACCCTGGGAATGTTTTTAAGAGAAAATTTTCATCGGCTTGCTTTCGTCATTTGAATGTTTATAAAACGCAGATGGTTAACCCTGAGAATATTTTTAAGAGAAAATTTTCATCGGATCGCTTTCATCATCTGAATGTTTATAAAACGCAGATGGTTAACCTTGAGAATGTTTTTGAGAGAAAATGTATATCGTCGGCTCTCTTTCATCAGTTGGATGTTTAGTCTGAGAATATTTTCCACGAATGATCTTGTGTTAAACCACTTAGTCAGATATGTTGATTATGAAAAGCACATTTCAAAACAGCCGAGACATGTAGACTCAACAGAATATGAAGTGATATCAGGAAGAATATATAGCTGACAAAAATAAAACTACTATAATTTTTCTTAACTTTATTAATTGTTAAGAACAAACAAACACTATAGCTGCACATTAATCCATTGATTTCCTGCCAACTTATGAATTAATTTAATCGACAATTTTAAAAGCAAGAATGACGAACATGTAGCAATAAAATAAACCGTGCATTCTAGGGATCAACCTACTGTAACTTGCTGCAATTCTCTGATCTCGATTAATGTTATAGAAATTGGTGTCACCCATTCTGTGTCAGCGATTGTACCATTTTCAAATATCATTCGAAGTTTATACTGTTTGACATTACTTGATATCTTTATCATCACAACTTCATCAGTGGTAGTTGTAGGTGTCAATGATATGCAATCTAATGAACCATCCATACAAACAGCGACGTTGTTTATATCATACGGTTTATAAACGTATATTATGGTATTAATAAGAGAATGAAGTAACAGGTATTCTGCACTCAACAACAATTTCGAAAATTTGACCCACTTAAGTGTTCTCTCTTTTTTATAGGTGGGAATCAAATAACAAATGCCGATGAAAGCCTTTATTTAAGTAAAAAACTTACAACTTTTAGTAATCGATTAAGTATTTTTCTAACCAAGAATATAATAATTTTTCATAATTTCTAAAACTACTTTTTATTTTCACAGTGGTAGAGGCACTTAGGAATGTCTTTTTCAAATAGCGGCATCTCGATCTAGTTGTTTTTCAAATTTCCCACATCGACCACTTTATTGTTGATTATTCCACGTAGAAAACATTCTTTTTGATGCCCCTTCAGATAAACTATGTGGACATCTAGTAGAGCAGTTTGCAGTATTTCAACCAATTTGTTGTACAACATGTCTGCTCGAATATTTTATACCCAGAAAATTGTCTTCCATAACTCGCACGTGTCTCTTATTTAAAGTGCTAAGAGACATAAAACTTTTTGGGGAGCTATAACCATATGCATCACTTGTCCAGTAATTTTAATTATGAATTCCTTGGGATAAAATTCATTCTCCACCGAGAAACCTTGAATATCGACTAAAGCAATTTTAATTTTCACTTGCTTGAATAAACTGGAGATACAGCCGCCACTGCATTTATATCCTGTTTACATCATATAGCTTCTTACGGTTTCGCTCAATGGTAATTATTCCAAAATTCTGTCGTGAAATATTTTTTTTTATAATGATGCAATATACGCTGGTTTTATCTGGAAATCCTTGAGAGCTCTCAATATCCAATTTAACATCAACAGTGCTCATTTTTATTGTTTTATTACGACGTGAGCAGTCGATAACGAACAGCGTCGCCCGGTCTCTAAAGTTCAAAGTCAACATAATTAAGTAGTGGACTCTTGTCGCGTGTATTCATAAAGTTTGGGTAGAAGTCTGTGTAATTATTGTAAACTTCCAAGTAATCCCTATTGAAATCTTGCCACGGGCGCTCAAACAGAAAATATTCACCGTTTATTATAAGGCGTACGTCGGAAATATTTACGTGATCAAACTATGTCGGATCGACTTTTGAATTTTCTTTGTGGACGGTCTGAAAGCCGACAATAACAAACCTTGGGCTTTCCACTGTGGCAGAGGATTTAACGGACCATATTTCTTTGGTTGCATTTAAGTCCCATTTTCGAAACGGTATCCAGATGGGTTTGTTACTCTTGAGGGCTTGCAATAAGTTATACTTAATTTTATCGTTTGGTATAGTATGTTTTACTTTCAGCTCGATGCAAGTAATGATTACTTCAACCGTTAAATCTGGAGTTGTACCGGGTGTTTTTTTCCAGCAGTATTCAAGCTGTCCCACTCTCCCGTTGTCCATATCTCCGGAACGAAAGGAGATATTTTATTATTATTTTTATTATTATTAGATATTTTATTATTATTTTAATTCTGCAAACGCCGTTCTCTATGACGCGAAGAGGGCTTTATTCTCAACTGCTAAGTGTTCATTATGATATTCGCGTATAGATGGCGCTACGGTGCAAAGAAACTTTTCGATCCTAGGAACGTTGGAGCGTAGCGCATTTGAAAGACTTGGTAATTTGGAGAAACTTTTGTTCTATGGACTATTTTCCTACTACTGTTACTAGTTTCCGAGATAACCGCTCTATAATGTCATTTACAAAAAATGCGCTAACTCGCTTAAAATTAACTTTAGAGGAAAAGTTATTATTAAAACTACCATTGTAGTTCACTAGGACGAAGAAAATAGCGGTACGTGTCAAATTATTACACATCCGGTTTGACCGGAAGTACCGAAAGTGACCAATTTTCCAGTCTAAAGTGAACAGGCTTTATAATTTATCCCTCAAAAGTGAAAAAAGCAATTTCCAGTGTCATATAATAACAATAACACCACGTATATACATACACCTAGACAACGACAATTTTGCTGAAATTATTATTATTGACCAAAGGTGGCTCTGTCCTTGTTAACAAGCGCCTACCGGCCCTACCGGACCATAGGCCTTGTTTTGGCCTCCACTCCTGTGTAGTAAATACGTGTACCTATGGTCTCATCTACAGGACCCAGTTTTCGATATTTCGTGCCCAAATTTGGCGTACGGCCGCCCGAGCTTATTGGCAACAACCCTATTGAAGGGCCTCTGAATCGGGAGAGCCGTTCGGCTCCCGGAATTTTTTTCCCGTTTTTTTTTCGGGAAAAATGGCTAGCAATTGGAAGGGGGAGCGCCGGTCGAGTTCAATTTTCGCGTGGGGCCGCCGACGGATATAGACCTCTCGCCTGCCAGAGAGCCCCTCGATCGAACAAGCCATTCGGCCGTTTGGGCCTTTTTTTCGCGATTTGGCTAGGTCCCCGGGATCGTACTCTATACATCGTGGCCGAGGCGCACGCCCGGCGCGCCCAATATTCGTAAACATCGACTGACATTTGAGTTTGTTTTTGTATGAAGGATTTTCAAATTTAGTAGCGATTTGAGACTTTTAGGGATCAGAGGCCCATCTGTTATTCCGTGGGAGACTTTTTCAGGTACGGGCGCGCTGTATTTTTTATGTAAAATCTCGTAGAATATTTTAGAAAACGCCAGGTGATACCATCTATCCTTTATAGGGCTGTATCTTTTGAATCGTAATAGGTAGACAAATTTTCACAGAGTGTGTGCCACTATGGCCTCTGTAACAACAAATAATAAAAGTAAAATAAAATTAATGTAATATTTTCAATTTTCGTTAACAACGATGATCCGGAGAACTAACTATTATCGAACATTTCTGAAACAGCGAAGTGGCGCAGTGGGAGTATTTTTTATAAAATATGTAGTGTTAAATATCGTACGGTGGTTCGGAACCCTTCGTGTGCGAGTTCGACTCGCACTTGGCCGATTTTTAACTTTATACCTACTTACATGTCTATTGTTATAGATTGTTGCAGTATTTGGCATCGCAACCTCGATCATTATTTCTAATAAGCGGTAAAATTAGTTTTAATTTTGTTGAAATGTATCGCAAATATGCATCCCTTCGTTCCCAGTCTAGCAGTTACCCTATATTTTTTATAAGATATTATAACGGAAAATGCTTCGTTCGAATACTTTTAGTAAAATTCCAAGCGATATTGCAAAATATTTAAAGATTGAAAACCCAATGCAATACACAGGACACTGTCTTCGCAGATCTTCTGCAACATTGCTTGTGGAATCTGGGACAGACCTGTTGACATTAGTCATTAAAACGCCATGGAGGATGTAAATTTCAACCTGTTGGTGTAAATACTTTTAGTAAAATTCCAAGTCATATTGCAAAATACTTAAAGATTGAAAACCCAATGCAATACACAGGACACTGTTTTCGCAGATCTTCTGCAACATTGCTTGTGGAATCTGGGGCAGACCTGTTAACATTAGTCATTAAAACGCCATGGAGGATGGAAATCTTCAACTGTATAGCTGAGGGCTACATTGAGGAGTCAATTTGTAAAAAAACTGAAATAGCTGCTCAAATTCTGGAAGGTGAACCAAGTACCAGTACCGGAAACTTAAAATTAAAAAAAGAGTTTTAAGTGAAGAACCTGAGACCTTCACAGGCAATGGAGAAAACAAAATTAAAAAAATTACTGGAAATGAAATTTGTCCATCAGTGACCTCGACTGCGTCTCGAGCTGAAAACTTCATGCCTCGTGCAACAAATATGCACCTTTTGTACTAGTTACACAAATAACAAATAAAATAAGTATAATAGAATTGTCTTTCGCATTGCAAAAAGAGAAACTTTTTCAGGGTATATTAGGTGTCTCAAATAAAGTCCGATTATATCCTTAGTTTTTTAAATAAAAAGACCAGCTTAAAACCAGGATGATGCAGTTTTCTCTGGAGAATCTGACTCTAGCTTCAGAATTGATATACATGGTGTTCTCGAAAAGTTAAGGACAAAAATACAGAAGGTCCACTCGAGAAAATCTTGACAAATATGCATTTTTCCGGTAACTATTTGAAAAAAGAAAATTGCTTTTTTGATTACCTAACTTTGCGAAAAAACACTCTTAAGATCCATGACTAATTTTTTTAAAATCGCCGAAATTTCTTCGGCATGAAACTTTTTTGTTTCAAGAGTTACCGAAAAAATTTATTAATTAAATTTGTGGGAAAAACTGCTTTAAACCTAGTTTATCAGAATTTGGAAAAATATTATCGATTGTTGAGTGCTCTCTTAACACTTAAATTTTTGTTTTATTTATAGCTGTCATGCATACTAGAAATTTTTTTTAAATGTGAAAAATGTGCAAGATACCGATACCTCGCAGGAAATTTCCAAGTTTTCCAAAGTAGTATGTTGGGAAAAAATACCTAAACCATAAAGGTACAGGATTTGAGGCCACGGCTCGCTACGATAAAATGGGCACATTTTTCGGTGGGTGCTAAGAGAGCACACCCATTAAACCATGACATTGCTTTAAACTCTGATAAAATAGGTTTAAAGCAATTAGTTTTGCCCACAAATGTCATTGGGAAAAATTTTTCGGTAACTCTTGAAACAAAAAAGTTACAAACCGAAGAAGTTTCGGAAGTTTCGGGTTTTTCAAAAATTCTCTGAAAGTAGGCTATGGATCTCATATGTTACACAAAGTTACCCTACTATTTATTTCAAATAAAGTTCTCAAAAAAATAAATTGTAAGATTTATTGGGGGATTTGTTGGACGAAAATTGTTATTTGTAAAACAGGCTTCAATAAATGGAGTATTGTGTATAGACGCTTGTAAGCCTGCCGTGGTTTCAGCACGGCCACAACTGGGCATTCCTCAAGTTAGTGGCGCTCCGAGGTCTGTACTTGTTTCAATATGATATTTAGCTTTCTCTCTATCGATGTCAATTTGTTTCTTGCCTAATTAGTTTACTAATTTTTGTAATAACGGCTCATAGTAATGAGGATAAATTAAATATGGTATAATTTATGGAGAATGCGGTAAAAAACAGTGCTGTAGCCGCTCGTATTTAGGTATGTAAATAATTTTGAACATATTTTGCTGTCAAATCGGATATGTAATAATTTGACACGTTCCGCTATCTTCTTCGGCCTAGTGCACTACAAAGATATTTTTAATAACTTTTTTCTCTAAAGTTAATTTTAAGCGAGTTACCTCATTTTTTGTAAATGACATTGTAGAGTGGTTATCTCAGAAACTAGTAACAATAGGAAATCGTCCATAGAGAAAAAGTTTCTCCAAATTACCCAGTCTTTCAGATGCGCTACGTTTCAAAGTTCCTAGGATTGAAAAATTTCTTTGCACCTCAGCGCCATCTATACGCCAATGTCAAAATGAATGCTTAACAGTTGCGAATAAAGCCCTCTTCACGTCCTAGCGAACGGCGTTTGCAGAATTAAAACATCTCTTTTTGTTCCGGAGATATCGGCGACGGGATTCCTTATCGGGACACCCTGTATACAGGGTGTCTACTTTTAAGTGTATACAAATCGATAAAAAATGTATTTTGTGACATATTTTCAAAAAGCTTTTTTTGTTCGAAAGGCCTTCAAAATCCGCTTCTTTTGACCTTTCTGCCATTTTCAAAATGCAAATCCAGGGCCGGCTGTGATTTTTTTATACCCCCGATTTTTACGAAAACCATTTAGCGATTTTTTTATTTAATACCTGACCCCACAGCGGTAATCAGAACACCCCCAAACCCCTATATACCAAATTTGAATTTGAGCAAAATAGGAATTTTAAAGGCATCTGCCAAGTCAAGAGTGCCATGGAATCCCCTCAAAACAGTTGAATGGTCAATAGGACCACTCAAGGTGTTGGTGTGCAAAGATCCAATACAAAATATACAGAGTGTTCTTATCTGTGCCATCCAAAATTACTGAATTTTTGGAACTTTATACTGGTCAAAAATCGAGTATATCAAAACCGCTACACACACTATAAACGAACTAAATCTAAAAAATACAGAAGTCTGCCAGTCAGTAAGTCCATATCAGTTAAGGTGGCTGGTGTGCCACAACAGGAAACGCACAGAAAATGTATCATCTTAGACAGTGACTTTGTTGAGTAAGGTCCAATAATTTAAATTGTTTTTATTTGTTAGTTGGCATTTTGTAAAGAAATACATTACTTTTGTGTTTATTAATATTTTTTCAATGATTTCAAAGCACTTATGACCCGTGTAAAGTTTCATAAACATTCAGCATTTTGAGATGGCACAGATAAGAACATTCTGTATATTTTGAATTGGACCTTTGCACACCAACACCTTGAGTAGTCCTATTAACCATTTAACTGTTTTGAGGGGATTCCATGGCACACTTGACTTGGCAGATGCCTTTAAAATTCCTATTTTGCTCAACTTTGACACCCTGCAAAATAGAACTCCCTGTATTTTTTAAATAAAAAAATCGCTAAATGGTTTTTGTAAAAATCGGGGTATAAAAAAATCGTAGCCGTCCCTGGATTTGCATTTTGACAAAAGTAAAAACGTCAAAGAAGCGGTTTTTGAAGACCTTTCGAACAAAAAAAAGGTTTTTGAAAATATCTCAAAAATACATTTTTTATCGATTTGTATACACCGTCTAACGGTGACGTCACGCCCTCGGTGGGCGCCGCGAACATTACACCATTCAGATTGAGCTATCCTGTCTGGTTTAACGTCCTTGACCATAGCCCATAGCCCACTTTTCCTAACCAAATAGCTCGAACTGTTCGACTTGTAAAAATGCAGGTTCGCGATTGACCAGAAGGTGTGTGGTCATGAGTTCATAATTGCACAATTTTCGCTGATAAGCAGGTAATAGGTGCAAATGTTTATCTGTTTCCGAATGTATAAAAGAATAGATATACAGAGTGTTCCTAAATTATGGTGTCAACGTAATACAACAGGTAGAAAATGTCATTTTGAACAAAACATGGGTCCGAAAATGCATAATAAAAAAGTTACAGGGTGATGAAGGTATACGGTTTAACTATATATAATATACTGTATATAACCGGGTTTAGAAAATTTTACTTCTGTGACACATTGACACTTTTTTACATCTTCAACTTTCCTCTTTGGCCAAATGCCTTAGGTAATATGCCAAAAAAGTTCATAAAAGTATTAGTAAAAGTAAGAGAATATTTTTATTTTATTTATAATAAGTACCAACAATAATATTACGAGTAGAAAAAGGTTTAGTAGGTAGAATGAAGATTTAAAATTTTGTTAAAGTAGACTCCATAACTGAGCCCCATTACCATGACCTTCTTTCCTCTTTTCATTTAGTACGTCGAAAACTATTATGGCAAAAGCAGGAGTACCGATAATAGAAGGATATCATGGAGAAGATCAAAATTTAACAAGATTAATTATTGAGGCTAAACGAATTGGTTTTCCAATTATGATAAAAGCTGTAAGAGGAGGCGGTGGAAAAGGTGAACTAATTTACTTATTTTTTGTTTATATACCTACAGCTTTTACTGATTTTAGGCATGAGAATCGCTTTATCAGAATCCGACTTCGAGGAAGCCCTAAATTCAGCCAAAAGTGAATCTGAGAAAGCCTTCGGAGACTCTATGGTTCTACTGGAAAAGTTTATTGCTGAGCCAAGACACGTCGAAGTTCAAGTTTTTGCAGACCAATATGGGAATGTTGTTCACTTGTACGAAAGAGACTGTTCAGTGCAGAGGAGGCACCAAAAAATCATTGAAGAAGCTCCTGCCGTAAGTATGAGTAGTGATACAAAAGGGTTTCTGGTCCAAAATGGCCGCCGTTTCCAAGGTCGACGTTTGAAGGTTGCGAAGTCGCGGTGGGGAATTCAAGGTTTAATCACTTTCAAGGTTTCTGGGAATTGGCGATCAAGGTCAAGTGGGCGGGGTCCTGGATTCCGAGAATCGCGTTGATTTCTGGGAATTGTTGTTCAAGATCAAAGGGGCGGGGTTTCCGAGAATCGCGTTGATTTCTGAGAATCGGGGTTCAGGGTCAAGGGGGCGGGGATTTAAGGTTTCTGGGAATCTATTTTGATTTATCGGGAATCGTTTTGGATGTCCCCCCACCCATATAGCTTTGATAAAAGACATAGTTTGCTGTTTTGTGAGTAGTTAACAATTGAGAGTTGTAAATAGTCCCCCACCCCTTCTTTGGTCCCCCCACTCCTTTTTCGTACATTACCCCCCACTCCTACGCCCCTGGTAGGCCCCGCCCACTTTTCCCCCGCGCATGCGCACCGAGCGCATGACCTCTCCCCCGCACCCCGCAGCCATCATACCGTGTAATTGCAGCGTAATGAGTAATTACAATACCGCGGGTCCATATTTCCGCGAAATTCGCACATAAATGTCAATTTATTGGTTAAGTACCGTATGTACGTAAAGAAATATTTAAAATAGATACAATCACTCTCATTTCCCGCGCTTCTTTTGTCTAATTAACGCTATTTACCCCCTTTGCAATGAAAAAAAAAACATTACATATACTGCACTGCATAGCGTATTAGGTTCTATTTACGCATAATTATCTTCTATTTACCTCAGATCTAATAAAAAATAAGCTCTTACTGTTATTTCATACATTTTTTACTATTTAACGCTATTTACCCCCTTTTCAATGAAAAAAAAACATTACATGGACTGTCAATGTCAATTTATTGTTTACGTACCGTTTATACCTACATAACTATTTAAAATAGGTACAAATACTCTCATTTCCCGCGCTTTTTGTCTAATTAGCAATATTTATCCCCTTTGCAATGAAAAAAAACATTACATGGACTGTCAGTGTCAATTTATTGTTTTACGTAGCGTTTATACCTACATAACTATTTAAAATAGGTACAAGTACTCTCATTTCCTACATTTTTTACTAATTAACGCTATTTACCCTTTTTGCAATGAAAAAAATACAGTGTACCGCACTGTATGGCGTATTATGTCCTATATACATGCAATAAACAAAAATTAACTTCTATTCTGTCCCACATCTACAAAATCTGAAAATTCCCAGGTTCCGCCACGTAATTAGCTTGTAAAATGTTAGCCAACGCCCTAGAAAAAATACAGTATGGTTTCGGCCCGATATCGCAACAGGCAGTTGGGTAAAGTTTTTCCTACAGATGATGCCCCCTCGTTACTTTTAATGGGGTTTTAAAAAATAATGATTTTCGGCTTCGTCTTTCTCTGGAATTTTAGAATTTCTTTAATTCGAGGGTTTGCCATTAGTTTTTATCGTATTTTTAATGGTATTTTAGCCTGCTAGGGTTATTTTACAGAACACATAGGCTCTTATAATAAAACAACCTGAAATTTTATTACCACATATAGTTTAAAATAGGTACAAATACTCTTATTTCCCGCGCTTTTTGTCTAATTACTCTATTTATCCCCATACAATAAAAAAACATTACATGGACTGTCAATGTCAATTTATTGTTTACATACCGTTTATACCTACATAACTATTTAAAATAGGTACAAATACTCTCATTTCCCGCGCTTTTTTGTCTAATTAGCAATATTTATCCCCTTTGCGATGAAAAAAAACATTACATATACTGCACTGCATAGCGTATTAGGTTCTATTTACACATAATTATCTTCTATTTACCTCAGATCTAATAAAAAATAAGCTCTTACTGTCATTTCATACATTTTTTACTATTTAACGCTATTTACCCCTTTAAAATGAAAAAAAAAATACAGTGTACCGCACTGTATGGTGTATTACGTCATATATTCATGTAATAAACAAAAAAATAAATTATATTTTGTCCCACATCTACAAAAATCTGAAAATTCCCAGGCTCCCCCACGTAATTAGGCATGTGACGTCACAGCCAACGCCTTAAAAATTACCAAAACAAAGAAAAAATAATAGGTGTACTTACTTTAAAGTGAATATATACTCCTAAGAAGAATAAGTAAGGATATATGAAAAATTCAAACAATGAAAGCAATTAAAAACACTTTCAAAAGCATGGGTTCCAACACATATTCCAAACGTATGATCGCCGTCGTCCAGATGCACTCCCCCAAAACAGCCATGACTCCTCGAAAAACAGTCTCTGTGTAGAACACGCGCGATCTATAGACGCGGGCACCCGTCACAGAGCTACTTTGTACCGTTATGTCGTATCAATTAGCTTGAAAGCAATCGCGACATTATTTAATTATGACAAAAATATGCACACGAAAGAAGTAACCCGACGCCACGGCAACCATTTTTTATTTCAGAACGACTCTCACCGGCTCGCACATTCTCAAGTCGGTCGTTATAGGACAACGTTGCCGAACGATTTCACCCACATGAGTGTATATCAAGACTCTACCATGAAAATATCCGTAGATCTCGGCTGATTTCAGCGGATCCGGCAACACCGCTTCTAGCCCCTCTAGACGTCCGCCAGAAGATCTGATGGTATTGGTCGAGAGGGCAATATTGATTTTTTTTCTCCTTTTCTCACAACCGGGAGCTATACCTATACCTATCTCACTTTCCAAAAGAATGCACCACTCGCCCTGGGCAACCCTTGATGGTACCTGCCATAGGAAACGAGCCAGCGCGGACCGTAATCTGCCAGAACGGTAGCCCAGGAGGAGAAAATATTTTAACAGCATATAATTAAAATTAACTGGGGATATATTGCAGCGTTTGATATTATTTCAGACTATACGTATAGCCGAATTAAAGAATAACATTAACACTTCCATACGCCCTATTCCATATACACCCTACGATTATAAAAAAAAGATACAATGCAAGCTTTTCCCACATAATTATTCCAATTATTATTTATTTAATAAACAAAATATTATTCTCATCTTTATACCTACAGAACTATAAAAAAAACTATAGAACTATTAAAAAATAGGTACCCACATACACCTTTCCGTAAGAATACCAAAATCTATCCACATGTGCAATTAGTTTGCGATGTCACAGCCAGCGCCCCCTAAATCTAATATTTTTCGGGCAATTATACATGTAAGACGAGCACAAAGCGATTACTTGTTTTTCTTTTTAATATTATTAGACAGAAACCCGTCACATCTTCTAAGAAGTTGTTCGCTAGATACCACAATGTTGCCACATACTTTCCCAAAAATTCAAAATAACCACACGGTTCCTTTATACCATGACAGGGGCCTCTCTATTTGCAGTTTAATCTAAGAGTCAAGTCAATCAGTGGTACCTATCTAATTCATTGCTTTAAAGCCAAAACAGGTTTTAACACCTGTTCTGCCAACTGTATATAGGCTGATATTGATTTTTCTCTCGATTCACAGAAGACGCTTGCGCGACATTGTTTAATTATGTCGAAATTTACCAACAAAACAAATAACACGGCGTCACGGCGACCATTTTTAATATAGAACGGCTTTTGCCTTTTGCCGAGCCGCCCTCGCCCCAAACAAAGGGTTGACCAATCGATAAAAATACTGCCATATACTTGTAGAAATCTAACACCCTCTGCCATCTACCAACTTCCAAAACACATCTCGTACCACCGGGTCCCTCGATTTAGAGACCGCTTAGTACCTGCCATAGGTACTAGCGAGCCGATGTCTAGAGGGCGCTCCCCCATTACCGACGATACCCAGGTATCCGTAGCTCCGCCGTGAATGGGCAGTATTATAAAATATAATTTTGAATAAAAAACAAATTAAACGGATACATTGCCATGCTTTCATATTATTTCAGAGTTACGTATAGGTACACGTACTAGGGATTAAAGAATAAAGTAATTTATGGAAAACCAATGAGTAATTCACGCATTGATACTTTAAATTTTGGATATACAATAAAACATTAACAGTTCCATATACGTCCTATTCCATATACACCCTACCATTATAAAAAAAGATACCTACTTTACTGAATGTACACTCTCGCGGAAGGAGACCACACATAGTTAAAAAACATTAAAAATTCATCGTCCACAGAGTAAAATTAACATATTATATGGAAGCAATACCCTACCACCATATGTTCGTATAATTATGATTCAATTATCCCCTTTTGCGATAAAAATCAATACCCGCCTCTGTATGCTTTATTCTAACTTGTTAATAATTATTTAATAATACACAAGTTTATTGTATTCCATCCATATTTTTACATAATTTCTCTTGTTTTTCTAAGCTATATTTCCAAAAATAAAATAATAAAACATAATAATATTATATTTATCCCTTTGCTCTGTAAAGAGAATATATTGCACACCCTCCCTCCCACATTTCTCATCTAGTTAGAATCATTTTATTAATTATTTGACTTATTCTGCCTACCTCCCTCATACATTTTGTCTATTTTAAATCAATTAAGCAGAAATGAAACCTTGTAAAAAAATATCTAATAACGCCTTTCGAATACATTATACTTAAAATAGATAGGTACAAAGAGGTGTCATATAAAATATTAGATTTACTTCAACGCAGAAATGGTCGTTATGTAGTTCACACAGCGTGTTCCCAATCAAACAACTTTTTATGAAGAAACCACATAACTATACAGGGAGCATCAGAGACCATGAAAACACCATTTAAGGCTACGGGCTGGTGTTAGATACAGGGTGCGCCAGGAGACAGATACAGGGAAGCGTTAAAATAACAAATTAAAATATATGTATATATATATTCTTGTGACAGACTCGTATATCTACTTATGAATGTTCTATCTATAAGAAAAGATAACAAGTAATTTTAGAAATACATAAATAAGAGAGGTATACCCGATTGCTGCAAGAAGTTTGGATTTTGTCAGATGACAATTCCTCACAAAATCCCTAAGAATTTTGTGTCATCCATATTTGCGTCACAACCGGTTAATGATATCACTCCTTGATTTATTATGGTAAAAGTCACCCAAGTGAATAAATAATGAATAAGAGCTTATTAATAAATAAAAACCCTATTGCAATCACGATTATAGCTCTACAAATAACAATAATAACTTAAAACGTAATATAAAACTTATTAATTTAATATTTTTTTATATAATCAACTGCTTGTTGCAGCGTCTATATGTTGACTCAGGCAAATTGACCTCCATGTGTCAAAGTGTCAGTTAAGGGTACCATTATCGGTGTTGTTCTTGCTCTCCTCGTTACTTTTTGTGGTATGCAAATGGCATCGTTTCTGACCTGAACTTATGAGCCGATTGCATTTTGCTGCATTGATACCAACTTAGGATGTTGAAATTACCAATTGAAAGTTTCGGTAACAACAAAGGCAATTAGATTGTCAGTATAGACAAATTTTAATTGTCTAATATCAGATTTTATAAATGCGCCGCCGAGAACCATACCGGACCATCCCACAAAATTCTTGATATATAAATAAGCACCGTCTTATGTAGTAAAAAACATACAATTTTGCATGCCAAAGCGAACGAAATGAGCCTTAGATACTCTACTATACAGACGGCAGCACCAAAGAGGATGACCCACATGGATTAGACTAGCAAAAAAATCTCCATGCTATAATGAACTAGATAGCTTAGTCCAATTTACCATTGGTGGAAATTTAACCATTGCAGTGCATTTGGTCTATTGAAACGACTACAGCTGTCAACTATTCAAGATAGTATTACTACAGCGAAAAAGGATCTGCTCCCACTCATCTATCACAGCTTTTATGCTCTTCAAAATGATGTACCCATTAGAGGAAATGATTTTGAATAATTATTTGTATTTTTTGGGTTGAATAAAACCAAACAATACTTTTGTTTTGTATTATGTGTTGTGTACACACGATGTGTGTCATGTGTGTTGTGTCATGTGTGTTGTGTCGTGTGTGTTGTGTGTTGTGTACACACGATGTGTGTGTGTCGTGTGTGTTGTGTACACAACACCATATTATCTTGTCCGGATTTTCAACATTTTCTTAAATTTGGTGTAGATTAGTCCGTTTTGATTCTTAGGATATATTTTATTTATTTTTTTATGATGTGCAATTGATCAAATAATACAAAACAAAAGTATTGTTTGGTTTTATTCAACCCAAAAAATACAAATAATTATTCAAAATCATTTCCTCTAATGGGTACATCATTCTGAAGAGCATAAAAGCTGTGATAGATGAGTGGGAGCAGATCCTTTTTCGCTGTAATAATAGTTGAATAGTTGACAGCTGTAGTCGTTTCAATAGACCAAATGCACTGCAACGTATAAATTTCCACCAATGGTAAATTGGACTAAGCTATCTAGTTCATTATAGCATGAAGATTTTTTGCTAGTCTAATCCATGTGGGTCATCCTCTTTGGTGCTGCCGTCTGTATAGTAGAGTATCTAAGGCTCATTTGGTTCGCTTTGGCATGCAAAATTGTATGTTTTTTACTACATAAGACCGTGCTTATTTATATATCAAGAATTTTGTGGGATGGTCCGGTATGGTTCTCGGCGCCGCATTTGTAAAATCTGATATTAGACAATTAAAATTTGTCTATACTGACAATCTAATTGCCTTTGTTGTTACCGAAACTTTCAATTGGTAATTTCAACATCCTAAGTTGGTATCAATGCAGCAAAATGCAATCGGCTCATAAGTTCAGGTCAGAAACGATGCCATTTGCATACCACAAAAAGTAACGAGGAGAGCAAGAACAACACCGATAATGGTACCCTTAACTGACACTTTGACACATGGAGTCCACATATAGACCGTGCAACAAGCAGTTGATTATATAAAAAAATATTAAATTAATAAGTTTTATATTACGTTTTAAGTTATTATTGTTATTTGTAGAGCTATAATCGTGATTGCAATAGGGTTTTTATTTATTAATAAGCTCTTATTCATTATTTATTCACTTGGGTGACTTTTACCATAATAAATCAAGGAGTGATATCATTAACCGGTTGTGACGCAAATATGGATGACACAAAATTCTTAGAGATTTTGTGAGGAATTGTCATCTGACAAAATCCAAACTTCTTACAGCAATCGGGTATACCTCTCTTATTTATGTATTTCTAAAATTACTTGTTCCTTAAAATTTGAAACCTTGGTCTTTATCTTTTCTTATAGATAGAACATTCATAAGTAGATATACGAGTCTGTCACAAGAATATATATACATATATTTTAATTTGTTATTTTAACGCTTCCCTGTATCTGTCTCCTGGCGCACCCTGTATCTAACACCAGCCCGTAGCCTTAAATGGTGTTTTCATGGTCTCTGATGCTCCCTGTATAGTTATGTGGTTTCTTCATAAAAAGTTGTTTGATTGGGAACACGCTGTGTGAAATACATAACGACCATTTCTGCGTTGAAGTAAATCTAATATTTTATATGACACCTCTTTGTACCTATCTATTTTAAGTATAATATATTCGAAAAGCGTTATTAGATATATTTTTTAAAAGGTTTCATTTCTGCTTAATTGATTTAAAATAGACAAAACGTATGAGGGAGGTAGGCAGAATAAGTCAAATAATTAATAAAATGATTCTAACTAGATGAGAAATGTGGGAGAGCAATCATAATGCCATACAGGGTGTGCAATATATTCTCTTTACAGAGCAAAGGGACAAATATAATATTATTATGTTTTATTATTTTATTTTTGGAAATATAGCTTAGGAAAACAAGAGAAATTTTGTAAGAATATGGATGGAATACAATAAACTTGTGTATTATTAAATAATTATTAACAAGTTAGAATAAAGCATACAGAGGCGGGTATTGATTTTTATCGCAAAAAGGGATAATTGAATCATAATTATACGAACATATGGTGGTAGGGTATTGCTTCCATATAATATGTTAATTTTACTCTATGGACGATGAATTTTTAATGTTTTTTAACTATGTGTGGTCTCCTTCCGCGAGAGTGTACATTTAGTAAAGTAGGTATCTTTTTTTATAATGGTAGGGTGTATATGGAATAGGACGTATATGGAACTGTTAATGTTTTATTGTATATCCAAAATTTAAAGTATCAATGCGTGAATTACTCATTAGTTTTCCATAAATTACTTTATTCTTTAATCCCTAGTACGTGTACCTATACGTAACTCTGAAATAATATAAAAGCAAGGCAATGTATCCGTTTAATTTGTTTTTTATTCAAAATTATATTTTATAATACTGCCCATTCACGGCGGAGCTACGGATACCTGGGTATCGTCGGTAATGGGGGAGCGCCCTCTAGACATCGGCTCGCTAGTACCTATGGCAGGTACTAAGCGGTCTCTAAATCGAGGGATCCGGTGGTACGAGATGTGTTTTGGAAATTGGCAGATGGCAGAGGGTGTTAGATTTCTACAAGTATATGGCAGTATTTTTATCGATTGGTCAACCCTTTGTTTGGGGCGAGGGCGGCTCGGCAAAAGGCAAAAGCCGTTCTATATTGAAAATGGTCGCCGTGACGCCGTGTTATTTGTTTTGTTGGTATATTTCGACATAATTAAACAATGTCGCGCAAGCGTCTTCTGTGAATCGAGAGAAAAATCAATATCAGCCTATATACAGTTGGCAGAACAGGTGTTAAAACCTGTTTTGGCTTTAAAGCAATAAATTAGATGGGTACCACTGATTGACTTGACTCTTAGATTAAACTGCAAATAGAGAGGCCCCTGTCATGGTATAAAGGAACCGTGTGGTTATTTTGAATTTTTGGGAAAGTATGTGGCAACATTGTGGTATCTAGCGAACAACTTCTTAGAATATGTGACGGGTTCCTGTCTAATAATATTAAAAAGAAAAACAAGTAATCGCTTTGTGCTCATCTTACATGTATAATTGCCCGAAAAATATTAGATTTAGGGGGCGCTGGCTGTGACATCGCAAACTAATTGCACATGTGGATAGATTTTGGTATTCTTACGGGAAGGTGTATGTGGGTACCTATTTTTTAATAGTTCTATAGTTTTTTTATAGTTCTGTAGGTATAAAGATGAGAATAATATTTTGTTTATTAAATAAATAATAATGGGAATAATTATGTGGGAAAAGCTTGCATTGTATCTTTTTTTATAATGGTAGGGTGTATATGGAATAGGGCGTATGGAAGTGTTAATGTTATTCTTTAATTCGGCTATACGTATACTTTGAAATAATATCAAACGCTGCAATGTATCCCCAGTTAATTTTAATTATATGCTGTTAAAATATTTTCTCCTCCTGGGCTACCGTTCTGGCAGATTACGGTCCGCGCTGGCTCGTTGCCTATGGCAGGTAACATCAAGGGTTGCCCAGGGCGAGTGGTGCATTCTTCTGGAAAGTGAGATAGGTATAGGTTTAGCTCCCGGTTGTGAGAAAAGGAGAAAAAAAATCAATATTGCCCTCTCGACCAATACCATCAGATCTTCTGGCGGACGTCTAGAGGGGCTAGAAGCGGTTTTGCCGGATCCGCTGAAATCAGCCGAGATCTACGGATATTTTCATGGTAGAGTTTTGATATACACTTATGTGGGTGAAATCGTTCGGCAACGTTGTCCTATAACGACCGACTTGAGAATGTGCGAGCCGGTGAGAGTCGTTCTGAAATAAAAAATGGTTGCCGTGGCGTCGGGTTACTTCTTTCGTGTGCATATTTTTGTCATAATTAAATAATGTCGCGATTGCTTTCAAGCTAATTGATACGACATAACGGTACAAAGTAGCTCTGTGACGGGTGCCCGCGTCTATAGATCGCGCGTGTTCTACACAGAGACTGTTTTTCGAGGAGTCATGGCTGTTTTGGGGGAGTGCATCTGGACGACGGCGATCATACGTTTGGAATATGTGTTGGAACCCATGCTTTTGAAAGTGTTTTTAATTGCTTTCATTGTTTGAATTTTTCATATATCCTTACTTATTCTTCTTAGGAGTATATATTCACTTTAAAGTAAGTACACCTATTATTTTTTCTTTGTTTTGGGAATTTTTAAGGCGTTGGCTGTGACGTCACATGCCTAATTACGTGGGGGAGCCTGGGAATTTTCAGATTTTTGTAGATGTGGGACAAAATATAATTTATTTTTTTGTTTATTACATGAATATATGACGTAATACACCATACAGTGCAGTACACTGTATTTTTTTTTCATTTTAAAGGGGTAAATAGCGTTAAATAGTAAAAAATGTATGAAATGACAGTAAGAGCTTATTTTTTATTAGATCTGAGGTAAATAGAAGATAATTATGCGTAAATAGAACCTAATACGCTATGCAGTGCAGTATATGTAATGTTTTTTTTTCATGGCAAAGGGGATAAATATTGCTAATTAGACAAAAAAGCGCGGGAAATGAGAGTATTTGTACCTATTTTAAATAGTTATGTAGGTATAAACGGTATGTAAACAATAAATTGACATTGACAGTCCATGTAATGTTTTTTTATTGTATGGGGATAAATAGAGTAATTAGACAAAAAGCGCGGGAAATAAGAGTATTTGTACCTATTTTAAACTATATGTGGTAATAAAATTTCAGGTTGTTTTATTATAAGAGCCTATGTGTTCTGTAAAATAACCCTAGCAGGCTAAAATACCATTAAAAATACGATAAAAACTAATGGCAAACCCTCGAATTAAAGAAATTCTAAAATTCCAGAGAAAGACGAAGCCGAAAATCATTATTTTTAAAACCCCATTAAAACTAACGAGGGGGCATCATCTGTAGGAAAAACTTTACCCAACTGCCTGTTGCGATATCGGGCCGAAACCATACTGTATTTTTTCTAGGGCGTTGGCTAACATTTTACAAGCTAATTACGTGGCGGAACCTGGGAATTTTCAGATTTTGTAGATGTGGGACAGAATAGAAGTTAATTTTTGTTTATTGCATGTATATAGGACATAATACGCCATGCAGTGCGGTACACTGTATTTTTTTTCATTGCAAAAGGGGTAAATAGCGTTAATTAGTAAAAAATGTAGGAAATGAGAGTACTTGTACCTATTTTAAATAGTTATGTAGGTATAAACGGTACGTAAACAATAAATTGACATTGACAGTCTATGTAATGTTTTTTTTTTCATTGAAAAGGGGGTAAATAGCGTTAAATAGTAAAAAATGTATGAAATGACAGTAAGAGCTTATTTTTTATTAGATCTGAGGTAAATAGAAGATAATTATGCGTAAATAGAACCTAATACGCTATGCAGTGCAGTATATGTAATGTTTTTTTTTCATTGCAAAGGGGGTAAATAGCGTTAATTAGACAAAAAAGCACGGGAAATGAGAGTGATTGTATCTATTTTAAATATTTCTTCACGTACATACGGTACTTAACCAATAAATTGACATTTATGTGCGAATTTCGCGGAAATATGGACCCGCGGTATTGTAATTACTCATTACGCTGCAATTACACGGTATGATGGCTGCGGGGTGCGGGGGAGAGGTCATGCGCTCGGTGCGCATGCGCGGGGGAAAAGTGGGCGGGGCCTACCAGGGGTGTAGGAGTGGGGGTAATGTACGAAAAAGGAGTGGGGGGACCAAAAAAGGGGTGGGGGACTATTTACAACTCTCAATTGTTAACTACTTTTGTGGAGTTCAGTAGCCGAGGTGAGCTAACACGTGATGGCTTGCAGCAAAGAAATGGATTTGAAAATCATCAACAAATTTAGTTGCTTGTTTCAGAAACCGACGGTAAAGTTGGTAGAATTGGGTGAAGGTGTGCCGATGAAAATTTTCTCGGGAAAAGTGGCGAAAACAACGTTCGGGGAGACCATTTTGCTGGAGTTGGAGGATGGTGTCGTATTCTTTCCGGGCACAGTGACGGAGGTCCACCCCTTTTCTTTTTAATTTTAAAATTTTACAAATTTTTATTTTTTAATGGCATTCAAACCGTGCCTCGACTATTTATCCAGTGAAAAATACTCGCTGGTTTACAAAGGACAAGTGGATATGGGGAAAAACCACAAGGCCGATCAGTTTGAAATAGTAGAAAATTGTCATGTCCCCAAGGGGGAATAGAAAATTAACATGAGGAAATTAACACGGGGAATTCTGAATTGTTGTAATTTGAAAGTCAACTTCGACGTGTACTACAAGCCTATGTCTCATAAATAAATAGCCTTTCTGTAATTTGTGTTTTATTAATCTTTGCCAACAATGTTTAACTGTTTATAGAAAACTTGTAAATAAAAGTCATCCTCCGAATCCGATGCGATGGTCCACAAACAACCTTAAAAAACTGAGGGTCCTTAAAAACTGAGGGCCCTTTAAAAACTGAGGGTCCTTAAAAAAACTTAGGGCCCTTAAACCAACGGTCTTAAAAAACAAAGGTTCTAAAAAGAATTACTGTAGAATATATTTCGTTATAATTCTCTTATTGGAATAAAGAAAATGGGCATCACCCATTATTTTATTAAGAGTAACGTAGCATCAAAACTGTTGTAAATAAAACAAATCATTCTAATTCCAAACTTTATTTGCTGTGAATAGTTAAGCAACGGCGGCATCATGTATAGAACAAATGTTTATATATTCGGCGACCACACGTCTTTGTATACATGAGTTGGCCGGCCTTACATCTTGCGCCCGCATCCCGGTCTTCAAATTCACGCGCGGCCGGCATTCTAATATAATAACTGGAGTCAAAGCGATGCAAGTCCCGCTTTATGATTTCATCGTACATATCATCCCTTTTTATTTCATAAACTAAGCTATCCGTATCCGTATCCGCATAAAGAAGTGGATCTGTCTGAGAACGATTCATAAACACGTACGTTCAGATAGCTTATATTTTCTATAGCATTTCTTACGTAATTCGATAGCGGTGAATTAAAGCAACGTACTAATTTCTGTTTAAATGTGGTATGAATAACATCACTACTCTTAGTACCGCGATTGAATGGAGCTCTCTAGCTCCATTCAATCGCGGTACTTTCATGACTCACACATCCAGTAGCCGCAGCGAACGTTTGAAGTTCAGTGCAAATTGAAATTATACTAACTTAGATATTTACGTGCTACGCGCTAAAGGAATGTGTTTTAAACTTTATATAAATTAAAACTCCTATTACAGTTGTTAAGGTTTGAATGTCGACATCGGACCAAGCAATCGAGCAACCGAGCAATTTACATTGACATTAAGATTTTAAGTTTTACTTAAAGTTAGACGGACCTTGGCGACCCGACCATTGCTACAATCGAGTTTAAAGCATCGGCAAATGTAAACTTCCTATACGCTCGCATTCATCGGGCTGCCTTAGCTATACAAACAAATTTAGTCAAAGGAAATATGATACAGTTGAAAGCTATTGAATTCAGAATAAATTCACGCGTATGCTTAATATCCCAACGTGGTCACCACAATTTGATCTTTAGTTAAGAGAGCGATCTCGGATCATGAAACGTGTCAAAATGGATGAAAGTATAAATCAAATACATATTATAATTAAATGAAACTTTGCCTATCAAGAGGCTATAAAATCAAATTTTCAACACAAAATTTTGGACTAAATACGATTCAAAGCTAGAGTAAAATCAATGGATCGAACTTAACATACTGTGTTAAGTAGCGAGCACAGGCAAAGGATATAACTACATTATTATGTATTAAGTAACCAAATTTAATAAAACAAATGCAATAGGTTAAGAGTAGTTTTATTTTAAACGAAAGTAATATCTGCAAGGGTATTTTATAATGAAATAGTCTCTTTGTAGTCATCCACTTCTGTATACGGCCAATATCCACAGCAAGGTCCAAATTCCCATCCTAAATGAGCATTTGGATCGATTTCATATTTGCTTATATTCTTCGGCAACCATTTTAGAATACGCATATATGTCGTTTATTTTTATTAGATGTTGTAAGATATGCAAGATATGCAGCCTCACATATAAAATTGTCAATACATTTCATTAAATCCCTATAATTTAAAGTTAAGTTCTTGGTAGGATAGAACTGCTCTAAAAGGTAATAATAGTCATCACTTAATATCAGTTATATTGGAGGTCATGTTTCAAGTTGTTTTTTCTGAAGCTTATCGAGCGTGAAATAATTTATTTCTTAAATTTTTTTGTCATATATATTATATTGTTCAGGTTTTTAATTTTAATATTGGGAAATATACGTTGTTATATTATTTGATAGTTTTATTTTATATTCAAATAGGTAGGTATTACATTTGTATTCTACAAGTTTTTATATGTAACTATTTATACTAACAACTTTCGTAACTATGTATTATTTTATCTTATGTTTTCTTTTATTTTATTTACAAAAACCAAAGGTAACTATTTAATTTAAACAATAATCAATATTATTTTTAACACCTTGTCTTAATATTGATTATTATTTAAATTATTTTACAATAACATTCTTATGTTTCAAAAATTTTATGTTACACAAAAGTTTCGTTAAAATATCTGCCGTCATTTCTTCTGTTGGTAAGTACTCGATTTTGATTAAGCCTTTAACTTTTTCATTAATAAAATGAAATCTTACATCAATATGTTTTCTTCTTCTGTTAAATTGCCCATTTTTTATCAATTTCATTGCGCTTTGATTGTCCATTTTTAATTTAACTATTACTTCTTGTTGTACGATTTCTTCAAGTAAAGTTTTCAAATATAAAAGTTCCTTCACACAATCTGCAGCTGCTATATACTCAGCTTCTGTCGTAGACAATGCAACTATTTGTTGTTTTCTTGAACTCCAACAAATTGGACCATTATTAAAAAATATTATATATCCTGATGTGCTTTTTCTTGTTTCTATATCACCTGCAAAATCAGCATCACAATATCCAATTAATTCCAAATTCTTATTATCTTTCTCATACAGGGACCGGCAGAAAGTTGGACACAAAAATTTAATATTTTTAAACTCTGATATCGATTAATTTAAATTTCCAGCTGCTAATCGAACAAAATTAAAGTTTAGTAGCAAATTCATGTGTTATTTGATGATAAGTTGCGCTTGCGGTATTTTGTTTTTTGTAATACACAGGGTGGTCGAAAAAAATACAAAAAAAAAGTTAAATTTCTTTTTTTTTACTAGGTGGCTGTGACTTTAAATCTAACATCCAACTTTGATTCCAAACAACTTTTGTGAGTAACTTTTTACCGTATTTTAAAAAATAAGGGTACTTTACTCCTGAGTTATTTTCACATTTTTGAATATACCTCGTATCTAAAAAGGGATATTTAAATTTTGATATATGCGTTTTGTGTTTCAAATGATGCACCAACTTTTATCAAGAATAAATTTTTCTGAGAAATTAATAATAAAAAGGTTTTCCATTTGTGTCCAACTTTCTGCCGGTCACTGTATATAATTCCATTGTTCTTTGTCGATTTTAAGTATCTCATAACTCTTTTCATGTTGATAATATCCAATTTTGAAAAATTTTCCATTTTACGACTTCCATAACTTACTGCATATGCTACATCTGGTCTAGTTTTGCTTGAAATATATAAAAGACTTCCAATTATTTCTCTGTATGGATATTGATAACTTGAAATGTCACTTGACTTTAGTACATCTGAAATGTCATTTGACTTTTGTACCAATGGCATCATGGGCGTCGTTGCTTCTTTTGCATTCTCCATTCCAAATTTAATCAAAATATTTTCTACATAATTTTCTTGATCAATTTTCATAAAATTTTTACCTCTTGAAATTTTAATACCTAGAAATTTATCTACTTCATTATATTCTGTTACTTCAAATTCCTTTTCCATATTTTTCAGCAAATCATTAATTTCTTCGTTATTTTCTCCAACAATTAATCCATCATCTACATATATTGACTTCTTCTCTTCTTCTATAGCTTCTTTCCATTTCATACTTTCTTCACCATTTATTGCTTGTTCATACGTTAATAAAACATAATCATCATACCTTTTTGGTTCAATTATCTTTCTTCTTTGTCTGCCTTCTCTTCTACCTTGTCTTAACCTTTGCTTTTCTTCCATATTTTTATATTCTCTACTACCTTGTCTTAAACTTTGCTTTTCTTCCATATTTTTATCTTCTCTACTACCTTGTCTTAAACTTTGCTTTTCTTCCATATTTTTATCTTCTTGTTCTTCCATCAATTCATTCTGTTCAATTTTTTCATTTTCTTGTGTTGATTTTATTTTATCTTCATTTTCTTTTATTTCTTCTTCACTTTCTTCAACTGATTTTATTTTATTTGACTTCTTTGCTCCTCTTCCATTTTCATTTTCTTCTTCAACTGATTTTATTTTATTTATCTTCTCTGTTCCTCTTCCATTTTCATTTTCTTCTTCGTCTTTAATTATTAATTTTATCTTATTTTTCTTCTCTTCTATTTTTATTTTATTTGGTTTCTTAAAAATCACATCTCTTCTTAACACTATATCATTCTTCTTTTCATCCCAAAGTCTATAACCATTTGGACAGTAACCGACAAATATATATTTCTCACTTCTTTCTTCTAACTTTTTTAATGGACCTAATCTTTTTGCATAAGCTTCACTTCCAAAAATTTGAATTTTTGATATATTTGGTTTTATATTATTCCACATTTCACATGGCGTCTTCTATACTGTTTCAGTTGAACATCTATTTAAAATATATGCTGATACTCTTATTGCTTCACCCCAAAACTTCTTTGATATGTTTGAATCAAAAATTAGCGAACGTGCTTTCTCCATAAGTGTTCTATTTAATCTTTCTGCTTTTCCATTTAGTTGTGGTGTATGTATAATTGTAGTATCCAAAATTATACCACGTTGTCTACAGAACATTTTAAGATTTTGATTTATATATTCTCTACCATTATCACATCTTATTTTTGATACATAATAACCTTTGTTTCTTTCCATTTCTTTAATATATTCTTTCAGGTATTCAGCAGTTTCATTTTTATTTTTTAATAAGTATACTACTACGAAGTGTGTGTAAGAATTGTTAATATATAATTTTTACTATCCCAAGTTTCTGGATCAATTGGGCCACATAAATCTGTATGTATAATTTCCAAAGGTTTTGTTGCTCTTGTTCTTTCACTATTAAATGGAAATCTTGTTTGTTTTGCTTTTAAACATACTTCAAAGGGTTGTATAAAATTCTCACAGCTTCTTTTTGTTAAATTTAAACCATTTACCATCTCATTTTCAACCAATTTCTTTAAATTTTTAATGCTTATGTGTCCTAATCTTCTATGCCATGTATCAATGTCATTATGACTTTCTTCTTTCAAATAATTTTCTTCTTCTTCAAATACATAATTTTCTTCTTCTTCATCTGTCAAGTCTTGATCAAAATTTATGACATGTAACCCATTTTTATTTTTTCTTCCTTCAAAAACTCATAATCTTTCATTATATAAACGTCTTCTTTGTCAAATAAAACTTGCCCATTCTTCTCGGTTATTGCTTTAACAGATAACAAATTCTTGCTCAAATCAGGTACATATAAAACATCATTTAATTTACACTTGTTATTTTCAATTTTTCCAACACCCTCAGCAACCATTTCTGTGTTTTTCTTTGCGACACCAATTTCTATCTTCTTTTTGTTAAAATTTTTAAATAAATTTACATTGTTTACCATATGTGAGGTCGAACCAGAATCAACCACAAAAATACTGTTATTTCCATTATTGTTTTCTTCTTTTTGTTCTACCATAAAAGATGTCTTTTTATCATTACCAATTTTATTGTTATTTTGTTTGTTTCTAAAGAAGCAGTTGGATTCATTGTGATTAGATTTTTTACAAATTTTGCATATACTTGTATTTTCAGTTTGATTATTAGGATTTCTTCTACAATCTCTTGTAAGATGGCCAAAATTATTGCATTTATAACATTTAATTCCATCTCTCTTCTGTTTACAAAATTTTGATATGTGTCCTAGTTGATTACATTTAAAAAAACATCTTCTTTCATTACTTGCAAAAGCTACAGATTGTCCTACATTTTCTTTTTCTTTATACATATTTCCTTCAAAAAGTAATCTTGACGTTAAGTTTGTTATTGTTCTTTCCGTTTTTGGCGTTGATTCCCATGCAGTTCTAAAATTTTTAAATCTTTCTGGCAATGTACTTAAAATTATTGACATTAACATTTCTTCATTTATGTCTTGTTCCATTTTATTCAGACGAAAACTTAAATTCTCCAATTTACTAATATGTGTTGAAACATCGGTTCCTCTTTCATACTTGAAGTTAAAAAACTCTTGTAGCAGATTGCATTTTTGTTGGCTGTTGTCCTTTTGAAAAATCATGTAATATACATGTAATAACATCCTTTTGTCGATCGTTGATGTTAAAATTCTTTGAGCTTGAGCATCCTTTTTTAACCATTTATTTTTATTTTCTTGAGTCATTGTATCATTATGCTTGTCTTCAACATTTACTATTTCAAGTAAACCACCAGATTTAAATAGAATTGTTATTAGAAAATTCCATAGTTCATAATTTTCAGTATTCTTCAATTTTTCTATTTGGTTGATTTCTTCACCACTGATATATTCACTTCCCATGTTTTTATTTTATTTTATTTCCTTTTGACTAGGCTTCTCTCTTAACTTCTTCCTTTGTATTTTAGATTTTAATTTTAATTGACTTTGACTTCTTCCTTGCTAATGACAGCTTCTATTTTTTTTTATTTTAAAGAACAGCTGGGATTTTCTGGGCCCATAACCTGTTCAGGTTTTTAATTTTAATATTGGGAAATATACGTTGTTATAGTATTTGATAGTTTTATTTTATATTCAAATAGGTAGGTATTACATTTGTATTCTACAAGTTTTTATATGTAACTATTTATACTAGCAACTTTCGTAACTATGTATTACTTTATTTTATGTTTTCTTTTATTTTATTTACAAAAACCAATGGTCACTATTTAATTTAAACAATAATCAATATTATTTTTAACATATATATTAATGATTTGTCTCACGTAATTATCAATTAACTGTTTTTTCTCCAACATTAAACGATATTCAAAAATTTCACGGAGTTCTTGCTTGGCAACTTTTTCAAAGCACTCTGGCTTTTGAAATATGTAAGTCAAACTGTCACCACTACAATACTGATAGTACACTCTGTGTGAGGCAAGCTATGCCTCCAAATCAATATTCGCAAACTGACTCATATTTACGAATATGCATACCCACAATGAATTCTAAGTTATATAGTCAGGTCCCCCTTAATTTTTCCTAATATTTTTACACAGTACTTTGAAAGTGTAAATAGATATCAAATGTCTTAATAATTTTAAAAGGGTCCGGAATGCATTTTTGGCTTCGTGTAACAGAAGCCCTGACCTAGTGATCTCTGCTGAGAAATAAATCCGTTCTTATACAGGGTGTTCACAAAATTTGAATAAAAATTACATTTAAAATGTGCTTAAATCTTAAATCTCGAAATTTTCGATTAATTTACGAAAAACCCACTTTTCGCCCATGAAATAATAATAATAATAATAATAATAATAAATGCCTTTATTTAATAATTCAAGATGAAATTCTTGAAACAAAATTCACCAAATTGGTGGCGAGATCTAGCTTAACGCTACTCTTATACCTAACCACCAAGGGTAACCTAACTTAACCTAACTTAAAGCTATTTCTACCAACACATTCACACCCTTATTAAATATAAAATCTACTACTACTAGAACAGGGATTGAAATCAATCATTTATTCTATAACTAGAACCTGAAATTATTGCCTAACATATTACAAAATTTGTTATAGGATTATACTCATAAAACTACACGCCGACAATCCACTCAATCCTCATGGCAACAGAGAACGAATATAGCATTTCAGCTTTTGTTTGAAAGTAATGAAACTTGCAGAATCTTTAATTGAAATCGGGAGGCGGGGTTTTCTTAATCGACCGTCAGATAGTGACAGATTTAGGTGCCCCATTTTCGCATACTAGCCTCGAAGAGGGTTGAAAAGTACATCGATGCTGAGTAGAATTAAGGTAAATTTATAAGTGGCCCCTGGGGATAACATATGGAAAATTCGATTTTTCATTTTTCATAATTCGATTCGCTATTTTCACGCAAGCCGTGTTCATTAAATGATTAATTAATAGAAGCTCGCTTCGGAAAACCAAAGGCTTGAGTATAGCAGGTGGCTAAAGGGTTGAAATAAGGGCGTAATCTTATAAAGAAAAATCGAGATTTTGACCAATTTTTCTACACAAGTGCATCAAAAGTATGAAAACGTACATCGTGACTAGCCCGAAAACATACTGGCTTGAGTGGCGCGAATGGATAAGTACATTTTTGGGTCTGAAAATTTAACAGAATTTTTTTTTTCGATTTTCCATATGTTATCCCCAAGGGCCACTCGTAAATTTACCTTCATTCTACTCAGCATCAATGTACTTTTCAACCCTCTTCGAGGCTTGACAATCGCGGCTGAGGAAATGTCACTTGGTTTCTAAATTATTGTCAACAATAATGCCGGCGCGCTTAAATTACTATAATTATAAATTACTGTAATTTAGGCGCGCCGGCATTATTGTTGACAATAATCTATAAACCAAGTGATATTTCCTCAGCCGCCATTGTCTTTTCAACGTCCAAGGCTAATATGAGTTTCCAAGCGTTAAGCAAACCCCGCATTTTATGGGCGAAAAGTGGGTTTTTCGTAAATTGATCGAAAATTACTGCATTTAGGTATAGGGAACCTTACACAAAGTTGTCATCATTTTTTGTGGTGAATAAGATCGCATTAAAAAAAATGGGGGTTTCAATTTGAAAATTTCGAGATTTAAGCACATTTTGAATGTAATTTTTATTCATATTTTGTGAACACCCTGTATAAGAACGGATTTATTTCTCAGCAGAGATCACTAGGTCAGGGCTTCTGTTACACGAAGCCAAAAATTCGTTTTGAAATTTCACGGTTTCCTCGTATAAATTGCTAATTAATTTTAGGTCTGCATCTGTATTTTTTTTTTTTCGGAAAAATGCAAAAATCTCAAAAACGGTTGGATTTAGACATAGGACATATTGAATGTTTTTGTTCCAAAATGATGCCTAGCATCCAAAAATGCAATAATATACAGGGTGCTATAGTTGAGATAAGAAAGTTGATCTCGACTTCCGGTATAACCGGAAGTGCCAGATTCACCAAAATATTTTAGTTGAGCAGCGCCCATCCGCATTGGTGAGGTGCCAAATTTTCAGAATTTTCCTACTTTTAGTTTTCCATATATAGATCGATGCAGTTCGTGGTGGGCCACCCGTATATCATTTCCATGGCACACTGCTCGATTTTTGAAATTTAAGACTCAATGTACTGCACGTGCGTGGCGATTCAACATTTTGACCCATAAAATGGCTTTTTTCGATCTGTAGCGAGTAACATGCATAATTTTAAATTTTTGGTCAATACAAATTTTAATCTAAGTAATTAGTCACATTTTGAGATAAAAATTATTTAAAAATATTTATCAAAATGGCCGTTATTAGCATTTGCGCAAAAAGCCTAATAACGGTCATTGTGATAAATATTTTTGAATAATTTTTGTTTAAAAATGTGAGTAAATACTTAGATTAAAATTTGTATTGACCAAAAGTTTTAAATTATGAGTGTTACTCGCTACAGATAGAAAAAAGCCATTTTATGGGTCAAAATATTGAATCACCACATACGTGCTGTACATTGAGCCTTAATAAATATAATAAATACAATTGCATGATAAATACAGGGTGTTCCATTTAAAAATGCTAGTTTTTGGTAGGTACACCCTGTATACGGGACCAGATACGCAGATTCTGATAGCACCATAAAAAACTTGGGAAAATTTCACATAAGACACATATTTTAAACATTTCAGTATATTTTTGCATATCTTTTTAAAATAAATTCAAAATTCGGAATTTTAAAAAAATGACCCTGTACAATTGAACTGGTAGATTACTGATAAGGGTATTAACCAAACTGTCTCCTGTGAATGATAACATTAGACTGAATGCAAGTCTTTACACGAAAATATATTTATAAGTTTCAATCATTAGTAATTTATTTTCTCAAACTCGCTTATTCTCGAATTTAAGTGTTTATCCTTTAACTCTTCACCGCATCAAAAATATTTATATAATATCCGACAACCGAGCGTGTTAATTTACATTAAAATTTTAAGGTTTACTTACACTTAGACGGACCTCGGCGTATAATGAAACGTCTTTATTGCAGACCCGCATGCTAAAGTTTCTATAATTCACCGCCAATTATATAAACACTGGAGCATCGATGCCAACGCGGGACAACTCTGCACTTTAATTTAATTTTTATTCGCCTTCGTTTAGCGTTCCTTTATCATAAATACTTACGTTAATATAGTTTTAATTTACACTGAACTTTTAGACCTTTGCCGCGACCGCTCGATGTGACTCACAACAGCATCTTATGAATGGGTTATTATTCCACATTTTAAACAGTAGTTGGCATGTTGCTGCCTTTCATTGCTATCGAATTATGGATCGCTTGATCCAGCTACCATGTGAGTCATGCCGCTGTTGCTTGACTATTCACAGCAAATAAAGTTTGGAATTCGAATGATTTGTTTTATTTACAACAGTTTTGATGCTACGTTACTCATAATAAAATAGTGGGTGATGTTCATTTCCTTTATTTCAATGATAGAATTACAACGAGATATTTTCTACAATAATTCGTTTTTTAGGGCCCTTGTTTTTTAAAACCCTTGGTTTAAGGGCCCTTAGTTTTATAAGGGCCCTCAGTTTTTAGGGGCCTTAGTTTTTAAGAGCCCTCAGTTTTTAAGGGCCCTCCACTTTTTTAAAGGCCCTCAGTTTTTTAAAGGCCCTCAGTTTTTTTTTAAGGTTCTTTTGTAAACCTTGGCATCTGGTTGGGAAGATGTTTTTTATTTACAAGTTTTCTATAAACAGTTAAAACATTGTTGGCAAAGATTAATAAAATACAAATTACAGTAAGACTATTTATTTATGAGACATAGAACTTGTAGTACACGTCGAAGTTGACTTTCAAATCACAACAATTCAGACCCCATAATAATTTTCTTTTCCCCCATGGGAACATGACAATTTTCTACTATTTCAAACTGATTGGCCTTGTGGTTTTTCCCCATATCCACTTGTCCTTTGTAAACCAGCGAGTATTTTTCACTGGAAAAATGTTCGAGGTACGGTTTGAAAGCCTCCGTCATTCTGCCCGGCAAGAATACGACACCATCGTCCAACTCCAGCAAAATGGTATCCCCGAACGTTGTTTTCACCCTTCCCCGAGAAAATTTTCACCCAATTCCACCAATTTTACCGCACGTTTCTGAGACAAGCAACTAAATTTGTTGACGGTTCCAAATCCATTTCTTTGTTGCAAGCCATCACGTGTTAGCTCACCTCAGCTACTGAACTCCACACAACAGCAAACTATGTCTTTTATCAAAGCTATAGGGGTGGGGGGGCTCCAAAATGATTCCCAATCAACCTAGATTCCCAGAAACCTTGAAACCCCGCCCCCTTGACCTTGAACCCCGATCCTCAGAAATCAACGCGATTCTCGGAAACCCCGCCCCCTTGACCTTGAAGCACAATTCCCAAAAATCAACGCGATTCTCGGAATCCCCGACCCCGCCCACTTTACCTTGAATGTCAATTCCCAGAAACCTTGAAAGCGATTTAATCTTGAACCCCCCACCGCGACTTCGCAACCCTCAACCGTCGACCTTGGAAACGGCGGCCATTTTGGGCCCGAAACTTCTTTGCACTTTGTATACTAATTGGCACAAAAGATCATGAAATTTGTACTTGGCGAATTTTATTATTTTCAGCCAGGTTTGTCTAAAGAACTAAGGTCCAAACTAGGTGCAACAGCTGTGAGGGCAGCTAAAGCAGTCGGATATGTAGGGGCGGGTACAGTCGAGTTTATTGTAGACAAAAATAGCCACAGCTTTCATTTTATGGAGATGAACACCAGGTTACAAGTCGAACATCCTATTACGGAAATGATAACAGGTCGATATGAACAAGACCGTGGGATAGTGACAGATTTTTCCAAACGTGTGGTGTTCATCTGGCTTTTCAGGAGCGTTTTGTGCAAGAATTGTACCAACCACTTTCGCCTATATGAAATAGGAAACTGCAGTCATTCAGCGGGAAAAAAATACAAATTTTTTTAAATATATATTTCGAAAGTTCTGTACTTATCTGAAGTCAAGTTAGAAGGTTAGTCCCCAACAAAAAGCCCCCCCCCCACATTTCGCCTCCCACATTTTGCCCCAAGATAAGTACGTTTCGTACACGAACCTTTTGTACACGGACCTTTCGTACTCACGCATTGGGCCCCAGGAATTTTCGCCTCGGCTCATTTCGATCCGGGATGTTTCCCCCAGGAACTCCTAAAAATAAATAATAGGAAAAAAATAAGTCCGCCAGAGTTTCAGGAGATCAGTATTAATGACGAGCAAGTTAGCCCCAAAACAACAAAAATATGACATTGAAAGTTTGAGGAGAGGATTCAATTAAGCTATTAACAATCAAACCATACACGAAATGAAAAAATTAAAGTAAATTTCCCATCTCTGTGAAGTCCGTCGTATATCGTATATAGATTCTTATGTAACGGTGCTTGCGTCATCCGTCAAGATATTACGGATTTCGTGACATCCGTGCAGGGTTACCACTTCACCGGCTGATGCATTACAATCGCACGGAGATAAATAAACAGGTGGAAAGGCGAGCCGCTGCGGTAGCTAGTGATTAGTGAACTGTGGATCGGGCGGTGTATTGATATTTTTTGCTACGGTTCAACACAGGCTGTTTGAGTTGAGATTCAGTAAGTGACAAACCTTACTGCAGCTCAACACATGAGGGCGTTCAAACGTAGTAAACTTTGTCCGTGCAATTTCGCATTTTAACACACGTCCTTAATCATTATTAGCATTACGTAAATGATAGTATTATATTATACTCGTTTATTAAGTATTATTAGGTAATGTTTTGAGAGCAGAAATGATTGAAAATAAGATAAGTAGTAGGTACCAAATCAAACTAACATTTTATATGCACGCAGGCACTTTCAAACAAAAAAATATATCTTCGTTTAAAGGTGGGAGACAGCTACATTGTAAAAGAAATACTAAACATAAAGTAACAACTAAAAGAGACATAAAACCTAACAAAGATCATTTTGGGACAATTATTTTGAAATGTATGTAGTCCTGAAACTAATTATTTATTTTAACGGAACTTTGTATTCGGTTGACTAAACTCAATATTTGTCAATTACTATCTTTGCCTTTGACGAAATAGTTATTTATGTCCAAGGCACTGAAGTTCAACTTTTTATGACTCATGTTGAATTTAGTTGCCGAGGTCTCTAGCCGAGGCAAATAAACGACATGTTTACATCTGACCAAGGCCTACTTATTGAAAAAATCGTAGAATAATGGGCTACTTCAGTGCCGATTTCTGAGCTTTTAATGATGATTTTTAGACACTTCACTGCCAGTAGTAATACAAGGAGAGTACGGGCTCACTTTGACCTCAGTTGACCCCTTGATCCTGAGAGTCCCCTACGGCCCGAGGTCACGGGAGCAAAGTGGCTACGTCATGCCCGAGGTCACGTGACGTCACCGGATGACCCCAGTTGACCCCTAGATCCTGATAGGTTAACCTTTGACCTTTGGGCCACGTGTGACCCCCAGTTGACCCCCCCCCCACTCCAACGACGGGGCAACCCCCACTCCAACGGCTTGGTGGGGTGAGGTCTATATATTCGTGCGCAAGAGCAGTTTTCCCGTTATATACACTTACAATTTCCCACAGTCTGATTTGCCGAGTTCAAAATGCAGTCGTTCCTGAATCACCTGAACAAGAATTTGATCGTCAAGAAATTCGAAAGCGTTCAAAATATGGACGTGGATGAAAATTTTCAAATCACGAGCGTGGACAAAGTGAACACGCAATACGGAGAGAAGGTCTACGTAGAGTTCGAAGAATTTAAGACGGTGCTGCCGCAACGATACACGGCCGAGTTTACGCCCCAACGGATCGAAGAAATTAATAGGGATATCGGTAACGGAAGGAGGTATTACATGAAGAGTCTTGGACCCGTCGGCCGATCTACAAATATCGAATTTATTGTAGAACCATGACGAAGCTGGAGTACAGAAGAAAACTGCAACAATATTTGAAGAATTTAGAAGCATTGAAATATGAACTTATGTTATATGAAATTAAAATGAAGATAAAACATATTGACTTACACAATTAATTTTTAATAAACGTTTAAAAATCTTTTGTTGTGTTTTTTTATAAGAATCTTTGTGTTGAAGGGAAAACACCTGAAGCATCATATTATAATAAAACTCTCACTCTAAGCAATAATATCACTCTATTCCACTGTTATGTGTATACAGGGTGATTCTTAACTTATACACATAAATTTGGAAAATTGTAGGTTATGTCAAGTAATGGCTAATAATGAAAAAAAAAGTCTAATAAAATTGTTATCGATAAGGTCTGCGTTTGTGATCTTATGAACCATAATTTTTAATTTATTTGTGCAAATAAACCCCGAATTGTTCAAGTACACAAAAATATAACTCAGCTGTTGCGTCGCATCGGGTTACTCGCTGCGAACGCGTGACCGCATAGTAAATATATAGTAAGAGAAAACACGTGGAATAGTTCACGACAGACGCCTGCTTTGTTTGGTCGAGCACTCAGCCGCATATAGAACAATAGGCTACAAATTTCACCCAATTATCTTCTAAATAAAAAAATCTGAAAAAATTGCAGATAGAATAATAAACGGAAAATTTGGGAAAATCAGCATGTAACGCAAACGATTTAGGCCGGAATCTTCAACTAGACACGTGGAAATCCGAGGTAGACTCCTTGGTATCAGGAAATGTGATACATTATGGTAAATAAGAAACCACGTGGAACCGTATATGATGCGATGTACAACGTAAACAATTAGTACGTCAGGGGCTCGGATTTTCTGCTGATGCAGGTATATCGTGATTTCCAAATATATCTTCTGATCGGCTGATCGGAAAAAATCCTCATATAGCGCAATCGATTTTGGGGCCACCCCTTGGGGGGGGTGGACTTAGTCTACCCCGGGGTGGGTGGGGGGTGGCGGGTGGGCAACTACGTGCCAGGAGGAACGGAGGCCGAAGGCCTCCGTCCGACTGGCATGTAGTTGCCCGAACAAAATCCACCCTTCCCCCTTGCACGCGTTTCGCGCATGCGCAGTTCCGCACTTTTGATACCTATGAAAATTCGAAAAATTTTGAAAATTTTTTATTCAAAAAATGTAATTTTAAAAAGGTCCTGATCCTATAATCCCGATAACATTTTGGGAAATTTTCATTTTTTGACGGTAAAATGTACAAGACAAGACTCAGACGAATGTTTTATATACAAGTGCAGATAGAATTTTTTCGAGTGACTGATAAAAACATTATTATAATAGTTAATCGGAAGGGCCCAGATAACATAGGAAATTTTGTTTGAACAAAATCTGTAAAAAAATCCAAGACGTGAAAATGTAGGTAGAATTTTCGAATAAGTTTTGTATACCGGGAAAAATATATGTAAAGGTAAAAATAACGTCAGTTTCACTTGGAAAAAAATGATGAAAAAATTTCAGTAAAAAAAATACGATGTAGAGGTTGTACCAAAAAAAATTGGAAATAATTATTTATTCCAGTAAAATATACACAAGACCGAAAAAGGTAATTGCGCAGCTGTCCCATTTTATACACCCTAGCTGTTTCAGTTCATCTCGTTTGGAAAAATTTTAGGGGTTGTTACTTTTTTAAATACCGGTTTCCTCAACCTTATTTGAAAGTAAATATTTTTTAGTTCCCCACAGAAGGAAATAATGACGATATTTTATACCGGTGGATTCAAAAAATATATAAGGTTAGGAAAAAACCTTGGTAGGCAAACGCGGCTCTGCTGACCAGACAAAAAAAAACCTTAGTCGACAAATAATGGCCTATAAGAAGGGTGCGTGATTCCACGTATCAGTTCGAGTGCTCCAAGATGCAAGTAAGTATATACCAGCTGTCCCATTTTTAAACAGCTAGATATTTGGAAACCTTTCGTAAAAAAATTCCCAAGGATTACATGAGCAAAAGAAAGAAAAAAATGTAAATATACCAGCTGTCCCATTTATAAACCGCTTGATATCTTGGAAACGAAAACTTATATAAAGGAAGTAAAAGCTATATCTTAATAGGCGGAGGACCGACTGTCATTCAGACAGGTGAAAATTTTTTGTGATTTTTTGTAGAAGTTTTTTGCCAAAATTTTTTTTTGTCAATTTTTTTTTCGTCAAAATTTTTTTTTGTCAAATTTTTTTTTTTGACAATTTTTTTTGCCAAAATTTTTGTTTGCCAAATTTTTTTTTGCCAAATTTTTTTTTTGTCAAAATTTTTTTTGTCAAAATTTTTTTTTTGTCAAAATTTTTTTTGTCAAAATTTTTTTTGTCAAAATTTTTTTTTGTAAAATTTTTTTTGACATTTTTTTTGCCAAATTTTTTTTTTGTCGAATTTTTTTTTGCCAATTTTTTTTTTTGCCAAATTCTTTTTCGACAAAATTTTTTTTGATACAAATATAATTGCTAACGTTTAATTTGTTTACCCCATTTACGAAAATGATAAGAAAATTGGATCAGACAAGATGTTTTTAAACACAGGGTGCCACCACCGGTTTTACGATATAGGTTTCAAAATGCGACGCAAGTACATAAAAAAAATACCCTAGAGATAAGAAAACAAAATACAACTCACAGAAAGATTCTTGATGATGTATAAAAAGAAATCAGGTTACATCTAATGCCCCAGACAGTAAAATAAACATCCCCGAGCTATCAGATATAACCAAACATCATTTTTCTAACGGCACAGTCATTTTCACGGGAAAAACAACCAGTAACCGTTCAAATTCCATAGATAGGTACTGCCGTAATCCAAAATTTCACTGAACTACGCGTATCTATTATACTGAAGTAGGTACTGATACACTTCCATCTTTCCAAAGAAAAACAAACACGAAACTCAGACTTTTCATATATTTATTACAACGCCTCGATAGAGTCTTTATTTGTGGCCACGACCGAGAATCTACTGAAGCAAGTGCGACGCATAGGATGTGAAAAGTGCCGAGTTGGTTTTATTAAACAATGAAACTTATACCTACGTATATATAAAATAAATGAGAAATATGCCAGAGATGTGAAACCTAATTGTGTTGCAAGTTTGAGGGTCCAAAAAAAATATTGGCTTTAATTTTTTAAGGTGAGAAACACATCTAACAGCCAGTTTGGAAATATACAAGGCAAAAAAAGTAGTGATGTGGCTGTCCCATTTTATGTTTTATACAGGTTGGGTTATTTTAGAATAGTTGTTCAATAGACCGAGACAACATCATAAACGCCTCCCGTTAGAACAGAATGTGATGAAAAGAAAAATTCCATCTGGGTCAAGCTACTACATAACCAAAATAAAAAATACTGAACGTTATAAAATTTAAAAAATCATATTTTCTACGGATTTTTATCCTCTGAAAATTGTTCTTGTGTAAAATTCAGTTTCTCTGGGTCAAGCTAGGTGGTAACTATATAACCAAAATAAAAAATACTGAACGTTATAAAATTTAAAAAATCATATTTTCAAGGGATTTTTGTCCTCTGAAAATTGGTTTTGTATAAATTGAGTTTCAATAAGTTACTAATTGAGATAATAGGAAAAAAATCTTAAGAATCTCTTATAGAATTCTGAGACAACGACCCTGAGAGTAAATATCATACAAAAATCTTTGTGCGTTGACTTTCAACTCAATTTAATAATTAGGTTTAATAATGACAATTTTCTCGATTATCTAGAATCAAAAATATTGCGAGTGGCAATTTTCTAGATATCATGTGAAGCCTTATTATTGCGTCGTAAGTTAGAGGATCCAAAAATATTGGCTTAAATTGTTTAGTAAATGCGATTAAAATATGTTTAGTTTATCAACAGTTAATTGTAACAGCTTATAATCTTAGAAGCTAAACTCTTTAAAAAATTTTTTAGACAAAAAGTTGTAGTTTAATAATGGTCAGTTGGATTCCTTTTGAATCATGTTTGCATATTACCTACAAGGAGTTACAACCTCAAAACATAGAAATCGCTCATTTTAAACCGATTTAATAAAAATTTCACCAAAACAATACTTTCACTCATATGATACACTTCTGATTAATAAAAAAGGCACCATAGGTAGTAATAATAAGATATTCAACGGAATTTTTATCGACTGTTTGCCCATTTTGCTAGCTTTTGGGGGTATTCCTTGATATTTTAGACTTATAAAAATGAATAATAAAAATTAAAAATAAAAATTTCACCAAAACAATACTTTCACTCATATAATACACTTCTGATTAATAAAAAAGGCACCATAGGTAGTAGTAATAAGTTATTCAACGGAATTTGTATCGACTGTTTGCCCATTTTGCTAGCTTTTGGGGGTATTCCTTGATATTTTAGACGGATAAAAATGAATAACTAAAATACAAAACGCACTGTTGACTTTACTTACGTGAATAGTAAGCCTATAATACGTATCGAAAACAGAGAAATATTCAGGTCAAGAAAAAAATGGCCTAATTTACAATAAAAAATATAGCAGACAACATAGCGATGACACCGATTGACCCGTTTTGCTGGTAAAAAGTAAACAAAGGTACCTATTGCGATTCTAATCAGGCATTTCCAACGGAGATGCCTTCAATACGCCCACGTGGGAGAGCCGCCGGTGTTTCGTCACATGCAAATCGCCGCTCGAGATGGAAGCATCTCGGCCTTTCGACGCATTGCGCGCCACTTCGTTTGTTGAAATCTGGCCGCCGCGCCGCCGTCAACTTGCCCGGAGATGCCTCGCTACGTGGTGCGTCGCATACTCGCCGTCGCGTGGTGTATGGGAGCCAGCTTTTGGCCAATTTCAAGGGAATCGTTTTTCATATTTTCGACGGATTTTCGTCCTTTTTGCAGACGTTACACTGCTAAATTGATCCGTTTTGCTGGCAAAAAATATTTCTATCGCCATGACTGAGTCACGACGCTTGACCTTATGCGATAAACAATGTGTGTGGGTAGAGACATTCGCGGGAAAAGGTGTAACATAATATGCATGCTTTCTTCATGCAATGAATTGTAAATAAAATTCATACATCGAACTGTGACTGGTGACTGGATAAAAATGCCGTAATAAGAATCGACTGTTTTCATGAATAACCTCATTGAATTTTATGCAGTTTTAGAAAGTTAATGTGGGTTGGAAAATTTGTATTATATGCTGGATGCAGAGAAAAAGTGGAAATTTCATATAAGTTGAGCTGTTTATGAATGAAAAAAAGTTGAGAGAACAATACCTACTTATACAAACACAACAGAACGAGACAGTCTTAAAGAAAATGGGCAATTCACTCTTTGTGTATAGGACTCGAACAGCGACTTATTATTTTAATCGGTACTGTTGTAAGAAATTCAGAAATGGAATTTTGGTTTATTTAATAAAAATATATACTTACACATTTTATCTTTATCTTTTTATGGTGCACTTTAACATATTTTCAGTTTGTAACATGTTTCTCAGGAGAACAAAATCAGGAAATACTTGTCTCTAGGATTATATTATTATTACATTTTAGTTTCAACATGTTTTTGCACTTATAAGGGAGGATAGAAAAAAACCAAAAATATACATAAAACATATTTATTGTGTATAAAAATATAAAAGAAAATATACTTAAAAGCTAAGAATACGTATTAAATTTAAAACTAAAAGAAGGATAGGTATCTATAAACAACGTTGGAAAATAAAGACTCAAAATTTTTTTAAAAATATTTAATGTGAGAAAAAACTACTTTTTTACCACATTAAATCTTTTTAAAATACCAGCAGACAGCCGTTTATCCCTCTCCATTTTCTCAATTTTGGCTATAGATACCTGCTCCCTTTTTCTCAGTCGTTCTTTCTCTCTCCTAATAGTCGCCAGTCGATGTTGCTCCTCTCTCAAGGATTTTAGATTTTCGGCGTCCTTTTGTTTCAGCCCTTTTGAGACCTGTAATATATAGGAACCGAGTGAAGTACTCCCAGGACTAGTCAGCTCCTCGAATTCATCCTCGCTGTCCATCTGCTGACTAACACTAATGTGCACGTCACTAAAGGAGTCCTCGCTGTCCATGCCCAACTGACGCATGTCTTTACCACCATTTCCTTTCAATTGTGGGTTATTCGTGTTTTCCACACCACACTGCTCGACGTCCTCTTGCCGATGAACCGGTGAAATAATGGCATTCGGACAGAATGCCATTATCTCGTCGTAACAAGGCACTTGGGAGGGCGACACGAAGGACGCACTATTCAAATCGGGCATGTTGTATGACTGTGCAGAGTCGATGGTTGGCTGAAAAGAAAAAAAATAATAAGTTTAATTTAGAAAAAAAGTATTTTTCAAAAATAAAGTTTAAAAAATAATTTTGTATGAAAAAAATTGTTGAAGATTACCAGAAAACCAAGATTTATACTTACAGGCATTATTAGCATATTGCTAAGGATAGTAGGTTTCTTTGTCGAGAGAGACAACTTCTTAGGGTGCTGCATTGTAAGTATCCAAAATACACAAAAAACACACCACTGGAACTACTATTGTGAATCAAGAAACTTATAAGAGAGGAGGCTGTGAACTGGCTAATGGCCATTCAACAAACCTCTTTAAAGGGAAAAAATTCGATGTCAGTCAAAAAATATAGTAGGAGAAAAACGATTTGCCCACTCTAGAATTTTTAAAAAACTTGTTTATTGATCTGAGCGAGACTGTGTGGCGTTATGCGTGGTCATTAAATTTAATATGTGGTAAACAAGAGGCCACGGGGATGAACGATATAATGCAATGTAATCCAAAAAAAATTAGCTAGACTGTATGGCGTTATACACGTTCTTTAGGGCCGGACTGGGCTGATGGACTAGGGGGAATTAGATTGTTAATACATCGCAGAGTCTTTGCGAAATTGAATGTGATAATGTTTAAAGAAACAAATCGCGCATGGGTTGTCCAATCATATCGTTGCACAGTTAATTAAAAATGTAGACGCAAAAACATATCTCCCAAAAAAAAGTTCAACCTACTTTCCGCTTAAAAATCGAACAACAGAGGTATCTCCCATCGCTCACAAAACCAATTCCAGAAAGGACAAGAACGCCAAGGCCGGGCGCACTCAAATTTCGTATCGGTGTTTTCTTTTAGTCGAAAAATATTTCCAAGGTAAAAGCTGAACTTTTGGGGTGTATGTTGAAAATTTACATTTTGGGGTACGAATGAGGTTGATCGCGGCGTCTCGGCTAGAAGGTCAAAATGGGTCAAAATTGGCCTAAGGTTTTTTTTACACCTACCTAATTCTTCATCTTGAACAAGTTTCATTAACAACATTTTAACGTGTAAGCTACAGAAAAGGCACTCTTCTAAAATAGTATAATATTTTTAATTAAAAGATACCTCTGTAAGGATATTAGGCAGACTTTTAGGCTATGTGTTCTCTAGAAAAATTGTTAGAGTGCTTGCTTTAGGTAGCGAAAATCGCAGGGGTAGAAAGTCACGGTGGAGTCATTGATAAACGGTTCCACTTATCGAAATTTGGAAGGAAGTCACTGTGGTAATCATCGTTAAAATCTTCTATTACCTACGCTGCTATAATTAAATATTTATCTACGGCTTGGTTCTGTTTCTTTTCCAATGCCTAAATAGTACATTTTATAATATTAATTTTGTTTCCTCTCCAATATATTGTACGGTGTTTGTATCACATATATCTGTGAAAAACAACGTTTCAGATATTTCTCAGTTTTTAAGAGCGGTGTTTGGTCAGAAACGATCTAGTGGATGATGGGGTAGTAAAAAGGCCGCCGTTTTTCCAGAGCCTGTTTTGAATACACCCCACCAAGTCTTGACTTGTCATTATGATAGGTATTGCATACTTTTGTATAGGAGTCAGCTTTTGTTAACCCAACTTCTTTCTGTTATCTTCTTCCACCATTTTAATCTCAATTCATCTACCCGACGCCACAATATGTTACTAATCGTGAATAAATAGCACATTTCATAGTGAAGTTTATAAACCAGTGGGATTTGGCAATTTTGTTTAAATATAATGAAAAATAGCTCGTTTTGGTCTTGATTATTGTTAGACAAATTATCGCAAACTTCACTTTTCAGAAGAATGATTTTATTGTGATGTAATGATTGTACAAAGACGCCAGCGCAAACACGATCACGATAATTAACTGCTAACCTTAAACAAAACAGCTGACGATTTTATGCGATTTTTATTATGACTTGTTGTTCCCCTGTTCCGCGCTGACTGAGCCTATTCTTCCCGTGTATGGGTATTTTAAAGTAATACGTATATTGTGACCTAGCCTGTTTTTCCCCTGACTATTACGTTGGTTTGAAAGAGCACACAATTTACCACAAGATGGCACTGTAATCCCAATTTCAACAAAAAATGACTTGGCCTGTTTTTCCCGTGTACCCTTCATATGGTTTTGTTTCTCTCAAGTTTGGGTTTCAACCCCAGTGGCGAAAGAAGGAAGGCCCCAACTTGCATTATCTAGTTTTTACTCTAATCTTTTCTAGTCTATATTGTTTAGGATTTGTATGAAAAAATGAATTTTGTATCATCAAGTTTGCGACTCTCCCTGCAGCTCGAAACGGTTGTTTGTGATTCCATACTTTCATAATATAAGCTTATAAGGTAATATCCCATATTTTTAAATTACACTATTCTTTGTATCTCTCTAATATGTTTGATCAAACATGGATTAGACCTCCTGCGCCCTGCATTCTAACCTCAAAGGTGGTGGGAAAATGAATGCATATAGTTTTGTTACAATTTAAAAATATATATAAAAGAACAATTCAACCTATTTATAACTAATATCCATATGAAACTGTACGTCTAATTTGCGATTAAAAATTTTTGTTGAAGGTGTGAAACATTTTCGATTTTTTTTTTATTGCGTTCTGTATTCTACCTCGAAGTAGGAAACGAACGCATGATGATTGTCAGTTAAATGCGACGTGGTTCTTCAATTTCTCGGCCACGCTCGTCGGCCAAATTTTTTATCGAGACTTGCACAGCAAAACGCCGGGCGCCACGGAGCGCCGCTGCGTCTAGGGTTCCGATGCAAAATATCTCAGCCGCGCTCGTACCTGTATCGTGGGAGCACAGATGTTTGATGACACCCGGATTTCAGAGGCGTACATCAGGGTGTAGTCTAATTTCTTGCTGAATCATCAATGTTGGAGGATTTCGGCAATAATGGACCCGATTTTGAGGTGCTTTGTGAAAAAAAAAAGAAGAAAAATTGACACAAACATTTTATTAGGGGATCTATACATGGTGTTATAATTTATTTCTCCGTAATTAATACATGAACAGTTTTCAAAAAGTTTTTCTGAATTGGTATTAGAACAGAAAGACGTAAATTGATTAATTTTCTTAATATGATTCACTAGTCTTGACGCATATCCTCTTCGACGATATTCTTCATGGGTAAAAACAAAATTGAGATTTTTCGGGTTGGAGTGTTTGTTTAAAGGGTCGAAATCAATTTTTGACATTAGGACAAATGAAACCGGTTTAGCATCAACGTATAATATATAGCACGATATTTTTTATCTAGGCACCACTGATCGAACATACTTCTTGCAATACCATCTCTCACGACTTCTTGTCTTATTTTGTTTACTGCTTGTCGATCAAAAAAGAATCTGATCTCCATGTTGCACAGACGTTTGAATGAAAAATCATCGGTCACACACTTTTAAGACATTACCCCCACCACTTTTATATTTTTCCATACACTTTTTAAGACGTTACCCCCACCACTTTTATAAATTTTAAACTAGCCGAAACCTTGACCCATTTGAGATGTTAAGATATTTGGGGAAGCGTTTGGAAGTTGCGCCAGCAGCGAATTGCATAAGGTCAAGCGTCGTGACTCAGTCATGGCGATAGAAATATTTTTTGCCAGCAAAACGGATCAATTTAGCAGTGTAACGTCTGCAAAAAGGACGAAAATCCGTCGAAAATATGAAAAACGATTCCCTTGAAATTGGCCAAAAGCTGGCGCCCATACACCACGCGACGGCGAGTATGCGACGCACCACGTAGCGAGGCATCTCCGGGCAAGTTGACGGCGGCGCGGCGGCCAGATTTCAACAAACGAAGTGGCGCGCAATGCGTCGAAAGGCCGAGATGCTTCCATCTCGAGCGGCGATTTGCATGTGACGAAACACCGGCGGCTCTCCCACGTGGGCGTATTGAAGGCATCTCCGTTGGAAATGCCTGATTAGAATCGCAATAGGTACCTTTGTTTACTTTTTACCAGCAAAACGGGTCAATCGGTGTCATCGCTATGTTGTCTGCTATATTTTTTATTGTAAATTAGGCCATTTTTTTCTTGACCTGAATATTTCTCTGTTTTCGATACGTATTATAGGCTTACTATTCACGTAAGTAAAGTCAACAGTGCGTTTTGTATTTTAGTTATTCATTTTTATCCGTCTAAAATATCAAGGAATACCCCCAAAAGCTAGCAAAATGGGCAAACAGTCGATAAAAATTCCGTTGAATATCTTATTATTACTACCTATGGTGCCTTTTTTATTAATCAGAAGTGTATCATATGAGTGAAAGTATTGTTTTGGTGAAATTTTTATTAAATCGGTTTAAAATGAGCGATTTCTATGTTTTGAGGTTGTAACTCCTTGTAGGTAATATGCAAACATGATTCAAAAGGAATCCAACTGACCATTATTAAACTACAACTTTTTGTCTAAATAATTTTTTAAAGAGTTTAGCTTCTAAGATTATAAGCTGTTACAATTAACTGTTGATAAACTAAACATATTTTAATCGCATTTACTAAACAATTTAAGCCAATATTTTTGGATCCTCTAACTTACGACGCAATAATAAGGCTTCACATGATATCTAGAAAATTGCCACTCGCAATATTTTTGATTCTAGATAATCGAGAAAATTGTCATTATTAAACCTAATTATTAAATTGAGTTGAAAGTCAACGCACAAAGATTTTTGTATGATATTTACTCTCAGGGTCGTTGTCTCAGAATTCTATAAGAGATTCTTAAGATTTTTTTCCTATTATCTCAATTAGTAACTTATTGAAACTCAATTTATACAAAACCAATTTTCAGAGGACAAAAATCCCTTGAAAATATGATTTTTTAAATTTTATAACGTTCAGTATTTTTTATTTTGGTTATATAGTTACCACCTAGCTTGACCCAGAGAAACTGAATTTTACACAAGAACAATTTTCAGAGGATAAAAATCCGTAGAAAATATGATTTTTTAAATTTTATAACGTTCAGTATTTTTTATTTTGGTTATGTAGTAGCTTGACCCAGATGGAATTTTTCTTTTCATCACATTCTGTTCTAACGGGAGGCGTTTATGATGTTGTCTCGGTCTATTGAACAACTATTCTAAAATAACCCAACCTGTATAAAACATAAAATGGGACAGCCACATCACTACTTTTTTTGCCTTGTATATTTCCAAACTGGCTGTTAGATGTGTTTCTCACCTTAAAAAATTAAAGCCAATATTTTTTTTGGACCCTCAAACTTGCAACACAATTAGGTTTCACATCTCTGGCATATTTCTCATTTATTTTATATATACGTAGGTATAAGTTTCATTGTTTAATAAAACCAACTCGGCACTTTTCACATCCTATGCGTCGCACTTGCTTCAGTAGATTCTCGGTCGTGGCCACAAATAAAGACTCTATCGAGGCGTTGTAATAAATATATGAAAAGTCTGAGTTTCGTGTTTGTTTTTCTTTGGAAAGATGGAAGTGTATCAGTACCTACTTCAGTATAATAGATACGCGTAGTTCAGTGAAATTTTGGATTACGGCAGTACCTATCTATGGAATTTGAACGGGTACTGGTTGTTTTTCCCGTGAAAATGACTGTGCCGTTAGAAAAATGATGTTTGGTTATATCTGATAGCTCGGGGATGTTTATTTTACTGTCTGGGGCATTAGATGTAACCTGATTTCTTTTTATACATCATCAAGAATCTTTCTGTGAGTTGTATTTTGTTTTCTTATCTCTAGGGTATTTTTTTTATGTACTTGCGTCGCATTTTGAAACCTATATCGTAAAACCGGTGGTGGCACCCTGTGTTTAAAAACTATACTTCGAAAAAACATCTTGTCTGATCCAATTTTGTTATCATTTTCGTAAATGGGGTAAACAAATTAAACGTTAGCAATTATATTTGTATCAAAAAAAAATTTTGTCGAAAAAGAATTTGGCAAAAAAAAAATTGGCAAAAAAAAATTCGACAAAAAAAAAATTTGGCAAAAAAAATGTCAAAAAAAGTTTTACAAAAAAAAATTTTGACAAAAAAAATTTTGACAAAAAAAAAATTTTGACAAAAAAAAATTTTGACAAAAAAAAAATTTGGCAAACAAAAATTTTGGCAAAAAAAATTGTCAAAAAAAAAAATTTGACAAAAAAAAATTTTGACGAAAAAAAAATTGACAAAAAAAAATTTTGGCAAAAAACTTCTACAAAAAATCACAAAAAATTTTCACCTGTCTGAATGACAGTCGGTCCTCCGCCTATTAAGATATAGCTTTTACTTCCTTTATATAAGTTTTCGTTTCCAAGATATCAAGCGGTTTATAAATGGGACAGCTGGTATATTTACATTTTTTTCTTTCTTTTGCTCATGTAATCCTTGGGAATTTTTTTACGAAAGGTTTCCAAATATCTAGCTGTTTAAAAATGGGACAGCTGGTATATACTTACTTGCATCTTGGAGCACTCGAACTGATACGTGGAATCACGCACCCTTCTTATAGGCCATTATTTGTCGACTAAGGTTTTTTTTTGTCTGGTCAGCAGAGCCGCGTTTGCCTACCAAGGTTTTTTCCTAACCTTATATATTTTTTGAATCCACCGGTATAAAATATCGTCATTATTTCCTTCTGTGGGGAACTAAAAAATATTTACTTTCAAATAAGGTTGAGGAAACCGGTATTTAAAAAAGTAACAACCCCTAAAATTTTTCCAAACGAGATGAACTGAAACAGCTAGGGTGTATAAAATGGGACAGCTGCGCAATTACCTTTTTCGGTCTTGTGTATATTTTACTGGAATAAATAATTATTTCCAATTTTTTTTGGTACAACCTCTACATCGTATTTTTTTTACTGAAATTTTTTCATCATTTTTTTCCAAGTGAAACTGACGTTATTTTTACCTTTACATATATTTTTCCCGGTATACAAAACTTATTCGAAAATTCTACCTACATTTTCACGTCTTGGATTTTTTTACAGATTTTGTTCAAACAAAATTTCCTATGTTATCTGGGCCCTTCCGATTAACTATTATAATAATGTTTTTATCAGTCACTCGAAAAAATTCTATCTGCACTTGTATATAAAACATTCGTCTGAGTCTTGTCTTGTACATTTTACCGTCAAAAAATGAAAATTTCCCAAAATGTTATCGGGATTATAGGATCAGGACCTTTTTAAAATTACATTTTTTGAATAAAAAATTTTCAAAATTTTTCGAATTTTCATAGGTATCAAAAGTGCGGAACTGCGCATGCGCGAAACGCGTGCAAGGGGGAAGGGTGGATTTTGTTCGGGCAACTACATGCCAGTCGGACGGAGGCCTTCGGCCTCCGTTCCTCCTGGCACGTAGTTGCCCACCCGCCACCCCCCACCCACCCCGGGGTAGACTAAGTCCACCCCCCCCAAGGGGTGGCCCCAAAATCGATTGCGCTATATGAGGATTTTTTCCGATCAGCCGATCAGAAGATATATTTGGAAATCACGATATACCTGCATCAGCAGAAAATCCGAGCCCCTGACGTACTAATTGTTTACGTTGTACATCGCATCATATACGGTTCCACGTGGTTTCTTATTTACCATAATGTATCACATTTCCTGATACCAAGGAGTCTACCTCGGATTTCCACGTGTCTAGTTGAAGATTCCGGCCTAAATCGTTTGCGTTACATGCTGATTTTCCCAAATTTTCCGTTTATTATTCTATCTGCAATTTTTTCAGATTTTTTTATTTAGAAGATAATTGGGTGAAATTTGTAGCCTATTGTTCTATATGCGGCTGAGTGCTCGACCAAACAAAGCAGGCGTCTGTCGTGAACTATTCCACGTGTTTTCTCTTACTATATATTTACTATGCGGTCACGCGTTCGCAGCGAGTAACCCGATGCGACGCAACAGCTGAGTTATATTTTTGTGTACTTGAACAATTCGGGGTTTATTTGCACAAATAAATTAAAAATTATGGTTCATAAGATCACAAACGCAGACCTTATCGATAACAATTTTATTAGACTTTTTTTTTCATTATTAGCCATTACTTGACATAACCTACAATTTTCCAAATTTATGTGTATAAGTTAAGAATCACCCTGTATACACATAACAGTGGAATAGAGTGATATTATTGCTTAGAGTGAGAGTTTTATTATAATATGATGCTTCAGGTGTTTTCCCTTCAACACAAAGATTCTTATAAAAAAACACAACAAAAGATTTTTAAACGTTTATTAAAAATTAATTGTGTAAGTCAATATGTTTTATCTTCATTTTAATTTCATATAACATAAGTTCATATTTCAATGCTTCTAAATTCTTCAAATATTGTTGCAGTTTTCTTCTGTACTCCAGCTTCGTCATGGTTCTACAATAAATTCGATATTTGTAGATCGGCCGACGGGTCCAAGACTCTTCATGTAATACCTCCTTCCGTTACCGATATCCCTATTAATTTCTTCGATCCGTTGGGGCGTAAACTCGGCCGTGTATCGTTGCGGCAGCACCGTCTTAAATTCTTCGAACTCTACGTAGACCTTCTCTCCGTATTGCGTGTTCACTTTGTCCACGCTCGTGATTTGAAAATTTTCATCCACGTCCATATTTTGAACGCTTTCGAATTTCTTGACGATCAAATTCTTGTTCAGGTGATTCAGGAACGACTGCATTTTGAACTCGGCAAATCAGACTGTGGGAAATTGTAAGTGTATATAACGGGAAAACTGCTCTTGCGCACGAATATATAGACCTCACCCCACCAAGCCGTTGGAGTGGGGGTTGCCCCGTCGTTGGAGTGGGGGGGGGGTCAACTGGGGGTCACACGTGGCCCAAAGGTCAAAGGTTAACCTATCAGGATCTAGGGGTCAACTGGGGTCATCCGGTGACGTCACGTGACCTCGGGCATGACGTAGCCACTTTGCTCCCGTGACCTCGGGCCGTAGGGGACTCTCAGGATCAAGGGGTCAACTGAGGTCAAAGTGAGCCCGTACTCTCTTTGTATTACTACTACTGCCGATTTCAAGAAATAGTTTTTTATATCCAAGGCACTAAAGTTCAACTTTTTATTGGAATTTAATTGCCGAGGCCTCTGGCCGAGGCACATAAACCCCATGAGTTAGTGCCGAGGTACATATTATATATTTTTTTTTAAATCGGAAAAAATATTTTATTAGGCGAAAAATAATAATAAGGGATCACCACCCGTCCATGAACCGACTACGCGCGACGTTACTTGACTTTGACGATTGCTCTACCTATAGGTCGAGTATGACCAGACACCGCACTTATTGACAGAAAATCCAAACTGCTGCCGGTTGTGCAGCCTCCATGTAAAATAGATTAATATTCAAACCTACTAAAATATTTATACTGAAAGATTTGCGCTGTTATAAGGTAACAATTTCGCAATGTGTAGGTACGGAAAGTTAAATGGGATTTCTTGGCCGGGTTTTGAATATTTGGTTGCTTTTGACGGGCGATGGCTCCGCGTCTGACGTTTGATGTTTGCATCCCTCCAAGGCCTACTTATTGAAAAAATCGTGCAATAATGGGCTACTTCAGTGCCGATTTCTGAGCTTTTAATGACGATTTTTAGACACTTCACTGCCGATTTCAAGAAAAATTTGTTATTCGTGTGCAGAAGATCTACCGGGTTGAATTTGACCGAGATATCAAGCCACGCCTAATTTTTCTACGACAAACTGAAGTTGGTTGTACAGAAAGGTTTCGTTTTAATGTGAAATTTTTCGATACGTAAGAAATTTTATTAAATCTTGTGGTGAAGCGATTTTGCTAATAATCGTATCTATTGGATAAAATTTCACAAGACATATAAATGCATCATTTTTCGTTTGAAGTGCTTGCACTTATAAAAATTTATTGGTTATTCTATTTTCAATCATTTCTGCGCTCAAAATACTACTTACCAGTTATTTTTGAAGATATGGAATATCGCAATATGAGTAAAAACATGTGTTTTCGTATATCAGAGAGCACATAAAAAAAATGTACAGATTCTGCCCAGGCACAAAATGCTTTCTCTTATGCTTGCTGTGGGTACTAAACATTTCAAACACATTTCATTCTGTTACTTGATCGGCCAGGTTTTTTGCACCCAGCTCTCACTTTATATTATTAACAGGGTGTTACAAATTCGATGCATTAGCATGGCTATCTCGGTAACTATAATATATTCAGGGTTGGTTCAATAGAGGCAAAGTTTCGCATTTTAACGTAGAATTCAAAAGTTATAGCATAGAAATATATAATAATGGCTAGCCTCGATCAGTATAAAGCATTATGCATTTTAGTGTAGCGAAATCGGGCTAAAAAGTCGCGCTCCGTTCTCGAAAAAATTTTTTTGAGGGTAGAACTAGATCAAACCCTATAGGTGTTGTTAAGTACATCACTCTGCATACGAAATGGTGATTTATGGCATTTTTTGTGGTCGAAACCTTTTTTATTTCTAAAAAACTGTCGAAATTGGCAATTTACGGAAATTGTGTTTTTTTACATTTCCATCGTCATTTCTTTGAGAGTAGTGGAGCTATCGACTCGATTTTTTTTAAATTGAAGCTAACATATGAGCGCTTACAACGAATGTCATTGTTGTTGTCCAATATTGTTTATCAACCACTTTTAATAGCAACAAAATTGCAAATTTATAAAAAATGTAATGAAATTTTCACTAAGCGAGAAAATTTTTTATTTGTGGAAATTTTTATATACATGGTGTTAGGGAAATGTACCCAAACATGAAAGACGTTTTTGGTAAAAAAAATTTACCTATAGCGCCTATATTTTTCAAACTGTGAATTTTTTTGTGGCGCGCGCTACTCACGTGGAACGCAAAATTAATCCCTTGCGTGAGATGTCCACGCGTGGCAGGCATGTCTCAACAACTAATGCGTAGTTTACATGCGCAAGTGAAACTATCACAAGTATAAATATCTTGAGTACTTCCTAATAGTTTGCCAATGTAAAGCCTCTCAGGGAGAACTCTCTGCCATTGTAAACGATAAACGATCTCTAAAAGAGTAGGTTAGGTACGTCTCTGGGAGTGTTTACATAAACTATTTGGAAGTACTCTCAGATATACGACTTGTGATAGTTTTACCCCTCCGTGTAGACTATTCTATAACAGATTGCTGGTAAAATAAATTAATAATTTTAGACCAAATAATAATGTGGGTTCAAGCAGGCCAATAAAATAAAATAAGAAATAAAATAACCAAATAGTTGATTTTTGGCAATTTTTGAGCAGCAGGTAATTACAGTTGCCAGATGAACAAACAACCACCTGCTTATTTTATGTATCTGTTTAAAGTCACCATTTATTTAATGAACTGCAAAATAAACATTTTTTTATATTGATTTTTTATAATAATTAAATCTTTGTGCATGCTGCACCTACATATCATAGCACCTAAATATAGGTATAAAATAAATATTAAAAAATGTCTTTCACGTTATCAACCTCAGACTAAAGATAATTTAGTCTGAGTTATCAACAGACTCATCTTCGGTATTTTCTACATTACTATCACTATTATTGCACCTGACACATTTACATTGATCACAGCATTTCAGTCCTTCCTTGATACAGTTGCACTTTTTCGTATTACACTTTTTGTCGCTTAAGCTTTGGCGTACAATGTTTGGTATGGATTCTTGAGATGAAAATATGCGAATTCAATTGTCGTTTACTGAAGTCTATATATCCATAAGATCCAGGATCTTAAAGTTGCAACTTCGCAACGTTACTTGAATACCATCTTTTTAACTGCTGCGTGCACCTGCAATTGCCAATAATGAAACAATCCAATATATAATTTCAAATTTGTAATGCCTCAAAAAATGTTGATAAAAAGCACAGTCAGCAGGGGGAAATTCGTAAGAAGGTTTATTATATTTGGTGGTATTGCTAGTTTGAAATTGTATATTGGATTGTTTAATTATTGTTTAATTATTGGCAGTTGCAGGTGCCCGTAGCAGTTAAAAATATGGTATTCAAGTAATGTTGCGAAGTCACAACTTGAAGATCCTGGATCTTATGGATGGACTTCAGTAAACGACAACTGGCTTCTCATATATTTTCATCTCAAGAATCCATACCACACATTGTACGCCAAAGTTTAAGCGTTTTTGTTTCGACAAAAACTGTAATACGAAAAATTTCAACTGTATTTGTATAATAAATAAAATAAGCAGGTGGTTGTTTGTTCATCTGCGGCAACTGTAATTACTGCTCAAAAATTGCCAAAAATCAACTATTTGGTTATTTTATTTCTTATTTTATTTTAATGGTCTGCTTGAACCTACATTATTTGGTCTAAAATTATTAATTTATTTTACCAGCGATCTGCTTTAGAATAGTCTACACGGAGAGGTAAAACTATCACAAGTCGTATATCTGAGAGTACTTCCAAATAGTTTATGTAAACGCTCCCAGAGACGTACCTACTCTTTTAGAGATCGTTTACAATGGCAAACTATTAGGAAGTACTCTAAGATATTTATACTTGTGATTTGGGCCTCATATTTGATCCGAAGTTAATATTTCACCTACAGATTGATAGTGTAATTAATTCGTCTATGAGAATGCTGGGATACATCAAACGCAAGTGTGCTTGTTTTTCGGATGCCAAGCCTCTTGTGGCCGTCTACAATGCTTTTGTTCTAAGTAAATTGAGTTTTGGCAGTGTTATCTGGAACCCCCAGTATAAAACGCATGTGTCCAAACTAGAAAATGTTCAAAATAAATTTGTAAAATTTCTCTGTTTCAAAACAAAATACATCATGATTCCAGATGGCAACATTTTAGCAGCACTGAAAAACTATAATATATTATTATTGGAAAATAGAAGGGTGGTGTCTGACGTCCTGGTGATATACAAGTTGTATAACAATATTATGCGAAATCCCGATCGATTATCTCTTATCTATATTAATGTTCCACAGAGGCACCTAAGAAACTACGAGCTAGATAATATCCCTTTCAGAAGAATAAATTGTTCCCTAAACTCGCCCCTATGTAGATCCTTGAGACACTGTAACTACATGTATTGTTATGTCGATTTGTTTTCAATGTCACTGACAAAAATAAAGAAAACACTAAAAGATTATTTTGTGTCGATGTCGATATCTTCAATAGCATAAGTACCTATATAAATAAAAAGGTGTTTGATCTTTGTTTTTCGGATAAACTCTTTTCATTTTTAATGTATTTATTTCTTTTTTTTACTCTAACGGCACTATATATAAAGCAAGATGTAAGATTAGTGATTAGTGAGTGTAAATGTAAATGTATTTACAAGAAAAGGTTATAATGGGCATAAGCACTCAAAATTAGTAACCGCATACACGTGTTTCATGCTATTTGGCAATCATCAGTACGGTGTAACATTAACCAAATCAAAAGATAGGCTTGATTTGAGAAGCAACAAACGAAGTCCAGGCATATATATACATATACATATATATATATATATATATATATATATATATATATATATATATATATATATATATATATATATATAGGAAGGTTTTCCAAGCCTAATATCACTTTTATGTTGTGTAATTCTATCTTTTAGTACTCTATTATTATTACTGTATTACTGTATCTAACAAATCGTCCATCACATATTGCGCTATGATCGGAGATACATAAATTTCTTCTCTGAACATTCAAAGAAAATTAAGATAAATATGATCTTAGCAATGAAACATAGGGTAGAAAAAATTAGTCATCACTCATTAAAATATAACAATTTAAAAAAACTTTTTGATATTTTAAAAACAAATTCATATCCTGATAAATTATTAAAAAAACTATTATATAATACAAATTTTAACATAACGAACCACAGTAATCATAATAATAATAATAATTCAAACGAGATAGTTACATCTTTTTCCTTTTCTGCTATACCATATATTAATGAAATTTCTAATAAAATTATTAATGTTTTTAAACAAGAAAATAACATCAAAATAACAACAAGATACACTAAAACTATTAAAAATATATTCTCTAAAGTTAAAGATAGAGATCCTATTTTAAAAAACTCTATATATATATATGTAAGATTAGCGAGTGTAAATGTAATAATTACAAGAAAAGGTGATAATGGGCAAACACTCAAAGTTAACAAAAAGAAAAAACTAGTAACCGCATACACGTGTTTCATGCTATTTGGCAATCATCAGTACGGTGTAACATTAACCAAATCAAAAGATAGGCATGATTTGGGAAGCAACAAATGAAGTCCAGGCAGGAGCCAACAGCACATTTGCAGCTTCAGTCAGCACATCCCCTATTTTGGGGCTTGTACTAACATCGCCACGGAGGCTGCTAAAGCGACCTGCGTGGAAATCTTCATAACCCAAGATACAATGACAATAAGGATGTAAGATTAGCGAGTGTAAATGTAATAATTACAAGAAAAGGTGATAATGGGCAAACACTCAAAGTTAACAAAAAGAAAAAACTAGTAACCGCATACACGTGTTTCATGCTATTTGGCAATCATCAGTACGGTGTAACATTAACCAAATCAAAAGATAGGCATGATTTGGGAAGCAACAAATGAAGTCCAGGCAGGAGCCAACAGCACATTTGCAGCTTCAGTCAGCACATCCCCTATTTTGGGGCTTGTACTAACATCGCCACGGAGGCTGCTAAAGCGACCTGCGTGGAAATCTTCATAACCCAAGATACAATGACAATAAGGATGTAAGATTAGCGAGTGTAAATGTAATAATTACAAGAAAAGGTGATAATGGGCAAACACTCAAAGTTAACAAAAAGAAAAAACTAGTAACCGCATACACGTGTTTCATGCTATTTGGCAATCATCAGTACGGTGTAACATTAACCAAATCAAAAGATAGGCATGATTTGGGAAGCAACAAATGAAGTCCAGGCAGGAGCCAACAGCACATTTGCAGCTTCAGTCAGCACATCCCCTATTTTGGGGCTTGTACTAACATCGCCACGGAGGCTGCTAAAGCGACCTGCGTGGAAATCTTCATAACCCAAGATACAATGACAATAAGGATGTAAGATTAGCGAGTGTAAATGTAATAATTACAAGAAAAGGTGATAATGGGCAAACACTCAAAGTTAACAAAAAGAAAAAACTAGTAACCGCATACACGTGTTTCATGCTATTTGGCAATCATCAGTACGGTGTAACATTAACCAAATCAAAAGATAGGCATGATTTGGGAAGCAACAAATGAAGTCCAGGCAGGAGCCAACAGCACATTTGCAGCTTCAGTCAGCACATCCCCTATTTTGGGGCTTGTACTAACATCGCCACGGAGGCTGCTACTAGTTTTTTCTTTTTGTTAACTTTGAGTGTTTGCCCATTATCACCTTTTCTTGTAATTATTACATTTACACTCGCTAATCTTACATCCTTATTGTCATTGTATCTTGGGTTATGAAGATTTCCACGCAGGTCGCTTTAGCAGCCTCCGTGGCGATGTTAGTACAAGCCCCAAAATAGGGGATGTGCTGACTGAAGCTGCAAATGTGCTGTTGGCTCCTGCCTGGATTATATATATATATATATATATATATATATATATATATATATATATATATATATATATATAAAACCTACAACTTTGTACTCAAATTTCGAACTTTTTAAGGCTCTCAGAATGCGCGTGGCGATAAACTTCCCCTACACTTTTCCCTTTAAAATATAACTAGGTTGTCGCCAGATAAGCAAAATACGTTTGAAATAATTTATCTTTTTCAAAAACTTTTATTTTATTTTCTCGCTTAATGACACAGGTTTCGTATTTTCTCATATACGCGAAGTGATTAATATTACAAATCATTCACAAAAGTATCTCAAAAAGCCAGATAAGCATCAAATGTTTGGAAAAATCTGTCACTATCCGACGGTCGTGAAGTGAAAGTTCTATGTAATTATGTTAATTTTTTGTGCAGGAACGGATCTGGTAGAATGGCAAATCAGAATAGCAGCGGGAGAGAAACTTTGTGTAACTCAAAAAGATATTCCAATTAATGGGCATGCATTTGAGGCGAGAATATATGCAGAAGATCCCAGATATGGCTTTCTACCTTGTGCCGGTTCTCTCTTGTACCTGCAAACTCCAACCGCTTCTGAACATGTTCGAATAGAGACAGGTAAATAACACTAAATAGCGATACGTTATGACAAAGTGAATACAGTTCTTAACATTCGAACCTGATTATTTTAACGGAGTTAATTCTATTTTACAAAAAAAAACAGAAACTTCCAGCATGTTTGCTAAATTTTCCAGCAGCTTATAAAGTTACTTATTTGTAGGTTACTTACAAACTACACACATCAGTGTCAATTTCTTCTTACCAATTTTAGACGCAGATCTAGCCTCTTGCAGAGGCAGGAAATCTGAATGATTTGTAACGTTTTTTCCCAAACCTGTTTTAATTATTACAAGTCGCTGCAGATTTTTAATAAAAGTGAATTTAATTATAGTGTGCCCGAATAATTGAATGCATTTAATTTAAATAGGTAATAGTAGTTAATAGATAACTTATGTCCTATATCCCCACAGTAGAAATGTTGTTATGAAGAACAACAAAAAACCTAACCTCAATTTCTTATTGATAAACAGCAATTTTCTGTTAAGTCCCGAAAGCCATGCGCGTGGCATGGCTAAAAATTAAAATGAACCTAAAATCATGCAAAACAATGGGTACTTTATCATATATTTATTTTACAAATATATTGAAAAAGTCATTGGCACCGCTTGTTCCTTCACATAAATAATACCACGTGGTTTTATACACTCATCGTTTACTGGGAGATGATCTGAACATATTTTTTTATAGCTAGTAAATCAACTGTGTTAGTTTCCCTAAATGCCGATAAATTTTTGCCTTAAATTTGGGTCTACAGGTAACCTAAAAATAATGGTAAAATCATTAATTATTAAATTAAAATCGATCAACAAAAATATCCCCAAAACATGCTATTTATTGATTAGTTTAAATTTTTAAAATATGCAATTTTAATTAATCGCGTCTTTTCAAAATATGAAAATAAATAACTTTCATGTAAATGTTTATTGTTTATTCACATTTTTTGTATACCTTACTATAAAAATACCTTTCTATAAATCTAAACCAACCATTCCCACACATTTTTTTGTAGATTGTAGAAATTTGGAACATTTTTTTGCCGCCGAATTAACACTTGGTAATTGATCATATCGCAGTATTTAATTTTAAGTTTTATTTTTAAGTGAATATAGATTTCAACGTTCATTAACATTTCATTAAGTCAAAGTTACATGCTTTATTCCATGGTAAGGTTATATTCTTAAGTTTATCAATAATTTTATGTGCAAAATCTGCACAGATTCATTTATTTTCAAAGATCTTTTTACAGTTCAGTAATATAATTATTATTTAGCCATTGCAATAGTTACTTAACAGATATTGTTTTGCATAACAAGGTATCGATATCCCAACCCTTCCGACCGGCTTCGAATTACATCGCACTTTATTTAGCACCAGCTCAGAAAGCTCATGACCCAACACGAGTCTTGAGTAATAACCTGTGCAAAAGGACTTGGACCGTTGATGCTGTGCACTCAACTTTAAATCCAGCAGTCCAAATTTTCTCAGTTCTACAAGATAACTTTAAACGCTCTTGTGAACTTTTCTTGCTATCAGTGCTCTCATTATTAAATCTGGAACATCGCTGATTTTTTAAATTACTTTATTGTAACAAATTTGATTGTCACAAATTTCAGTTTGTAAATAGATTGTAAATAGGGAACTGTTATCTTTTATTTAACCTTCAAACTAGTTTAAGCTTCTGTCGCTCAAAATAAACTTGTTTGGTTATATTTTGAATAATTATTGTCAGACAATATTATTTGTCGTGATTAAAATTTTCCATCACCTCCAACTCATTTTTTGCTCTTCAGCGGCCCCCAGCTGAACCCGCAAAAATTGAAATCCCAAAAATTTTGGCAATATTTTGCCAAAGCAAAATACGTGTTCCGTTTTCTTACAGAATTTACCGAGCACTTTCTGTCAATTGTAATCAAAAATAACTTTCAAAACGGAACGCCTTCGTTACTTCATCAACCTAATCTATTTGTATTTTTTGAGTTGTTAAGAGTTGAGGTTAGAACTTTATTATTATTGTAGTTGTGTTGAGGGTGTTCTGTGGACGAATCCGACCATAATGAATTAGAAGAAGCAAATATGTTTATATCCGCCAAACAAATAAAAAATAACAGCCCTCCCTCGACTTTCACTTTTCATAAACAACCACAAAACACCGAATAAATAGGAAAATAGGTTACAAATGTTTACCCCCACCACAAGTTACAGAACATATTGTGGTCGGGAGCTCGATTACTTCGGTAATTTCCGGTAACTTCATGTATCGTTCCGTAATGTTACCGAAATGTTATTGAAACCAATTATGGAACGATTTCTGTTACTTCGGTAAGAAAACGGAACACGTATAGTAAATAAGAATGGTTACGAGGGGATGAAGGTCCAAAAAGTGAAAATATATTAATACCTACCTAGATTATAGGATTTGTGTGCAATATAATGGTTTTAGAAAGTACAATGTGAAAGTAGTGATTCCATTGGCAACGGCTTCTTTAATAGGGATGGTATTCGCAACTATTTCATAGACAAACTGTCTGGTGCAGTTCTCATTAAACTCCATTTTTATTGGACGCGACAGAACGTTCTTTAACACGTTAAGCGCCAGGGCTTCCTGAAAAGCATGTCCCAGTGGGCCACCTTATTTTTTGTCATATTTTGTAAGAAAATGTCAAAATTTAGCAAAATGTGACCTTGAATAATTAAACAGGTTCCGTTTTTTAACAAAAAAACTGATGAATCTAGAATGATGCACTCGGCCCATTTAGACTAATATTGAATTGGGCCAAATGCATTATGTACGATTCATGATTGTAAACGTAAACACCTTCTGTCCTTGTTTTTGATTATCTATTATAATAAACCTCGTAAAAATCACAGATTGTCTTCTCTGTTATGTGATCTATTCTGTGGTATAATACGCGTGCGCGTTGTCAATATATCGTAACATCTTTGGTGCCGTGTGGCCTGTATGATGGTGTAGTGCAATTGTGACGGTTGATTGTTCCTCCATTGACATTGTGACACTAAAATGGATAATTCCTACAAAGCTCAACAAAAAGGCTTGAGTTGTTATGGAACCAAGTACTCTCTGACGAAGAGGAACCATTCCAGGATAGTGGAAGCGAATTTGAAATAGAATCTGATTACAGTAGTAGTTCTAATAGTTCAGAAGGAGCTTGCAGCAATAGAAAGAAAACGAAAATAAAACCGAAAAAGATATCGAAAATAAGTTCTAATAAGAAGTGAAGAGTCCAAATGAATGCCTGCCAATAAAAATGAACATATAATTTTGTTTCTGGGTTATTGAGAAAGAATCAAGGGATAACAATTCGAGTGACGACAAAGAATGTAATTATAGAAATAAAAGGAAAATAAGACGGAAAAATGATTTCAACTCGAGTCCCAACAATCACGTGGTAATATTTTCAAATAAATAAATAAATATTGATAAAACTTTACTTTTAAAAAATAAACCAACAAGTTCCAAATCATATTCCCTACCTTCATCTGACAGCGATAATGAACCTGAGGTAATTTTACTTGTTTATTTATGCAATTGAAAAACAATAATTTATTTTAGGCCCCAACAAAAAAAATCGAGTATCAGACCCAATAGAAGAAATTGCTAATGTCCTTCGTCTCGATAGTGATGACGAAAATAATACTGAAAATAATGTAGTTAATGAAATGTATGAAAATATTACTTGGAGTGCCGCTAGGGCTGAAAAAATTCCAAAATTTGATTTTACTCAAGAAAACGTTGGTATCAATTCTGAAATTCTGCAAAATTATCATGATACAGGACCTTTAGAGTTCTTCGAAATATTCGTAAGCATTGAACTGCTCGATTTGATGGCAATGGAAACCAACAGATATGTGGCCCAACACAAAGAAAATAATGTTTTTTCACACAATGCTCGTTAAATATATGGCAAGATACAAACGCTAAAGAAATGAAATTATTTCTTGGTATCATTTTGTGGATGGGACTTTGTCGATTTCCCCAGATACGAGATTACTGGTCAAACAAAAGAATATATAAAAACGAAGTCAAGAAATATATGTCAAGAAACCGTTTTGAACTATTAGTTCGAATGTAGCATTTTACAGATAATGAGGCTCAAAGAGCCCCAGACGATCGACTCTATAAAATATCTCCTCCAGTCAATTATATGATTGAAAAATACCATTATGCTATTGTCCCTGGTCGAGATATTTGGATTGATGAGACACTAGTACCTTTCAGAAGGAGATTATTGTTCCGACAATATATACAAAACAAGAGACACAAATTTGGTATAAAAGTCTACAAATAATTATGTCTGAAGGGAGGTTACACATATCACATGAAAATATATTGTGGTCAAGATATTGCAACCAATGAACTGCTAAATGCACCTACAAATACAGTGTTGCATATTTCTGAACAGCTGTTAGATAAAGGAAGGATAATATATACTGACAATTATTATACTAGTATACAACTTGCACACGAATTATTGAAAAGAAAAACATACCTTGTTGGAACTCAATAAATCGTAGAAATAATCCTAGAGATGTTATTGAAAAGAAATTGAAACCAGGGGAGCAAACAAGTCTGCAAAGTAACACTGGTTGTACAGTCTTGAAATGGAAAGATAAGCTTAATGTCTTGGTTCTGAGCACTAAACATATTGATAGAAGGGTTCTAGCTACTAGAAGGGGTGAAACTAATTTTGAAAAACCAGAGATCATCATTGATTATAATAAATCTAAATCTTTTATTGATATTTCTGACCAACTAAAAGCATATTCTACTTGCCTTTGGAAAGGAGTGAAATGGTATAGAAAACTGCAGTCGAGATTTTGACCAAAAAGAAGTAACTAAAAACAAGATGTCTATTACCAAATTCAAAGAAGAAATTGTTAAGAAAATTTTTGAAGAGGCTGAGGCCGACAAAAACCACCATAATATCCAAGAGGTTCGTCATGTACTTCAAGAAGGTAACAAAAGAAGGCGCTGCAAGTATTGCTACGAAATATTGTCAAAAACAAATGGGGCAAGGTATGCTAGGTCTAAGGCAAAACAGACTTCATTTATTTGTGTTTCATGTGAAAAAAATTACTGTTTACCATGCTTTTTCAATGTACATAATTGCCAAATAAAGTGATAATAAGCATTTTAGCTGATTATATGTTTTGCAGTGCCTAGAAGTCCATAATAAAATAAAATACGTGGGCCAATAAACTTTCCCAATCCATTGGGCCATGGTGCATCACCCTACGATGCACGCGATTCCATTTCTGTGTTGATATAGGCAACACAAAATACGAAATTATAAGCTTTGGGTGCATTATATTTGAATCATCTGGCCCGTAGGACTACAGGCCGCGTGCATCATATGCTGAAGCATGTGGCGCTTAACGTGTTAAACATGCGTTTTTAGAGTCATACGCCTTTTAATAAGATAATTGTAGTGATAATTGAAGTAATTTTCAATGTTGTGTTAGGCGTTAGAGAAGGCGACGTCGTGTCTGTACACTACGACCCGATGATTGCCAAATTGATAGTTTGGGGAAAATCAAGACCAGAAGCTTTATCCAGACTGCAAGACAATCTTCTGCTGTACAACGTAAGAAACAATAATTATTCAAAAAGTAATAATTTAAAAAATAAATTCAGATTGCAGGGCTATCAACCAACGTTAACTTCCTCTTAGATCTGTTAAAACATCCAGAATTTGTTAAAGGACATGTGCATACAAATTTCATCAAAGATCACTATAACACTTTATTCGAAGTTGATGGTTTAAAAAGTGAACATTTGGTACACGCTGCATTGGCAACTGTTCTGTGGGAAAGAGAATATAGTACAAGCTCAAGCCGAGACTATGATCCCTTTGTTATAGAATCTAACTACAGAATAAACTATCAACATGAAAGAGTTATAAAGTTGAAACATAACGCCAAAGGTAACGTAACGTCTCATTTTCACAGTAAGCAGCTTCTAAGATAGCATGACATTCGGAACATTTGACATTTTATGAAAATAGAAGTGGAAGTGGGTGATAATAGTATATCATTTCATTTTAAATAAGTATAATAAGGTTATATAAAAAAATGTACCTTAGAAAAAGCTTAATGTGGAAAACTAGCATTGTTTTTAATTTATAGCGATTCAATGTCATAAGGCAACCAAAGGACCATATTGTAAAAATATTTCGAGATATACAGAGTGTTCCATGAAAGTGTGGTAAAAAAACTGGGATTTTTTTTAAATGGAACACCCTATATATTTTTCGCTTATTCGATTCTACACTCTTTTAGCTTTGTAGTTGCCGTTTTAATTTTTAAAATATTTTGCGGCATTGCCAAGTTCTTCAAGAAAATGTATGACAGCCGCATTGATATTTCATGTAAAAAAATCTACTTGGTAAATTTATAGTAAAAAGCGTATTTAACAGCAGAATATAAAAATATTTAGAAAATAATATACAGGGGGCTCTATAGAGAGTTACTTGTTTGAAATTTTTCAACAGGCAATTACTTAGGATTTTCAAATGGAACACCCTATTTTTTAGGGTGCCAGAGTATAGTACTTTTCGAATGCTACAACTTTTGTTATCACAACTTATATCCTAAAGCGACTCGTTTCCCACCATTTTACATTTTCGTTAAAAATGCCCTTATTTTGCGATATTTTACAAGCGGGACCGATGCTCACCAATTACTTTTTTTTACTCTTTGGCCCCTTTTAAAATATTAACAATTTCTGTAACTTCATTTCGTTGGCTTCCTGGATCGCCGCTAAAACTGATATGAAACCATTAACCAAGATCGACTATTTGCTGTATGCAGTGGGGACATGACAAAGAAACGGTTTAAAACAGTTTGAATCACTACGAAATCTCTTTAAAACGTCAAGTCAAGTCAGGTTCAATTCAAAAAGTGACAATTGGTAAACATCGGTCATCGACTCACTTGTAAGAAAACGCAAAATAAGGGTATTTTTAACGAAAATGTAAATCGGTGGGAAACGGGCCACTTTAGGGTATAAGTTGTGATAAAAGAACTTGTAGTATTCGAAAAGTACTATACTCTGGCACCCTAAAAGATAGGGTGTTCCATTTGAAAATCTTAAGTAATTGCCAGTCGAAAAATTTCAAACAAGTGACTCTCTATAGAGCCCCCTGTATATTATTTTCTAAATATTTTTATATTCTGCTGTTAAATACGCTTTTTACTGTACAGGGTGGGCCAAATTGGACACTTTTAAAGGGAAACTCAAATTTTTAACGGAGATAGAGGAAAACTGATATCGGTGTCTGAAGCTCATTTTTTATGATAAACTTAATGGCGAAAACCGCAAATCTATATCTGTCACCGTTCTTGAGTTACAGGGCGTTTTTTGAAAATGTGCGTTTTCGAAAAGTGACTTTTTTTTCGGGTTGAAAATTTTGTGTTTCTGTAAAAACATTATTAAAGCACGTTTTTACGTAGAATCCAATGCTGCTACTATATTTTTTTTCTAGTCAATGGTTTAGGAGTTACCTATAAAAAATATTATTTTTTAAATGGAACACCCTGTATATTTTTGCATTTTTTAATAGAGCGAAAAATTACCATTCCAAAAATATATAACACTTAATGATTTACTTAAGTAGTTATCAATTACTAATAGCTTTTATGATTTCATGTTGTGTGTAATTGGAAGCGCGCCCTTTCAACAAGTAAGCTTTGGACGGTGAAACAATGAAACAACCGTGGAAAAATGTTTACTGTTACCGTTACCTACCTGTAAAATTTTCAGTTAAGGCAGGGTAAAGATTTTTCAATTTTTGTGTAATTTATAAACTCTATTATACCATACCTACCTACAACGAAATTTGAAAGTTATAAAAAATGGGATATGATAGTCTGTTTTATACAATACGGGGAAAATACCTATCTCTGTTTATCTCATACCTAACTTTTCGGCCTACTATCGTCGATGAATCAAATCTATTAACTACACTATTAATTAAAGTGTGTCGCAATCTTGCAAAAATATCCTTGAAAGGATGTCTTCTCTCTGGATACCGCTCGTAGTATAAATTGCTCGTTGCATCTGATTTTTTCCCGGATTGTATAAAACAGACTATCATATCCCATTTTTCATAACTTTCAAATTTCATTGTAGGTATGTTATACGGTATATAAATTATAAAATCTTTACCCTGCCTAAACAGCTTAACTGAAAATTTGACAGGTAGGTAACGGTAACAGTACCTAAACATTTTTCCACGGTTGTTTCATTGTTTCACCGTCCAAAGCCTACTTGTTGAAAGGGCGCGCTTCCAATTACACACAACATGAAATCATAAAAGCTATTAGTAATAATTGATAACTACTTAAGTAAATCATTAAGTGTTATATATCTTTAGAATGGTAATTTTTTGCTCTATTAAAAAATGCAAAAATATACAGGGTGTTCCATTTAAAAAATAATATTTTTTATCGGTAACTCCTAAACCATTGACTAGAAAAAAAAAATAGTAGCAGCATTGGATTCTACGTAAAAAAGTGCTTTAATAATGTTTTTACAGAAACACAAAATTTTCAACCCGAAAAAAGTCACGGCCACTTTTCGAAAACGCACATTTTCGAAAAACGCCCTGTAACTCAAGAACGGTGACAGATATAGATTTTCGGTTTTCGCCATTAAGTTTATCATAAAAAATGAGCCTCAGACACCGATATCAGTTTTCATCTATCTCCGTTAAAAATAGGAGTTTCCCTTTAAAGTGTCCAATTTGGCCCACCCTGTACATTTACCAAGTAATTTTTTTTACATGACATATCAATGCAGCTGTGGCATATTTTCATAATGTCTGAAATCCAACTTGTTCATACATTTTCTTGAAGAACTTGGCAATGCCGCAAAATGTTTTAAGTGTTAGCACACCTTGGACTTTCCGCGTTCAGCATCTAACTGACACATATTCCTTGAGAATGTCACTACACTTTTCACTGCACGAAGCACGAGCTCTAAAACAATTTTGCTAAAAGTTCCCCACTGTGTACGCAGCCCTGTTTTTTTTTTTAATTTTGGCCCCTATTTTCGAGGTTCCTGAACACGAATCTGACCTTAGTTTTTCGTGCTCGGACGTAGTTTCCTTTTTACGGCGACATTTGTGGTTATAATCAGGGTGAATTTTTACTGCACGCAGCTCAAACTAATCACCATACGATTTTGCACCTTTCGCAACATCGACACTGCGAAAACCCGGAGAAAAACAGAAAATATCCAAGATTAATGCATTGTTTTCCGGGCAGTTGCCCTCTCCGCAGTCCGCTCCGCTATTGCGCTATTGCTATTTCTGTTTGACTCCTGTCGTTTGAGTGTCGCTGATTTAAAGTACCACCGATATTAAGAGAAGTAAACTGGAGCACGTGTTCGCTTTCGTACGCTTTTATTCCCCGGCCTCTACAGGGCGCAGTTTTCGATTTTTCGAGTCAAAGTTTTGCGTAGAGCGGCGCCTGCGTATAGACCCCAAGCCTATTGAAAGGCCCCCGAATTTGAAAAACCGTTTGGCCCCTGGTCGATTTTTTAAAAAAGGGGCCGGCGTTCCGAACCTAAGTCGTCGATCGAGTTCGATTCTGGCGTGGGGTCCCGGACCCGTATGGGCTTCACTCGTGCCGAAGGGCGCCCCGACCGGAAAAGCCGTTCGGCCGTTTGGACCATTTTTCCGATTCTGGGCTTCGCGATTTGTCGTTGATAAAATTACGGGAATTAGGCAGAAACAGCCATTTTGAAGACACTTTTTATATTTTACCAGCTGGGTGCGGAGTGTTTTTATTTGGAGTTTTCGAAGAGATTTCGATTGATTTTAGCGTTATGTCGTGTTCTGTAAAAGACTGTAAGAATTATTTTACAAGAGAAAGACGTGAGGGAATATATTTTTTCCGGTAAGGATTTTCCATTAGGTCTGTTTACTTTTTTCAGTTCTCTGTGTCGTACCTTTCTGTACCAATTACATGTATTACTAGATAGATTAGGTGGATTATATTTAAGGTTTTTATTAATATACGTATATAAACTGGGCAAAGTGTCTTCAAAATGGCGCTAGACAAAATTAGTCAGTTCGCGCAGCTTGACGCTCTATCTCTCCACCTCCATATCTATGAAACAAATCAGTGCGAGCATTGAATTTGAAGCGTTTTTCCTTTTTTCATAAAGAAAAAACTGAATTTTGGGTGCAACTCCATCGAAAAACGTTATAGTATGTTTGGAATAGGTAGTTTCAGGATCTTTTTGTGGACATTTTGGTAAGTTTTGCGAGAAAAACTTATTTTACTGTATTGTAACTTCACTATTTTTACAGAACAACAGGATGCGTTTTTATTTGAATCGACATAAGTTTTTTTATTTTATGAGTATAAATTTGGTGGTTCAAACTAATTTTTGTGTAAATTTTGGTAAGTTTTGTTGAAACAAAAATGGGTTTCAAACTTTAAATGTTTTATAACCTCAATTTTTTTAGACCGCAAGTGTACGATCTCACCTGTGGTTCGCACAAAATCACTGTGCCGCAACGAATTTAGCGGGATATTACAATTTTTTGTTTCTTTTATTTGACTGAAAGCAAATAAAGAATTATTATGGTGATGTGTTCGGCTCCAGATTGTAAGCACTATACCGTAGATACGTGAAAATTATAAATTTTTCCGATTTCAAAAGAGTGGAAAAGAGCAAATGACGCGGAAACGTTTGCTAAGGTGTAGACCACAATTCTCTATCTACTGTTTTATTATATTGTTTACAATCAAGTGTTTTCAGGACGGATGTCGAACCTGGTCTGAGGGGTTACGTTTGTAGTTGCCATTTCCGTGATGGAAGGAAAGAGAATGGGTCAGAAATATTCCTGCATAATATTGCAAGCGATTCCAGTTTCCACCTTCACCAAAAAAAAACAGAAACGGGCTGTAAGAAAAAAGAAAGTTCCATTATCAACTTCTAGATTTGTGACTAACACGTTAGTTTTGTTTCTTCTTTGAGGCACTATAATTTTCGATAGTACTATGTTTACAGAACTTATCCTGTTGCTTTGACTTCCCAAGAAAGATTTTCTCCGGTTGCGTCGACTTTCCAAGAAAAATTTTCTTCGGTTGCTTCGACTTCCCAAGAAAGATTTTCTCCAGTTCCATTAGCATTGGAAGTAACTTTTCATGCAAGGGCTTTCTTGGAAGCGGAAATATATTTCTTGAAAAAAAAGAAGTGAAAATTAAGTATATCGGTAAGATTCACCTATGGGAATATTCAGGGTAACGACAAACTCTTAACTTTGTATACTGGTCTTCCAAACAGTGCCATTTTTGAGGCACTATTTAATTTGAATAACGATTATTATTATTACTTCGGAAGGTAGAAAAAATACAGAAAATTTATCAGCTGTTAATGGTGTTATTAACATTAATGAAGCTACGATTAAATACGCCTCATCTATATTTAGCACAGAGATTTGCAATCTTACAAGTTTCAGGTTTTTTTATATGGGGATCGTCAAAAAGTTATTAAAAAAACAATTTTTTTTAGAGAAATTTAAGGGCGACTTTTATCACGGAATGTTGGTAATGACTATAGAGGGAGTAGCAAAAAATGGTCGGTTCTTATTTCTATCTTCCGGTTTGACTGGAAGTGAGTATTTGACAAATATGTTAGTTTTTTTAATTTGGATATTGGATATAATATGGATATTTCAACGGAAAATTTGAAAATTTTTATATTATTATTTCGTCGCACAAAAACGAAAAGGAAAAATCTTATTCTTTTTTTGTAGATCAATCTTAATCAGATATTTTTGAGGGACGCGTAAGGGAAGTATGAGTATAAAGTATACCTGCGGGGGGTGCCGTGACAAATGGCAGTGCCGTCACAAAAAAAACAATTAAATTTCTGATTTTCTTTGTGCAAATCAATCTTATTAAAGATATTTTAGGGGGGCACGTAGGAGATGTAATACTCAGTATAAAAAACTTGTAGGGGTGCCGTAAAAACGACAGTGGCGTCTCAAAAAATCTGTTCTTTTTGTGTAAATTAATTTTAATCTCAAAGATATTTGGGAGACGCATAGGTGATGTAGTAATATAGAGAAAAACTTGTGTGGGTGCCATGGACAAACGACAGTGGTGTCGCAAAAAATCCCAAAAATCTTATTGTTAAATATCCTTTGTATTTGAATTATTAAGTAATTAAACAAAAAATTTAACACCCCGTATCATGGAAACAATACATTTCCGGACCTACGTTTATATGAACTTTTTCCAAATTTGGTAGCGTTGTTTGTAGTATAATAAGGGGCTGATTTGTCCTCAACTAGATTAAAAATATTAAGTCCAGTGGCGTCAGGAGGGGTCACCAAATTTATCGACAACTAAAAATACAATTTTTTGTCCCTTGAATTTTCATAGTATCTTGCTTCGTTTGCGAGATAAAAAATAAAAACCTTTTTTCCTTAAAAAATTTAACACTCTTTATTTTGGATCTATGTTGATAGGAACTTTTTTTTAACAAATGACCTGACAAATCACCGCCTATAATATTGCCGCGTTTTTTTAAACCCCCTGTATAATAGGTACATATTAAGTGGGTGGGTGCAGAAAATACGAGTGAAACATTTTGGAAACCAATGAGCAATTTTGGGAAAGGTGAGGAATATATTAAACACCTCTGGTGTGTATGTAAATAAAAGGTCTGTTTCCTGTTTCGGCAGAACTTCATAACCAGTTTGAAACTGTTTGAAGCATGTGCACTTTTATTTTGATACCCTAGCGGTAAATGGCAATAAAAGCTGAAATAATAGTAATTGTCACCCGTCCCCCACACAAACATGTGGTTGCTTTTTTTCTGGGGTACTCCTAGTTTGGAGTATTGAGAAAGTGAGAATTAATATTATTATTATTTGTTTTAACATTTTATTGTTTTATTTCACTAGGAAAATAAAAAAATCCTTTCAAAGTAATTAGTTGTATTGTCCATTATTATACAATATAATTTTCATTATATTATATAAATCCATATATTTAATAATGTCTCTTGTAAATGTAGACCAATGCAAAGTACAGTTGACATAAGACGAAACCGAGCAACATAAAGCCATTTTCTTGATACTTTTGAAGTAACAATACCCAAAATTCGTGCACCAAACAACAGATTCAAGCTCAGACCGAGGCCCAAATTACAAAATAGAATCCAAATATCCCAAGAAAATGGATTTACACTGTTCGGTTTCATCTAATTCATCTTCCTTTCTATACAAACACCATAATGTTGGTATTGATGGTACAGGGTGGCCCATCCAAGCGGAAAAAGTGTGCTACGTGGAGACAGGTTGACATGAAATCGTCATTCAAAAAATGAGGTTGTAATAAAAATTAAGGGGAATTCGAGGGTGTACCCTAATTTTGCATTTTTTGCAAAATAAAAAAATATTTTTTTACCTACACATCCATTATCTATTTATCTCCAACCGTTTCCGAGATATTTATCAGAGAAGCTCCATCAAACTAGATACAGGGTCTCATGGTCGGTGTCTGATGTTCGATCTGAGTAGGCCAAACAATAAAACCAAATTTATGACAAATCAAGTCAGCCATGAAAATAAAACTGACAATCGAGTACGCTGTCAATTCAATATTTATATTTACGTGTCAGATTAGTCTAAAATTTTGTTGCTAAGGCTGTTAGTAGTTGCAGTTTAAAAAATGTTTTTGAAAGAAGAATGCTGTGATATTTTAGAGATCTTCATCAAAAATGATAAAAGATACGTAGAAACTTTGAGGGAGTATTCTCGTAAATATCCAAATAGAAATGTTCCGAGTGCTTCATTTATATGTAAGCTGTCTCGAAGATTCAGATCGACAGGAAGTGTGATTAGCAAGAGAAAAAAAGGGTTCAGAATTAGAGAGGACGAGAGAGAAGGAATTTTAAATTATTTCAGAAGAAATAACGAAAAATCTCAGAGAGATGCAGCGAGAGACTTACAAATTCCCCGGTCTACAATACAAAGGGTAATGAAATTAAGCAAATTTAAAGCCTTCAAAATATTACCTGTTCAAAGGCTATTCCCTGGAGATGCTGCAAGAAGACTGGAATATTGTCAAAAAATAAATCCTGTGATGGTTAAGAGAAATGTGTAAGTCGTAAAATAGAGAAAACCACTTTCATTTCCGCTATAACCGGAAGTTATATTAAAAAACTGAATATTCGGGAATACTACTTAAAGGTTCTCTAATGGATGTGTAGGTAAAAAAATATTTTTTTTATTTTGCAAAAAAATGTTTTTATGCGATAACTCTTTTACCGACCCCGGTATACAAAATTAGGGTACACCCTCGAATTCCCCTTAATTTTTACTACAATCTCATTTTTTGAATGACGATTTTATGTTAACGTGTCTCCACGTAGCACACTTTTTCCGCTTGGATGGGCCACCCTGTACAGAGGTGCGTTTCAAAATTAGGTTATCGACGCTGTGCATTTTCATCCAACAGAACGTTTCAATATTTTGTGGGATCAACAACCACTATATAAGATTAGGGTACTTCTGGCATATTCTGAGTGCTTTGAATGATCCGTCCGCTTAACCATGATGTCACACCGTCAGGAAGTTGGATGTTGGACGTAACATACATGCTATGATTGCAACACTTGTAAATAAAATAATAGTAACATGCACACGAGAAGTGTTTCATATAACTGTAGCTTTCCCAAAAGAAATGTTATAGTTTCCAAAATATTTCATTTTTATTTTCTGCGCCCATCCACTTATAAATATGCCTATGCACTTTTTCTACTTACAGAGTGGGTACATAACATCTAGGAAAATGTCATTCCCGACTGTTTTAAACGCCCAATTTTTATTATTCCAGAAGTACCATTTCAAATTTGGGCTTTGTTTATTGGGCTGGATTGCAATTCCGTTGAATCACTTGCTAAAAGGTAGGCGACCCGCTATAACAATCGTGGAAATTTTATCAAAATTTGGGGAAAGCCCAGTCCAGTGGCGTAGTCAGAATTTTTATAAAAAAATATGCCTACTCTAAAATCTCTTTTTAACCGGAAACTAGCTTTATGTTGCATATCCCTAGAATTTCTGAAGGCCCCTAGAATGACAGGTGACGGCAGAGCCGTACTGTTTTAATATCAGTATCCTTTATATTTTTTGTGATTTACATAGTTATTATGTATATGGTCATCATGACAAAGAATTATTTTTCGTTTCGATTTAAATGTGAAACAGAAAATCTAAGTTAAATATCTGACATCTGTCAATATGCAAAGTGGCTTAATGTGCCCCTGGTCTAAATGCCTCCAACTTTGGGTAACTAAATTTAATAAATTCCATTTCTGGTGTCTAGTTAAAGATATATATTATTATAGTAACATTGTTTGTTGAATGGTCCAGTCATCCTGTCAAATTCTGTTTGTAGATGTCACAATATTTCCACGGCAACGGCCATACCACGTTGTAGTGTAAAATTGCACGTTGTTTCGCCCTTCCCATTTTCCAGAAAGATACACCCGGTACGCATTCTCAGTTTGAAATATCTATAACCTCAAAGGCCCTTTTGCTTGACAGTAACGTGAAGGCAAATTCTCCCATCCGTCAGTTTAAAAGTGCAAAAATTCTCATATCGACATCAGGTACAACTTCCCAAGTCGCATAGTGACGTCTGATCTTAACCTCTCGATCATTTCCTTTGCGGGCAACACCCCACACCCCTGACATAAGAACCTAACCCGAATGTAGGTTAGCCATAATTTCGAAAGTGTAAAAGTGTACAGGAAAATTTTCAACATTGCAAGACTAATTGGGTTTCTTCGTTAAAAACTTCCTTCCTCTCTACAAATAATCCAATCCACACATGTCTGACGGTGGCACATTTATTCTGGGAGATTGTTTGACCTGCTAAATTATGTTAGAGATTGCTGTTATTTTCTTCAAGATTAGCTTATGTTTCCAGCAACACAACGTTGTATTTGTTTTTTAATGCTCCACATGTCCACTAACAAAAAATATCCAAATTGTTGAAGGGTTTTAAGCCGTGGCATTGGCCTGAACTACTTATCTAAATATTTCACTCATTGATTTAAGTTTTTGTGGGCTTTTTGTTGCTTCGCATAACAGCTTATTGTAAACACTAAATACGTACATACATAACAATGTCCATATTCGATACTGGAGGACAATTTGCAATTAACTGAATATTCTTTCAATGGAAAGGGTTACCTTTTTAAAATATTTAGTTTTCATTTACAGCTCGTAGCTGATCGCCGCATTGGGATTTTTAGCTTGTACATATATAAAATGATCACCCATTGTCGATATCAACTGTTTATATGCACTTTTTGCACAATGGAGACACGCACGAAAGTAAACTAATACTACAATTATTTTAACGACGAATTGTTCTAAAATAAATAAAAACCATGCAAAATTAACACAAACTGCAAAAATGCAAGAAGTCTCATATCGACACCAGGTATGCTTTCCCAAGTCGCATAGTGACGTCTACCCTAACCTGAAAATAGGTTAGCCATCATTTTTAACGTTTGAAAATGTAAAAGTCTTGTATACCTGAGGGTTCTCATAACAAATCCGCTCAAAATAAGGCTAAGTCCCGGGAATCTGTTTTAACATTTTTCTTGAAAATCAAGTAGGCTTGAAAAAAATCGTTTCAAGTAACTTTTATTTACTTTCGCGTGCCCTTTACATCCCCGAAGGAACCAAATTTCTACCTTTGAAAACGAAATAGGTGCACGCGTTAGCTCAAAAATGCAGTAGGTAGACGAAAAATTTTTCGGATAAAATATACAGTGTGTTTCGAGAAATTGAGCGTGCACTTTTCCGTTTTTTCCTATCTCCGAAAATGAAAAAGTTGCGCGTATTTTCTCGAAAACCAAGTAGGCGGGGGAAAATTTTTTCACGTCGGTTTTCTTTCTTTCCCGTACACATTCCATCCCAACAAAAACAAAATTTTTAATTCGCTAAACAAAAGAGTTGTATCTGTTCTCGATAATTTTCCTCTCGGCATTTGGGGTCGAAAAAACACGAAATCTTTATCTCCACCAATAAAAAAGTTATACACATCCAAAAAATCATCAAAGACCATGGAAAACTATTTCCGCATTTGGCGTCGAACAAAGAAAAACGAAGTCTCTATCTCTATTAATAAAAAGATATTCACCTCCGAACTGTATCGTAAAATTCCACTTTGTTTCGCCCTTCACACTTTCCAGAAAGATAAGCCTCCCGGTACGCATTCGCCGTTTGAAATGTCTATAACCTCAAAGCCCCTTTTGCTTGGCAGTAACGCGAAGGCGAATTCTAACCTTCCCATCGTCCCGTTTCAAAATTCTCATAATCCTAACCTCTCGATCATTTCCTTTGCATGCAACACCCCTGACATAAGAACCTAACCTGAATGTAGGTTAGTCACCATTTTTAACGTTTGAAATAATTGTAAAATTTTTGTATACCTGAGGGTTCTGGAAAAAAAATCCTCTCAAAATAAGGCTAAGCCCCGGGAACCTGTTTTAACGTTTTTCTTAAAAATCAAGTAGTCTGGAAAAAATCGTTTCAAGTAACTTTTATTTACTTTCGCGTGTCCTTTACATCCCCGAAGGAACCAAGTTTCTACCTTTGAAAACGAAAAAGTTGCACGCGTTTCCTCGAAAATCCAGTAGGTGGACGAACAATTGCTTTCGAATAAAATATACAGGGTGTGTGAGAAAGTGAGCGTGTATTTTTCTCTTGGAAATCCAGATTTATATAACTCGCCTGTGTATGTTCTTTTTGCACGCCCCTTTCTTGATCTAGATCGAGAAATAAGCGTGTATGCCTTGTCCTGAACTGTGCTGTTTGATTAAGTTTGGGTACCTATTTTGTAGGTGATCACATGGTTTCTAGCACACAAGGTTCGATTACCTGACAGAGTTTTTGTTTTCGCTGTAATATTTCATAGTTCAAAAATTATTAGTCGAAAACCAAACCAGAACTATTTCGGGTTTATTCAATTGATATTTTTGCAAATTTAAGTCATTTTCAGAGTATTGTGACCTCATTTAGTTGCATTTTTTGTCGTATGCAAACTTGCAATATTGTTTCATTAACTTATACGGCAAATATCAGTTAATCAAGTTTGTATTTTCCATTTTCATTTAATATAACGGGGGGGGGGGGAGTCTATTCATGAATATACAGTAAGGAATTTAATAGTTATTTATGTACCAAGGCACTGAAGTTCAACTTTTTATGACTCATGTGGAGTTTAGTTGCTGAGGCCTCTGGCCGAGGCAAATAAACCACATGAGTCATAAAAAGAACTTCAGTGCCGAGGTACATATTATATTTTTTTTGAAATCGGAAAAAAAAGTTTTATTAGGCAAGAAAATAATAATAAGGGATCACCCGTCCACGAACCGACTACGCGCGGCGTTGCTTGACTTTACCGATCGCTCTACCTAGGACAAGTATAATGACGTACGGCACCTTCGAACAGAAAAACCAAACTGCTGCTTCTTGTGCAGTCTACACAACAAATCTATTGATATTCAAATTTAATAAAATATGTAGACTGAAGGATTGCGCTTCTATAGGAAACAATTTCGCAATGTGTACGAAAAGTTAAATGGGCCTTTATCGGCCGGGTTTTGAATATTTGGTCACTTTTGACGGGCGATTTCTCCGCGTCTGACGTTTGATATTTACATCTCGCCAAGGCCTACTTATTGAAAAAATCGTACAATAATGGGCTACATTATTGTACGATTTCTGTGCTTTTAATGACGATTTTGGGACATTTTAACGCCGATTTCAAGAAAAATAATTTTTTGATTTAACTAGTTATTGTCATATTTTAAGTAAAGTCATTAATTAAGTATAAGTTTTCTTTGTAAAAAAACAGTCCGTGAGATATTAGCAGCACTTATTTACGGTCGGAGCACATTCTAATTTGCCGAATTATTCTTTCATGCACAACTGCACCTGGAACGTACAGACTGAGTAATTTTCGATGGTTTTATGGGGTATCTGCGTTATTTGTATAGATAGAAAAAAACAAGGTAGGTGTTCATGAGTTAATTTTTTGAGATATTTACGATTCTCAAAACAGATCTCTGATATCTCCAATACTTTAGGACTGAAGTTCAACTTAATAATTCAACTTCAGTGCCTTGGCACATAAACAACTATTTTATAGAAAAACTGTTTACTCCAATGGATTCTACGTAAAAAAGTGCGTATAAAGCGTTTTCAACGAAATATATAGATTTAAAAACAAATGAGCTATGATAATTGCAAAAATTTCAAAAACGCCCTGTATCTCCTAAAGTATTGGAGATATCAGAGATCTGTTTTGAGGATCGTAAATATCTTAAAAAATTAACTCATGAACACCTACCTTGTTTTTTTCTATCTATACAAATAACGGAGATACCCCATAAAACCATCGAAAATGACTCAGTCTGTACACCAAGCTACCTAGTCCGAGCCTTGCCATCTGCTGACCACAAGCTAAGCATCCACAGCTACACATGGCAAAGAAACCCTGAGATACTGAGCTACTTCCATCTCATGCCTGTATAGTGGCTGTGGGACTGTCAGTGCTTGGTCGCAGGCTGGTCGTGACGTTATCGGAAACTGGTTCGAAAACTTCATCGATACCCAGTGGAGTACTGTGGGTCACTCCTGGATGAATCAGACGTATATGTAAGGTATTCCTTTAGTTAAAGCGTTCTATTCTTAAGACTGTACGTGCAAAAGACTACACATTGGAGTTTTATTTTAACGTTCACACGTCTCGTGCATTGCTAAGTTGTTTTAGACTTTCTTAATCGTCTCGCAGCAATTCACTTTGCTTTAATTTTAAAACTTACTGTTGTTCAATTTAAATAACTTGTAATTCTGTTTGACACTTTTATTGTAAAACATTTCATTTTTTTTTATGTTAACAAATTTCAAATAGGTCATTTCTTTATAAACACTTCTCAAATTTGTCTAATAAACAACCTTTGTAAATAATTTTAAATGTGTGCTTTACTCCTTGTGTCAATAATCGAGTCATATAACCAGTTCAGATGGGCCGAAACTGTCGTTATAGTTTATACCAGTAACACCTCTAGAAAGTCGTTTTTCTAATTTAGTACCAGGGCCACAATACTGATAACCAGGAAGATGTAGCCCAATCGGTAATTTGTCAATTAATGTGTTCAGCACTCCGTTCCCTTACCCAACCGGCATTAAATTGACACAAGTTTATTTAATCTCCCCCTCTTATATAGGTCTTGAAATAAAAAACACACAAACAAATAATATTTTTATTTTCACACTTTTACACTTCTAAACATTTTAACTCATAACAAACATGCTTCTCAGTCAGCTCCCCCATCTCCGCAGCCTCATGCTTCAGAAAATATAATATTAGTCGTTTCGCCAACAGATCCCAAGCTTCGTAAAAATACCTTTTGTTACAATTCAATTCGTCATTCGTTCTTGAGTTAATTTCTCCGTAAAAGGCTGAGGCAGAATGGTCTCGAAATCTGCAAATTCCACAACCACCATTTTCCCATACTTAGTATTTATTCTCTTAAAACCCTGAATCTCAAATTTTGTATTTACTTCCAGATCTCGAGCATTCACCATATTTTTCACCAGCAAATTATTTAAATTGTTTAAGAAGGGCATGTTTAGAATTTAGGTACACATGCCAAATCTGGAAATAATCGGTCTACTGTATTTTTCTATTTTTTTGCTGTTTAAATGTAGGAAAACTAGCTTTTCCGTCAAATGTATCAGAAAATGTTATAGGCCAGGGAAAATAGAATTTGACCTAGAAAAAAATATTAACTGCAATTTTGTTTTACCATATCAAAGTTATAAGTAAATACGTTGGTAGATACCAAAAATTAAACATTTTGAAAAAAGGAACCTTGAGTTACCTCAAAAAACACCTATTTTTCGTTAGAAATTTCGAGCAAAAATGTTAACTAGATTTTTTTTAGACTCTTTAGGTAAAAAAACTTCCCTTGCTAACATATATTAAGAAATTAAACATTCTAAGAATATGGAAGTAACTTAGATCGACAAAGAGGGATAAAAATCGGATAATTTTCTATTTCGGCAAAAGCAAAAATATTAACTACGTTTTTATTGCAGATGATCATTCCCTTTTACAAATAGAATGTAACTTATACAAAATTAAACATTTATCTGAGCCGCATGTACGTCAGCTCTCACTTCTCATTGGTATAGACTAGGCAAAAATATTAACTGTTTTTTTTTGTTTAACTTTTTACAATATAACTATATTAAATCACATATAGCGAAATTAAACATTTATTTACGGCGCATGTAGGTCAACTGTCATTTTTCATTTCAAAATACTTCCGTTACCAATTTTTGTTTAATTTCAAAAAATTTAACAAGACTTAGTATCCACTTACAAAGTTTAACAAAAAGCATCCAGTTAATAATTTTGCTCTCAAAGACAGCTTCAAATTTCTTTAAATTTCTTTGAATCATATATAGCGAAATTAAACATTTATTTACGGCGCATATGGGTCAACTGTCACTTGTCATTTCTTTAGGAAAGCAAAAATATTAACTGTTTTTTTTGTTTAACTTTTTACAATATAACTATATTAAATCACATATAGCGAAATTAAACATTTATTTACGGCGCATGTAGGTCAACTGTCATTTGTCATTTCAAAATACTTCCGTTACCAATTTTTGTTTAATTTCAAAAAATTTAACAAGACTTAGTATCCACTTACAAAGTTTAACAAAAAGCATCCAGTTAATTATTTCAGAACAAACTGTTAATACTTGATTTTTAAGGTAATTATAAATAATAAAAACGCAGTTAATATTTTTGCGCAACAAGATATTATGCAAAATGTCATTTTTACATCATTCGGATACTTGCGCAAACGTAATCTGTTTAATTTATCAATCTCAACTTTATATACCTTACTTACTAATAAATGCAGCTTAAAATTCGCAGTTAATATTTATGCCGTCTTTATTACAACAAGAAAATGTATTTTTATAAAAAAAACGCCCACACGCGTGTATTTATTTTGTATAAAACACAATTCTGGCCTTCATTTATTACCAATATTTTGTGATGGCATTATAAAAATGCGGTTATGAATTTTGTCTGGATTTCGTTATTTTTTACCTTAATTTCCCTGGCCTATTATATGAAAAAGTTGTTCTGAATGTTTCGATAAAGCCGACGAACTTATTTTACAAACAAATCAAAGTGAGCCGAATTTGGTACAAGTGCCTGAATCCACCTTCTCAACAACTTTTTCTCTTAGATACAATGAAGCAGCACAAATTGAAAAACACAGAAATTCAAAATTGTTCCAATCTATTAATTTACCAACATAGGATATAATTTTTTTTAGTCGTTTCGCATTAGGTTGGTGAACATATCCAGTCAACACATTTTGTTCAAAATCTTCAGTGAATAAATTGTTTATGAATGGTGATAAAGAAGACCCCATAGCCATCCCAAAATAATAATAAATTGCCAATTATATTAGGCAAAATCAAATTACAAAGTCAAAAATATGTGAACTGGCTTTTAATAAGTCCAGTTGCAGATTGGTCAGTAAAATTTAATGGCGATCCTAAAAATGTTTTTTTTCATTCTTAGAAATTGTTTGTGAGCTTGCACAATCAGGATGCAAAAACAGAAAAAGAACGAAACTGTTTTGATTTTTGTTGCTAAATTGGAAAATCTATTTTTTCGTTTGAGTAGACCTGCTGCTGAGACTATCAAAGTCAAGCATATTAGACAAAATATCCCAGAATATGTAACACATAAAGATGTAGAAAGTTGGAAGAAGCTAAATTTTTAAAAACTAAGCAAACGCACTCTTTGGAAGTGTCAAGGTTACAAGTTGAATATGGTGCTTTTTCTGTTTCTGGTAAAACTAGCAACAATGATGTGTCAAAGCTAAATCGAAAATCGAGTCAGTACAGACCTAAACCTCAAATCAAGTCACAAAAGGGTAACGTAGCTGCTGCTACTGCTTCTACTTTGGCAACTGTTTCCACGTCATCTAGTCAGGCTGTCCAAAAAAGCCCAATTACATGTTGGAATTGTTTAGGCCCTAATCATACTTTTCGTGACTGCAAGTTGAAGCGCAAGCTTGTTTGTTTCAGATGTGGCAACCCACGGGTTAAAGTTACTGATTGTCAGAAGTGTTCAAAAAACTAATGGTCTAGAGGCATGCTTCTAGTCGTCTTTCTTCTAATCTAAAAACCAGGGTTTATTTTGACAATGTTGACTGAGAAAATTGTCTGAAAAGGGTGCGTGGTTTTTACCGAATAGCTATTACTTCAAACGCACCTAATATAGTTGCTATAGTTTTAGTAAATGTTTTAGGTGTTGATAATTGTGGTCTTTTAGACTCAGGCAGTATTGATATTATAGTTGGAGCCACTGGGATCCCAGTAGTTGAAAAACTAGGTTTGAAAATTTTAAATCCTACGTTTCCTTCTATACCCACTGCTGACGATACACCTAAAAGTATAACCGGTATTATGGATGTGGCTATTGTTGTAGATGGTAATTGTCGCGTTATAAGATCTTCTATAGTTCCCTCTTTACCTCACAATTTTGTCTTTGGAATTGATTTCATATTACGATTTGATTTATTGGGCGACTTAAAAAAATATTGGCGGGATGTACACAACAACATGAATTCTGTGGATCCTCGAATTCTTAAAAGGTCAAATGTTTATCTGTCCAGTGCTCCTTTTAACACTAGTCCTATTAAAGCTCTGTGCACATTAGATGATCTTGTTTCTGAACAGAGAACTATTGCTTCATCTCTGCTAGAGTCATTCGACATTATAAATAGTGAACACGGTCTCGGTAGAACTCATAAAATTACTATGACCATTGATACTGGTGATGCAACGCCATTTCGAAAGAAACCATTCCTCATGTCACCTTATATGTCTAATATTTTAAATAAAGAGCTCGATGACATGTTGAAGCTTGGAGTTGTAGAACCGTCAAATAGTCCATGGTGTAGCCCTGTTATGCTAGTCAAAAAATCGAATTGTTAGTATCGTTTTTGTTTTGACGGAAGAACTCTCAACCAAGGAGCAAAGTACGACTCCTATCCAATGCCTAATATAGAACGTATTCTGAGTTCCCTCAGAGGTGCTAATTTCATCTCGAGAGTAGTAAGACAAAGAGAGTTCTAAGCCAAACCTGTCAGACTTGTCTGGCTTAGAACTCTCATAGGGTTTTGGTGGTGGGAGAGCTCCTCCACTCCAAGAATAGCTATATAGGTGCGTGTGGTTCAACTAAGAGCATCAGTGTTTGCAGCAAACTAAACATGTCCTTCTTAAATAATTTAAACAAGAATTTGTTGTTAAAAAATCTGGTGAACGTTCGAGATTTGGAAGTAAATGAAAAATTAGAGATTCAGAGTGTTAAGAGAATAAGTACTAAGTATGGAGAGAAGGTGGTTGTGGAGTTTGCAGACTTCAAGACCATTCTGCCCCAGCGGTTTACGGATGAACTAACTCAAGAACGAATTGACAGTTTGAATGGTGACAACAAAAGGCGCTATTTAACCAGCTTGGGCCCTGTCGGCAAAACGACTAATAATATTTTTTCTGAAGAATGAATGAGAGCAACATTATATGAAGGTTTAGAAATGTAAAATTGTGAAAATAAAAATATTATTTGTTTGTGTGTGTTTTACTAATATTTTTGGGGGGCTATAAAAGTGGTACTTGAGGTTGGAATTCATCAATCATGTCGCTGCTGTCCACCCTACAAGGTTTTACTTCCACACTTTCTATTGACTTTAATATTCCTATACATTTAGAACCAGATTTTGAGTATGGTTTGGCACTGCTAGGATTTCACACATATAACAGCATACCCAATATAGATGTTGGTGTCAATAAATTTTATTATATAAACGCTAATGGATATCGAAAATGTTTAGTTATTCCCACAGGGTCGTATGAAATTGAAGCCTTAGAAGATTACATAGTTCGAGCTTTAAGAAAAGAGGAACCTGATCAGAAAAATCCAATTTCAATAAAGGCTAATAATAGTACCTTACAGTGTGAAATTTACAGTGATAAATATACAGTAGATTTTTTACCAACAGACTCTATTGGTCATGTGTTAGGGTTTTCTCCTACACGATTAGAGTCTGGACAATTGCATACTTCCGATATATCTGTAAACATCGTGAAGGTCAGAACTATACATATAGATTGTAACGTAACATCTGGAGCATACTATAAAAATCAACCAACTCATACGATTTACGAGTTTGCAGTTAGCTGTGATCCTGGTTACGCCATAGGTGAGTCTCCAAAAAATTTGGTGTACATGCCAGTTGCAAAGCGTGAGATTAATAATTTAACGCTAACTATTCTCGATCAGAACTTTCAACCTGTAAATTTTAGAGGCGAGGAAATAATTGTGCGGTTGGAGTTGAAGCGTGTATGAAAATTTCGCTATAGAGATTTAAAAATGGTTTTGGTTTTTGGTGGCAGATATCACCCGTATAAAAGTCAATCACAATGCTTTAAAAATTCACTAGTGAGTAAATCATCGAAGAGTGCAGATCGTCTCTCGTTGGAAAATCAGCAATTTTTGAAAGCGCTTGGTTATGTCTTTAACACCTCAAGTGTTTAATGTGCATCGCACACCCACATATGACGAATCTATTCAACGCTTAGAGAAGCGTACCTATTACCCATTTGTAAAGTCATTTAGGAAGAATGATATTGTGGAAATAACTATTAATCAGGGTGATGCATGGTTGTTAATGTTTGACGCGTCGATTTTTGTCAAAGGAAAAGTGACTAAGAAATCTGCTACCGGCGATTGTACATTAGCCAACAATGGTGCCGCATTTCTCTTCGATTCTGTTTCTTACGAACTAAATGGTAAAGAGATTGAGGTGGTGAGAAACCCGGGAATTGTGAGCACGATTAGATCATATCTTTGCTATACTGCTAATGATGAAAAATGTATGTCAACAGCAAGCTGGGTTGGGGTTAATAAATCTTTTGCTGTTAACAATGATGGAACATTCAATGTAAGAATTCCGCTAAAACATTTGTTTGGGATATTCAATGACAATTGACAGCGGTAAACAGACGTTGAGATTGACGCGAGCTAGAAATGATAACAATGCTTTGCTGCTACAAGGTGCAGACACCGATGCTGAAATAACAATTTCCAACATTGAACTAAAGGTTAAACATATTCAGCCGAATGATATGATTAGATTGGATCTCCTTAAATCTATAAAAATTGATCGTCCAATTATAATTGCGTTCCGCAAGTGGGAGCTACACGAATTACCAAATCTTACTGTAAACGCCCAAAGGGAAATATGGGCTGTAAAATCATCGGCAGCAGTGTCAACCCCTCGATACGTCATCGTTGGATTTCAGACTAATCGGAATGAAGATTCTAAAACTGACCCCACGGCATTTGACCACATAAATACGACTGATGTAAGATTAATTTTAAACGGTGAATATTTTCCATTCGAACGTCAGAGGCTGAATTTTGCTGGTAATGACTTTCTGGACGCCTATCACAATTATGTTGAATTTTATCCAAGTTACATGAATGCGATGGAGAGTCGACCGCTACTTAGCTATGCAGATTACAAAAATAATGCAACCCTGTTTGTTATAGATTGTTCTCGCCGGAATGAATCTATAAAAATAAATACAGTTGACGTTAAGCTGGACATAGAAAACAGCAATGGATTTCCTGATAAAACTCGAGCCTACTGCATAATTGTTCATGACTGTGCCATGGAATATTTGCCCTTGAGTGAAACTGTACGAGATTTAATGTAGAACCACATATCTATATAAAAGAACATTTATTGCCACATTTCAGTTATAATTAAGATGTTGCTGAGACTGGGTCACGTTATATTATTCCCACTAATAAATAATGTGTTCTATATTTACAACCCAGAAGATACTAAGATATCTATTTGCGAGCTTGATAAATGTTTTCCATTTAAGGCGGTAGTTGAAAAAACTTCAGTAGCAAGACTACCTAAAAATGCTACTCAATTTAAACTTCATGCAGTATTCCAAAACCATACGACTGTTGAAACTGTGTGGAGGGAGATTCCACATTTCACCACACCCACAATGGACATGCTCAGAGAGCTCCCCACTCAAGATCATCATATAAAAGATCTCGCATTTGTACCACTCATTTACTACATTACTATATGTTCTTCCTTGTTAGTAGCAAAATTATTTATTGAAATAGTAAGAATATTACTGAGTGAGCAATGGAACGTAATAACGAGAGTCTTATAAGAACGTTTGAAACCTGGTCAAGCCCCCTATTAGCAGAAAAGCTTGCTCGAGCTGGATTTTTTTATACGAATTATGAAGATGTTGTCCAATGTCCATTTTGCAATATTGAAGGATATAAATGGGAAAAGAATGATGATCCATGGCAAGATCATGCTGACTGGAGTCCCAATTGCCCGTTCATTAAAGGTGAAATCAAGCCTGTGGACATCCCAATTGAAAAAGTTGACATTGTCAATCCAGACTTTTTATGTATAGTATGCTACTGCAAAAACATAGAAGTCTTGTCAGTTCCATGTGGACATTTGGCATGCTGTATGAGTTGTGCAAACTCCATGGAGAAGTGCCCGCTGTGTAGGAGTATTGTGCAGCAGAAGATTCGAGTTTACATTCCTTAAATTTATTGTAATAGTTGTAGAAAATAAATATTCTTAATTGAAAACTGTTTATTATTTACATCCCGATATGTATATATGGGACAAGCACATGCTATATTTTTAGATGTTTACAAGATGCACATCGAACCACATCAACTATCTTTACCAATAGAAAATTTAGATTTTGTTCGGAGTGAAAAATCTAAACATGGCTTGCTTTTTCCAAACTCGATTAGAGCAGTATTTTGCGGTCCTAGCGGTTGTGGTAAATCAAATAGCCTACTTAGTTTAATATTCAACGAGAATGGTTTGAAATTTAAGAACATCTACCTTTACAGTAAATCCCTTTATCAGCCTAAATATCGGTTACTACAAGATGTACTTAAAAAAGCCGGATGTATTGATTATTTTCCATTTAGCTCAAATGATGATGTTAGTTGCGCCGTCAGAGGATACAGGATAAAATTAGAGAATTTTATTCCATGGGTCGTCATAAAAGTATAGACATCGCATACCTCTGTCAAACATATTCAAAAATACCTAAGCAATTAATAAGAGACAACTGTAATATAATCGTTTTGTTTAAACAAGATGATGTGAATCTTAAACATATTTTTGACGAGCATGTGTCACCAGACATCTCATACGGGGGCTTCAAGAATCTCTGCTCGCTCTGTTGGAATGATAATTTTGGAACGCTGGTTATTGTCAAAGATTTCAAAAAACCGAAAGTTGAACCGAAAGTTGAATCATTTATGGAAAAGTGGCGCGAGTCGTTGAAAAGTCCAGTTGCACTTTTGGGAGAAATGAATGAAACGTTAAATGATGTTGAGAAAGGAATTGACAAAGTGTACAGGCATTTTGATACTGTGTATCCTAAAGTAGCTATACCGTATGTAACAGACTTTATGGATAATTCGCTTAAAATCGATAGGGCATATGGTCCTAAGTATGACGAAACCAAATCTGTATGGACGCTAGGAAATAAGGATATTGATTTTGAAAAAGTGTCTGGTGACATAATCATCAACAATAATCGATTCACGGGAACTGATGGTCTCTACCAGCTAATTTTCTATAATAATCCAAAAAATACTAACGATGATTTGAAAAGTTACAGAGATATTTTAAATCTCACTGGTGTTCACCTTACTTCAAACAGACGATTAAAATCTAGCTATAAAAATAAGTACATTAATATTATTAAACCTCTAATGAAAGGTCCGGTGGCTACCTCCACACCTGCGAAGGGTTCCGGCATGCACCTCAAGTATAACACAAAGCCTGTGGAATGTTTTCTGGGACGACCCCAATGAACTTGTAGAGAGATTAAGGTTATTAATTGCATCAAAAGATGCCGGAAATACTTCCGATGAAAACGAAATAACCGCAATAATCAATGAGTTGAAAGAAGCGAAAATTATTCTCTAACTTACAGCATGTTATTTGTAAGATGCCTTTAAACAAGTTCGGACGTGTTTCAAGGACTAGTCCCTCTTTGAATGACGGGAATTATGACTTCAAAACCCGCAGACTGTGCAACGTTAATTATCCTATTAACAACAATGATGTTGGCACAAAGCAATATGCTGACAAACAAATCAATGCAACATTCAAAACGTTTAACATCATTCTCGAACAACATAATGTTAATATCGAGACTATCGTGAAAGACGTTTTCGAGAAAGATATAGATGAAATAAGAAAATTTGTTAAAATTGTCAAAGAGTGTTGTTTAAAAATGGACGATGAACAGTCCGGTCAACTCCCAAATTAATAGATTTAGCACCATAATGAACCATTGAAGCTAGTTAAAAGATGTCCTTAAACAAGCTCGGACGTGCTTCAAGACCCAAGAACAGGTCTTGCCCACCTGTTTACACATTAAATTTGAATCTAGAAGGAAACTATGATTGTAACAACTGCAGACTGAGCAACGTTAATCCCCCGATCGATGACAGCGATGCCAGCACAAAACAATATGTCGATGATGGGGTCATTCATGCATTACAATATTTTTACACAAATCTTAAACAGCATACTGAGGAATGCGATCTTCATATTCGCAACACAATGATGGCCAATGTTCAAGATAAGATCGATGAATTGAGAGAGTTGATTAAAACTATAGAAGATTATTATTTAAAAATAAGTGGTAAGCGTATTCAATCCTTACTGTCTCTAAGAATAGTAGAGATCCTTGAGGGTGCTGCATAGTCATGCATAGTAAAGAAAAAATTCAAGTAGTTAAGGAATTACATAAACCAGCTCGAAAAAATTATCCACGTCGTCGAACTATCATTAAAGGTTTAGACGATTTGTGGCAAGCTGATCTCGCTCAGTTAGATCAGTATGCTAGTCACAATAATGGTTTCAAATTCATACTGGTTGTAATCGATTGCTTCTCTAAATTTGTTTGGTGCAGACCGCTCAAATCCAAGTCTGCTGAAGATGTTACCAACGCCTTCGCTGATATTCTGTCGAGAACTCGAAAGCCGCGCAACCTTCAAACTGATCAGGGCAAAGAGTTTTATAACTCTCGATTTCAAAATTTGATGCGAAAATTCAAAATTAATCATTACAGCACTTTTAGCGTCACGAAAGCCGCCATGGCCGAGAGAGTGATACGAACTCTAAAGGAACGATTATTTAAGTATTTTAGTCTAAATGGTAAATTTAAATGGGATGATTATTTGCCTACTCTAGTTGCCGAGTATAATAACAGACAACATAGAGTGATTCAAATGAAACCTAGCCAAGTTAATAAAACCAATGAACAATATCTGCTTAAAAAAGTGTATAGTCACGTGAAGATTTTTAGAGGTAGAAAATTTAAGGTTGGAGATATTGTAAGAATAAGTAAAGAGAAACATGTATTTGCCAAAGGTTACTTGCCTAGCTGGAGTACAGAATTGTTCAAAATAATGAAAGTGCAAATTACCAATCCACCCACATATTTGCTAGAGGATTTAAACGGTCGACCAATAAAAGGTGGATTTTATCGTGAAGAATTACAAAAGACTGAATATCCTGATGTATATCTGGTTGAAAAGGTGCTTCGTAGAAAGAGGGGGAAGGTGCTAGTACGATGGTTGGGCTTCGATAAAGAGCATGATTCGTGGATCTCTGAGTCAAACGTCGTGTAGAGCTTCAAGTGGTACCATGGTTGACAGCGGCTACGAATCTGATGGTAGCAATCATGATGAAGAAGTAAACAATGTAAGAGAAGATTCTCTGATTTTATCATCATGCTTCACATTACCTACATATACTATTAATAATGGTTTGAGCATTATGAGATATTTCAAACCGCAAGTTAATATCCGATCAACAGTGCGACGAAATGTGATTTCGCTGAACTATTTGGAATGGAAAGAATTAGTGAATCATTTAAACAACTTTACCAACAACCTGGGTACCCCGATGTTTATCAGATTCAATGATATATTGTTAAGAACGATGTTGACTGCAGATGGAAATCAACGAGTGTTGCTTGCAAAAAATGGTGTTTGCCAATGGTTTTCCATAGCAGAGGTTTTCGAGCTATTAAATATCGAACCATATGTGACTTTAAGGATAAGCTTTTTGATTAATTTTAAATTGTATGATTTTTACCTTAGTTTTTTAGATGTCAATGAACTATTAGTACGTAGTAACTATGACATAAATGTAATGGAAATTGTATTTTTAATGTGCATTGCAGTATGTAGCATGGAAACATATTGAATTTTTGAACTCTACTGTTATTATAATCAATTTTTGTTAGCAGACTTGTATAGAAGAAGGTTGGAATAAAGCAATGATTAAAAATATGACTTTTATTGTTTATTCAGCTACCTATTATCACCGTCTGAATGTTGACGGTAATATCACAATCGATTTCACATGCACCAACTGTCGATGTATCATGTGGCAGGGCACCATGTCTGATTCGGTATGGTTGTACAATGTACAGGGTGGAAGGGAATGAAACACTATTTGCAAAATATATTTTTTATTCATCTCATTCTCATAGGTACATCTTTATGACCCCAAGGAAGAGTTGAGACACTATCAACTAAATATCGCTTATCGTCAAATGGATTTAAACCAATTTTAGATTATCTTGTACTAAAGACGTTATGAGCAAATGATCGTATAGAACGTTGATTTACAATTTTCTCTGTCTTATTAAATAAACAATCGAAATAATCTTGATACGTTATCTGCTTCGCCACAACACTACCTCTAACACCTTTGGATTTTTTAACACAATTTTTTTCCTTGAACCTTATAAGTATACATTTTAGATCTAAGTCCTACAAAATGTGTTAAAATACGGCCATTTAACTCGTCCTTCATCAGTCCTGGCACCTTCTTATTTACAAGCGGAATTCCATATTGATTATCTGCAGGATAGTCACTAGTATCAAACCGATGAATGTGATTCTTAATTACATTCTCGAACATGTCGTCACAACGGATTTCATAAACTAGACTATCAGTATCAGTATATAATAATAAGCAGTTAGTTGGCGAAAATGTTTTCAACATAAAATCATAATGGAATTCGTAGACACAGGTTTTGGATATGTCCAGAATAGACATCCCAACGTATAGGGGTTTATCAAACATAATATTTGTCTTATTTAATTCAACACTTATTAAGTTCTCATCAAAAATTACCCTATGTCTAAAACGAGGGCTAGAAATCAAATTTTTGGCGCCGTATCTACCGTCCGACGTCCTTAATAATTTCACGATTCTGTGCTTTCTAACATTTTGCATTGTTTTGCCGTATATTGCATTATTCATTAGTTTCATTATATTTTTTTCAAAATCTAATGTCACAGTTCTTAAATGAGTATTGATTTGTATATAGGGAGCTAACCAGGCAGACTGTTTAAATTTCAAAACTTTATGAATTTTTTTTAATATTAAGCCATGGTGCAAAGCTTGCTTAAGCGCTCTATAATGAATCACACAATTGTTCTTATCATAGAGAGTGGTCATGAGCTTTTTTATTTTGGAACCTGGAGGTTTGCAGTGTTCAGGTGCGAACGGAAGGTCTTTATGAAGGTTATGAAGATTATCAGGATAGGACAAATCAACTTCTAAAATATATCCGTCATCAGCATCGTCAGCAACCTTTGTGACATCGATATCAGACACCCACTCAAATCCTCCGTAAGGAAGAGGTTCACACATCGCCCAGCCATAAAGGTTATTAACATCAGCATAAAGAATATATTTTGATGGCATATTAACATCATAATTTTCCATATATTTGTTGTTAGCCTGAGAAAAGCGGTGGCTTACTTGGCTTACATCACCTCGAACTGCTCTCTCGAAAAACATTAAGATATCGCTGTCTTGGAAGGTTTCTAATTTACATTTCGTATATTTAAGCATGCAATCCCAGCTGTATCCAGGTAAAGTATAGTACCAGGCCGGATCTAAGCCATAATTTCGAAGACAAGTGGTTCTAAAATGCTCGAATATATCACTCAACAAAAGCACGTCACTTTTCATATATAGATCACAATACCCGCCCAAAGTCTTAATTCCAAAACTGTTCCAAACTAATTCAGAATGCTTGTAATCCTTTTCGTCAATATTATAATCATTTAATTTGTTATAGAAATTTTGGATAGGTGGTAATGAGGTTTCCTCTAATTTTTCTAGCGAATCGATGTAATCATAACAAAAAACACCTTTCCTAGTTAGCAACTCAAAATTTTCAGAAGGAAATTCATTTCTAGTATTTTCGAAAGTATTTAGAGATGATGCGAGTTTGTCTAGAGAGAAGGCCAAGAACTTGAAAGAATCAAGTTTAATCAAATTTAATATTTGTTTCATTGTCGAATATTGTAAAGCTAATATATTTTTCATTATTTACAGGAAGTAGTGTAACATGATTCCGTTTGGCAAGTTCTCGTATTATAAAGTGACTGTCATATCCACTAAGGTTGTGAAAAATTACGGGAACTACGAACGAGTTCTTATAGTTTAAGTTGCATGTCTGGTGCGCATAACCGCGAAATACAGAAGTCAGGTGGCAGTGGTCGCGGACAATGGTATCATTGGCATTGAATTTTTTCTCACAAATATGACAATTAGCAGTGGCATCTTTAAGGCTTATAGCTTCATCCATAGGTTCAACATGATTCAATTTGGATGATACAAAATTAGCAATTTCTTCCATTTGGTTAGCAAACCATATCATACAATCATCTCCACGATAGCCTTTGTAGAAAGAGGTCAAAGGAGCACTTAAAATAATAACCAGCACTGAATGCTTCATGTCTTTGATATTTATCAGTTTTTAGCATGGTATCATAATCTCCGTAGGGTTTTAGCATTGCTTCAAAATCTGCATACAAAACGAAGGGGGTGCGTTCTTTATGAACAAAATTTTTAAATTCGAAATACTTCTCCTTCGGAAACTCGATTTTAAAATTATTTATTTGCTCGCAATAAACTGTATGCTCCTCTAATTTAGCTTGAGATCTAAAGTAATTTAAACATCTTTCACATATATATTTTCGTCCATTATGTTTGCTTGACTGTTTCGAAATCAGTCTAGATAAATCTTTAATCCAACAATAATGATATTTTATATCGACGTTCGAATCATCCGCAGGTGGAACTTCAAAGTCGCTAGTTTTCAAAAAATATTGGTTTTGAATTAGAAGTAGATTGACATGTCTATCCATTTTATTTTTAGTTAATCGAGCTGGTGAAGTGATAAATTGGCGTGGAGACTCATTTACCAACTCCAAAATGTACACATTGACAGAAATGTCATTCAGTTTCTCGAATTTTGATATTTGAGGTAGTGTCATTAATAAATTTATTCCATCTAATTTTAATATCCGAGTATAGTGTGGGTATGAATTAGCTCGATCGGCATGATTTTTATAGTTTACCGGATGGAGCGCGGAAACAACGCTCCAAAAAAAGCAAGCTTCATCATTATTTTTTACATTAACACAGGCATTTTTTTCGAAATTTCAATCGGTAGAGGCAAATAGGATCCACCACCATTTCCCACTTCGAATTTATTCACGTTGACGTTTAGGCTTAAAATTTTACGCAATCTCCACCCGGAGCCGTGCTGATGATAATCTTCCACCTTTTTTATAATCTCATCCACGATACTATCTTTAAACCACTGCTTTAAATTAAACCTCTGGTCAATTGTAGAATTTTTTGTGTTGAAATATTTAATTCCGCTTACAGTACCACCTTCAGATATTTTAGTAAATTCCCCATTAAATACGGCATTTATCTTAACGATGTGAAAAGACTTTAATATTCTAGTTATACGATATTTAAAGAGAATAAATGCGTCATCAAAGAACTGCCACATATATACGTGACTCAAGTTTACTATGGAACCTGTGCGAATTCGATTTTGGAACGCCGTTTGAATATCAATCCATTTGACTCGGGTACTTTTATTAGAACGTTTTCCACCGCCACATTTGTCTAATGGTGATGCCGCGGCATCACAACCTATATAGTGTAAGCAGAATCATGACCAATCTGTCAACTTCAAAAGAGAAGTGGTGGGGATGGCAACACAATCTTCTAGAATTTGAGACTCCCACTAGCCTTGTTTATAAATATTCTTTTTAGACAATGTGTGACACTAACAAAAGGATATTACAGCAATATTGAATTCAAGCAACAGATTGTGTTAAAAAAGTAAAGGCAAAAAATAGACTGACAACTTTATTTTTCCAAAATAAATTTCGACTTTATTAAGACGAACCTCAGTCATGGACTGCCTTAACCCAGTCTGAAATATACAGTGTGGTCATTTAAGCAAAATATAGGACTTAATCAAAATATAGACATTGCCTAAAGTTGATGCATGTTCAGTAACATATTAGATGCACTTAGAATAATTGTAAGTTAAACAGCATACAGGGTAGGTCAAAAAATATAAAAAGACAAAAGGTTATTAAGAAAAGTTGTTTAGAATTAAAAGCTATATCTAAATACCAAAACATAGCTGCCTAAGGAAAGAACAACTTCCTAGGGAAAAAAATTTTTTTTTCGTTGATGAATTTTCAGTTTCTTAATAAACATTTAAAATAAAAATTTTGCATCTTAAATGAGAGTTTTTAATATACACATTATCATTACTAATGTTTTACCATGTTCGTAAGAATTTTTGCGAAATTTTAAAGTTTTGTTTAAGTAGCTTCAGTGGAGTCGTTTTCCATAGTACTTGAGCGAATGCTATCCTAGTTATTTCGCGAAAAAGTCAACCCTAGCCGCACGTGGTTGCTTCTGGGCATACTCCTAGTATTGTGAGGGTGAGAATTATTATTATTATCTCGACTTAGCCAAAAGGCATTCGCACTCCCTCTACGGGGAACATTCACTCAGATCCCGGGCATCCCGGATACCAAAAGGATCTGGCTCGGACGAGACCCTTGCCATGTAATCGGGCCTTAGGTGACATTGATGTTGTTGGACGATCCTGCATTCCCCATGAATTTCCTGACGGTTCGGGCTGTCGCAAGTAGTACCGCTTTCTGCATGGACCTGTAAAGACTATCAGTTAGATTCAGCTCCTTGATGTTTCTCAGCAAACTTTTTGGTATAACACCAGTTGTTGACATGATGATTGGAATCGTCTGGACGTTCTCCATTTCCCATTGCCTTCTAATTCGTTCTTCTAAGTCTCTGTACTTCGCGATCTTCTCGACTTGCTTCACACGCAGGTTGTTGTTGTTCGGGATGGCCACATCAATCAGAGTTGTCTTCCTAGAAATTTTATCAACTATTATAAGGTCCGGTCTGTTATGGGCAAGTCGTTGATCAGTCAGAACTGTACGATCCCAGTACATCTTGTAGTTTCTGTTCTCAAGAACAGGCTCAGGTGTGTAGTTGTAATATGGGACCCTCTCTGTCTGCACAAGCAGCAGCTTTTCCGCCAGTTCCTGGTGCAAGATCTTGGCAACCGAATCGTGTCGTTCCTTATATTCCGTTGATGCAAACATCTGACATCCTCCTGTTATGTGCTGGATTGTTTCTGAAGTTGGGCACCCGTATCTGCATCTGTCATCCACTACCGATGCATCTCCTACAATGAATTTTAGGTAGTTGCGAGTTGGTATAACCTGATCTTGTATGGCCAGTAAGAAGCCTTCTGTCTCTGGGAACATTCGTCCCGAGGTCAGCCAATAGTACGACGCTAACTTGTCGACATGTTCCTGGTTAACCTCATTAGGATGCCTCCCGTGCAGCGGCTTCTCTAACCACCTCTGTAGTTTATCGTTGTCGGTTCGGTGGTGATTGTGATGCTCGTGTTCCGTCAGACGTAGCGGTGTTGAGACGTCTGCTCCGCATATAGCTTTATGTAGTGTGGAGCTGTTGGCCTGTCTGTGGAAATAATTACGCAGATTTAGTATTTGTTGGTCCAATTGCTTGCTGAGGTCTGCCAATCCTCTTCCTCCTTGTTGACGTGACAGGGTTGTTCTTTCTACGGCGCTACGGGGATGATGTTTATGAGCTTTTGTCAGTAGTGTCCTAACTTTTCGTTGCAAGTTGTTGATGTCCGTGTTGGTCCAATTCACTATTCCGAAGGAATAGCTTAGTACAGAGCACGCATACGTGTTTAGGGCCTTAAACAAATTCCTGCTGTTAAGATCAGTTCGCACTACTTGTCTTACTCTCTTGGTGAATTCATTAGTTAAATCGGTCTTCATTGTTCGATGATCTATCCTTTGAGCTTGCTTCATCCCGAGGTACTTGTATGTATCTCCCACGCTCATTGCTTCGATCTCCTGTCCGTCCTGCATCTCGTGTGCGCCTTGTTCGAGCTTTCCCCGGACGATATTAAGGGTGCGGCACTTGTCCAGTCCAAACTGCATTCCGATGTCCCTGGAGAACTCCTCTACAATTTTAAGCATTTGCGTTAGTTGGTTCTTGGTTGCGGCCATCAGTTTTAAATCACCCATATATAACAGGTGATTCAACCTGAACGCTTCTGATCTGTTGCTTTTGATAGCGAAGCCATATTTCGTAGAGTTCAACCGGTGTGATAGAGGGTTCATCGCCATGCAGAACCACAGTGGACTGAGTGAATCTCCTTGGAAAATCCCTCTTCGGATGTTGATTCTGTCGGTCTCGATGTTACTGCTTGCGGTTCTGAGTTGTATCTTAGTGCGCCAGGTTGTCATAACGTGTTCTAAAAAGGAAACTGAATGATGATCTATTTTGTACAGCTTTAAGATACCTGTGAGCCAGTCGTGAGGTACGGAATTATTATTATTATTATTATTATTATTATTATTATTATTATTATCGACTTAGCCAAAAGGCATTCGCACTCCCTCTACGGGGAACATTCACTCAGATCCCGGGTATCCCGGATACCATAAGGATCTGGCTCGGACGAGACCCCTGCCATGTAATCGGGCCTTAGGTGACATTGATGTTGTCGGACACTCCCGCATTCCCCATGAATTTCCTGACGGTTCGGGCTGTCGCAAGTAGTACCGCTTTCTGCATGGACCTGTAAAGACTATGAGTTAGACCCAGCTCTTTTATGTTTCTCAGTAAACTTTTTGGTATAACACCAGTTGTTGACATGATGATTGGAATCGTCTGGACGTTCTCCATTTCCCATTGCCTTCTAATTCGTTCTTCTAAATCTCTGTACTTCGCGATCTTCTCGACTTGCTTCACACGCAGGTTGTTGTTGTTCGGGATGGCCACATCAATCAGAGTTGTCTGCCTAGAAATTTTATCAACTATTATAAGGTCCGGTCTGTTATGGGCAACTCGTTGATCTGTCAGAACTGTACGATCCCAGTACATCTTGTAGTTGCTGTTCTCAAGAACAGGCTCAGGTGTGTAGTTGTAATATGGGACCCTCTCTGCCTGCACAAGCAGCAGCTTTTTCGCCAGTTCCTGGTGCAAGATCTTGGCAACCGAATCGTGTCGTTCCTTATATTCCGTTGATGCGAACATCTGACATCCTCCTGTTATGTGCTGGATTGTTTCTGAAGTTGGGCACCCGTATCTGCATCTGTCATCCACTACCGATGCATCTCCTACAATGAATTTTAGGTAGTTGCGAGTTGGTATAACCTGATCTTGTATGGCCAGTAGGAAGCCTTCCGTCTCGGGGAACATTCGTCCCGAGGTCAGCCAATAGTTCGACGCTAACTTGTCGACATGTTCCTGGTTAACTTTCATTAGGATGCCTCCCGTGCAGCGGCTTCCCCAACCACCTCTGTAGTTTATCGTTGTCGGTTCGGTGGTGATTTTGACGCTCGTGTTCCGTCAGACGTAGCGGTGTTGAGACGTCTGCTCCGCATATAGCCCTATGTAGTGTGGAGCTGTTGGCCTGCCTGTAGAAATAATTACGCAGATTTAATATTTGTTGGTCCAATTGCTTGCTGAGATCTGCCAGTCCTCTTCCTCCTAGTTGACGTGGCAGAGTTGTTCTTTCTACGGCGCTACGGGGATGATGTTTATGAGCTTTTGTCAGTAGTGTTCTAACTTTTCGTTGCAGGTTGTTGGTGTCCGTGTTGGTCCAATTCACTATTCCGAACGAATAGCTGAGTACAGAGCACGCATACGTGTTCAGGGCCTTAAACAAATTCCTGCTGTTAAGATCAGTTCGCACTACTTGTCTTACTCTCTTGATGAATTCATTCGTTAAATCAGTCTTCATTGTTCGATGGTCTATCCTTTGAGCTTGTTTCATCCCGAGATACTTGTATGTATCTCCCTTGCTCATTGCTTCGATCTCCTGGCCGTCCTGCATCTCGTGTGCGCTTTGTTCGAGCTTTCCCCGGATGATATTAAGGGTGCGGCACTTGTCCAGTCCAAACAGCATTCCGATGTCCCTGGAGAACTCCTCTACAATTTTAAGCATTTGCGTTAGTTGGTTTTTGGTTGCTGCGATCAGTTTTAAATCATCCATATATAATAGGTGATTCAACTTGATCGCTTCTGCGTTGTTGCTTTTGATAGCGAAGCCATATTTTGTAGAGTTCAACCGATGTGATAGAGGGTTCATCGCCATGCAGAACCACAGTGGACTGAGTGAATCTCCTTGGAAAATCCCTCTTCGGATGTTGATTGTGTCGGTCTCGATGTTACTGTTTGCGGTTCTGAGTTGTATCTTAGTGCGCCAGGTTGTCATAACGTGTTCTAAAAAGGAAACTGTATGATGATCTATTTTATACAGCTTTAAGATACCTGTGAGCCAGTCGTGAGGTACGGAATCAAATGCTTTTTTGTAGTCCACATAAGCCATGTGGAGGTTTCGTTGCTTGGAATGAGCCTGGTTGCAGATGACAGAGTCTATGATGAGTTGCTCTTTGCATCCCATTGCGCCCTTCGAGCAGCCCTTCTGCTGCATTGCAATGATGTTGTTCCGCTCGCAGTGAGCATATATTCGCTGCGTAAGGCAAGATGTGATTATCTTGTACAGCGTAGGCAAGCAGGTTATTGGGCGGTACTTGGCAGGGTTATCTGTATTCCGCTGGTCTTTTGGTAACAGGTAGGTTGCACCCTGTGTAAGAAACAATGGCATTTTCAGAGGATCGAGCAAGACTTCATTAATTAAGGTAGTTATCTGTTCATGCGTGCACCACAACTTCTTAATCCAATAATTTTGGAGATGATCTGGACCTGGTGCCTTCCAGTTGTGGGAATTCTTGATGACATCGGAGACCTCAGCGGTTGTGAATTGCTCGTGTTGCATCTGGCTATAGTTCCGGCCCATCTCGCGTTCTTCGCTGATCCAGCTTGCACTGACATTGTATGGACCTGGTGTGGCAAGTTGATTTCTCCAGAAACCGTCGACCTGTTCTCTGCTAGGGTAACTCGCATTTGTGGCATCGGCGCTAGAATTAAAAGCACGGTAGAAACCCTTTTCTGATCGTTCAAAGAGTTTGTTGTCTCGTTTCCTGTTGTTACTAGCCTTGTATCTCCTCAGACGCCCTGCGAAAACAGAAAGTTTTTGTTTTAATGTGTCAAGACATTGTTGAGCAGTGATGTTCGCGGGGTCATGCCTAGAATGCATTTGGGTGCGGCTCATTATTGCCTGCACCGCCCTCTGGATCCTTCTAGTTCTAACTCCTCTGATATATTCCGTCACTTGTCCTATGTCTATACGGAGACTCTCGATCTTCCGATTTAGTCGCATTTCCCATTGAGCCATTCGTGGTTCTGGTCTTGCACGATTCAACTCTTGGGCCGTTCGGATCTTGGCACCCATTACAGTGGTGACTGCCGTTGCGGCACAGTAGATTAACATGTGCATACGTTCTAATGTTGGTGTCATTGAAACATAGTTTGGTAAAATTCGTGTGTTCATAAGATCGAGCACGATCGCAAGTTTCCTGGAAGAATTTAATCTTGGTAGCGGTGGCCTGCTCAGTGGGTCTGTGCCTTCGTATCGCAATACTGCCTGTCTCATATGTGCGTTTAAGCCCTCAAAATGTTCTTCGTTAACCGATTCCAGACTCTCGGTTGTTGGTTCTACCGTTTCGGCTTCTAGTTGTTGTCCAGGCGCTTGAAGTTCCCCATTGTTGTTGTTGTCATCTATGTCTATGTGTTCGCCGTGGATCTCTAGCTCAACTTCCCGTTTGATAGCGTTAAGTCGCGTTTCTGGAATTCGGTTATTTCTTAGAATAGTTCGATACTGATCTGACACTCTTTGTTCAGACACTTCCATGTGTGGAAACTCCCTGCAGAACTCGGCATGCAGTTGTTGTCGGTAGCCGATCATCTCTTGTCCTAAGTTTGTCACCCTGTAAAAAATACGCATAATCGATTCATTCATGGACACAGTCCATTTCATGCGTCGTCGTTGTAATCCCGCCTCTGTGAACGCTGGCTGAAGTTCCCGCGCAGCACCTTCGGTGGGTGGAACCCTAGTTCTCGTTTGGCTCCCATGTTGTAGATGTTCGTGTTGTTGTTGGGCTGTAGCTGTTTGTGCAACAGGGGCCCGCCTCATCAGCGCCCTGTCACCGACGTCCCGCTCGCTGTCATGTCCAGCGCCGGCTCCAGACATGCCCTGGCGATCCCCAGGCAGCGGCCCTATGACAAAACTCCTATTAATCTGCATTCCATGGGTTTCTCCCGTAACGTGGGAGTGACGGCCCTCGGTCGCCTTTTACGACTCGCGGGCCACGATAGGAGTATTCTAACCCGCTACCCACACAGGTCAACTAGGATAACGCGGGATCGTTACACCCGAGGATCTGCCCCTCTCACAGGTCAAACCCCTCCTTGCGTTAACTGGGAAACACGGGATCGTTACACCCGAAGATCCGCCTCTCTCACAGGCTAGATCCATCCCTGTGTAACCGAGAGTCGCGGGATTGTCACACCCGAGGATCAGCCCCCGTCACCAGCTAGACCCCTCCCTGCGCAACTGGAGATCGCGGGATTGTCACACCCGTAGGTCTGCCCCTGTCACAGGCCAAACCTCTCCATGCGTAACTGGGAATCGCGGGATCGTCACACCCGTGAATCTGCCCCTCTCACAGGTCAGACCCATCCCTGCGTAATATTATTATTATTATTATCTCGACTTAGCCAAAAGGCATTCGCACTCCCTCTACGGGGAACATTCACTCAGATCCCGGGTATCCCGGATACCAAAAGGATCTGGCTCGGACGAGACCCTTGCCATGTTATCGGGCCTTAGGTGACATTGATGTTGTTGGACGTTCCTGCACTCCCCATGAATTTCCTGACGGTTCGGGCTGTCGCAAGTAGTACCGCTTTCTGCATGGACCTGTAAAGACTATCAGTTAGACCCAGCTCCTTGATGTTCCTCAGCAAACTTTTTGGTATAACACCAGTTGTTGACATGATGATTGGAATCGTCTGGACGTTCTCCATTTCCCATTGCCTTCTAATTCGTTCTTCTAAATCTCTGTACTTCGCGATCTTCTCGACTTGTTTCACACGCAGGTTGTTGTTGTTCGGGATGGCCACATCAATCAGAGTTGTCTGCCTAGAAATTTTATCAACTATTATAAGGTCCGGTCTGTTATGGGCAACTCGTTGATCTGTCAGAACTGTACGATCCCAGTACATCTTGTAGTTGCTGTTCTCAAGAACAGGCTCAGGTGTGTAGTTGTAATATGGGACCCTCTCTGCCTGCACAAGCAGCAGCTTTTCCGCCAGTTCCTGGTGCAAGATCTTGGCAACCGAATCGTGTCGTTCCTTATATTCCGTTGATGCGAACATCTGACATCCTCCTGTTATGTGCTGGATTGTTTCTGAAGTTGGGCACCCGTATCTGCATCTGTCATCCACTACCGATGCATCTCCTACAATGAATTTTAGGTAGTTGCGAGTTGGTATAACCTGATCTTGTATGGCCAGTAGGAAGCCTTCAGTCTCGGGGAACATTCGTCCCGAGGTCAGCCAATAGTTCGACGCTAACTTGTCGACATGTTCCTGGTTAACCTCATTAGGATGCCTCCCGTGCAGCGGCTTCCCCAACCACCTCTGTAGTTTATCGTTGTCGGTTCGGTGGTGATTTTGACGCTCGTGTTCCGTCAGTCGTAGCGGTGTTGAGACGTCTGCTCCGCATATAGCCCTATGTAGTGTGGAGCTGTTGGCCTGCCTGTAGAAATAATTACGCAGATTTAATATTTGTTGGTCCAATTGCTTGCTGAGATCTGCCAATCCTCTTCCTCCTAGTTGACGTGGCAGAGTTGTTCTTTCTACGGCGCTACGGGGATGATGTTTATGAGCTTTTGTTAGTAGTGTCCTAACTTTTCGTTGCAGGTTGTTGATGTCCGTGTTGGTCCAATTCACTATTCCGAACGAATAGCTGAGTACAGAGCACGCATACGTGTTCAGGGCCTTAAACAAATTCCTGCTGTTAAGATCAGTTCGCACTACTTGTCTTACTCTCTTGATGAATTCATTCGTTAAATCAGTCTTCATTATTATTATTATTATTATTATTATTATTATTATTATTATTATTATTATTATTATTATTATTATTATTATATCGTTGCAACAAACATGAAGTTTGTGATTCCCTAAAAATTAAAAATCTAAGTTACTTTTACAAATATGCTTGAATTTGAACAAAGTTATGCGAAATTGATATATTATTAGGAGGTTAGGTTTTGGTACTTAGGCATAACCTTTAATTCTAGACAACTTTCCTTAATAACATTTTCTGAAATAAGGGTACTTTACTCTTGTACAATTTTTATATTTTTTGACCTACCCTGTATGCTGTTTGACTTGCGTCCATTCTAAGTACGCCTAATATGATTATCAAACATGCACCAACTTCCGGGAATATTTGTATTTTCGTTGTGCAATTAATAAAAAAATCTAGGTATCTATTTCTAACGATTTTCTGATCTGTAATTTCATTACATTATGTCTACACACCCTCGTATTTACCATAATTCTCCGCTTCGTAGCGTTTCGTTACTAGCAGAGTACTCTAGCGGATATTTTCAGTACTCCCACGTCGCTACGTAGGTTATCGATCGACGCATAGGATCGCGATGAAGCGTCCCTTAGTTTCAGTACCTACTAATTAAAGGGTTCTAGCGGCACCGTCGCACGACTGGATGGTGCCATTATCGATCGTATGCGTTTCAACCTTCCCCTAGCGGTTAGTTGTCTATATATAGAATCAGTGGTGGAGCTATGCATAAGAAAATATAAGCAATGATATTATCTGAATTGAGAATTTTATTTTATTACTTAGATAGTTTTATTTTAAGTTTAAGTATCTTTTTTTGTGATATTGGAGTTTTTTATTTTATTTTGTTTGCTATGGAATATTTTATGTTTTTTTATAAATAATAAAAGGACTGATTCATTTAATGTATTACATACTTAGTTAATTTTAAGTTTACTTATTTTTTGTGATTTGGAGTTGTTTTTTATATTGTTTGGAATATGTATATACATTTTTTTATAAAAACTGATTCATCGTTATGGCAGAAGTTTACAATTTTCGAATGTCTCCTAATGTTCATATTATCTTTGAGGAGAGGGGGAACTTTTTACATTTTGCTTATGACTCAAGGTACTCAAACACCGCCACTAGAACATTATTTGATGTTTTCTAGCAATCCCCACAGTAAAGTTTGAACGTTGACTAATACCCACTTTGTATGTTTTCTTTTTAGCAAATTAGTTTTACAATTTTATTATACAAAATATTATAAAATATATAAATATATACAATAATATACAAAATATACAAAAAATATAAAATATATAAATAAATATATACTAAAAATAATATTTACAGGTTGTAGAACCCATATTTTTATATTTTACGTCGCACAAATTCAGCGAAGAACATTAACTCCACTCGCGGGCAATGAACTGGTTTTCCACAACTCACGATGTGTCTTTCGCATTGGTTCACTTTCACACTTTCGTAGAACTTCTTTTGTTTTTGAACCAGGACGTCAAATTTGGGGCAGCCCAGAAGTTCTATATTGTAACCTAGATGTCCGTACCCTGCTGCTTGCAGAAGATTCTTTTCTATCTGACCGCCCTTATAGCTGATCAGATCCTTACCAGCAGATTCTCCAAGGTTTTGAAGTACTGCTATCACGTTTTCCTGAGGTTCATCAGTGTCACAGTCGGAGAATCGTAAGCCATGCAAATTTCTCATAACCCAAGAGCACTGCAGGCGTCCTTAGAGGAGAGTGAGTTATATGACCCCACACGGAAGTAGCGAGAACTGACTTGGCGCGATTTCAAGTCATAGATAGCCAACTCCTTGGTAACAAACTTTCCGTTCACTTGAAACCCGTCAGCGTCAATAATGTATCCTATACCCGACATGTTATAGAAAATATGAAATTTTAATTTGGAACTAACAGTGAAAGCGTCCGGATCCCGCTTTTATATTCTTGATCCAGTATGAGATAGTGGGAGCACCATCCCTAACATTTAAAAAACGTCGTCGATCTGGCAACGTTGCGCTTAGATATCTTGGTCTGCGGCGGCAGATGCTGGATGTTTATTGGATACAGTTACGAAGGGGATCTCACCCTTAACTTTATTTCTTTAAATTTGACTCTTTGACTGGTTCGGAAAAATCATGGTGGGAGACTAGTTGGGGAATATCTAAGACAAACAGACTGTTGATTTGGCAACGCAGATGGTCTCATTGCAGGTTAATGGTAGCTCGGTGCAGTGGAAAGGGTTATGCATATATACGGGGATCGTCATTTGGTTATCAATTTGAACCTACAGTTTGATCAGTTTTTGTGTTCTGTGCTTCAGCATGAAAATTAACACGTCAAGTCTACACCTGACAGCTGTAAGTAGAATTTTTTTTACAAAACTTTCTTATTTTTAATAAATTGAAACTATTGAATTTAACTTTTGTATCGCCTTTGCAATTTATTACAGTACCTTCATACTTTCCATAAAAATTACATAATAACTTTTATTACAAACACTAGATCTTATTTACAGCGTCTTACAAACTCCGCGAAAACCATCGTTTTTCCATTTTCGATTATTTTTTACAATAGAAACTGATTTTTAAAGGAATTATTTTTCTGACAAATGTGATAGTTTTAATGTTATCACTAAATTATTACTAAAACAAGCTGTATAAATCGACCTGAACTATTTTACTTGTCAGATGAAGTGAATAGTTTTTAATAAAATATATCCCTTTGTTTTTATTATACAGAGTGTTAAATTAATTTTAACAAACTTAGAAAACGATTCTGTTTGACATGGGTCTCATACTCTTTGATGAGATTATAGTTTTAAGGTCTTAGCTTTTTGTTTTAGGAAAAATGTATTTACAGAGAGTTACTTTGCAAATTTGAATGATTGAGAACCATTTCCGTTTACTTAAAAAATTAACAGGTGTAGTTCTGGAATTACTACGGTTTTCTAGGGGTTTCAGTAGTACTTGAGCGAATGCTATCCTAGTTCTATCGGAAAAAAAGTCGCAAATGATAACGAAGACAAAATAATAGTAAATTGTTCACCGCACAAGCTTGTGCTTCTGCGGTACTCCTAGTTTGGAGCATTGCGAGGGAGAGAATTATTATTATTTATATTTTAAAACTGAATCTATTACTCTCACACTGTCGCTTTACTCGATGTATCATACCAACATTTGTTATCAATATCTTTTGTAGTTTTTAGATAAAATAACAATGTCGTAAAAAACAAAGTTCATTTAAAAAGAAAATCATCTCTCAAGGTGACGTAATTTCTGAATCCCCCTGTATATCCATACTACATATTCTTATTAAAATTCTCAGACCTAAAAAAATGTAAATCTATATCTCTCTGGAATATGGTCTCATGTAAACCACAACCACTTATGCACATGTGTGTTCAATAAAAGGGGAGATTTTAAAATTAACTGATGAGACCTCAAATTGAGACAGAAAACATTCTCAGACCGTGGGACCCATGAGTATATGTCTAGACACATTTTTTTGTTCACTGTTGTTTATAGCTTGCGATCCGTGGGAAGTCGCATCTCCCCCAAAATATTATGTGTCCGACAAATGCTGGATTCATATGGGATTGTTTTTTATTTTTGGGCTAAGATGAAACTACTCTGGGGTGATCATCTCCGCTTCAAAAAGATTTGAAATGAGATCATTAAACGTTGTGACGTTAACATACCTGTCAAAAACGACATTTAATTAAATAAATGATCAAAACACGCTTTATTTGTGATTTTATCGAAAAAAGTTATTTGAAAATGTTGAAATTTTATTTTACCCCTATGTGCAGACAAAAATTCTGACAATGATAATTTTTTTAAAAATATAGTGATCGGCAGAAAGTTGGAAAACTTTTTTATTATTAATTTCTCAGAAAATGTTATTCTCGATAAAAGTTGAGGCAACATTTCAAACTCAAAACGCCCATATCAAAATTTAAATATTTCTTTGGATACGAGGTAGATTCAAAATGTCAAAATAAGTCAAGAGTACTCTTATTTTTTAAAATACGGTCAAAAGTTACTTACAAAAGTTGTTTGGAATCAAAGGTTGATGTCAGATTTAAAGTCATAGCCACCTAGTCAAAAAAAGAAACATTTTGTATTTTTTCAACCACCCTGTGCATTACAAAATACTGCAAATGTAACTTATCACCGAATAACAAATTTAAATTAATCTAAATCAGAGTTTAAAAATATTAAATTTTTGCAACTTTCTGCCGGTTCCTGTATAAAACTAATAATTTTTTGTGTGTGCCATATTTGACTTTAGAACTCAACTAACATGGTTCCAATTTTTTGACTGTCACTGTACGCTGTTGGTTCACGTCTAGAGCCGACTCTGTTGTATAAAATTTGCAAAGGAACTTTTTAAAATATATTAGATTAGTTAAAAATATAGTATTATAAATTATTTTTTAATTTCAGCCAACTGACGCTGAAATTGAAGAAGCTGTTTCCACAATAATGAATCCTGTAAGTTTATATTAATAAATAATATTGTATAAATAATATTCCCCTTGCTTTTATAGCTAACAGATATCGAAAGATTGTTTGAGCCATATGTCCCGATGCCCCTGGTGAGAGCTGAGCCGACGCCGCAAGCACAAATATCAGTACACTCCAAAAGCGATTCTGTAAGTTAATACTACAACAATGAATCACTGTTCTTCAAATTGTTTCATTCTTACAGTTAGATGTATCGTCAGCATCACCACGTCCTTCCAGCTCACGAGTGGTATCACAAACAATGAAACATGAACCAGCGAAAAGACCCGGGGGCGGAAAAAATTTAAATTTATTAAATGTCCTAGGATCTAAGCCCACTTCTACGAAGAATGATGTTCGCGGTAGTAGTCTTAGAGAATTAATTGGAGAGATGAACGCCCTGGTGGATGGACGACTTTCAAGCGTGAAAGAGGATGTGAGAAATTCAGATCGGGAGATGAGACGATTAAGAAAATAAATATCAGTCTGGGAAAAAAAACTGGTAGCAACAAGAGAGAGCTATCAACGAGAAATGAAAAAAACGAAACCTATAAGAAAAAGGCTATGGAGATGGAGAACATAAAAAGAAAACTCGCATAATAATTATATAATGTACATATTTTAGATGTAAGTGTATTCTTTTAATTTGAAATGTTTATTTTTTATTTTAAAATTAAGTTTTTCTTAGCATTAAGTGTATTATGGATATATTTTAGTTTATTAAGTATAATATACAATAGATACATTTCTCTCGTTTTTGGGGATGGGAAAAGAAAAATCACACATCATATTTTCAGATTTTTATTTCTACAGAAACATTACAGTTTCTCATTTTTTAAGAAATTTAAACACAAATTTCCACAGTTTATTTCGTTATAGTTTTGATAAGAATTATTGTTATAAAATACTTCTATATCACTCCCTAAATATCGAATGAGTTCCTTTGGGGGTTTCAAATTGCCAAAGCTGTCAAAATATTGACACCTTTTCCCTCTTTTGCGATACGCCACCCAATGAGATCCGGAATTTTTCTGCACATCCAAATTTAAAATGGCCGACTCATTTTTTCTCGGTTTTTTAGGTAATGTATCTCTCATATACACACCTCTAAAATAAGGAATTCCGTGGGCAAACCTAATTAAATCTAGGTTGGATAAAGGTTTGTTGGGTGGCTTCATTAGTTTTTTGTTTCTTTAAAAAAAGACCGAAACCACGCCTACTTTTCCGTCCAGAACCGATGATCTTCGTAGCTTGCTTTCCATTCCCCATCAGCTTTTTTGTAATATTTACGTCAATTATAGTTTTAGCTATACTGCTAGCACTTCCGGCTATTGATCCAAGGGCACTCAGACCAGCTAGTATAGGCAAAAGCGGGAGAAAACCTCCTTTCTTTTCTTCGAAGGGAATAATTCTAGGTATTTTTAATTTACCTTTTCCACCAATTTTTTTAATGTGAACTCGTGCAGCCCTCACTGCCGCTAAAGACGATTTTTTTAAATTTTTTAGATCATTCAACTCATTGGTAGTATAAGATTTTTTAGGGCTTTTTCAACCTTCTTTACAATGTCTCTTCTAAATGAAAATGGACGTTTCATACCCATGCCCAATTTCCTTTTAACCTTCATTGCACTCGTAATAAGCCAAGCGGCTGTCTTTTCATCAAATTTAGCGTCTATCGATTTGACTCTGTCCCAAGCACGATTTTCTAGTTTCTAATCAGCCTTGTGTCGTTCTTCTAGAGATGTGCTTTTACTGTAAGCAATATCATGAATTCTACAGGCTGAATCAACTTTATTTATACCAGAATCACCTCTAGAAATACGTTTTTCTAACTTTGTACCGGGACCACAATACTGGTAACCAGGAAGATGTAACTCAACCGGTAATTTGTCAATTAATGTGTTTACCAACCCGCTCCCTTTGACAAGCAGCATTAGATTGACTCAAGTTTATTCAATCACTCCCTCTTATATAGGTTTAAAAAAACAACAACATACAAACAAATAATATTTTTATTTTCACAATTTTACATTTCTAAACTTTTTATTTATCTCGTACATAGTAACCATCGTTTTCAGCTTTTTCAATTCCTCCATATGACTTCGCAGTCTCTCGTTCATTCTTCAGAAAAAATAATATTAGTCGATTTGCCGACAGGGCCCAAGCTGGTTAAAAAGTACCTTTTGTTGTCACCATTCAAACTGTCAATTCGTTCTTGAGCTAGTTCATCCGTAAACCGCTGGGGCAGAATGGTCTTGAAGTCTGCAAACTCCACAACCACCTTCTCTCCATACTTAGTACTTATTCTCTTAAAACTCTGAATCTCAAATTTTTCATTTACTTCCAAATCTCGAACGTTCACCAGATTTTTTAACAACAAATTCTTGTTTAAATTATTTAAGAAGGACATGTTTAGTTTGCTGCAAACACTGATGCTCTTAGTTGAACCACACGCACCTATATAGCTATTCTTGGAGTGGGGGAGCTCTCCCACCACCAAAACCCTATGAGAGTTCTAAGCCAGACAAGTCTGACAGGTTTGGCTTAGAACTCTCTTTGTCTTACTACTCTCGAGTATTAGACCGGGAGATAGTGACAGATTTTTGGACGTGATTTTACTCGGTATGCCTTTCAAAGGACATTATGTGGCACATACTCTCACAATAATAAGGTATGAATCAGAGAGTCATCCTGGGTTCTTCATGTGAAAAACTGAGTTTTCAATTATTCGAAAAATATGCGTTTTGATATGATTTTATACAGGCTGCCATGTGTTTTATAATGAACTTCAAAATAAAAAATTCCTCGGAAAAAAATAGGCATACCGTTAGGGTGGGTCCAAAGGGCTATTATTGCCACGTGATCTTGTATTTTAATAATTAATTTTTCCACGTTTCTGAACAGGGTGCCAATGAGAAGTATGCAAGTTCTTATTATGAAAAAAAAAAAATGCTGAAAAAAAGATGGCATACCGTTTGCGCATGTCCAAGTACACTTTACATCGAATAACTCGTTTAAATGATTAAATAACATTCAATTTAAACAGTACTTGGACATGGGCGAAAGGGATGCCATCTTTTTTCAGCATTTTCATAATAAGAACTTGCATACTTCTCATTGGCACCCTGTTCAGAAACGTGGAAAATTAATTATTAAAATACAAGATCACGTGGCAATAATAGCCCTTTGGACCCACCCTAACGGTATGCCTATTTTTTTCCGAGGAATTTTTTATTTTGAAGTTCATTATAAAACACATGGCAGCCTGTATAAAATCATATCAAAACGCATATTTTTCGAATAATTGAAAACTCAGTTTTTCACATGAAGAACCCAGGATGACTCTCTAATTCATACCTTATTATTGTGAGAATATGTGCCACATAATGCCCTTTGAAAGGCATACCGAGTAAAATCACGTCCAAAAATCTGTCACTATCTCCCGGTCTAATACTCGAGAGTAGTAAGACAAAGAGAGTTCTAAGCCAAACCTGTCAGACTTGTCTGGCTTAGAACTCTCATAGGGTTTTGGTGGTGGGAGAGCTCCCCCACTCCAAGAATAGCTATATAGGTGCGTGTGGTTCAACTAAGAGCATCAGTGTTTGCAGCAAACTAAACATGTCCTTCTTAAATAATTTAAACAAGAATTTGTTGTTAAAAAATCTGGTGAACGTTCGAGATTTGGAAGTAAATGAAAAATTTGAGATTCAGAGTTTTAAGAGAATAAGTACTAAGTATGGAGAGAAGGTGGTTGTGGAGTTTGCAGACTTCAAGACCATTCTGCCCCAGCGGTTTACGGATGAACTAGCTCAAGAACGAATTGACAGTTTGAATGGTGACAACAAAAGGTACTTTTTAACCAGCTTGGGCCCTGTCGGCAAATCGACTAATATTATTTTTTCTGAAGAATGAACGAGAGACTGCGAAGTCATATGGAGGAATTGAAAAAGCTGAAAACGATGGTTACTATGTACGAGATAAATAAAAAGTTTAGAAATGTAAAATTGTGAAAATAAAAATATTATTTGTTTGTATGTTGTTGTTTTTTTAAACCTATATAAGAGGGAGTGATTGAATAAACTTGAGTCAATCTAATGCTGCTTGTCAAAGGGAGCGGGTTGGTAAACACATTAATTGACAAATTACCGGTTGAGTTACATCTTCCTGGTTACCAGTATTGTGGTCCCGGTACAAAGTTAGAAAAACGTATTTCTAGAGGTGATTCTGGTATAAATAAAGTTGATTCAGCCTGTAGAATTCATGATATTGCTTACAGTAAAAGCACATCTCTAGAAGAACGACACAAGGCTGATTAGAAACTAGAAAATCGTGCTTGGGACAGAGTCAAATCGAGAGACGCTAAATTTGATGAAAAGACAGCCGCTTGGCTTATTACGAGTGCAATGAAGGTTAAAAGGAAATTGGGCATGGGTATGAAACGTCCATTTTCATTTAGAAGAGACATTGTAAAGAAGGTTGAAAAAGCCCTAAAAAAATCTTATACTACCAATGAGTTGAATGATCTAAAAAATTTAAAAAAAATCGTCTTTAGCGGCAGTGAGGGCTGCACGAGTTCACATTAAAAAAATTGGTGGAAAAGGTAAATTAAAAATACCTAGAATTATTCCCTTTGAAGAAAAGAAAGGAGGTTTTCTCCCGCTTTTGCCTATACTAGCTGGTCTGAGTGCCCTTGGATCAATAGCCGGAAGTGCTAGCAGTATAGCTAAAACTATAATTGACGTAAATAATACAAAAAAGCTGATGGGGAATGGAAAGCAAGCTACGAAGATCATCGGTTCTGTACGGAAAAGTAGGCGTGGTTTCGGTCTTTTTTTAAAGAAACAAAAAAACTAATGAAGCCACCCAACAAACCTTTATCCAACCTAGATTTAATTAGGTTTGCCGACGGAATTCCTTATTTTAGAGGTGTGTATATGAGAGATACATTAAATAAAAAACCGAGAAAAAATGAGTCGGCCATTTTAAATTTGGATGTGCAGAACAATTCCGGATCTCATTGGGTGGCGTATCGCAAAAGAGGGAAAAGGGGTCAATATTTTGACAGCTTTGGCAATTTGAAACCCCCAAAGGAACTCATTCGATATTTAGGGAGTGATATAGAAGTATTTTATAACAATAATTCTTATCAAAACTATAACGAAATAAACTGTGGAAATTTGTGTTTAAATTTCTTAAAAAATGAGAAACTGTAATGTTTCTGTAGAAATAAAAATCTGAAAATATGATGTGTGATTTTTCTTTTCCCATCCCCAAAAACGAGAGAAATGTATCTATTGTATATTATACTTAATAAACTAAAATATATCCATAAGACACTTAATGCTAAGAAAAACTTAATTTTAAAATAAAAAATAAACATTTCAAATTAAAAGAATACACTTACATCTAAAATATGTACATTATATAATTATTATGCGAGTTTTCTTTTTATGTTCTCCATCTCCATAGCCTTTTTCTTATAGGTTTCGTTTTTTTCTTTTCTCGTTGATAGCTCTCTCTTGTTGCTACCAGTTTTTTTCCCAGACTGATATTTATTTTCTTAATCGTCTCATCTCCCGATCTGAATTTCTCACATCCTCTTTCACGCTTGAAAGTCGTCCATCCACCAGGGCGTTCATCTCTCCAATTAATTCTCTAAGACTACTACCGCGAACATCATTCTTCGTAGAAGTGGGCTTAGATCCTAGGACATTTAATAAATTTAAATTTTTTCCGCCCCCGGGTCTTTTCGCTGGTTCATGTTTCATTGTTTGTGATACCACTCGTGAGCTGGAAGGACGTGGTGATGCTGACGATACATCTAACTGTAAGAATGAAACAATTTGAAGAACAGTGATTCATTGTTGTAGTATTAACTTACAGAATCGCTTTTGGAGTGTACTGATATTTGTGCTTGCGGCGTCGGCTCAGCTCTCACCAGGGGCATCGGGACATATGGCTCAAACAATCTTTCGATATCTGTTAGCTATAAAAGCAAGGGGAATATTATTTATACAATATTATTTATTAATATAAACTTACAGGATTCATTATTGTGGAAACAGCTTCTTCAATTTCAGCGTCAGTTGGCTGAAATTAAAAAATAATTTATAATACTATATTTTTAATCAATCTAATATAATTTAAAAAGTTCCTTTGCAAATTTTATACAACAGAGTCGGCTCTAGACGTGAACCAACAGCGTACAGTTACAGTCAAAAAGTTGGAACCATGTTAGTTGAGTTCTAAAGTCAAATATGGCACACACAAAAAATTATTAGTTTTATACAGGAACCGGCAGAAAGTTGCAAAAATTTAATATTTTTAAACTCTGATTTAGATTAATTTAAATTTGTTATTCGGTGATAAGTTACATTTGCAGTATTTTGTAATGCACAGGGTGGTTGAAAAAATACAAAATGTTTCTTTTTTTGACTAGGTGGCTATGACTTTAAATCTGACATCAACCTTTGATTCCAAACAACTTTTGTAAGTAACTTTTGACCGTATTTTAAAAAATAAGAGTACTCTTGACTTATTTTGACATTTTGAATCTACCTCGTATCCAAAGAAATATTTAAATTTTGATATGGGCGTTTTGAGTTTGAAATGTTGCCTCAACTTTTATCGAGAATAAAATTTTCTGAGAAATTAATAATAAAAAAGTTTTCCAACTTTCTGCCGATCACTATATTTTTTTAAAAATTTATCATTGTCAGAATTTTTGTCTGCACATAGGGGTAAAATAAAATTTCAACATTTTCAAATAACTTTTTTCGATAAAATCACAAATAAAGCGTGTTTTGATCATTTATTTAATTAAATGTCGTTTTTGACAGGTATGTTAACGTCACAACGTTTAATGATCTCATTTCAAATCTTTTTGAAGCGGAGATGATCACCCCAGAGTAGTTTCATCTTAGCCCAAAAATAAAAAACAATCCCATATGAATCCAGCATTTGTCGGACACATAATATTTTGGGGGAGATGCGACTTCCCACGGATCGCAAGCTATAAACAACAGTGAACAAAAAAATGTGTCTAGACATATACTCATGGGTCCCACGGTCTGAGAATGTTTTCTGTCTCAATTTGAGGTCTCATCAGTTAATTTTAAAATCTCCCCTTTTATTGAACACACATGTGCATAAGTGGTTGTGGTTTACATGAGACCATATTCCAGAGAGATATAGATTTACATTTTTTTAAGTCTGAGAATTTTAATAGGAATATGTAGTATGGATATACAGGGGGATTCAGAAATTACGTCACCTTGAGAGATGATTTTCTTTTTAAATAAACTTTGTTTTTTACATGTTAAAATTATTGATTTTTTAATTGTATCTAAAAACTACAAAAGATATTGATAACAAATTTTGGTATGATACATCGAGTAAAGCGACAGTGTGAGAGTAATAGATTCAGTTTTAAAATATAAATAATAATAATTGTCTCCCTCGCAATGCTCCAAACTAGGAGTACCGCAGAAGCACATGCTTGTGCGGCGAACAATTTACTATTATTTTGTCTTCGTTATCATTTGCGACTTTTTTTCCGATAGAACTAGGATAGCATTCGCTCAAGTACTACTGAAAACCCTAGAAAACCGTAGTAATTCCAGAACTACATCTGTTAATTTTTTAAGTAAACGGAAATGGTTCTCAATCATTCAAATTTGCAAAGTAACTCTCGGTAAATACATTTTTCCTAAAGCAAAAAGCTAAGACCTTAAAACTATAATCTCATCAAAGAGTATGAGACCCATGTCAAACAGAATCGTTTTCTAAGTTTGTTAAAATTAATTTAACACTCTGTATAATAAAAACAAAGGGATATATTTTATTAAAAACTATTCACTTCATCTGACAAGTAAAACAGTTCAGGTCGATTTATACAGCTTGTTTTAGTAATAATTTAGTGATAACATTAAAACTATCACATTTGTCAGAAAAATAATTCATTTAAAAATCAGTTTCTATTGTAAAAAATAATCGAAAATGGAAAAACGATGGTTTTCGCGGAGTTTGTAAGACGCTGTAAATAAGATCTAGTGTTTGTAATAAAAGTTATTATGTAATTTTTATGGAAAGTATGAAGGTACTGTAATAAATTGCAAAGGCGATACAAAAGTTAAATTCAATAATTTCAATTTATTAAAAATAAGAAAGTTTTGTAAAAAAAATTCTACTTACAGCTGTCAGGTGTAGACTTGACGTGTTAATTTTCATGCTGAAGCACAGAACACAAAAACTGATCAAACTGTAGGTTCAAATTGATAACCAAATGACGATCCCTGTATATATGCATAACCCTTTCCACTGCACCGAGCTACCATTAACCTGCAATGAGACCATCTGCGTTGCCAAATCAACAGTCTGTTTGTCTTAGATATTCCCCAACTAGTCTCCCACCACGATTTTTCCGAACCAGTCAAAGAGTCAAATTTAAAGAAATAAAGTTAAGGGTGAGATCCCCTTCGTAACTGTATCCAATAAACGTCCAGCATCTGCCGCCGCAGACCAAGATATCTAAGCGCAACGTTGCCAGATCGACGACGTTTTTTAAATGTTAGGGATGGTGCTCCCACTATCTCATACTGGATCAAGAATATAAAAGCGGGATCCGGACGCTTTCACTGTTAGTTCCAAATTAAAATTTCATATTTTCTATAACATGTCGGGTATAGGATACATTATTGACGCTGACGGGTTTCAAGTGAACGGAAAGTTTGTTACCAAGGAGTTGGCTATCTATGACTTGAAATCGCGCCAAGTCAGTTCTCGCTACTTCCGTGTGGGGTCATTTAACTCACTCTCCTCTAAGGACGCCTGCAGTGCTCGTTGGGTTATGAGAAATTTGCATGGCTTACGATTCTCCGACTGTGACACTGATGAACCTCAGGAAAACGTGATAGCAGTACTTCAAAACCTTGGAGAATCTGCTGGTAAGGATCTGATCAGCTATAAGGGCGGTCAGATAGAAAAGAATCTTCTGCAAGCAGCAGGGTACGGACATCTAGGTTACAATATAGAACTTCTGGGCTGCCCCAAATTTCACGTCCTGGTTCAAAAACAAAAGAAGTTCTACGAAAGTGTGAAAGTGAACCAATGCGAAAGACACATCGTGAGTTGTGGAAAACCAGTTCATTGCCCGCGAGTGGAGTTAATGTTCTTCGCTGAATTTGTGCGACGTAAAATATAAAAATATGTGTTCTACAACCTGTAAATATTATTTTTAGTATATATTTATTTATATATTTTATATTTTTTGTATATTTTGTATATTATTGTATATATTTATATATTTTATAATATTTTGTATAATAAAATTGTAAAACTAATTTGCTAAAAAAGAAAACATACAAAGTGGGTATTAGTCAACGTTCAAACTTTACTGTGGGGATTGCTAGAAAATATCATGCTAGAAAACATCAAATTTCTGAAATCGCAAGTTCGAATTTGATTCAGTCGAATATCAGTTCAGTAAACTTGTGTGATATCGATTTCTAGTGTGACGTAGTGAATACGAAAACATCTGTTAAGATCCAAGGTACGTTGAACCTTAGAGTACACTGTAACACAACATGTAGTAGGTCGTTCGGCTTGGTTCGCCTGAATCTGGGTTAGAGCTTAGATTCTGGTGGTCTGTTCGGATAACCCAACAGGGTTTGTTCCACTAATCATTTTGGTTCGGTCGTGGATCTGTGGAGGTCAGAACTTGAGTTCAAGTGATCTGTTCGCAGTGCACTTGCGGGTTTTGTCCCTACTTTGTGTTACTCTTTTAAAACACTCGAACAGTTCGGGGTTCTTGAGTGCTGACATCCCGAGATCACGGACCTAACTTGGGTGTTTTTTGGGAATTGACCTTATAAAAAGCACCTCCCACCACTCTCGTTCTACTCATTCTTGGGCTCTTCTCGAATTCGTCTCTCGGTGGTCCCTTCTGTCTCCCGTCAGGTAACGAAGGTGGTATCAAGTGGTTTTCCAATAATTAAGATTTTTATCTAACTTTATAGCCTGCCTGATACTACCTTTCGACTATTTTATGTGCATTTATTGTGTAGCTTAATTTGCTGCACCCGATTAACGGTGTATTTTCTGTTTTCATGTGAACGGCCGTCCTGCACTTTGGGAGTTTTAAGGTTATCGCAGCCGACCCTTGAGTAGGTCGAGATTGCAGCGTGGCGTGGGAATTTCGCATTTCCACTTTCTTGGAACGAGGCACAGGACAGGAGCGGAGCACACCTTGCAGGTGAGTTTTTTTGAGAAGTTTTTCTTTAGATATTTTTTTGGTTAATTCCAAAATTGAAAAACTCCCCTGTGGCTCGCTCCAGTGCCCGAGTATTTCTTGGATAGAGTTAATCTCTACGCTTTCATAGCACCTTTACTCCAAGAAATAGACGTAGCTATCTTTGACCTGACCTGTGCGGTTCAAGTTAGTGCCTTTTTTTGGTTAGCCTATAGTTTCGGACTTGTATATATTTTTTAAATTTTAAGTAGTAATTGTTGTTATCTATATTGCTTCTGTAAATAAGTAGTCACAGTGACCCTGACTATACAGACTATACATATAAAGGTTCTAGCACTGTCTAATTCACGTGAATTCTTTTCTTGATAACTGCACATGGATCACGGAACGATTGACAAGTCGTTAGGCCCTTCGACGTTTGGCAAACCACAAGCTGACGCAGTAACAGTGGAACTTGGCAAGACCATGAGAACCTGAGCTAGTAAGATCTACGCCACCATCACCGTTGTCAGACTGTTAGGCTTGGTCGCCGTCGAAACTAGAACTTTGTCGGAGGCCACCACAGAGGCTTGGTCGAAGACTGCTCGTCATTCCCAAGTGCTTCAAATCTCCATGTAAGGTGTTTCTTCGTTTCAAGCGTTCCAAACTTTAAGTTACACGTGCAGAACTTTATTAACTCAGAGTTTTTTTGGACCTTAATACTCGGGTCAGTATCTATTAAAATTATAACTTTAATTATTAAGCATTTAGTATTTTGGAATTCTAAGTCTGTAATTAAGAGGGGGTTGCCGACAGCGAAAATGACGTTAGATTTCGTATTTTTTTAAGTTGTATAGCATAAAATCTAATAACATTTCACCTGGCAAAAATTTAGTACAAACATCTCTGCCTTCATTTTAATCATAAGATCTTAAAAGCATATGCACTGGAATTATTATTTTTCCCAAGGATTTCATAACCTATAACACAAAACACTGCTTGTAATATCTTATGATTAAAATGAAGACAGAGATGTTTGTACTAAATTTTTGCCAGGTAAAATGTTATTAGATTTTATGCTATACAACTTAAAAAAATACGAAATCTACTGTCACTTTCGCTGTCGGCAACCCCCTCTTAATATAATTAAATATCTGTAAATTCTATATTAATCTTTTCAAGTTTTCTTTGTAAATCATCTAATTTAAAACTGAAATCAGTTTGCCACTCGAATTTTCAATATTCATTTTTTTATTGTTCAACTACATACTTGTTGCAAATAAACAAACATTGTAATTGTTTTCAAATGTTTGTTTTATTTCAAGTATCATAACGAGTCATATAACCAACTTCGATAGCTGGGCCGAAGTTGTCGTTATAAATTTATCTGCGGATATATTTTTTTGACTGTGGTTACTTAAATTTTTGAAATGGAGCCAAACCATTTGAGAGAATTAACTTATGAATTAAAAGTCAGGGGTGTTGATGCTACTGGAACAGTAGAAGTTAAACGTAAAGTTTTACGGGGTGTTTTGCAACACGAGGCTGCAAATAGAAGTTTTGGAGGTGTTGCTAATCCAATTTCTTTTGATGATGATTTTATGAAATGACTCTGTTAGAGATATTGCCAAAGTAATCTCTGAATTTTCGGGTGTTAAGGGTAAAGGGGATCAAGCGTGTAGACGCATTGAGTCTCGTTTGAGCCATGTGTCGGGTAGAATTTCCAAAATAAATCCTGAAAGTCAGGAGGATCAAATTAAATTGGATCAGGCAAAGACCGAACTATTAGATTTGGAAGGGGAATTTTCAGGCAAAATTACCACTCCAAAATTTCAACCCCCACCTCACGCTTCTACTCCAGTAAGAGAGAGCCGTTCCCCTGTTGTCTCGAAACCTTTTGTTAACGTTGCTAAGTGGAATGTACACTTTTCTGATACGGATAAAGAGTCGTTAGTAGCTTTCTTAGAAAAGGTTGAGCTTTTGCGTCAAGCTCGAGGTGCTTTGGAAGAAGGTTTGTTCGCTTCAGCTTGTGACCTATTCCAGGGGCATGCATGGACGTGGTATCTTAATAATAAAAATAGGGTTCATAATTGGCCAGAGTTGTGGAAGAAACTTAAGGAAGATTTTTTACCATACCACTATGATCAGGATTTTTTACACGAAATCAGAAATCGAACTCTAGGTTCTAAGGAACGAGTAACCATCCAGCCTTATTTAAACGACTAACGAATCCTAATTCAGAACAAGAGATCATAGACCAAATTAAGAGAAATTTGTTACCTCAATATCATATTGGCCTTAGTTGATATGAAAAGTATAGATGAGCTTACCACGTTCTGCAAGCGTCTAGAAGAATCCTTTTCATGGACAGAACGTTAGCGTGCACCTCCCACAAGAGGTTCTCATTTGAGTTGTTTGCCACTTCAGGAGTCGTCTCGTCGAGTTAATGTCAGTGCTATATCTTCGGTTGTTTGTTGGAACTCTCAAAAGTCGTGTCATATTCATAGAGATTGTAGGGCACAGAAAAATAGGTTTTGTTTTGAATGCGTTAGGCGGTAGGCAAGGTATCACCATACCACAATGTTCTAGGTGTAAGCAAAAAACGAGCCAAGCACCAGTCGCAGCCAGTCGACAGCTGTTACTGGTCAAAACGGTCAAACTGGTCGAAACGGTCAAAATACTCAGCGAGGCCCAAAACAAAAAACACCAAAGCCCAATCCAATTTCCGCCTAAACTCACCTGAGTGGAAAAATGGCTTAACGTTGTTAAGAATTTTTATAAGCAAATATTAAAGCCATTTTTATCCAATAAGACAATGACAACCGCAGTTGTTGCAGTTGTTTAACCAAAGGTACTCAGCCAGAGGTTAAAAACAATCATTCGATTAATGATTTATCTTGTACAGAACAAGCAGCTTTAAATAATGTAGTTAATTTGTTTAAAAATATTGCGTCAAAAAATAAACTAGGCCTAACTGATTTAATTTCACATAATATCGATACTGGTAATGCCAAGCTTTCAAAATACGACAGTATCCCTTATCACCAGCAATGCAACACCACTTAAATAAAGAAATCGACGAAATGTTGAAGCTAGGTATGATTGAACCTTCTCAGTCTCCTTGACTTACAACACAAGGAATATATTTCGATGCCAATTTGGCAGAGTAATCATTTGCAGCCGTTAGACAAACTAAAGTTTTTCTTCCAAACGTAATCTCCAACATGAAATTTAGCAGAACGTTTCCGCAAATTATAGTATCTGGCATTCCTATCATAGGCACGTTTTAGTTTGGTTCTTACTTCTTCGAATAACTTTGGGCATTTTTTGTAAATCGTTAATTAATTGATTTTTGGATTCTATAACAGGAATGTTAGTAGAAATTTCTGAAATTTTGCCGTAGTAATCGCTAGTAAGTGGGATATTCCTACCAAATACTTACTAAAAATGCAGGGGCGTAATCAGCTATTTCGTGTTTTTATAAGCGTATAGCTTAGTCAATATGATGGATATTTACTTACTTAGTTTCAATGTTACTAAACCTACGGATTGGTTGTTTATTTGTTGTAACGGCATTTCCCGTTTTGGATCGAACAACAAAGGTACTCTCCTGTTCCTAAGGCCATTTTATAGAAAACGGGTGGCGCTAATTTAGTTCGTTTCGTAAGTTAACCTACGCCACTCTACCGTGGATTGAGTTAGCTGGGCAGGCCAAAATCGGGAAGTACCTCTTGAGTCTGTTAACTTAAAAATAAATAAATAAACCCGTCTTTCGATTGTAAAAATTACGTGGCAAAACAAGGAAAATACATGCAGAATTAATCACGCGTGTTTGTTCGTCAAGTATGGTCATGGAATTTATTTGATCGTATGTAATGGTTTGCAACATCTGGGCGTCGTCTATGTAGCTGAGGTAGGATCAACTCTTATGTGTATTCAGTTTATTTGACTTGTGATTCTCCTAATTTTATATCAGTGATTTTACGATTTGACCTACATGAACTTTGTGATGATTTTTGCAGTATAAACTTTACTTTGAATTTATAGTTGCCCATAGTCGTGAAAATTTAACTCAACTTTCCAAATTTATGATCATGTAAATATAATAAGTTTATCATTATGGTAATTGTAAACGAAGAGTTTCGAAACCGTTTCGTAAATACAAACATGTAACCTAAAATTTGGTTTTAAATCTAACTAAATCTTGGAAAGAAGTCTGTCATTTTGACAGTTACATTATAAGCAAATAGTTGCTTCACAGTAAATGTTATCTTTTGGAAAACTAACAAATGTTTTTGTGTTTTTTATTTGTGAGAAAGAAGACAAGGTTTGAATAAAGGACTAATCTAGACCTTTCTCTCTAATTAATTTTTAGTACAGGGTATACGGAGATTCAGGTTTTTTTATTAACAATCTTTACTTCCATTTCCTACTTTAAGAAGTAATTTTTATATAAGAAAAATTTCGAAAGTAGGTGGCGCCCTACCTATTTCCAACTAAAAATAAATAAATATATGTATAAAAATATTAACGAACCTGCAAATAACCCAGCTCTCCTCTAACCCTGAGTAGCCCACATAAATTTTATTGGAGTGATTTTATCGCTATAGCGATTTTGTATACAAAATCATACTGAGCGTGTAAATAGAGTTATTGTACTGCCTTAAAAGCGTACATTCATGAAAATCATAAAACTTGGGATGCAAATATCCATCATATTGACTAAGCTATACGCTTATAAAAACACGAAATAGCTGATTACGCCCCTGCATTTTTAGTAAGTATTTGGTAGGAATATCCCACTTACTAGCGATTACTACGGCAAAATTTCAGAAATTTCTACTAACATTCCTGTTATAGAATCCAAAAATCAATTAATTAACGATTTACAAAAAATGCCCAAAGTTATTCGAAGAAGTAAGAACCAAACTAAAACGTGCCTATGATAGGAATGCCAGATACTATAATTTGCGGAAACGTTCTGCTAAATTTCATGTTGGAGATTACGTTTGGAAGAAAAACTTTAGTTTGTCTAACGGCTGCAAATGATTACTCTGCCAAATTGGCATCGAAATATATTCCTTGTGTTGTAAGTCAAGGAGACTGAGAAGGTTCAATCATACCTAGCTTCAACATTTCGTCGATTTCTTTATTTAAGTGGTGTTGCATTGCTGGTGATAAGGGATACTGTCGTATTTTGAAAGCTTGGCATTACCAGTATCGATATTATGTGAAATTAAATCAGTTAGGCCTAGTTTATTTTTTGACGCAATATTTTTAAACAAATTAACTACATTATTTAAAGCTGCTTGTTCTGTACAAGATAAATCATTAATCGAATGATTGTTTTTAACCTCTGGCTGAGTACCTTTGGTTAAACAACTGCAACAACTGCGGTTGTCATTGTCTTATTGGATAAAAATGGCTTTAATATTTGCTTATAAAAATTCTTAACAACGTTAAGCCATTTTTCCACTCAGGTGAGTTTAGGCGGAAATTGGATTGGGCTTTGGTGTTTTTTGTTTTGGGCCTCGCTGAGTATTTTGACCGTTTCGACCAGTTTGACCGTTTTGACCAGTAACAGCTGTCGACTGGCTGCGACTGGTGCTTGGCTCGTTTTTTGCTTACACCTAGAACATTGTGGTATGGTGATACCTTGCCTACCGCCTAACGCATTCAAAACAAAACCTATTTTTCTGTGCCCTACAATCTCTATGAATATGACACGACTTTTGAGAGTTCCAACAAACAACCGAAGATATAGCACTGACATTAACTCGACGAGACGACTCCTGAAGTGGCAAACAACTCAAATGAGAACCTCTTGTGGGAGGTGCACGCTAACGTTCTGTCCATGAAAAGGATTCTTCTAGACGCTTGCAGAACGTGGTAAGCTCATCTATACTTTTCATATCAACTAAGGCCAATATGATATTGAGGTAACAAATTTCTCTTAATTTGGTCTATGATCTCTTGTTCTGAATTAGGATTCGTTAGTCGTTTAAATAAGGCTGGATGGTTACTCGTTCCTTAGAACCTAGAGTTCGATTTCTGATTTCGTGTAAAAAATCCTGATCATAGTGGTATGGTAAAAAATCTTCCTTAAGTTTCTTCCACAACTCTGGCCAATTATGAACCCTATTTTTATTATTAAGATACCACGTCCATGCATGCCCCTGGAATAGGTCACAAGCTGAAGCGAACAAACCTTCTTCCAAAGCACCTCGAGCTTGACGCAAAAGCTCAACCTTTTCTAAGAAAGCTACTAACGACTCTTTATCCGTATCAGAAAAGTGTACATTCCACTTAGCAACGTTAACAAAAGGTTTCGAGACAACAGGGGAACGGCTCTCTCTTACTGGAGTAGAAGCGTGAGGTGGGGGTTGAAATTTTGGAGTGGTAATTTTGCCTGAAAATTCCCCTTCCAAATCTAATAGTTCGGTCTTTGCCTGATCCAATTTAATTTGATCCTCCTGACTTTCAGGATTTATTTTGGAAATTCTACCCGACACATGGCTCAAACGAGACTCAATGCGTCTACACGCTTGATCCCCTTTACCCTTAACACCCGAAAATTCAGAGATTACTTTGGCAATATCTCTAACAGAGTCATTTCATAAAATCATCATCAAAAGAAATTGGATTAGCAACACCTCCAAAACTTCTATTTGCAGCCTCGTGTTGCAAAACACCCCGTAAAACTTTACGTTTAACTTCTACTGTTCCAGTAGCATCAACACCCCTGACTTTTAATTCATAAGTTAATTCTCTCAAATGGTTTGGCTCCATTTCAAAAATTTAAGTAACCACAGTCAAAAAAATATATCCGCAGATAAATTTATAACGACAACTTCGGCCCAGCTATCGAAGTTGGTTATATGACTCGTTATGATACTTGAAATAAAACAAACATTTGAAAACAATTACAATGTTTGTTTATTTGCAACAAGTATGTAGTTGAACAATAAAAAAATGAATATTGAAAATTCGAGTGGCAAACTGATTTCAGTTTTAAATTAGATGATTTACAAAGAAAACTTGAAAAGATTAATATAGAATTTACAGATATTTAATTATATTAAGAGGGGGTTGCCGACAGCGAAAGTGACAGTAGATTTCGTATTTTTTTAAGTTGTATAGCATAAAATCTAATAACATTTTACCTGGCAAAAATTTAGTACAAACATCTCTGTCTTCATTTTAATCATAAGATATTACAAGCAGTGTTTTGTGTTATAGGTTATGAAATCCTTGGGAAAAATAATAATTCCAGTGCATATGCTTTTAAGATCTTATGATTAAAATGAAGGCAGAGATAACTACTAAATGTACTAAATTTTTGCCAGGTAAAATGTTATTAGATTTTATGCTATACAACTTAAAAAAATACGAAATCTAACGTCATTTTCGCTGTCGGCAACCCCCTCTTAATTACAGACTTAGAATTCCAAAATACTAAATGCTTAATAATTAAAGTTATAATTTTAGTAGATACTGACCCGAGTATTAAGGTCCAAAAAAACTCTGAGTTAATAAAGTTCTGCACGTGTAACTTAAAGTTTGGAACGCTTGAAACGAAGAAACACCTTACATGGAGATTTGAAGCACTTGGGAATGACGAGCAGTCTTCGACCAAGCCTCTGTGGTGGCCTCCGACAAAGTTCTAGTTTCGACGGCGACCAAGCCTAACAGTCTGACAACGGTGATGGTGGCGTAGATCTTACTAGCTCAGGTTCTCATGGTCTTGCCAAGTTCCACTGTTACTGCGTCAGCTTGTGGTTTGCCAAACGTCGAAGGGCCTAACGACTTGTCAATCGTTCCGTGATCCATGTGCAGTTATCATGAAAAGATTTCACGTGAATTAGACAGTGCTAGAACCTTTATATGCATAGTCTGTATAGTCAGGGTCACTGTGACTACTTATTTACAGAAGCAATATAGATAACAACAATTACTACTTAAAATTTAAAAAATATATACAAGTCCGAAACTATAGGCTAACCAAAAAAAGGCACTAACTTGAACCGCACAGGTCAGGGCAAAGATAGCTACGTCTATTTCTTGGAGTAAAGGTGCTATGAAAGCGTAGAGATTAACTCTATCCAAGAAATACTCGGGCACTGGAGCGAGCCACAGGGGAGTTTTTCAATTTTGGAATTAACCAAAAAAATATCTAAAGAAAAACTTCTCAAAAAAACTCACCTGCAAGGTGTGCTCCGCTCCTGTTTTGTGCCTCGTTCCAAGAAAGTGGAAATGCGAAATTCCCACGCCACGCTGCAATCTCGACCTACTCAAGGGTCGGCTGCGATAACCTTAAAACCCCCAAAGTGCAGGACGGCCGTTCACATGAAAACAGAAAATACACCGTTAATCGGGTGCAGCAAATTAAGCTACACAATAAATGCACATAAAATAGTCGAAAGGTAGTATCAGGCAGGCTATAAAGTTAGATAAAAATCTTAATTATTGGAAAACCACTTGATATCACCTTCGTTACCTGACGGGAGACAGAAGGGACCACCGAGAGACGAATTCGAGAAGAGCCCAAGAATGAGTAGAACGAGAGTGGTGGGAGGTGCTTTTTATAAGGTCAATTCCCAAAAAACACCCAAGTTAGGTCCGTGATCTCGGGATGTCAGCACTCAAGAACCCCGAACTGTTCGAGTGTTTTAAAAGAGTAACACAAAGTAGGGACAAAACCCGCAAGTGCACTGCGAACAGATCACTTGAACTCAAGTTCTGACCTCCACAGATCCACGACCGAACCAAAATGATTAGTGGAACAAACCCTGTTGGGTTATCCGAACAGACCACCAGAATCTAAGCTCTAACCCAGATTCAGGCGAACCAAGCCGAACGACCTACTACATGTTGTGTTACAGTGTACTCTAAGGTTCAACGTACCTTGGATCTTAACAGATGTTTTCGTATTCACTACGTCACACTAGAAATCGATATCACAAAACAAGTTTACTCAACTGATATTCGACTGAATCAAATTCGAACTTGCGATTTCAGAACAGAATACTCAAAACTGTGTGCAAGGGTTGTTAATAATTATTTAAAAACGTAGTAACGGAGTTTTAACAAAAAAATTCCGTTACAAATTCAAAAAATCCCAACCAATAAATTTAAAATAAAAAAAATTTGCAAATTTAAGCAGTTCCAAATTTAAGTTGAAACTCAGGAATAAAAAAAAATTAATTGAGCTAAGTGTCTCGCAATTAGTCTTCTACAAACTAAGATTCCAAAAAAAGGTGCTTAACCCCAAGTATCAAAATAGAGCAAAGGAAACAACAATGTTAAAACTCGGGCCTCGCGTTGGAAAGCGCCAATTGTATAACGACAGTTTCAACATTTATTGAAACTGGTTATATGACTATTATTGATACAAGGAATAAAACACATTTAAAATTATTTACAAAGGTTGTTTATTTAGTTCACAATTAATAATGAAAGATTTACAATAAATGTCTGTCAACTGTGAAGTTATTAATTTAAAATTAAATTGAAGTAAATTGCTGCGAGACAATTTAGAAAGTCCAAAACAACTTATCACTGCACGAGAAGTGTGAAAGTCAAAAGGAAACGCAAATGTCTAATCTTCACGTAAGATCTTAATAATGGAACGCTTTAACTTCAGAAACACCTTACATGTAAGTCTGATTCATCCAGGAGTAGTCCACAGCACTCCACTGGGTATCGATGAAGTTGTCTAACCAGGTTCCGATCACCTAACGACCAACCTGCGACCAAGCGCTGACAGTCGAACAGCCACTATACAGGCGTGCGATGGAAGTAGCTCAGTAACTCAGGGTTTTTTTGCCAAGTATAGCTGTAGATGCATACGCTGATGGTCAGCAGATGGCAAAGCTCGGACGGCTAGGTAGCTCGGTGTACGTTCCAGGTGCAGTTGTAGATGAAAGAATAATTCGAGCAAATTAGACTGTGCTCCGACCTTAAATAAGTGCTGCTAATGTCTCACAGACTTTTACAAAGAAAACTTATACTTAATTAATGAGGTTAATTAAAATGTGACAATAACTAGTTAAATAAAAAATACACCATAATACACCATAAATTGTTTCCACTAAAACAAGATACTGCAAACAAGCACACAAGATTACGAAAAGATAGTATCAGGGCGGCGATAAAGATGGATTAAATTCCGGAAAACCAATGCACCCGATACTACCTTTTAGATACCTGACAGAAGCACCAGAGAAGGCCAAAAATGAACAGAAGGGTGGCGTCGTCGTTGACGTCCTTTTATGACAATTTTCACAAAATACTCCAATTAGGTTCTTGATCTAATGACGTCAGTGATTTGACAGAAAATCGAACTTGAACCATAAAAAGGTTACCGGGTCACAGAACCAGAGCCAGTCAGTTGTTCACCGAACAGATTACTCGAATCCGAGCACTGACCGCAATAGATCCATGACTGAACCAAACTGTTCCTACCAAGCGTGAATCAGTGTACCCTAATGCTGAACGTACCCTGGATCCTTAGAAATGGGTTCGCATTCACTACGTCACACTAAAAATAGATATCGAAACGAGTTGAGAGAACTGGAATTTGACTGAATAAGGTTCGAATTTGCGAGTTCAGGTCAAAATACTCAACTATGTGTTGAAAGGTTGATAATAGTTATTTAAAAACGTGGTAATGGAGTTTTAACAAAAAATTCCGTTACAAACATCACAACTGAACTCCTGGAATTTTTTTCTCTGACTGTAGTTATCTGGCAAAAGCGAAGGTCACCGCTATAAAAAGAGGCCTGGCTCCTGAACAAGCTGATCTTAATTATCAAAAGGCCATAAGATGGCCCAAAATCTAACATCTGTAAATAAAGTAAATAATATTTAAAAAAATACGAGCCGACAATAAAGCACCAGTTACAAGTTATTGTGTAATTTTTACATAAAACTGTTTTCTCTGAGTCCCCACATTTTAAAGAGTCCCTGATTTTTAAAAGTTCAAGAACCGTATATTTTTACCGACTTTTATTAGACACAAATGATCGGTCCGTGAATCTATATTTTACTGATGCAGATTCGACTCATTCAAATGTTGACTCACTGACTCACAGTTAGTCAGATTTAATCGACGAATTAATTAATTAGTTTAGCAACTTAACTTAACTTAATTCCAAAAAAATGTTAATAAAGTATCTGTTTTTGTTTGTAAAATTCCACGTAGGTACTTATTTATAGCAGAAAGTGTATGTAAATATTTTTGCAGACATTGGCATAAAAATTAAGTTTATAAGTCCGGAATATTTTGAAATACGCTGTGATGATGTTAGCCATGCGATTCCTGTGAAGGCATCATTTTATGTAAATGGCAACAAACATATACTGAAATCTACAATACATGGAGTAAAGCGCAAATCAAGGATATTCAAAAATAAAAAGATTTTGGCGATATTTGATAGCGTAAGTATGATTTTAGATATTTTGCAAATCACTAAAGCTATTTTCTCCAGGAAGGTAAAACAGAATTTTCTCTGGAAAACCCAACAGAAAAAAATGAGTTATATTCTGGACCAGTCAATAAAGCTGTAGCTCCAATGCCAGGAATTTTGGATAAAGTCTTGGTAAAAGCTGGGGATGCCGTCAAAAAGGGAGATTCGCTCTTTGTGTTAATTGCGATGAAAATGGAACATGTGGTTAAAGTGAACAGTGACACGAAAATCTCGAGCGTGGATTTTAAAGCTGGTGATTACGTGGAAAAAGACGCAACGGTTGTAAGGTTTGAAGAGAACTCTTAATTAAATGGCAATAATATAATTATAAAAAATAAACATGACAAGGTGAAGAAAATTTTCCTATTCCTTGTATCTTACAACCCAAAATGATTAAACTATAAATACAACTTTCCTAGTTTATTGAAATAAATGCTAAAAAACATAAAAACGGAAAGTTTAATATTAGTTAACATAGTGTGTCTCGCAGGCAAATAGTGACAACATTATTTATAAAGATCTAACTTTGTTATTAATACAGATAGGTGGACGCTATAAATACCAACATAAAAGCGTGTAATTCTGATGAACTTAACATATAAAACTCATTTTCAGCAAAAATGGACTTAACATAGTTTGGCTCTGGGGTACAGATTTGTAGTAGTATCGACGCCAGATTGCTACGATGAGACAATGTGTCTCTGGGTGGAAACAGACTGCCCGAAGTGCTGCTGACGGCTTTTTTTATAAATTTGGTTTGTTTGTGCCAAACTAAAACATTTGTATAAAAGTTCGAAGTTTACAATTTCAAGCCTCATGATGCCTAGAACCACCGAGGAAAGCTAGAACTTAGTTATATACCCAGCTGTAAGTCAAATCGTAATAATACTTGAAGTAGCTAGGTTTTCTTTGCTTGGCGGCAGGCGGTCAACTTGTGTTTATTTTGGGCTTTCCAAAGGACGAAAATTTAAGAATAAAATTATTAAGGGCCAATTGCATAGGCGAACAGTACCCTTTAAAATTAAAGGAGCTTTCTAACAATCCAATCATTGTTTATTATTGTTGCAAAAGTTTATTTACTTTACCTAATTTTAAAGTCAAAAGATACTTTAGTTGAATGTATTATGAAATTGACCCTAACTGCCATTTCAATCAGAAGAGATCACTCTCCTTCACAACATGCAGTTCTCTGTTCGCTTGTTGGGGGAACTACCCCCCTTGTGGCGCGTCATTTTAAAACCATTTTTATTGCGAATACAGTGATGCATAGTTTTTAGAATTCTGTTGAGATTTGACAGAATTATTTTCTAAAAATGGTAGGTTTACAAACCACTGTACGCGTAGTGATTTCTACACAAATGCCTGCCACTAATAAGTTTTTTATCTACTACACACGACCAAATTACCTAGTTTTTATTGACGTGTCGACCAGTTTACAAAAAAGTCACAAATGAAAAAGCTGATGCAAAACAAAAAAAGTTCATACGAATTCAAACCTTTTAATCTAACAAAAAGTCACTGTCACAAAAAAATTTCCCGTTTTTTTGCTTGTAACCACGAAATCGTTAGTTTCAGCCTGCTATTGAAAGTGGAAACGTATTTTCGAAATGGTTTATTATATCGCGGAAAGGGTAGAAATTGTTGCAATTTCTTATCGAAATCATGATTGCGCTAAAGCTACAGCACGAATTGTAACAATTTCTAACCTTCCCGTGATAGAATAAACCATTTCAAAAACACGTTTACACTTTCAATAGTTGGCTGAAACAATGCTGAAACTAACGATTTCGTATTACAAGCAAAAAACGGGGACCTTTTTGTGACAGTGACTTTTTGTTATTTTAAAAAGATATAAGGTTAGAATACGTATGAACTTTGTTTTGCTTCAGCTTTTTCATTTGTGACTTTTTTTGTAAACTGATCGATACGTCAATAAAAACTAGGTAATTTGGTCGTGTGTAGTAGATAAAAAAATTATTAATGGCGGGAATTTGTGTAGAAATTACTATGCGTACAGTGGATTGTCACCCTTATATTTTAATCTAGACGCCTCTAAATGAAAAATAGTATAAGAAAAATCACATTATTTTAACACAAACAGGATCTGTGGTCAATAGATTAACAAACTGGTCCCTAATACACTCTATTAAAGACAAAAGACGCAATTTAAATACCTATACCTACCTAGGTTTTTTGGCTATATAGTGTCAGGGTATAAACCAAATACAGCCCAACTCTCTCCTTGCAATTTGAGTCATCTACATTCAGGACAGCCCATTTTAAAGTGGTTATTTTTTGACAAATTCTTTTTTTAATTGTATCAAGTGAAAAACTGAATATTATAGTACTACATACTACATACATGCTACAAAAACCAACGCCTACTTTGCAATTTCTTACGAAAATTCGAGAAATCGTGTTAGCGATTTTTTTCTGTTAAATCTGAGTAGGTACAAGATTGTATTCAGCGTCGCTAAAACAGGTCTACCTACCCAATTTAATCGAAAAGCACGGCATAATAATTCTGCTAATAAATTTAAAAATTTTGCTTATAACACATAATCACTAACAGAATTAATTGTACCACTGACTATAGGAAGATAGGAAAGCTTAGAAACGCCATACCATTTTTTTATTTCAATTTCCGACTTTAATCACGGAATTCCGACTTTTTTCTCCGAATTCCGACTTTAATCTTGGAGTTCCGACTTTTTTTTATCGGAATTCTGGTAATAACGAACCCAAATAGGTAAATAAATATGTATACCATGCTACAAAATTTCGAAACACCTTCAATTTTTCGTTCTTGGTTGAATTTTGTGTGTCCATATACCATATACTGTGCGACACTCGACTCGACATACACGCTTATTTTTGCTCCGTCATTTTCAACGTATACTCCTTTAATAGTGGTGTTAAATGCTAGAAAAGTTGTCCAGTGGTTGTGGTAACAGTTCGTGCATCGAGTGGTACAAGTCGTTATATGATAGAAATCATAGTTTGATGAAAATCACCAGTGAGTTTCCTAAGTTAGTCGCACGATAGATAGTAGGGCGGCATTTCCACCACCTGTCATATTGCTTCTTTGATTTATTCAGCAATGGCTGGAGCTGAATGCCTGCCTAAAGATCAAGTTCCACTATACAATTTGCTAGTTCAAGCGTTAAAAGAACAAACCACGGAAATAACCATTAAGTTGAAGGAGACGAGGGAAACTTTTGAAGAGAGCATCCAAGAAAACAACAAAGTAGTCACAAAGCTACAAGAACGTATCATCTATTTGGAACGCAAACAACGCAAGAACAACGTGGTACTGTTTGGTAATAAGGAAGACTTATACAAAGGGAAAGACATCTTCAAAGGTTATAATTGGAACCCTAAACGAGTTACTCAACCTCGATTTTCGTGAAGAAGATTTCAATAACATTTATAAGTTGGGCAAGGTAACAAAAAGCTCACTATTTTCTCTAACAAAGAAAAGTTACAACAGTTGAAGTTAAGAGGTATATATATTGCCAATGATCTAACTCCCGAAGATCGTGAGCAAAACAAGTTGCTACGGCACCATCTAAGGATTGCTCAATCGCAGGGGCATCAAGCTAAAATTGTGGGTTACAATTTGCTGGTGGATTCAAATCTCTTCACGACGAGTGACTTGTCTAAGTTAGAGGATTTTTCGAGGGGTGGAACGGAGGAGAATAGTGAGGAAGAAGATTCTGATAACAATTCAGTGGTCAGCAGGACACAATCGGTCAAGTCCGTCTCGGAGAAGATCTCGCTACCAAACTCTACAGACATTCCAAATCAACCATTGGCGGAAGAGCAGGCTAAGCCTAAGAATAAAAGAAAGCGGTTCCGCATTTCTTATAGCCCTAAAAAAATAACAACCAGGAGTATTGCTAATAATAAAAAATAGGTTTCTTTGTTTAATAATAGTAGTTCGTATCAATATTCCATGTATTTTCATAATATGCTTTGTTAGACAATAAGTAATACAATATAGTTTATATCATATACTTATAGTATTTCCTTTTCTAAAATTTCTCATTTTTTTATATTGCGTTCTTAACTGGGTAGGATTAGACTTGTTTTTTTTTTGTTTATTATTTTGATTATACAAGGTGTAATATGAAGGTGGCACACTTGAATGTTCGTTCTTTGTTCACGGGTTTTATTGAATTGAGATTAATTATAGAGGAGCAGAATTTTGACATAGTATTACTCACTGAAACGTGGTTGTCCGGTGAAATGGATGATGGTAGATTCCATATTAATTGCTACAATCTCATTAGAAAGGACAGGCCATTGGGCAGAGGAGGTGGTATAGCTGTTTACTTTAAGGCTGAACTTCAGGCAGAGATGCTGGATCTAGGGTTGTTGGTGAGTCATCAATTAGAATATTTATTTTTAAAAGTAAATATAAAAAGACAAAAATTTGCATTTGGTGTTTTTTATCGACCACCGAAAACAAACCTAAATAATGCGATTAACGATTTTGATAATATTTTGTCTTTTATAAGGCCTTTGTATGATGAGATTTTTTGCCTGGGAGATTATAATGTGGATTTTTAAACTTAAATAATAAATTAAATGATTGGTTCAATAGTTATAATTTTATACAAATATTGAATGAACCAACTCGTATAGCTCGCAACTCTTCCACATTGTTGGATCCTATTTTTGTTACAAATCGGGATATGATCACTAATTGCGGTACAATACTGGCTGATACCATTTCCGACCATAAACTGTTTTTTTGCAATTTAAAGATAATAAAATACAGGTCATTTAAAAATTTCAATTCAAATAGGTTTTTAACGGATCTTCGTAGTTTACCATGGAACGATATTTTTTACGTGAATCACATTGGGGACAAAATCGATTTATTTGCTCATTTAGTTAAGGTGCTGTATGATACGCATGCTCCCTTTAAAGAGGTTAGAGTTACAAAAAAAAGGCACCTTGGATAACTCCGAACCTGAAACTCTTCATGAAACAACGTGAACGTGCGCTTCAACAATTTAAGTCCGACAGAAGTAATGACAGTTGGGAAGCATATAAAACACTTCGGAACTTCACTGTAGCTAAGTCGAGGGAAGCTAAGCGTATCTACCTGAATAATTTATCAGCCGAAAATAACGTAAAAAGGGTTTGGAATGCGTTACGTGACTTTGGCGTCAATCCTAAGAGGAATATATCGGTTCCACAGCATCTTTCTGATCCGGATTCAATTAATAACTACTTTGGGCGAATATTGCAGAGTCGTAGCAATTGTCAGAGTGCCGTGAGCTTCTACAGAAATCACAGTTTTGGGGATAATATATGTGATTCATTTCGTCTTGCTACCATATCAGAAGTGCATGATATTCTTAACAGCATCAAAACTTTGGAAAACTAATTTGGAAATTAATCCTGGTAAATCTAAACTTATGATTTTCTCAAGTAGAAATCAATACGATATTTTATGTGAACAATTAGTTGTTCACTTGGATGGTGTCCCTCTGCCTGTGGCGAAAAATGCCAAGAATCTTGGAATTGTTATAGATAACAAACTCAGATTCCGTGAACATGTGAAGAAACTCCTGCAGCAGTCTTATGGGGCTTTAAAAATGCTGTGTAATAGTCGACATTTCCTCAGCCCGCAACTTCTAAGAAATCTAAGTGAATCTCTTGTGCTTTCTAAATTTAGCTTTTGCGACTTTATTTATCATTTTTGTTTGGATAAAGCGGATAAATATCGTATTCAAAAAGTTCAAAATAGTTGTTGCCGATTAATAATGAGGATGAGAAAATACGAACATGTGTCTCCGATTTTTAAAAAACTGAGGTGGCTTAAAATAGATAATCGGGCACGGTTACATCTGGGAAACTTTTTGTTTAAGGCCTTATTTGACGCAGCTACTCCCGAATCTGTTAAACGGAAATTTATTTTCAGAACATCAGTTCATAGTAGAGACACTAGATATTTGAACCGTCTTACCATGCCTCTCCACCGGACAGCCCTTTTTAGAAGCTCTTTTCTATATAATGCTATTAAGCTATACAATTTAATCCCAATTTCATTAACACATATCACTTGCAAGCAATTTAAATATAAGTACAAGCAGCATCTACTTTACGTTCAAAACTACAACCCTGTTCTGTAGTTCACTGTTTTGAAGACTCGTATTGTTAATGTGTCATATTTAAGTGTAATCTAAATTATATTTATATATTTTAAGGGTATATATATTGCGGTCATTTTCAATTGTTTCAATCATATTAGTTTAAATTTTTATTATATTAGTTGTAATTTCATTTCAATAGCTTTAGGGGTATACATTTGTGGCATAATAGATGTTAATAGATTAGATTTAGTTAACTTTGCAGACAATACATGGTTAAGTAGAGTAGCCTTAGGCTAGACTTCGCCATGTAATTTGTCAAAGCATCAATAAAGTCGATATTTATTTATTTATTTATTAATATTGTCGGAAATTTCTTTGTGTCATTATCTTTGAGAAAGGAGGAAGTTTTATTCTCCGAAAACAAAGTTGTTGAAGTTATTTTTTGAGTTAACGTTCAAAGTTTCGATTTTGTAATGTCAGGCATTTAGAAATTTTGCTGGACGAAGTCTTTTAAATATTCTGAATACTTTGAATGATTCGTCAATGTAACCATGATGTCACACCGTCAGGTGTTGAATGCAACACACACGCTATAACTGCAACACCTGTAAATAAAATAATATTAACATGCATACGAGAAGTGTTCCATATAACTGTACCTTTCCCAAAATAAATGTTAGTTTCCAAAATTTTTCATTTTTATTTCCTGCACCCATCCACTTATATACCTATGTACTATGTACCTATGCACTTTTTCTACTGACAGATTACATAACATTTGGGAAAATCGTCCAAGTTGGTACTGTAATGTTCTATTGGTACTGGATAAGGATCTTCTCCAATATTTTGAACTTTTCCAAGTATCTTTTACCGTTTACGAACAATTTCATATATCTAAAAGCATGTGAGATTCATTATAAAACATCTAAATCACAAAAACTGTCACAAACAAAACAGAAGGTGCACTAATCCTGTACTACTAAATTTTAAAGTGATCACTTGCATACATCAGGAAGCAGGTAAACAATATTTTCTATGACGTACTTTTACTGTAATAAAGTACGCGACGGAAATGGCGAAATGACCCAATAACATCCACATTCCACGTCATTATGACCTTGCTGGGGGCTAGTCAGATGATGGTTGATAGTTGCCGATTATAAACAATATTTGTTTGTAAATACTGAGCCGGGCAAAAAAGACAATATGGAATATGGTCAACTGTGCGACTTGTGGTTGTTCTTTAACACCGAAAAATAAACGCCACTTCCAAAACGGAGACATCCATCCGCCATTTGTTTATTAAATTGTATCGGTTCTGTGCTACTGCGCCTGCGCGAATATCTTGACGAGTTTGTCAAACCCCAATTGTGTTTCGGCCAGGCCTTCGGCCTGTCCGGGCCACAATTTTTTTGCTTTGGTGAAGATCTTCACTTCTAAGACCTTTTCAGAAGCAAAAGGGTGTAAGAGAAATTGATCGATTAAAAAAAGATTTGGCACTCGGTTATAGATTATTAAAAAAATTTAATGTCTAAAATGTAATCATTATGAAACCTAACACGCTTAGTTTCTGCCTTAATTTTTTATCATATTTTAAGTTTCATTTTGACTTGTTTTGTTTTGTGACTTTTTACATTTTTAACATAATTATATATATTTGTTACTATTTTGTATTTTTTTTGTCCTATCCTAATTTTTTGCTTCTTTATCATATTTATTTTTGTTTAAGTTTATTATCCTTTCTGTATTTGGATATTTTTAACCTAATTACATATTTTTTACTACTGTTTTGTATTTTTGTCCTATCCTTTTCATACCACATAAGTTAAAAACTTCATAGTTCAAGAATTATTATTCTCTCTCCCTGTATACCTTGTTATTTTGTGTATTGAATGTTTTGGAAATGAAAAAAGATTAAGAATAAATCAATGTCGTGGCAGTCAAGATATATTTAAACACGATAAGTAATACAATCCTACATATTCTAAATTCATGTCATTAATAATCTTCCGAAGCGTTTTCAATAGAAATTTTTACGTTTTGTCCCGTAAAAAACTCTAACTTGTTAATGTTAATTTGTAAATTTACAATAGCCTTCAGAGTCCAACCAGAGTCCCTATGCTCAAATTTCTCCAGATCGTTACATGTAGGATCCTCCACGTTATCCCGAAACCACTGTACCATGTTCGTATGATGAGAAATAATCTTATTTTTAGTGTAATCTTATTTAAGCTCTTAACATTGTGAGGTGCCTCATAGATACCAACCAAATTTTTTATTTTATTTTATCAAATAACTCGGAACAATGTTAGCTATATCCTTGAAATATTTCTGTGAGACTTCATCGGGTTATAATTCAAGCCACCGGATACCAGGGTCATTAAATTAAACGAAAAACCATGTTGTTTACATTGTGTAAGTACCGAAACACCAGGAAGAGTTTGCCACGGTTATTAGTGTTCTCCGAAAAACTTGCTCCAAAATGATGTTGTTTATAAGTTATATTTGCCGGCAAACACGAGAGCGTCTAGCGAACACCTGCAAGTCCAGGAATCAAAGCGAACACAATGTCCCAATCTGATATAAAAGGGGGTTACTCCCAAACGGAAGGGGCAGTCGACACCGATCAATACTTGCAGGGCTAAGTACTGCCCGAGACATCATCCAAAATAGTTGCCTATTCCTATACACGTTCAGCGCGTCATTTTGCCAAAGATGCCCGAACGTAAAGCGTACCGATCGTAAACGGCTTCAGGGCACGGTGACGGTGATAAACGTATCTAGTATAGGTTAGGTTTGTTTACGAACTGCATCGCACGCTACTGGCTTCAAAATGAGTAAAATTAATAAGTTTTTTGCGTTCCATACAAGTTTCAAAGTAGAAACAAAGGATTCTATAAATCCAGTGAATGTTTTATAGTCGATATCCACACAAAATTTGATTCAAATTGTAACGGAAATTTTGTCTCATTCCGTTACAGCGTTTTAATTTCAGTAAATTTATCAATTCATTATTGAACCACCCCTGTAACAGAAATAAATGCTACGCCTATCGCGCATGCGATTAGACGCTTCTTCTTCTGACATGGATTTGTATTTTGTGGTTGTGTGAATATTGGTCGGCGAGCCATATTCCAAAGTTCAGGTATGTTACTAAATAATTCCCTTTGATTGCTTGTTAAAGTAAAATACCTTTTAATTTGTTGTGCTTACTTTTGGAAATAAATACCGGATATTATTCCGATCATATAAAATTTATCTAACTAAAGAGATTTGTGATTACAGTCAATTCCCCGGTCAAATGTCAATTTTGTCATTCATCTACCTAACTTTATGTGGTACAAATCACAAACAGAAACGGAAGTTGTATTCAAAATGTTAGTTTTTTCATAGTGCCTTTTTATTGAGCATTTTCGCGGGTTGTTTATAGAATCCGATCGAATGTTCCATAATCTCAAACCCGGATATCGTACCACAAAAGTTCTGACAAGTTCTCGTTCCGAAGACACTTTTCGTTGCGTTCTTGAAGTGCTCGCATCGTGTTTTTTGGCTTGGCCACTTTTTCTACTTTTCAACCCTAATTTAGCGGTGTGATCAAGAGTGTATAGTTGAGATTTTACCATTCTTTACTTAATCATTGCTATCTTTAATTTTCATGTGAAACTTATCTACAGGAGCCCTGGTTTTCTGGCGTGTAGTCAACCACGTGTACCGCCCCAGGAGTTCAGCTACATTTCAGCCAGCACAGGAGGAGTCCACAGGGGTTCGAGTGCCGTGGAAGTCCGTGGAAGCCCTGGTGAGTAGATTTTATCTCATTTATCTTTTCCTTATCGTATTTTTTGTACCGTTTTCTCGAGATATCTACTCACCTAGGTTCTACGAACTCGAGCTGTCGTCTGGATTTCGGTCTGTGTTCTGCACCCGATTATATTAACGTATCTTAAATTTTTGAACTTAATTTTCAACGATACCTCTCTAGGTCTGATCCCCGAAGGAACGTAACGTAGAGTCACCTCAGATTTTTTGCTATTATCATTATATCATTGAATTTTCTCTATTATCGAACTAAATTTGTTTTACTTACCCAGAGAACATATAAGTGTGTATTAATATAGCTTTTAATCGAAAACAAAAATCAGTCTCTTGTCCTAGTCTGAGATTTCTTTTAAATATCAAATATCAAGTCAAACTGTATATTACATTTTTATAAGTAACTATTTTGCATTATTTTCGCTACCTCTGTGCACTGTGTTTTTTTTTAATAATTATAAATATCGCATTAATAAATTAGTCATACTCATTGTTGTAATTAGGATAGTTTTACTAGCTATACAAGTTAAAATTATAAGTAAATATAAACAGCATCGCCTATTAGTTGTTCAAATTTTTCTCTCGACTTACGAGATTGGGTACTGCTTGGTTTTCGACTTCACAGATACGGCGAAGCGGTTACACCACATCACTTCCTACCACGTCACAAGCTCTCGTTTGGTCACGTGCAGCTAAGCGACAGATCCACCAGCCACCACAAAGACCCACGTCCCAGCTAGTCGGCACTGCAGCGTTGCAGCTATAAGTGGTCTGGTTTGGTTCTCGCATATTGGGAACGGACTTACATGAATGTGGAGTTGAGGTATTGTGTCGAATTCTATTACTTTTACCCAAGTCGAAAGGATAGAATCGAGCCGCAGTAAAAATCTCAATCGGTGTGTAAACTAAGGTGATTGCTTAACCTCACATTTCTTGTACTTCGGTTTAACTTACGTAACTGTGAGTAGTACAACTTTAATTTAATTTAATGCAACGATTCTCCAAATTGTAATAAAACTTGTTTTTAGAACATTGTGTTTTATTTGATCGCCTCATAACTAGTTCCACGAGAAAAACTTCTCTCCGCATCTCGCTCTCTCAATACTCTTTTTTTTGTAGTTTTTTGAGTAACACCTAATTGTTTACAAAATGACTACTCCAAATTTAAATAATTTTTATCTTAAACTTTATTTTCAAGTTTTTTTGTCCGTTCTATATGAAATAAGATAATTCGGTTTTAAGATTTTACCTGTTGCTTAATTTTTTGGTAATATTGATAACTTAATATTTTGTTTTTAGATACATTTTGAGCACAGCCATCTGATTAATGTTGCCGAAGCATATGGTATCAAACGCAAAAGGCCATTAACATATTATTCTATTTTCTTTTATATTGTTTATTGTGTTATAAGTATGTTTGGAGCTCGCTAATAAATCATTGTTTTTGAAAGTAGCAACCCTTTACGCATAATATGTACTTAGTTATTTTTTTAATATATTATCAAGAACAACTGTAGCTGAATATAAGAAAAGTATTTCTTTAAGTGCAAAGAATGGTAATTTTCTGCCTGGGAAAAAACGAACTAAAATAAAGCTTTGGTTCATTTGGTTTATCACACTTTACCTATCTTCCATATCGCATTAAAATATAAAATGATTTTGGCATGAAGTGCAAACATAAAATTCCCTCAATGCTAACTATAAGTATTTCTGCAAAGAAATGCCTATGCCGAAACATGGCAAATGCTGCGAGAGATTTGGTTACTAATCCTACTATTCAGCGCGAACTGCTGAAATCAGCTAGGGTCGGTGAAAATAAGCATCGCATATCTTCGGCAAATTAACGCGCTGAACATGTATAGGGTCGGTAAAAATGCAACCCGGAAACAAATTATGAAACGACAAATAAGATGGTGCAAGTAATTGAGAAGCAAAAATATCAGAGTGTACATGTAAGAAACTGTCTTATCCAAGTAACAAGACAAATTATGCATTGCGGAATGTGGTCGTATAATTTACCTATTGTAGCAGATGGATTACTTACATATGTGCATGTAACAGGAAGGGAAGATTGTACTAAAATTCATGAATTCCAAGAATATATATATGTCATATCAGGAATTAAACCAAATAGTTCGCTTACTACTACCCTGATAGCGGGAAGATTAGATAGCGATGGTACGTGCGAAGGTACTAGTTATTACGACCATGGAAGGCAATGGCACGAGGTGATAGTCACTGCCTCAGTAAAAATTACGGTACGGGACTATACTGCCAGCACAAAATTAGACAATAATGAAATAAAATTAGCAGAAGGAATAGTTTGTCTATTCCTAGAAGGAATAATGGATTCGTTAGCAGGTGAATCAGTATGGAAAGTCAATAAGTTGGATAACTGTAATAATTATCGAGTGCTATATGAAGGCGAGGCTTCTATTATACTAGAAAACAAAGTTGGAACAGCTCATAAACAGTATTTAGTAGTAGAAACTGCACAGCATGTATTTGCAATCCAATTGCTAGACCGAGACACGCTATACGATATGGAAATTTGGACTACAGAGCACCCTAGTTTATTAAATAAATGGTTCAACATAAATCAGTCACAAAACATAGATCTTATTACTTATGTAAACACAAAATTTTTATATGTAGAGCAAGCACACAAAAAGGGCTTTAGGAGAAATGTTGGCACAAACCGTGTATCGCAAATGCCTACTTCATAAGGAAATTTTAAAAAATAGACTTTTGTTTGCTACCATTACTCCCAACGCCGCGGCAGTTCTATTAAAAAATGCACAAGGGTATGTTTCTAAAATATCCGATGAAGTACTATATGTAATGAAATGTTTACCGATATTAGTGGAAGTTAGGAGGGGAACGAAACGTTGTTATAATGAATTACCTATCACTGCATGCAATAAAAGTTATTTTATGGCGCCTTTCACGCATGTTATACAAGAATACGGGGAAGAAATCGAATGCAACACATTAATACCTCCTTTATTCGTATTAAATAAAAACTGGATAGGATTCGGTCCAAACCCTATTATTTGCATTAAACCCACGCAGCTAGAAGTAGACAATGAGGAAAAGTACCAATTTCATGAAATAAAGAACCTCGGTTCAGGTGGGATTTACACAAATGAAGAAATAAGGCTAGCGCAAGAATCAATAATATTTCATCAAGAAAGAAAAGCAGTATCTAATATAATAGTAAGGGTTTTCCACCCTTTCATTATTCAACCCCGAGGAAATACAGAAATTAGCTTCCTCCGCTCTAAGAAAGTTTTATGAATATTTTATAGTATTAGGTGAGTGGACAAGCGGGTTCATAGGACTATATTTTATTTGTAGGATAATAAAATTTTTAGTTTCTACATTTATTAACGCAATGGCACCGCACCATGCCACGGGTTGTAGCTATCAGATGATTGCTAGTTGTTGGACGATTTTAACGCATTTTATCATATTACGGCAAAACTCTGCATCCGGTCCAAAGGAAAATAAAAATCAGAGGGTAAATGAGAATGAAATGACATCAGTGAGTATTTTGATAGGGAACCGCGAACACAACAAGAAAATGTCACGAATTGGGTACCAACCGCGAATCCAAGCGCGCCCACACACTCGGTGGCTGAAACAAAGATCGCTTTGTATCCAGCTCTCCAAATCTAAATCGGTTAGCCGTTTGCACCATCGTTGGATGGGAATTAGGTAATAGGATACAAGACAGCAGAGCAAAAACTCCAGATTGGTTTATAATATAGGCACGAATTGTGTCGCGAAATTTTATTGCCTAAAATTGGCTTAAGATAAACAGAAATCAATCCTTTTGGAAAAGAAAAAGCGATTCATGAAAGACTAATAGTGGCAGTTTGGAATAATTAAAATTGATAAAATCAAGGTGACTGGGATATTGGTCCAGTGTAGTGTGAGCAGCCGAAGTCGCGCCATGGATCTCGCTCTCCGATCGGTCTTGCGTCTTCCCCACGCTGTGGCGGCGGATCTGCTCCGTCGGATGCTTTCATGGTTTCCGGAAGCCGGTGTTTGCACTGAGCACCTCACCGGTCCAGCATCCGACAAATCAGGCGTTGGTGAGGATCTGGGCCACTCTGCACCTTACATGGTACATGGTACATGATGGCCCAGATAGAGGTGACGCGATGTGGATGTGAGTGGTGCCTCTACTCTGAAGAATGGGGGAGAGTAGGCTGGGATGTTCCCCACTCCCCCGGTTATGTAGCCCGGAGTATTGGGATGGGGCCCCGGTCCTGCGCAGGGGGCTGCAGCAGGAACCGCTTAGGGGTGGACGAAACCCGAACCCGAACAACAACCAACGGGGGTAGCTCCCAGCCAGCCGGAGGTCGAATCCGCGACCCTCACTAAGACAGCTGCACCCAACGACCCACCCGAACGGGGGCCCCGAGAACAGCCACTAAGGGCTTAAGGAGAGCAGCAGACACTCGACGATGGACCAGCGAGTCGACACCTACCACACAGAGCACGACTCAATCCGTCCTCGCCCCGGACGAAAACTGGGGGCTCGAGGACTGGGTGCGAGAACCTGAGTCACCCCTAAGGCTCAACAGGGGGCCCAGGGAGGTACATGCCTTGGACTTTTGCATTTCAAAGAAGAAGACGAATCCGATTAGAGATCGTGATAACGTCAGTGTGTAGTGTAGTGTAAGGTGTAGTTAAGGAAGACTAGTAGATCACCGTAATTAAGTAAGGCATAAGTAAGGCATAAGCAAAGCAATTAAGACAGTAGTAGTAACAATTATGTTAACGGCAAACTCATATAGGAGGTGATCAGTCGTTTACTAGCGCAAGGATAAGGTTAAAAAGGCACTCAGTTCAACGTGTAAAATGTCAGTTCAACGTAGTAGGGTAAAACAAAAGGGAACAAAAGAATAGAACCAAGATAGTCCAGAATCACGATCGTATAAACAGAAAAGTTATTATATCATAATTAAAAGTAATTATATCACTAAGCTACTTTGGTTACATGTCATACATAAATATATATACACGTCCACAAAGTAAAACATGCATTGATCATATTTTCATTAAAGAAGGAAATAATCGCGTTAAATTTCAGGGCCTTGGTTCTTTCGTTTTCGAATACTATATTACTGATCACTTTCCAATTTCATTAATAATCCACGAAAATAATAATATTCAGTCTCACCAACAAAACGTCAAAAAGTTTATCAACTACAAAAATCTTAATTCAGATTTGAAAAAAGAAAATTGGCGGGATATCTACAGTGAAAATGACGTTAATAGAGCAACACAATCTTTCATTGACAGACTTAATTACTATATAAACAAACACACAAACGTGATATACTTATACTTATACTAATAGAAAGAACACACCAAAAAACAGATGGATTACAAAAAGTCTACTTAAATTAATAAACAACAAACACACCCTATATAAACAAATTATTAGAGAACCACAAAACCAGCCTCTTAAAGAAGCATATAGAACAAGCCAACATAATTTAGATAAATCCATTAAAACGGCAAAAATGAATTATGCACAGAAGTTAATAAATAAGAACATAAACAACTCAAAAGCCCTGTGGAATTGTGTGAATGAAATTTGTAATAAACGGTCACCAAATACAAAAATAAATACAGTTAAGAAAGAAAACGGACATAGCATTTGTGATAAAAGGAAAATATGCTGTGCGTTCAACAGGTTTTTTAGTCAAATTGGAGAAACATTAGCGGAAACTATTCAAATTCCTGATGATTTTATAGAACATGGGAAGTATATTGAGAGCACAATGTATCTATATCCTACAGATGCTTATGAAGTACAGGCGGTAATAAAAGAACTAAAGAACGGAAAATCACCTGGTTTTGACAATATTAGATCTGAAACTCTCAAACAAATAGCAGCAGAGATCGTAACACCATTGACTTTTTTGATAAATTTATCTTTTGAAAATGGAACCTTTCCCGATGTGTTAAAATTGGGTGTTGTACGACCGCTACATAAAAGTGGATCTAACGAAGATATAAACAATTACCGTCCCATTTCCTTAATCTCTAACGTATCAAAAATTATAGAAAAAATAATAAAGAAGCGTATAGTAAAATTTCTTGAAAAGCTTAAAGTAATATCAGAATGCCAATTTGGTTTTCGTGAAGGCAGATCAACAGAGGAAGCAATACATAAATTAACGTCGTTTTTGTATCAAGCTTTGGATAAAAACAAACCAGCAATGTGTGTGTTCGTCGACCTGTCAAAAGCATTTGACATGGTTTGCCATAGCGGACTAATTAAAAAATTGGAATCTTATGGTCTAAGAGGTAAAATTAAGGAATTAATAACCAGTTACCTTACTTCTAGAAAACAGATTGTGGAAATCGATGGAACAGTTAGTGATGCTAGAGATGTACGCTACGGAGTTCCCCAGGGCACAGTCTTGGGTCCCCTTCTATTTACAATTTACATAAATGATCTCTTGACCACTCACTCTACAGGTAAAATCATAAGCTATGCTGACGATACCGCTATATTATATACAGCCGACAGTTGGCAGTCTTTAAAGGAACAAGCAGAAACTGATTTTATTACTATTGCTAAATGGTTTCAATACAATAAACTTACCCTAAATTGCGACAAAACGAAATATATGGTTTTTACATCGTATTCTAACTATTTACCACAGTTGGGAACCCTCAATGTGGGCAACAAGATTGGAATTCCTGAAGCTACATCACTTAAATATTTGGGAATAACACTGGATAGCCACATGCGATGGAACCTACAAATAAAAAGTGTGATTCAAAAAACTAGAGGTTTCATATACAGATTTCGCTACCTAAGAAATTATTTGAAGGTTCAATATTAAAAACTCTATACACCACATTAGTAGTACCACATTTGTCGTATGGAATTATGGGCTGCGGTGGAGTTCGCGATAATTACCTACAAAATTTAAATGTAATTCAGAAATGGATACTAAAAATAATATTTCAGAAAAGAATAACATATCGTTCCGAACTACTGTATAGAGAGAGTGGTATATTTGATATTCGTCAGCTATTTTTCCAAAAAACTTTGATATATGTAAATAGCGGTAAAATTCAGCTAGAAGATGTTGCTCATAACTATCCAACACGATACAGAGATACTAATTACAATGTTCCCAGAGCTATGAAGTCCATTGGACAAAAATACGCCAACCACCTTGCCCCAAAATTTATCAATATCTTACCAGAAGAAGTTAAATCAAAAATCGAAACAAGCGGGTTTAAGAAAAAAATTAAAAATTGGTTGAATGAAAACAATAGAGAAATTATTCATGCAATTATAAAAAATTAAACAAGGAAGAACATATAGTAATGTAGTAAATGAGTGGTACAAATGCGAGATCTTTTATATGATGATCTTGAGTGGGGAGCTCTCTGAGCATGTCCATTGTGGGTGTGGTGAAATGTGGAATCTCCCTCCACACAGTTTCAACAGTCGTATGGTTTTGGAATACTGCATGAAGTTTAAATTGAGTAGCATTTTTAGGTAGTCTTGCTACTGAAATTTTTTCAACTACCGCCTTAAATGGGAAACATTTATCCCGCTCGCAAATAGATATCTTAGTATCTTCTGGGTTGTAAATATAGAACACATTATTTATTAGTGGGAATAATATAACGTGACCCAGTCTCAGCAACATCTTAATTATAACTGAAATGTGGCAATAAATGTTCTTTTATATAGATATGTGGTTCTACATTAAATCTCGTACAGTTTCACTCAAGAGCAAATATTCCATGGCACAGTCATGAACAATTATGCAGTAGGCTCGAGTTTTATCAGGAAATCCATTGCTGTTTTCTATGTCCAGCTTAACGTCAACTGTATTTATTTTTATAGATTCATTCCGGCGAGAACAATCTATAACAAACAGGGTTGCATTATTTTTGTAATCTGCATAGCTAAGTAGCGGTCGACTCTCCATCGCATTCATGTTACTTGGATAAAATTTACCGTTTACAATTAATCTTACATCAGTCGTATTTATGTGGTCAAATGCCGTGGGGTCAGTTTTAGAATCTTCATTCCGATTAGTCTGAAATCCAACGATGACGTATCGAGAGGTTGACACTGCTGCCGATGATTTTACAGCCCATATTTCCCTTTGGGCGTTTACAGTAAGATTTGGTAATTCGTGTAGCTCCCACTTGCGGAACGCAATTATAATTGGACGATCAATTTTTATAGATTTAAGGAGATCCAATCTAATCGTATCATTCGGCTGAATATGTTTAACCTTTAGTTCAATGTTGGAAATTGTTATTTCAGCATCGGTATCTGCACCTTGTAGCAGCAAAGCATTGTTATCATTTCTAGCTCGCGTCAATCTCAACGTCTGTTTACCGCTGTCAATTGTCATTGAATATCCCAAACAAATGTTTTAGCGGAATTCTTACATTGAATGTTCCATCATTGTTAACAGCAAAAGATTTATTAACCCCAACCCAGCTTGCTGTTACATACATTTTTCATCAATAGCAGTATAGCAAAGATATGATCTAATCGTGCTCACAATTCCCGGGTTTCTCACCACCTCAATCTCTTTACCATTTAGTTCGTAAGAAACAGAATCGAAGAGAAATGCGGCACCATTGTTGGCTAATGTACAATCGCCGGTAGCAGATTTCTTAGTCACTTTTCCTTTGACAAAAATCGACGCGTCAAACATTAACAACCATGCATCACCCTGATTAATGGTTATTTCCACAATATCATTATGCCTAAATGACTTTACAAATGGGTAATAGGTACGCTTCTCTAAGCGTTGAATAGATTCGTCATATGTGGGTGTGCGATGCACATTAAACACTTGATGTGTTAAGGACATAACCAAGCGCTTTCAAAAATTGCCGATTTTCCAACGAAAGACGATCTGCACTCTTCGATGATTTACTCACTAGTGAATTTTTAAAGCATTGTGATTGACTTTTATACGGGTGATATCTGCCACCAAAAACCAAAACAATTTTAAATCTCTATAGCGAAATTTTCATACACGCTTCAACTCCAACCGCGCAATTATTTCCTCGCCTCTAAAATTTACAGGTTGAAAGTTCTGATCGAGAATAGTTAGCGTTAAATTATTAATCTCACGCTTTGCAACTGGCATGTACACCAAATTTTTCGGAGACTCGTCTATGGCGTAACCAGGATCACAGCTAACTGCAAACTCGTAAATCGTATGAGTTGGTTGATTTTTATAGTATGCTCCAGATGTTACGTTACAATCTATATGTATAGTTCTGACCTTCACGATGTTTACAGATATATCGGAAGTATGCAATTGTCCAGACTCTAATCGTGTAGGAGAAAACCCTAACACATGACCAATAGAGTCTGTTGGTAGAAAATCTACTGTATATTTATCACTGTAAATTTCACACTGTAAGGTACTATTATTAGCCTTTATTGAAATTGGATTTTTCTGATCAGGTTCCTCTTTTCTTAAAGCTCGAACTATGTAATCTTCTAAGGCTTCAATTTCATACGACCCTGTGGGAATAACTAAACATTTTCGATATCCATCAGCGTTTATATAATAAAATTTATTGACACCAACATCTATATTGGGTATGCTGTTATATGTGTGAAATCCTAGCAGTGCCAAACCATACTCAAAATCTGGTTCTAAATGTATAGGAATATTAAAGTCAATAGAAAGTGTGGAAGTAAAACATTGTAGGGTGAACAGCAGCGACATGATTGATGAATTCCAACCTCAAGTACCACTTTTATAGCCCCACAAAAATATTAGTAAAACTCGCACAAACAAATAATATTTTTATTTTCACAATTTTACATTTCTAAACCTTCATATAATGTTGCTCTCATTCATTCTTAAGAAAAAATAATATTAGTCGTTTTACCGACAGGGCCCAAGCTGGTTAAAGAGCGCCTTTTGTTGTCACCATTCAAACTGTCAATTCGTTCTTGAGTGCAGAGTTCTAAGCCAGTCAAGTCTGACAGGTTTGGCTTAGAACTCTCTTTGTCTTACTACTCACAACACATCAGTGCAGGATAAAGCAGCACCGCCTAAATAACATCGTCTGGAAGCAGATGTGCATTACCAACAGTGATCTGCAATGGCGCGCGGGACGATGTTACCATAAATACAACAGGCATCATTAATACCAGCCCAAAATGCGTTCTGAAGACAAAGCAAACAACGTTAACACAAAAAAGAAGTGCCACAGCTCCAGCTACATACTCAAAAATAGTTTCAATAGACTTCAACCACACAAACATACATGCCTTGGATAAAATTTCAACCTTAGAAACAATCTTCAAACCCTCCGAAGAATGGGATACCCTAAGAGACAAGGAAGAGATGCTACAACAGAGTCTTCATGAAACCATTTGGCAGACTACACGACAACATTCTATCATAGCCAGCAGTGCCACTACAGTCATCCTCATCCTTCTCGGAGTTGTTCTATGGTATTTGGCACGGAAAATAGTACAACACAGATCAAAAAAGAAACCACAGACGAGCGCTTCCGATGACGAGATGATAGAGATGGAATCCCTTAGATCTTCCCGAGGCGGCAGAATGTTTAATCTACATTAAATCATTTACTCGTAATTATATTTCAGGTCACCTAGAAACGCAACATACTGACATTGCAGAACAGCACGCGTGACGCACGTAGTATGTGCGTCAATACACATCAAATATAAACAAATATTTTGTATAAATACAACCACACAAAGTGAAATAAATCAGATCCAACTCGTTTGTGTTGTGTCTTTTACCTATCGCTATGCCCAAGCCACCTTGGCCCTAGCAGAGTGAGGCTGCTCTCTGGTAGCGATATAGATCCCTTCACAAATACATTCCTCATCCTTACTGCAAGTGCCTCGTCTGGTAGTAAATACCTTTCATCATATTTGCTACAAGTGCCCCGTCTGGTAGCAAATAAATCCTTCTGTTGCTACAAGTGCCTTGTCTGGTAGCAACTAAATACCTTTCAACCTTTTGTCTGCCTCAAGTGCCTCGTCTGGTGGCAGATTAAACCTCTCAGCCATTCCTAAACCTGAGAGAACGCAGAAGAGTTGGGAGTAATCCACAGCCGCAAAAGGCAGAAGTGAGTTCCGGGCAGCAGTGTCCGTGGGATTTGACCGCCAAAATATTTTTTGAAGTTTTCAGTGTGGAGGCGAAACTTGTACCTGGCGGTACATTTTGGCAATGTCCGCGGAAATGACATACGAATGTTTTCGAAATCTTACTAGTATGCAATGTAAATCATTTTGTAGAACCGGACCTACAGCTTGAATTGAATTAAGTGAGATGCCATTAGAGGAAGGAGCTGATGCGTCGAAGACTACGCGCAATTTAGTTGTTAGGCTATCTGGCCGCAAAACTCCATGATGAGGCGTGTAATATTCTGAACATGCTTGACTTTCATCTGTTGATGTGATTGAGATCTTCGTATTCTTTCATGAAATCAACATAAAGCCCTTTCAATGCTGGATTTTTTGTAGCTTCCTTTCGAGTGCAAAAAATCGTTTTTGTGCTAATTGATTTAGATTCTCCTAATGTCTCGGGTGCTTGCTTTAAAGGAAGACTAACTACGAATCTGCCTTCCGCGTTTCTAACTGTGGTTTTTGCAAAATGTTCTTCACAAAGCGTTTCGTCCGGAGAGAGATGCTTAGTAGTTTTGCACACCTCCGTTTCCCAGAATTTCGCCAAAATGTTGTGAAGTTCCCTATTATCGATTGACCGCGGGATTGACAAGTTGCACGATATAATAGTGACAGTAGAATCGCCCACTGGACCAGCAACTTTGTAACCAAATACCGTTTCTTGCAATATAGTATTTTTGTTTTGGTCACAGAGTATCTGATTGGGTTTTATTAAATGCCAAAATATATCGCCACCTAGAAGAATGTCTACTTGTCCGGGCATAAGGAATTCTTTGTCAGCTAAATCTACAAATTTTGGGATATTTAATGTGCCCTTGATATTGGTGTCAGAGCATTTCTGGATATTGGTGATTAAAGGTAAAATATGACAAGTTACCAGAGCTTTAAAATCGTTCTTAGATGAATGAATTTCGACTTGACAATTGCCGGTTGAAATGGAAAAGGTGTCTGCTATTCCTATAACTTCCATGTTAGCATCAAGAACTGGCAATTCTAGTTTTTTAGCCATGCTAACAGTTATAAATGACGATTGCGAGCCGTTATCAAGCAATGCGCGCGCACGATGCGGTGTGCCATTTTTGTCTGATTGTAGCCGTCGATAAAAACACATAACTTGACCCGACAGTTCGCATACCACTATTGCATACGTTCGTTTTTTGAACAGTGTTGCTAACTTTGTTATTTTCTGCATTATGCGTGTTTGTATTTGTGCCTTGAACTACCTTTGTGTTGGCAGAATTGGCAGCATTGACATTTACTCTATTATGTGGTGCTGAAGTGGATTTGTCCACATGTAACAAGGAATTGTGCCAACCTTTACATTTTCTACAAGGTCCCAACTTAAATTTTTTTGCTATGTGACCTTCACGCAAACAATTTGGACATAGATTTGATTTATTAACAAATTCTTGTCTTGCCTCGACACTTAAATTCAAAAATTCGGAACAAGCGTACAATGAGTGGTTATTTTTGCAATAATAGCATGCATATTGGACGTTGTTGGCAGCTAGTGCTCTGATGGAGTGTTTTGCCTCACGATTACCAAACCCCTTGTATCCGGTTCTCTCAGCGTTTTTAAACTCAACCGTTTCTATAAAATCAGCTCGGTTTTTTAGAAATTCTTTTAAATTTTCCAAATTTGGCAACTGTATTAAATGAGCGGTATGACTTCCCATTTGCGGAGAGTTTGGATATCTAACTTCGACGTTACCATAAACACTAACAACGTGTCCCAATTTTGGGTATTTTGCTCTAATTGATTTAAACAGTTCAAGTGTTTGCACAAGTTGTCTAACAATTTTCGAATTTTTGAACGATTCCCTTTGTATTGATCCTAGTGAAAATAGCGCTTTTACGTGGTTATAAATTAAAAGTTTGTTATTATCGTAGCGTTGACAAAGTGCTTTGCACGCCACTGGGTAGTTGCTGGCTGAAAACTCCACAGTTTTTATTACTTCAGCAGCTGCACCCTCGAGTGACGCCCTCAAGTAATGATATTTTTGAATGTCTAGTATCCTATCATTATTATGTATGAGAGACAGAAAGGTGTCGCGATATTCTAACCACGCTTCGTATTGACCTTGAAATTTGGGTAATGGAATGACTGGTAATTTGACTCCGTCAATGCAAGTTGGAGATTTTCGTCAGCTAGTCTACTCATTGTCGCCATGGTTTGTTTGATTTTGTTCTCCTAGAATTTGTTTTGCTTTGGCAACGAAATCGAAGAAATTTTCTTCTATAGTAAGGCGAGTTGAGAATTGTTCTTCTAGCTCCGAATCATCTACAACTGCCTCAAGCTCGTATTGCACTTCGCGAAATTCTAGAAATATTGATTCGATTCTGGCAAGCCTATCCCGTACTTGTATTTGCATTTCTTCGGCTGATTACCTTGCATTACCTTGCATTTTAAGTGAAATTGATTCTACAAATTTGCCGAAATTCGTGAATTGTGCCTTTTATGAGCCGCGTTTTCTGTTTAACTTGGAAATATCTTCGTTAGATGCCATTGTTTCAGGCTGTGACAAGAAAATGTAGACGAAAGATATTTTAATTGACCAAAAACAAGCGGCCGGGATAAACTAGGAATTTCTAGGAATTGGGTTTTTGGATTGGAACGACTCACTTTCCTGTTTTTGCTTGTGGATGCTCGAACTCTGCCTTGGTCTCTTGCACGTCGCCGTGGAGCTTGAAATGGTCGAATGTCCGCCCGTGCACCACTGTAGTCGGCACACAAACTCGTGACGGCACTCGCGTTTGTATCTAATAGTCAGAGAACGAGTCCACCTTCCTCGCGTTCTTATTGAAATTAGCTTCGCGATATTGTTCTTATGCGGGTCGAAGCGACCAAAATGTTTTGTGCACGAAGGTGGACCGGTTCAATTTTTAGAAGCTTTACTATGCTTATAGAATTACACGAGGTAGGTTAAGTTATAAAAGCAAAACTTATAGCTAGCAAAAACCCGTTCAGAATGACTTTTTTGGGCCGGAGTTTTTTTTTGTCAGCCGTCTGACTTGTTTTGCCAGGTGACCATTCTGTCGTCTTACGACAGAATGGTGATTTTTGAGATATGAAATAAACTTGTGTTTTTTTAAATGTAAATCATAGTTGGCTGTGGCCTTATAAAATCGGCCATTTTTTGAGCTTTCTATTTTATAATATATATATATTTCATGTTTTTAAACCTGAATTTGTCGCCTGTCAATACTGGCAATTGCTTCTAAAATAGCTGCTCTTAATTCAACAACTGTCTCATACTTTATTTTGTACTGTTCCCCACAAAAAGAAATCCAAAAACAGACAAATCGGGGGATCGGGGCTGCCAGGAAATAGATTTATTTCTCCCTATCCAACTATTTGGATATAGCTGATCTAGGTAATTTCTTACGGGCAAATAATTATGTGCTGGAGCTCCATCATGATAATTTTTGTTTTATTTCGTTACATTTTGTTACCAGCTAAAAATAAAATATTTGAAAGTTTTAACAGAACGTAATTATGAAAATATTCTATGGCTGACCATGTAAAATTTTTAAAAAATCAGAATATTAGCCATAGCTATTTTATTTTTTTATAAGAACTATGCCGAGTATTATATTTTTGGAAAGCTCAAAAAATAGTCGATTTGATAAGGCCACAGCCAACTATGATTTACATTTAAAAAAACACAAGTTTATGTCATATCTCAAAAATCACAAACACCATAAAAAATTGGATTAGGTTATCTTATTAAGCCCAAAATTATCTAAAATTTTTGTCTGTACCTACATCTACAGTTTTTCTGTATAATCAGAAATAACGGAGCTAGAGAGAAATTATGGAATAGCAAAAAATCACTCTTTTCAAAATATCTAGTGAGCCATGAACTTTTTTAAATATCCGAAAGGGGCATTAGATTGAGCATTCAAAACTGCAATTCTTTTCCCATTTAACCTTTGTTCTAGCTCTGGTAGTTTCCGAGATCCCCATAGTGGGCATCGACTCACCCTGTATATTAAACTAAAAATTTGGGATTTCACTGAATTCTATTAGTCTCCCTTACATTTCCTTACAATTGTAGGCATCATACTCCATCTTTAATTAATTCTGCTTTATTCAATAAGTTCAAGCGTTGAGTGCACTCAACGGTTCAAGTCAGGAGTGCCATGAATGCCATTTAAACAAAAATGGTATCGTCTACATATTCGACAGTTACCCAGGTGCCTAGAACCTATTTGGCAAAAACTTAATCGATTCTCCAAAAAGGTCACCAAAATATGCCCGGTGGTTTATACAGGGTATCCCGGAAAACCCAAGTTTTTCAAACTGGCCACATTTGGATAATATTTGACACATTCAAATAAAAATGTTACCACGTTTTTGTTAAATCGCTTTCTTGTTTGTCAGTGAGTTTGTCTGCAAATTTTTCAATCGATTTTAAAATAACTTCCCGATGAGCTAGAGATTTGAAACTTTAAACATAGCTCAGAATTAGATGATAATGCAATATTAACTCACTATACTAGTATACAGGGTGGCCCACCACGAACTGCATCGATCTATATATGGAAAACTAAAAGTAGTAAAATTCTGAAAATTTGGCACCTCACCAATGTCATGGGCGCTGCTCAACTAAAATATTTTGGTGAATCTGGCACTTCCGGTTATACCGGAAGTCGATATCAACTTTCTTATTTCAAATGGAACACCCTGTATATTATTGCATTTTTGGATTCTGGGCATCGCATTTTGGAACAAAAACATGCAACATGTCCTATGTCTAAATCCAACCGTTTTTGAGATATTTTCATTTTTCCGAAATAAATGACAGGTGCAGACCTAAAGTCAATTAGCAATTTATACGAGGAAACCGCGAAATTTCAAAACGAATTTTTGGAATCGTGTAACAGAAGCCCTGACCTAGTGATCTCTGCTGAGAAATAAATCCGTTCTTATACAGTGTTCACAAAATATGAATAAAAATTACATTCAAAATGTGCTTAAATCTCGAAATTTTCAAATGGAAACCCCCATTTTTTTAATGCGATCTTATTCGCCACTAAAAATGATGACAACTTTGTGTAAGGTTTCCTATACCTAAATGCAGTAATTTTCGATTAATTTACGAAAAACCCACTTTTCGTCCATAAAATGCGGGGTTTGTTTAACGCTTGGAAAATCATATTAGCCGTGGACGTTGAAAAGACAATCGCGGCTGAGGAAAAGTCACTTGGTTTATAAATTATTGTTAACAATAATGCCGGCGCGCTTAAATTACACAAGCGAAGATTATTTAAATTTGTTTATTATCTACGGAGAATGCAACATAAAGTAATATTAAGAACGACGTGCGATATATTTAGGGCTCGCTATGCACAAAAAAAAAACCATCGCCAAACACAAGTACAAAATTTTAAACTGTATGGACGTATCAGAGAAAAATCACTTAAAAATAAGCCTATTGTTACTGGCCTAAATTACACTACATTAAAACACTAAGAGACTAATAGTTAAAGAAATTTTAAACAGTAAGGATGTATCAAAGCAAAATACAGTGTTAAAGGCAAGCAGAGACTAGAGAAGAAACCTTCCTCTTGTTCGTGTTAATTTAATAAATGTTCAAATTGTCTTCCTTGAACGTCTAAACACTTTTCACATCTCCAAAGTAGTTCTTCATGCGTAGCCCTTCTAATAGAGAGTGGATTTAAATTGGCAAACGCATGTCGCACTCTGTCCATGCAATCTTCCATTGTTATTAATGGAGTACTGTAAACTTGATTCTTTATTGTGCGCCAAATAAAGTAGTCAATAACTGTGGATAGCGAGCCCCAAATGTATCGCACATTCTTGATATTACTTTGTTGCATTCTCCGTAGATAATAAACAAATTTAAATAATCTTCGCTTGTGTAATTTAAGCGCGCCGGCATTATTGTTAACAATAATTTATAAACCGAGTGAATTTTTCTCAGCCGCGATTGTCTTTTCAACGTCCACGGCTAATATGATTTTCCAAGCGTTAAACAAACCCCGCATTTTATGGACGAAAAGTGGGTTTTTCGTAAATTAATCGAAAATTACTGCATTTAGGTATAGGAAACCTTATACAAAGTTGTCATCATTTTTAGTGGCGAATAAGATCGCATTAAAAAAATGGGGGTTTCCATTTGAAAATTTCGAGATTTAAGCACATTTTGAATGTAATTTTTATTCATATTTTGTGAACACCATGTATAAGAACGGATTTATTTCTCAGCAGAGATCACTAGGTCAGGGCTTCTGTTACACGATTCCAAAAATTCGTTTTGAAATTTCGCGGTTTCCTCGTATAAATTGCTAATTGACTTTAGGTCTGCACCTGTCATTTTTTTCTGAAAAATGCAAATATCTCAAAAACGGTTGGATTTAGACATAGAACATGTTGCATGTTTTTGTTCCAAAATGATGCCTAGAATCCAAAAATGCAATAATATACAGGGTGTTCCATTTGAAATAAGAAAGTTGATATCAACTTCCGGTATAACCGGAAGTGCCAGATTCACCAAAATATTTTAATTGAGCAGCGCCCATCGGCATTGGTGAGGTGCCAAATTTTCAGAATTTTTCTACTTTTAGTTTTCCATATATAGATCGATGCAGTTCGTGGTGGGCCACGCTGTATATGTACAGGGTGATTCAATTTTAATCTGCAACACTTCAACAGGTGATAGAAAGCCAAAAAATAACCGCACTTTCTTCTATAAACTATATCATTTTAAGGCCTTATAAAAAAGTTACAGGGTATTAAAGTTGCAAGAAATATGTGGAATTGATTGAATATTTTACAAACTAGTTGAGATATTTAAGTCATATTTGGTACACGTTATAACGGCATGTGTTAGCATAAAACCTGTTAATATCAACCATCTTGAACAACCAGTGGCGTAGAAATGAGTAATTAGTATAATTTATTTTAGAAAAAAATATATAACCGCCTTGTATAGCAATAAAATGTATTCAAATTCTTATGTAAATTTTTATTGTAAACAAAAACGTTCTCTTAGCATTTTTTCATATGTGTCATGGTTTCATAGCAAATTTGATTTTTTCGTATTATTTCGGGGTAGGTACTTCTGAAAAATTAACTTAAAACTTTTCTCCATAAGTAACACTCAAAGTAGAAAAAATGTGTTTTTTACTTTAAATACAGTAACTTTTCCCAATAAACTTACCCATTCAAGGTTTTACTTTTCAAGATACAGAGCGTAACATTAATTGTATCCTCCTTAAATGTTTTAGACCCTGTAAGTGTCAAAAGTGTAGCCTTAAATAGGTGAGTTTATTGGGAAAAGTTACTTTATTTCAGGTAGCAAACACATTATTTCTACTTTAAGTGTTACTTATGGAGCAAATTTTTTAGATAATTTTTCAGAAGTACCCAGAAATATTACGAAAAAATCAAATTTGCTATGAAACCATGACACATATGAAAAAATGCTAAGAGAACGTTTTTGTTTACAATAAAAATTTACATAAGAATTTGAATACATTTTATTGTTATACAAGGTGGTTATATATTTTTTTCTAAAATAAATTATACTAATTACCCATTTCTACGCCACTGGTTGTTCAAGATGTTTGATATTAACAGGTTTTATGCTAACCCATGCCGTTATAACGTGTACCAAATATGACTTAAATATCTCAACTAGTTTGTAAAATATTCAAAAAATTCCACATATTTCTTGCAACTTTAACACCCTGTAACATTTTTATAAGGCCTTAAAATGATATAGTTTATAGAAGAAAGTGCGGTTATTTTTTGGTTTTCTATCACCTGTTGAAGTGTTGCAGATTAAAACTGAATCACCCTGTATATTACCTCTGCACGATACGCTGTCACTTCATAAATAGGTATATACTGTACGTTGTCACTTCATATAATACAATGTTGTCACAACCGAAGTCTGACTTTTGCGGACACTAACGGATCAATTACAACCACTCTATGTAAAATACTTTCTTTCCGATCATAGGTTCCGTCCGGGAAACGTTAATATTTGACACATCCGAACAAAAATGATATTTCATATTAATTTCTTGATATTGTCCGAGCCTTTTTTTAAGTTTATTCAAAATTTTATTAGGTTTTTGTTTCTATGGATTTTTCTAAATCACTATACAGACAGAGTGAGCCGTACAAGATGATTTTATCCCGTCTAACTTCTTTATTTTTGGAGTTAGAAAAAAGTGGTAGATATCAGGGCTTAGCAAATTTCCTCGTCACGTCAGTCAAATTATAAAAAAACACACACACAATTAATTACAAATGTTCCTAATTTTTTGTTTATCAACCGATTTAAAAAAACAAGTCATCTTTGCGTGCAGAAAAGAACGTACTATTAACAAGAGCTTTAAAATAGCCGACTTTTTAAAATACAACATGGCGGTGATGATTAAATTCAGCACTTTATTTGGGCTAATTTTTTTTAATGAGGAAATGTCGGAATGATGCAACCCATACAAAAAATATAAAATGGACCTTTATCTACATTCTGAGATCACTGCGATTAAAATCGGTTCATCGGGGGCGGAGCTGTGCGTAATAATTAGAAAGAGTCATTTCTGTCATTGTTACGCTGTAGTACTGAAACTGCCTTAGTTCTTTTACCCATTTTTTTTTTGCACGGTTGCTCGAAGAAAGGACGGATTATTGACAAAAAAGATGAAAATGGCTGATTGTCTGAATTCCAAGATAACGATCATACGTGAAAATTTTCCCTTCTTTTTTATATCAAAATGTTGGGAATAACGAATAAATGATTAAAACGGGTCTTCCCCTGCAACCGAAGATGCCTTTGTCCTTTTGACATTTTTTATTTGTTACATATCGGGCGGGTACGAAAGTAAGGGAAAATAATAAAAATGACGCCTTCTATTATTGCGGTAGACTGATTTTTTTTCACGAGTCTTGAAATGTAGATTAAGGTCCATTTTATTGTTTTTCTTTGCAGCGGTTGCATTATTCCGACATTTTTGTTTCAGAAAGAATTGGCCCAAACAAAGGGCAAGATTTAAATATCGCCGATATGTTGGATTTTTAAAAATTGGCCATTCTGAAGTTTTCTGTCAATAGTGCTTTTTAAAATATGTACATAAACCAATTATGGCCAAAAAGTCCACATCTTTTGGCCCACCCGGTTTATTTTTTACTATTTTTACGAAGTTGACTTTTTTTCCGATTTCAGTGATAGGTATAAATAAATTGAACAAGGTGTTCCTTAATTATGCAAATATTCGGTGGAAGTGTTCTACAGGTGGTTTTATGGAGGGTCTTTCATGTAAAATTTTTCGATTTAAGGCTCCCGTGCAAAATTATTCCTGCCTATTAAAAGGGACCAAAAATTTGGTTTTGATTATTTCTCGAAAACGGTCAAACTTGAATATTTTTGAATGTGTAAAAAAGTATTGCCTAAATAACACCCGCCTTCCATGTTTTTGCACCATCGTGAGTGTCAATACCTGTATTTAAATACAGAACAAAAAATAATTCTATTTTTTCCCAGAAAACTATTAAGTTAATGAAAACAGTAACAAAAGTTTCTAAACTAATTGTGGTAGTAGAATACCTATTTTTATTTTTATATAAATCAGCTTGCAAAATACTTCTGTCAAAAGGACGAATAGGTGTTTCGGGATTCTACTCTTAGGATAGGTACGGTGCAAAAAGTAATTCTACCGTAAAGTGTCTTCCAACTGGCTGGTAACGTGTCCCAAAATTCAAGATTCCAGATTAAACCGTTTAAAAAAAATCAAAATCAAATTTGTTGTTTAATTTTGCCTTATATAGAAAAATTTTACAAGAAAGTCCCATAAAAGTTTTTCGCAAGCTTGGTCTTTCAAATGGAACCTTAATTTTTATTTAATAATAAATTGGTTCAGCTCATTTTTCTGAGCAAACTCAATTTGAAATATTATTTCGATACAGTAATCATAAGGAGTTATAAAACTGAAGATTTTTTTAAATACTTTTGCTGTAATTATAAACTATATACAAAGATATTTCGCCCCAAGCATAATTATTTATACCAACATGTTCAAAATATGTATCCCAATAATGTTCGTTTTGAAATTTTCGTGGTGTTATGCTAAAGCAAGATATCGCAGAAACTCTAGTATTAAACATACTCACCATTTATATTACTAACATAGAGTTTATTTTTATAGAAACAAAATGTTATTTAGAATGACAATTTATATCCACATTCCAAATTTGGAAACAATCGGTCTACTATATTTTTTAATTTTTTTTGCTGTTTAAATGTAGGTAAACTAGCTTATCTGTCAAAGATATCGGAAATTGTTGAAAAAGTTGTTCTGAAAGTTTCCAGAAAGTCGACAAAAATATTTTACAAACAAATCAAAGGGAGTCGAATTTGTGTAAATATGGAAAAAGGGCTGAATATACCTTCTCAACAACTTTTTCTTTTACGATATCTCTTACGGAAAAGCAAGTTTTTAGCAGCACAAATTGAAAAACACAGAAATTCAAAATTCTTCAAATCTATTAATTTACCTACACAAGAAATAAGTTTTTTACTCATTGCGTTAAGTCTACTTAATTTACAAAAATAAAAAGTTTTCACAAATTACTTCCTCATCGAGTAGGGCTGAACCTTAACTCAAATTTTAATTCGATTTTTTTTGTCTTTCAATTTTGCCTCACGAAGTAGCCAATATCGAATATAACACCTCACGAAGTAGCCAATATCGAATATAACACGTACCAGTTCCGGTGGACCGAATTTAATGGTGCAGGTATTAACTACCAAATATCCGGCAAAAATATAGTACCTATATTCTAACAATAATAAATTATAATAAGAAATAAATGAATAAATAAAAAAATAAGAAGCAGCAACAATGCACCTTGTATTAAGCAGGAAAATTACATCGACGAGCATGATAGAGTGATCTGTTCAAAGTTATTCGAAATCACCTAAATTTAATTTTGCACTAATTTATTAGAAAAAAAATAGATGAATGTGTTCCTTCAAGAAAATAATAAAAGCAGCGTTTGAAAACAAGTGTCAAATTCAAAATTAAATAAAATTAAGTAATAAATAAAAAAAACTCTCTAAAAAGAAGCTTTTATTTAAGCCATGAAGATACTACAACGAATAAAATAAGTTTTTAACAAACGTATTTACTTTATGGCTGAAAGTGATATAGTATTTTATGTTGAATTATTTGTTTTCAAAAAGCTTGTCTCGCGAATTGTAAAGAAAATACGTACTTTAAGTATTTGCTTATCAAAAAATCACTACCTATCCAATGAAATTAATTGGTACCTACTTTTATAAACATTTCAGGCAACCAGCTTTTTGAAAACAAATAATTCGATATACAATAATAAATAAATTTTATTGATAAATCTACTGAGTACCTAAGTTTATTAAAAACTTATTCCATTCGTTTTTATATATGGCTTAAATAAAAGCTTGTTTTAAAAAACGTTTTTATTCATTATTTTATTTTGTGCTTTTTAGTTAGTACCTCTTTCTCAATCTATACCCTTTCATTTGATACCCATGTCACAATGGTGACCTTATCGTTTTCTTCTCGTCAAATATTTTCATATGATATCCATATCAAGGGGGTTGTAATGAAAAATGGTAATCCGCCATCTTGGAGTGGCGGCCATTTTGAAAAAATTACAATATTGAGTATAGGTACTCTATTTATATTATGTTCACCACCACCAAAAGTGTGTACAAAATTTCGGCTCAATCGGTTGGGTGGAACTGGTTTAAAACTCAGTTGGAAGATTTGACCCACACTAACAAAAGGGAAGTTAAATAAAAGCTTATAATATAAAAAATTCATTTCGACAGGACACTAAATCTAAGTGGTTGTGTATAACATTGGATTGTTCTTATACAGGGTGAATCAGTTTTTTGTAGCAGGACTTTAACAGGTGATAGATATTAAAAAAATAACCGCACTTTTTCCCATAAACTATATCTTTTTAGGGAAAAGTTACAGGGTGTTAAAGTTGGAAAAAATATGTGGACTTTATTGAATATTTACCAAACTAGTTGAGATATTTAAGTCATATTTGGTATACGTTATAACGGCATGGGTTAGCATAAAACCTGTTAATATTGAACACCTTGCATAACCAGTGGCGGAAAAATTGGGTAATTGGTAAAATTATTTTTAGAAAAAAAAATTAATCACCTTGTATTGTAATAAAAGATTTTAATTGCAGACAAAAACGCCCTCTTGGCATTTGTTCGCATGTGTTATAGTTTAATGGCAAATTTAATTTTTTTCTATTCTTTCCGGGTATTTCTGAAAAATTATCTAAAAAGTTTGCTGCATAAGTAACACTTAAATTGGAAATAATGTGTTTACTACTTAAAATAAAGTAACTTTTTCCAATAAACTTACCTATTTAAGGCAATACTTTTGAAGTTACAGGGCCTAAAACATTTATTAAAGAAGATACAATTATTGTTACGTTCTGTATCTTGAAAAGTAAAACTTTGAATGGGTTAGTTTATTGGAAAAAGTTACTTTATTTAAAGTAAGAGACACGTTTTTTTCTATTTTTAGTATTACTTATGGGGCAAAGTTTTTAGACAATTTTTCAGAAATACCCTGAAATAATACAAAAAATGAAATTTGCCATTAAACTATAACACCTGAGAACAAATACCAAGAGGACATTTTTGTCTGCAATTAAAATCTACATAAAAATTCAATAACTTTTATTACAATACAAGCGTTGAGTGAAGAATAATAAGAGGCGCTACCGTCACTTATAATAGCGAATCCACAATCTCAATGCCCATAGATCCCGGTCAACTGCTTTAGGACGACTTGATGCGGTTTCTCGTTGATTAACTCGCCCTAAAGCAATTGGCCGGGGCGTAGAAATCTGGCTCCAAATCTTCGCATTAGATGCACCTCTTCTTATTCCTTCACTCAACGATACAAGGTTATTCTTTTTTTTTTTCTAAAAATAATTTAACAATTACCCACTTCTCCGCCACTGGTGGTGCAAGATGTTCTATATTAACAGGTTTTATGCTAACCCATGCCGTTTTAACGTATACCCAATATGACTTAAATATCTCAACTAGTTTGGTAAATAAAGTCCACATATTTTTTCCAACTTTAACACCCGGTATCTTTTCTATGAAACCTTAAAAAGATGTAGTTTATACAAAAAAGTACGGTTATTTTTTGAAGATCTATCACCTGTTAAAGTCCTGCAACAAAAATCTGATTCACCCTGTAGAATTCCGTTAATACCCTTGACTCTTCAAGTGCCTCTCAAATTCCACACTTTGCTCAAGTCGTAAAGTTATTACAATAATAATAGAAACACCTTTATATTTTTTAAAAATTTTGGCATGTGGATGGTTTTAGGCGGTCATGAGAGCAGTTAAAATGTCCCAGACGGGTTTCTCAGAATTTTTGCACTTATACTGGTATACATTAAATAAAGAATAAATTCATTTTCTCGAAAAAAAGGTGTTTTGAAGAAATCCTCGCACACGTAGATTTTAGTTGTAAAAAGCGCATAATATTTTGATGTACTCTTAGTACTCGCATTTGTGATATCATCACTGTTCTAGATTTGACGTCATCGGCAATTGTTTTCAAATGGCAACCTTATTTTTGGAGTGTACCATTTAATAGAGAATAATATTTGTCTGCATTGTCGAAAAATTGAGCATTCAAACTGAAGTCCTGCCTGAGGCTGGCAGTACCAAAACGGCTAATAAATCCTCGTTGGATTTTACTGACAGTATTTTGGGAAATATGTTACATTCATTTCGAATCCTAGTTTTGTCTGGGGCCTGGTTCTTATGCGACGTTTTTAAGATGGTTGCCCATAAATAAATATATTGATCCTTTTAATTTTTAATTGGGTTTTTCGCCACCAAACTGATCGAAAGACAACTTTTTCAAGTTGCTTGGAAAATTCATAAATTCTTAACAGTGAATGAACGAAACTTTAAATGTGTACCTAACTCAAAAAATAACTTCAACAAATTTGTTTAATTAATTAACAAATTTGTTTGATTAATCTGTCACTTCGCTTTGACGTGGCATGATCTTTGAGAAAGGAGGAAGATTTATTCTCCGAAAGCTCAGAAAACAAATTTGTTGAAGTTATTTTTTGAGTTACACGTTTAAAGTTTCGTTCATTCACTGTTAAGGATTTATGAATTTTCCAGGCAACTTGAAAAAGTTGTCTTTCGATCAGTTTGGTGGCGAAAAACCCAATTAAAAAGTAAATGGATTTGTTTGCGCCACAAATAAATTTTAGAAGATATAAATATAATGAATTTAAGTCCAGAGACATTAGGGGTCATTCAAATCCCAAGCAACTGTCAGTAAAGTCCAATGAAAATTTGTCAACTGTCTTTGATAATGCTAGCCTCAGGAAGAACCAGTTTGAACATTTAATTAACATAATGTATTTTATTGTTTTTGCGTTACTTCTGTGTAAAATATCTGAGCGCTAAGAATTTAGGCAGAAAAACATAACATATTTCAATTACCACCTCCGCCCGCTTCCGAATAATCCAACTAGGGAAAATATGAGGCGGATGACCAACGAAATACGCTGTTGCCGCTCTTCTAGGAGCAAACTGGACGGTTGGAAGTTACCGCGTGCCGTGCACATATCGTTCACATGCCGATATACATGAGAAGTGACATCGTTTGCAGCTTTAGTCAGCACATCCCCAGCTTCGGGGCTTGATACTAACACAGCCACGGAGGCTGCTAAAGCGACCTACGTGGAAATCTTTTCGCCCAAGATACAATGAAACGAAGAACGTTAGATTGTGAGTATAGATGTAAAAACAAGAAAAAGTGATAATGGGCATAGAACTCAAAATTAGAAAAGAAAAAAAGGACTAGTAACCGCATACACGTGTTTCATGCTATTTGGCAATCATCAGTACGGTGTAACATCAACCAAATCGAAAAGATCTAACGTTCTTTGTTTCATTGTATCTTGGGCGAAAAGATTTCCACGTAGGTCGCTTTAGCAGCCTCCGAGGCTGTGTTAGTATCAAGCCCCGAAGCTGGGGATGTGCTGACTAAAGCTGCAAATGTGCTGTTGGCTCCTGCCTGGACTTCATTTGTTGCTTCCCAAATCTTTCCTATCTTTTCGATTTGGTTGATGTTACACCGTACTGATGATTGCCAAATAGCATGAAACACGCGTATGCGGTTACTAGTCCTTTTTTTTGTTTTCTAATTTTGAGTGCTATGCCCATTATCACTTTTTCTTGTTTTTACATCTACACTCTATATATATATAACGTTAGATTGTGAGTGTAGATATATATATATATATATATATATATATACACACACACACACACACAATAATAAACAAGTTTTCCATTTGTGTCCAACTTTCTGCCGGTCACTGTATACAGGGTGGTTCACTTTTATGTGGTAGGACTTTAACATTAGATAGAAAAAGATAATCTAAAATGAAAATTTTATATCAACATATATCGGGGAAAGCTTAGTTTCCGAGATACAGGGCGTTGAAGTGTTGGAAAAAATATGAAGTATTTTTTACACTGTCCGAACCAGTGGAGATATTTAAACCAAATTTGATGTGTAGTACCACCTATTTGACTACGATATTAAACCAGTGGTGGAGTTATGGGTTTTCACTATCACTAAATTTAAAAAGTAATTAGTACGGACCTGTCTCACATCAACGTAAATTTTTTTTTCGTAAAGTTCTTTCAATTCTCTACAAAAAGTGTATCTTGACATTTTTTTGTATCTGCCACGGTTGTGTAGTAAATAAATTATTTCGTTTCCATCTCAGCCTTTTTTGCCTAAAAATGTGTTTTCTAAGATTATTGATAAATATCGCAAATAACAGAAATTAATTATGGAACACTTATCGGATTCAGCTATTTTATTTTTAATTTTATGGAAACAATTTTAAAAATAAAGTGGCACTTGGTTTGAGGTACATTACTTTATTATCATTTTAACATTTTTATCAAATCTGTATTATTTCTTAATAATTTTTATAATTCTAAATTTGTAGAATTCTAAATTATACCACGACGAGTAAAACATGATTCTTCCGCCCATAAAATGTTATTTAAAAATTGTCTTATTTCCTTTGACTACAAAATCCATCGGCAAAATACTAATGTCCTTTCTGCATCGCCGTACTGGTGAAGATAAGTGTGCCATGGAAAAGAAAATCTTATTGACAGTTAATAATACAATAATCTGTCATCCAGTAGATGAACGTAGCAGCGCCGCAGTTTGTCTTTGTCAATAATTAAAATGCCGTTCCAATTTACAAATCAGGCTGACATCCATTTCTGCTATGGAGTTGCAAATGGGAACTCTGCGGAAGCAGCCAGAGAATACCGGAGGCGATTTCCAAATAGGCGCCATCCGCGTCCCTCGGTGTTTGTTAACATGCACCGGCAATTCAGAACTCGCGGTCTGAGAACTAGAATCGTCGAACGAGGAAATGAAAACAATATCCAACAAGTCAGACGCAACAATGAGATTCTTCGTGAATTCGATAGGAATCCTACAACAAGTAGCAGAAGAGTGTCAGTGGCCCTACGTGTTTCAAAGTCTGCAATTTTGCGAGCTTTAAAAAGAGATCACAGGCATGCGTATCATCTACAACCCGTACAAGGTTTAAGGCCCGGCGATGCAGAAAGAAGATTAGTGTTTTGCCGATGGATTTTGGAGTCAATTGAAGGAAATAGACAATTTTTAAATAACATTTTATGGACGGACGAGTCGTGTTTTACTCGTCGTGAAGTAGTAATCTTTCATAATCAGCATATTTGGGCACAAGAAAACCCACATGCAATCCGGCCAAGAAATTTTCAGGTCGAATTTAGTGTCAATGTTTGGATTGGACTGTACAACCATCATCTGTTTGGACCTTTTTTTTGCCACAGCGAGTGAATGGTGACAATTTTTTGGAGTTTTTAGTAGCTGAGCATAATAATATGTGGGAAGACATTCCTTTAAACTTAAGATTGTTGGCTTGGTTCCAACTTGACGGCTGTCCTGCACATTTTCACCGAAATGTGAGGAACTGGTTAAATAATAACTTTCCAAATAGGTGGATCGGACGAGGGGGACCGGTCGCTTGGCCACCACGTTCTCCGGACATAACACCTCTGGACTTCTTCGTATGGGGATTTTTAAAAGAACAAGTCTATGCGACTCCTGTAGAAACAAGGGAACAACTTATTGATCGTATCAGAAATGCGTGCGATGAATTGAGAAATGGCAATTTAATCGATGCTGTTCAATCCGTTAGGCGTCGAAGTGAATTATGTGTGCAACAGAATGGATCACATTTTGAACAATTGTTGAATGTTGTACAAATTTAGAATTATAAAAATTATTAAGAAATAATACTAGATTTGATAAAAATGTTAAAATGATAATAAAGTAATGTACCTCAAACCAAGTGCCAGTTTATTTTTAAAATTGTTTCCATAAAATTAAAAATAAAATAGCTGAATCCGATAAGTGTTCCATAATTAATTTCTGTTATTTGCGATATTTATCAATAATCTTAGAAAACACATTTTTAGGCAAAAAAGGCTGAGATGGAAACGAAATAATTTATTTACTACACAACCGTGGCAGATACAAAAAAATGTCAAGATACACTTTTTGTAGAGAATTGAAAGAACTTTACGAAAAAAAAATTTACGTTGATGTGAGACAGGTCCGTACTAATTACTTTTTAAATTTAGTGATAGTGAAAACCCATAACTCCACCACTGGTTATTTCAGGACCTTCATATTATCACTAAATATCGTAGTCAAAAAGGTGGTACTACACATCAAATTTGGTTTAAATATCTCCACTGGTTCGGACAGTGTAAAAAATACTTCATATTTTTTCCAACACTTCAACGCCCTGTATCTCGGAAACTAAGCTTTCCCCGATATATGTTGATATAAAATTTTCATTTTAGATTATCTTTTTCTATCTAATGCTAAAGTCCTACCACATAAAAGTGAACCACCCTGTATAGATAATAATAAAAACTCGTTATAACGTTAAAACTAAAATCTCAAAATTAAAATTATTTTAGTTTGAAATGTTTGAAGTATACCAAGGATAAGTAGTTAGGTTAGATTTGTAAAAAAATGACAATTCACAAATAATAACAAGGAAGATTGTGTGAACTTAGCTACAGAGGACTTTCAGCATATCTACTGTATCTAGCGCCATCTTTTGAGAGCAAAACAAACAATACCTTAAAATTTTTTGATTATTTTTTATTTAAAAACTAAGAGGAACTGGCAAAAATGAAATATGCCAGGGGAGTCTACTAAATTTCTATTAAATTCAGTGGTTTGTTTAAAAGGTCTTTTACTCACAGAGCAATTTATTTATTTTACAATCAATGGGACCGGTTTCGACTGCATAAAAAGAACAGTCATCTTCAGCCAAATGTGCTAGGTTATAGAGAAATAACTACCAGAAAGTATACAATCGATGCCTTAAACGTGTGTCACTGTCACATCCAAACATATTATTTATTATTTCAAACTGTATGTAATCAGAAAGGAGAGATGGAACAGTAAATTTTAATGTTTAAACCGCGAATATTACATGCGAATATTACATGCGCCCAACCGCATGTAATATTCGCGGTTTAAACATTAAAATTTACTGTTCCATCTCTCCTTTCTGATTACATACAGTTTGAAATAATAAATAATATGTTTGGATGTGACAGTGACACACGTTTAAGGCATCGATTGTATACTTTCTGGTAGTTATTTCTCTATAACCTAGCACATTTGGCTGAAGATGACTGTTCTTTTTATGCAGTCGAAACCGGTCCCATTGATTGTAAAATAAATAAATTGCTCTGTGAGTAAAAGACCTTTTAAACAAACCACTGAATTTAAATTATCACTCACATTATGGGTACATACATTGGTAGCAACCAATACAGATTAAATTTCTATTATCCGCCTGTATGCAGTTTTCTATATGACCAGACTAGCCCATTGTAATGCAGGTTGAAAGAATCTGCTGACTCTGTTATCTTTAGAATTGGCTCTGTCAGCAACTCTCACAGCATCTGAAGTATGTAGATGAATTCGATAAGGATTGCCTGAAGTACGAAACAGTTGATCCACAGAATTAACTCACACTGCCTTGGTAACAAACTCCAAGAATAGACAATACACAAAGAAGTAAGTTCCAATATCTCAGAAAATATAGCATATACTTTTGTGGAACTATATTTTCTGTGGTGCTATATTAAAGTTTTTACAAAAATTATTTTGATAATTCAAACTAAAAATTAACAAGTGTATTAGTTGAGTCAAGTCACAGAAATGAACAAAATGTATCATTACAGTTTTGTAATTTATCGCTATATGTATGGTGTTTCACGATTTATCCAAAACATGGTATCCAGACATGCTGATTTGTTTAAAAATATATACCTATAATATAATTAATCTCTATATATTATTAAATTCCATAGGCTAACTTTTCTTGACCCTTATCTCAACTAATATTCTGGTTAAATTTCATTTCATTTCAAAAGATTACCTAGTAAGATTCATCCCCATCAAGAAAACGTTAAGTCTCGTGGAAAGATGTATACCCAAATAACAACAATGAAAACAATAACTTTTTTGAATGACCCATAAACATCTTACCATATAATTTGCCAGAAGACTTGCACCTCTTTGCTTCACTTCACTTAATGGATGTTATTTTATTATATTAGCTGCTTTCATTTTGTGCTAATTTAATGAACAATTTAATTTTTTTGTTTGTCGATTTCAGACAAAAACGGAGAAATAATATGTCAAAGAGGGCATTTCGATCAAGAAGTTAATATGTACTAATTCCGGTAATTCCACCACTGTTCATTCGAAAGTCTTAAATTCATTGCCCTGTATAAAATTATAAAATTTTGTTTAAAAATAACCCTAGTATATTTTTTTTTTCATTTCCAGACGTACATTAAAAAAGCAGAGATATTTTGAGGACATCAAAAGCGATGACATGAGTAGTCCAAAGAGAGCCATACGTGCTTGGGCAATATGCAAGACAACATTTTTAAAAATTAAAAGTAAAAAATATAAAATATGTTTATTCCTAATGATTCAAATCATACAAAATAAATATATTAGTAGTACATAGAAGTTAATATCCAAAAATTTTAAATATCTGATAAGAAATTGATTTAGCTAAATTTAGAATATACTTAACCTAATCCCTCATAAGCTTAGCTTATTTATCATCATTTATGTAAAATTATGTAAATAAGTACCTAGTTGTATTTCTTCTAAGTGTTTTTGTATTGTATGTTTGTAGCCTTAACAGAAAATACAATGTTTTATAAGAATAGTTATTGTTTTAATTTTTGGCCCCTTAGAATATACGCGCCCATGTCGTTGGGTCTATTGACAGCAATAAACACTAATATTGAGATTACGTATTTTGTTATTGTAGGCCACAAACATTTTATACGTGTAAAAACCAGGTACTACTTATCTAGTCATATTTGATCGGATCTACAAACAGTGCTATTCATAAAGTTTGCACCAAATAGGAAAAATTTGTATTATTACAATTTTTGAAAATCTGATTTTGGGATATGTTGGTGCATGTCTTGTTTACACTATTGCGCCTAAAGAGGGTCGTGACGTCATAGCCCATGCCTGTCAAATTTGACATTTAAAAAAAAAATGAAAAAAATCAGGTTTGCCTTGAAAATATCGGAAAAAGTTATTAAGAAAATGTGTTTGTATTGCATTATTGTGCCCCTATGCAAATTTTCAGAAATCTTTCAAGGCAAACCTGATTTTTTTCCATTTTTTTTAAATGTCGAATTTGTGTTCGTTTTTTTTAATCATTTCGCTTCAAATGGGTACTCGATATTTTTTCCCGCAAATAACTTAAGAAATTTATTTAATGATTGCCCTGTTACTAAACCATAACAATACAAATAAATTTCAATACAAAGTTAAGGAGAAACATGAGATTTTTTAAAATAGCTATTCTGTAAGAATGCAATCTTGGTGCAGACTCTTTCATTTTAAGATAAGTTTATTCCCTGGGCCAGTGTTGTAATATTTTTACACCAAAAGCATCCATTTTTTGAAATTCAGTGAAACAGAATTATAAGGTGCAGTTTTGTATCGAATTTTATGGATTCAGATTCAATTCCAGGAATATCAAGTAAGAAACACGAATATTCTAATATCCTTCTGAAAATTTGAATATAGGCAAAATAATACAATATAAATACATTTTCTTAATATATTTTTTGGATATTTTCAAGGCAAACCTGATTTTTCCCAATTTTTTATTTTAAATGTCAAATTTGACAGGCATAGGCTGTTACGCCACGACCTTTTTTAGGCGCAATAGGGTAAACAAGACATGTGCCAACATATCCCAAATTCAGATTTTCAAAAAATAGAATTATAAAAAATTTTCCCATTTGTTGTAAACTTTATGAATAGCACTGTATATTATTCTTCAAGGAGAAAATAATTCTTATCGATCGAAATTGTTTTTTTTTTGTACGGGGAATAGTCATTTTGTAGTTAAAAATAGTTGCATTTTGAGATTTTAAAGATATATTTTCACATAAAACTTTTTGAAATTATGTGCTCTTTTTAATTAAAATATGAAAAAATTCCTCATTTCATGCAAATTGATACATCGGGATTTTTAAAGCTATTCTGAACAATTTTTGACTAATAATCATTAGAAGAAATTTTATGTCGAAATTCCTGCTAAAGCTAAAAATCAATTGAAATTTGAAAATAAGGTTAGTGCTGACGTCAACAAGACAAGAGCCCGTACTGGGGATTCTTTGTGATTTCCGGCTAAATTATTTAATAGGTTTACTTACCTATTCTTTAATGGCTATAATGAATGAAATATACAGGGTGAGTCACATCTAAAGTCCGAGCCGAAAACACAAAGTAGAACTCACTAAAATAAGCACATATTCTTAATAAACATAAGCTCAAAAACGCTTGGTTCTCCATATACAGCGCGTTAAATTTTTTCCAAAAATAACATATTTTTTTAATTTCTTTCGAGCCCATTTAGGAATTTCTTTCAAATTTGGTACACATTATTCATTGGACGGTTGCCATTTTGTGCAATAATTTGACCCCGTTCAGATGATCAGCGGCGTAGATACAAATAGTTACTGTAAATAATTGTATAAAAAAAGTAGTACGGTCCTGTGCCAAAACAAAAAAATTTACCTTTTTTGGATAGCCCATTCAATTTGGAACAAAAAGCGCCTCTTGGTATTTTTTTATTTCTGGTACAGTTTCTTCGTAATTTCGGATTTTTTAAACTAGTGCCAAGGTGATTACGCTGGCATTTAAAATAAAATTATTGTATCTACGCCGCTGCTCATCTGAACAGGGCAAAATTATTGCACAAAATGACAACCCATAATATGTATCAAATTTTGTTGGAATTCCTAAACAGGCTCGAAAGAAATTAAAAAAATATTTGGAAAAGTTTCAACACGCTGTATATGGAGAACCAAGCGTTTTTGAGCTAATATTTATTAAGCATGTGTGCTTATTTTAGCAAACTCTACCTCGTGTTTTCGGCTCTGACTTTAGATGTGACTCACCCTGTACATAACTTCATTGAATTATTTATACTGTATATTGCTATAAATCTATTATATTTGATTAGGTATAACGAAAGAAACACCTTACATGAATGTTCGATGCACTCGGGACTTTCAGAAACGACTATAGTAGACCTCTACTGAATTTCGTCGACGTCTTTGATGAGGTTCCGACCACATAATTCTCGATTGGGCCTACGACCAAGCTGGAGTAGCTCAGGATCTCAGGGGCCTGCCAAGTTCAGCTGCCCCTGTACCCTGTACCCATCTCGGGTCCACAGGTGATATTGTAGGTCACTTGGTGTTCGTTCCAGGTGCAGTTGAGCGTGCTGAAACCCTCTCGTGTCGTTACGACTGTTTATTACAATAAAAAATAAAATAACAATAACAATGTCTTAATATTTTACAAATTTCTTGTTTGTGGTATTAGACTAAAAGTGCCTACGTGTCGACTTAAAAAGTGGGCCTAAAGTCTAATAAGGTCTAATGGTCGGGTTATCTGTGGTCTAAGTAACGGCTTTCAAATAAGGAAAAGTTTCAAAAGGTCTACTGCGAGGGCTAATACTCCTACCGGCATTGAACTACACCATTGGTTCTTAATTTTCGTTGGAAATAAACATTGCAGATCAAAGTTCCCTCCTTCACCAACGTAACATCAAAGATATTGCTATCTTTGTTGGGACATATCCTGACAATCATTTGCAGGCACAATGATCCCAGCCAGCCCATTACCGGTTTCATCCTCTTTGGGAATCATCAGATGTACGTAGGCAAAATCCAGAGTGGATAGATTCAAAAGATAGAACCAACAGAAACAACTACTCCGAGGGCTAATACCCCTACCGGCATTGAACTACACCATTGGTTCTTGATTTTCGTTGGGAATAAACATTGCAGATCAAAGTTCCCTCCTTCACCAACGTAACATCAAAGATATTGCTATCTTTGTTGGGACATGTCCTGACAATCATCTGCAGGCACAATGATCCCAGCCAGCCCATTACCGGTTTCATCCTCTTTGGGAATCATCAGATGGACGTAGGCAAAATCCAGAGTGGATAGATTCAAAAGATAGAACCAACAGAAACAACTACTCCGAGGGCTAATACCCCTACCGGCATTGAACTACACCATTGGTTCTTGATTTTCGTTGGGAATAAAAATTGCAGGTCAAAGTTCCCTCCTTCACCAGCGTAACATCAAAGATATTGCTATCTTTGTTGGGACATGTCCTGACAATCATCTGCAGGCACAATGATCCCAGCCAGCCCATTACCGGTTTCATGCTCTTTGGGAATCATCAGATGGACGTAGGCAAAATCCAGAGTGGATAGATTCAAAATTGATCTGTAAGGGAAAGTTTGTTTATCTGGATATTATTGGTATTACGAACTTGTGTCTTGTGTAACACTGTGATGCACTTGAGCTACTGAACTTTCTGTATTCCAGGAATGTTATTATTGTAGGTGATTTCAATCTACCTCACTTAGTTTCTAACACTTTTTATAGCAAGTTGCTTTAAAAAAGCAATTTTTTCCGCACTGTACCAATTAATGATTCGATCGACTGGAGTTGTCTCGACCACTTTCCAGAAGATAATATTAACCTGGCGGTCAATGCCTTTTACGGCCTGAACTTGACGCTTTTGTCTTTATAATGTATTTAGACATAGTATAAGTACCCTATATGGTACCTATACTTCGGATATAATTCCAAATTTTAAAACGAAGGCCAAGTTTATAGCAAAATACAAAAGAAGAGGCAACAGATTCTATTATGAAAAATTCAGAGATACAGAATAACTTATTTTGTATTGTTGCATAAGCTTCACTTATTTGGTTTCCATGCCTCCACTGTTGCATTTCTGAAATCTTTCTTTTGGGCAGATTTTAATATGTTTTCTAAAATGGACATAAATCCTTTGAATATTTGGCAACATCGGGAGTTCCACAAGGGGCAAACTTAGATCCACTTTTATTTTTAAAATTTATTAACGATTATTTTTAATATTTATTAAGGATTAACGAAGGGTACCCCATTTTATTCACTGCATATAGAGAGAGGTGTCTCATCTAGATTTATGCTAAGTAAATTTAATATTATAGCCACACACTTAGGCGCAAATTTGCCTCAATCACTTTGTTTATACAGCATTTTAAATAACTTTGTTGAATCTTCGTCTGTTAGATACTTCCTGGGTCCTCGATCAAATTCTAGGAATCATCACACATTTCATTGTCGAATAGCAAAACAAAGTTATGGTTAAGAAGTCCTTTATACCAAATGTGTCATAACTTTAATAAAATTTCTCAATTATGTGACATTAATACTGACAAAATCGGATTTCTTGAGGAATCAGCAACATTGTGTCTGGATGATGAGTTCAATGATTAGCATGTCTTACTTCTTAACCTCTTAATTATGTTAGGTTTTTTCCTGTAAATGGTTTGAAATTGTTGGGCAATAAACGCTATTATTATTAATTTTTACACGAGGCTTTCAAAAACAATATAAGATAGGAAGTCGATCAAATTGTGGGTTCTTACTAGTAATTTCGCTACCAAAAATGTTTCTTTCGATTTTTTCATATATTTTTTTAGCTTTATTTTTAGACATATTAAAAAGCAATGACAAATTTCGTTTTTGAGATATACGGGGGAAAAATCTCAATGATTAGCCCAAAAGTACAGGAATCTTTTATATTATACACGTGGATAACAATTAGAGCATATTCTGACATTTTAATAAAATAATTTGAATTTAGATAATAAAGTCAAAATTATACAATTTTCTACATTTGCAATAATGTTGTTAGCAGAGCTGGGCAAGTAATTAGGCGAAAGTAATTGAACTGTCAATTAATTCCTTTTCATGGAATTGTACTTAGTTGGAATTACTTTTGAAACAGAGACAGTAATTGTAATTTAATATCAAGTACTTTTTGAAAAGGAATTTTACTTGTAATTTAAAATCAATTAGTTCTGAGAATTGCAATTCCTTTTTAAAATTCCTTTAATGCAATTACTGTTTCAATTACAATTACTTGTCCAATTACAATTACTTTTTCAATTACAATTACTTACACAATCTCCTTTTGCGGTGCTGGCCGGCGACGGCCGGAGCTGATTAATCGGGGAAACCTGGATTGATTTTCGAAATATTGCAACGTTGTTTGGGCCAACCTGGCCAACAAAATGCAATGCAAAATAAATGCGTCATCACTGACAAAGTCCGCAATGTTTTATTTCTTATGCCACTCCCATTTACTATTTACGCGTCACTGGCAAGTCATAACGATTGTTCTGTATTCTCTATCTCTATATTAATAGTCAATTCGTAATGCCTATTGTCATGTCACAATAGACATTTAAATTCTGTTTTTTTTTTCATTAGGTGGTATACGGAATTATCACTATTTATTGGATTAGTAATTCAAAATTAAAACAGTTTTGATAGAAATACATTTTACATTTTGTAACTTTATAGATATTGTATACCACATTTTATAACACAAATTTAGTTCAATACAAAAATTGTCAGTTTGTTGGGTTGTAAAATTTTATTTCGGTACATAATGTAAAAAAATTAAAGTTGTTTGTGAGTCGTTGAGCTTGAATCTGAAAAGCATTCGTTTTTGGGAAAAAAAGTACCTACCTTATTTTGGTGTAAACAAATTTAATAGAAAATAAAGCAAAAAAGAAGTAATTGAAAAAGTAATTGTTTACATCAATTCCAATTCCAAATACAAGTAATTGTAATTTTAATTCAATTACATTTCAAAATATCAAAAGAATTGTAATTGGATCTAATTACATTCCTACAAAAGTAATTGGAATTGTAATTGGTCAGTTTTTAATTATAATTGACCCAGCTCTGGTTGTTAGGAAGGCTAATAAAATCATAAGATCAAATGAACTTACCTTAAGTGAAGTTTGATCTTGATTATGTTCGGCCTCGTCGAAATAAATAATTATAACTGTAGTATCCCCTGTACCCTGTATATGCTCCAAGTCACACGATTTTGAAAGTAAAAACTAAAGCAAAAAAAACCGCGCTGATTATATCACTCGTACTTACTCATTCTTCTTTAGAGTGGTCACTCTGTAGTAATATTTGCTGCCTGATAAGGGTAAAACGGGTAAGGGTGTGTAATTATTTACTTCGACGAGGCCGAATATAATCAAGATCGAACTTCACTTTAGGTAAGTTCATTTGACCTTATGATTATATTCGGCCTTGTCTCCTAAATAATTATAACTGTAGATGTTTAGAGATTATAGCAGCAAACACATAGGTATATTCCAATCACCTTATTTCCAAATAAATAAATGAATAATAAATTAACAATAACATAGTATAGTAGATATGTGAAAAATATCTGTTACTATTAGGTTAATTTCATGTATCACGTAGAAACTAACAACTCAACACAGCCTCAGTAAAGTTGCAGTCTTTTTTATTAACCAAAGGTATATGATAAAACTTTGCAAACGTTTGCGATTGTTCCATCCACCCTGCTGACAGTCTTAGTGTCTAAACTTACACCTTTCTTTGCCGCTGTCGATGTTGCTGCACAGCTAACCCTAAGGGTAAGAGTTGTGGTTGCGGCATGTCGAGTACTGTGGGCAGAGTTTTGATCCATCTACTGATGGTTTGTGTGGATGCATTGTGATGTGGTTTTTTAAAAGTAACGAATAAATTGCTTGCATTGCTTTTGTCCTTTCTAAATATTCGATTAAATTTTTGCAGGCACACCTTGGGATCCTGATTGAAATATTATGGTAAACAATGGCTGCAATTTATTAGGCTCCGAAGTTTTAATTCTTTTTGGAATTTTTATGATAATATTATCATTATTTTTGACAATATTTTCTATTTCTATATTAAATAATGTCTGGGCTCTTTGTCCGGAAGACAAAGCTAATAAGGAGACAAGCTTATAAAATAAAATTTCTAGAGATAAATCCGCAGGTAGTTTTCTAATATAATCTAAAACGATGCCGGGATCCCATGTCGTGCTATACTTAGCACTGCAAGAATGTAGACTAAATACCCCTTTAAAAAAACCGCCTCACTCACACAGTTTTACTGCAACTGCAAAATACATTTAAGTTTAGTTCTTTGCAAAACTGCCACCAGAGTTTTAGTCTTAATGTGGAATCCGTTATAGAGGCTAGGCAAATATTTAAGGATGAATCTGGAACTTTGCCTAGTCGTAATGCTTCGACGATAAGAGTCCTGCTAACAGGGTAAGTTCTTTCCATAGTGGGTGGGAGCGGCTCTCATCCGGAGAAAGAAGCAGATCTCCCCTAGGTTGAAAATATAAAGGTTTATAGACTAATATGGAGGTAAACATCGGAAACCACGGTTGAGCGCTCCAGAAAGGAACTACTACAAACCGATTACAGACATGCCCAGTTAGTTTGGGATAAATTTAATATTCAAAGTTTAGGTGAACATTCTGAGTTATATCTCAAGACTGATATTATGCTTCTTGTCGATATATTTGAGAACTTTAGGAAAACTTGTATAAATAATTATGGGTTGGATCCGGCTTGGTACTATACTTTACCGGGATATACTTGGGACTGTATGCTTAAATATTCGGGATGTCGATAAGAAACCTTTCAAGATATTGATATATTAATGTTTTTTGAGAAAGGGGTGAGAGGGGGAATAAGCCAGTGTTGTAATCGATATTCGGAAGCAAACAACAAATACATGAATAATTTTGATCCTAACAATCCTTCCAAATACTTACTTTATCTGATGTAAATAATTTATATGGATGGGCAATGGGGGAATCTCTCCCTTAACTTCCAATCGGTGGATACAAACATTAACGTGATGAATATTCCAGATAATGGTCCAGAAGGATACGTTTTAGAAGTAGATTTAACTACTCTGAAAATTTACATGACCCCCATAAAGACCTACCGTTTTGTGCAGAACATTATAAACCTCCAAATTCCAAACTCCCCAAACTTATGACAACTCTTAATTCAAAAGAAAAGTATGTTGTACACTACAGAGCTCTTAAACAAGCGTTAAGTCACGGTTTAATTTTAAAAGATTCATAGGGTTTTAAAATTTAGTCAGTCTGCCTGGCTAGCTCCTTACATTAAATTTAATACAAAATTGAGGACAAAAGCTAAGTTTAATTTTGAAAAACAGTAACTAAATTGATGGTTAATGCCGTATACGGTAAGGCCATGGAAAATATTCGCAAACAGAAATGTTAAATTGGTTAGAAAATGGGAAATTAGGTATGGAGCTAAGAATTTAATTGCTAGCGCAGCTTTATCAGTCGATTAAGTTTTGATACGAATTTAGTTGCAATTGAACTGAATAAAACTGAAATCGTTTTTATCTTAAAAACGTGTTTTTATAATTTCCATTATGATTACATGTTGCAAAAATACTCAACTGATCAATGTAAACTACTTTATACGGATACGGACAGCTTACTTTATGAAATAAAAAGCGATGACGTGTACGATGAGATCATAAAGCGAAACTTGTATCGTTTCGATACCAGCGATTATTCGGTTGATAATCAGTAGAATATACCGGTTGTAAATAAAAAAGTACCAGGTCCTACGAAAGATGAATTTAATGGGAAAATAATGACTCACTTTGTCGGGCTTAGGTCAAAAATGTACACGTTTCTGATTGAGGGCGAGCAATGTATTAAAAAATCAAAGGGTATTATTAAGTATGGTGTTGTTAAGAATTATTTAACTTTCGATGATTATGTAAATTGCTTATTTAAGAAAAAGCAAAAAACCGCTACCCAATGCACTATTCGTTCATTTGCTCTTAATGTTTTCAGTATTAAACAGACAAAAATTGCACTCAGCCTTTTTGATGATAAGCGATACTTAGTTAATAATGTTGTCACTCTACCGTGGGGACACTACGGTATTCCACAAATTGAGTACTGAGACCTACAACAGCACCATGCCTGTACTAGTAAAATATAAATGTATAACATGTGGTGGAGCAACAGATACACCCGATACTTCATGTAATCCATGTAGCACCAAGAATTTATTCAAAGATGTGACAAAACACATTCCTTCACATTATTTTAGTCCTAAATACTCGTAATTGTATTAGGGAGTTACGTCTACGGAACCCGCTGACTCAACAGCAACCAGAAGCCGTCGCCGCATCAGCTCCTAAAAGTTATAAATCTTGTAAGAACATCATTTCTGTGTGATTATTCTCTGTAACTTTGCCGAATAAAGTTGTTCTCTTATCAAACCAAAAAAAATACATTTTTTAAAAATTCGTTAACTAGCTCCCATAAGTTAACTGGCGCAGTCTTGTGGATTCGTTGAAGTAACGCGAAGACCACAAATCGCCAGCGCGTCGCGATCGTCGTGCCGTCGTTTTGTCGTGCGTTACGTGGGTTTCAACCCTTTGCCAACGAGAAGAACCAGGCTCGAGGACAACTCCAGGGAGACACGAAAAGCCAAAGGTGAGAGCCATTCCTTTTTCTTTTTCCTAGCTTTTCCTCCAGGGCAATACAAGAATTTTCACCCAGGGAAATTCAATGTACATGATTTTTCCTTGTCCCGTCGATGAATACGACAACAATTTGAATCTGTGAATAGGATTGTGTTTTTTGCATTATTAGAGCATATAATAATGAAAATCAATCTTAAGTTAGAATTAGTACAATTTGAAAAGAAAATCGAATTCCAATTTTCAAAGAATTAATTTTAATCTAATTTTTAAATCTCACTAGTTTTCACGTTATTTTAGGTTTTTAAACTCTTAATTTTAAGAATTGTTGTTCCCCTTTTATGTAATATAATTTTCCAAAATTGATCTTGAACACATAACTACCATTTTAAGTAATTTAGATCTTAGTAATAACAGTAACGTTGAAATGCCAAATCAACAACGGGCGGAACGCCAAATTAATTATAGTCTTTTAAGGTTATATATCGATACTATTCCCAATTATAGTGGCGACTCTAGTACGTTGGAAATTTTTATTGAGCACTGCCAAATTTTAACTAATACATATCAGAATGTAAATAACCCAAATGACCCAATCAATAGTTTCTTAATCAGGGCTATAATCGCCAAATTAACAGGCGAAGCTTTGGTTAGAGTAGGTAACCGACCAGACATAAGAACTTTGATATAATTAATTCATTTGCTTAGACTTAGTTTTGGCGATCAGAGAAATCTTGACTGTCTAGTACAAGAAATGATAGTAACAAAACCTTATAAAAACGAGTCATACATAAATTTTGGCCAAAGATTACAAAAATCCCGCAGTTCAATTTATGGTGTAAAATAGAAGTAAGTATTTTTAAGTAGGTAGCATATAGAATTAGGCAATAAAGAAAGGTGTGCATTAATTGCATTTGGGTACAGGTAACTGAACCTTAAATGCTTACTTGTATATTTTAATACTGTATCGGTGTCGATTGTAATTTAATCAATATATATTATTAATAATAATAATAATAATAATTGTCATAGGGCCGCTGCCTGGGGATCGCCAGGGCATGTCTGGAGCCGGCGCTGGACATGACAGCGAGCGGGACGTCGGTGACAGGGCGCTGATGAGGCGGGCCCCTGTTGCACAAACAGCTACAGCCCAACAACAACACGAACATCTACAACATGGGAGCCAAACGAGAACTAGGGTTCCACCCACCGAAGGTGCTGCGCGGGAACTTCAGCCAGCGTTCACAGAGGCGGGATTACAACGACGACGCATGAAATGGACTGTGTCCATGAATGAATCGATTATGCGTATTTTTTACAGGGTGACAAACTTAGGACAAGAGATGATCGGCTACCGACAACAACTGCATGCCGAGTTCTGCAGGGAGTTTCCACACATGCAAGTGTCTGAACAAAGAGTGTCAGATCAGTATCGAACTATTCTAAGAAATAACCGAATTCCAGAAACGCGACTTAACGCTATCAAACGGGAAGTTGAGCTAGAGATCCACGGCGAATACATAGACATAGATGACAACAACAACAATGGGGAACTTCAAGCGCCTGGACAACAACTAGAAGCCGAAACGGTAGAACCAACAACCGAGAGTCTGGAATCGGTTAACGAAGAACATTTTGAAGGCTTAAACGCACATATGAGACAGGCAGTATTGCGGTACGAAGGCACAGACCCACTGAGCAGGCCACCGCTACCAAGATTAAATTCTTCCAGGAAACTTGCGATCGTGCTCGATCTTATGAACACACGAATTTTACCAAACTATGTTTCAGTGACACCAACATTAGAACGTATGCACATGTTAATCTACTGTGCCGCAACGGCAGTCACCACTGTAATGGGTGCCAAGATCCGAACGGCCCAAGAGTTGAATCGTGCAAGACCAGAACCACGAATGGCTCAATGGGAAATGCGACTAAATCGGAAGATCGAGAGTCTCCGTAAAGACATAGGACAAGTGACGGAATATATCAGAGGAGTTAGAACTAGAAGGATCCAGAGGGCGGTGCAGGCAATAATGAGCCGCACCCAAATGCATTCTCGGCATGACCCCGCGAACATCACTGCTCAACAATGTCTTGACACATTAAAACAAAAACTTTCTGTTTTCGCAGGGCGTCTGAGGAGATACAAGGCTAGTAACAACAGGAAACGAGACAACAAACTCTTTGAACGATCAGAAAAGGGTTTCTACCGTGCTTTTAATTCTAGCGCCGATGACACAAATGCGAGTTACCCTAGCAGAGAACAGGTCGACGGTTTCTGGAGAAATCAACTTGCCACACCAGGTCCATACAATGTCAGTGCAAGCTGGATCAGCGAAGAACGCGAGATGGGCCGGAACTATAGCCAGATGCAACACGAGCAATTCACAACCGCTCAGGTCTCCGATGTCATCAAGAATTCCCACAACTGGAAGGCACCAGGTCCAGATCATCTCCAAAATTATTGGATTAAGAAGTTGTGGTGCACGCATGAACAGATAACTACCTTAATTAATGAAGTCTTGCTCGATCCTCTGAAAATGCCATTGTTTCTTACACAGGGTGCAACCTACCTGTTACCAAAAGACCAGCGGAATATGGATAACCCCGCCAAGTACCGCCCAATAACCTGCTTGCCTACGCTGTACAAGATAATCACATCTTGCCTTACGCAGCGAATATATGCTCACTGCGAGCGGAACAACATCATTGCAATGCAGCAGAAGGGCTGCTCGAAGGGCGCAATGGGATGCAAAGAGCAACTCATCATAGACTCTGTCATCTGCAACCAGGCTCATTCCAAGCAACGAAACCTCCACATGGCTTATGTGGACTACAAAAAAGCATTTGATTCCGTACCTCACGACTGGCTCACAGGTATCTTAAAGCTGTATAAAATAGATCATCATACAGTTTCCTTTTTAGAACACGTTATGACAACCTGGCGCACTAAGATACAACTCAGAACCGCAGACAGTAACATCGAGACCGACACAATCAACATCCGAAGAGGGATTTTCCAAGGAGATTCACTCAGTCCACTGTGGTTCTGCATGGCGATGAACCCTCTATCACATCGGTTGAACTCTACAAAATATGGCTTCGCTATCAAAAGCAACAACGCAGAAGCGATCAAGTTGAATCACCTATTATATATGGATGATTTAAAACTGATCGCAGCAACCAAAAACCAACTAACGCAAATGCTTAAAATTGTAGAGGAGTTCTCCAGGGACATCGGAATGCTGTTTGGACTGGACAAGCGCCGTAGAAAGAACAACTCTGCCACGTCAACTAGGAGGAAGAGGATTGGCAGATCTCAGCAAGCAATTGGACCAACAAATATTAAATCTGCGTAATTATTTCTACAGGCAGGCCAACAGCTCCACACTACATAGGGCTATATGCGGAGCAGACGTCTCAACACCGCTACGTCTGACGGAACACGAGCGTCAAAATCACCACCGAACCGACAACGATAAACTACAGAGGTGGTTGGGGAAGCCGCTGCACGGGAGGCATCCTAATGAGGTTAACCAGGAACATGTCGACAAGTTAGCGTCGAACTATTGGCTGACCTCGGGACGAATGTTCCCCGAGACGGAAGGCTTCCTACTGGCCATACAAGATCAGGTTATACCAACTCGCAACTACCTAAAATTCATTGTAGGAGATGCATCGGTAGTGGATGACAGATGCAGATACGGGTGCCCAACTTCAGAAACAATCCAGCACATAACAGGAGGATGTCAGATGTTCGCATCAACGGAATATAAGGAACGACACGATTCGGTTGCCAAGATCTTGCACCAGGAACTGGCGGAAAAGCTGCTGCTTGTGCAGGCAGAGAGGGTCCCATATTACAACTACACACCTGAGCCTGTTCTTGAGAACAGCAACTACAAGATGTACTGGGATCGTACAGTTCTGACAGATCAACGAGTTGCCCATAACAGACCGGACCTTATAATAGTTGACAAAATTTCTAGGCAGACAACTCTGATTGATGTGGCCATCCCGAACAACAATAACCTGCGTGTGAAGCAAGTCGAGAAGATCGCGAAGTACAGAGACTTAGAAGAACGAATTAGAAGGCAATGGGAAATGGAAAACGTCAAGACGATTCCAATTATCGTGTCAACAACTGGTGTTATACCAAAAAGTTTGCTGAGAGACATAAAAGAGCTGGGTCTAACTGATAATCTTTACAGGTCCATGCAGAAAGCGGTACTACTTGCTACAGCCCGAACTGTCAGGAAATTCATGGGGAATGCAGGAACGTCCGACAACATCAATGTCACCTAAGGCCCGATAACATGGCAAGGGTCTCGTCCGAGCCAGATCCTTATGGTATCCGGGATACCCGGGATCTGAGTGAATGTTCCCCGTAGAGGGAGTGCGAATGCCTTTTGGCTAAGTCGAGATAATATAATAATAATAATAATAACGTTTATTTGCTTAATATTGTACATAGCAATTATAAATATAAATATAAATTTACAAATAAACATAGAAAAAACTCACAGAAGCAGTATGTAACTGCTTGTACGTGAGGACAATAATAATAGTAATATAATTATAATATCAGATTGGTACAAATTGTAGGATCGGGTTGAAAGTCACATTTTGGAGATATAGTTCAAAATAAGGGATGACACAATTGGGGAATGTATTGACAATAAGAATATTATTTAATAAATTCATAAGTAGGTATGAGTGTTATTAGATATTTGTAGTATTATAATATGCAATAGCATCTTCAGGTATACACATCATCTCCGAGTTACGATTCTATCAAAAAGTGATCTTTCCGTATTTCTTATCCAAAGCTTAAGTTTATATTTAAATGTTGTTAGGTTGTGTATATTTTTAAGCTCTACAGGCAGTGTATTGTAGAGTTTTGGACCAAGGTAAGTTAAGCTTTTCTGCATAGAGGTCTTTCTACATTTAGGCACCTTAGCTTTACTGTCTTTATTTCTAGTTGAGTATGGATGATCTACTTGTTGTACAGTAATTTTATTCGTCTGGATGTTAATTAGAATTTTTTGACAATAAAGCTGGCGAATGTCAAAAACTCCACTACTACGAAACAGCTCATCACTGGAAAAACTGCGTTCTTTATTGTAGATGACTTTCAGTATCCACTTCTGCAAAGTACTCAATCTCTCCAGGTGAGTATTATTTACTCCTCCCCACCCTACGATGCCGTATGTTAGCTGCGACTGAACCAAGGAAAAATAGAGTTTTCAGTTGAGTTTAGCTCAAAAATTGCCTTAGGTACCTAAACCGTCCAATTAAACCCCTAACTTTCTTCACCAAGTTGTCTACGTGCAAGTGCCATCTCAAATGACTATCAATAGTTAGGCCTAGGTACTTGACAGACTCCACCTGGGGAATCACTACGCTACCTCCTACTTTAAGATTTCCCATATGTGGTAAGCTATTGGCATAAGATGTGAAACACATGTAATGAGTTTTTGTTACATTTAATGTTAGTTTGTTATATTTAAACCAGTCAACGATCTTTTGAAAATCCGTCTCAGCCTCGTGTTTTAAACTCTCCCATTTTGTGCCTTGATAATATACAGTGGTGTCGTCAGCAAAACTGAGAACGGTCCCATTCAATTCTAAGCTCAACAAGCTATTTATATAAAGGGTAAACAGTAGTGGTCCCAAAACTGTACCTTGAGGAACGCCAAAGGTAACCGCTCTCACATCGCTGATACATTCACCAAGCACAACCCGTTGCTGTCGGTCTGTCAGGTAACTCTTTAGTAAATCGAGTATTCTGCCCCTTAGTCCATATTTGCATAGTTTTGTAAGCAGACCCTGGTGAGAAACGGTGTCGAAAGCCTTAGATAGATCCACGAAAATGGCCATTGCCGGCCGTTTTCCATCCATAGCTTCGTGTATCTTGGATGTTAAGAAGCATATAGCATCCTCCGTCGATCGACCCTCTCTAAAGCCGTATTGATGTTCTGAGATGACCCCATATTTATCCAGAAATTTAGTTATACACTTTAAAAGTTTCTCAAAGATTTTTGATATGGTGGATATAAGAGATATGGGCCGATAATTACCAACTTCATATTGGCTTCCACTTTTGTGTATTGGTCTAATGAGTCCTATCTTCAGGGACCTGGGAAAGTGGCCTATTTCTAAGCATTTGTTAAATATTCTTCTAAGCGGTTTTACGATAAGGTTCGAGACATTTTTAAGCGTTTCGGATCTTATGCCATCAATTCCAGGTGCTTTATTAGGTTTGAGGGAATGTATAAGTTTCATGACTTCAGTTTCATTTGTTGGCGATAAATACATGCTTTGTTGCAACTGAGAAACGTTGTCTTTAAACTGTGATTGATCTTATCAGCATAGTTTCTTCCCAAGTCGCTAAGGAACTCATTGAACTTATTAACAATTTTTGTTTTGTCATGTAATATTTCATCCCCATTAATCAGTTTCTCTACTTTTGTTTGAGTTTTACTTTTTCCACAGATGGTGTTTACGCAGCTCCAAAGACCTTTAGAGCTATTTTTATTTTTCTTAATTATGTTGTTTATATATGACTTTTTCGATTTTTGTATTAAACGGTTTAGATAATTTTTGTAGTTTTTATATTCCAATTCTAACTCCCCATTATTCCGGTTCAGTCTCAACCTCTCATAAAGTTTGTTTTTATGACATATAGATGTTAAGAGCCCTTTTGTTATCCACGGTTTTTTGCTTGTTGATTTGATTTTAATATTATCGTTTGGATACATTTCTTGACGAGATTGTTTAAAGTTTCAATAAAAGAGTCAGTGGCCACGTCCATATCATCGGTTTCATACAACAGCTCCCATCTTTCTTTGCTTAATTCAAGTCTTAGTTTTTTATAGTTAACAAACTGTTTCGTTTTAGTTAGTGAAGTAGGTTCCCTATTCTTACATTTTATGCGCATTGTTAGTGCAATAGGGTCATGGTCAGTAAGATCAAGAGCAGCAATAAAAGATTGAATTTCGGTAATGTCCGTATAATTATTTTTGACAAAGAAATGATCTAGACAGGTTCCGCTTGACGGTCTAGTTACTTGATTCACATAAGACACAAAGTCGAATGATTCAAGTATAGTTTTATACTCCTCTACGTCTTGATCGTTAACGTCCAATAAGTTGAAATTAATATCACCAGTTATTATGTGGTTTTTAGCTCGAGATAGGTCTAAATACGTTAATAGAGCTTCATTAAAATTTCGAGAATTGGTGCTTGGAGATCTGTATAGTGCTGTTAAAGTGATGAGTTCAGGAAGGTTAGTAAGATTTAACTCAATTGCCTTCGTTTCTCCGAGATCAACTAATTGATAATTATAATTTAAGTATGATTTAATGTATATGACAGTGCCATCATGTGAATTGAGAGTGCCCATATTATACAAGATATTATAACCCTGAATATGAAAAATGTTTATGTCCGAAATTTTGAAAGTTTCAGTGAGGACCAAAATGTGAAAATCGAAGTTCAATTGACTTAACATTAGGACCAAATCATCAAAATGTTTTTGGAGACTGCGGGTATTTAAGTGTAGTAATTTAATTTTGTTATTGCTTGGTTCTATCCTGTTATTGAGCTCATTTATATTTTGTAAGTTTGTAGCTTCAATTACATCAACATTATATTTTTAATAAAATAAAATAAAAAAATTAATAAGAACATAAATTAATAAGAGACTGAGATTTAACAGTTAACAGTCTAGGACAAGGTTCTCTGTGGACACAAATAAAAATATGAAAATAATACAATTTAAAACCAATAAAAATCAAGAATATAAAATTAATAAGAACATAATACAATTTAAAAGTAATAAAAGTCAAGAATATCAAGAAGAGGAGCCCAGACATGCAAAGTATGACAGATCATCAGAATAGATGTGATACTTTCAGTGAAAAATTGCTGATTCACTATGCATCTAAACTGACAGGCAAATCTAAATCATTTCTGGGCCCCTTGGGATCCAGATCTTAAATGTCTACTTGCCGCTAGTGATGCGAAAGGTTTATGGTTTGGTTTGCTTTTGTTTGCTAAGGTTTTCGGTGTGATGGTAGTTGCTGCACTTGTCTTCTTCTCTGGTACCGTAGCTTTCTCCACTTTCTTATGTTCTTCTTTCTTCGTTTTTTCAAATACTTCGTCTTGTCCTTCTTCCTCTTCTAAATTTTTCTTAATAGTTGGTGTTGGGGGGGCACTATTCACTCTTCTCTCTTCCTCTAAGCCGTTGTCCAGCATTTCTAGTTCGCCAACAGTATAGCACGTGTTATTTACATACAGTTTGTTTCCCTTTATATAGGATTTATCTGCAGAATCTTCACAGGCTTTTTTTAGATATTTTCTTAGCAGCTTGTTTTCCTCTCTCTGAATGAGATAGATATTCCGGTGTTTCTAAGTTTGTTAGCGTTTTTTAAAATTTCTAATTTTCTAATAAACTCTACTTTTACTGTGTTTTGTGAGTTTCCTATAGGATATACGTTGTTTAGATCGGTAATAGAAATTTGTACCTCTAGCAGTTCTTCCAGCTTGTCACACACAGATTTTGCAGAATTTTGCTGATACTGTAGGCCAAAAATCAAAATATTATTTTTCTTCGAAGAGCGTTCTAGGTGTTCTATTTTTGATTTTAGAAGCAAGTTTTCTTGCTCTAGTACGTTGACGCGCTGATGCAGATCTTCAATCTTTAGCAGTACTCTAGCTTCCGAGGCCTCTATACTAGATTTGATTTCTGCCCTATTTTTTAGGACGTCTTCTTTGATACTTCTAACCATAGACCAAGAAACATCTATATTTGAACCCGAACCTGATCCGCGCCTCACATGGCGGCCCTGCCCAACCTGTGAAAGATGTTTTATATATTTAGATGACTTAATCGTATTTGGAAATAACTTGTTAAATCACAACAAAAATCTAACTAAAGTTTTTCAAAGATTGCGTGAAGTTAATTTAAAGTTAAATCCCAATAAATGTGAATTTTTAAAAAAAGAAATATTATACTTAGGACATAATTACTTCTGAAGGAGTCTTCCCTGACAAAGAGAAAACCAATACAATTCAAAACTATCCAGTACCCAAAGATTCAAATCAAACTAAAAGGTTCGTAGCATTTGTAAATTATTACAGAAAATTCATTCCAAATTTCGCGCACATTTCATCACCCTTGAATCAATTGTCAAAAAAAATGTAAAGTTTTGTTGGACAGAAGAGTGCCAACACTCTTTTGAGTTACTTAAAAATTCGCTTATCCACTATCCTATTTTACAGTACCCAAACTTTAGTGCAGCTAATACTTTCGTCTTAAAAACTGATGCTTCAGGACTTGCTTTAGGAGCCGTGCTTTGCAACGGTAATGACAAACCAGTCGCTTATGCGTATTGCACAATAGAGAAAGAATTGTTCAGGCCATACCTGTATATGAGAAAATTTATCATCTACACAGACCATAGGCCTTTAATTTACTTATTTGGAATGACTAACCCGTCTAGTAGACTTACAAAATTTCGTTTAATATTAGAAGAATACGATTTTATAATTAAATATATAAGAGGCAAGGATAATGTTACAGCCGACGCTTTGTCGCGCATAGAAATCACATCAGATGACCTAAAATCAATGAATGTGGAAGAAAAATTTTTTGCGGTAACAAGATCTGCATCAAAAAAGAGTGACATAACAGATAATAGGTCGAAGCCACATAATACGCACGACAGGCTTGATCACCCTGGCGTGGTAGAATTGGTTAACAGGCCAAAAGATGCCTACGAATTACGCCCTATTAATGATACTGAATTTCAAAGTATACTAAATAGTAAAAAGTACGATTTTAAATTGAATAATTTAATATACTCGAGTAAAAATCAAATTATTTATAAAAGACAGGATATCCGATCAACGTCTGCATTAGGCGAGTCGTTGAGGAACCTGAAAGATATTTGTTTACAGTATCAAATTCCGGAATTAATAATAATAAAAAACAATTAATGTGCAACGACTGCAGCGTTGTTACAAGAAATAATAGAACTTAAAAATATGTTAAAATGTGAAGGATTAAAAATAACTCTTTTAAACAATGTTGAAAAAATAACAGACGACACAAAACAATTAATTTTAAATGATTACCACATGCTGCCCACGGGAGGACACGCTGGAATTAACAGAATGTTTAATAACGTCAAAAAAAGATATTTTTGGAAAGGTCTACGTACAGACATTGAAAATTTTGTTAAAAAATGCGACAGCTGTCAACGATATAAACACGCGAAACCTAATATTGAACCTTTAACAATAACCACAACAGCAACCTCGGCGTTTCAAAAAATTTACCTAGACTTAGTAGGCCCGATTGAAGCGGATAATGAAAATAATAAATACGTGCTAACCTTGCATGTGAACTAAGTAAATTTGTAGAATGTTTTCCTTTAAAAAACAAAGAATCCGAAACAGTAGCTAAAGCATTTGTAGAAAATTTTATCTTAAGATACAGTATTCCCGATACAATAGTCACCGATAAAGGCACAGAATTTTTAGCTGAAACATTTAAAAATACTTTCGAAATACTCAAAATTCATCAACTGAATTCGACTGCATACCATCATGAAACACTAGGATCATTAGAAAATACGCATAAATCATTAGGTGCATTTTTAAGAATTCAATTTAATAAAAATCCAGAAACGTGGAGCTCTTGGTTGCCTTTTTGGACTTTTTCATTCAATAATACCGTACACACATCTACAAAATACACTCCCTACGAGCTGGTATTTGGAAAAGCTTGCAATCTACCATCCAATATTTCAAAACGCCCAGATACATTGTATAATTTCGATAATTATCCGCTTGAGCTTAAGTATAGGTTGCAACAAGCATCGCTTGATGCCAGGAATAACTTGATATCAACAAAATTAGAAAGAATACAATTATGATAAGAAATGTAAATTAGTAGATTATAAGGTAGGAGATAAAATTTTATTAAGAAATGAGGGATGTTCGAATAAATACCAGGAATTATTTAAAGGACCTTTCGAGGTGACAGAAATTAAGTCACCAAATATTGTAATTAAAGTAAATAATAAATTAGTAGAAGTACACAAAAATAGAGCTAAGATATATAATGAATAATATAAGAAACACAAAAAAAACATAATATAGAAGAATTATTTTTTTTTCGTTTAAGGGGAAGATATGGTGTAAAATAGAAGTAAGTATTTTTAAATAGGTAGCATATAGAATTAGGCAATAAAGAAGGTGTGCATTAATTGCATTTGGGTACAGGTAACTGAACCTTAAATGCTTACTTGTATATTTTAATACTGTATCGGTGTCGATTGTAATTTAATCAATATATATTCTAACCATAGACCAAGAAACATCTATCTTTGAACACGAACCTGATCCGCGCCTCACAAATTGCTTCAAAATTAATATCGATGAATATGATTAACGAAGAACGAGTATTTCAGATAAAAACTATGACGAACTTGCACTTAAAACTTTTATTCGAGGATTATCTGGAAGAATCCAAGACATGATCAGAATTCGCAACCCCAACTCTCTCGAACTTGCAATTTCCTTAGTAATTGAAGAAGAAAATTTTATTTTAAACCAAAAACAAATGGGTATTTTCCAAAATGTTCCTCAAAATAAATTTCCCCAAAATCATCCAAAACCCAATAACCAACATTTTGTAAGACCTCAAAACTATGCATCACAAACCTATCCCAATTTTTCATTTCCACCAGATTCGCAACCTCAGCAATTCCAAAATTATTCACCTAGACCCCAATTCCCGTCTCAACCGATTAACATACAACCACGTCAAAATATGCCTCTTCCTAGATTCCCCACTAATAGAGAAGTTTTCGGACAATCTAATACTATCAGAAACGTTTTCAAGCCAACCGGCGCTATTCCAAAAAATAATCCCACACCAATGTCAACTACGTCTAGACTTACCGAACAACCCCGTAGAAATCCCAACTTTTTCCAAAATACAGGGCCTCGAAATTTTCATTCCCAAGAACTACATAATATCGAAACCACGGAAATAACCCCAGAACAATACCGTCCCACATTCGAACCTACTCAAAATGAATATGAACAATACCAAAATCAAATCTATCAACCCGAATATGCTACCACCGATGACGAATATTCCACCGGATATTTTACGGAAAATTCTTACTAAATATCTGAATTTGACGAACCACGCTTTGACGGTTCCCAATCGGATGGAAATTTTCCTCAGGCAAGCGTAAATGGCGGATAGTTATTGACTACAGACGTTTAAACGAACAAACTATAGACGACAAGTACCCACTCCCAAATATTACTGACATTCTTGACAGACTCGGTAGAGCAAATTACTTCACGACACTAGACCTCGCATCCGGTTTTCACCAGATACCCATAGACAAAAATGACGTTCCAAAAACAGCCTTTTCCACTATTGGCGGATATTTTCAGTTTGTTAGAATGCCATTTGGGCTAAAAAACGCCCCCAGTAGTTTTCAAAGGGTGATGGACAATGTCTTAAGAGGATTAGCCAACGAAATTTGTCTAGTTTATCTCGACATCATCATTTTTAGCACTTCCCTGCAAGAACACATTTTTAGACTAAAATCAGTTTTTGACAGACTAAGACAAGCAAACCTAAAAGTTCAGTTAGATAAGTCGGAATTTCTCAAAAAATCTGTCGCTTATTTAGGCCATATAATAACCCCAGAAGGTGTAAAACCAAACCCGGATAAAATCTATTCAGTTCAAAATTTTCCCGTACCAAAAACACAAAACGACATTAAATCATTCCTCGGACTCCTAGGTTATTACCGCCGATTCATTAAAGATTTTGCCAAAATTGCGAAACCACTTACACTCTGTCTCAAAAAGAACGCCAAAATAATACATGACGAAGATTTTCTAAAAGCTTTCAATACTTGTAAGAAAATCCTATGTAACGATCCTATCCTACAATTCCCCGACTTTAAACAAGAATTTATACTAACAACGGACGCTTCTAACTTCGCCTTAGGCGCAATTTTATCGCAAGGTATTATCGGACAAGACAGACCCGTCGCGTATGCATCTAGAACACTCAATGAAACCGAACAAAAATACAGTACAATCGAGAAAGAAATGTTAGCAATCATCTGGGCTTGTAAATATTTTCGCCCATACCTATTTGGCAGACGTTTTACAATAGTAACTGACCACCGTCCATTGACATGGCTTTTTAACTTAAAGGAACCAAATTCAAAACTTGTTCGCTGGCGTTATAACCGTAAAAGTTAGTTGGAATTTTTAAGTGGGTTCGGATTCCTTTGTGACCTGAAAAGAAAATTCAAAGAACTCTAACGATGAAAAATATACTGGATGGTGTAAAATAACCGTAGGTCGGTTAATAAATTAGCCGCACTCCAAAGCCGACGCGAAATTTCCCTCAGTGTAAGTACTTATCATTGGACACCGAAGTGCTCTCCAAGCCTCCGATAAGTACTATACCACTGCCAGATATGAGTTGTTATTGATCCAAGACAGCAAAACTAAGATATTAAGAAAATTTGACAGTGAAACTTATTGATAAGTAGTAAGTGGAAAGAAATAGCAGATCACTTGTTTTCGGACACCGAAGTGCTGTCCTGGCCTACGACAAGCGATATACCAATCATTGCCACTCACCTCAATCAATCAACAGACAGCTCAAAGTAGGTATGTAAAACTGAGAAAAAACGTTGTCATTTAAATTACCACAAGTTATACAAAATGAAAAGAGACGACAAATACTGATACTTCCTTCGTTCAGCGTTATTCCATCAAGATAGTAATCATAATAAATCATTTTAATACCAATAAAGTTAAATCCACATTATCCCCAACCCAACTTAACCTAAAGAGGAGCAAGGAATTGAAAGGAACTCCTCGAAGCAAATCGAACCTGTCTGCCAGCGACACATGTAAGCCTCTGGACCTGAGTCACACGGTACTGAGCACCTGTGGTTCCTATCGCGGAAAGTCACATTAGTAAACTCTCAGTACCCGAGGATCTCAAATCCAAAAAACGAACATACCCCTCTGACATACAGGCGCGATAAGGACCTGACAGAAAAAGAAGATGTGACAGTCTTGGCCAGAACTGCCATATCCGTCACTTATAAAAGTAGACTGCCTGCTCATCTGTGACTCATTGCAGGATATAGAGGAAACAATTTATCCGGAATAACTAACTGGTCTGTCAAAGAGAACAAAAAAATGTATAGAAACCAAATCATCACACAAGAGGGTTTCAGCCTGTTGTGTGGAGCAGTGATGAAAAGAGTGGGTCTGGAATGGATAGCATTCCAGAAGAAAATGGAATTATTTACTATGGAAACAAAAAAATTGTGAAATTGGCTAATTGTACAGGGGGGACAAAAGGGTAGGAAATCAAAAATAAAAAATAACCCCACTGGTTAAAATAGTTTCATGCTAAACTTACGGCCGATCACCCTCAGGCACGTGTGCTCTGTTTGAATAAATCTAGGTTCCAAGAGAAACGAACATGAAACCATTTCAAGCAACATCGCAACTAAACAATACGGGAAACGAAATATTGGGAGACCCAGTACAATAGCAAACCTCACCAAAAAAACAAACAAACCCCATCCAATCAAAATATAAACCTCAAACTTATTCAAACGACATGATCATGACCAATAGGACGTTAAGATGAATCACGTGTTACCCAACCAGAATTTCCCAAACTGATGGCAGAGCCGAGACTTGTGATACCAATAAAAGCATGGTCTATTACCCGAAAAACAATTCACATTTTCTCATCCTCTCTTACAGTTGGTACTAAACAAAAGTTAAGGTATGTTAGGTATTGATAAATAACACGTTTTTCATCAGCCAGCGGTGTTATGCTGGTTGATTCAATGGTTATCAGATTCAGTACTTGCTGATGAACCATGAACTCATAAATAAGTACCCATCAAACTAACCCAAGTAACACATTTTGAATGGTTGGAAAGTCCAAAACATGCTACCACCAAATGTTAAATTTGCAATCCGAAGTCCGCAATTCCTTCATCAAAAAAAATAATCAATGTCCAGTGCATTAGGCAAAAGAATCGTAAACACTACTAATTGAACCTCCAAAACAAGTCCAAAGAAACTCCAAAAATATAACAGAATATCTCGGAATCCCTATTCCGATATACTCAAAAGAATACAGGCTCGTCAGCCGAATATTCCAAAAAACTATACAGGCAATGTGGTATTAAAATAAAGGTCTATAGGTCTGTATATTAGCTGTTCCCTAGAGGTGACATAAGTCATAATTTAAAGGAACGCTAATTTCAGAGTTACCGTCTACCATTTCACCACACAACACCCATAGTAAAGTGTTCACTAGAAAATTGTCACCAGACAAGTTACGAAAATAATAATGAGGTACATTGACAAAGGAACAGCACAGATCGAATCACCTACTCATCACCTGACTGGTCAAGATCGTCATCGGTCTCTCGATCGTCAGAGTAATTTGGTTTGAGATCCTTTATATGAAAGTTACCCAGATTATTTCCGGCTTTATCTTTTAAATTATATACTAAAGGTGAAATAACTTTGTGCACAATGCATGGAATGTATTTGGGAGCCAATTTTGCCGAATATGCATTAGCAGCATTAGATAGAGTGAAATTCTTTTTCCAAACATAATCTCCTACATGAAAAGACATAGGGCGCTTCCTTAAATTGTAATGTCTAGAGTTTTTCTCGTGAGCACGTCTGAGCTTAAAACCTGACATCAGAAAATACCTTAGGTAACTCTTGCAAGTCATCTACCAGTTGGTTTTTTGCTTCTATTACAGGAATGTTATTGGCATTTTCTGAGATTTTACCATAATAGTCACCTGAAAGTGGGATATTTCTACCGAAAACTAAAAATGCTGGTGAGTAGTCAGTTATTTCGTGTTTAGCTAAGCGGATAGCTTGTGCAATCTGATGTATATTTGTATCCCAGGTTTTATGATTCTCATGAATGTAAGATTTTAAAGCTGTCACTATGACACGATTTACCCTTTCAGTATGATTTATTTCCGGATGGTAACGAGCATTATAAAATATTTTTTGCACCCTATATTTCTCCATGAGAGTCTTGAACTCTTTGCTAATAAATTGGCTTCCATTGTCACAACAAAATATCTGGGGAACTCCATACAGTAAAAAGACTTGATTCTCTATAAATTTTATAATTTGAATTACAAGTGGCTTTAAATAAAGGTTGTATAAGAACAAATTTAGTAAACCAATCGACTATTACCAGTAAATATTGATTACCATTTTTAGATCGTGGGTAAGGACCCAATAAATCGGCTGATATCATTTGAAAAGGGAAGTTTATATTTCGATAGGATCTCTACGCATGTTAGGCCAATAGTAAAGTTCCCTAATTCGTGCTAAAGTTTTTGACACTCCAAAATGTCCGGCAGTAGTGCTGTCATGATATATTGAAAAAATTTGTTTTCTATTTGAAGTTGGTACTACCATTTTCCATTCTGAAATATTAGTAATGGATGGTATTCTATCAAAAACATGTTTATACAACAAATGATTCTTTACCATGAGCGTAGGATAGTCATCTGGACTTGTTAGAACTTTTTGATAAAGAGAATAATACCATTTACATGGCTTAAATTCTGCAACATCCAGGACCGATAATTCTGTTAAGAGAGGTGTTGTTCTGGAAAGAGCATCCGCAACTACCATTGTAGAACCCTTCCGATGCTGTATTTCAAAGTCAAATTGAGATAGTTTGAGTGCCCACCGAGCTAATCTACCGGCGGGATTAGATAAATTCATGAACCAGACAAGAGAAGCGTGGTCTGTCTCGACTACAAAATGAGTACCTTCTACATAACCTCTAAATTTCTCAATCCCGAATAAAACACCCAAACATTCCCTCTCGGTAATTGAATATTTACGTTGACATTTATTAAGAGTTTTACTCGCAAAAGCAATGGGATGTTCAGCTCCGTCGATTTTTTGATAAAGAACGGCACCCAGTCCAGTATCACTTGCATCTGTCTGGATTATGAATTGTTTCTCAAAACATGGTGTTGCCAAAACTGGACTATTAGTCAAAGAGTATTTAATTTTATTAAAAGCTTCTTCAGCCTCAGAAGTCCACTTAATAGTTTGTCCTTTTTTACGACCGTGCAATAAATCAGTAATTGGAGAAGCTAGACTACTAAAATTTTTAATAAAACGACGATAGTAACTAATGAGACCAATTAAACGTTTTATTTCAGTAGTGGTCTTCGGAGCTGGATAGTTGACAATTGCCTCTACCTTTTCTGGACTAGTTCTTAGACCTTCCCTATCAACAATAAACCCTAAATATTTTAGTGAAGACCGACAAAATTCACATTTGTCTAAATTGATAGTTAAATTAGCTTGTTTTAGTCTATTATATATTTTATGCAAAATCTCAATGGGTTTTTCAAAAGTCGGTGTTGCTACAATAATATCGTCGAGATAAACAAATGCAAAAGGTTCCAAACTAGGGTCAATGACTCTATCCATTAATCTCTGCATAGTCTGTGGTGAATTAGAAAATCCAAATGGCATAACCCTGAATTGAAAGCTTCCTCGACCCTGTACAGCAAAAGCAGTTTTAATTCTTGATTCGTGGTCTAATGGAATCTGATAAAAAGCCTTTCTTAAGTCAATGGACGTAATAAATCTAGCATCGCGGAGTTTATTTAGAATGTTATCTATCAGAGGAAGTGGATAAGTATCTTTAACTGTTACTTGATTTAATCTGCGACCATCGAAACACACTCTATATTCTCCTGATTTTTTTGTGACCAGCCACAAAGGGCTGGACCAGGGCGATTGTGAGGACTCAATAATTTTAAATTTAAGCATCTCATCGATTTCCTTATTAAGGTGGGTCTGCATAGCGGGTGAAAGAGGATACTGACGAACTTTAAACGGTTTAGCATTTCCAGTGTCTATATTGTGGGATATTAATGACGTTAAGCCCAAGGTATCTTTAGTGGAAATTGATTTAAACAAGTCGACTACATGGTCAAGAACAGTTTGTTGTGTCTGTGACAGATCGTGCACCGAGTGTATTTTACATGAAACGTTCGTAGACTCAATAAAAGCTACATGTGACGAAGTTTGAGAAGGAATGGTATATGAAAAGTTTCCATAATCAACATATAATCTAAATAATTTTAAAAAATCCATCCCTAAAATAAAATCGTGTTGTATCTGTGGTATAATTAACACTTTGATTGTCTTAGTGTGATTTCTCAACGTTAAAGGAAGATAACAATAACCATAAATTTTTGAAGAGGTTCCGTCTGGATATAAAACAATGATTGACGGATCCGGATAAATTTTAATTTTATATTTTTCTAATAAAGGTAACGCGGATGGACCAAGAATTGTAGAATTTGAGCCTCCGTCTACGAGTGATAGAATTGTCTCATGAAAAATGGACACAGGTAGGTAACATCTATTGTCATCAGGTCTCTTAACAAAAATAGGACTTACGAAAACAAATTTTTGACCAACAAACTTAGCCACTACACCAAGCCATTCATTCCATTCAGTACGAGAAAAGAGGACAGAAGTAGAGGAGTTTAGGGAGGAGTTGGGAGAGATTAGTTTCTTGGTTGGCGTTCCCTGTTTGGAGTTGTTGTTCTGGTGGTTGGTGTTCCTCCAGTGACAGTCATTTGACGGCCACTGGTGCCCTGCACGTTTTTTGAACGGCAATTGAAATAAGTCGGTCTAGTAACATCTTTTTTTACACAACCATAACAAAATCTCGTCCTTGGAGCACTACATTGTGGATAAGTGTGACCCGCCTTGTTACAATTCCAGCAAACAAGCGACACAGATTTACATGAACCCGTCTGGGCGAATCGTGAATAGCTAAACAACTCAAATCAGGTTCCAACAATCCAGTATTGCGAGTAGGTGGGGCCTTATAACGTTCCGACCACGAATATGATTCCTCCAAGCGCTTGCATTGAGTGGTAAGCTCAGAAATTGTCATGACGTCCAATAAAGCGAGATGAGCATGATATTGCGGTAATAAGTTACGCCTGATCTGATTCACAATAGTAACTTCATCAGGGGGACTACTTAATCGTTTAAAAAGAGCTTCGACTGAGGAAATAAAAATTGTTACTCGTTCCCGAGCGCCTTGTGTGCGATTCTTTATTTCATTAAGCAAGTCTTGATCGTAATGGTAAGGTAAGAAGTTTTCCTTTAATTTCTGACATAAATCACGCCAATCACGAACTCGGTCTTTATTATTTACATACCATGTCCACGCATGCCCTTGGAAAAGATCACAAGCGGCAGAGAACAAATCAGCCTCTGACGCACCCCTAGCTTGACGTAAAAGTTCCACTCTCTCTAAAAATGCGATAAGAGATTCCTTTTCGGTACCAGAGTAGTGTACATTCCATTTACAAACATTAACGAGAGGTTTGGACAAATTTGCACCCCATTGTTCTCTCACAGGAGTGGAGACTATCAGCGGGAGGTTCAAAGTCTAAAAATTTTAATGCAAATTCATCCGCAAGGTCTAATAACTTAGTTTGAGCATCTTTCAGTTGTTGTTGTTCAACCTCATCTTCTGGGTTCATACGAGAAACTCTGTGTGACAGATGTTGTAACCTAGTCTCCAATCTGCGGCATTCATAGTCGCCCTTGATTCCAGAAAAAGCTTTAATTTTACTCGAAATAACATTAAAAGAATCTAAATACTGCTTAAGATCATCAGAAAATTTCAAAGGATTAGCAATAGTCAAAAAACTGCGATTTGATCGCTCCTGCTGAAGGATTCCTTTTAATCGTGTACGTCTAACCTCAACAGTACCTGAAAAGTCTACTCCCCTAATTCGTAGTTCGTAAGTTAGCTCGCCATCTTTTAAATGTTTTGGCTCCATATTAGACATACAAAATTATCTTGATAGAAATATACTCAACAAGGTCAGCAAAAATCAGTATTTAAAAAAACAAAAAAATTTAACAAAAGCGTGAAAGTAGTTCCAAATTATTCAATACAATAATTCCATGAATCCAAGAAAAAATGTAAGATCAAAAATCGAATAGCAATTTAAACAAGTTCCTCGACCAACGTGTGAGTCAAGAGGCAAGTGTAGCAAGTCGAAAGACAACCAAATCAGGTCCCACGATGGGTTTCGCCAAAAATGTATGACCGTAAAAGTTAGTTGGAATTTTTTGAATTTGAATTTGAATTTAAGTGGGTTCGGATTCCTTTATGACCTGAATTCGTTGTCCCGACAAACTATTCTCCCCTCCTAAATCAAACACCAAAATAATCATACAATATTTATTTACCTTTAAGGTAAAGATGTAAAGTAACTGTGATAAGTTATGACAATTCAAAATTTACATTAGTCGTTAGCTTTTGGATAACAAACAAAAGAGTTTAAAACTTAGTGAATTTTTTAAATAATAAAATTTCGAACGTCCTGTGTTTTTGAAAGTCTCTTGGAACTACTAGCACTTGAGGTTTGAGTGAAAGTTTATACTTGCGACTGTGACACTTGATCGAAGAATATCCTGTGTTCGATGCGACGACCCTTCCCTTTACTGACTGTTGATGTGACGACTTTCCTGCTACGAACTGGCCTTAACGGGTGGCTTGCATTAGGCGCATGTGTTGACTAGCTAGAGCAGAGCCAATCTCAGGTGTTGTGCAGATGTTGCCGTACCGCTTCGGTGCCTAGCTCAGCAGCGTACTAGTCGAAGGTGGGTGTTCTTCACTGTCACAGTATCACGTCTCCGTGTCGATGATGTACATAGGTAACAAACACAACAAGAGCAGAAGTTAGTCCAAGAATGCTATTATTTATTTAAATGTGTAAGATACACAGTGATTTATTAAGAAGGTATACAAAATTGAACCTAAACCAGAACTACTTATTTTAAGACTTAATTATTAAAAAATATAAAATCAAATTCAGCTGAATTTAGAACCTGCAATAAATTGCTAGTCGTTTAACTTTATTATAGTTAAACTAGGGAATTTGATTCGAAATTATTTATTGAACTTGGAAATTATTAATAAAAATTATGCCTGAATATTAATATTTTGTTAAGTGGACTCTCTAGTATTTATGAATTAATTGCCAAATTATTGACGAAATTCGATCGGGTAGTATTTTGCCAGGGGTGAAAATGATGTTTTTAAACAAGTATAATATTAAAAAGGAAATCTACTGGTCAGGAGAACGAAAGTCTTAGGTAGCTGTTTTTTTTTTAGAGGTACCAAAAAAGGTTATAACTGACAAGTTATACAAAAAAACAGCAACCTCGAGAGAAAATGGCCGCAGGTGAGGTGGTACTGAATAAAAAACAATTTCCGAAAATATGAACTATATAATAAAAACCACACTCACCTAGGCGATTTTCCTCCTCTAGTAGTCCTTGATCGATTCCCGCCCAACAGAACTCCGTTCCAAGCTCCTAGTCAGCTTATGGCGACGTCAGTTTTGCAATGGCAGTGTTCACTCCGCCGTGAAAGAAAAGAAAACCAATTTAATCACCCCAACCAGGCACTACAATGAAAATACTTCATCAAAAACAATTAACCCGTACTACCGATCAAATTCGCGATCAATTTAGACCAAAATGCTAAAAAACCAAACGAGAAAAATATTCAGAAAAGGCGATTGCCACTAGAGAGTACCGATCAATTCGAGAGTGCAAAAATGAAGAGAGCGAGAGCCGCTGCGTCGTTCGATTCATTCTATACAACCGTGGTACATAAAAAAGTGCAGCCAATAGGAATCGAGCTGCTGGAGTCAATTGACGGTTTATTTCAAACGATTCTCTTTACTTGTACAGTAAATAGTAACAAAACAAATGCTATTATAATTAAAGCAATTTAACATACTTACTTCTATTCAATCTGTTCGCAAATATTTACATAATAAATTCCACTGCCTGTTCTACCAAATATCGAAAACTAGTCGACATGTTCTGCGGGTTGCGCCACCCACTACAAGAGGTCGCTGGCGGCACGCTCGCGAAATTAATTTGTTTATAATTCGAAATATCAATAATTTAACAAGAAAATGTAAGCTGTACCATCCTATAATAGGTGTGCCTTCTTAGTTTATGCCTGTCTGGAATCAAATAAAAACGTTGTAACGGGTTTCTTGGAATTTACAAAAACATCCGTTACAGCGTTTAAAACTTCAAGAATTTGATTATAAAATCGTTTATAAAAAAGGTACATTAAACTCAAATGCTGATGCTCTCTCACGTATCAGACTTAATATGCACGAAACCCAATCCGTAATAAACAATCCCGGTGACATCAACGTAGAATCATGAGTTTCTTAGAAACTACGCGGAGAACCCGGACAATTTCATTATCCCTGACATAAACGAAGACAACACCCAGAACATGACTTCTACACAGACACCGACTAATGTTACACGTCCCTTGAACCCGAAACCGAAGATAGTCATACACTCAGATATTCAAATAAAACCGTCCGATAAACGAAAACCTCAATCACCTATCGAAATCAATAGTAGTGATGACCAAACAGCACATTCCCTGTCTAAAGAAATTAGTACTGACGGATTACCCATATTAGACGAAATTATAAATAATAAAACCAATCAGATACTAGTATTCAAACAAATTCCGATAAAATTTCTGTAGAACAAGAAACTTACCTACACCAAAAAATATTTACACTCAAAATACCTCTCAACTGTAATGATCAAGATATTTTAAATTTTCTAAAAGAATATTTAAAACCAAATACGACTTACCACGTCTTCTTTAAAAATCCAGAATTCAGCTTAAAATTCTCTAATGTATATTCCGAACATTTTAATCATTTAGGACCAAAATTAATTAAATGTACGAAATTAATCAACACTATCAAAGATCGCGAAGAACAGTTAATGTTAATAAAAAACCACCATTTAGGTAAGAAAAACCACCGCGGTATTCAAGAAACTTTACAATATCTCAAAAGAAATTATTTGTGGATTAACATGAAAACCGATATCACCAAATTTATAAACGAGTGCGAAATTTGCAATAAAACGAAATATGGTAGAAATCCCCCTTACGTACCCCTTGTCCTAACAGAGACACCGTCCCGACCTTTCCAAATTATTCACGTCGATGTATTTTATTATGATTCCAAAAATTATTTAACTCTGGTAGACGCTTTTTCAAAATTTGAGCAAGCAATACAAATTCCAGGAAAATCAGCTATCAATATATGCGATGCATTAGTGACATACTTTACATGTTTCGGCACCCCTAAAAATTTTATATTAGACAACGGTAAAGAATTCAACAATGAAACTGTCAAAGAACTTTTGAAAATGCACAAAATTAGTATCCATTTTACGACACCTGGTCACCACGAGTCTAACAACATAGTAGAAAGATTTCATTCAACTATAATAGAACACTTACGTATTTTAAAAGAGTCTCACCCCAATGAAAACGATTTAATGAACTACGCCGTTTTAGGATATAATTCGTCTATTCACAGTATTTCACCCCTCTTAAATTAATTTACGGTCACACCGATACTCGAAATCCTGAAATATTCAACACAAAAGACTTTTACACCGATTATGTCGAAAACCACAACAAGCTAAAACATGTCTATTCTGAGGTCAAAGAAGGAAACAAAAATAATATCTAGATTAAATAAAAATGGCAACGAGAACCCAAATTTTAAAATTAACCAAAAAGTTTACAAAAATAATCCTTTAAACCGAAACAAGAAAAATAATAAATTTTTAGGTCCTTATACTATTATTGAGATTTTAGAACACAACAAGGTTAAAATTCAAAGTAACAAAACTAATAAAACTGAAATTGTGCACATCAAAGAATTAAAATCACCCCCTTCATTGTTACAGAGAGAAGATGTTCAACATTCTGCTGACATCATCGATATTAACCAGCCTAGTACTAGCTCAGGAAGTCAAAATTTCCAAAATAACAAATAATCCCGGTATTCTACCATTCAAATTAGGCGAAGCCAGAATAATTAATAACAAACACATTTTTCTTTACAACGTAGATCTCCAAGCAATAAAAAGTCAGATATATGGAATAAATAAACTTTTTCAAAACTTAAACTCCTCCATCAAAGTAGAGAAAATCGAAACAAAATATTCTTCTATTCAAAATGCTCAAAATGACTATGAAAACTTACTTCCAATCATATCAGAAATAAATCAAAAATTTGAAAATATAAATTTTTATAATTCAAAAAATTCTAGAACGAAACGCGGCCTAATTAACCTAGGTGGAACCATTCATAAATGGCTTGTCGGCACGTTAGATGCCAACGATGGATTAAAATATGACAATGCCATCAAAATTTTAAAATCGAATCAACAAAAAATCTTCAATGACCTAAATTCTCAATTATCCCTATCGAAACAATTGATTCAAAAGTATTTAAAAACAATAGAAGATTTCGATAAAAATCAAAAGAAAATTTCCAACTACATATTAGAAATGAAAAATATCATAAATATAACTGGTGAATTTTATGAATACATAACCTTCAAATCAATAATTGATCAAATTTTCATGAACGCAAACGTTATTGTTACTTTATTAGAAGATATTGAAAACGCAATCACATTTTCAAAATTACACGTAGCTCATCCGGACATACTGTGTAAGGTTGTTTTAGCCTCCAGATGTTATTTGGGCTTTATTGACTTTTTGCCCGGGCCCAGGAGTGGTTTTTCTGGTCCAGAGTCTTTCGAGCCAGGGAGTTTAGTGCAGGGGGTGAAATCAAACCAGCGATTATTATAACAAGTTTCCCTCTATTGATAAAATATACAAAATTAGATTAATTAATATTTACAAAACAACTAAAAATAACTTCTTCCCTTCTCGGCTCGGTTGGCGGTGGTTTCTGTAAAGATCAGTACGTATTAGTACAAGGTACAAGATACTAATAGGGCGGACGAAGCAGGATTAATATACGGGAATCTACGGAAACGGCAACGGCAAGAGTCGGCAAGCTTCTACGTGCTAGGCGGGAAAATGGTTATTATCTAACTATATGTACACTACCAGCTTAGCGTCTGCACTTGGGTAGTCCCGATAATTGCAGTCGATACTCCCAAATAGCGGCCGGGTAGCGGGCGGAAATATTTACAAGAAAGCGGTGTAAGATAGTCCCGATGGCAACTACCGATCCTATCCTACTGCCACCATGCGGACAGCGGACTGTCGGTTTTCTCGATACGGGTCACAGCTCAAGCGGTTCGGCGGAATCAGGCTTCGAGTAATTGCAGGCACGAAGCAAGGTTCAGCTTTATCAGGTAAGCTTACTCCCAGTATTGGTCTGGCCTACCTAAGGGTTATAGGCTTTCGACCCCCAACGATCTGAGAGGCCGAGGATTTATTACCGGGGGACTAAGGCCTGCCGGTTAGCTACAGTCCGTGGCGCCATCTACCGGCGGTTCACGGAACACTAGGGAGAAACGCGGGCTCGGGTTTAACTTGGAAATTATTGTATTAATTAGAGGAGTGCGGTAACTTCGTTACAACTGACAAAGGAATATCTAAAAGAAATTTTAAACGAACTTGTTACTTATTATGACATTTCAGAAATATTAAAAATTGACATAGATATATGGTATTTTTTAATTCAGACAAACTGTCACTTTTCAAATGATGATGTATTTGCTTTGGAAATACCAATCGTTTATCCCGAAACATTTGAATATTTTCACCTTTTTCCGATCCCATCCAACGAAAATAAAATAATTATCCCACACAAACCCTACATGGCTCTAGAAGACAAAAGACATAGACGTAAAAACAGAACAAATCTACCTATGCACCCACGAAGAAATCAACAATAACGACGATTGTGTATCGACGATCATCAGAGGCAAGCCACAACATTGCGAACAGATTCCCGTTCTACCACCAAACTTCCTAATTAACAAAATCAATCAAGAATATATCGTCATCAGCAAAGAAGAAATCAAGATTAAAACAAAATGTACGGATGAACAAATAAGTTTAATACAAGGAACTACTATAATACAGATACCACGAAATTGTAACATAGAGTATAAAAACTACAAATTTACAAATCAAGAAAATTATCTCAAAGGAAGACCAGTCATATTGCCCAAAATTCAAGACCAGTCATCAATCAAGAAAAACTCAAAAAGAAACCCGCTTCAATTGGAAAATATACGGCTAGAAACAAGCAAAGCAAGCAAAGCATCGAACCCACTTTTTCAAAATTTAAATCAAACTAACTGGATACTTTGGAGTAATCATTATCACATATGGAATCTACAAATTCAAAACAAAGAAAATTAATATAAAATTACCAGAAGCCGTCGCCGCATCAGCTCCTAAAAGTTATAAATCTTGTAAGAACAGCATTTCTGTGTGATTATTCTCTGTAACTTTGCCGAATAAAGTTGTTCTCTTGTCAAACAAAAAAAAATACATTTTTTAAAAATTCGTTAACTAGCTCCCGTAAGTTAACTAGGGTAATAAATAAAAGATTTATTAACTTTGTATGTCTTTTATTTAATAAAACTTCCTCCTATACAAATCAGCTAATACAAACTCCTCATTGAATGAGAGAAGCTCAAAAATACAGTATGCATTAATATTATCTGATAGAGTACATAGTGATTTTATAATATCTGTAGCATTTATATTATAGTTATATTTTAATAAAAATCATTTACCTCATCTAACATGTTATAATAAAAATCCAATAAGTTATATTTTAATATTAAATTAATTTTTGAGGTTATTTTACAATCAATTGTAAGCAATTCCATTACATCATTAGCAGTGAAATAACACCTTTAGAAAGCACAATCATAAATAGTTGACACCTGGGTGCACGCTCAATTTCAAATTGGAGCTGAATTCTTTTAGTGGTATTGCAACATCTTCGCCCAATCTTTCAAGGATTTTGTTTAATTCTACTGTAAACTGGAACCATTCAAAACGGTCCATGGATATAGGATTTGACGGATCCAGTAGATTTATAATTTGCACTGCTGGTTTGAAGAATCGTAGGGGGCTGAGTCCACAGTTTATCACATACAGATTTTCAGGTTCGAGCACAAATTGTGTACTTAGCAACAGTTGCTTTTCATTGTGAATTGCTTCATCATAACCATTCAAAACACAAAAAAGCACTGCTAGTGCTGTACCCCGATTCACTCAAGGTGTCAAACTACATCTGTGACCCTTATCCAGGAGTCATGTGTTTTATCGAAAGCCAACCAGCGAATCAACAGTTTATCCCCCCTCCTTAAAATATTTTCCACAAGGTAAACATTTGGATTTGCAGCTTATTGCAATTCCTCGCTGTAAAAGCCGCCCTTTATCGGGTTCCCCTGCACATCTTCAAGCAAATAAGTTATGGAAGTAGTTTTTGGAATTTTAACAATTTTAAATAATTCCGTGCTCCAATTAGGTGTGTAGCCCTTCTCAAAAACATGCTTGGCTTTACTGATGCGAACCACATCCCCCTTTTTGAACTTTGATATTTTAAAAACTGTAGGATGGCTGAAGGTTTTAAGTAAAGCAACCTCGTTACTTTTATTTACATCTTTTGGCCTCATTCATAGTTATATGTCTTCTGTTATTGTATTTATCAACAATTGTAGATAATATATCAATCCACTTATATGTGCCATTTAGGCTAAAGTATTTAAACAATCGTTCCTTTAACGTAGAGCCGCGGCCACAAAAAACTTTCAGGCTGGTGGAAATCCGTGCAAATGAGCGCACAACTCGGCAACGCCGCGGCTCATGACGCCTCGTGACGCCGTCGCCGGCCGGTCGCGGACGACCGGCCGCGGTGTGCCGGTCCACGGCGGCGAGCGGGACGGGCGGAGCGAGCGGGCCGCCACGTTGCCGGATTTCGCGCTTCGGAGAGAGATTCAAGGACCAGCATGAAAGTTTTTTGTGGCCGCGGCTGTACGTATAACCCTCTCCACTGTTGCTGCTTTTGTTATGCTAAAGGTACTATAATAATTAATTTCAAACTTTTTCATGAGATTTTGAAAATGGGAGTTGTAGAATTCTTTTCCATGATCACTTTGCAAGTTTCGTGGGTGCCGTTGAGAGTTTTTCAGTATTTTATCAAAGGCCTTTGTCACTTCTTCACCAGTCTTAGATTGAATGGCTTCACACCAAACGTACTTGGAAAAACAGTCAATTACTACAAGAATAAACTTAAATTTGATATTGTGAGCTGTATATTGATCTAACTGCGCGAGGTCCACCCGCCAGAGGTCATCCAATCCTTTAATAATGGTCCGACGACGAGGGTATTTTTTCAATGCTCGTCTGTGTAATTCTTTCACAATTTTAATCTTTTCTTTACTGTGATTTATTTTCATTGCTTTCATTGTTTTTGGTATTCCAGAACTCTTATTCTATACAAAAGTTCAAGCAGTTGTTTTTCTTGGATTTCAATATGTGACTGTAAGGCTTTTTTTATTTCAGAAAGTGAATCATCGACGTATTTTTTGTTAGTTGCGTCACCTAATGCTTTCGGAGCCTTAAGATTGCTGATTTTTAAATTTCTCGTATCTATACTACCTTAAACCGCCTGGGTGAATACTTGGCCGTGAATAAATTCTTGAATACTGACCAAACTTATTGACACTCATATTGAATATGGTGATAACCATGTAATGTACTTGTATTTATATTACGAAATGATGTGAGCCTTTTAATTCTGTCTATAGCGGTTATTTCATTATCGTGAGAGGTGTTTCCAGCATTTTTAGAAGCAATAAGAAGCATTAATCTATCCACTAATTCATTCACATCATCCCAATAAATATACTCGACTGGTTTTTTATTGTAAATTAAATGCATACCAGTACCCGAACGTGTTTTCGGTTTAGCTGGAGATTTTCCTGGTTTGAAAATGGGCCTAATAATGTTAAAATACTTTGCCTCTGGTATCCAGATGTGCCCCAGTTAATTTTAAAATCTCGATATATTTTGCAAAGTCTTCGTCTGTGTATTTTGGATCATTATAAAAAATTAAATCGTATAGTCCCGATGTTCCCTCAAAATTCTTTCCCTTAACAATTATATCTCCACTACTATCAAAATCAATATTTTTACCTGCTAGCAAAAATTTTGATTGAGATGCATAAACGGGGCCATATACTTTATCAATTTTCTTTGAATTATCACGATGGTCTTGTATGTATTGTCGTGCTATATTAGGATAGGAAAAATCTTCAGGCTCACTATTTTGTGCATCGGAATCGAAATAATCGGCCTCCTTTTTTAACTGTGGGCTTTCCGGCTCTTATTTTTTATATTTATTTTTTGTGAAGTTAGGTACTTTGATTTTGCTTAGAAATTGCGTAGCCGGTGTGAACATTTTTTTAATTGATTAATCTTCTTCAATTTTACCTAATTTGAGTGCCACATACTTTTTTCTAACAGCGCAAGCGAGTTCACTGACTTTCTTCGCACGCTGCATTTTAAATATTTTATCTTGCGTTGTTAACGGCATGATTCAAAGTTAGTTAATCTAGCTAAGTTACAGCTTTATATACTTATCAAATCCATTTCTATAACACCCATTATTTAACTCAAAGTCTTTTACGATTACTAAAGTACCGTAAGCATTATTCCAGCACTCGATACACATAACTTTAAATTGATCATAAGTTAAATCAGGAGACACTTGCTCATCAAAAATATGACGTAGATTCATGTTATCCTGTCGAAATAGTACAATGACATTACAGTTGTCGCGGAGCAGCTGTTTAGGTATTTGTGTGGTACGCTTTAGTGAAAGTTTGCTGCGTATGCTCGCTCTGAAGAAGAAGTAGAAACATTCAGTATAAATCAGCCCAAAAATATAAAGTAAGTTACCAAGACTACGTTTACTTCATAACGGTGTAGTACAGCACGCATATTATAAAAAAATTAAAGGCTACAGTGAGAAATAACAATAACAATACGTTCACAAACACAGACACAAAAAAATAATATACTCGATACAACGATAAGAAATATCTAAGCGAACCGTAAATGGCAACGCCGGGTGCTGATCAAGAATTAACGTACAAGAATTAAATAAAATAAAGGGCGAAATACAAAGCTGGGTCGAGGCGAGCGAGGTAACAATACTTTTGGGCATTAATGGAAGGATTAGAGAACTAGAGAATGAAAATAAACAACTGAAACACCACTTAGAAGAGCTTGACAAGAAAAGTAGGAAGAACAATATAGTGATATTTGGTTTGCCTAATAGTACCGAAACATCACCGCCCCAAATTTGCAAAAAATTGAATAAACTGCTTGAAATAGAATTAAGTGCTCATGACATTAATGATGTTCACTCCTTGGGAAACACTGAGAACAGTCCCATCAAGATAGAACTACATTCGTATTATAAGAAGAAAATAATACTACAAAACAGTAAAAAGCTCAAGGGTACAAACGTAGTTATAGCGAGAGACCTAACTAAACATCAACAGGCAGAGGGAAAAATATTAAGAAGACACCTGATAAAAGCTAGGCAAACTCCCAAAGAAAAAAGTTACATAAAGGGAAACCGACTTGTGGTTGGAGATAAATCATTATTGGTTTCCATACAAAAGTTGAAAAGAAACATCAACATATAAGAAAGAAAACTCCATGGATGTTATATCCGACCTCAAGCATCACCTTGATCATAACCTTGTTTTTACCCTTGATTCTGTTTACTGTTGGATATTATGTTCTCATTCTCTATTGTTCTAGAATGATTACTAGAACATATCATATTCCTTTTGAGTATTGTTAAAACTTGCTTACTGCAAGAATTGCAGAATTTGATCTTCCCTTTGTCTTTATATTATTTTCCCATGAGAACCACAACACCTCAGCATAACAGATCTGTATAAATAGGACCTAGTAAAGTAAGAGTGTTAATTCTAGTCTTGTCTGTAGTCTAAGCCGAAACTCTGTAACTCGCGTTACTCAAATAAAAGTTTTTTAAAAAGTCTTCGTCTTCACGTCGCCCGTAACAATTTGGTGTCAGAAGTGGGATCCTCGATAAAAGGGTCTTCAACGAGGGAGATCCGGAGGCACTTAGAAGGACAGTCTCCTCGGGTGTCACCACACCACTACGATTGGAGCCAGCTGAAAAGGGTCTTCGACAGGGAGATCCGGAGGCACTAAGAAGGACAGTCTCCTGAGGCCAGCATCCAGCAACAACAGCAGCATCAACGACATCCAGCGAGCATGAAGTTACTTATATTGTAAGTGAAAACTTGAAGTGAATTTTATTTGTGATTTTTTTTAACTTTCTACGTTGCTATTATTGAACTTTCTACGTTATAACGATATTACCTTTTCATTTCAACATGCCGAATAACGAGGCTATAAACTCTAATGTAAACAATGAAGCAAACGCTTCAAATAACGACGAAGTACCATTTAAATTAAGCGAAATATTTTCTATCATCCCTGAATACGATGGGGATCAAATCAATTTAAATACTTTTATCATTGCATGTGATAGGGCCATGCAAATGACTGTTGGCGACCAAGCCATTTTACTTGCTATAAAAATTATAAATCAATTAAAGGGACGTGCAGCCCAACTTATCAATTCAAGAGATTTGAGTAAATGGCGCGAAATCAAACAATTACTTAACGTTCATTTCGGAGATCCTCGCGATCTAACTTCATTAATTCAAGATTTACAAAGAATGTGTCAATCCCAAAATGAAAATGCTTTGACTTTCGTAGGCAGAGTTCAAACTCACTGCTCAAAAATGTATGCCGCAATAGGAAAACAAAGCCTTCTCACTAGGGAACAAAAAGAATCGCAAGCTACATTAATCGATAGCATGTGTCTAAATACAGTTTTGACAGGTCTAGAACCAAGAATAGGGCAACTAATTCGTGCTAGCAATCCACCAAACATGATGGATGCTATAGCTTTAATTAAGAGAGAATTGCAACTTTCTTATTTTGAAAATCAAAAATTTCAGAGGCAAAATCGTGTACCAGTCTTCAATAATAATGTCAAAAGAACCAGTAATAATTTTCCAAAATTTTGTAATTATTGCAAAAGAAATGGACATACTATCAATGAATGTCGAACAAAAAATCAAAATAATTATTACAGAAATGGTCCAAATCCTTCTAGCTTCTCTAACAACTTCCAAAATAACTCCCAAAGAAATTATTTCTCCCAAAATAGGTTCCATCAAAGACCATCTTTTCCTCAGCAAAATAATTTTCAAACTCCTTCTTTCCCGCTAGAAATCAACCTCCTAGAAATTTTTCTAATAATGCTCCAAGAAATAACTTCCCCAGAACTTTTAATAATAATTCAGGTTTCCAGCCTTCTAATCAAAATTTTACTCCTAGATTCCCAAATTCAAATCCAATTAACCAAAATAGAACTCCCCAACAACATTATCTGGGCCAAAGCGAAAATTTTCAATTAACAGCCTCGGACCAGAACCCTATTCCGAATTTCAAGAATCTTGGTATGACCAATACGGACCAAACGTTTGCATAAATACCGTTGACAATAGTAACTTATATTATATTAAAGATAATACCGATAAGTACAAAATTTTAATTGATACAGGAGCTGGTATTTCAATTTTCAAACCAGAGACGGTTCAGCAATTTTTAAATCGATGTCCAGAAAATTTTCAAATTAAAGGTATTTCTGGCCAATCCATTCCTATTACTGAAGCGGTATTTGTTTCTTTTACGGGTCCTCTTTCTCCCCATAAAGTTTATATTTGCGATCTAGATATAGGATTCGACGGAATTTTAGGCGCTGACTTTTTAGAAAGGTACGGTGCAATAGTAGATTTTAGGAATAAACAATTAGTTACGTACTATGAGGTACACGAATTACTTAAAGACGGAGATGAATTAAACGAGTTAACGAATAATAATGATAATAATAATCGAGTTGTTTATAAAAGACAAGTTAATGTTGACGAAAGATACGATAGCCTTCATATAAACGCTTATGAACGAAATAATAATAATAATGATTATACGGAAAATATAAATAATTTTGAAAGCGAAAATACGAGTTATAATATAAATAAGGTTACGATAGAACCGCGTTGCGAAAAAATATGCAAGTTTCATACGAATAGATATACGAATAAAGAAATGATCTTATGCGCACAACGAGTAGAAAAGGTATACGTGCCAAATGCTATAGTAAAAATAAACGAAGACGGTAATTTTTATACGACGATATTAAACGCTAATGCCATAACAAAGGATATTTGTTTCGAAGAATTTGAATTTGAGCCTTACATTAAAGAAACGAACGCTAGTACTAATATTATTTGTAATTTTAATAAAACGAAAAGCAGAGTAGAAGAAATAAAAGAATCATTAAGGCTAGAACATTTAAACGAAGAAGAAAAAGAATTAATTACTAATTTATGCTTGAATTTTGAAGATATATTTTACTTTGACGGAGATTTCTTAAGTTTTACTAATGAAATAAAACATACTATCGATACAGGTGACGCTAAGCCAATTTTTACTAAATCCTATCGGTATCCACAAGTTCGCAAGGAAGAAGTAAAAACACAAATTAATAAAATGCTTTCTCAAGGAATAATTAGACCTTCTGTTTCACCATGGTCGTCCCCAGTATGGGTCGTTCCAAAAAAATTAGACGCTTCAGGCAAACAAAAATGGAGAATCGTAATTGATTATCGGAAATTAAATGAATTAACAGTTAATGACAGGTATCCACTGCCTAATATTTCAGATATATTAGATCAGTTGGGTAACTGCCATTATTTTACTACTTTAGATTTGGCTTCTGGTTTTCAACAAATTGAAATGAATCCAGAAGACATTTCGAAAACTGCTTTTTCCGTTGAAAATGGTCATTTTGAATATTTACGTATGCCCTTTGGCCTTCGTAATGCGCCCTCAACCTTTCAGAGGGTTATGGATAATATACTAATAGGGATACAAAACGAAAAGTGCTTAGTTTACATGGACGACATTATTATTTATTCTTCCACAATTAATGAGCATATCTCTCGTATTACTGAAGTTTTTCAAAGATTAAGAAATTCAAATCTAAAAATACAGCCAGATAAGTGTGAATTCTTACGAAAAGAAGTAATTTATTTAGGACATGTTATTACACCTGAAGGGGTTAAACCAAATCCACAAAAGGTACAAGCTGTTATCGATTTTCCTCAACCTGCCAATACTACACAAATTAAACAATTTTTGGGTCTTACTGGTTACTACAGGAAGTTTATTCCAAATTTCGCAAAAATGACAAAGCCTTTAACTCGACTTTTAAGAAAGGACGTACCATTTATTTTTGATAAAGATTGTCGTGAATCTTTCGAACAACTTAAAAATGCATTAATAACTTCACCAATTCTAATATATCCTAATTTTGAAAAAGAATTTGTTTTAACTACAGATGCAAGCGCTTTTGCTGTAGGCGCGGTACTTTCGCAAGGACCTGTTGGAAATGATCTTCCCATAGCATACTTTTCAAGAACCTTAATTCCAGCAGAAATGAAATATAGCGTTATAGAGAAAGAACTATTGGCAATAATTGCTGCCGTAAAAAACTTATTGGTTACAGATCATAGACCTTTAACCTGGCTTTTCTCAATAAAAGATCCCGGTAGTCGTTTAGCACGTTGGCGACTTAAATTAGAAGAATATAATTATCAAATAATTTATAAACCCGGAAAAATTAATCGAAATGCCGACGCTTTATCTAGAATCAAAATCAATCATATAAAAGAAGCTGTTTCCTTTCATACTTCCCTAGACGAACCATCTACTTCCCATGATAATCCTCAAAACATTGACCCGCCTATTGACAATAATGAGACTGACGAAATTGCTATAATCTGTAATGAATTTGACAGATTTTTTGATCTATACAAGACGACTTCAATGATCGACTATTCTAAAGTCCAATACACAAATAATCAACTTTTAGACAAAACACACAAAGACATTGTACTAATTTTTCAACAAGACAAATTAACAGACCTTCACGAAAAAGTTATTGATGATTTACTTGAGCTAAATCCTGATTTTAACTATAATAAAGCAAATGTTCTTTCCAGTCAAACCGTAGCTAAAAGAAAATATTATATAATTCCTGTTCCTTTTAATTTTGAAACCGCAATACAAGTACTCTTCATATCTCTTTATTACAGTAAAGATATATTCGAAGAAAATAAAACTTATTACATTGAAAACAATCCAGATTTTCCAATTTTAGAAATGTTTAATTTTTTGTTCTCAGATAAAAATTTCCAACTAACAATTTGTCAGAACATTGTGACTATACCAGACGAAGGCCAAATACCTATAATAATAGATCAATTTCATTCAGGCAAGACAAACTTACATCGAGGAATAAACGAAACAATTAGACGCATCAAACAAAAATATAATTGGACAGGACTAACTAAAGACGTTGAAACATTTATTCGACAGTGCGAAATATGCCAAAAGACAAAAATTTTTAGACAAAACTTGGACAGTCCCTTAGTCATTACCGAAACTCCTAAAACTCCTTTCGAAAGAATAAATATCGACATCCTAGAAATCCCAGTAAAAAATAATATCCTTACCATAAGAGACGAACTAACAAAATTTACCCAAGCTTACGCACTTCCTAATAAAACAGCGAGATCTGTAGTAGACGCTCTTTTACTCTATTTTCAACATTTTGGAACTCCTTTAAGAATCCATTGCGATGTAGGTAAAGAATTTAATAATCAATTAATGAAAGATCTTTGTAAATTATACAATATAAAATTAACTTTCTCTAGTGTTAGTCATCCGCAATCAAATGGCTCCTTAGAAAGATTTCATGCCACCTTAACTGAAATGATACGCGCGTGTAGTACAGAAAATCCTAACGAACACCCATTTCAAATGCTTCCTTACGCTTGTATAGCATATAACAATTCTATAAACAAAACACACGGGTTTACTCCTTACGAATTGCTATTCGGTCACACCTCGTCTCGACCTCCAGAAGTTTTGTATAATCAGCAAGAATTAATCTCTAAGTACGTTCGCGATTTAAACAATAAAATAAAGCATTATTATGAAGTGGCAAGAAAGCGTACGGATATGCGCAAACAAAAGGCGAAACAGCGATTTGATACACACGTTTCGGAGCAGCGACAATTTCGCGTAGGAGAAAAGGTTTATGTCAAGGAGTCCCAAATAAAAAATAAACTAGCTAACAAATTTAATGGACCCTATAAAATTAAAGAAATTTATACGAATTCAGCTTTGTTACGGGTCATTATTCCCACCTCCTATTACAAAATCGTATTTTATTATCATCTTGATTGTAGAGGAATTGTCATGGCTTTCCGATTAATGGCGGAAACGCCGGGATCCCCACATTCTCTGATATATCGGCCCGGAATCTGTTGCCAGGCGATATTTGAATTTCGTAGCATGAAGGTTACCGGAAGGCATCGTGCGCAGCCGGTGACGTACTCCCCACCCTTCCTCTTCAGAGGTTTCCGGTGTCTTCACTGATCGCCGAACCACGCTCGGAACCACTAGCAGCGAAGTTTTACGTATAAAATTCGGCGTTTTCCCACATTTTCATACCCCTTCGAGGTTCTGTGTGAAGTTACTTTTTAAAGTGATATGTTAGGGAGAATATACCGAGATAATTTTCTGCTAAAAAAGTGAGTTCCGGGCTGCTTCGCAACTACCAGGCCACCTACCATCTCCGGTAAGCACGTGTCATTTTTAATGGCTTCCTTTGTCATATCTTCGATTTTTCTTTCCCACTCTTGAAAGGATTGTTAGGTAATCTCGCGTTCGTATTTTATAGGCCTGTCACTTTGGGGTCATCCAAAGAGAAGAGGGGTCCTTGCTGAGGGGCCTCACCCCACGCTCGCTCCCCATAAGGGCACGTGCCATTCGCCCAAGAGGGGCCGACTGCATTGGGCGGCCGCTGCTGGCTTCCTCCGAGTACCAGAGAGGTCATCGGGAGCCTCGAGAGGCCGGTCACCGTTGTCAAACCCCACCCAAAGGGGGCCAGACGCACCTACCGCCCTCTCCGGAGCCCACACCACCTATTCAAGTACTTCAGTCCACCATCAGGGAATACTCAGATAAGTCGTAGTACCTACCTTTTTATCGTGATCTATCTTATGTAATGAAGTAACGAACTGCCTTAGCCAATGATGTAATACTGAGCATAGTACAAGCGCCCATGTGTAAACCAAAGTGTAGCTACATTTCGGGGAAGGGTTCCTAGGGCCTTCTATTCGAAACATTCTAAAGGCGGATAACATAATAGGCGCGTAATAGCTTTAATAACACGAAATATAACTTTTGAGTACTTACGATTATCGTGGTGACCTGAGGTGATTATCTTGATGTATTATTATTTACCTTCAGCTGTGATATAATCCCTGCGTAACATTATATATTTTATTTCTTGTCCTCTAGTGTGCCAATAAACTGCCAATTTATTAATTATTTACGAAGATTGCCTTTTATTTAGATAATTGCGTAATATATCTCCATTAAAAACTATAGTGTACAATAATAATTGTGGTTATTAAAAGAGGCGTAGGGGCCCATTTCCCGTTTTAGGGCATTTTATTTGTCGGTTTGGTGTCCCTAGGGCTGAAGACGGGTGGCGCTAAATTTCCCTATATTATATTATATAACACCCACTCCCCCACGGCGAGCTAGCTGGGGCCTGCCCAATTTACCACCTTACCGATTGCAAAACTCTGCCACCCATTGTTGTTGTTACGTAAGCATAGTTACCTTATATACCTTTGCTAACAAAAAATATATTACATAACTTTCGGGGCGTAACAGCTTTGCTACATAACCCAATTACTAACCAAACTACAAAAATGAATTTTGATATGCTAAAGAAATGTCACGAATTACAGGAAGAAGAACTAACGGTTAAAGAATTCTTTTATACTCTAGATCGAAAAATCCCTATTGAAAATAATAACGTTTCCATTGAACTGGGCAATTTATTTGATGCCCCTGAAAATATTTCCTTAGCCCACTGTGTATCTAAAGATTTAGAAATGAATGCAGGAATTGCAAAAGAATTTAAGAATAAATTTGGACACGTAGATGAACTAAAAAATCAAAATAAGTCAATTGGTGAAATAGCAGTCCTTCAACTTCCGACAAGAAATATTTATTATTTAATAACTAAAGAATTTTTCTATTATAAACCAACTTATACTAATTTATTTGATTGCTTAAAAGAATTACGAACAATTTGCCTCGAGAGCACTGACGAAAAAGATAAAGTTATAGCCATCCCCAAGTTAGCTTGTGGATTAGATAAATTAGATTGGGATACAGTTCTCCCTATGATCAAATATATTTTCAAAAATACTGATATTAAAATAATTTGTTATATCGAACAAAGTTCCTAATTCTGAAACTTCGTTACAGATTTTCTTTGTTCGCTACCGCTATGGCACAATATACACTGCGACCAATTAATAACACCATAGGCGTGTTCTATCAAGAGCAATCCGGACTCAAAATTTCTAAAGACAAGTGGAGTTTATTGGTGTATAAAGACATTTCATCTCTAAAAACAACATTCGAAAATAATAATAAAATTTTAGAAAATATGCAATTTATAATTCGACCAAAAGACGTACGAATGGCCGCCTTTTTAAGCGAAGTTAAGTCACATCTCACTTTACTAAATCAACAACAACCGAAAACATTGCGCTCAAATTTGAAGAATTAGCTATTGATGTAAGAAGATATAAAAGAGGTTTAATTAATGGTTTAGGGTCAGTTTGGAAATTTATTACCGGAAATTTAGACGCTTCAGACGGACAGTATTATAACGATTGTATCGACAAAATTAACAGAGACGAACACGAATTAGAAAAATTAATGAAAAAACAAATTTTAGTAACTACTTCAGTTATCAAAAATTTTAATGACTATCAACAAATTACAAATTGATGAAATTACTTTTAATAATGACATAAAACAAATCGAAAATTACATTTATAACATTTCTGATAATTTTAATTATTACACTGCAAAATTACAAGTTTTAGAGATGGCCGAAAGACTCCTAGAATCCTATACCTTTATCGAGAGCAATTTAAATGACATTCTAAACTCTATTACTTTTGCAAAGTTACATATCATTCACACGTCAGTTATAACTCCTGAAGACCTGGTTCATCATTTGCAAATAATCGCTCAAACTTTAAACAAAAATAATTTACCCTTAACTCCTCAACTCCTAAATGTTGCAACTTATCTTGATTTTATAGAACTAAAGGTTTTTCAAACAGAAAATAGACTTGTTTTTATATTAGACATTCCTTTAGTAGAACCTCAATGGTATACTCTTTATAGAATTTATCCTATTCCAATTTTCGACAATAAAACTGGATTTTATCACATGGTATCCACTGATACTAAATTTGTAGCAAAAAGCGATGACCCAACTCTCTATGTAATTCTCTATGATATAAAAAATTGTGAAGAACTAGCATTTGATTTAATAATGTGCAAAGATTTATATCCTACTCCTATTGACTCACATTCAAGATGTGAAGCTCAATTATTAGAGGTAAAAACCCATTTACCTAATACTTGTGACATAGTCACAATTTCAATTGAAAGTTACAATGTACAATTGATTCAAGAGAATCAATGGTTAATAATTTTAAGTGAAATATTTCCTATAACTATTAAGTGTAAAAATCAAAATCCTTTGACTATAATGCTAGACAAAACTTCAATTTTAACGTTAAAATCCGAATGCATTGCTTATATTGGAAGTACTAAAATTCAAACGAAAAATTTAAATAAATCTAATCAAACCTATAAATTTCACCCAATTAATATACCATTTGAATGTTGCAAAGAAACTCCAAATAAACTAAAATATCCTGACTTAAAACCTTTACAACTAAATAAATTTAATTATGACGATTTAAATGTCGCAAAGGATCTTGATAATATTATTAACGAACCAACTGTAAATAAGTATACGCCAATATTGACATATTTATCCATTACTTTAATCATACTTTTAATTATTGTGTACTTTTATTTTAAATGTAAAAAGTCTAGGAACATTAAAATAGGCATTATTACTACTAATAACGGAGACGATCCTCCACGACCTCCTAGAACTCGAAATCACGTTTTTCAAAATTTAAGAAAATTTGTTACTGTCAAAAGAAGACCTTCGTATAGATTGGACGAACCTCGCGAAGAAGAAATTGAACTAAATTCTAATACTAAAACATATGCCTAATTTAATGTCAAAATTTGTTAACACAAATTTTTAATATAAGGGGGAAGGTGTTATAACCGACCTCAAGCATCACCTTGATCATAACCTTGTTTTTACCCTTGATTCTGTTTACTGTTGGATATTATGTTCTCATTCTCTATTGTTCAAGATGCTTACTACAAAGATATCATTTTCCATTGTATATTGTTCTAGAATGATTACTAGAACATATCATATTCCTTTTGAGTATTGTTAAAACTTGCTTACTGCAAGAATTGCAGAATTTGATCTTCCCTTTGTCTTTATATTATTTTCCCATGAGAACCACAACACCTCAGCATAACAGATCTGTATAAATAGGACCTAGTAAAGTAAGAGTGTTAATTCTAGTCTTGTCTGTAGTCTAAGCCGAAACTCTGTAACTCGCGTTACTCAAATAAAAGTTTTTTAAAAAGTCTTCGTATTCACGTCGCCCGTAACATGGATAACCTTATCACTTATTAAATCTATTCAGACAAAAAACACGCTATACAAATTACCTAATCTAAATAATATAACTAAATACAGACAATACAGAAATAAACTTAATTACCTAATTAAAGTCGCGAAATCAATGTACAGGCGAATTATGATCGCGGGTTCGGAAACACGATTTTTAAAAACGACTTTTATTTGTAGAAATTCGTACAGACAATGGGCAGAGTAACGTTCTGTATTTTATTACAATTATGACTGACTTGGGTTCTTTCACCGCGATATTTATATAATATGAATATGATATATGCCGATTTGCAGCGTTTGCGAATCGGGCGATTTTTGTAGTAAAGTCGGCAATTTTGATGTCCATAACTCTTCTCCCCTTAAGTTGGAAGATCGTCCTGGATCTTTGGCTCTAAGGGTTGAAGTAGCTTCTCTAGGGGTATCTTGGGTTTGAACAGTAAAGTGTGTATCCTCTTCTTTTTCCTGGCAATGATATACGTGATGAGTCCAAGCAAAATTAGCAGGATTATAGCTGTGGTCCATTTAATGGTGGCTGTAGTGATAGGTGCGAGATGTAGGGGTTGTAACGGCGTAAGTTGCAAAGTCTCCTCTGGTAGACTGCTAAGCGGTGGCAACTGAGGATGATGTGTGGGTTTCCATCGGATGGGGATGACATCTGGTATTTGCTGGTTTGAAGTTGTTGGTACAGTGTAGCGTTTCCCTTGAATTAATATTGTCTGATTAGTTTTTATATAAGAAGGTTTATTAATTGTGTGTTTCTTGCGATTTTCTTCGGTCTCGATGGGGGGTGAAGGTGCTGATTACGAGGTGGTTTTCAGTTTGTTGAATAATGGGCTGGTTAAGATGAGCCATGGTGCAATGTTGTAAATTCGGTGGTTGGCAGATTGTTGTAGTAGGTTGGCAGATGTGCTTCTTGTCGTGAGGAGTGCAGTCGGTATACCAGTGGTAATTTCCATAGTACGGTGCAGGTGCGACGAGAATATCTCCATAGGGGTTATGGATAGGGTAAATATGGGATAATTCAAAAATATGGGAATCAAGGATGGGTATCTTAAGGTGTTCAATATGCATTCTGTTCTGTAAATTATTCATAGTTAATTTTATGTTTATTTTGGGTATTTTCTTGGGAATAAGGAAATTTGTTATTAGTAGTTATTTCAACTGTTTTCGTTTTCCTATTAAATTTAAATTCAAATAATTAAGCGCTATTGAGTCGCCTTACGTTCGACACACGACGCACGCATGCGTTAAAAAGGGAAGGAGAGGACAGTACTTCAACAACCTTAATACGTTGAACGTCGCGCTCCCGCTGACAGAATCAAAAAAACGTCACATTCTGCACTCCCGCTATTTCCGCGTTCGCGAGGAACTTCACAGCCAGCCCTACCGCATCAACACACCTCGATCCCGGCACATCAGGTGGCCACCTAGAAGAAGGAACTTCAGAGGAGGCTTCTGGACCTAGGTAAGGTGCTCAATGTGCGCCGGGTATGCCGCTAGCGAAATTGAAAATCTCAACTACGCGTCAACCCCGTACATGGTCACTTCGAACCTGGGATACGTGTGAATTTCCTCATTCCTACTGAAAATACGTAATATTCAATTACTCTCGCATAAAAATCGCATTTATTGCTCGCTAATAACGTTCTATTTCTATACAGTCCACCGCCATTTCTGTTTTTTTTACGCTTCCAAAAAACGCGCCGATTCCGGCAAATATACAAACGCGACGTCTCGTAAGCAGAGGCGTAGGGATTAATATTTATCCTCTGTCTTGCAGACGGCGACAACACGCTATAACTCTGTAATTTCCGCATTTGTTTAATATGGCTAACAAAATTAAACAGGCTAAGGCTTTGCGCCAAATATGTCAAAACGAAATGTCGCAAATGAAAGAAGTTGGAGAGCATGCTCTACAAGATCGTACGCCTGAATTAAAATTACAATTTAAAATGTTGTTTACAAAATTCGAAGCAGTTCAAGAAAGTTTTAAAGGTAATCATCAAAATGTAATCGCTCTTTCATGTATACTAGATGACTATGATCCAAATCCAGAGGAGGCGGTCAGAAAAGGATTTGATGAATTAGCGTCACTTGTTTATGTAATTCACGAAACATTATTTGAAAGTTCGGTTCCAAAGGTCGAGGTCAAACAGTCTGTTGCCAAGCCGAATGTCAAATTACCCAAAATTGAAATACCGAAATTTTCTGGAGAGATAAAAGCGTTTCGCCCTTTTTTTGACATGTTCAAGACGCTAGTCCACGAAAACACTTCACTTGCAGAAATTGAAAAATTCAATTATCTTGTTTCCTTTCTCGAAGGCCCCCCTTTAAAATTGATTCAGTGCACCCCATTGGTTGCGGAAAATTACCAGACTGCATTTAATTCGCTAACTACGAGGTACGACAAGCCCCGTTTAATTGCCTTTGCGCATCTTCAAGCAATCGACAACGCACCAATTTTGACAGATTCCAAAAATGTAACCTCAGTGCGTACGCTCATAAACGTTTTTAACGAAAATATCGCTGCACTCACTAATATGGGATTCCATACGGACGATTGGGATTTCCTACTTTTTTATATCTTTTGTAAACATTTAGATGATGAATTACTCACTAAATTTGAAACTGAGTGTCAATCCAGAATTCCTGCATTTGAAGAACTTAAGAAGTTTGTTACCAATCACTGTAACGCCTTGGAGACAGTCGAATTGTCGTCAAATAATCAAAAAAATGTTTCTGTCAAAATTTTCAATAAAAATAAAAATACGTCCAATTCACGTCCTCGTGCTACGACATCCTTCTTGAGTAATACGCACAGCGTTTGTTGTTTATTCTGTAAATCTAACGATCACCAAATCTACAGATGCGCTAACTTTCAAAATTTGTCTCCATACGAGCGCATGGAAAGGGCAATTTCCAGTAATTGGTGTACAAATTGCTTGAGTAATATCCACGCCAGTAGAAATTGCAACTCGCAATCGTCATGTCGCATATGCAGGAGTAAGCATCATACGCTATTACATAATTCGCGCCCTTCTACAAACTTCGCTTTCCGTCCTAACCACAGCAACTCGCGCTCGTCGAGTCCCCGCCAGTTCGACGCCACTGGTAGTGGTACCACGCGCTCCTCGATCGGACGTCAGCCCGTCGCTGACGCGGGCTCTTCAAATTCAAAATCGTCGCAACCGAACCAGTCCGACGCCACCGCGCGCCCGGCAGCGGCCGCCGGCCCAGCCAACGCCGGACCAAAAAACGCATATTATACACCGAATTTTAGTACGCCTCAAGGAACGACAACAAGCAACAATTTTTGCGGCCTTACTTCGTCTCTTTCTAGTGTTTTATTGGCAACCGCTCGCGTGCAAATACAAGACTCTCGCGGAACGTATCACACCGCTCGTGCGCTGATAGATTGTGGTTCGCAAACGAATTATATATCCAAAAAATGTTTCCGAAAATTAGGTTTACCGCGATTTGACTTAGCCTTAAGTATTGAGGGGCTTTGTAATATGAGAGAAACCACACAAGGCGGCATAACTTGTCAAATAAGGCCGATAGAAACTACTGGCCCGACATTCACGCTAGATACTTTTATTCTGCCGAAACTTTGCCCAGAAATGCCATCGCATGTCATTCCAAATAAAAACTTATCGCATATCTCGAATATTAAATTGTCCGATCCCGATTATTATCACCCTGGTTCCGTAGATATCATAATCGGTGCAGAATTTTTCCCGTATATCCTCAGAGATGGCCGCATTTTCGGAAAACCAGACGAACCAGTCGCACTCGAAACGATTTTTGGTTGGATTCTTATGGGAAAATGTTCGCTCAAAAATAATACCTCATTCAACGCGTTAGCTGTCACTTCATCCTCAACTGTTTCACTGCTGTCTACGCATGCGCACGCCGATAATGATTTGTTTACTTTAGACAAAACTTTAAGGTCTTTTTGGGAGATAGAAGAAATACCAATTCGCAAAATACTTTCACCCGACGAGGAGAAATGCGAACGGATATTTCGTGAAACGCATTCACGAGACCCTACCGGAAGATACTGTGTTGAGTTACCTTTCAAGGATCACGAGCCGATTTTTGACTCGGAAAATTCGTACGCTATCGCTGTTCGCAGATTTTATTCGCTAGAGAAACGTCTTCAAGCAAATGCACAATTATATAACGCCTATTCAAATGTTATTCGTGAATATCTAGACTCAGATTTTCTCGAACCTGTCCCGCAAAATTTGGAAAATAGTAATTGTTTTTATATCCCGCACCACTGTGTGGTCAAACCAGAAAAAATACGCATTGTTTATGACGCTTCGGTCAAAACCAACTCCGGCACCTCACTGAATGACGCACTCTTGATCGGTGAAAAACTACAACGTGATATAGTCTCTATTTTGTTGAATTTTCGTTTGTTTACTGTTGCATTTACCGCAGACATTAAAAATATGTTTACGCAAATTAAGGTCGCTGAAAAACATTTGGATTTTTTACGAATAATTTGGAGGTTTTCTACAGCTGAACCTGTACAAAAATTCAGACTAAAACGCGTCACCTTTGGTCTTTCATGTTCACCTTTTCTTGCCAATAGGACCATAGTGCAACTTTCCGCAGATGAACAAGAACACTTTCCGCTCGCCGCGCAACTTCTCAAGAACTCCGTGTACGTTGATGACGTAGTCACCAGTTGTGACTCTCTCGAATCTGCTAAAATATTGCGCGATCAATTAATCAGTATTTTATCGCGTGGCGGATTTGAACTTAGAAAATGGTCAAGTAACCAAACAGAGTTACTCGCAGAATTACCGCAAGATCATTTACTATCAAACTCGGTGACTTTTGACGCAGAAGCACAGGTTTCAAAAATTTTAGGACTTCAGTGGTGTCCAAGATCAGACGTTTTTCATTTCAAGGTTACTTCTACTCCGCGTCCCTGTACAAAACGCAACGTTCTATCCGATATCGCGCGAGTTTATGATCCTTTAGGATTTCTGTCCCCTGTGACTTTACTCACGAAAATGCTTATGCAAACGCTGTGGAGTACCGGTCTGGATTGGGATGATGTGGCGCCCCCGAATATTGCCGAATATTGGGAACAACTCAAAACTGAAATGTCCCTATTGTCATCTCTAAAAATTCCCCGGTGTGTGCTTCCCTCGATACATTCGCAAATTGAAGTCCACGGGTTTTGCGACGCTTCACAAAAGGGGTATGCGTCTGTCGCGTATTTTAGAGTCGTAACAGGTCAAAGAGTTCGTACATTTTTCATTATGTCAAAAAATAAAATCGCGCCTCTAAAACAGGTTACCATTCCGCGTATGGAGTTAACTGCAGCTGTCCTCTTGGCTGACTTGTTATCGTTCATTTCAAAAACATTTTCCTATAAAATTAAAATTTCCACAATTTTCGCGTATTCAGATTCGTCCATAGCGTTGACGTGGATAAGATCACCGCCGCACAAGTGGAAAACTTTTGTCAGCAATCGAGTGGCAAGAATCCAAGAAAAGATACCCCCCAGTCAATGGTGCCATATCGATACCTCAAATAATATAAGCGACTGCGCTTCGCGCGGGTTACTACCCTCCGCACTTCTAGAAGACGCCTCATGGTGGGCAGGCCCCCGATGGCTCCTAGATCCGCCAGAATTGTGGCCTGTTAATGTAAAATTCAAACCCGCTTCTTCTCAAGAAATATTTTCCGAAGAAAGAAAATTTACCTTTTCCGCATTTACGCAAGAAAACGTCATAGATTGTCTTATAAATAATTTTTCTTCGTTCGCTAAAATTCAACGGATTTTGTCATATGTCTTACGTTTTGTTCACAATGTAAGAAACGCGAAACAACGCAAAACAAATCACTTTGCCATGTTTGAACTACATCAGGCTACGCTGGCTCTGATCAAACATGTGCAAGATACTCATTTTTCCGATGACATCGAAAATATGCAAAATAAAAAACCGCCATCTAAATTTCTAAGAAAGTTAAGCGTTTTTCTTGATGACCAACAAATTTTACGCGTTGGAGGACGCATCCAGAATTCAAATGAACTATCTTATGATCAAAAACATCCCGCTATACTTCCAAGAACTTCACGATTAACTTCTTTAATCATAGAACATTTTCATAAATGTTTTTTGCATCCAGGCATTCAGACCTTACACTTCCTGCTTGTACAACATTTCTGGATACTTTCCCCAAGGCGCGCTATCCGAAACGTGGTGTCGAAATGTCTAGCTTGTTGGCGCCAAAACCCGAAAAATTATCAACCGCCAATGGGCTCACTTCCCAAATTGAGAATTTCACAAATCAAAGCCTTTTCGTGCGTAGGAGTTGATTATGCCGGTCCGTTTCTTACTACGCTAGGTAAGATTCGCGGCGCGAAAACATTCAAATCCTATGTGTGTGTATTTGTGTGCTTTGCCACCAAGGCCATTCATCTGGAACTTACATCGAGTCTCTCCAGTGAAATATTTTTGTGTGCCTTTCGCCGATTCCTATCCCGGCGAGGTAGGTGTTCGAAATTATACTCAGACTGTGGTACCAACTTTATTGGCGCGCGTAAACAAATTTTAGCTCTATTTCAAAACGCAGCGGAATCCGAACAAATAGAGTGGCATCTTAATCCTCCTTCTGCCCCACATTTTTCGGGTCTGGTAGAGGCGAGTGTTAAATCATTTAAAACGCACTTAAGTCGAGTCATTGGATCGCAAATCCTAACGTTTGAGGAGCTCTATACGGTGCTAGTCCAAATTGAAGGACTGTTGAATTCACGACCACTTTGTCCATTAAGCGCGGACTCAAAAGACTTGTCTGTTCTTACGCCGGGTCATTTTCTAACACTCGAGCCAATCTCCGCTTTACCCCATTCTGATCTCACCTCTCTCAATATTGGTCGCCTCACACGTTACCAATTAATGCAGAGGATGCACCAAGATTTTTGGAATCGCTTTCGAAATGAATATCTCCATCAGTTACAACAAAAAGAAAAGTGGCTGAAACCAACTTCTCCTGAGCCTCAAATAAATACGACAGTTTTAATAAAGGAGGATACCTCCCCTCCTTCAAAATGGCACATTGCTAGAATTGCGGAGTTACACCCTGGAGATGATGGGGTGGCGCGTGTAGCCACCGTCTGTACTGCGGATGGTACATTTTATAAAAGGCCTCTGGTAAAGCTTTGCCCTTTACCGAGCCCTGAATTTCTGCAATAAAAAAAAAAAAAATACCTTTTTTGGTGGGCAGGATGTTCAATATGCATTCTGTTCTGTAAATTATTCATAGTTAATTTTATGTTTATTTTGGGTATTTTCTTGGGAATAAGGAAATTTGTTATTAGTAGTTATTTCAACTGTTTTCGTTTTCCTATTAAATTTAAATTCAAATAATTAAGCGCTATTGAGTCGCCTTACGTTCGACACACGACGCACGCATGCGTTAAAAAGGGAAGGAGAGGACAGTACTTCAACAACCTTAATACGTTGAACGTCGCGCTCCCGCTGACAGAATCAAAAAAACGTCACATTCTGCACTCCCGCTATTTCCGCGTTCGCGAGGAACTTCACAGCCAGCCCTACCGCATCAACACACCTCGATCCCGGCACATCAGGTGGCCACCTAGAAGAAGGAACTTCAGAGGAGGCTTCTGGACCTAGGTAAGGTGCTCAATGTGCGCCGGGTATGCCGCTAGCGAAATTGAAAATCTCAACTACGCGTCAACCCCGTACATAAGGATTATAAGCATCTGAGATTCTAAAGTAAAAATTGTGCTTTTTGAGTTTTCTATTAATTCGTATGGGTGCAATTCATTTGAAATAAGAGATGTTTTTGAATATTGATTTCGAAGTTGATTATCTAAAGAAGTGATTTCGGAGAGTGTAAGAAGTTCTATGTTGGAAAGAGAGAGGGTTGCAAGGCTAAGGGTACGAAGTATTTTTTGAAGGAAGTTATTTAATTTTTGAATATTTAAAATTTCATTATGTATGGACATATACTTATCTAATTTGTCAGATAAATCGTTTATTTTTGTCGCGGATATTTGAGTATTTGAATATATTTCTTTTATAAATTTGTTATATCTAAAATTGGTAGAAGAAGCATAGGATATAATCTTATTTTGATTTTGAATAATTTCTGATTGTTTTATTTCTAAAGCATTAATATGGTTTGACAAAAGAACAAGATCGTCATTGTCTGGATTACCTGTAACGTATTTTATTGCGTTGCCTAAAAAGTTCAATAGTCCTCGTTTGTTCCGTGGTCTATAAATTTTGTGGAAGTTGTCGGAAGTTTCAGTATAAAAATGATTATATTGTGCTAGTAAGGATTGTGTATGAGTGGAATTTGTTTTGTTAATTAAGTCAAAATTTAAATAAACTTGTTGCAAAGTAGATTGGATTTGGGTTAAGTTTATTGTTATTATGTGTCTATGGAAATGGTCGAATAATTGAGCATTCCCTAGGGGTTCGGGAAAATATCCATTAGTCACTAAGGGATGGATCTCGAAGGACGGGATTCGAGCGAGGAAGGACCTGTAAACGAGAGGTTTTTCTTAGTCTTTTAATTTTTCGAGGGTGTGTGTTGGTTTCTCGGGAGTTCCGTGTTAAGCCTTGAATTTTAGTGGGGTTGGTTTTTGTGACTTTTATAAGGACAAAAGGAGCGGTTAATTTGTTGCGGTTATCTTTGGATATATATACAGTTTCGCCTACATGCGGTTGCGGGGTGTCTTGTGTCAGTTGTTCATTTCTTTTGTTAAGAATGTTTGTTTGTTTATTTAATTGTTTTCGGTATAAGTTTTGTAAAAAGGGTTGAAGTTCGTTTTTGTGTTTTTGGTTGTAAAGTTCGTAGACTGGTGTGTCGAAGTCAAAATTTATTTCTTCAGCATATGGTCCATAAAGTATTGAAAAAGGGGAATAGCCAGTGGCGGAGTGAATGGATTGATTATAAATTAGGACACAATGGGTTACGGTATCGTCGAAACATTCGTTGGGATTTTGTTCTTGCATAACACGTAATTTTTCTATGAATGTAGAGTGGAACCTTTCTATGGGGCTGTTAGAGTTTGGGTTATTTATAGTGGTGAAATGGAGTTCAATAGAGTGAAGTTTACAGAATTCTCGAAAGAGGGAGTTGGCAAATTCTACTCCTTCGTCGCATACTATTTTTCTAGGGTAATTATGATGGGAAAAGTAGTGTCGGAGTTTACTAAGTACAGTAGTGTGAGTTTTGTCGGAGTTTATATACTTGAGCATACTTGGAAAATGAGTCGATAACTGTTAAGTGAGGAGTTTTGTTGCAAGCAAAGAGGTCAATGTGTAATATGTCAAAGGGTTTTTGTCCAAGGAGAGGTCCTTTAAAAGGGAGCTTATAGGGATGTCGTTCGTATTTATTTTTGAGGCAGATATCGCAGTTATTTATGAAATTAATAATATCTTGCTTCATGTTGGGCCAATAAAATTTTTGTTTTAGGTGTTGGTACGTTTCTAAGATTCCATTATGGTTTTCTTTGTGATAGTTAGATATACAAGTGAGTTGATTTTCAGGTCGTTCTAAATCTTGAAGAAATTTTGAACAGAAAAATAATTGAACGGTATTATCATATTTTGAGCGAACATAATTAGAGAGATATTTTTGCATACGGGGGTCTTTTAATAAGATATAATAGCGTTGGTTTGGTCTAATTATTTCAGTAAGTAGACGTGTGATTTCATTTTTCCAATTTTCGTCAGTAATTTTGGCAGTGAAGCGATGTTTGTTTTTAAATTTTAGTTTGTAAATTGTTTCGGGTTTATCGGAAATTTCGAAAATTATTTGATTGGAGAAAAGGTTAATAGGATCGTCTGAAAATGGGATTTCGGCAATGGGATTTTCTATAGAGGTGTGTTGTGTAGAATTTCCGGTTTCTCTTTCAGCTACTTCGTTAACAAAAGCGTCAATGTCGAAGTCATCATTAGCGGAAGGGGGTTCTGCAATTTGGGGTTCCGTTTCTAGGGAATTAATTTCAATACGAGATAGAGCATCGGCAACTACATTTTCTTTTCCTTTCTTGTATTTAATGTCGAAATTGAATTCTTCTAATTTTATTTTCCATCTGGCTAAGAGCGAATGAGGTTCTTTTATTTTATAAAGCCAAACGAGAGGGTTATGATCAGTTTCGATTTGAAATTTTGTTCCATAGAGATATGGGCGAAAGTGCTTACAAGATTCAATTATAGATAATAACTCTTTTTCTATAGTAGAATTTCTTTCTGCGGCATTTAGTGTACGAGAATAATAAGCGATAGGTTTTGCTTTTTGTGATAGTACTGATCCTAATGCTACATTTGACGCATCTGTTGTGAGAGTAAATTGTACGGAAAAATCAGGATATTGTAGGATAGGACTATTAGTTAAAAGAGTTTTACACGTTTGAAAACACTCAATGTATTGTGGATGATTGGTATCTATTTTTGTTCCCTTTTTTAAGCATCTAGTGAATGGGAGTTAGTTTAGCAAAATCCGGAATAAAACGGCGGTAATATCCTAAAAGGCCGAGAAAACTTTTGATTTCTTTTGTGGATTTTGGGATTGGAAAATCTTGAATCGCTTGGATTTTTATAGGATTGGGTTTTATGCCATCGGGGGTAATTAAATGTCCTAAGAAGGCAACTTCTTTATTTAAAAACTCGGACTTATCTAATTGTACTTTTAAATTTACTTCTCCAAGTCTTGTGAAAATTTGTTTGATATGAATTAAATGGTCTTGTAGAGATTTTGAAAAAATTATTACATCGTCCATGTAAACAAAACAAAATTTATGAATAAACTCCCGGAGTACTTCGTCCATCATTCTCTGGAATGATGCTGGAGCGTTTTTGAGACCAAAGGGCATTCGTAGGTACTCGTAATGGCCATTTGGGACAGTAAAAGCTGTTTTTTCGAGAGAATCTGGATGGATTTCTATCTGGTGAAAGCCTTGAGCGAGGTCAAGTGTCGTAAAATAAATGCTTTTTCCTAAATTTTCTAAAATTTCGTCGATCCTTGAGAGGGGGTATTTATCTTCTATTGTGTTTTCGTTAAGTTTTCGATAGTCAATTACCATACGAAATTTTTTCTTGCCGGAGGCATCTGCCTTTTTTGGTACTATCCATACAGGTGAAGAATAGGGAGAAATAGACGGGCGGATAATTTTGTTTTGGAGAAGTTTATCAATTTGGTTATTTATTTCGATTTGCATATTTCTAGGATGTCTATATGAACGAGTATATATATAGGGTTTTCATCTTTTGTGCGAATGTGGTGTTTTACGGAACTAGTGAAAGTTAGATCAGAATCTTCGTAATAAAAAATATCTTTAAATTTATGACAGAGAGAAATTTTCGAACGTTCTTCTAGGTTAAGGTGTTGTGTACGGATTAGGTTTTCATTAAAATCAGAAGAAGACATGGGGGGTCGTGATTCTTCATAATGGGTAAAGGCTTCTACTTCGACTGGGTTATCAAAAGAAAAATTATTTATTTCGATACCGGGGACTTTCACGAAGCCATTTCGCGACTTGTGCAGAGATTCCGGTATAATAATTTCGTTATTGTGTATGATAGCTGGAAGTATTACGTCACCGTGATTAATGTTTACAGGAATTTGTAAACGATTATTGGCTAAAATAAATTTCTATTATAATTAGTAGGGGTTTTCATAGATATTAAAGTGAAAGGTTCTATATATTCATAACGTTGATATTGGTCTATTAGTTCTGCAGCTTGGGGAGTGATAAGGGAATCTGAACCACCTGAGTCTATAAGGACTTTTAGGCCAGAATTGGGAAGGTAAAAATATGGGAGTTTCTTTTTGTTAAAAACATTATTTAATTGAATTATTGTTGGCTGGTAGAGGGTTCCGAGGCTTGTGTTTGAAAATTTTCCTCATTTTCCTCGTAATTGGGGGAAATTTCAGTATTGTTGTGGAAAGTACGGTTTCGAGTCATTTGGGTCGTAGGAAGTCGGAAATTATTTGTGTTTCGAATTGTTTCTACGCCGGACATGGGTCTAGGCATATTTTGTTGTTGTTGGGGAAACGGTCTCAGGTAATTTTGTTGTTGTTGTTGAGGGAACGGTCTAGGGTTTTGATTACCAAAAACTTCTCGATTGGTGGGTAGATTGGTACGTTGGGGAATTGGTCTATTTATGTCTCCAAAAGGTCGATGATTTTGAAATTGCGGTGGTGGTGGTCTTGGATTGTAATTTTGATTAGGATTTTGATTTTGGGGAAGTCTTCTAGGTATAGGGTTAGGTTGTAAAGTAGATTTTCTGTTAGAGTAGTCAGAAGGGTAAAGGGTTGATTTTAGGTATGACATGTACTGTTGTTGTTGTCTATGATTATCGTACGAAACACATTTTTGTAAAGCTTCATCCAGGGATTGTAACTCAAAATGCTTAAGGTGATCACAGTAGGGATTATTTAGTCCTGTACAAAATGTTCTGAAAGCTTGTTGTTCAAAAAAGTTTTTCTTAAATAAAGCAGTGTTGGGTTCGTCGTGTAGGGATACATGTTGGAGAAGATCGTTAAGAGCTAAATTAATTCTGTGAAAATAGTCATTATAAGTTTCGCTTCGTTTTTGTGCGGTTGTTGTTAGTTGCGTCAATAAAATATCTTCTGTTCTTTGGTCCCCATATTTTTGCAAAAGAGCCACTTTGACTTCAGGCCAATTTTGCTTTTTATGTAAATTTAAAAAATCTCTGGCTTCTCCTTTGACTTTAGATAGAACATGTCAATTAGCTATGTAATTTTGAACTTCAGTAGCATCTTGAGTATGTAAAAAGATAAATAAATTATCCACACTGTTTATAAAAGTAGATAAATTTGATTCGGGGGAATATTCGGGCAAGGTATTAAAAAGGTTATTAATGTCGCTGTTTGAAAGCATTGTGAATAAAGGGGGCTTTTGTACTTGTTTTAAAATGGGACTTCGGTCACGAATTCCGTTGGATGTAGAGGGAGGTGAATCTTCGTCAAGATCCGTAGGGGGTGCGGGTCTTCTTAACTTAGGGACAGGTTTTGTTTTTTGAGAAGGGGGAGTAGAAAAAAAGGCCAAATCAATAACTGCACTTAAAGAATCTTCAGGGTACTCAGAGCTCATAGAAAAATGGAAGATTACTTACAGGAATAGAGATATTCTGTAGATGTTCTTCATTCCTCGGCACTCTGTAGGGGTTGATGGATTCTTGCAGTTGTTTTTCGCCGTCAAACCGTTGAAACGAACCGGCAACTTTTCTCGGGGATGCCGTACGGCGATCCTGTTCGCAGCGCCAATTATGATCGCGGGTTCGGAAACACGATTTTTAAAAACGACTTTTATTTGTAGAAATTCGTACAGACAATGGGCAGAGTAACGTTCTGTATTTTATTACAATTATGACTGACTTGGGTTCTTTCACCGCGATATTTATATAATATGAATATGATATATGCCGATTTGCAGCGTATGCCTATTTTTTCCGATGAATGTTATTTAATCATTGAAACGAGTTATTCGATGTAAGTGTACTTGGACATGCGCAAACGGTATGCCATCTTTTTTTCAGCATTTTCATAATAAGAACTTGCATACTTCTCATTGGCAGCCTGTTCAGAAACGTGAAAAAATTAATTATTAAAATACAAGATCACGTGGCAATAATAGCCCTTTGGACCCACCCTAACGGTATGCCTATTTTTTCCGATGAATTTTTTATTTTGAAGTTCATTATAAAACACATGGCAGCCTGTATAAAATCATATCAAAACGCATATTTTTCGAATAATTGAAAACTCAGTTTTTCACATGAAGAACCCATGATGACTCTCTGATTCATACCTTATTATTGTGAGAATATGTGCCACATAATGCCCTTTGAAAGGCATACTGAGTAAAATCACGTCCAAAAATCTGTCACTATCTCCCGGTCCGTGAGAAATAAGCAAGAAATCAATAATTTCGGCTAAGTGAGGCAACGTTGCGCCAATTCCACGGCGCTACTCAAATCAACAACTTCCCATATATTCCCTCGTACCGACCCGTTCCTCCCCGTAAAAAATAAAAATTGCGTTAACTGACGTATTAACACGCCAGTCAACGAAAATAGATTAGATAATAAATCGCTGCATTATCATTATAATAAAGTGGATTTAAAGTTTTACACAGTTTCTTGGTGTTTTGAGATTCACGTAACGTGAAATTACGCCCACCAAAATGTTACATTTTATTTATAAGCAGAGCAGAGTATTGCAATTTAAAAGAAATGAATAAGAATAGCTTTTATTTAAAGTTTTATTTTATAATTATTTTATGAGGTAACGACACACCTTTGTTACTGGTCGTTTAAGAATACATTTGGAGGTTTTTAGAGTAACTACACGAGCTATGCCATCCGCACCTGAGTGTACCTCAAGAACTCGTCCGAGGTTCCATTTTAATGGCGGCAAATTATCATCCTTTATTAGAACTACCTACCGTGTTTGTGTGGGAGAATCAATCCATTTTCCTCTTTTGATGAGAGTTTGAAGGTATTCTCGGTGCCACCTGTCCCAAAAGCTTTTATGTAAACAAGATATGAGTTGCCAGCGAGAGTCGATTTAGTTTTATTTTGGAAAAATCATATTCGGGAGGAGCACTTAAAGGTTCCAATGTCAAAAAATGTCCTGGCGTGAGAACGGATAGGTCATTGGGGGTCAGTACTTTGCAGACACAGTGGCCGCGAGTTCAAAACTGCTTCGATTCTCACAAGTAGAGTATAGAACTCTTCATAAGTGGGCAACTGCTCTCCTAGGACCCTCCGTAAGTGGGTTTTTACGGATTTTATGCCTGCCTCCCACAATCCTCCAAAATGGGGAGCATTTGGCGGATTAAAGTGCCACGATATTTTTTTCGTTTGAGCGACAGAATGCAACATTTTATTGAGTCCTTTGGAAGCGCCAATGAAATTCGTCGCGCAATACGTGTAAATATGACTGCAACGGCCCCGGCGGGCTATGAAGCGATGCAAGGCACCAAGAAAGGCTTCCGAAGAGAGCTCTGACACAAGCTCTATGTGCAGAGCTTTGGTGGCCATACATACAAATAGGCAGATGTAAGCTTTATATGTTTTAGCTCTTCGTGAACGATACATTAATATGGAATATGGCCCGCCATAATCACAGCCTACTTCGGAAAATGGCTTAATTTGAGAAATGCGAACTGCCGGTAAACACTGTTTACATCTTGGGAGAATATGACGGATTGTACGTTTGGCAGCAAGGATCCAATACTTTTGAGCGAGGAGATACCGAAGTGATTGAGAACCAGGGTGCAAATAAAGCTTGTGAGTATACTCAATAAGAAGAGATGTAAAGCGGTGGTTGCTAGGCAAGAGCGCAGGGTGTTTTTGTTGATAACTTAAGTGGGAATTGCGCAAGCGGCCACCAACTCTTTATTGTCATCTAAGAAAGGAGTTAATTTCCGTAGTTGTTTAGGAAGGAGAGGTTTACCCTCTTCTAATAAACAAATTTCTTGAGCAAATGTTTGATATTGTACGATTTTAACCAAACAATCTAGAGTATCGTTTATGTCAAAATTCGAGAGAGGGTTAGTTTTTCGGAATTGTGGATTTCGACAATTATAAACAAAGCGTCGAACATATGACAAAATATTCAGTATTTTCGAGAGTGAAGAAATGCTATCCAGAAGAGTGTCAATTATGGATGTTTTTGAGAAACAAGTCAGGGAAGTTGCACCCCGTTCTTCGTGAGTTTCGGGAATAATCGAAAGCATTTGAGGCCATTCAATTTCGGGCTTGCTTAACCAAGTAGGTCCCGCCCACCATAGGGAATTATTGAGTAAATCATGAGGTAAAAGACCACGAGAACCTGGGTCAGCGGGGTTATTGTCAGAGGAGACATGATTCCAACAAGAGGGAGGTATTTTATCTTGAATTGGGGAAACGCGATTGCAAACAAATGTAGTCCACTTGTAAGGTTCACTTTTGATCCAGTGCAAGGTGATCGTAGAGTCAGACCACGCAAAAATCTGAGTAAATTAGTGATAACAAATTCCATCAACTTGGCCAGCAGCAACGCTGCACACAATGAAAGTCGAGGAATCGATATCTTTTTAAGTGGAGCTACCTTGCCTTTGGCACAAACAAAATTACATTTGATAGAATTATCTGTGCAGAGTATACGGAGAAAAATTACGGCACAATAACCTCTTTCGCTAGCATCACTGAAGCCATGGGCTTGTATACAGATGTAATTTCTGGAGGAAATATCGAGGAATGCGAAGAGACGAGAGGAGAGAAAGTTCAAGCATTACTTGTTGCCAAATGTTGACAATATTTTGAGGTGGAGCATCCCAATCTAGGCCTAACTTCCATATTTCTTGAACGATAAGCCTTAAATATAGTGTGAGGGGAACAAGCATACCATAAGGGTCAAAAATTTTGGCGTGTTCGGAAAGAATAATTCTTTTGTTACATAGTTCATTTTGTGACAAGTATTTTGAGTGTCAAAGGAAAAATCGTCCGTGGATGGATTTCAACGAAGCCCGAGTATTTTGTTGGTAGGATCAGAGTCTAAGTCGAGTGAAAAAGGTTGAGTTTGACAGTCTTCGGGTGGCAGTTACTTGTCCACTTTCTTAATTCAAAACCTGAGTTCTTTAGCATGGAAATGAGTTCGTGTTGCAGTTTTAAGGCAAGTGAAAGTGAATTGCAACCTGATATGATGTCATCTACGTATGTATCGGTGTCGTAAGATTTTTGATGCTTCTGGATAATTTTTGGAGTTTTCTCTAGCAATTTCTTTTACTGCCCGAATCGCTAAAAATGGACTACAACTTAGACCAAAAGTGACAGTAGTTAGTTTATAATCTCTGATTGGTTCGTCGGGAGAAAATCTCCACAAAATGCGAAGATATTCTGTATGATTTTCATTGACTAAAATTTGACAAAACATCTTTTTAATATCACATGCAAACACAATCAAATGAGATCTAAATCTCAACAATATTGCAAAAATGTCTGATTGTAACTTACGTCCAATTAAAAGAGTATCATTTAGAGATTTATTGTTGAAATCACGGGCAGAAGCATCAAAAACCACCCTCAGTTTTCTTGTGAGACTATCAGATCGGATAACGCAGTGGTGTGGGAGATAATATGAACATGGATTAGAAGCCAGATTCACAACTGGAACCATATAATTTAAATCTAAATATTCTTTTATGAATTCCGAGTATTGGGAATATAGAGATGGAATTTTCAACAAACGTCTTTCGAGAGAAGAATCGGCGAAGTGCAACGTCTCTAGAGCCTTCAAATTGGGGTTCTGAGTCTTTAAATGGGAGAGAAACTTTATATCTTCCTGAATCTGTTCGTAAGAGAGTTTGTGAATACTTCTCTTCTGCGAGAAATTCATCTGAAGAAAATTTTGAGGCTTCTGGAACTTCTTCCAATTCCCAAAATCTCTTAAGAGCTTGGTCTAAGCGTTGAGCAGTGAGGAAATATGAATTGATCATAAGAGAGGGCGAGATGACAAAGAAAGTTTAACTGGTCCAGTGATAACCCAACCAAAAATGGTTTCCAACAGGTGCAACAGGTTTATCAAGAGAGGTGCAATCTTGCTTTCCAGTTAATAGAAATCCATAAATTTCTGCACCCAGCAACATATCCACTGCACCGGGGGTATAAAAATTTGGGTAAGCTAAAGGCAACTTCGAAAATCTGGAAAATTGTTCAACGGGAAGGAACTTTGTAGGCAAACCATCAGTTATTTCTGGAAGAATAACAAAATCAAGTAAAAACATAGGTTCGGACTTTCCGTTAGGTTTGATATTACAATGAACTCCATGAGAAGCTTTTGAGTTACTTTTGCCTATGCCCCAGAGTTCCATGGGATAAGAGAATTTCGCCAAGCCAACTTTTATATAACATTTTTTCGAGATAAAGTGACTCACTTCCATTGTCAATGACCGTATGAACAACTTGGAAATTTCCCCACGCATCTTGGACATTAATCAACGCCGTGGACAAAAGAGTATTTTTGTTCTTATGCCTCGAGAGGAAAGTTGTGGAAATATTTTCCGGGGAAGCAGCGTTTGTCGTTTGAAGAGTCTGAGCAGAAACACTTTCCGGAGTGCAAACTGGAGCAGTGTTTAAATTTTGATCATCTTGGTGCAAAAGAGAGTGATGTTTTATTTTAAAAGTTCTTCAACAAACGTGTGAGCTACAGTTTATAGGTGAATGCTTCATTCCTAAACAATTAGTGCACCAATTTCGGGATTTTGCTAAATCATATCTCTGCCTAAGAGCAAAAGAAATAAAATCGGGACAGTTATACATCATGTGATATTTAGAACAATATTGGCAAGTCAACTTTTGTTTACATTGAGTGTTCACAACGAAAGAAGAGGTCTGTTTGCCTTTATTGTACTTTTTAGGAGGACAATTAGATTTATTTCTTTCATTATAAGTTGGTTTAGTGGTATTTGTATAGATTTCGATAGAGAAACAGTGTCTTTTGCTGAACACTGCTTTTCTAGGAAAGCTACCATCATATCGTATGATCTAGTATAGAGAAAATCATCAGTTAAAGAGGGACCACACTCAATTTCAAAATTCGCTTGCAAGTTTTCAGGAAGTCTGTCAAATATTATGTTATAGAGTACAAAATTCCCAGCCAGTTGTAGGAAATTCTAGATTATTTAATATTGCGACATTTCTAGAAAATGTTTCAACTAGTATACTCAGAGCCTCTGTATTACTGTCATTACGGATAGGTTTAATATTTTCTATAGAGTGCCAATGAGCTTTGGCAATGAGTCGTTTTTTGTCGTATTTATTTTTTAAAGCATTGTATGCTGCTGCATAGTTTCGATTCGCGAGGGGTGTGCTTGAGACTAGAGTTAGAGGAGGACCTCTCAAAAAATTCATCAAATAATTGTACTTTGATATATCGCTGAGCGAATCATTTTGATGGATAAGCGAATCAAACATATCAATGTTTGCCAATTTTTAAATTCACTATCAAAATGCGGCACTTCAATTTTTGGTAATTTTACACTCGCCTGTTTATAAGTACTAGAGTTTTGAGAAGCTTGAGAAATATCCATATCGGAGTGAATTTCGGAAAATAAATTTACAAATGTAGCTTCGATGTGGTAATATAGGTTATTAAATTCTGTTTGACATTTTATAAGAGAATCTACATCACCACCATCCTGGGCAGACGCGAGCAAAATAATATTATATGAATTTTTTCGAAGTTATCGCGCATTTGTGCCAAGTGTTTACATCTAAACTTGAAATTTGAATGAATTTCTGTATTATGCAGAGCTTATCAGCATTGTTGTTCAGTTCCTTTATTTTTGTTACTTCTACTGAACGCTGGGCAATGAGAGTTTAACTTTCAGGCATCAGCTGACATCTCGAATAATTACAAATGACAAAATGCACACAATATATTATTATTACCTTTTATTAGCGAAAGGGAAACGAGGAAAACAAATACCTGTCTGAATTCCTCGGAAGAGTGCAGAAAGCAGAGGCGTTCAATGCTTCCGTATGCAAAGTCAGAAAGAAACGCTGTCGGTCCGACCAGTGGCAAAAGAGCTTTGCCGCTAAAGTCGACAATTTAATATTATTTGGCGACTTATTCAAATATCTACAACCTTTGGAGAGGATCCTGGGGAAGAAGGACCATTATGTTGGGCGAGAGATATATAGGCGCTGGTTAGGGTTGGTAAAATAAAGGGGGAAATTGAGGAGAGTGGGCACCAACTTGATTCCTTTCCTTGGGGCTAGATATCCTGGGCCAGCCGGCTTCTTCTTGCTCCTTTTCTTCTTTATGCTTCTCTTCTTTTTTATAAAAAGATACGACTAAAGAACACTCGCGTAAAATGTTATTTTTTTAATGTCAATCACTTTTTTTTATTATTATTGTTGTCAAAACAACCCTCGCATATTGTTACTCTATATATTACATAGGGAGTGCCCACAGGGAAGTAGGAGAGGAAAAAGGGAATTTTAGGAAGTAGATATTTGAATTAATTATAAAAGAGAATAACAAAATTATTTATGTTAAAGACGTAACATTAGTTATAAAAATATAACTGTATGAACGCCTTTTTCAGAAGAACTGTTATTATAAACACTTATTATGTATTATATTTAAAAACCTAACAACTTTAGCGAAAAACAAAAACCAACAATATAAAAATAAATGCTAGGTAGGTTCTTATAAAAAAAATTCAATGTGACTACCTCCTTTTAATAAACATAAGTCTAGACGGCATCTAACTTCTGTCTTAGTGACCTTTCAGAAAACCCCATAAATGGAAATCTAATGGTGTTAAATATGGCGACTTTCCTGTCAATTTTATGGGACCATTTATTCCAATCCATTTGTTTCCAAACTCATCATTTAGAAATTCTTTTACAATGTTGGCTTTGTGTGGTGGAGCCCCGTCGTGTTGAAACCACATGGTTCTTCTTAATTGCAATGGCACATTTCCTTGAGAATGCTTTGCTTTTTTTCTTTCAAAAATTTTTGAAGTGGTTATTGAACATGTAAACTCATATACTCTTTTAAGCTAACCACAGAAAACAAGTACAAATAAGATAACGTATTTGTTGTTGAGTATCGAGGTACCTAAACTTATTACTTTCCATTTCCATAATATCAAACACCTTTTCCATTTTAAAGATAGATTCCAACCATCAATATTTTTTTGTGTGTATGGTTGTATTTTGAATATTTTCTTTTAGGTTTTTTTTTTTTTGGAAAACCGCTCAAGTTGATGTAATGTTGGATTGAAGAAAACCTCTTCAACTACCTGACAAAACTTAATTTTTCAGATTAATGGCGTATGTTAAGAGAAATTCTATTGTAATCCTTGTTGTCCATGTGTCGCCAAACCTGTGCAGAGAAAATGATTATTTATATAAAATCAGGATACTTTCAGAAATTACCAAGTATTTTTTCCAGTAAATCAATGTTTACTGCTGCTACACATTCGTTTGTCAAGTCAAAAATGTATTTAGATGTGGAGAAAACTGTACCTGAAAATTTCTAATTTTAGCTTAGTTTTTAGTAGACTTGCCCCCTGTAAACGTCACCATAACCTGAATTTGTTAACAAAAATATGGAAAAATCGTATGGGTTGCCTTTGGCAACAATTAAATAAAATATATTTGCATCCCTCCATTTCCAGCCATTCACGTGGATCAATTTTGCCAAAAAGCAATACGAACCATCCTATTTTAGATAAGATTGTGTATACCAAATTTAAAATTGATACAATGCTTCCATTGATTGTTCCAGCTTTATTGTTTCCACATGCTGACTAGTAGACTTCTAGATCTCACCTGCACAAATGGAATCCTTCCTGTGCCACTACAAGTCTCCAAATTACAAAAAAAATGATAGGGATGGGCAGAATTTTGTTTTATAATTATAATTATGTCTTTAATGAGAATGAGGAAATTATAACACATTTTATAAAATATTTTTTGTATTGCATCTTTACACAAGAGTACTAATCAATCATATGATTTTTTTCAAAAATATAGGTAGAATGTGTCGATACCGCTATTTTCTAGACATCAATGATAACGAAGGCTTCGAACCGATTTCTATCTGGCTTATTCACAATCTGCATTGCAGAGTAAGTTATTGCTTTCACTTCTGTACCCTGTGGATGTTTACCTATTTGAAACTCTTCCCCATAACATTTGCACTTTATCCGATAATCTTCACCTTCTGCCAGCCCTTCTGTTTCAAATTCTGTTATAACTACCTTGTTGCAAATGAGGAATGGTTCACAACTAAACAAAAATAACAATTCATCAAGAAAGTGGAAGAGTAAGCTATCCAAATCATGTCCAGTTGCTTCTATTTCAGAGCATTGTTTAATTTGAACATATTCTAGTTCAGTCATGTATCCATACATTGCGACACCACATTGTTCAAAGACTTCTTTTAGACTCTCGCCCCATGCATGTATCCTTAAATAGAAGAGATTGTGGAATTCTATAGCTAAATAAAAGCCAAGGAATGTCTCACTCTAGCAGTCGTACGTTTTACTAGAAATATTTAAATAATTACGTAGGAAATGCTGTATATTGTTTGACAATAAGCAGAATTATTTAGGAAATGCTGGTAATTCATGACAATGTTTAAGGAATGCTGGCAGTTTTAGGAAATAGCAAAGGCAATGGATGGCAATGTTGAGAATAGTTAAGAAATGCGGCAATGAATCAAAATGTATGTGCAGTATTAGTGTGTAGCGAAATATCGGCCCCAAAATTTGTGATGGAAAGGAGGGTGCCAACCTTCCTGAATTTAGTCTGTTCGATTAAAACTTGTTCCCACAGTAAAATATAATTTATTTATCACAATATTATGATAGTACAATTTCAAATGACAACCATAAAAAAGTAAATCAACTTTAGTATTAAGTTAATTTTGAGCAACTATTAAGACTCAATGTACACCACGTGCGTGCATTTGCGCAAAAAGCCTAATAACGGCCATTGTGATAAATATTTTTAAATAATTTTTGTCTCAAAATGTGAGTAATTAGATTAAAATTTGTATTGATCAAATATTTAAAATTATGCGTGTTGCTCGCTACAGATCGAAAAAAGCCATTTTCTGGGTCAAAATGTTGAATCACCACTTACCTACTGTACAGGGTGGGCCAAATTTGACACTTTTAAAGGGAAACTCCTATTTTTGACGGAGATAGACGAAAACTAATATCCGTGTCTGAGGCTCATTTTTTATGATAAACTTAATTGCGAAAACCGCAAATCGATATCTGTCACCGTTCTTGAGTTACAGGGCGTTTTTCGAAAATGTGCGTTTTCGAAAAGTGGCCGTAACTTTTTTCGGGTTGAAAATTTTGTGTTTCTGTAAAAACATTTTTAAAGCACTTTTTACGTGGAATCCAATGCTTCTACTACATTTATTTTCTAGTCAATGGTTTAAGAGTTACGGATAAAAATATTATTGTTTAAATGGAACACCCTGTATATTTTTGCATTTTTCAATAGAGCAAAAAATTACCATTCCAAAAATATAAAACACTTAGTGATTTACTTAAGTAGTTATCAATAATAATAATATCTAATATCTTTTATGATTTCATGTGTATAATTGGAAGCACACCCTTTCAACAAGTAGGCTTTGGACGGTGAGACAATAAAACAATCGTGAAAAAATTTACTGTTACCTACCTGTCAAATTTTCGGTTAGGCTGTTTAGGCAGGGTAAAGACTTTTTCTATTTTTGTGTAATTTATAAACTTTATAACATACCTACAATGAAATTTGAAAGTTATGAAAAATGGGATATGATAGTCTGTTTTATACAATCCGGGGAAAATGCCTATCTCTGTTTAACTCGTACTTACCTTTTCGGACTACTATTAATCAAATCTATTAACTATTACTCTAACACTATTAATCAAATTGTGTCGCAATCTTGCAAAAATGTGCTTGAAAGGATGTCTTCTCTCTGGATACCGCTCGTAGTATAAATTGCTCGTTGCATCTGATTTTTCCCCGGATTGTATAAAACAGACTATCATATCCCATTTTTCATAACTTTCAAATTTCATTGTAGGTATGTTATAAAATTTATAAATTACACAAAAATAGAAAAATCTTTACCCTGCCTAAACAGCCTAACTGAAAATTTGACAGGAAGGAAACAGTAAACCTTTTTCCTCGGTTGTTTCATTGTCTCATCGTCCAAAGCCTACTTGTTGAAAGAGCGTGCTTCCAATTATACACATGAAATCATAAAAGCTATTAGTATTAGCCGTCCTCCTTTTACAGTTTTAAGTGATCTCAAATCGATTCCGAATCACTTTGAGATCACATCAACTGACATCGAGTCTTCCTTTTACAAATGTTCAGTTGATTATGAAGTGATCAGTTTACGCAGCAAATCAATTTTTATGTAATTTGTGTTGGTTTTGAGTGTTTCTGGGGTTAAGGTGGTGAAAAATATTGAAAAATTCAAGGGTTAGATTATAAATAACGTGGTCGTACACTGTTCCATTTACCAATAAAAAATCATTTCACTATCAGATCACTTCATGTTCATTTCACTTCAAACTCACTTGTGCAAAAAGTCAAAAGAAGGACAACTATTGATAACTACTTAATATATTTTTGGAATGGTAATTTTTTGCTCTTTTTAAAAATGCAAAAATATACAGGGTGTTCCATTTAAAAAATAATATGTTTTATCCGTAACTCTTAAACCATTGACTAGAAAAAAATGTAGTAGTAGCATTGGATTCTACGTAAAAAAGTGTTTTAAGAATGTTTTCACAGAAACACAAAATTTTCAACCCGAAAAAAGTTACGGCCACTTTTCGAAAACGCACATTTTCAAAAAACGCCCTGTATCTCAAGAACGGTGACAGATATCGATTTGCGGTTTTCGCCATTAAGTTTATCATAAAAAATGAGCCTCAGACACTGATATCAGTTTTCGTCTATCTCCGTCAAAAACAGGAGTTTCCCAAGGAGTTTCCCTTTAAAAGTGTCTAATTTGGCCCACCCTGTACATTGAGTCTTAACATGCTATAAACTGGGAAATAAAGTTAAACTTTTGAGTTAAAAATTATTTGAAAGCACAAGGTCAAATTGTCTTTACAAATACTCTGACTGTTCAGCTATAAGTTCTTGAAACTTTGATCCTTAAGTTTGATCTGAGTGCACAGTTGCTTATGCCCTGGGCGAGGTTCGTAGTAAGTGTGGAGGCGAAGTGAATTAGTGAAATCTTTATCTTAATACTTACATTTTCATAAACTAAATACCTATATATTTCTATAATCATGAGTGAAAACCGCTGTTACTAGAACCACTAATTTCACATCCCTTTTTCTTAAATCCATTATGTTTTAAGTAAATTTCAATATAAAAATCTGATATATTGACAATTTTGGACATTCATCGCTGTTTTTCTTCAAAATAAAGCCAAAATTGGATTTCTCCACTACGAAAACATCAAAAATGACATATCATTTGCTGTTTTCAAATTCACCCAATAGGGAAGTTGCATGATTTTGAAATAGTCTTAATTTGTCCTGCTAATATCACTGAGTCCTGGAATATGTATCATTTGTAAATGTTATGTTTATTTCAGCCGAAAATTAATTTTGAATCAATTCCGGCATTTTCCCGTTATTTTGAAATATATGACGTCAAAAAAGCACATTTCAAATTATGGTATTGTGTTCAAGCAGCCTCCTAATAAAGGCATTGCCAGATCTAATTATTTGGGACAATAATTAGATACACTCGTATTTTAATTCTTATAAGACCAGGAAATTTTGTAAAAAAGAATCCATTCCAGTCCAATACCAATATTCAAATTTGGCATCCCGTTTGTCAATCCCAATGTATAATAAAAATCCAGCAACTTGACTGTGGCGTTATCCTAATGTGGAAATATGGTGAAGAAGTGCTTTGTGGCATATTGCAAAAACAATTCTGTAAATAGTATAAAGATTTTTGTACGAGTGCCCACTGCAGCTGATAAAAGGCGTATTTTGTTCCTTGCAGTACGCCGGCAGGTACCGGCGACCACAACTACAACATATTACTGTTGTGAAGATCATTTTGATGTAAGCATAGATTAAAAGAGGCAGATAGGCAGAAGCATTGTTGAAATCGTCCGCAAAAAATGCAGCTACACCCTCTTTCAAACTTCAATTTTGGAACGAAAATAAATTAAAACCCATAAATTGTTGTTTTGTAACATTTGCAAATTCCCATCTTTTATAGAAATATAATTTGAACAAGTGATGCCATCTAGCGGTAGTGGTGAGAAGTGACTTTCCGCTCTTCTTTGCTAAATTCCACTGACACGCCGTTCGCGAGCGTTTTCTCTGGCACCTTACAGAACTTTCTAGTACTTTCCGCTAGTTGCGTGCAGACGGCGCTGGCAACGCCCTTGTTTAGTTTTCTGTTACCACCGAAATGGAACGTGGTTGTTTTTTGTTTTTGTTGATTTAGATATATTATTCCGGCGTTGGAGACAAACACAAAATTTTCGGCACAGATTTGAGATTCTAAAGAAACTTTTCAACAAAGTCTATTTTGGTTTGATTGGAGACCAGGCTGAAGTCAAATGGAGAGTGATTTGTAAGGTTCCTATAAGTGGAAATACTCCCATTAATTATGTTTTCTGGCCCTTGTCATCCTACAGCTGATTTCATAAGTTTTGCCATCATGTTAATAGTTTTCATTGATATTTTTCAATGTGTATCTTTTTTAGGTTAAAAAATAACTACTTTCATGAAATTTTTATGTGTTCTGTGAAGCCTATTTGACTCGTTTTCTTTGGATTATTTAAAAAGGATTCCCACTCAATAGTGGTGAGTATACTCATAAATTTTTGAAGAACAAAGGAAAAACCAATAATTTTTTATAGGGAATAATTATGAGACGTTAAAAATTTCCGACAGTCTAATTTCCAAGAGCTTAATTTCCTAGAGTTTATGAGAGGTTAAAATTTCTGGAAGTTTGTGAATATTTTGAAGTTTGCTGTCAAGAGGTTAGATTTTGAAAAATAAGAAGATTTATGCAGAAATAATCACACATGTGCATTCATCAACTGAAGGATAGTAGGAACGTCTGCCTCCGAGTCATGGGGTTTGATTGAATGCAATGGTTCATAGCACCTAGACACCGTCTACATGGTTGAGGTAGGATTGACCCTTATCTGCATTCAGTTTATTTGAGCTGTGATTCTGCTAATTTAATAACAGTGTTTTTATGATTTAACATACCTGAACTTTGATAATTTTTTGTAGTATAAACTTAACCTTAAAATTATAATTGCCTATAGTCGTAGAAATTTAAATCAACTTTCTAAATTTATGATCATATAAGAATAATAATTTTATCGTTATGCTAATTGTAAACGAAGAGTTTCGAAACCGTTTCGTAGATCCAAATATGTAATCTAAAGTTTGATTTTAAATTTAATCATATCTTGGAAAGGTGTCTGTCATTTTGGCAGTTACATTATAAGCAAATGGTTGCTTCACGGTAAATGTAAACTTTCAAGAAAAACTAATAAATGTCTCCACGCATTTGTGATTTTTATTTGTGGAAAAAGAAGGCAGGGTTTGAATAAAGGAATGAACTAGCCCTTTCTTTCTGAAAGGGTATACAGAGATTCAGGTTTTTTCTATTGACAATATTTACTTCCATTTCCTACTTTAAGAAGTGATTTTGATATAAAGGAAATTTCAAAAGTAGGTGGCGCCCTATTTCTAACTAATAAATAAATAAATATACCTATAATAAATTTTAACGAACCTGCGAATAACCCAGCTCTCCTCTAGCCCTGAGTAGCACCCCAAAATTTTATTTGAGTGATTTTATCGCCACAGTTTAATGTCTTACAATTCTTGTTAGGGCTCGATACTAAGTTGACGTATAGGTATTTTCATTTAGGTATTAGGTACCTCAGAGAAATTTCAATAATGTTTCCAACAGTCTATGTGTGTCTATAAGTCATAATATTCAATTTTCTTTTTCAGATAAAAAAAGATATGGAAAATTACATAGAATACAAAGTGATGGGTGGAAATGTAAATATTAGGATGAAGTCATATGTCATGCCACATAGATTTAATTGGTCCTCCAGTAGACGAAGCTGCAAAACGACAATAGGCAGTGAAAATGTGCTAGAGTCACACAATAAAGAAAACATTGAAGAAACTACATTAGAACAAGTGTCAACATCATCTCAGACAATATTAAATAGAATGGACCAAAGTACACAAACACAAACTAGAAGTTCACACTCCATAGGTATAGATTATTGTAATTTATTTCGATCAAAATAGTGCAATAAAGAAACGCAGACCGACTCACTGAAAAGAAAAAGAGTTCAGCTACAATCTCAAATCGAAAAATCTTCACCGTGTCCAACAAACCATTTTAACTAGCATCGATCTTAATGTATTTTTGGTTTTAAATATTGTTCTGACATTAAAACGATTGCCTATGCGTTTTAGCTTATCTGATAGTCCAGGAATATAAGGAATAATTAAATTTACTGGTCGGTCCACCAGATTTATTTCTCTAATTCTATTAGCATTGTTATTTTGTTGGCAATCCTGAAAAACTTGCTGGATACATTCAGTAGGATAATTATTCTTCTCAAGAACATGTTTTATATGTTTAATTTCCTCCTCAAATTTTATGTTATTAGAACAAATCTCTTTAGCCCTGTCATACAAACCTTTAATTACTCCTTTTTTAACACTAATATGATGATTGAAATTATTATCTCCATTTTAATTAACCAGTTTGGTGGCGAAAAACCCAATTAAAATTCAAAGGATTTTATTTCATTACATTAGGATGAAAAGTGAGGAGAAATTTGGAGAAATTTATAATAAGTAGGTACCTATTTCAAGTATTATTAAACAGGAACATTCCATCCAAAATTGCATAAATAAATCCATATTAGTATAGGGATGGCATTTTTTTACCACTAGTATGACAATTATGAATCTGAGTTTCTTCCGAATGGATCCTGCATCAGGGAACGAGAAATTTCTTATCTATACTTATTTACAATTTTAAATTATATACAATAATGTATACAGGGTGTCCGGTAAGTTCGGGGAAATCTCTCGCCAGCGTGTTGGTGACGTCAAAATATACCTGGTGTTTCATATATTTTTTTTCCCTAAAGTACTCCGTAACAGAACTACAGGGTCCCAAAGGGGTACTCACTGCTTTACATTTTTTGATTTAACTTTTGAACGCCCTTGTATATTTTGATGAAATTTTGGAATTTTGCATAGACGGTAAAAACCAATTACCTCATATTTGAATCATGCTTGGACAATGCCGTGGAAGTCAGGAACGGACTTCACGCAATACCCATGGGCTCAAAATTTTGACTGGTATAAATTTAAAAAGCCGAAAACAATTTTTTTTAAAGCCTTGAACATTTCTCTTCAAAAAAGGTACTCTTTATTCGTTTCGAAAAAGTCAACCGTTTTCATGGAAAAATCGCTTTTTTGAAATCCGTAACTTAAGATGCAATAATGGAAACTACCAGAATTTAGTGTTTTCACCTGACGGATAACAACAATTACGTGTGACAAGATTTGTCAATAATTTTTATTAGCACACTGCAATTTTCAGGAGGCATTAATATCGAGAAAATGAAAAAAAACAATGAAACTGTTTAAAAATAGTTTAATAAAGTTTGGTTATAAAGAAAATGTTTCGTTTAGTCGGGCAAATGTTCAAAGTGAGCTCCTTCTACCCGAATACATTTTCTTATCCTGCGAATTTTTTCTTGCTGCACCCTAAACAGCATTTCAGGATCATTTCGAATTTGATCAGAATAGTGAAATATTCTTTCCAATAACTCTTCCCTGGTATTTACAGGAGTTGAATATACTAGTCCCTTGAGATGACCCCAGAAAAAAAAATCTAACGGATTGAGGTCAGGAGACCTAGGTGGCCACAAAACAGGTCCTCCTCGGCCTATCCAACGATTGTCAAAGTGCTGGGTTAAGTAGAGACGTACCTCCCGGGAATAATGTGGGGGAGCGCCATCGTGCATAAACCACATTTGATTCCTTATTTGTAAGGGCACATTTTCCAGTAAATCATTTAAATTATTTTGTAAAAAATGTAAATACAGAGCTCCATTCAAACGTTCATCCAAAACAAAAGGACCAATCAAATTATTCCCAATTATCCCTGCCCAAACATTAACCAGAAATCTTTGTTGGTGCTTGATCTGAACTATGGCGTGAGGGTTTTCGTCATGCCAAATGTGCAGATTTCGACTGTTGGTAATACCGTCTCTCGTGAAGCCAGCTTCGTCGCTAAATAAAACAATTTCTGTGAAACTCGGATCGCCTATAAATTGTTGCAAAAACCAGTTTGCATAGTTAAGCCGTGGACGATAATCATTCGGAGACATTGCATGCACTTTTTGGACGTGATAAGGATAAAGTAGCTGTTCTCGCAATGTTTCATGAACAACCCCCTTTGTGGTATTTAACTGAGCTGCAAGCTTACGAACGCTATTAGAAGGGTTTTCGGATATTTCATCCAATATGTGCTCTTCTAAGTTTTGATTTCTTGCTCTCCTTTGCGGCCCTTCCCCACCACGACGAGGTAAAAAACTACCTAATGTACATTTTAGGAGACTGATTTAAGACATTCTAAACTCGGTTTGTTTACTACCTGTTTCTCTTAAACGACGATCAACTCTCACAAATGTTTTTCGATTTGGCAAATTGCGATTTGGAAATCTTTGAGCATAAATTCTGCTTGCCTCCAGAGAATTGCAGTGTGCTTGTCCATAAATTAAATGCATGTCTGCATATTCGGCATAAGTATAAAAATGCTCCATTGCTAATAAAAATTATTGACAAATCTTGTCACACGTAATTGTTGTTATCCGTCAGGTGAAAACACTAAATTCTGGTAGTTTCCATTATTGCATCTTAAGTTACGGATTTCAAAAAAGCGATTTTTCCATGAAAACGGTTGACTTTTTCGAAACGAATAAAGAGTACCTTTTTTGAAGAGAAATGTTCAAGGCTTTAAAAAAATTTGTTTTCGGCTTTTTAAATTTATACCAGTCAAAATTTTGAGCCCATGGGTATTGCGTGAAGTCCGTTCCTGACTTCCACGGCATTGTCCAAGCATGATTCAAATATGAGGTAATTGGTTTTTACCGTCTATGCAAAATTCCAAAATTTCATCAAAATATACAAGGGCGTTCAAAAGTTAAATCAAAAAATGTAAAGCAGTGAGTACCCCTTTGGGACCCTGTAGTTCTGTTACGGAGTACTTTAGGGGAAAAAAATATATGAAACACCAGGTATATTTTGACGTCACCAACACGCTGGCGAGAGATTTCCCCGAACTTACCGGACACCCTGTATAATCGCGTTTACTTTTAATGGACCCCTACTACTTCATTCAACTTTGTACACCGGAACCGTGCACAATAATATTCATGCACCAGTTGCAAAAAAATGTGTACACTGTGGTACATTTCCCAATTAAAAACGAACATACAATGAGGCAATTTCTTTAGTCGTAGAAAAAAAGGTTTACAAAAGCATATTTTATTAATATATCCAGTACCCCTTCAAAAAGTTTGCATCATGCGACATTTGTTTGATATTTGACATTGGGGACTTTTGCTTTAAAAAATATGGAAAATGATTAAAATTATATTCTTTGATAAAGTTTACCGCCAGGCATTTTCTATATTTTCTGTGATTAACGTTTCTGGTAGGTAGTAAATCTATGCTAAAATAAGAAATGAAACTATCGACAAGCTATTTCACTTTAAAGTATCTAACCAAAATTCGTAACTTTTGGGGTGTCAAACCAAATTTCAATAATCAAGATAAGATAGAAGGTAATTTCTATAAATATAAATAAGTATTCACTAAATATTTACAAATATAAAAAATAGAACGTTCAAATTTGGTATACTTATGTAAAATTGATAAACAACTTTTTCTATGAAAGCTTTTTAAAATTTTAACAAGCAAGTCTTATGTTAGGCGGTTTTTTAAATGTCATTTTTAACACAACATGACCACATATTTGGATTTTGGTTTACATCCTTTTTAAAGCAAAAGGTAGTCCCAATGTCAAATTTCAAAATATTAAGGTGCAAAGAAATCCTTCATCAAAATTTATGTATTCAAATTGTTTTGATATTGTTTTGATATTGTGATATTAGGTTTTGCTACACAGATTAGCCCTTTTTTTACTACAAACTAACATCTGAAGGTGCATTTGTGCTAAATATTTCTGATTGACAATGCCATCTTTGATATAATTTAAATAGGTTTTTCCGTCATTGGGCACTTAACCTCAACGATACAGCCAGCTTCTTCACATATACCGCCGGGTGAAGCACCAAATATGGGATTCTCCATAAAAAACAGTATACCACAAGGTTTTATCTGTAAACCTAACTTTGTACCTCTTTCAATACTTCTTGTTCTAACTTTCTGCCTCTATCCATTGCTTGAGTATTATGCAAATTTCCTGCTCCAATAACTGTCTCGATTAAACTACCTGCTGGAGTTTTACACTTGCTGACTTTATACAACTTACATGCTGTTATTCATCCAAATCGTAATTCATGCCATAACGGTGCATCCTGCTGGTCCCTCGACTTCTCTTCTATTGCCTGACAGGTTCTCTCTGTCAAAATCGACTTAACGTACTGTATAAAATCATCTGGGCAGTGGTTCCCGGACTGCTTGAACTCGTGGAGTAGATGGTGAATTAAGAAATATGCTGGATCTTTTTCCTGTACTTTTGATTTGTATGATGTTATAAGGCTACTGATATTTTTCTTGATTGCCATGTTAACCACTGTGTTCATAAAAACATCGCCAGATGGTATGCCAATGGGCAAAACGGGCACTCCTTTAACCTAAAAGTCTTTCACTTCGATTACTTTTTGCCCACTTGCGATTTCAGATAAGAGTGGTTTCTTCCAATAGCATTCAACCTCCGTTGGTGATGGTTCTTCACTTCTTCTACTTGGGGAGTCCACGGCAGAAAAACAATATAAAACAATAGACTGAAACACTTCCATTTGTTAATTTCGTAAAGGCACACTTAACTGGGTTTGACCCGGTAACTCATATGCGGAGAGTGGTAATTAGGTAATAAAGTGGTAATTAGGTAATAAAGTGCCACCCGTTTTGGTCGAAAAACCCTTAAAACAGAAAGTGAAGATCCCTTGATATATATAATAAAACGGGAAAAGTTTGGTAACACAATATCGGTATAAAGTATATTGACATCTGATTAGCACAATGGACAAGTATACTTAGGAATGAAAAATAATTTTTTGCCTTGGAATTTGTAAAACATGTCTAGATAATCACGAAACCCAACCAACAGATTTTTTTTCCCATTAGTTTGCTCAAAAATTGAAAAAAACGGTCGCAAAAGTAGGGAATGTGACGTCACGATCCCTAATTTCAATAAGTACCTGCTATTTTCTTAGTACTTATTTCGTCTTTTTTTATATAACCAAGCATTCCCAGGCAAATTATTAGATTCAGTTTGTATGCGCCTGATGAGAAATAATCAAATTTCGTAGCATTTCAATGAAATATTTGGATTTTACTGATCCCATTCTGAACTTATTAGATGCCCCCTATAAAATATGACAGATGACATTACTCAATGCTTTAAAGAAAATCGTCGGCAACGCCGCACTTTGCATATAACCTCACTTTCGCCGGCGGAACGCGGAAACCAAGGTTAATAACCTTAGTGAAAACTACATAAATTCTATTCTCAGTTTTAAAAGAATCTTGCTGTGAATACTTTATTTTTTCGGTTTATAATGAAGACAAGATTTGTTAAAGCTTGTCCTGATAACTTGCCTTGCATAGATTTTGATATGGTGTGTCAATTTTATCAATAAAAATGGGGAGCAAAACATGGAGAAATGAAGAGGTATGTTTGTTATTTGATTTGTATATTGTTTTAATATTGCTTAATGATGATGATATAGCTTAAATTCTGGTTTTAGGTAGACTAGAGAATAATAAGGCAAAAATTACCCCCGAGCACAAAATTAATAAGAAAAATGTTAATGACACTGTGGTTAAAAATGAAGAAATTCAACTGAATAGTTGTGGAAGTAGGTATATTATGTTGTAATTACCCAACATAAGCAGATTAGTCCTAAATTATGCACATACCACGATGTACGAGGATCATACATCGTGGCACATACGTAGATACAGCTTTTTGTGCTTCTAGTTTAGTTGCTAGTACAGTAAAGAAATACTTATTGTGTATATACCTATAGTTAAGATATGGGGGAGGGGGCATGGGGGTGTCGCACACCCCAATGTTGAAATCGATTATCAAAACAAGAAATCATGCGTTTGTAAAAACGATCGTTGATATCTACATGTGAGAACCATGATTAAGAACTAATTTAAATAATCTAGTGCAAGTTCGACAGCAGAGTTTCATTCGATATCAAGTGCTTGACCGTCAATGACTAGTTTTTGCGGGTATTTGTATGATCTAATGAAGTATTTAAGTAATTAAGTCCGTAGTAGTACACTTTGTCGCATCCATTTTGATGCGGAAAGTTGTACTTTTCTGCACTAGTGACATTAACTTTGTCAACTAATAATAGAACTAAGTACGCTTGTAAAATTTTTGCAGGTAGGTACATATTAATGGAAAACTTATTTTAGATGAACGTAAGCAAGGTATTGCTTTTCTTTGCTGACTTCCTGGAAATAACGAAGAATCATGGACAACATCAGTAGATTGTTATATTGGAAAAAGTCAACACAAGTGCAATAAAAATATATGAAAGTCTACCTTACAGGATAGTTGACAAAGACATACCGACATACCTCAATAATTATTATACGTTGGAGTAGTATGAAGGAAGATTTTTGGCAAAAATCAAAACGTATTACAAGGAGGGATTGTCTGACATGTTAAAAAACGAAAAATGCCCTGTATCTCCGAAACGAATCGAGATTTTGAGATTCAACTGCTTTCCATTGCCCTCAAAAATCGAGCACAGTACACCTACCTACTCTTTGTCCATCTCTTCGCAGAATAGAAGAAACCCCCCCCAAAAAAAATCCAGTTTGTTACACTCTGTGCATGCGACATGAAAACTGTATTATTTGATTTTGGAATATTTTCACTAAATTTAATAGATAACTTATTTGAGGTTTTGCCATAGAATGCAAAATAATGTTTTTTTTTCTTGCAAATTAAAGAAATCTTAATTTTTTTCTGGCTGCTGCATTATATTTTTTTATTTTTAACTTCTATTAACCACAATCACAAAATATGCTTATGAAAATTTATTTTCCAGAATGAATATAGGTATAATATGTATAGTGAAAAAATTCTAAAGAATTATGTCATTTTTTATGAGGATGCTTCGGCAATCACAATATAATTTACCTAAATGGGTCTAAAATAGTTCAAGCTATGACAATAAAGTTTTTCGACTGAAAACTTGGCTTTATTGCGTTTTACATGTTATATTTCTAACATCGCCAAGAACTGGCACCTTCTCCAATATTCTAGCGTTACATTTTTGAACCGATGCAGGTCTAACTACTTCTTGTAAGTAAGGGCTCATGAAATTAAAGTAATAAATTTTTTATATTCGGACCAGGTAAGTGCTTGACGTCTATAGGATTAACTTTTCTCAGTTTAGTTTATAACCAATCAATGCTGTTGATTAACACTAGCACAGAATAAATAGGTGAAGCTATTTATTCTGCGACACTAGGTATTGAGGCTAAAATATCATCAGTTTCTTCAAACAACTAGCAGTCGGTGGAATATACTTGATAACAAGTAAAAAATCGTTTGGCAGAGCCACTAATCTAAAATCGTCAGCTAAAATGTTACACCTGGTTGGTTCTTTATTGTCTTTAATATATCAGCAAGTCTAGATATTTAATTTATGCAAGTTCAGTTACTTCAGGTACTTACGAATTGTGTCGTTTTATAGATAAAATCGACTTGTTTCCAATAAAAAAAAGTTTTGTAAACCAACCAGCATAACGTCCGAATCATCAATACCAATACCTAGTGTTCCCAGCATTTTCCTCAGCAAAATAGAATGGTTCATTTCCGCCATGGATTATTAGAATGAATGGTGAAAATAGTTCAAATCATAAAAAATAAAAGCTTGTAAAACACGCGGGGCCGCGGGATCCGAGATCCGATATTCCGATTTTTGACGCCACAAAATAGGTTATGTTTATGTTTTCGCAGGCTGACGGCTTGGCATTGAGGGGCGGCGTTGCCAAACCTGGTGCCATGACGGTAAATTTAGGGAAAAATAAAATCCAACAGGTAGTTACCTATATTGAACTTTAAAAATTAATTGCGGCAAAACGGGGGCGAAAAAAAATTTAAAAAAAATACAGCAAGTATATCTCACCCAATACTATCCCATGAGCAAATAAAAAAAAAGTGGTGTATTAGTCCATTGCAGCAGGTACATTATTTTAGATGATGCTCAAAGTAGGTAACTAGTAACCTAACTATGTGTATTACATGGAAACCTAATTTTAAGCTTAGGGCGTCACAGCCTATGTATGTAAGTAGTATCAAAACTACAGGAAAAGGCAAACTATGGGTAAGTATTTAGAGAACCTTAGGTACCTTGTATTATACTTGGCGCACATGAACTAAATAAGTTGGTATTATAAATGTAATTGTGTAAACTTAAATGATTATAATTTAATAAGTTTGATAAGTAAAAGGAAATATGATAAAGCGACAAAAGATAAATGGACTGGACTTGCCAAGATTGATCCCTGGAGTATTTTTTGGTCCAGTTTGGATTGCCGTTGCCGTGTTGATATTTTCGTGACACCCCAGTAAACATTCTTGTTACGTGACTAAAATTTTACATTAATAAGAGGTTCTATTCAAAGAAATTAGTTACATCAAACAATTCTTTAAAGTTTATGTAAATAAAACATAAATCTGAAAGAACAAACTAATGTCAAAAAATTCTGCTAAATTTACGTAAATGTTATTTAAAACCTAGTACCTCTTATTTATATAATTTTTTTAAGTCATATTTATGCATCGTCCAAAGAGAATTAATTACGTCAAGTAATTCTTCATATTAGGTATACTTATGACGTAAATGCAATATAAAACACAGATCCTCCTGTTCACATATGCTTTTTATAGCATAATTACGTAATGTCTACATATTGTGCTTTTATTGTGTTGGCAGCCATAATACCACTAGCGACAGCTGTTGGCGTACCTGCGTTGATCGACGCTGTTCATTGCACGTCGGTCTGGACGTCAGTTAACAATCATATAAAATACAAATAATTTTATAGGTATGTTACCAGTTGTGAAGTTTTAGACGGTTTCGGCGTTCGGCGTCATGTTTTGTTAGAAGTTCGACAGTTATGAAGTGTGTTGTTTTAGGTGCGAATTGTGCGAACATGAATGACATTTTCATTTTGGTTTTCTATTTGGTTAGATTTGCCAATTTGCGGAGAATAAATTATTATTCAGTGCAAATTTAGAGGCCAAGTTTACGAATTGTGATATGATCGGGTGGAAAATGTGCCAGTGAATCGATGGATTATATATATATATATATATATATATATATATATATATATTCTTTTACCTATTATAAATTTGATCTTTCTTTTTGCTCTGTACTGTTCTCAAAATTAATTTAATTATATTTTATTATTTTATTTTGCGCCGAAATAAAAAACCGACTAGGTATGTGGTTACATTAGGCATGTCCTGAAACTAAAATAGGGCTCGAAAAAATTGGACATGTCTAATGAACCTAGTCCCATAATTAGTTTTTCATTTCGGCATAAAATAAAATAAAATCCCATTAATATAAAATATATGTGAGGATGTTACAAATATTTTATGAAAATAATAAGCATCAGGTTCAAGTAAAATTGTTACGCGTATCTTACATAATTTATTGAAATAAACAAGATGTAAAATTAAGGTGCCGATGAGGCAAACATTTTTACCCGAAATTAACACATAATTTAATCACATTTGCGTTCATTTGTGACGTAACAAGTAGACAAAGATATGTAAATATTACGTAAATGTGAGTTCAAATTGTTTACTGGGATGCCTGTTGATGTAGCGCTTCTGACATACGTGCCTGACGAAGGGAGACTGATGTATGTTCGTGACATATCCCAATTCGGCCGCCTCGTGGTCCCAAAGAAAAAAAGTATGTGGATCTTCGTAAGGAAGTTGATAAGTCCCAAAAAACATGCCGGAGGTAGTGTGTGGCCTGGTGGTTGGAGGATCATGCGAAGGGGCCCCGGAGGGAGTAAATCTCTCCAACCAATGAGGAATCGAGTACTCTAATTCTGCCTCCCCATAGTGGCACACCTGAATCCAAGATTCCTCCGTGCAAGTTCCGGAAGACTGACCTTTGGCCATAGTCAAATGTCAATCGTACATCAAAAAACCCAATTATCAGCAATAATTAATGCTAGACAATTATAAATACCAGCAGAACTGAGAAAAATCTCACGCTCGTACAAGAAAACGCCATAAAGCTTAAAATCAGGTAAGTGGTCTGTCCTAAACACTTTCAATTTAAAATAATATCATTTCTTCTCTTTCTTTAGACTAATATGCCGAAGGGGCCCAAGCGAAAAGAAAATTTATGTCCAAACCGCTACCTACTGACACAACTGCAGAACGATTATTATTTTTAATTTAGTGGGGATTTGAACTGAGTTCATTGGTAGATCATTGGGCTGGTAACAGCGGTTGGAGCTCCCACTGGTGTCAAACATTTTTAACATTAAATTTTTTTTCATTAAAAAAATACTTATTATTTTTGCACCTTTTTTGTTAAATTATTAAAAGGTAGGTAGTATTTTTTATGAATCAATATTAGGTTTTTTATAGTAAGTGCCTATGTAATATGTAAGTATATTTTGTTATGTAAAACAATCCAGTTACTTGTTAACAAAATTTCTTTTGTATAATGATAATCACAAATATGGTCACCTTAGCTATATGCCAGGGCCCAGGGGCTTAAGCCCCCCCAAAACAAAAGGTCTAGAGCCGCCTATGCATATGGACAATAAAGAGTAAGATATGTGAAACCAAAATATAATGCAAATTTATCGGTTTAATTTTCCAGGTACGGTTAGCTTGTGTTTATCTTCCTGGCGTATGTTCGGCTGCCTAACCACTCGATCCAAGTAGTACCATTTATCAGCGTAGGCAAAGGAGGTTGAGACAAAGTATTATAATATTTTATATTTTAGAAACTAGAATATGGAAATTGTTCCTAGTTTAAGAGCGGGAAAATGACTATGTGTTAAATGTGTTACCTTTCCAAATTTTGTAAGGATACTTATTCAGATATTTTATTAAAAAATAATTGCAGAATGTTGGAGTTTAAATAAATTGTAACAACACCCCCCTAACCTGCTAAAAGTTTCCACGAAACTTTATAATCATCAAAAGAAAACAAGCTGTAGTACCTTGGGGTAGATTCATACAGAATAGAGTTGCCGGTAAGCAAACAGGTAAGTAATCAAAGGTCAGTAACTTTAAGTAAAACTCTAGGTAAAAGGATACAAAAGAAATAAACTAGTGTTGGGAGTGGTCTGGTGGGTGAGCCTTGACGTCCTTGGCATGCCAAATGCCGAGGTTCCGCCCTGTAAGATCTTTTAACTCGTATGTCCAAGGTGGCACTTTCTTGACAATTTCAAAAGGACCCATAAATTTCGGAGCAAGTTTCGATGTAAAGTTTTTTGTAGCATCTGAAAGTTGATAATTACATTTCCATACTCATTGTTTCACTTGAAAAGTATCGTTTCGTCTCCTTAAGTTATAGGCACCTTTCGATTTTTGGTGGGCTTTGAGAAGTTTCGCTCGAACATCGGAAAAAACCGCAATATCTGACTTTTTATCTCAAGAAAATTGTACTTTGCGCCCAAACATGATGAAATTAGGTGTCAGGTTCGTGACCTCATGTTTTGTAGACCGAATACCGGCGCAAACTTTTGCCAAATAGGTGTCCCATTTTTTGTGTTCATCTCCAACGTAACTGGAAAGGATAGTTTTAAGCACGCGGTGGACACGCTCAAAGGGGTTAGCTTGGGGATGGTAATTAGCGGTATAGCAAATGGTGACATTATATTTTTGAATGAGATTTTGGAAAATTTTACTACGAAACTGAACATCATTATCCGCGATAATTTTCTCGGGAGCCCCATAAATCAAAATTACATGGTCTTAACGGACCTAAGTGGAAAAAATGTAGGTACTTAGTAAAACAATAAAATACGGACAGAACGTACGAATATCCCTGTGAGGATTGAGGAAGCGGACCGACCAAATCTACGCTGATTATTTGCCAGGGACCCGAGGTAGAAGGTTGGAGGCTACGCATCTGACCAGCAGGCGTTATCTGAATAGGTTTTGTACTGAGACAAACGTTACAGCATTTGATGTATTTTATTATGTCGTTCCGCATGTTAGGCCAGTAGTATTTCTGCGCAATTCATTAATAGGTCTTATAAATGCCTAGATGTCCGGCTACTGGTGGATCATGATTTTCCCCGATAATCATAGAACGATTTTCTCCTGGTACAACCAAAATCCAAGAATCTGAAGGGTTCACAAGTGCAAGATAGGGAACCTTTATGTTTTTGTACAGTTTCCCTCCTTCTATATGCCATTTTGGAAACTTATGTATTATTGTCGACCTTGGGGATCATTTGCCGGTACCAGTGGTCTCGCGGCTCCGAATCTCCGATAGTTTCCTGAAAATCAATAGTGTCTACACCGGGCACGCTCCTAGATAACGTGTCTGGGACAACATGTTCGCGGCCCTTTCTATGCACAATATCGAAGTCATATTGATTATTTTATTTTGAGACTATAATGGTCTGTTATTACTGTAAATCGGTTTCTTTTGATATAGGGCCTTAATTTTTCAATTGCGAACAAAACGGCTAACACTATTTTTCCGTGGTGCTATAATTTCTTTTGTTTTTATTCAATGACTGACTCAGATAGCAAATGACTCGTTCCTCATCATTCTGAACTCGAGACAAAACAGCGCCTAACATAATCTAACGCATCACATTGAATTACAAAAGGTAGTTTGAAATCTGGTCACGATAAAACAGGAGCCTTCACCAATGATCCTTAATCGTTTGGAACGCAGTCTCCAATTGTTCATCCCAACAAAATTTTACATATTTTCGAGTAAGAGATGTTAACGGTGAAATAATAGCAGAGAAATTTGGTACAAACCGTTGGTACCACGACGCGAGGCCTACAGTGTGACGTACCTCTCTAACATTTCGGGAAGGGGGTATCTTCAAAATAGCATAAACTTTGTCGGGATAGACTAAGTCCGGAAGCATTCACGACATAACCAAGGTACCTAAGTTCAGGTTTACAGAACACACACTTTTCTCGGTTGAGAGTGAGTCCAGCTTTGAAAATCCTGTACGTTACTTCACGTAAAACTTCAATATGGTTTTGAAAAGTTGGGGTACATATGATTATGTCTTCAAGGTAGACAAAGACGTAGGGTTCCAAATCCATGCCTACCACTATACCAATTAAATGCTGCCAAACCGCTGGCGCGTTAGTAAGACCAGACGCCATTCTTTTAAATTGGAAGAGACCTCGGGTAGGGAATGTAAAAGCTGTCAAAGTTCTAGACTTTTCCTCAATAGGTATTTGCCAATAGGCTGACTTTATATCAAGGGTACTCAAGTATCGAGCATCACGAAGCTTATCAAGTGTCGCACTAACATACGGAATCGGGTATGCATCAGGGACGGTAACCCTATTAAGTGACAGATAGTAAACACAAAACCTTCAAACCCCTGATTTCTTTCTGATAATAACCACCGAACTAGAACAAGGCGATTTAGAGGGTTCCACGATCCCATTCGCCAGCATCTCCTCCAGCTCATTATTTACCTCTCTCTGGAGAGCAGGGGAGAGAGGATAATAGCGTTGCTTAATAGACAGTTTTTATCACTAGCTCCACAAGAGAAGTACATCCTAATGTCTAACCCATCAATGAAAATATATCAGAAATCACAGTTTCCAACTCAACTTGCCGTTCCAGCAATAAGGCATCAAGAGGCTGAATTGTAGCTACTTGAGGAAGATCTATAATATCGTATTCACGGAAAAACCACTCGCCAGAATATAAATCCGGGATAATCCGCATGCGGAGCCAAAAATCGACCCCAAGAATTAAAGTGTGGGGAAGATCTGGAACAACCAAGACCTCAATGGCAACCACTCTGGCCTGCAGCTGAAATGGAACATCTACAGACTCAATCCCCTCGCGCAGTCGTCCATCGGCGACCACGCAAGCCGACCTTATTCTATTATTAAGCGTACAACACGATTTCATAATTTCCCATCCTCTCGAACCCAAAACCGTACGATTACAACCGCTATCCAACAGACCCAAAAGACACTTACCAAGGACCTTAACTTCAAATAGGGATGCTCGTCATTTTTAGTGTGAGCCAAAATATAATCTAATAAAACAGAACTAGGTGGAGAATACTGGAGAGACGACTGACCTACCGTCTCTCCTTTAGTGAGTTTTTTGGACAAGCCGAACAGGTGACCAATGTGACCCCATCACGTCCACACCGAAAACAAAAACGACGCCTTGTCACATTGATGAAACCGGTGACCAATGGCCTTACAATTCCAACACACCGTGGGTTCGGTGGACACAGCATTGACATGAGGAACTTCAGACTGCGTTGATTCAATGTGAGTCACACCAGTAGGCCACTCTTCTGTAGCGGAGATGTAGGATGAAGTAGGACGGTGATAGGCCAATGATGGTTCCAAAAGTCGACGGTAATTAGTGGGAGGGGGAGCAAAACTCTGAATACGTGCCTCTGTCTCCTCCGCAGCATGGCTGAGTCCAACAAGTTCAGATAAATTAGAAATTACATGGGTGGACAGTCTACTCTGAATAGTGGGCAGTAGATTTGTGTGAACAATCTGTAAACACAGGAAGTTGAGGGAGTTTACGAAACAAATTTTCCATAGCAGCAACGTAATTCACAACACATTCTTGGGCCCCTTGAGTCTGTCTCCTAATTTCATCCCACAATCCATATTTGTAATCGAAAGGCTGAAATCCAAAACCACATCAAGGCATCTCTTGTTAAGATGATATCCTAATTTCCTCAACACTGACTAGGAAATCATTTATGCTACACTGACCATCAAGTTACATTCCATCGACCAACATCAATAGGTCTAAAATAGTTCCGACTGACAACAAATATTTTTGGAGAACTGGAAATTATCCAACCTATCCACAAGGTCTACATATCGATCGGGGTGATGAAGGGGTTGATCTACAGGGGCAGCAGAATCTCTGAAAGCAAGGCGAGAACAGTAATCACGTAGCGATTGACTTCTGTCATCAACTGAAAAGCTAGAAGACCCATGAACACACACACGATCAGAAAAGGTAACATGTTGAAGTCTAGATGAAGGAATTGACGGTTGGCGAATCACCGATGAAACTGTAGAAAGAGGCTGCTGATTAAAGGGGACCGAAGAGTAAGAGGGCACCCTACCAGAAGGTTGGCGGTCATTCTCGTGAGGCAAATACGTCCTTTGAAAATCCAGCACACGAAGGTTTGATCGAGTGTCTTTGTGATCCAGGGCATTGACATCATTTTATGGTAAGAAAAGGACCTGTCACGATTTTGATCGGCCTCTGACTGACACAAAACACCGACACTAGACCCAGGTTCAGGATTAGATGAGACAGGCGGTGCAATGGAGGCTCTGCATCCGCCGCAAAACCGCTATATATTCGCGACGACGTTACTGGGGGATTGGCGACATTTTCTTCATCTAGAGTTATTAGTCAATTAGTAATTAGATAATATGTAGTGCAGTTTGTATGAAATAGCTGCTATTTTGCTGTACTCCACAAAAGTGACTCTAGATTTCGATAAATAGTGATAAATAAATCATTTGGAAACTAATGTGCTATGTCTAATGGACAAGTGATCACAAGTGTGATATAGTTTTGTTCCAGGAAGACATATTTTAACAAAACTTCGTTGCATTCACCGAGGATTTTTTTGTTTACTGCTCGGGGAGCGGACAGCCAGCACGGAAGGTGAACGAATATAAGTGTAATAAATGTATTATGGCAGATGGGTGGCGAAAGCTTTTGAAAGATATACAGGGAGACATCTTGACGAATAGAGCAGAAATTAAGTCCTCTATAGGGGCTTCTGAGGCGAGAGTATTGTTAAAAATCGAGGGCCTGAACCAGCGCATAAACCAACTAGAACGAGAAAATACATTATTATCAAATAAAGTAGAGCATTTGGAAAGATTCTCCAGGAAGAACAAGTTATTAATACAAACTGCGAGCAAAGAGGAAGGTATGTTTGTTGTTTATTTGATTATTGTTGGAATATTTATACCTAATTATGATTATATACCTAGCTGTGAATGCTCCCTTTAGGTCAACTAGAGAATGGACTTATGGATATGTGCAGAAGAAAGGACAAAATAATAATGAATGCAGGGTTAAGGCAAAAATAACCCCGACCCCGTTAACAAGAACAATAATTATGTCATTGTGGTTACCAATGCATAAAGATATTCGGTTGTGGAATGTATAAAATGTGTTGTGATTGCTCAACATAAGTAGATTAGTCCTAAATTATGCACATGCAGCATTACGTTTCTCGAGACGGCAATGAAATCAGAATCAAGAATCTCGTTTTTACAGCACACCAGCTAAGTACTGGTCCTACGCATAGTGCACTAATCCAAATTTCCACAATTATTGATTTGTCACCAGCTTAAACTATTTACCAAAATGGCACTGGAGGCATGCTAGTTACTGGGGTAGCACAGAAACGAAAAACTCAGGTGCGTACGTGGCAATCGGGAAATCAAAAACAAGAAAAATCCAAATTGTCACAATTAATTTTTTGCAGCTTGATATATTTAACAAAATGGCACTAGAGGCTTGCTGAACACTGGGGAAGCACAGAAACGAAAAACTCAGGTGCGTACGGGGCAATCGGGAGATCAAAAACAAGAAAAATCAAAATTTCCGCAATTAATTTTTTGCCGCTTGAAATATTTAACAAAATGTCACTAGAGGTTTGCTGGACACTGGGGTAGCACAGAAAGGAAAAAACTCAGGTGTGTACGTGGCGTTCGGGGGAATCAAAATACAAAATACAAGAAACATTCTAACATCCAATAGTTGTATAACAAAGATTACCAAAGTATAAATAAAACAATTAATGGTGTTTCTAATGGATAATGATATATTGGAAATATTTTGTTGATGTAACAATTTACTTCAGGTAAGCAAATAATAATTTTTGTTTGTGAATAAAATTTGAAAAAGTCACAGGTCTAAGTATTTTATTACTATGTACTTCATGCGAAAAATCCGACCCCCCCCCCCTATAATTTTTCTATTTTTTGTCGATAAGATATAAAAGTTGCAATGTAGCTACTATGTTAGACATATATTTTTTCTTATTACAACAGTAGTGTCGAATATACAGTGTCCGGCAGAAAGTACACATCATATGTTTTTTTTTTTAATTTTAATTTATCAGAAAATTTTATTCTTAATAAAAGTTTGTGTATTTCTGCAAACTCAAAATGCAGTTTTCAAAATTTGAATATCTCATTTCGTATATGGGGGAGGTTCGAAAATATCAAAAAGACTAGAAAGTACCCTTAGAATTGTTGAATGAAATGGCTTCCACAGCCTACTAGCTTGGCATAGTGCACCAAAACGATATTGACTCCAAATTAGGTTATTTTTGTCAAACTGTGGAGTCTGTACTTGATGTGTGTGCTCCTTACAGGATGAAAAAGGTTACAAAATCATTCAAGATCAGCTTGGACGAGGGACTATTTCAAGCAATTGGTGGAAGACTATTAAGCTGCTGGGGGTTTGCGGTTTGGATGCTGTTGGAAAAGATTCAGGGATTGATGCTGATGACGGTAATCATTATTTCATTAATTCAGTGCCATCTAATTCTGTAGAAAATGAGGTGATTTATAACTATGCAAACGGTATCCACCTTAACATAGATACACAATTTAACTATCGCTTTGTTTCTAATATTGACATCATGAATGCTTTCCGTAAGATAAAATCCAATGCTTCTGGTCTGGATAATATGAGTCTGAAAATCGTGACTTTGCTTTTGCCTTACTGTTTGGATGCCGTAATTCACTTAATAAATTAGAGTCAAATACTGTTCCCATCCTGTAGAAATCAGCTCTTGTTAAACCGCTTCCTAAAAACGATAATCCTCAGGGCTTGGCTGACTACAGACCAATAAGTATTCTTCATCTGCTTTCAAAAATTTTTGAAAGAATTGTGAATGAGCAATTACTGCAATACATTATTAGGTATAACTTGGTGCCAGACACTCAATCGGGTTTTAGAAGTGGACAGTACTGTAACAACGTTAACCAATATAGGTATGTGACGATTACCTGAGAGCAATTGATAATTCGTGTGTCACTACAGCAGTGATCCCTGATCTAATCAAGGCCTTTGACTGTTTAAGCCATGAGCTACTCTTGCAAAGTTTGATTACTTGGGTTGTTCGGATTCAGTTACAGACTGGTTTGCAAATTTCTTATCTCTCAAAAGTTGTCCGTTTCGAGGGGTGTTCCATAGGGATCAATTTTGGGACCTATGTTGTTTACTTTGTATATATTCGATTTAAAGGCGGCTGTCAGGTATTGTTCTATGCATTCCTATGCGGATGATACACAACTGTATCTGGCATTCCATCCCGATGGTGCAGCTGATGCCTGAGGCCATGTTATCTTCAGATGTATCCAGTCTTCATGGTTGGTTTAAGTCGCATGGACTGCAAGTCCATCCAAAAAATCAGCTGTGATAACTTTTGCATCAAAAACAGACCCTTTGACACCAGTGCGTTGAAAATTGAATTAGATGATGAAGAACTACCACACAAGACATGTGTAAAAAATCTCGGAGTAATCTTTGATAGCCTTTTGACTTTTCACAGTCATGTTACGAAAGTCGTTCAAAGTGCCTACGCCAAATTGAAGGCTATATGAGTCGCTCAGCAAAAGAGTGGCCCAAGTGTAAATAAGCAATATTGAGAAAAATGGATTTAAAAAAATACTATAAAGTAATTGGAGATTTGCCACTAGGAAAGGGTTAGTTGTGGCACTAATGCTGTTTTATCAAATATAAAATTGGCTTCTAAATAAAACTACCGAACACATTTTTGATTCATCTTTTATTTTTTTGAAAAAAACGCAGTTGGGCCATTCTGCCACAATCATTTTAATAACCAAAAACAAATAATAATGTTAGTTGGGCCATTATTCGTCAGTATTGGGTTCAATAATGTCTTCGTCTTCAGCTCGGTTATTGGTCACTAAAGTATTGTAAAATCCATGAAAAATTGGGGGAACATATGACAGTAATTCTTGAAGGTCTTTGTATTGCAACTTTTCAATAGGGCGACCGGAAGGATACAAAGTCTCTAACTCGATATCTTCAATTTCAGTGGCAAAATTTGAGCCCCTTTTACCGACATTTACAACAAAAAATGGCACATTTTCATTATTAGAGTAGCTAAAATAAATGTTAAATGGCTCTGTTGACTTAAAAGCTAACCTTTGTATTTTTAGCCTTTCCACTTTAATCTCTTCCTTTCCTTTCTTTCTGTTTGTGACTAGTTTTAATATTTTTTCCGCACTTTTAAAGTCATCCTTATCCATTTCGATAACTGTAACTGTATTAGATTTCCTTGATGCCTTAATAACCTTTATCCAATCTTTTGGCACAAAAAATGTCTTTAAAGTACCGCTTTTGTTTTTCAATGGTCCCAAAATCCCGGTCACAAGGGAGATACGAGTGTCCAGAAACAATGAACTTATGGTAGATTTCTGTAGGACTAAACAGACTAGACGTGGCCATATAAGTACAAATCGCCGCCATTTTAATATTGCGATTCTGTCCTCCGCACTGATCGCTGTACAAAATCAGGTTATTTGTTGAAACATAGTTTTTAACATAATGCATTATACAGGAGCCAATTTCTTGTGGCCCTCGTGAAGCCATGCCTTCATGCCATAGATACATGTGTGCTTTCTTTGTTGATAAATTATGAATTCCGAGGCAATAAGTCCACAACTGCCTTTTATAGTATGCTACTCCAGTGGAAATGTTTGGCGTGGGCAAGGTTTTCATGAGATCAAAAGCGATACATGTCGTAGTAGCCATATTTTTCAAACCATCCTCCTTCATTCCTGCTCGGGTTGCCTCAGCCTTTCTCAAGTGCAGTTCCTTTTCGGTCTGAAACTTTTCCTGATCGGAGCTTCCTTCTGCAGCCTTGATTTTTATGTTTAGGCAGTCGCATTTTTTACAAGTGTCTGTAGCAGGATATCTGAAGTGAAGATTAAAATCTTCATTAAATATTTTCGAAAATACGAATTTTGAAACTTTTTCTAAAGGATTACTGTCAGCATAGAGTTCGTACAATTTGGAAATGTTTAAGTCTGGAGATAAGTACATTCTATTAGGGTTTTTGCTCCTACTATAGTGTGACTTATAAGTGGCAAATTGGCCTATAAATTCTTTTACATTATGGATAGCTGCTTGGGAGGTTTTATTTTTGTTAGGCTGTTTGCCTCGTCTGTCAACAGGTGGAGTAGTTGCTTGTCCTCCAGCTGTTTTGTTTACCAAAGCCCTAGTGATTCTTCCATCAGACACCTTTAGAGCTTTTTTAAAAAAATCCTTGCACACATTAACACTTTCACCAGAACCTACAGGTAGAGAATAAATTCGAGTTTTGTTTCGCTTATTTGGATCTATAGCATGTGTGAATCTGCCTTTATTTACTACGTTGATTTGAACATTAAGGTAAGCAGTTTGCAAATCAAAATTTCCTAACTGGTAGAAATTTTCAAAAATATGTCTCCGTTCGTCTATTGTAAGCAGTGTGTGACATTTTCGTGGACACTGACATGAACCTTCAAAAAACTCTTTAGCAGGGATATCCTTTCCAGACACATTTACGTATGCCTTTCCTGAATTCCTAGATACCTTACTAACAGTTCTTTTCCATCTATTTTCCTGTCTTATCCGTTTTCTTCCTTTATTCTGGGCAGCGGCAGGAACCGAAGCAGTAGTCATTGTAGATTCACCACTGGAATTTTCTCCATCACTGGACGGTTGAAATTCGGAACCAGAGTCTTCGAATTCGGTAGGTTCGTTAATGCTCGAGCTTGAGGAATTTGACAATGCATCAGGTGCATCCAACTCTGAAAATAAAATCGAAGAATATACTTAATATCCGACCGAATTTTTGAGGTTAGAATTACTTAAACTGAAAAATTTAGAAATATTGGCGAAAATAGTAACTTTATGAACAATAATAATTATGCCATAATATAATATATGATAACTTACCTGCCTTGCTGTTCATATTAACAAGTTGAATTTTATTTAAAAGAGTCGTTTTACGCAGGAGTTCACTATAAAAACAAACACATGTGTATCAATTCTGGTCATAGTGGCCCAAGTACCACTTAGGCCACTATTCCACTAGCAGATTAAGCTGTGGCCCAACTGTTACTTGAGCGCCATCTATTTTATAGTAGTGGAAGCTCATTTGGGCCACCATGCATTTGAGAGGAATGAACCGACGTACCTTTTGCCCAACTGAACTAAAATTTACCAATTTTTCACTTGGGCCACTATTTGACTGAGCGACTCATATACAGGGGGCAGAAAGTTGGACACAAAAATTTAATATGTTGAGAATTGGTAGGATTTAGGGTTATAACAAAAAGGAAATTATATTACTTCATTGCCGACGTTTCGGTATATTTTATAACCATCATCAGGGCTCTACAAAGATATTACATATGTTAATAAGGTTCCTTAAAAAATAAAAAATATATAGGAAAACGAGGAACAAAAAACAAGGACAAAAACAAGGCACAAATTGCAATGTTTACTCAACTAGTAATTTTTTTGTCAAAAAATAAATAATGATATAAATCAGGTAACACAGATAACATATTATAAACAACCAATGCTGTGGTAAAATGACGATACAAACATATTAAAAGGTTGGTCTGGTGGTTGAAAACAGAATGAATTCAGCAGCCAGAACCACCTGCGTTCAACCATAAAAAAAAGAACCGTAAAAAAACAAACGGTCAGGTACACAGCGGCAAACAAAAACAACTACACAGTGGTGCAAGAACTTTTACTTCAATCTATCAATAATGTTATAGTAAGAAACATTGAGATGCTCAATATCTTTGCGAGTATTAACACTGTTACACTTCCTAATGCAAATCATTTCTTGCATGAGTCGATTAGAAAGGTTACTCTGTGTTCCCAAAATCCTAGCTTTATCAAAGTCAAATTTATGTCTTTGCTCCCTCACATGTTCAACCAAAGCCATTGGGTTTAATTTATTTAAATTAATACAATCTCTTTTATGTTCTTTTAATCTAGTACTAATATATCTGCCAGTCTGTCCAATATAACATTTGGAGCATCCCATACAGGGAATGCTGTAGACGACTGAAGATTTTAGTTCAAAAGGAGTTTTAGCTTTAGTTTTTGTGAAAAACAACCTTCCCAAAGTGTTGTCGTTACTGAACGTGACCTGGAAATTAACAGATGTTAAGCACCTACCTAGTTTTTCGGAAACGCAAGGCACGTAAGGTATCTTTTGCCAAAACGTCTTCTATCAGAAACAGGATTGGATAAAGTCTCCTCATTATATTTTGAGCGCCGCAAACATCGTCGGCGTCCGGTCCACGTTTTTTCGTATTCAATCCAGAAATCAGTTGCAAGAAATAGTGTTCAGGTGTCCAGGATGTATTATTAAGCTGTAATATGTACCTGTGATCCATATGAGTGCTTGAAACTTGTTTGTTTGCTGAGATCAGCAAACTAAACGCGAGTAAACAAAGTGTCTTTGAGGTTGGAGTGTCGGTTTCCAGTGCGCGGTGTTGCCGGACCGGGCGGAATTTCCTTGGACATCGCTAAAAGTTTATTGAATCGCCTCTGAACACAATGCCTAAAAATGTTTGGCCATAACTAAATCTCAGTACAGCTTACAATGTGGTGGTGCTTGTAAGGAATGGTACCATAAGCGCTGTACTGGTTTAAATGATGAACAATACTTAGCTTATGAAAAGAGAAAAACTGAAAATAAATGGTTGTGCAACAGTTGCTCAGAGGAAGAGGCATCAGATTGTTCGGGGGATGAATCTGCAGATTGTCCCACTAATCGTGATATTCTGCGTATCCTGAATGGAAAATTTTCAACCCTCGAGTCAGCTATCACGTATAATGGGGGTTTGATGGAGGACTTACAAAAAACTGTCAAACTGGTGATGGATGAGAATAAACTACTAAAGAGTGAACAACTTCAGATGAAGGAAAAAATATCGCTACTGGAAAGGGATATTATGGTACTCAAGAAAACTACACTTAGAGGAGAAGTAGACGAGAAAAAAAAGAACGTTATTCTCACCGGATTAAATGCAAACAAGGATGTCACAACTAATGTTAAAAAGGTGCTAGCCGCCTTAACTGTTCAAGACGATGACTGTAAGGTCTCTGTGCTGCCCACCAATGGTGGAGGTAGGGCTGTGGTTCTGGTGCAATTTTCTATGGTGGATGTTCGTAATAAAGTTTTGGAAAAGAGACGTAATCTTCGTTTGAATACCCAAATCTGCGGAATAAACGAGTCAACAACAGCAATCTACATTAATGAGGATCTACCGCGTTCAGTTAGAGAGATTTTCAAGAAGGCAAGGGAACTAAGGAAGATAGGATATCGATATGTCTGGTGCAAGAATGGTCAGGTATACGCGAGGAAGAAAGAGGGAGACAATGCAGTGAAAATTAACCTAACTAGTGAAGTGGATGCTCTTATAGGTTTAAACTAAACCAGTCTAACAGTCAGCAACGGACCGAAATCTGCGTGGCATATCAGAATGCTGGGGGTATGAATAGTAAAATATCTGAGCTCTTTGCATCTTCTGCGGTTGCCGACCATTCCATTATGGCAATTACGGAGACCTGGATCCAGGAAGGTGTCAGTAATGATGAACTGTTTAATATTGACTACTCTTCCGTTGTGATAGAAGACTGGACATGGTCGCAGCTACCCGTGGAGGGGGTGTTGTGTTGGCGGTATCGAGTGTTTTCAAGGCTATTCAGTTAGATCTCCATCACTTTCTTATGCAAACTCCAGCAATTGATATAGTTGGTTGTAAGCTTTATTTAAGAGTCTCATTACTTTATGTATTTGTGGTTTATGTACCTCCAAATACGTCTGTTTTGAATTATTTCTAGTAAATAAGAATGATAAGGTCCTCATATTGGGTGATTTCAATTTGCCAAATTTCACTAAACTTATTAGTGATGGAGACCTGTCTGATGCAAAGGTTGAGTTGTTTAATAGATTCTTGCATTTTGTTGATCTCTCTCAGTATAATTTAGTGTTCAATGAAAACGACAGGTTATTGGATCTTGTTATTTCAAACTTTCAATGTGAAGTGCAAATGGACTTGGTACCTCTCCTACCGGTTGTACCACACCACCCTCCGCTTATCATCACATTTTCCTGCAATCATAAAAATCAATCCAACCTTCCGGTTAACGCCTCTCAGAGGAAATTCAACTTTAGGAAGGCAAACTTTGATTTGCTCTATCGATCGCTACTTTTTCCACACTTGACAGGTGTACCTCTGTTGATGAAGTAGTTAAGTTGTTTTATAATATTGTTTTTTCTTTGTTTGAAGAGTCTGTCCCCTTGGCAAAATACCATAAACGTGAATTTCCCATCTGGTTTACGGCTGGTATTATTAAAAATATCAAATGCAAGCACCGTGTTCACCAGAAATTGAGAATCACCAATACACCTTATCTTCCAAATAAGTTTCAGAGCCTGCGCAGGATAATTAAACAACAAACTAGAATTGCATACAGGGACTACTGTGCTGAGGTTGGTTCGTCTATCTGTAAGGTCGAAACGCGTCACCTCAAGAATTCCTGGCATTGTAACATACAAACAAGAGACCTTGTGCGAACCAAATAGTATTGTTAGAGCCTTTGCTGATTTCTTTAGTGGTGTTTATACGTTACCCTCCGACGCAAATGCTTCAGGTTTGGGCCCTTTAAACAATATGAATATTTCAATTAACCTACTCTCTGAGGATCATGTAACCAGGGCTCTCAAAAAATTAAAGCCTAAGTCAACTAGTGGACCAGACGGTATCCCCAGTTTCCTGTTGAGGGATTGTGCTGGAGTGCTGGCGATGCCCCTATTAAGGATTTTTAACCTTTCGTTACAGACCCGTGTGTTTCCGAATTCATGGATGGAATCAAGGGTTTGCCCAGTATTTAAAAAAGGTGACAAAGGGAATATTGAAAACTATAGGCCTATCTGTTTGAGCTCTTGCTTATCTAAGGTCTTTGAAATGGTTCTTTGCGATAAAATTTTTCCCCGGGTCAAACACTTGATATCTCCAGCCCAAAACGGTTTCTATGAAGCCAGAAGTACCACCACAAATCTTATTAGTTTCACTCAACTCACCAGTCTAGCTTTAGACAAGCGCTCACAGATCGATGCTGTCTACACTGATTTCTCTTTTGATCGTATGGACCACACCCTTCTCTTGGAAAAGCTTTGCTCAATGGGTTTTCATAACAATCTTTTGGATCTGATATCATCATACTTGAGTAATAGGTCTCTGTTTGTCGAATGCAATGGATTTAGATCTCCTAGCTTTTGTGCTACCAGTGGTGCACCCCAGGGCAGTAATTTGGCACCATTATTGTTCTCTCTATTCATCAATGACATTATCGATAATATAGAAAGTCGAGTGTTGATGTTTGCTGATGATCTAAAAATATTTCGTGAAATCAGGTCTAACACTGACTGTATGGAGCTTCAAGCTGATCTAAATACATTATGTGAATGGTGTAACAGAAATAAACTGCCTCTAAATTCTGATAAATGCAAAGTCATGTCATTCACGACAAAGAAATCTTACACTGCATGGGTATACAACATTAATGGTGTTAACCTTCAGCGGGTTTTCTCATTTAGGGATCTTGGTGTTGACTTTGACCCCAAGTTGTCTTTTAATAGTCACATAGCAAATGTTACAACATCTGCAGTGAAAACATTAGGCTTCATATTTAGAATTGGTTCAGACCTTAACAATGTGAATGCCTTAAAGTCTCTCTATTTTGGTTTTGTCCGCTCTAAACTTGAATATTGTTCAATAGTTTGGTGTCCATATTAAGTTTATCTCTTTAAGACTGGATGGTGTGTATCCACCGAGAGGTACTCCTCAGGCTGAATTATTGAAAAGATTTGAGGTCCCTGCTCTAATTGACAGACGTAAGGTTCTAGCGCCCCAGTTTCTGTTCAAGGTGGTGTTGGGCCTAACCGATAGTGCCGAGCTGCTATCGTTCCTCAATTTTTATGTTCCATCTAATACAAGATCCAGTCACATGTTTTACCTGCCTAAGGCAAACACTAATTTATTGTTAAGGTCTCCTATCTACAATATGTGTAGGCTGGCGAACGAGTTCTCTGAACTTTATTTTTTACACCATGGCTTTTCAACTTTCAAGAGGATACCTAGACAGCTCATTTTTGCCTCAATTTTGATTGTAGTTACCTGTTTACTTTTTCACCTATCTCATGTTTTTCATGTTTTATATGTTTCTACATTCATAAGTTATTCAAACTAATGTAATGTATACCTGAGATTTTTGCACATTGTCTTATTAATGGAATACCTTTCTGTTAGACAATAAAGCTTATTATTATTATTCTTATTAATTAAAGAAATTGGCTAGTTATTTTTGACTAAAAGCATAGGGCTTTGATTACTGTGAGGTTTTTAATGTGATATTCGGGTGAAGAAATTTTAATAGCTCTAGCCTTTAAATTGTTAATGATATTTTTCTTTTGTTTAAAAGGATGACTTGAGTGGAAGTTGAGAAATCTTTCCGAGAAAGTAGGTTTATGGTACCAATCAACTGTCAACTTATTGCAATCAGTTCTAATAACTTTAGTATCCAGAAAAAATAAACTACTATTAGATTCCTTCTCTATAGTAGACTTCAAACTTGGATGATAAGAGTTAAACACATTTAAAACTTCCAATTCTCCTTCTATGGGAACAGCTGTAAATATAACATCCATGTATCTCGGACATGACCAAATCCACTCAGATCGGAGACATGCAATTCCCCATACCAAAAAATGTATCTCCATATTTGAAATAACTCCTAACGGCGTCAGAATAGGAATTTACCTGACAACTATCGTTTGGTGTCCTTAGATGTCGTATCACTTTTTACGAGCATTACTGTCGATTTGGTGACCACCATCATCAGAGAGAGATGGAATGATAGGATTGCCCCTAATACTCAATGAAACTTTCTTAGAACTTTTTCATTTCTGCATTGACTTTCAAATATGGAGATACATTTTTTAAACAAATATATGGCCTTGGTATGGGGAATTGCAAGTCTCCGATCTGCACGGATTTGGTCATGTCCGAGTTACAGGAGTACTGTATTGGTCAACTGAGTTTTTCCTTACCCTTTTTCTACAGATACATGGATGATATATTTACAGCTGTTACCATAGAAGGAGAATTGGAAGTTTTAAATGTGTTTAACTATTTTCCTCCAAGTTATTATAGAGAAGGAATCTAATAGTAGTTTATCTTTTTTTTTCTAGATACTAAAGTTATTACAACTGATTGCAATTAATTGACAGTTGATTGGTACCATAAACCTACTTTCTCGGAAAGATTTCTCAACTTCCACTCAAGTCATCCTTTTAAACAAAAGAAAAATATCATTAAGAGGCCATTCACCGGTAGTGAATTACAGTGACTTACGAAAAATCGTTTATTAAGTTTATTTATTGTCACAACTTAATGAAATTTGGAGGAGACGTTAAAAAACTCCGATGTAGGGCAAGTGCATATTATTTTTGGTAAATTTTTACTTTTTCATTACAAAACAGCTATATAAAAATCGACGTTTTCAACCATTTGACTATTCTTAAAATAAATATGCACTTGCCCTAGCCCTTGAAGCTTGAAGAAAACAAATTGGGGCAAATTCTTACAAGGTCCACGTATTCGCCTTCGATTAACCTGACGTTCTGCCCCCATATTTTTTCACCAAAACTATCATGCCAAATTCCGAAAAAGAGGAAAAGAACTACATAAATAGAGAGATCAAATATCCATGATACTTAGTATCATGGCAAATGTCTATATTTACAAAACTTGTAAGCAAGAATATATACTAACTAATCTAATATTAAAAATATATCAATTTACCCACCCTTGTACTTTCGCTGTTCTATTTTCTGGTGAAAATGGATCTAAATTGTTTATATAATATAAGTGCAACAGTCTCCATAATGGGAGGATTGTTTGAATAAGCTTTTTCAAAACTCTACTCCATACTTTCTGCAGCATATTATTAAACTTCAAAAGGCCAGTTTCAAAGCAGTAAAATGAAAATATGTTTTCAAATGAACAAAATATGTATACGGAAATACTGTGCGATTTAAGTGCTTACATTATTTATTTATAAAAGGTATTAATGGGTACCTAGGTACCTACCCGCCAGGCCTTGGTATGTAACAACAGGGACACTTGAAGCAAGCAGTTTTATTCTTAGAATCTTGAATTTTGTTACATTTTGTTACTGGCTAAAAACAAAATATTTGAAAGTTTGAAGTATGTCTAATTATAAAATAGAACGTATTTATGAAAATATTCCATGGCTATGTGAAAATTAAAAAAAAAATCAGAAAATTAGCCATAGCTTTTATTTTTTATAATAACTACGCCGAGTATTATATCTTTAGAAAGCTCAAAAAATGGCCGATTTGATAAGGCCACAGCCGACTATGATTTATGTTAAAAAAAACACAAGTTTATGTCACATCTCAATAATCACAAACAATATAAAAAATTGGATTAGATTATCTTATTAAGCCCAAAATTATCTACAATTTTTGTCTCTACAGTTTTTCTGTATAATCAGAAATAACGGAGCTACAGACATCTGATGAAATAGCAAAAAATCACTTTTCAAAATATCTAGTGAGCCATGTACTTTTTTAAAAATCCAAAAGGGGCATTAGATTGAGCATTCAAAACTGCAATTCTTTCCCCATTTAACCTTTGTTCTAACTCTGCTAGTTTCCGAGACCCCCATAGTGGTCATCGAAAAAAAAACTCACCCTGTATATATAATAACATTGGAATCGGAAAGAAGTGTAGACTTCAAATATGTGAATATATATAGGGTGTTCCATTGAAAAAAAAAACATAAGTTTGGCACAAATCTCCCAAACGCGACATTTAATTGTTTTTCTGATAAGTGCATAAAGATGAGAAGAACTTTTCCTAAAACTTTTCTATTTACCATTTTTCAATAAGGTACAAAATAAAAAAGTTAAAGGGGAGGAGTTAATCATAACTGAATTATACATTATCGGCGGCGGGCGTTGCGGCAATTAAATTACAAAGGAACAAGGAAGTAAAATATATTTTAATATGTAGTGGAGGACAAAATTATTTTTTCTATTTTCTAGTGGGGGCTCTATCCCCAGAGCCCATATGGAAGGGCCGCCACTGATTATTTGTCGTGTTTAAAAATATGATATTCGACGTATTTCGTAGACATACGTGGTAATTTTACTTAGAAATGGGTTTTTCCAGATAAAATATAACGTTTTTCACTTTTGAGCATGTTATTTAAATTAATTTTTTTATAATTGTAAGCCGGAATATTAAGTATTTTTCTAAAAAAATGATAAAAAAATTAATAAACATCGACATTGTGAGCACATGGAATAATTATGGGTACAAAAATACAAAGTATTTACCCATTCGATTATTAAAAATACATTAACAGAACAGCTTTATTGTCGGATTAAAAAAAAACAAAATATATACACTATACAGAATATTTTGTAATTGAATGCTGATCCTAGAGGACGATAATTTTTTGGTGATTTCAAGAAAAAAAATGGGAACATAGGTCCGCAGCCGCTTTATTTCTGAGATACAGAATGTTGAAGTTCCTTTTTTGAAATTGAAGTAAGGCTACACGTCCCAAAATAATAAACTGTACTGAAATTTGGCATTGTTATGTTTTTGGGGGTGGGGAATAAGCCGAAAATGCCAATTTCTACGTATCTCATAGAGGGCACCACTTGCGCTGTTTTTGGTCTTGCGGGTCCATCATTTTAAAGTATTTTTTCATTCAGCAACAAAAAGGTACTATTGTTTCATAACGATAAAATCAACCGTTAAGAAAACCAATGAATGATCAATGTCTATTTAGCATCTTTTATTCATTTTAAATGTACAGTTGATCTGTAACACGTGAAAGCAATAGGTGAAAACTTCATGTTCCAAATGTTGGAGGTGTTTTTGGACACGTTTCGACAATTTCAATGCAAACGGTTCATTTTTACCGTTATGCAATAAGACTACCTATCCTTTTGTTGCAGAATGAAAAGATGCACTAAAATGATGGATATGCAAGATCAAAAAGATAATCTCAAAAAGTTACAAGTAAAAGCACGATTCAAAAATAGGGCAAGTGTGAGATATGTATAAATCAACATTTTCATAGACCGGGAGATAGTGACAGATTTTACTGTTTAAATTGAATGTTAGTTAATCGTTTAAACGAGTTATTCGATGTAAAGTGCACTTGGACATGCGCAAATGGTATGCCATCTTTTCTTCAGCAGTTTCATAACAAGAACTTGCATACTTCTCATTGGCAGCCTGTTCAGAAACGTGGAAAAATTAATTATTAAAATACAAGATCACGTGGCAATAATAGCCCTTTGGACCCACCCTAACGGTATGCCTATGGTTTTCCGAGGAATTTTCTATTTTGAACTTCATTATAAAACACATGGCAGCCTGTATAAAATCATATCAAAACGCATATTTTTCGAATAATTGAAAAGTCAGTTTTTCACATGAAGAACCCAGAATGACTCTCTGATTCATACCTTATTATTGTGAGAATATGTGTCACATAATGCCCTTTGAAAGGCATACTGAGTAAAATCACGTCCAAAAATCTGTCACTATCTCCCGGTCCATCAGCTTATTCTTGATCAGCATTGGCAAATTTTAGTTCAGAAGCTTAATTATTTTGCGAGATATAGCCATAATTCAATTTCAAAAAAGGAACACCCCGTATATCAGAAATAAAGCAGTTTCTGATCTACCTTCTCAATTCAAAATTAAAAATCTAAATCGTCTATAACGCTTTCTGAACAGATTATGATTTTTTTTTTTAAATTTTCAATCGGGTTTAAATAACGTTCTCTAGGGCTAAAGGGCTAGGGCAAGTGTATATTTATTTTAAGAATAGTCAAATGGTTGAAAACGTCGATTTTTATATCGCTGTTTTGTAATGAAAAAATAAAAATTTACCAAAAATAATATGCACTTGCCCTAGATCGGAGTTTTTTAACGTCTCCTCCAAATTTCATTAAGTTGTGACAATAAATAAATTTAATAAACGATTTTTAGTAAGTCACTGTAATTCACTACCAGTGAATGGCCTCTTAATGATATTTTTCTTTTGTTGAAAAGGATGACTTGAGTGGAAGTTGAGAAATCTTTCCGAGAAAGTAGGTTTATGGTACCAATCAACTGTCAATTTATTGCAATCAGTTGTAATAACTTTAGTATCTAGAAAAAAAGATAAACTACTATTAGATTCCTTCTCTATAATAACTTGGAGGAAAATAGTTAAACACATTTAAAACTTCCAATTCTCCTTCTATGGTAACAGCTGTAAATATATCATCCATGTATCTGTAGAAAAAGGGTAAGGAAAAACTCAGTTGACCAATACAGTACTCCTGTAACTCGGACATGACCAAATCCGTGCAGATCGGAGACTTGCAATTCCCCATACCAAGGCCATATATTTGTTTAAAAAATGTATCTCCATATTTGAAAGTCAATGCAGAAATGAAAAAGTTCTAAGAAAGTATCATTGAGTATTAGGGGCAATCCTATCATTCCATCTCTCTCTGATGATGGTGGTCACCAAATCGACAGTAATGCTCGTAAAAACTGATACGACATCTAAGGACACCAAACGATAGTTGTCAGGTAAATTCCTATTCTGATGCCGTTAGGAATAGGAATTTAGATGACAACTATCGTTTGGTGTCCTTAGATGTCGTATCACTTTTTACGAGCGTTCCTGTCCATTTCGTGACCACCATCATCAGAGAGAGATTGAATGATAGGATTGCCCCTAATACTCGATACTTTCTTAGAACTTTTTCATTTCTGCATTGACTCGAGTTATTTCAAATATGGAGATACATTTTTTAAACAAATATATGGCCTTGGTATGGGGAATTGCAAGTCTCCGATCTGCACGGATTTGGTCATGTCCGAGTTACAGGAGTACTGTATTGGTCAACTGAGTTTTTCCTTACCCTTTTTCTACAGATACATGGATGATATATTTACAGCTGTTACCATAGAAGGAGAATGGACTAATACACCACTTTTTTTTTATTCGCTCATCGGATAGTATTGGGTGAGATATACTTGCTGTATTTTTTTAAATTTTTTTTTCGCCCCCGTTTTGCCGCAATTAATTTTTAAAGTTCAATATACGTAACTACCTGTTGGATTTTATTTTTACCTAAATTTACTGCCAGGCCTCAATGTCAAGAGAACTTAACCTATAAATCTGCAAGGACAAATCAGATCCTGCTAATATTTTACCTACATTTGATCTATTTTCACTGTATTTTCGCCATTCATTCCATTAGATGACGGAAATGATTAGGAAAAAGACTTTTTTGTACCTGTTTGTTCAAGTACAAGCGAAATTTCAATAAAATTGTATTTTTGTTTGTCAATAATTAATACTTGTTTTACTGAGATTCAGGTAGGTAGCAGCATCACAATCATTCTATTCTCCTGAGAACTCTATTAACGACTCAGAGATAATGCCAGTTAGTCTACAAAACCTAGCAATTTGTTTATTGTAAACAAGAGTCGATTTTATTTAGGTCTGACAAAAGTATAGGAGTGTGGTACAAAAGGATACAAGTGCTGATACATTATGAAGCAAAAAATGATAAGAACCGACCAGGTTCAAAGTAATATTTCAAAAAGTTGATGATTTTTGTCATACAGTTATCTGTAAAGTATATTCCGCCGATTGCTAGTTGTATGAAGGAACTGATATTTTGGCCTGAATCTAAATCTAATGATATTCAAAAAGCATTACCAGTTCTTTTCAAAGCAAGACATGTGGAGTTAATTGATTTATTAGAAATTGAGACAGAAAAGTCATCGAATCCTATAGACGTCCAGCACTGACCTGGTTAGAATATAGGTAAAAAAATTGTTATAATGGTTTATTAATAAACAGGGATTAATAGGTATAGAAGATTGGGCAATTAAACATATTGAGCCCTTACTTACAGAATGTAAGTCAGTAAGACCTGCATCGGTTCCAACACATATAATAGGTGTCAGCTCTAGATATTGTTCAAAATATGACATGTAAAAAGCAATAAAGCCAAGTTTTTAGTCGAAAACCTTTATAGTAGGTCATCGCTCGAATTGAATCGACTACTTCAAACCCATTTAGGTAAATTATATTCCCGAATGCATACTCGTAAAAAATGATATACCATGGAGTAAAGAAATAACACAAACAAGAAAGTTTGCACCAGAAAAATGATACATCTCTGAAAAGTAACTGGCATATTAAATAAAGTGGTGGTTTTATTTTCTACATGGGGTAAATCATAAAAACGTCAAAAAGGTGTTTTATGGAATAGAAACTTGAAACTTTATTGCTGGCCTTACCTTTTAATTTTAAACTTTTCATAATACCTACATGTTTTCTCTAAAATTAACAATACCTAAGGGCGTTGAGTCCATATAAAATTGCGTGTCCGGTCGGAGTGTGCTTACCCTGAAGTCCCTCGTTGCCCCCACTCGTTCTAGCCGCCTAGCGACCACGAATTTTTACAACTTGTTTATGGTTTCGAGAACACTGATCCCTGTGCAACGGGCTAACGGTACAATTTTATATATTTTTTATTTTTCTGGAAGGATATGTATTTTGTTGTCTCGGACGCTTTTCGGGCCGGCTATGCTGCGTCCCGTAAGGCTGCGTTTCTTATTATTCATTCATTCAACGCTAAGGGTACTTTCTAGTCTTTTTCATATTTTCGAACCTCCCCCATATACGAAATGAGATATTCAAATTTTGATAACTGGGTTTTGAGTTTGCAGGAATGCACAACCTTTTATCAAGAATAAAATTTTCTGATAAATTAAAATAAAAAAAAAAACATATGGTGTGTACTTTCTGCCGGACACTGTATATTCGACACTAGGTACTGTTGTAATAAGAAAAAATATATGTCTAACATAGTAGTTACATTGCAACTTTTATATCTTATCGACAAAAAATAGAAAAATAATAGGGGGGGTCGGATTTTTCGCATGAAGTACATAGAAATAAAATACTTAGACCTGTGACTTTTTCAAATTTTATTCACAAACAAAAATTGTTATTTGCTTACCTAAAGTAAATTGTTACATCAACAAAATATTTCCAATATATCATTATCCATTAGAAACACCATTAATTGTTTTATTTATACTTTGGTAATCTTTGTTATAACAACTATTGGATGTTAGAATTTTTCTTGTATTTTGTATTTTGATTCCCCCGAACGCCACGTACACACCTGAGTTTTTTCCTTTCTGTGCTACCCCAGTGTCCAGCAAGCCTCTAGTGACATTTTGTTAAATATTTCAAGCCTGCAAAAAATTAATTGCGAAAATTTGGATTTTTCTTGTTTTTGATCTCCCGATTGCCACGTACGCACCTGAGTTTTTCGATTCTGTGCTTCCCCAGTGTTCAGCAAGCCTCTAGTGCCATTTTGTTAAATATATCAAGCTGCAAAAAATTAATTGTGACAATTTGGATTTTTCTTGTTTTTGATCTCCCGATTGCCACGTACGCACCTGAGTTTTTCGTTTCTGTGCTACCCCAGTATCTAGCATGCCTCCAGTGCCATTTTGGTAAATAGTTTAAGCTGGTGACAAATCAATAATTGTGGAAATTTGGATTTTTCTTGTTTTCTGAATTTTTTCGTTTGGGGTTGCCCCATAGGTATATATCAATTTTGCTGCTGGCATAATTTCTTGGTAAACTGCAAGATACGAAAACATCTCTGGAAATAAGAATTTTAAACAATTTATTTCATTCTCAATAATTATTACTATACAAACCTACCTTTTATTTATTCAATTTTTGTTTTCTGGTCTACTGACTAAGTATTTTATCAATTTGTGGTAGACATTAGTGCACTATGCGTAGGACCAGTACTTAGCTGGTGTGCTGTAAAAACGAGATTCTTGATTCTGATTTCGTCGCCGTCTCGAGAAACGTAATGCTGCATGTGCATAATTTAGGACTAATCTACTTATGTTGGGCAATCACAACACATTTTACACATTCCACAACCGAATATATTTATGCATTGGTAACCACAATGACCTTATAATTATTGTTCTTGTTAACGGGGTCGGGGTTATTTTTGCCTTAACCCTGCATTCATTATTATTTTGTCCTTTCTTCTGCACATATCCATAAGTCCATTCTCTAGTTGACCTAAAGGGAGCATTCACAGCTACGTATATAATCATAATATTACAACAATAATCAAATAAACATACCTTCCTCTTAATTTTTCCGGGTTTTGCTCGCAGTTTGTATTAATAACTTGACACACCAAAGCAAGTAGTGACCAGAACAAGCTTTAACAAAACTTGTCTTCATTATAATCCGAAAAAAGAAAGTATTCACAGCCAGATTCTTATAACAAACTGAGAACAGAAATGATTAAGTTCCCTTCTACGAAAGTGAGGGTATAAACGTACAAAACACAAAACACAATGTCAACTGCGAAATGCGGTATTGCCGCTGATTATCCTTAAACAATCGACTCATATGTCATCTGTCATATTTTATGGGGGGCGTCTAATAAGTTCAGAATGGGATCGGTAAAATCCAAATATTTCATTGAAATGCTTGGAAATTGGATTATTTCTCACCAGGCGTATAAAAGCTGGATCCAATAATTTATCTGGGAATGCTTGGTTATATAAAAAAAGACGAAATAACTACTAATAAAATAGCAGGTACTTATTGAAATTAGGGATCGTGACGTCACATTCCCTACTTTTGCGACCGTTTTTTTTTTTTTCAATTTTTGAGCAAACTAATGGACAAAAAAATCTGTTGGTGGGGTTCCGTGATTATCTAGACATGTTTTACAAATTCCAATGAAAAAAAATATTTTTTATTCCTAAATATACTTGTCCATTGGAAGTTTTAAATGTGTTTAACTATTTTCCTCCAAGTTATTATAGAGAAGGAATCTAATAGTAGTTTATCTTTTTTTCTAGATACTAAAGTTATTACAACTGATTGCAATAAATTGACAGTTGATTGGTACCATAAACCTACTTTCTCGGAAAGATTTCTCAACTTCCATTCCAGTCATCCTTTTAAACAAAAGAAAAATATCATTAAGAGGCCATTCGCCGGTAGTGAATTACAGTGACTTACGAAAAATCGTTTATTAAGTTTATTTATTGTCACAACTTAATGAAATTTGGAGGAGACGTTAAAAAACTCCGATCTAGGGCAAGTGCATATTATTTTTGGTAAATTTTTACTTTTTCATTACAAAACAGCTATATAAAAATCGACGTTTTCAACCATTTGACTATTCTTAAAATAAATATGCACTTGCCCTAGCCCTTTAGCCCTAGAGAACGTTATTTAAAACCGATTGAAAATTGAAAAAAAATCATAATCTGTTCAGAAAGCGTTATAGACGATTTAGAATTTTAATTTTGAATTGAGAAGGTAGATCAGAAACTGCTTTATTTCTGATATACGGGGTGTTCCTTTTTTGAAATTGAATTATGGCTATATCTCACAAAATAATTAAGCTTCTGAACTAAAATTTGCCAATGCTGATCAAGAATGAGCTGAAAATGTTGATTTATACATATCTCACACTTGCCCTATTTTTGAATCGTGCTTTTACTCGTAACTTCTTTGAGATTATCTTTTTGATCTTGCATATCCATCATTTTAGTGCATCTTTTCATTCTGCAACAAAAGGATAGGTACTCTTATTGCATAACGGTAAAAATCAACCGTTTGCATTGAAATTGTCGAAACGTGTCCAAAAACACCTCCAACATTTGAAACATGAAATTTTCACCTATTGCTTTCACGTATTACAGATCAACTGGACATTTAAAATGAAGAAAAGACGCTAAATAGACATTGATCATTCATTGGTTTTCTTAACGGTTGATTTTATCGTTATGAAACAATAGTACCTTTTTGTTGCTGAATGAAAAAATACTTTAAAATGATGGACCCGCAAGACCAAAAACAGCGCAAGTGGTGCCCTCTATGAGATACATAGAAATTGGCATTTTCGGCTTATTCCCCACCCCCAAAAAAACAAAACAATGCCAAATTTCAGTACAGTTTATTATTTTGGGACATGTAGCCATACTTCAATTTCAAAAAAGGAACTTCAACATTCTGTATCTCAGAAATAAAGCGGCTGCGGACCTATGTTCCCATTTTTTTTCTTGAAATCACCAAAAGATTATCGTCCTCTAGGATCAGCATTCAATTACAAAATATTCTGTATAGTGTATATATTTTGTTTTTTTTTTAATCCAAATTCCAAGGAATATACAGCGTTTGTAACTCCTGGGCACGGCTTATATGAATTTAATAAACTCCCATTCAGACTGTGTAATGCTCCTTCAACTTTTTCTGATCTCGCGGACAGAGTATTCAGAGGACTCAAATGGTCCAGTTTATTGATTTATCTGGACGATATCATTGTGTTTTCCGAAAATTTTGGAGAGCATTTGAAAAAATTACAAGAAGTATTTGAGCGTCTAAGAAAAGCACATTGTAAGCGGGGGTGGATTAGCGCCAGATACAGAAAAATTGATGGCAATAGAAAATTTTCCAAAGCCCAAAAGCAAACGTAATGTCCAGAGTTTTTTGGAACTATGCAATTATTATAGGAAATTTATAAATAACTTCTCTCGAATAGCCAGGCCGTTGTACGAGGTTACAAAAAGTGACCCTGGATTTAAGCGGGGATGGGAACAAGACGTAGCATTTCAGCAATTGAAACAAAAATTAACAGAGGCTCCCGTTCTAGTGCATTTTAATCTAAACATGGGATGCGAAATGAGATCGGATGCATGCAAAGATGGGCTTGGTGTAATATTGTTGCAGGAAAGTAACGGGGAAATGCATCCAATAGCTTACGGAAGTAGAACATTGACAAAGGCCGAGAAAAACTACACGATTTCAGAGCTGGAAGCCCTAGGAATTATATTTGGATTAACTTATTTTAGGCATTTTATCTATAGAAAGCCTGTAAAGATAAAAACGGATCATCACGCCCTATGTTTTTTGAAAATTTCAGAAAATGCAACAGGAAGACTTGCGAGATGGCTAATAAAGTTAAATGAATTTGATTATGAAATAATTTACAAATCGGGAGCAAGACATAAAGATGTAGATTGTTTATCAAGAAATGCAGTATTACCTCCACAAGAAGGTGAAGAAGAGAAAAGTTTTGACATCTTCACATTTGCATTATCCAGTGATAAGATGGCTGAGGAACAACAGAAAGATCCCAAAGTTAAAATATTAATTGAAGCCGTGCGTGACCCAAATTCAGAAGGAATTGATATAGCCTTACGTAGAAGAGCAAAAAATTTTATACTAATAGATAATGTTTTGTACAAAAAGAATCCGTCATTATCAGGGAATGAAGACTTGTTAGTAATACCAAGGCATCTAGTTCAAGAAATATTATTTTCAAATCACAATGAACCGTTGGCAGGGCATTTAGGTATTTCAAAAACTACTCAAAAACTTAAGGATAGGTATTTTTGGGATGGTCTACCAAAAGATGTAGAAAAATATGTTAAGGGTTGTCGGGACTGTCAAGCTCAAAGGGGAATGACAAATAGGAAATCAAATTGCAACCAATTTCAGTGGGGTTGCCGTTTCAAAAGGTAGGAATAGATTTATTAGGGACATTTAAAAAGTCGTCAAATAATAACACGTTTATAGTTGTAGCGACAGATTATGCTACTCGGTATGTCGAAATGGAAGCAATTCCTAATGGTAAGGCCGATACAGTTGCCAATTTTATTTTTAAAAATGTTATTAGAAATCATGGGTGTCCAAGAGAAATTTTGTCAGATAGAGGTCAAGTGTTTAGGTCAGAATTTTTGAATGAGTTGTTAAGAGTTATGGGTATAATTAAACAACAGACGACGTCATATCATCCGCAATGTAATGGGGCGACAGAAAGAATGAATGCCACTATTGTGGCCATGCTTAGTAAATATACGTCCGAGAAGCAAGATGATTGGGACCATTTTGTGCCACATGCGCAATTCTCCCCACAGATGCAACATTAAACGAACAAGTATTAGTGTTCGAAGATATAAAAAAGATTCGGGATAGGGCTTTGGCAGCAAGAAATTTAGCTGTAGAAAACATTGAGAAACAGCAAAAGCACGACAAAAGGCGTTACGATGACAACCACAGGCACGTAGAATTTAAACAGGGAGATAAAGTCAAGGTATTTACCCCCGTTAGAAAGATTGGTAGGTCAGAGAAATTGTTGCTGAAATATTTTGGACCTTACGAAATTATCCGTAAGTTAGGGCCAGTAACTTACGAGGTAATAATGGGACTGACTAGAAATGCCAAGACAGATGTGGTCCACGTGAGCAGGATTCTGGACTACCATGATCCCTGGAGCCCTGAGCCTGAAATTGCCGAGCCTTAAATTTCTTCCTCTTAGGGCATAGGTTGTAATATAGTATAAGATTATTTTACTTATTTTTAGGTGGCCACCATAACTACAACTATAAGGACATAAGAAGACAAAGGTTGATAGATTTTGAGGATATAAATATTTAATATAATAATGGAGTGGATACATATGAGTATAGCACAGAAAGCAGCGGATTATAAAGAAGAGAATAAAAAAGATAAGTAATAAATTTTTCTAGAAAGTAATATAATTTTTATTTTAGGCGAACAATTATTATTAGGTACCTTTTATCATGCAAAATAATGGGAATTACTATATTATACAAGGGCGCCAAAAAGTATAAGTGCCCATCAAGACTGCAGTATAAGTATACATGAGAGAATGAATCTGACAATGAATGTAAAGTCCTAGGCCTAGGCATTGATAAAAGTATTTAAATTAGTTGTTGTCCGCAAAAAAAAATTGAAACGAGAAAGCTTTATATAAATTAAACTGGTACCAGATAATTGTTGTATGTATTTTAGTAGTAGCCGTGCCATGTATAGCTAGATATAAGACATAGTAATTATGAATCCCTCGTAACCATATTGAATAATTTTCATTGTTTTTATTTTCGTAAAAAACTTTATATTTGGTTGATTTTATGTACTTACTTATGAAAAAATATATTTTTTCAATATCGTAGTAATGTCGTCACAAAGGGGCATACACAGGGATTGACGGAGTAAACACAGACACAAAATGGTTATGGTGGAGAAGCTGCGTTCTACTAAGGTTATCACGTGTACCAACACGAGTAAATGGTTGGTACGTGAATGGGGTCAATGATGACAAAATACAAATGGGATCCCTAAAGAAAGCCATGGCATAGTTGCAGTGGGAAATGCCAAATCCCCTGACTAAGCCGGCACTGCAAGATGGACCCTTATTCTATGAGCTGTTACCAGAGCTGGTAAGGTTAAGAAGAGTCATGAATAGAGAAGAAGTTTGAAGAAAAGAAGAAAAGTAACCTACATGTGTCCAATGTTTTCCAAGTCTCCCATGTGTATCTGCTCTCAAAGATATGTTATGTTTGGTTTAGTTATTGTAAAAAACTAAATAATTTTTGTAAGTTTTTTTTCCACTTTTTGATTTTTTCTGATAAGCATATTTTGTCATTATTTTGTCAACATTTAAAATTCTATTGTAAAAACCCAAGTGACGAGTCAAGCTTACTCGCTCGGGACGAGCGATTCCGGAGGGGAGAGTATTGTCGTGAAATTACAATCCCCCTGTAGACAAGATTTTAATTAGGACAAACATTAATAAATGCAATCTGCTAACAAAGCAATATTGGTGGCCTCGCGTATCGAGAGCACGAATTGACTCGACACTTGGGTGCTAGTGGTGTTCGGGGAAAGGTGGGAAGCACCATGCAGGGGTTGTTCCCCACATCAAATGTCAAGAGGGTCCAAGTCGACGTTTAAGTTACTAATGTATTTGTAAGTATTTCTTTTATTTTTATTATTCTTTTTCTACTTTTATTTTTCATTTTTTTATAATAAATTATATTTGTTTTTCTGGAGTTGTCTTACTTGCCAAGGTTATGCATCCCCCAACACGACTCTCTCAGCTGTGTGTCTAGGCCTTCAACGTGTTCTTCTTTATCCCATTCCCGACTCTCAGTGGTTCGTTCTGCCGTTTCGGCTTCTGGTTGTGGTCCAGGCTCTTGAATTTCGCCGTTGTTGTTTTCTACGTCTGTGTTCGCCATGGATCTCTAGCTCAACTTCCCGTTTGATAGCGTTAAGACGCGTTTCTGGAATTCGGTTATTTCTTAGAATAGTCCGATACTGATCTGACACTCTTTGTTCTGACACTTGCATGTGTGGAAACTCCTTGCAGAACTCGGCATGCAGTTGTTGTTGGTAGCCGATCATCTCTTGTCCTAGGTTTGTCACCCTGTAAAAAATACGCATAATCGATTCATTCATGGACCCAGTCCATTTCATGCGTCGTCATTATAATCCCGCCTGAGTGAGCGCTGGCTGAAGTTCCCGCGCAGCACCTTCGGTAGGTGGAACCTTAGTTATTATTATTATTATTATAATTATTATTATTATAATTATTATTATAATAATAATTATTATTATTATTATAATTATTAGAAAGAAATGCTAGACATTGAAATCAGATATGTGGAAACGAAACTAGGAAATGTAGCAGCCACTTAGAAATGTGGGTATTAGGCAATGTTCGGCAATGGTTGTAATAAATTTTAGCTTGTGAGACATCCCTTGATAAATCCTAATATATCTTACTGGACATCAGCTGTATGGTCCAAATCTAAAAGAAAAAAAGAAATGAAAAATAAAAATATAATTTTAAGTGTTTGATATACCTAATTAGATAATATTTAAAAGGTATTATTTCTCTAATTTTTGCTGATAAGGAAAAAAGTTTTACATAAAATAAATAAATAAATGAGCTTCAATGTCTAATAGAAAGGTACCCCATTTAAAACACGATATGCAAAAATTACAGAAATACACTTGTTTCATGTCAATTTGTTACATGAAACAGGTAAAAATCAAGTAAAAATGTTTAAAAGTTAGGAAACTATATTGTGAAAATCAAGTTCAGGAAACTCATTTGCTTAATCTACACATATTGTATACAGGACACTTTAGCATAGGCGCCGACTTCTCAAAATTTGGCTGGGTGCCCAAGCTATACAACCCCCCCCCCCCCAAATGTTATTTTAAAAAACATTTTTTATTTATAAATATAAAATAAAAGCACATAACAAAAAACGAACAGTTATCACCCTGATGATTAAAAAAACAAAACGTAAATAGAATGAAATAAAATAAAGGTATTTCTATAAGAAAGGCCTCTTTTTAAAATTCAGCGGACTCTCATCCCGATGAATCACCTGGATATCTGTCTCTTATTTCCTCCAAAGGGAAACAAAATTTGTCTCATTTAATGAGAGGGAGATATCAGCTGAATCATCTTGATGAGAGTCCTCTGAATTTTAAGACGAGATCTTTAAAGAAAAACAAAAAAAACCAAAAAACAACTAGTTACCTTACTTTGCGTAAATAATGCAAAAGTGCTTAGTCTTATGGACGATTTTTTTATAAACTCATCACATATCTCATCCAGGCTTATGATGTCTGCTAATTCTTTATAAATATCTAAAAGCGTAATATCATTCAGATTCAGCCTTTTCTGGCACATTGTTGATCTTAAATATGATTGTCACCTTGTCACCTTTGCTTGAGCTTCCAACCTGGTGTGGTGCCCCGTAGATACCAATGAGGTGCCCCGTATATACCAACCAATTCTCATTTTATTTTATCAAATAATTCGATACAATGTTAAGTACTTCCTTAAAATATCTTGTTTCAAATTCATCGGGTTAGGAACCAAGCCGCCGAATAGGCGGGTAATAAATTAAATCGAAAAACCATGTTGCCAGGGTAATTAATGTTCCCCGAAAAACATGTTTGTTTATATATATCCTATCCGCCGCGAGCGTCTAACGAACACCTGCATACCCTGGAATCGAGTCGAGAACAAAGAACCAATCGGACATAAAAGAGGGTACTCCCAGAACGGAAGCCAGTCGTTGCCGACCACCTCTTGCCGGGCGAAGTCCTGCCCGGCAACCCAGCGAAAGTCCGATGCCGTGCCAGCCATAAGAAGAGTCATCGCCGAACATCACTTGTAGGGCTAGGTCCTGCCCGAGAGACCAGCGAGTGTCCGATGCCGAACTAGTCATGAGAAGAAGTCTCCGACCACCAATTGTTGGGCGAAGTACCTACTGCCCGAGAAGTCATCTAGAGTCTGCCGCCTTGCCTGCCATAGATCCAGCACCAGAACCTTAGTACAGTATGCTGTCCGTTGAACTGACCAGAGTAAGCAATTGAATTTTGTTTTGTTGGGTTTTGTCGACTGAGTTGCCTTTCTATTTCCAGTTAATTTATTTGATTTTATTTTATTTTGAATGCTATTAGTGTTTACTTGAGGTCTCGTAAAGGATTATTATATTTTGTCATAATATTTTAAATCAGTGTCGTTACAGTTCTGAATATTTTACGTTAAATTATGGGTGTTTAAAAAGCTGTTAGCATAGCAGTGCCATATTAACTCCAATATTAATATTTTACGCTAAATTTTGTTTTTTTTTTTTTTTTTTTCAAGTGATTTTAATAATTTGGTGTCTCTATTATCAATTTCGAATCATTTTTAAGAATTTACATAATTTTATTATCGTTTGTGTGATCAGGCTAACTAACTTGTGTGCCAATAACTTGGATATTATTCTTGGAATATTTTGAGCTACATTCACGTACTATTTCCGCAGGTTTTGTTATCAGTTTATGCTATAAGCTAGTATTGTTCGCCACTTAGGTCTGAAACCAGTTACTAAAATTTAAAGATAATTATTTTGCGCTAAATTCTTTATTGTCGATTCTTTTCTGTTATATTTACTTAGTAATATTTTTAATAAGTCAATTGTTCACATTTATACAATTTTAAGTCAATTTACTGTGTCCGTAACTGAAATATTTTATACGCCATAGGCATACCATTTACTTTTTAAATATGTGTATTAAAATTCCCCTGTTGTTTCCGTTAATCCTTAGGCCCGCCACCAAAAATAAATTAGCTTATGGACCACCTTTAAAGGTACCGCTCGACCAACTAACATCAAAAACAAAGGTGGGCACCATACTGGCCAAACTTTTGGCCGGGTGCTCGAGCCCCGGAGCACCCGCGGAGTCAGCGCCTATGCACTTTAGTAACATATTACTATTGGCTCTATCTAAGGAAATCACATTGCAGGATCTATTAGATAGAATTTTTTTACAACGTATTAGTTTTCATTAAACATTGAATTGTGCCAGTGAAAAATTTGTTAAATTAAAGTCACCTAATATGAGAATTTTACCGTTTATATTAGTAGGAAATAATTCAAAACTAACCAATGCCGCATAATCAGCTTTAGCCATATCTGGAGGTACGTACACTAAAAATACATAAAGTGTTGACGAAATATAGTAAATTCACAGAAAAATACAAGTTTAAAATGATTCACACCAGCTCACCTGGAAATTGTAAACAAACAGCTCACTCCGACAGCTGATATAAAATGTCAATAGGGTCGAGCTTAGTTGTCAAATTTAATGTGAGCATCAATGACGTCAGAACCTATAGACCGGTTTTTTTTTGATAAACGCTTGACGCCCAGAACTAATCACAATCTAAGCGCTCCATTAAATTATTCCGAAAATGTCGCGAGATTGTCAGAAATTGCCCCTTTTTGTTGAGCCGTAGCGAACTTATTTCAACTCTGGGCTCGGAGGCTGGCGTCGTTAGACCATCCCCCAAGTCTTCAGGTGAGGTTCTGATGCTTCCGGCACCTCCAAACAAGAAAAAACATGCGATATCTAAGTGTGATTCTGGAGGAACTATAACCGGGATTCACCGGGTGTATAGTTGGTTGATGGTTGACTTTCTGTCTTTGTTTGTAGCATGTTTTTAGGGTAGTATGGATATATTTAATCTTGGAGTCAAAATAAAGGGCATTTTAACAATGGGGCACCACGTCTATAGGTTTTGACGTCATTTCTGGGCATCACATTACAAACATGCATTATGTGTATTTTAGTTTTACCAATCTTAAGCATTTTACTTCTATATCACAAAAGTAATCAGGTAACTTAAATCTATAATTATATTATGAAAAATGTATTATACATATTATTAAAAAGTACAAAGAAAACAAATGAGTGTGAAAGCAGCAACGGGTTTTCTGGCAATGACTTTGCAACGGCGCTCTCCGTGGCGGCGGGGGACGGCTTGCACCAATATGTATTAGGTTGATCACTCAGCGATTAGATTCATAATTTCCCTATATTACAGTCTTGCGATGTATTGCTGTTACTGAACACAACACATATATAAATAAAAAATAAGTAAATACCTTTGGAATGCGCAATATTTTGGAATATTAGTGTGTATATGAAGATTTAAAAGGAACAAAGTCATGTAAATCGTTATTTTCAGTTGCATTAAATTTCTTTTTCGCTAGATAGACAGAAGTTCAGAATTTGTTACCCTCATCTTCACCCCTTTTCAACCCCTTAAGCCAAAAACGAAAAAGGAATTAAAAATCGCTATTTTAAGTTGCATGAATTTTCTATTTTGCTAGATAAGCACCCTTTGCCACCCTCTACCGTAGCCCAGAAGTTCAGAATTTTTACCCTCATCTTCACCCCTTTTCTACCCCTTATGCCAAAAACGAAGAGACCTGAAAATCGTTATTTTGAGTTGCATGAATTTTCTTTTTTGCTAGATAAGCATCCCTTGCCACCCTCTGCAGTAGCCCAGAAGTTCAGAAGTTGTTACCCTCATCTTCACCCCTTTTCAACCCCTTACGTCAAAAACGAAAAAGACCAAAATATCGCTATTTTGAGTTGCATGAATTTTTCTTTTTGCTAGATAGGCATCCCTCTGCAGTAGCCCACAAGTTCAGAATTTGTTACCCTCATCTTCACCCCTTTTCAACCCCTTACGTCAAAAACGAAAAAGACCAAAAAATCGCTATTTTGAGTTGCATGAATTTTCCTTTCTGCTAGATAGGCATCCCTCTGCAGTAGCCCACAAGTTCAGAATTTGTTACCCTCATCTTCACCCCTTTTCAACCCCTTACGTCAAAAACGAAAAAGACCAAAAAATCGCTATTTTGAGTTGCATGAATTTTCCTTTTTGCAGATAGGCATCCCTTGCCACCCTCTGCAGTAGCCCAGAAGTTCACAATTTGTTACCCACATTTTCACCCCTTTTCTACCCCTATGCCAAAAACGAAGAGACCTGAAAACCGCTATTTTGAGTTGCATGAATTTTCTTTTTTGCTAGATAGGCATCCCTTGCCACCCTCTGCCATAACCCAGAAGTTCAGAATTTGTTACCCTCATCTTCACCCCTTTTCAACTCCTTAAGCCAAAACGAAAAAGACATGAACATCGCTATTTTGAGTTGCATGAATTTTCTTTTTGGCTAGATAGACACCCTTTTCCACCCTCTACCGTAGCCCGGAAGTTCAGAATTTGTTACCCTCATCTTCACCCCTTTTCAACCCCTTAAGCCAAAAACGAAAAAGACTTAAAAATCGCTAATTTAAGTTCCATGAATTTGCTTTCTTGCTAGATAGGCATCCCTTGCCACCTTCTGCCGTAGCCCAGAAGTTCGTGTCAATTGCAGAAGTTCGTTTTTGGCTTAAGGGGTAGAAAAGGGGTCTATTTTCGTTTTTGGCTTAAGGGGTTGAATATGGGTGAAGATGAGGGTCCCGTCCCCCACCCCCACAGAGAGCGCCGCGGCAAAATCGTTGCCAGAAAACCCGTTGCTGCTTTCACACTCATAGAAAACAACCTAACATCTATAAGTCTTCTCTACAATGCACAGTCCGACAACACGGGAAATAATAATCTGGGCTTGGGTCAAGGCATATTATTCGAAACAGCCAAGTTAGAAGAGATCAAGGAACGACTTACATAGCACCAAAAATATGAAAACTGTTGTGACATACAGTGTGTCCCACTTAAGAACTGACCACCCCTGTAAAATTTTTATTTATAGCTCGATTTCCATAAACTTTTTTTTGTTGGATAGAGCTTCAAAAATGGTATTAAATGCATAATTCAGGTACCTCGTGCGTTAAATTCATGGCTCACTATTAGGGATTTTTTAAGAGGAAAATTAATGCCGGATTCTTATTCAGCGTTGTTCGAAACCCAAACGTACCAATTTGCATTACCATAGCTCTACAGGGTGTTTCAAAATTTTTAGTGCCCCACTTAATTAGTGACCACTGACCACCACTGTAAAATTTTTATTTTTAGCTCAATTTTCATAAACTTTTTTTTGTTGGATAGAGCTTCAAAAATGGCTTTAAACACATAATTCAGGTGCCTCGTGCGTTAAAGTCATGGCCCACTGAGACGGTGTTTTTGTGCTGAAAATTCGAGAAGTACTATCAGGAATTTTTTTAGAGGAAAATTAATGCCGGATTCTTATTCAGCATTGTTCGAAACCCAAACGTACGAATTTGTATTGCCGTAGCTCGACAGGGAGTTTCAAAATTTTTTTTACCACACTTAAGGCCTGACCACCCCCGTAAAATTTTTATTTATAGCTCGATTTTGATAAACTTTTTTATGTTTAAGTTTATGGAAATCGAGCTATAAATAAAAATTTTACAGGGGTGGTCAGTCCTTAAGTGGGACACACTGTACATATGTATATTTTAAAAATCGCTTAAATTGGCGGGAAAACAGAGTGGATTTTTTCTCTAACAAAGCTCCAAAATAAAAAATAACATGTATTACAAAATTATTGAAGAAAAAGGAAATTCATTAGCATAAATTTGAAAACCCCTCAACTTCCCTATTTTTAGTGTACAAAATATGCCCCCCTCGGCTGCCGCTGTTGTAACATTCTAAAAAAAAGGCAGTGGCTATTTATACGTCCGACGTATATAAAAGTTGGTATACGTCTTGTGCTCTCATTGGCAAGTTGAGTCGCGTGACTTCTTTGGACGTACATTTAACTCCGTACACGTCTGAAGTAAACTTATTTAGATACGTCGGAAGCCGACGGAAGTGCATTTTTCTCAAGCAACTTTGCAATAAGGAGCGTGTGCCCTCCTTTTTGGGGGATAGGCACTGCCATATGAAAAAAGAAGGGGGCATTCACACCATATTGTGGCAGTCGGCAGCGATGCGCGCTGCCTTACGAAAAAAGAAGTGGTAATCATTTCCAATGGTGTAACCCACCCCCGATTTTCTTTAAATTTTGGCTAGGTACCCCCTATTTTCGCCCGACGTTCGGCGTTGTAACCCACCCCCAATTTTCTTGAAATTTTGGCAACCCCCGAAAATCGGGGGTGGGTTACACCATTGGAAATAATTACCATTTCATTTTTCATTCCGCAGCGCCAATCGGCGAAAAAGGAGGGCATACGCAATATAAAATATGAAACAAGATAGGTCTGAATAATCTCGGACATCATCCAATCGACTTAGTAAACAAACCGATTCATCATCCATCGGACGGTAGAAATAAGGTTATGTCACGTGACTCAATCCACCAATGAGAGCGCAAGACGTATAGCGACTTTTATATACGTCGGACGTATAAATAGCTACGTCCAAAAAAAAAACGAATATTCGGGTATTTCGGGACAGTAAAGTGTCTAGGTAATAGAAGAGTCCAGTAAGTCCAGGAAGGATAGCGTTAGGGCGGAACTTTCCATTTTTATTATTATTTTATTGTCATTGTCATTCGTCTTTTTTGTTGTTGTTGTTTTTGTTGGTGGTGTTTTTGTTGTTGTTGTTATTATTATTCTCGTTATTATTTTTTATACAGGTTATTTTTTTATTTAAAACAAAAAACTTTCTCTTGAAAAAATCTATAAAAAGCAACGCTATTGTTTATTAATTTTTTTAAACCGTCTGAGTTGAAATGAGTCGCACGTTGTCTCTGTTTTTTTTTTATTGATAGCCCCAAGGGAGAGTACTCACAGGCGGTAGTATCTCGATGGGTTAATTATTGCATGGCCTGCTATGATTTCTTACATTAGGTATTGAATTTTTCGAGAAACCCTGTTAGCTATTTCTTTACAGAAAATCTGACTTCATAGCGTGATGCAGCTCCATTCAAATTTTGGCAAACATAATAGTACGGGAGGTAGCGTTCATTTTATAGAGTCATTTCATACCGGCTCAAAATTCGTGACACGCTTCCTTCAGTTATGCTATAAAGCGTCGTGAAGGTCAGCTGGCGCACCTTTGGTGGGTGTGGCAGCGGCAGCCTCCCAAACGTGTAAAAAGACAAGGGTTTTAAGACATTTCATTCCGGGTGAAAATTTGTCAAACAACATTTAATTTGGGTTGAAAATTGGCCAGACGAGAGTTTACATATTTCTTGGAATAAAAAAAAACAGCTGGCTGTATATCAAGGAAAACTAGGTGTGGGTGCATTTTAGCCTGCAGTTGACCTATTAACTATTTCTGTTGCATTTTTTTCTAGGAATTTTATACCGAATAAATTTCATTTTTAGCGGTTGATTAATGTTCAATAATCAGCAAAATGAGCGTCAGTTGCCGCCCCTGCGGTGGAGCTAAAGGTGGCAGCATGTAAGTTGTAAAAAAAAGTGGTTTGAGTATATTCATACTGTACAAAAATTCATGAGATGGTTTTTCAGATGATTTTGAACTGAAAAATAATAATCAGTTGTATTGAAGAGAGGGGATTATACGTCAGTCACATACAGGGTGTCCAACTTTAAAACTGTACAAATCCGTAAAATCTTCATTTTTGTAGATAATCGCCTAAACTTTTTTTTGCTTGAAAGGCCTTCAAAAACCGCTTCTTCTGACCTTCCTGCCATTTTCAAAATGCAAATCCAAGGCCGGCTGCGATTTTTTTATACCCCCGATTTTCACGAAAACCATTTAGCGATTTTTTTATTTAAAACCTGACCCCACAGCGTTAAAGAAATAAAGAAAGAACCTTTATTTAAATAGGAAACCCTAATATACAAATGATTGACTTACAGTTAACTTACTTAGTAGGAAGCCAACAACAGTCATAACAACACATATACAAATATGTAACAAAATAATTTGAATGTGATACACAACCACCAGAAAAACATACCTTACTAATAATTATAAGAAAGCACAAATACAAGGCATTAGTTTACTAATTGGCTTTAATATCATCTAATAATCTTTTCCTAAAAATTCTAAGCGAGGTCGATCTCTTAATCTCATCCGACAACATATTGAACTCCCTGAATCCCTTGAAAAAGAGCGAGTTCATTGAATTTCTATTACCAAGTCTATAGATGTGAAAGTCGCAGTTTCTTCTTGTTGATCGCGTTAATCAGAACACCCCGAAACCCTAAAATACCAAATTTGAATAAAACTTATACGGGGAGTTCCATTCTGCAGGGTGTCAAAGTTGAGCAAAATAGGAATTTTAAAGGCATCTGCCAAGTCAAGTGTGCCATGGAATCCCCTCAAAACAGTTGAATGGTCAATAGGACCGCTCAAGGTGTTGATGTGCAAAGGTCCAATACAAAATATACAGGGTGTTCTTATCTGTGCCATCTCAAATTACTGAATTTTTCTGAACTTTAAACGGGTCAAAAATCATGTATATTAAAACCGCTCCACACACTACAAACGAACTACATCTAAAAAATACAGAAGCCTGTCAGTCAGTAAATCCATATCGGTTAAGGTGGCTAGTGTGCCACAACCGGAAACGCACAGAAAGTGTATCATCTTAGAGAGTGACTTTGTTGAGAAAGGTCCAATAATTTAAATTGTTTTTATTTATTGGTTGGCATTTTGTAAAGAAATAAATTACTTTTGTGTTTATTAATATTTTTTCAATGATTTGAGAGCACTCCTGACCAGTATAAAATTTATTAAAAATTCCGAAATTTGAGATGGCTCAGAGAAAAATACCCTGTACATTTTTGTAGTAAATCTTTTCACACCAACATTTTGAGTGGTTCTGTTGACCATTCAACTGTTTTGAAGGGATTCCATGGCACATTTGACTCGCCAAATGTCTTTAAAATTCTTATTTTGCTCAATTTTGACACCCTACAGAATGGAACTCCCTGTATACTTTTTGTTCAAATTTGGTATATGAGGGTTTATGGGTGTTCTGATTAACGCTGTGGGGTCAGATTTTAAATAAAAAAATCGCTAAATGGTTTTCGTGAAAATCGGGGGTATAAAAAAAAATCGCAGCCGGCCCTGGATTTTCATTTTTAAAATGGCAGGAAGGTCAAAAGAAGCGGTTTTTGAAGGCATTTCAAGCAAAAAAAGTTTAGGCGATTATCTGTAAAAAATAAGGTTTTACGGATTTGTACAGTTTTAAAGTGGGACACCCTGTATAGTATATGAACCATATTATTTTTTTTAAGTATAAATTTGAATTTTTATACTTTTAAAATAATAAATAAAATCGTCAGTCATATTTTTATCGAGGGTAAGAGCGTCAGTCAGTGTCATAAACATGCCATGCGTTCAGTGCATCTAAACACTGCATAGTCACTTTAGCAAATGAACTGACGATCTTTACACCCACAAACATTCAACAGACGGTGATTTTTATTTTTGTTAACAAAAAACTTACAAATAGTGTATTCTTATTGTTTATACAAATAGTGTATGGTTCATATACTATACTTGACTGATTACAAATAGTGTATTCTTATTGTTTATACAAATAGTGTATTTTTATTGTTAACAAAAATAAAAATCACTGTCAGCTGAATGTTTGTGGGTGTAAAGATCGTCAGTTCATTTGCTAAACTGACTATGCAGTGTTCAGATGCACTGAGCGCACGGCATGTTTATGACGCTGACTGACGCTTTTATCCTCGATAAAAATACAACTGACGATTTTCTTTATTATTTTAAAAGTGTAAAAATTAAAATTTATACTTAAAAAAATAATATGGTTCATATACTATACGTGACTGACGTATAATCCCCTCTCTTCGATACAACTGATTATTATTTTTTAGTTAAAAATGATCTGAAAAACCATTTCATGAATTTTTGTACGGTATGAATATACTCAAACCACATTTTTTTACAACTTTTACATGCTGCCACCTTTAGCTCCACCGCAGGTGCGGCAACTGACGCTCATTTTGCAGATTATTGAACATTAATCAATCGCTAAAAATGAAATTTATTCGGTATAAAATTTCTAGAAAAAATGCAACGCTACCTCCCGTAAGTTATTATTTTTTAGTCACAAATGATCTGAGAAACCATCTCATGAATTTTTGTACGGTATGAATATACTCAAACCACATTTTTTTACAACTTTTACATGCTGCCACCTTTAGCTCCACCGCAGGTGCGGCAACTGACGCTCATTTTGCTGATTATTAAACATTAATCAATCGCTAAAAATGAAATTTATTCGGTATAAAATTCTAGAGAAAAAAATGCAACGCTACCTCGCGTACTAGGAGGCCGGCATCATTTATGCTTCTTACATGCCAGGTGATGTTTAAATACCTTTCACGCCCCAAAAAAACTAGAAAAACCAAAAATAAGCAACTTGTTAATAAAAATGTCATTATTTTTTTACAGAAATAGTTAATAGTTCAACTGCAGGCTAAAATGCGCCCACACCTAGTTTCCCTCGATATACAGCCAGCTGACATTTTTTTTATTTCAAGAAATATGTAAACTCTCGTCTGACCAATTTTCAACCGAAATTAAATGACTGAAAATATACTTAAATATTTTTTCATGATCTTATGAATAGCCGCCGACCTGTATTCCACTATGTTACAGGTTACAGCCCGCTGTCTTTTTTTATTCATTGTTGTATTAGGTACTTCAACTGTTGTTTGGCAAATTTTCACCCGGAATGAAATGTCTTAAAACCCTTGTCTTTTTACGCGTTTGGGAGGCTGCCGCTGCCACACCCACCAGAGGTGTGCCAGCTGACGTTCACGACGCTTTACAGCAGAACTGAAGGAAGCGTTCCACGAATTTTGAGCCGGTATGAAATGACTCGATAAAATGAACGCTACCTATAACTCATAGGTATTCTTTTTACAAACATTTTATTCAAATAGTAACAAAGACCCAAAATAGCAAATTCGGACACACTGTAGGAATATGTTTTCACGATTTAATTCTTTAATGTCATTCAGAGTGATATTCATAAATTATTGTTGAAAATGTAGTAAGAGCACAAAATGTTGCAAGTTTGGGCAAATAAAATAGAAAATTCTGCTTTCCCAGAATTTTTCTTATCTATCCACTTTTCTTCAACAATAGATTGCACCTACTACTACTACTACGGAGAATATAAATGCAGAATGCAGTGACCCCCATCCCCCAGACATAAAAAATACCTAAAAATTCACGGCACTTCCCTGAAATACCATAAATTTTACTGAACATTAGCCATAGGCCAATACTTTCGGCTCCCAGATGCGCGAGCACTCGAGCAGCAATGATGGAGTGCGGGAAATTTAAATACGGTCAAATGATTCAAATAGGTAGGTTATAGGTAAGATTTACATTTTATTTTTGAAGAAAGTATAAAATTACAGGAGAAATTATTTGTTCTTGTTTTTGGAGACATAAATTTCTGACTTAGCACATCACATTTATAGAACTCGATGAGCTCTATCTTTAGGTGTATTCAAATTACATATTAGGTGCATCCCCAGCCTGCTATGACCAATGACCTCACGAATAGGACTAATATATTGAATATTTTGTTCCGTGCTAGAGATATCGAAAAAAGTTGTTAGGAAAAGTTGTTCAGAACCGAATTTTTACCCCGAAGACCAACCACATATTCACATTTTATTATTATTTTTTTTAATAATGAGGTTATTTTCGTTTTCTTTTGTTCTCTTTTAAATTTAGTATGTACCCAAGAACGTTAAACCAGACAGGATAGCTCAATCGCGCGAATCTGTCCGCCGAGCCGCCCGACGTGATGACGTCACAGTTAGACGTATTGCGTAAACTCGCACCACGAAACACCCAATCGCGCGCCTTCAGAAAGCGACTTCTTGTGCTTTTTTTAAAAAGTTCATAAAAACAAAAAGTGAGCTTTAGATGCTTTTGCTTTTTCGGATTTATTTTTTAAGGATTGTAAACAAATGGAAGTCAATAAAGTTCACTCTTGTTTTTTGAACACGATTTTTTTATGACAATTTCTCCAACCAATACGAGAAAAAAGCGCATTATTGCAGCAAATGTGTTTTCAGAAGGTGCGAATTTTGCCTTAAATAGTTTTTATTATGGCACACAGATTATAATATACAGGGTGATTCAGGAGGAAATGTCAATATTTTAGGTACGTATTCGGGGACCCAAAATAAACATAAAAGTTCCTATAAACATGGGTCCTATTCCCGGACGTTACCGAAATACAGGGGTAAACAACATTCAATTTAAGGTTTTTATTACATTATTTATAACAGGTAGGCTAGGTTTTATAGTTTTCAAAAATGCCACCGTTTACTTCTAAACATAAGTCAGCTCTCTGGTGAATAGCTCGGGTCGCTCTATGAATGGATACGGGCCTGTTTCTTATAGTTGCTGCTGCATTTATTATTCGATCGAGTAATGCATCTCTAGTGTTTACTTTACTTGAATATACCAATGATTTAAACCACCCCCAAAGACAATAATCCAGAGGATTAAGGTCTACTATTGCTAAGCAACAGGAATTTCCGCCTGAATCACCCAAAACCTAGCCTACCTGTTATAAATAATGTAATAAAAACCTTAAATTGAATGTTGTTTACCCCTGTATTTCGGTAACGGCCGGGAATAGGACCCATGTTTATAGGAACTTTTATGTTTATTTTGGGTCCCCGAATACGTACCTAAAATATTGACATTTCCTCCTGAATCACCCTGTATACAGAATTATTCTGTTAATTGTGGGCCTCCTTTGATTAGTTTGATTTTGAAGAGCATTTTTGGATTATGATATTCATATTATAATATGTGAATGGTGAATCAATAATAAAAAAATAGAACAATGATAAAATGCTCCAAGACGAATTAATAAAACACAGTTGAAAACATAGGTAGTCATTTATTTATTCATAATTCATAAATAATAAAAAAATATTCTAATTTATAATTTTGTTTAATTTCCGCTTTTTTTCCGAAGAGGATCCACAGAACTATTTCTTTGTGAAGTATTATTATGTCGTGCTTTTAAATTTCGAAAATTGATTCTAATAATAGTTCTTAATTTACAAAAATTTTTTATAACTACAAAAGGCATGTTAACTTCTTTTTTTAAAAACTTCATCTGATTCCTGAATAATTGCTTGTCGGGGAATTCCAATTTCGGTAACTGTCGCTGGGGAAGAACTGCCTTCTAAATTTGCAGTTTCTACACCTTCTATTGCAGACAAATCAACATTACATTACACATAAGTAATTTTTATATTTCTTCCTTTCTTTGTCTTTTGGTAAGTCTATCAGAACGTGATGTATTAGTTGTTACCGAGGTTGTTGCAGTAATAGTTTTTGTGGGAGGTATTTTTAATGTAGGAACTGCGGTTTTTTTAAATGCTTTTTTAAAGGTACCTAAGCCTTAAATTAAAAAATATATATAAATATTTATATTCTTGCACTTTTTAGATGGCTAGCTAGCAAAGAAAATTTTACTTACCTAATAATTCATTTCGAAGATCTCTTTCGTAGTCATTGTCTACAAAATGTTGTGAACATATATGACTAGTGTTAGGGTTGAATTTGTCTTTTCTTTTGTACCTTGATATCCACTCACTTTGTATATGTATTTTTAGAGACAAGGTCCTTTGGTTTTGGAAAAGCATGAAATATGATATTCTGCCCAGTTTGGGCTTTAGTAGCATAAGTGTTATTACACCCATACACGGCACACCTTGTTCCCCCTGGCCTAGTCCCCGGCATATTTTCGTGAATAGGACTATTCTGTAAAGTAGCATATTATCAACCTCGTACTTTTATTATTAATAATATGTCAAGACATGCTCACCTTCCCTTCTGTAGAAATTCAAGTATCAGGCACTTAGTGTCTCTGAATAATAATAAACACGGCACAAAAATCAAATAAAAACACACAGACACACTTTATAACAGGTAAAACTCAAAAAACTCACAATAATAAAGTAAAACCGAAAGAAATACGATAGAAAACTAGAAAAACAAAGGTAAACAACAGGCGTACGATGTAACCTTCACCTAACGACGTCTAACGGTGACGTCACGCCCTCGGTGGGCGCCGCGAACATTACACCATTCAGATTGAGCTATCCTGTCTCGTTTACCGTTCTTGGTATGTACCTACTTATAATTTTCAAAGGTTTCCATGGCAATCTTCCCAGAATTGGAAATAAAATTGAGACTTATAATTGGGGCAGAACAACAGAACAGTCAACTAGGAGTGCCCGCATCTGGGAGCCGAAAGTATTGGCCTATGGCTAAGGTTCAGTTTAAATTTCCTCAAAATACCATTAACTTCCACTCACTTCTACAAAATACCATATGCTTCCAACACAATTCCGCGAACTTCCAAAAAAGGAAATAGGTACCATGTAGGTACTTCCACGAACTGCCAGACTATTGTAGGTACACTAAAATACGACAGTGACTTCCCCCTCGGGATAGAGTGACTCAAAAACACTATTTCCGAAAGGAGTTGTACAAAAGTTGTTACCTACTGTATAGGATGTGATTTGTCTTGGGATCAAAAGGGCGGATGAAAAGGTGCTGCCCTACATAAAAAGAAAAATAATCCTATTCAAATGTTCAGACATGTTTCAAAAAGGTTGAAAATTTTTGGACCTTTATTATTCTTGCATTTTTTTTATTATCAATAAATAATATTCTTTATTTAGATAGGTACTTACATTCATATTTCATCTGGGGTAATATTAGTTCTTCTTCTGTAAACTCTACCTCGGACATTACTATCTGTGACTTTTATACTTAAAAGTAGTCACCGTATTATTTTATTATTATTCTCACAGCTTTTTTGAATAAAGAACCCCATTGAGGTAGTATAAGCGCCAGAACATTACTTTGTCTTATATAGCAAACGGGTTCAGGGGGTGTGGCTAAATGGGTTATCAATATGGCTGACACGCCAGGGTCTGATTAAACAGTATTCCTAGTAAAATTATAAAAAATGTAAAAAAACGAAAACTAACAACGACGAAATCAAAAGCTGGGTTTAGTCAGTCAGACAGTCAGTCCAATACATACCTAGGAGTAGTTATAAAGGTAATATTTTTCTTTTCATAAAGTACCAAAGTGGATATTATAAATTATATTGATACGGCTCTGTCTATTGTTTACATTACCTGTGAAATGTAATTCCTGTGAATTTCCTTTTGTCCACGTTAGAATTGCTACTGCAACAACGTACAGAACATGACATATTAATTTCCAGAGGCGAATATAGCTCGCAATAACAAGGAAAACTACACTTTTAGACACTTTTAATGCACTTTTAGCACCGAGTCAACAAATTTACGTTGTATGGGTAATCTATGACGTAGGTGAACCCGTTTTGGGTCACGTGACAGCTTCTCCCTCCCCCCATACTACCTCAATGAAAGAACCCCCAGGAACGAATCTAACCTATAATATACTATAATCTTAATAACACACTAAACATAGACAATGTCCGTGAAGCTAGCTCCTAACTACGACCTGGCTCCTAGAATTTTACAGTGGACCAGTAAAGCAGTGCTTTTTAGGAGCTGACTTCCACCGTGAAGCTAGCTCCCAAATCATCATATTACAGGGGGGTATTTAAACAAAAAATGTAAAGCCAAAGCCGTCGGGCAAAATTGGGGGTGAAAAAACAGTGGCGGCGGTGGAAATTGGGAAAGTACCCAAATGAACTCGGATCGGGAAAACTGTTGGTGATTGGACGGAGGGCATCCCGTGGTACAAGAAAAAATAAAGACAGTGGCGTGGCAAACGTCAGTGGCGGCGGTGGAAATGGGGAAAACGCTTAAATGAACTAGGATCGGGAAAACTATTGGGGGGTGTTTAGAGGACCCCTCGAGGTGCGGAAAAAAAATTAGACAGTGGCGTGGCAAACGTCAGTGGCGGCGGAGGAAATTGGGAAAGTGCCCAAATGAACTGGGATCGGGAAAACTTTTGGTGGGCGGGTAGACGGCACCCTGGGGTGCACGAAAAAATAAAGACAGTGGCGTGGCAAACGTCAGTGGCGGCGGTGGAAATTGGGAAAACGCTTAAATGAACTAGGATCGGGAAAACTATTGGGGGGTGTTTAGAGGACCCCTCGAGGTGCGGAAAAAAATTAGACAGTGGCGTGGCAAACGTCAGTGGCGGCGGAGGAAATTGGGAAAGTGCCCAAATGAACTGGGATCGGGAAAACTTTTGGTGGGCGGGTAGACGGCACCCCGGGGTGCACGAAAAAATAAAGACAGTGGCGTGGCAAACGTCATTGGCGGCGGTGGAAATTGGGAAAACACTTAAATGAACTAGAATCGAGAAAACTATTGGGGGGTGTCTAGAGGACCCCTCGAGGTGCCGAAAAAAATTAGACAGTGGCGTGGCAAACGTCAGTGGCAGCGGTGGAAATTGGGAAAGTACCCAAATGAACTCGGATCGGGAAAACTTTTGGTGAGTGGGTAGACGGCACCCCGAGGTACAAGAAAAAATAAATACAGTGGCGTGGCAAACGTCAGTGGCGGCGGTGGAAATTGGGAAAGTGCCCAAATGAACTGGGATCGGGAAAACTTTTGGTGGGTGGGTAGACGGCACCCCGAGGTACAAGAAAAAATAAATACAGTACCGTGGCAAACGTCAGTGGCGGCGGTGGAAATTGGGAAAGTATCCAAATGAGCTAGGATCGGGAAAACTTTTGGTGGGTGAGTAGAAGAAGGCACCCCGAGGTACAAGAAAAAATAAATACAGTGGCGTGGCAAACATCAGTGGCGGCGGTGGAAATTGGGAAAACGCTTAAATGAACTAGGATCGGGAAAACTATTGGGGGGTGTTTAGAGGACCCCTCGAGGTGCCGAAAAAAAAATTAGACAGTGGCGTGGCAAACGTCAGTGGCGGCGGTGGAAATTGGGAAAACGCTTAAATGAACTAGGATTGGGAAAACTATTGGTGGTGTTTGGAGGACCCCTCGAGGTGCCGAAAAAAAAATTAGACAGTGGCGTGGCAAACGTCAGTGGCGGCGGTGGAAATTGGGAAAACGCTTAAATGAACTAGGATCGGGAAAACTATTGGGGGGTGTTTAGAGGACCCCTCGAGGTGCCGAAAAAAAATTAGACAGTGGCGTGGCAAACGTCAGTGGCGGCGGTGGAAATTGGGAAAACGCTTAAATGAACTAGGATCGGGAAAACTATTAGGGGGTGTTCAGAGGACCCCTCGAGGTGCCTAAAAAAAATTAGACAGTGGCGTGGCAAACGTCAGTGGCAGCGGTGGAAATTGGGAAAAAGCTTAAATGAACTAGGATCGGGAAAACTATTGGGGGGTGTTTAGAGGACCCCTCGAGGTGCCGAAAAAAAATTAGACAGTGGCGTGGCAAACGTCAGTGGCGGCGGTGGAAATTGGGAAAACGCTTAAATGAACTAGGATCGGGAAAACTATTAGGGGGTGTTCAGAGGACCCCTCGAGGTGCCGAAAAAAAATTAGACAGTGGCGTGGCAAACGTCAGTGGCAGCGGTGGAAATTGGGAAAACGCTTAAATGAACTAGGATCGGGAAAACTATTGGGGGGTGTTTAGAGGACCCCTCGAGGTGCCGAAAAAAAATTAGACAGTGGCGTGGCAAACGTCAGTGGCGGCGGTGGAAATTGGGAAAACGCTTAAATGAACTAGGATCGGGAAAACTATTAGGGGGTGTTCAGAGGACCCCTCGAGGTGCCGAAAAAAAATTAGACAGTGGCGTGGCAAACGTCAGTGGCAGCGGTGGAAATTGGGAAAAAGCTTAAATGAACTAGGATCGGGAAAACTATTGGGGGATGTTTAGAGGATCCCTCGAGGTGCCGAAAAAAAATTAGACAGTAGCGTGGCAAACGTCAGCGGCGGCGGTGGAAATTGGGAAAGTACTCAAATGAACTAGGATCGGGAAAACTATTAGGGGGTGTTCAGAGGACTCCTCGAGGTGCGGAAAAAAATTAGACAGTGGCGTGGCAAACGTCAGTGGCGGCGGAGGAAATTGGGAAAGTGCCCAAATGAACTGGGATCGGGAAAACTTTTGGTGGGCGGGTAGACGGCACCCCGGGGTGCACGAAAAAATAAAGACAGTGGCGTGGCAAACGTCATTGGCGGCGGTGGAAATTGGGAAAACACTTAAATGAACTAGAATCGAGAAAACTATTGGGGGGTGTCTAGAGGACCCCTCGAGGTGCCGAAAAAAATTAGACAGTGGCGTGGCAAACGTCAGTGGCAGCGGTGGAAATTGGGAAAGTACCCAAATGAACTCGGATCGGGAAAACTTTTGGTGAGTGGGTAGACGGCACCCCGAGGTACAAGAAAAAATAAATACAGTGGCGTGGCAAACGTCAGTGGCGGCGGTGGAAATTGGGAAAGTGCCCAAATGAACTGGGATCGGGAAAACTTTTGGTGGGTGGGTAGACGGCACCCCGAGGTACAAGAAAAAATAAATACAGTACCGTGGCAAACGTCAGTGGCGGCGGTGGAAATTGGGAAAGTATCCAAATGAGCTAGGATCGGGAAAACTTTTGGTGGGTGAGTAGAAGAAGGCACCCCGAGGTACAAGAAAAAATAAATACAGTGGCGTGGCAAACATCAGTGGCGGCGGTGGAAATTGGGAAAACGCTTAAATGAACTAGGATCGGGAAAACTATTGGGGGGTGTTTAGAGGACCCCTCGAGGTGCCGAAAAAAAAATTAGACAGTGGCGTGGCAAACGTCAGTGGCGGCGGTGGAAATTGGGAAAACGCTTAAATGAACTAGGATTGGGAAAACTATTGGTGGTGTTTGGAGGACCCCTCGAGGTGCCGAAAAAAAAATTAGACAGTGGCGTGGCAAACGTCAGTGGCGGCGGTGGAAATTGGGAAAACGCTTAAATGAACTAGGATCGGGAAAACTATTGGGGGGTGTTTAGAGGACCCCTCGAGGTGCCGAAAAAAAATTAGACAGTGGCGTGGCAAACGTCAGTGGCGGCGGTGGAAATTGGGAAAACGCTTAAATGAACTAGGATCGGGAAAACTATTAGGGGGTGTTCAGAGGACCCCTCGAGGTGCCGAAAAAAAATTAGACAGTGGCGTGGCAAACGTCAGTGGCAGCGGTGGAAATTGGGAAAAAGCTTAAATGAACTAGGATCGGGAAAACTATTGGGGGGTGTTTAGAGGACCCCTCGAGGTGCCGAAAAAAAATTAGACAGTGGCGTGGCAAACGTCAGTGGCGGCGGTGGAAATTGGGAAAACGCTTAAATGAACTAGGATCGGGAAAACTATTAGGGGGTGTTCAGAGGACCCCTCGAGGTGCCGAAAAAAAATTAGACAGTGGCGTGGCAAACGTCAGTGGCGGCGGTGGAAATTGGGAAAACGCTTAAATGAACTAGGATCGGGAAAACTATTGGGGGGTGTTTAGAGGACCCCTCGAGGTGCCGAAAAAAAATTAGACAGTGGCGTGGCAAACGTCAGTGGCGGCGGTGGAAATTGGGAAAACGCTTAAATGAACTAGGATCGGGAAAACTATTAGGGGGTGTTCAGAGGACCCCTCGAGGTGCCGAAAAAAAATTAGACAGTGGCGTGGCAAACGTCAGTGGCAGCGGTGGAAATTGGGAAAAAGCTTAAATGAACTAGGATCGGGAAAACTATTGGGGGATGTTTAGAGGATCCCTCGAGGTGCCGAAAAAAAATTAGACAGTAGCGTGGCAAACGTCAGCGGCGGCGGTGGAAATTGGGAAAGTACTCAAATGAACTAGGATCGGGAAAACTATTAGGGGGTGTTCAGAGGACTCCTCGAGGTGCCGAAAAAAAATAGACAGTGGCGTGGCAAACGTCAGTGGCGGCGGTGGAAATTGGGAAAGTGCCCAAATGAACTGGGATCGGGAAAACTTTTGGTGGGTGGGTAGACGGCACCCCGAGGTACAAGAAAAAATAAATACAGTGGCGTGGCAAACATCAGTGGCGGCGGTGGAAATTGGAAAATCCCTTAAATGAACTACGATCGGGAAAACTATTGGGTGTTTCGAGGACCCCTCGAGGTGCCGAAAAAAAATTAGACAGTGGCGTGGCAAACGTCAGTGGCGGCGGTGGAAATTGGGAAAACGCTTAAATGAACTAGGATTGGGAAAACTATTGGGGGGTGTTTAGAGGACCCCTCGAGGTGCGGAAAAAAATTAGACAGTAGCGTGGCAAACGTCAGTGGCGGCGGTGGAAATTGGGAAAACGCTTAAATGAACTATGATCGGGAAAACTATTAAAGGGTGTTTATAGGACCCCTCGAGGTTCCGAAAAAAAATAGACAGTGGCGTGGCAAACGTCAGTGGCGGCGGTGGAAATTGGGAAAGTACCCAAATGAGCTAGGATCGGGAAAACTTTTGGTGGGTGGGTAGACGGCACCCCGAGGTACAATAAAAAATAAATACAGTGCCGTGGCAAACGTCAGTGGCGGCGGTGGAAATTGGGAAAGTATCCAAATGAGCTGGGATGGGAAAAACTTTTGGTGGGTAGGAAGACAGCACCCCGGGGTGCAAGAAAAAATAAAGACAGTGGCGTGGCAAACGTCAGTGGCGGCGGTGGAAATTGGGAAAGTGCCCAAATGAACTGGGATCGGGAAAACTTACGGTGGGTGGGTAGACGGCTCCCCGGGGTGCACGAAAAAATAAAGATAGTTTCGTGGCAAACGTCAGTGGCGGCGGTGGAAATTGGGAAAGTACCCAAATGAACTCGGATCGGGAAAAATACATAATATTGCACACATTTTACATACATTTTGACAACAAAGTGATAGAAAACTAATTGGCAATAAGGTCACTCACAGCTTCTAAAAATTATATTTTTTCAAAGCAACAATATAAAAAGTTATTACCTACAAAATATTTTGTGTTTGCACTGGATTGATAAACCATGTTTAAATTTATTCGACATTTAACGATTTGTAGACTGTGGCAACAAGAGGAGTCAGGCGTTAAACACTAATAGGTACCTACTGAACATGGTTTAACAAACAACAATGCAAATGACCATTAATGGGCTTAAAATATAATAAATGTGTAGTTTCAATTTGTCCAGTGTGGATACAAATTGTGGAATATTGCTTTTTTATTCCCTTTAATATTCGTCATATCAAAAAAAAAATAAAATGTTAAGGGAAATTATTTTCTGCTCGGTGATTTGGTAAGAAAAATTTAAAAGAAGAAAGAACAAAATCTTCTTTCGAATCTCAAATACCTACCTATAAACCTATAACAACGAATACAACAAATGTTGGGTGCTACGTTGCAGCCGTAGTTTAAGCTAGGTTAGCGGAACGCTTGGGGACTGGTTGGGAATCGACAACCCTCAATTTCATTCGTTGATTTGAATTCTGGGATTTTTCCCACTTATCAAATTGGCAGTTGTCGATTCCAAACTAGTGTCCAAGTGTTCCGCGAACGTAGCTATTGACAGTTAGATACCTATGCATCTGTTATGCCTACTTCTATTCAAAATTAGTTTATAGGAAGGTTATTATATTCGAAGACTTTGAAGGGAAGGGGGGGGTAAGAGAGGCAAGGAGGCAAAGTGGCGAATTTAAGTTAGTAGCATTTACATGTGAATTTGGCGATTTAGTAACTCCCTAAACATTTTCCACTTCCAGCCATAGGCACACACAGGTGTTTTTGGCATATTCATTTGACTCTTGCAATCAAAGGCGTGTTTCTTGTTTATTTTGACTATTTTGTGGTGCATACTATGTTACTAAAAATGTGGCAATCCGTTGTTTATTATATTTTCCCTCGTGGAATGTGTTGGTATTTTTTGTTTCCGACCTTCGGTAACTGCGCCACTGGCATCAAATGAGACGAACAAGAGCAAGTGGTGGGGGCGGCATAGTCGCGCGACGTTGCCGCTGTGGGCGGTGTGGCCGCCACACCGCCCACACCGGCAACGTCGGCAACTGTGACGGGACGACCTTTAGTTTTGTTTGAGAGTGGGGGAATGCCCTAACCTTCCTATAAACGAACCTTGCTTCTATTGACATTTTGGTTGCTGGTTGCTTAATGTCGGATCTTCAGTACTTGCTTGGGTTTATTGCGGATTTGGACAAAATTTAGCGGGAAAAGTGAGAAAAAGCTGAATATTGGGGTATTCTAACCTGTGACTTTTACTGTTGTGCTGTCTTATTCAGAGAGTGTTTATTGAGCTATTCTAATTGAGTACCCAGTTGGATGGTTCATTATCGGTTCTGTTCTTATAGCATATACAAGTTACTGTGAATAAGTGAATTTGTTACAGGTAAGTGGGTATCCACCCAAGTCATCAATAGACCAATAATTTATCCCACTGGGATATAGTTGATTATAAGTTGAAAATACCATGCTTTCTTGCAAATTGATTTAGAATAGGCCTTTTATATGCGCGCTTAAAAACATCTCCGACGTCACTTAACCGTAAACATCGTAAATTTGCCAACATGGGAGGAAGGACATGTCAAAATTTCTCACTTTTGACATAACTCTCTCAATTTTTCGTGCTTTTGCCAGCGCGGAAAACTTTTCTCGGGTCTATGTTACGAATCGTAATCTGTGCAATATTACGATCATTTTGTCGTATGGCGGTTTACAAAATGGAAATAACTAAAATACCTAGTTGAATTCGTAATGTGACATCATTTTATCTTTCGTTGTTATTGGAAATAAGAAAACCAAAATTAATTTGTAATCTGTCATAATTTTTTTAGCTTTTCAAGCATTTGTTAGTGCGTGTTGTTGATGTTGCCATGGGAACTTTAAAAGCGCGTTTTTAAAAGTTGGCTTTAAACACGCTGAGGCGTACTTTAAATAAGCAAAATAGGGTAGGTACCAATAAAAAAATAGTTATTTTCTCCATAACTTCTCTAAAATACACCCGATTTTAAAACTCGAAGTAGGTAGGTATAGCTGTACCTATTCTGTAGGTATATCAAACTAAGCTCTTTAATTAAAATGATACGTCACAATGAGGCTGCGGGGCGTTAGGGCGATGAATCTATCATCATGATTCTGCTTACCCCAAAAAAGTCCCCCTTACAACAAAAATTGGCGGGTGGTGAATTTAGAATTTTTTTCCAGTTTAAAAGATACTGGAGGTGGGGAATTTTAATTTTTTGACAGTTTTGACACGTGTGTACGTATAAAACAATCTGTAAAAATAAAGTTAATAAATTGGAAATTGGAAGCATATACTTACCTACAGGGTGTCTACTTTTAAGCACAAATCGATACAAATCGATAAAAAATGTATTTTGTGAGATATTTTCAAAAACTTTTTTTTGTTTGAAAAGCCTTCAAAAACCGCTTCTTTTGCCTCCCAAACGTGTAAAAAGACAAGGGTTTTAAGACATTTCATTCCGGGTGAAAATTTGTCAAACAACATTTAATTTGGGTTGAAAATTGGCCAGACGAGAGTTTACATATTTCTTGGAATAAAAAAAATCAGCTGGCTGTATATCGAGGAAAACTAGGTGTGGGTGCATTTTAGCCTGCAGTTGACCTATTAACTATTTCTGTTGCATTTTTTTCTAGGAATTTTATACCGAATAAATTTCATTTTTAGCGGTTGATTAATGTTCAATAATCAGCAAAATGAGCGTCAGTTGCCGCCCCTGCGGTGGGGCTAAAGGTGGCAGCATGTAAGTTGTAAAAAAAAGTGGTTTGAGTATATTCATACCGTACAAAAATTCATGAGATGGTTTTTCAGATGATTTTGAACTGAAAAATAATAATCAGTTGTATTGAAGAGAGGGGATTACACATCAGTCACATACAGGGTGTCCAACTTTAAAACTGTACAAATCCGTAAAATCTTCATTTTTGTAGATAATCGCCTAAACTTTTTTTTGCTTGAAAGGCCTTCAAAAACCGCTTCTTCTGACATTCCTGCCATTTTCAAAATGCAAATCCAGGGCCGGCTGCAATTTTTTTATACCCCCGATTTTCGCGAAAACCTTTTAGCGATTTTTTTATTTAAAATCTGACCCACAGCGTTAATCAGGACACCCCAATACCCCCATATACCGAATTTGAACAAAAAATATACAGGGAGTTCCATTATGCAGGGTGTCAAAGTTGAGCAAAATAGGAATTTTAAAGGCATCTGCCAAATCAAGTGTGCCATGGAATCCCCTCAAAACAGTTGAATGGTCAACAGGACCACTTAAGTTGTTGGTGTGCAAAGGTCCAATACGAAATATACAGAGTGCTCTTATCTGTGCCATCTAAAATTACTGAATTTTTTGTAACTTTATACCTGTCAAAAATCGAGTATATCAAAACCACTCCACATACTAAAATGAACTAAATCTAAAAATAAAGAAGCTTGCCAGTCAGTAAGTCCATATCAGTTAAGGTGGCTGGTGTGTCACAACAGGAAAGGCGCAGAAAATGTATCATCTTAGACAGTGACTTTGTTGAGAAAGGCCCAATAATTTAAATTGTTTTTATTTGTTGGTTGGCATTTTGTAAAGAAATAAATTACTTTTGTATTTATTAACATTTTTCCAATGATTCCAGAGCACTCCTGATAAATATAAAGTTTAATAAAAATTCAGAATTTTGAGATGGCTCAGAGAAAAATACCCTGTATATTTACCTATCTACCTACCTAATATACTAACTTCCGATTTTTTAAAAATTGGTTTTCTCTCATATTTATTTTTGCCTATTTTAGGAAATATGCCAAAGTCACTAAGCTTTAATGTGATTAATCTGATCGACATATTAAGAAAAAAAGCGCCAAATGGCACTTACGAGTATTTTTCATCCCTTGACATTAATAACGATATCATCAAAGAAGTTTGTCAAAAAATATTTAGAAAAGACACCAAACCCCTGAGGTATATTATTCAAAAAAATTTGGCTAGAAATAAAAAAATATTCTTTGATGATCAAAAAATCATCGCAGAAACTTCTACTTCACCTCTACCAAAACCATTTCATAACATGACGGAAAAAACATAACAACATCTACGCATATATAACACCACCTATAGAGTCTAGTAAAATAATGCCTATAACTGAAGAAACCACCATCAGATTACATGACAATAAAATAGAAAATAATACAATACCATAGGCCAAATATTTGATTTGTCGGTCAGAACAACTAACCACTACATAAATAATACCAATCAAGGGGCAAAATGTCACTATTGTTAAGAACCCAGCAGATACAAAAAATCAGCTTTACAATTAAATTCCAATAGGTCATATTTTACCTGAAGGTTCAAAAAATAATCCAAATATGACAAGACAAAAAATTCGTTTTGACAACTGCCTCATAAAAGTAGGCAGTTTTTTAATGTCCAAGAATGAATTTAATGAAATTTGTTGTTCGGGCATGCTTACAGACTATTATATTACAATCAAACGCAAATTTGAATTGGTTAATAATACGTGCGTTCTCAATTTAAAAAAAAACTGAAAAACTCAGCCGAGACAATATTTACAATTTACGCATATTGCGCGAATTACGATACGAGACCACGGCAATTGCTTTTTAAAAACAATTTATTAGAGAACGGAGTACAAGACTGGTTACATCTGGGGTTTTTACATCTTTTATAACATTAGAGAAGTGTTGAGTATAAAAAATCATATTACACTTAATTTCTGGATTTGCTTCCTCTCGTGGGAACGTAACTCCTCCATCCCTTAGAAACGAGCACAGGGTGCGAGGTGATTTTAAATTGTTAATTGTTAAAATATTTCAAAAGATATCTTTGTTATTTTCTTTTTCCTTTTGTTTTTTTATAATATGTTTTTGATAGAAAAATTTAATTAAAAATGAGAGTAAGGTTATTATTATTATGAGGTAAATCAATATAGTCCAGAAACTAAGTTTGTTAAAATGAATCGGTACTTCAGAAATATTTTCTAATTTTCCTTTTTGCAAATCTAAAGCATTTTTGATATTATTAAATTCATTTGTGTTTACAGAATTCAATTTAAAATTTCTAAAATTAACAATCAAATCAGAATGAACATTATTTTCGAAATTTAAACTAGGTAAAACAATATTTTTATAATTAATTTTTGAGCTTTGATAAATTCTAATATTAAAGTCATTCACTTGCACTTCACAGTTCACTTCCATTTCTAACACAAAGGTTCCGTTTAAGGGTAGTTTTTGTTCACTGGATCCGCAGAATAGGGTAGCTATAGTCTCTTTGGGGGCGATAATTAACCATTGATTGTTTTCCATCTTATGTACTCGGAGTTCGGGAACTTCTACAGGAATTTGTTGACACGACGTGGAGTTTTTGATAAAATTTAAAAGACTGACTTCGCATGGAGCGTTAGTTTCTATTTTGGCTGGACTATGTTCATGGCACAGGTATTCTTCGGTGGTAATTTCTTGGCATTGCTTGTCCGTTGAGATATAATATTGCTCATTAAGGAGAAGGTATTTCTCTTGAGGAAGGATTAGTTTGAATTTATTGTTTTTCGAGGGAGTTGGTATAGGATAAAGTCGATAGTATCTGTAGTTTTCTTGAAGCACTAATGGAATTTCTATTATAAAGACTAATTGATTTCGTTTGCTGTAACTTTTTATGTTTACTATTTTTTCAAATAATAATATGTTTTCAGTTATAGTGTCAAAAGGTAATTTGAATTTGTACAAATGCTTCTTGATTGATTTTAATTCTATTAATAAATCTAGCGGCTCAATTATTGAATTGTGTAAGGTATTTAATTTTGAAAATGTTATTGCAACTTCAAGTTTTTCTAAAATGTCGTATATCGTCTGATATGCCAGTGATATCTGAGAGATTACCATATCTATTTCAAAATATCTGAAAACTTCTATAGTTTCTATACTGTTTGCTTTAATAACTTCTTCTACGTTTTTCAATCTAGCATCTAATACTTCCTCGTTATGGCTAAGTATATCTGTAGTATTCTTAAATTTGGTAATAGATCTTTCCAAAAGGGTTATTTGTTCTTTTACGAGAGTCTTCAATTTTTGTTCATTTTGTGAAAGTGTAAATAAAGCTGAATCATATTTTTGTGCGTCTGTTTGATCCAAGTTTCCAGTTTTGTTTTAATTAAAGTGCCCAAGGGATCAAGTATGCCTCTTTTCTTTCTTATTATTGGGTTTATTTGATTAATTTGTGAAATAATTTTGTTTTCCAAAACATTAATTAAGTTGTAGGAGTTATGAAATTCTTTTTTATAAGTAGATGAGTAATTAAAGCTATTCTTGAGTTCTGAAAACTTGCCATGAATAGTGTAAAATTGTTCAACTATTTTTGTTACATCAAAAGTTTGAATAAATGACCATTTATCAGTGGTGACTTTTGCATTTCCTAATTTTAAAGGTAGAAGTCCTGGATTTTCATTAAGGTTGTGAAATTTTGGCGTTAAAGCTCCTGTTCCGATGACGAGCAAAATCAGTGTGATGAAGCTCGATGTTTTCATTTGTTTCTTCTTATACCTAGTGCCTATAAGTCCCGGCGATGCTTGTCCAGGTACTCAGGACTTCGTATCCTAAGGTCCTAAGAGGAGAGTTGTCGAAGTTGGACTTCTCCCTAGGCGTTCTCTCCGTGGTTCGTCTCGGTTGTGGGTTTCTCGGTGTCCTGCAGGCGAAGCTGTCCTTGCTGGATCCGTGGGGCCCGGTGTTCGGATCGATACCAATTTAACCGTTGATACAGCGCGATCGAATCTGCAACAGACTAACGACCGATTGGCAGCGTCCTACCGACTGCGCCAATTACGATACGAGACCACGGCAATTGGTTTTTAAAAACAATTTATTAGAGAACGGAGTACAAGACTGGTTACATCTGGGGTTTTTACATCTTTTATAACATTAGAGAAGTGTTGAGTATACAAAATCATATTACACTTAATTTCTGGATTTGCTTGCTCTCGTGGGAACGTAACTCGCGCATGAAAACTGTAAAACGTTTCAAATTAAATTTAAAAAAATGAATGGGGATGGTGACATAAGCGGTGACGTTTTTAGCTCATCCTATGACTTTTGTCACCACAACGAAAAAAAACCACTTACGTCCGTCGCACTGAAAGGCAGCTTTTAGGAGAGAAACTAAAATGTTCAACGCCATTCGTCCAGCGTCAAAATGACATAATGGAAACTCCTAAAGCACACATCGAAAACGGCAATTTACGAAACATCAAGTCGACGGACGTCTATCGAAAAATCAAATCCGAAAAAATTGCAGATTTGGATCGCCATAAAGACGAGATCATTGACCTCATTCTAATGGCCCGCGAAAATTCATATATATATATATATATAGGGTTTTCGAACCTTTTACGGTATATGTATTTAGCAAAGAGCAGCTAGATATTCTATCATCCCAAAATGAAAGTGGGATTATATATTTAGACGCTACAGGACAATTAGTGCACTTACCGCCACACTCCATCGAAAAAAAGCGAGTTCTGTATTACGTAGGGGTAATTCATATACCGGAAAAGGAAATTATATTTCCGATTTTACAACTGATTACAGTGAATCATGATGCGTTCTCTATCGGTGCTTGGTTGTATGCTTTTCAGTCTTTCTGTAGCAAGTCTAAAATTAAATGGCCTCCATTTTCAGTTATCGTCACAGATTTTAGTTTTGCTATAATAAATGCAGTAAATTACACATACAAGTAACATCCCTGTATTTGTACGTGTAGCTAAAGATAACATTACGCTGAGTCTGCTTCTCTGAATTTATAAATATAACCCATGTAATTTCAACAGACACTTCTTGTTCGCTGCTCGTCATTAAACATTGTTTTTAAAAACGGTTTCTTTCATTGACAGCCCTTAACTGGCGCAGTCGTTCGGACTTTTAGCGAAACGAAAAACCAAAAATCGGTACCTTTCGGTCTCTTTCAAGAGTTCATTCGCAAAAGAACCAATCGGTCGGCGATTCGCGCGCGCGGAATCCAAAAATCGGCACTTTCGCCACGTGAACGTCGATACCAAGGGCCAACGGTCAGTGAAGCAGCCGTCGAGACGACAGGAGCAAGATAGTCAGCAAGGGTGGTCTAGCATCGATCCAACCCTCCTCTGCAGCAGAACAAGCATCGTCTGTGAGCAGAACCCTAGGTTAAGAAGCCTGGGAGGAGACACACATCGCTCGTCCTAGAGGCACCGTAGTTTAAGAAGAAAAAAGAAGAGTGAAAATGAGAATCATCGTTTTTCTACTAGTGTAAGTGTAAATTGTGCTTTTTGTTTTAACTTTTTGTGCGTGTTTTACCCAAACTGGAAGATTTAGAAAATTTAATATCCTCTGTAGAAAACTTAACTTTAAATTTAAATTCGGAACTTGGAAATCCAATAATCATGCCAAACGGTAATGCAATCAATTATAACCTTTTAAAATATCAAGCTGATAATATACCCCCTTTCGATGGTAACCCAAAACTCTTGCAAAGATTTGTAAACGCTTGTGAAAATTTTCTGAAAGCCTTCCAAAATGTCCAAAATGCAGCAGACCCGATTAATATATGTTTATTTGACACAATTTTGAGTAAATTAAGAGATAGAGCGGCAGACCTTATTGCATCACGTTCAGAATTAAATAATTGGATTTTAATAAAAAACGCACTAATAGCTACTTTTGCCGATCAACGAAGTATTGATTGTCTTATTCAGGACCTAATTTCGTTAAGACCATTTCATAATGAACCACCCTTACAGTTCGGAATGCGAATCCAAGATACGCGTAGCCTCCTTTTTGCAAAACTTAATGGCACTAACGAGGACCGCAATATAAAAATTGTTAAAATTAATCATTATGAAGAATTTGCTCTCAAAACCTTCATTAACGGTTTACCTTACAATATGCAGCTTGTAGTTAGGCTTAAACAACCTGATTCTCTTGAACAGGCAATGTCGTTTGTGACAGAAGAAGAAAATTTTGTTTATTTCAAGACAGGCCAAAATCAAAATTTTAGACAACCAGTACATAATAGTATTCCATACAGACCAAAATCAACAAATTTACCGAGACCTAACAATCCTAATTTTAAACCACCACCATTTCCACAACCAAACTTTAATTTTCCACAATATATTCCCCCAACATTTAACCAACCGCCTACATTTGGACGTTCTCCCACATTTGGAACACCTTTTAATCATTTTAATCAACCAAGACCAAGTTTCCCAAACTTTATGCAACAAAGACCGAATTTTCAAAATTTTACTCAACAAAGACCAACTTTCACACAAAACTTCCAAAGACCTTTCCAACCCCAATTTAGACCAAACTTTCCCCAAAAAACTAATGTTACTAACATGTCTAGAACGAAACCAGAACCAATGGATACCTCAACAAGTACACTTGTAAAACAACCCCAACGTACATTTCAAAGTCAGGAACTTTTTAACCAAGACGTAATCGAAAATTTCCCCAAAACTGACTCAGTTCAATATCCGGAATATACTGATTATTCTCAGCCAAATTATTATCCCGATTATGACTATTATTACAATGACGCTTACGAAAACTATTGCTACCCTCAATACGGTATATGTGAATTCCCGAACCAAGAAGAAACCCAACCAGAAATTACTGAAAATCAGGATTTTCCAGATACTGGTCAGGATTCCAATACGAAATAATACACCTGAATAATTTGTCAATAAAACTTACTTATATTTATATACCCGAATTAGACGCTAAATTTTTAATCAATTCTGGAAGCACACGTTCCTTTTTAAGCCCAAAATTAGCCTTTAAATATTTCCCAAATTATGTCAAAACTGAACTTTTCTTAGTACAAACAGCGCACGCGACATCTTTCCATGACAAAATTGCTATTTTGCCACTATTTCCAATTTTCAATACAGAAGGTATACATAAATACTACATATTTGATTTTTCAGAAAAATTTTATGGACTTATAGGTTTAGATTTAATACTTCAATTAGGCGCAGATATTTGTTATAGTAATAACACTTTAGTTAGCCCAAATTCAATTATACCAATTTATAGGCAAAACGAAAATGATTTAGAACCACAAAATTCGACACAATTTGAAACAATAACTGAAATAATTCCTCCGAGAATGGTACAAAAAATTAAAATACCTGTTAGTTTACGTAACGGCACAGGAATCTTAAATTACACAAAACTAGGAAAAGCTGAAATTCCCGAATGTTTAGTTAATGTTGAAAATAATTTTGCTCTTACCACTATTTTAAACCCAACGAAAAACCCCATTAAAATCGATATTTTTGAACCATTTTCAATAGAATCAGTAAACCCAAGTGAACTGAATTTTTTCGAAAATGTTGAAGGACATGCCCTAGATAAATCTATCGATAATCAATTAAAAGCTAATCTCAGAAATTTAAGACTAGAACATTGTAACAGCGAAGAACGCGAACAAATCAGAAAGCTTTGCTTAGAATTCAGAGATATCTTTCATTGTGAAGATATTCCCTTGAGTTTTACCAATCAGGTCAAACACGAAATTAAATTAACTAATGAGTCCCCAATTTTCACTAAAAGCTACAGATATCCAAAAGTTCACCGACAAGAGGTAAAAGATCAAATTTCAAAATTACTATCACAAAATATAATTCAAAATTCCAATTCACCTTGGTCATCCCCGATATGGGTTGTCCCAAAAAAAATGGACGCCTCTGGAAAACAAAAATGGCGCATGGTAATTGACTACAGGAAACTCAACGAACGAACAATAGATGACAAATACCCACTACCGAACATAACTGACATTCTAGACAAATTAGGACGCAGTCAGTATTTCACTACATTAGACCTCGCGAACGGATTCCACCAAATTGAAATGCAACCAACCGATATCCCAAAAACAGCTTTCAGCACAGACACAGGGCATTACGAATTTTTGAGAATGCCCTTCGGCCTTAAGAACGCGCCAGCAACTTTTCAGCGAGTTATAAATAATATTTTACGTGGACTACAAAACGAAACCTGCTTTGTTTATTTGGACGATATCATTATATTTAGCACATCCCTTCAGGAACATATTCACCGACTAAAAGACATTTTTGTAAGACTTCGTAATTCTAAATTAAAAATACAGCTCGATAAGTCAGAATTTCTCCGAAAGGAAGTACAGTATCTCGGACACATAGTAACACCTGATGGAATTAAACCCGATCCTAGTAAAATCTCCGCAGTTAAGAATTTCCCGGTACCTACCACTTCTAAAGAAATTAAATCTTATCTAGGCTTATTAGGTTACTACCGTCGCTTCGTGAAGGATTTTGCAAAGATAACAAAACCTCTAACACAATGTCTTAAAAAAGACGCTAAAATCCAACATACTAAAGAATTTTTAAACGCATTTGAACATAGCAAAAATTTATTAATTAATTATCCGATTTTAATTTATCCCGATTATTCCAAGCCATTTATATTAACTACGGATGCAAGTAACTTTGCTTTAGGAGCAGTTCTTTCACAGGGCCAAGTACCTAACGACAAACCCGTAGCATTCGCTTCGCGCACCCTAAATGAATCGGAAATAAAATACTCGACTATTGAGAAAGAATTACTAGCAATCGTTTATGCCTGCAAGTACTTTCGGCCATATTTGTTTGGACGAAAATTTTATATTTACACGGATCATAGACCACTTGTTTGGTTATTTAACTTAAAAGAGCCAAATTCAAAATTAGTCAGATGGAGATTACGTTTAGAAGAGTTTGATTATCAAATTATTTATAAAAAAGGTTGTCAAAATAAAAATGCGGACGCACTATCACGAATTCAACTTAACATATACGAAAATCAATCTACTGTAAATAATCCCGGTGAAGTAGATAAAGACATTTTAGATTACCTTCAAAATTTATGAGAAAACACTGAAACTTTCGAAGAGCCAACAACGAGCGAACAGGAACCCAAAATTAAAATATTGTCGGATATACAAATTAAACCCCCACATGACACAATTACTGACACGGTACATACTTCGAACACGGACACTAGAAATGACGGAATCAGCGTTCTTGACGAAATTATAAACAATAAATCCCATCAATATTTAATAAAAAGAAATCTACACGACCAAATAAAAGTAACCTTTGAAATCCTCGACAAAAACGTCATTAACCATTGCCAAATTCCCAAAAACCCAGAAATAATAAATAAATTCATAAAAGAATATATTTCAGGTGACAAAAACTCGTATTTATATTTTTTCGAAGAAGATCTATTTCCCCTTTTCAATAAAGTTTACATGAATAATTTTAAAGATTTAAAATTAATTCGTTGTACTAAACTAGTAAATAACGTTACAAATGAAGAAGACAGAAAAATATTTATTATGCATCAACATGAAAATAAAACTAATCACAGAGGCATTTCTGAGACATATGAAAGATTAAAACAAAATTATTATTGGCAAAAAATGAAAGACGATGTTACCCAATTTATCAATGATTGTGTAAAATGCCAGACCCAAAAATATAGTCGACAAAAATCATACATCCCTTTAGTTAGAACTGAGACGCCAACAAAACCATTTCAAATTTTACATATGGACACATTTATATTCGAAAATCAAAACTTTTTAACAATATTTGACAAATTCTCAAAATTCGGGCAAGCCTTTCCCTACGATAAAAATGCAAAGTCGGTATGCGACAAGTTAATAATATTTTTCTCATTTTTTGGATGCCCAGAAACAATTGTGTCTGATAGCGGAACAGAGTTTAAAAATGAACTTCTCAAAGAACTACTAAAAACTCAAAAAATTAACATTCATTTTACCACTCCGGGCCATCACGAGTCTAATTCCCCAGTAGAGCGCTTTCACTCAACTTTAATAGAGCACTTGAGATTATTAAGGCAAAAAGATAAGTCCAGAACAATTTCTGAGTTAATCCCCTACGCAATAATAGCATATAACAGTACCACCCATAGTACGACAAAATTCTCCCCTCATGAACTCGTGCTAGGTCATACTAACTCTAGAGATCCTTTCGACCTTATATCAACCACTTTTTACACAGATTACGTCGACTCACATAACGAAAAATTAAGTACCCTATACGAAACAGCGTTCGAAAATACAGAAAAAGTAAAAACTAAAATGCTAGAAAGAACAAATGTTAAAGGCGAACAAACTGAATTTAAGTTGAACCAAAAAGTGTATAAAAAATCTTCCGCTCGAAATAAAAGTAAACAAAAATACATCGGCCCTTTTGAGATCATTGAAATTCTTGAAAACAACAAAGTCAAAATTAAAAACTTAAAAATTCCCCAAAAAACGGAAGTAATACACATAAAGGAATTAAAACGCCCACTTGTTACAGATGGTCCGCCCGCAGAATCTCAGTAGAATCAGCTGCCGGATCAAATTTCCACAACATGAACGATAGCCCAGGCATACTGCCTTATAAACTAGGTAACGCGCATAAAGTTATTAACCATTGGGCATTCATACAGATATTTAATATATCCAGTATCATTACTGAATTTAAGGCTTTATCATTAAAATATAATATGATTATATCTCACATAAAAAACAACACGGACTATGAAGGGAATTCTATAATTCGTACATACTTATCAACAATCTAGAAAATAAAATAGAGGAACAAATTTCACAAATAACTCCTTCCACGAACTTATCTAGGAAAAAACGCGGCTTAATTAACGGTTTAGGGAATATAATCAAGAGTTTAACAGGAAATTTAGATCAAGAAGATGCAGCTAAATACGATAGTGAAATCTCAGTTTTAAAAGAAAACCAAAATAATCTGAAATTATCAATGGATAAACAATTAACAATACTATCAAGCTCTATTATAACATTCCAAGAAATCGTAGCAAATGTATCTCACAACCAACAAATTTTGGAATCAAAGATATCTGAAATGATAAGGGTAATCCATAACTATGAACTAGAAACTTTAGATATTTCTATCCAGACAAGGATGCAAATGGTTTTAACACAAATTTTAATGATGTATCAGAACATTTATGATATTTTAGACAAAATTGAAGTCGCTGTATCTTTCGCAAAAATTAATAATTTCCATAATGCAATAATACATCCTATTGAACTACTAAAACAAATAAAGTCTGTTGCCTCTTCTTTACAAAATGAAAAATTACCGTTTGACCCGGTTATGGAAAATATTTTAAACTTTGAAGAAATATTGGAAATAAAATGCTATTCTAAATTTGAAGAAATAATTTTTATTATAGAAATACCGTTAGTTGAAAATGAGTCTTACAATCTTTTTCACATGTTTCCACTACCAACCCCTAACCAAAATTTCTACAAGGTAATATTTCCCAGTTCAAATTATTTAATGTACAATCAAAAAAGATATGGATTTTCGGACAAACCCTGTAAGAAAATTATAAATGAATTTCTTTGTTTTGATAATATACACACAGAATATGTTAACGATGACTTACCCTGTGAGATCGGATTATTAAAATATAAACATAAGAATAATTGTAACCAAATCGCCATCAATATATCTGAGATTCAAGTACAAAAAATTGACGAAAGTAAATGGATAGTCATTATTCCCAGTGAGACCTTAGCTGTCAAAAATTGTTACAATACTAAAGAAACTGTTCTGCTTAGCGGAACCTACTTAATAGAACTGGAATTCCCTTGTTCCCTAAAAATCAACGAGACAATTATTAAATCTTATAAAAATGTACAAACAATGTTTAAAAAAATACCATTACCAAAAATGCAAATCAATGTATCAGATAATTATATTTTACAGAAGATGTCTCCAGTAAATTTAAATGTAATTCATACTGACAGACTAAATAACTTGTTGAATGAAATCAATACACAACAGTTAGAAAATTCTAAGTTACTTAATTATCCAGTTTATTATAACAAAATAAGTTTATGGACAATATTATTGTATGTGTTAATCATAATTGCAGTTTTATATTTTATATGCAAGTATCTAAGACCTAGTTTTTCAAAATTATCTATTTCCAAAAATAAAAATAATACAAAAGAAATTATTGTCTAGGTCATAGAAACTTATAAAGTTTATATGTCCCTCTAAGGGTGGAGGAGTAACATCCCTGTATTTGTACGTGTAGCTAAAGATAACATTACGCTGAGTCTGCTTCTCTGAATTTATAAATATAACCCATGTAATTTCAACAGACACTTCTTGTTCGCTGCTCGTCATTAAACATTGTTTTTAAAAACGGTTTCTTTCATTGACCGCCCTTAACTTACAATAAGTGTGAGGATATTAGCGACTACGTAAAAATAATATATTTGAATTTAAGTGAGGGAAGTCACAAAATTCCCAAAATTGTCTTGAAAATATGCGTCTGTCATTTTGTAAAATTTATAGTCAACGACATAAACAAAATATGCGGAAAAAATCAAGACCATAAATTATTTTTCAAAAAAACTACTTAATGCCATTGTTATGAATAACATAAAACAAGTGGAAAAATGGTTCTTGTTACTACAAAATATTTGCACTTCCGCAGATTACAGTAAAACTAAACAACTGATTGAGGCTTACTTAAAAAATAAAGATAATTTAGAATTATTAGTAGATGTGGATGTGGACATAAATGACGAGTCTATTTATCCAACAAAGGATTTTGAAAATAATACTTTATTTTCAAAATCCCTATTTTATCAACACTTCAAATCACTTGAAAAAAAGGCTGGCAAAAATCAATCCAATGACAACAATAATTACTTCTATCCTGAAATTGTGGAGTTGGTATTGAAAAAATACATACCTTACTTACCGTTATGGACAAATATATTTAATTCGGTTGGATCACCTAAGACTATATATAGCAACGCACCGGTAGAGAACCATTTTAAAAAATTGAAAAGTAATATATTACCTTCAAAAGGTTTAAGATGTAGTAGGTTTATAAGGTTCACTAGAGAATTTACATTATCCATGTATAAGGAGATTTCTTTAGATATTAGTAAAGTCAGGTGTGCTGTGGGCCAAAAAAAGATAATAAATAATGAAATGGAAATTGAAGAAGGTTGGCAAAAAAAAGAAAAACGGAGAAAAGCTCTTTATGAACCATCTTTATCCGAAAAGACAACAAACCTCGGAACTTTTTGGATATAAAAGTGAGAGAAAATATAACAATGAAAGATTTTGAATATTATAAGGAAATTCCTCTTAATTACGTAGTTGGCTGGTATGAAGGTGCTACACCTTTTGAATATTTGACAATATCAGATTTTTGTACCCTGAACGACAACCAATGGCTTTCAAATTTTTTAATAGACGTTGCACTGTTTTTATTCGCCCAAAACAAAATCCATGTGCAGTATATAAATACTCATATAACAACACAAATCTGCAATAATGTCGACACTAATTTAAAACTAAAAATAATAAATATTTTTATAGTTCATCAAAATAAAAATCACTGGTGTTTAGTTGTTATAAATAATGAAAAAAAAAGTTTTTTTCTTTTATAGACCCCCTAGGAAGCTCCGAGCTAGAAACAAAGAAAAAATTAAAAATATTTTCAAAAGCTTTAAATTTAAATGAAGAATATAAAATCCAAATGTTTCTACACCCATTACAGAAAGATACATATAATTGCGGCGCTTACGTTGTTGCATTCGCCGAAAAAATAATATATAACGATTTTAACTTGTTTGCAATAAGGGAACCAGAAAATTACAGATTATACTTAAAAGAATTTCTTTTAACAAAATCGGATAATTTAGCCGATAGATGTATTATATGTGGGGAAATTCAATTAGATCTTACAGCAGAATGGGTCATGTGCGAAATATGCAAAAGGTGGGCCATGGTACAGTGTTTGTCTGGGCAATATGCATTAACTGAAAAACCAGCACTAATTAAATACTACCATTGGCCGCCCTGTAAAAATTATAAAGAGGAGAAAGAAAATATTAATAAGATAAGCACATAAATATACCTACATCACCGCCGGGGGGTGCGTGACATAAGCGTGAGCCACGTGTGCCTCAATATCAGAGAATAAAAAAAGGTATAGTTATAATTTGCATAGGTACCACGAAAAGTCAGTCAAAAACACATCATTCATTCGGTGAAAGAGCAGATTTTGAAAAACTTTTTTGTTAGATACTTCTTGCAAAGTCTGATGTAGTATTTTCTAGACTTTGCTTCTAGGTCTTCTAAAAACGTAGGTACCTACCTACCTAAAGCGCAGTTTACATGACTTGCTTCGCTTCAGTTTTAGGTGAGAAAATTCATAAAACAGTAGGTAGGTATTAGCATAGCCGAACCAAACCATTCGACCATGCGGTATTATAGCGATTTTTTTACGCGGATTTAACATCAGATTCTTGTTCAAGCAGCCTAACCCCTTGCTTAGTTCTATAGTTTTTGTTTTAGCAACAGAAATATTTTGCTTCTCTTGTAAAGTTCAACAATTTTATACGATGTTCTCCATAAAAGTTAAACGAAATATTATTGAAGCAAACAAAAACTAGTGTTAATTGGTTTTAAGTCAATAAGAATCTGATGTTAATTTACACGTAAAAAAACGCTATTATTATTGTTTCCTGAATTTTCGCACCTAAAACTTAAGCGCAGCATGCCCTAACTTTCATTCAGTATTTCAGCAATAAGTAATCTTCAAACGCTTTAGGTACCCACGTTTTTGGAAGTCTATCTAGCAAAAAAAAAAGTTTTTCAAGATCGGTTAACAATAAAAAGTTTTAAAGGGTTGTCCGATATTATCAGTCTCTTTTTAAAATCTTCATGAGAATTCTCTGGGTAGTGACTGATTATGATCGGAGAGTTTTTCGGAGCCTTTGAAATACTTAGGTACGATTCATATTCCAATTCAAATTTGACGTTTTAGGCCAGTAAAGGCATATTTTAACGAAATTAACCAAGTGGCCATAGTTATTCACAATAACCTGACTTTATTTTCACTTTTATGTTGGCAATAAAAATGATCAAAGGACTATTTCTGGAGTCTGGTTAACGAAGCCTTTTAATTGAAATTGACAAAAAAAACAATACCTACCCGAATAAGGCTATTTCAAACTATTTTTCCTTCCTTTTGACAGGACTTTCACTGGCTTGGTTATTTTTAAACAACTATGGTCATTTAGTTAATTCGCGAAAATACGGCTAAGTAAACAGGTAAAAACCGAGAAATTTAACAGTAAAGCCTTGTTTATGCATGTTAAATTAAGTTCATGCCGTTCGTGTAATATTCATGTAAGATCAACCAATGAAAATTTTTCGCAATGCTGCCAACCTCTGATCAAGTTTCAAAATCATTTCTAGTTAGGGCCGATTATTCACCTTTCAAAAAAGTGTTCTTGAAGAGATTGTTGTAAATGAACGTCTCTGTAAAGATTACCGAAAGAATAAATTTAGTCAAATCAACTGGCAACTGGCAAGAAAGTGACAGAAATAGTATAAACGTTGGTACCACCATTTTTATGTGGTTGGTACAAGTGAATATACCCCAAATGTATACATATACCTGCCTTTAATGTTAAATTTTTCGCTTATACCTATTTACTGGCCAATGTATAGTTTAATTTATGCTTTTTATAATAATATAGTTTATTTTCTTAATAATAGCAAATAAAAATATGTTTTTGTGTTTTTGTTTTACATGTTAAAAATATTTTGTTATTTTATTACGTTTCATTTGACTTCATTTACGCTTATATACATACAGTGTGTGCGTGTGGGTGGGTGTTTGTGTGTGGGTGTGTGTTGGATAGGTCTTCCAAAAACGCACCTAAGGCGCATATCAGATGTTTGTTAAATGGAAGTCATGTCTTGCTACAGTTGCTAGCTTCACTTGTAGGTGCGAACATTCAAGAAACCACAACGATTTGTTTAGGCGGAAACTAATATCAGATTCTTGTTCAGAGTGGTCTAAAACCCATTAGAACTAGTTTTTTATTCGTCTCAAAAGTATTTTGTTTTACTCTTGTATCTGGAAAATTAGAATTTTTTCTCCATTTATAAGAGTAAAATAGAGTATTTTTGAGTGGAATAAAAACTAGTACAAAGGGGTTTTAGGCCCCTCTGCACAAGAATCTGATATTAGTTTCCACCTAAACAAATCGCGGTTTCTTGAATTTTCGCACCTAAAAGTGAAGCAAGCAACTGTAGCAAGTCACGACTTCCATTTAACAAAAGTCTGATATGCGCCGTAGTGCGTTTTTGGAAGACCTGTCCAACAAAAAAAAAGATTTTCAAAATCGGTGCACAAATACAAATTTTAGAGGGATCGCACATCCAATGGGACACACTGTATCATATTTTTGTATAGTTATAATATTTCGTTTTTGCAAATGTTTTTATAGTATTTATTTTTGGTTTTATTGTTTGTTTTTTTATACTACCTAAAATTGTTTCCTTACACGAATTTTGCCTTCACTGTTTTCCCGATCCCAGTTCATTTGGGTGCTTTCCCAATTTCCACCGCAGCCACTGACGTTTGCCACGCCACTGTCTATTTTTTTTTCGGCGCCTCCAGGGGTCCTCTGAACACCCCCTAATAGTTTTCCCGATCCTAGTTCATTTAAGCGTTTTCCCTATTTCCACCGCCGCCACTGACGTTTGCCACGCCACTGTCTTTATTTTTTCGTGAACTCCGGGGTGCCGTCTACCCACCCACCAAAAGTTTTCCCGATCCCAGTTCATTTGGGCACTTTCCCAATTTCCACCGCCGCCACTGACGTTTGCCACGCCACTGTGTTTATTTTTTCTTGTACCTCGGGGTTCCGTCTACCCACCCACCAAAAGTTTTCCCGATCCCAGTTCATTTGGGCACTTTCCCAATTTCCACCGCTGCCACTGACGTTTGCCACGCCACTGTCTAATTTTTTTTCGGCACCTCGGGGGTCCTCTAAACACCCCCCAATAGTTTTCCCGATCCTAGTTCATTTAAGCGTTTTCCCAATTTCCACCGCCGCCACTGACGTTTGCCACGCCACTGTCTTTATTTTTTCACCCCCAATTTTGCCCGACGGCTTTGGCTTTACAATTTTTGTTCAAATACCCCCCTGTAATATGACGATTTGGGAGCTAGCTTCACGGCTCCTAAAAAGCACTGCTTTACTGGTCCACTGTAAAATTCTAGGAGCCAGGTCGTAGTTAGGATCTAGCTTCACGGACATACATGGACAAAAGAGTTATATTTTTCGTGGCGAAAAATACTAAACATATCAATCAGGGTTTTGCTCAAATGTACTAGAATTGTTCACAAAATTGTACTAGATTGTAATAGATTGTAATAGCTCCAAATTCCTATACAATTTTGGAAGTGGCTATTTATACGTCCGACGGATACAAACGTCAGTATACGTCTTGCGCTCTCATTGGCGGGCTGAGTCACGTGACTTCTTTCGACGTGCATTTAACCGTCGATAACGATTTAACTCAGTACACGTCCGAAGCCGAAGTAAACTAATATTTAGATACGTCGGAAGTGCATTTTTCTCAAGCACCTTTGCAATAAGGAGCGTCTCTGCACTGCTACTTTTTGGGGGATAGACGCTGCCGTATGAAAAAAGAAGGGGGCATTGGCACCATATTGTGGCAGTCGGCAGCGATGCGCGCTGCCGTATGAAAAAATAAGTGGTAATAATTTCCAATGGTGTAACCTCAGACTATAATGAATTTAGTCTGAGGGTGTAACCCACCACCGATTTTCTTGAAATTTTGGCTAGGTAGGTGCCCCGTATTTTCGCCCGATACGACGTTCGGCGTTGTAACCCACCCCCGATTTTCTCGAAATTTTGGCTACTCCCCGACATTCGGCGCCGAATGTCGGGGGGTAGCCAAAATTTCGAGAAAATCCGGGGTGAGTTACATCATTGTAAATAATTACCACTTCATCAAAACATCACGAAAACCCGCGGAAAAATCAGTCGGGCGAAAACAGCGGCCGGGCCGGACCTAAACACGGCAAAAATCTTTCAAAATTTCGGTTTTTCCTCGGGTTTTCGTGAAGTTTCGATGTTGCAAAAGGTGCAAAATAGGGTGGTGATCAGTTTGAGCTGCATACAGTAAAAATTCATCCGTATTATAACCACAAATAACGCCGTGAAAAGTGAGGTGTCAAAGGAAATTTGAAAATTCATTTTCTCGGAAACTACGTGGGAGCACCACAAACTGAGGTCAGGTTCGTGTTCAGGGACCTCGAAAATAGGGGGTAGCCAAAATTTCAAGAAAATCGGGCGGTGCATACGGTGTGTTCCATAATTACCAAAATTTAGTACAAACATTTTAATCATAAGATCTTACAGGCAGTGTTTTGTTTTATAGGTTATGAAAACCTTGGGAAAAATAATAATTCCAGTCCCAGTGCACATGCTTTTAATTAAGATCTTATGATTAAAATGAAGACAGAGATATATATTTGTACTAAATTTTTGCCAGGTAAAATGTTATTAGATTTTATGTTAGTAACATCCCTGTATTTGTACATGTAGCTAAAGATAACATTACGCTGAGTCTGCTTCTCTGAATTTATAAATATAACCCATGTAATTTCAACAGACACTTCTTGTTCGCTGCTCGTCATTAAACATTGTTTTTAAAAACGGTTTCTTTCATTGACAGCCCTTAACTGGCGCAGTCGTTCGGACTTTTAGCGAAACGAAAAACCAAAAATCGGTACCTTTCGGTCTCTTTCAAGAGTTCATTCGCAAAAGAACCAATCGGTCGGCGATTCGCGCGCGCGGAATCCAAAAATCGGCACTTTCGCCACGTGAACGTCGATACCAAGGGCCAACGGTCAGTGAAGCAGCCGTCGAGACGACAGGAGCAAGATAGTCAGCAAGGGTGGTCTAGCATCGATCCAACCCTCCTCTGCAGCAGAACAAGCATCGTCTGTGAGCAGAACCCTAGGTTAAGAAGCCTGGGAGGAGACACACATCGCTCGTCCTAGAGGCACCGTAGTTTAAGAAGAAAAAAGAAGAGTGAAAATGAGAATCATCGTTTTTCTACTAGTGTAAGTGTAAATTGTGCTTTTTGTTTTAACTTTTTGTGCGTGTTTTACCCAAACTGGAAGATTTAGAAAATTTAATATCCTCTGTAGAAAACTTAACTTTAAATTTAAATTCAGAACTTGGAAATCCAATAATCATGCCAAACGGTAATGCAATCAATTATAACCTTTTAAAATATCAAGCTGATAATATACCCCCTTTCGATGGTAACCCAAAACTCTTGCAAAGATTTGTAAACGCTTGTGAAAATTTTCTGAAAGCCTTCCAAAATGTCCAAAATGCAGCAGACCCGATTAATATATGTTTATTTGACACAATTTTGAGTAAATTAAGAGATAGAGCGGCAGACCTTATTGCATCACGTTCAGAATTAAATAATTGGATTTTAATAAAAAACGCACTAATAGCTACTTTTGCCGATCAACGAAGTATTGATTGTCTTATTCAGGACCTAATTTCGTTAAGACCATTTCATAATGAACCACCCTTACAGTTCGGAATGCGAATCCAAGATACGCGTAGCCTCCTTTTTGCAAAACTTAATGGCACTAACGAGGACCGCAATATAAAAATTGTTAAAATTAATCATTATGAAGAATTTGCTCTCAAAACCTTCATTAACGGTTTACCTTACAATATGCAGCTTGTAGTTAGGCTTAAACAACCTGATTCTCTTGAACAGGCAATGTCGTTTGTGACAGAAGAAGAAAATTTTGTTTATTTCAAGACAGGCCAAAATCAAAATTTTAGACAACCAGTACATAATAGTATTCCATACAGACCAAAATCAACAAATTTACCGAGACCTAACAATCCTAATTTTAAACCACCACCATTTCCACAACCAAACTTTAATTTTCCACAATATATTCCCCCAACATTTAACCAACCGCCTACATTTGGACGTTCTCCCACATTTGGAACACCTTTTAATCATTTTAATCAACCAAGACCAAGTTTCCCAAACTTTATGCAACAAAGACCGAATTTTCAAAATTTTACTCAACAAAGACCAACTTTCACACAAAACTTCCAAAGACCTTTCCAACCCCAATTTAGACCAAACTTTCCCCAAAAAACTAATGTTACTAACATGTCTAGAACGAAACCAGAACCAATGGATACCTCAACAAGTACACTTGTAAAACAACCCCAACGTACATTTCAAAGTCAGGAACTTTTTAACCAAGACGTAATCGAAAATTTCCCCAAAACTGACTCAGTTCAATATCCGGAATATACTGATTATTCTCAGCCAAATTATTATCCCGATTATGACTATTATTACAATGACGCTTACGAAAACTATTGCTACCCTCAATACGGTATATGTGAATTCCCGAACCAAGAAGAAACCCAACCAGAAATTACTGAAAATCAGGATTTTCCAGATACTGGTCAGGATTCCAATACGAAATAATACACCTGAATAATTTGTCAATAAAACTTACTTATATTTATATACCCGAATTAGACGCTAAATTTTTAATCAATTCTGGAAGCACACGTTCCTTTTTAAGCCCAAAATTAGCCTTTAAATATTTCCCAAATTATGTCAAAACTGAACTTTTCTTAGTACAAACAGCGCACGCGACATCTTTCCATGACAAAATTGCTATTTTGCCACTATTTCCAATTTTCAATACAGAAGGTATACATAAATACTACATATTTGATTTTTCAGAAAAATTTGATGGACTTATAGGTTTAGATTTAATACTTCAATTAGGCGCAGATATTTGTTATAGTAATAACACTTTAGTTAGCCCAAATTCAATTATACCAATTTATAGGCAAAACGAAAATGATTTAGAACCACAAAATTCGACACAATTTGAAACAATAACTGAAATAATTCCTCCGAGAATGGTACAAAAAATTAAAATACCTGTTAGTTTACGTAACGGCACAGGAATCTTAAATTACACAAAACTAGGAAAAGCTGAAATTCCCGAATGTTTAGTTAATGTTGAAAATAATTTTGCTCTTACCACTATTTTAAACCCAACGAAAAACCCCATTAAAATCGATATTTTTGAACCATTTTCAATAGAATCAGTAAACCCAAGTGAACTGAATTTTTTCGAAAATGTTGAAGGACATGCCCTAGATAAATCTATCGATAATCAATTAAAAGCTAATCTCAGAAATTTAAGACTAGAACATTGTAACAGCGAAGAACGCGAACAAATCAGAAAGCTTTGCTTAGAATTCAGAGATATCTTTCATTGTGAAGATATTCCCTTGAGTTTTACCAATCAGGTCAAACACGAAATTAAATTAACTAATGAGTCCCCAATTTTCACTAAAAGCTACAGATATCCAAAAGTTCACCGACAAGAGGTAAAAGATCAAATTTCAAAATTACTATCACAAAATATAATTCAAAATTCCAATTCACCTTGGTCATCCCCGATATGGGTTGTCCCAAAAAAAATGGACGCCTCTGGAAAACAAAAATGGCGCATGGTAATTGACTACAGGAAACTCAACGAACGAACAATAGATGACAAATACCCACTACCGAACATAACTGACATTCTAGACAAATTAGGACGCAGTCAGTATTTCACTACATTAGACCTCGCGAACGGATTCCACCAAATTGAAATGCAACCAACCGATATCCCAAAAACAGCTTTCAGCACAGACACAGGGCATTACGAATTTTTGAGAATGCCCTTCGGCCTTAAGAACGCGCCAGCAACTTTTCAGCGAGTTATAAATAATATTTTACGTGGACTACAAAACGAAACCTGCTTTGTTTATTTGGACGATATCATTATATTTAGCACATCCCTTCAGGAACATATTCACCGACTAAAAGACATTTTTGTAAGACTTCGTAATTCTAAATTAAAAATACAGCTCGATAAGTCAGAATTTCTCCGAAAGGAAGTACAGTATCTCGGACACATAGTAACACCTGATGGAATTAAACCCGATCCTAGTAAAATCTCCGCAGTTAAGAATTTCCCGGTACCTACCACTTCTAAAGAAATTAAATCTTATCTAGGCTTATTAGGTTACTACCGTCGCTTCGTGAAGGATTTTGCAAAGATAACAAAACCTCTAACACAATGTCTTAAAAAAGACGCTAAAATCCAACATACTAAAGAATTTTTAAACGCATTTGAACATAGCAAAAATTTATTAATTAATTATCCGATTTTAATTTATCCCGATTATTCCAAGCCATTTATATTAACTACGGATGCAAGTAACTTTGCTTTAGGAGCAGTTCTTTCACAGGGCCAAGTACCTAACGACAAACCCGTAGCATTCGCTTCGCGCACCCTAAATGAATCGGAAATAAAATACTCGACTATTGAGAAAGAATTACTAGCAATCGTTTATGCCTGCAAGTACTTTCGGCCATATTTGTTTGGACGAAAATTTTATATTTACACGGATCATAGACCACTTGTTTGGTTATTTAACTTAAAAGAGCCAAATTCAAAATTAGTCAGATGGAGATTACGTTTAGAAGAGTTTGATTATCAAATTATTTATAAAAAAGGTTGTCAAAATAAAAATGCGGACGCACTATCACGAATTCAACTTAACATATACGAAAATCAATCTACTGTAAATAATCCCGGTGAAGTAGATAAAGACATTTTAGATTACCTTCAAAATTTATGAGAAAACACTGAAACTTTCGAAGAGCCAACAACGAGCGAACAGGAACCCAAAATTAAAATATTGTCGGATATACAAATTAAACCCCCACATGACACAATTACTGACACGGTACATACTTCGAACACGGACACTAGAAATGACGGAATCAGCGTTCTTGACGAAATTATAAACAATAAATCCCATCAATATTTAATAAAAAGAAATCTACACGACCAAATAAAAGTAACCTTTGAAATCCTCGACAAAAACGTCATTAACCATTGCCAAATTCCCAAAAACCCAGAAATAATAAATAAATTCATAAAAGAATATATTTCAGGTGACAAAAACTCGTATTTATATTTTTTCGAAGAAGATCTATTTCCCCTTTTCAATAAAGTTTACATGAATAATTTTAAAGATTTAAAATTAATTCGTTGTACTAAACTAGTAAATAACGTTACAAATGAAGAAGACAGAAAAATATTTATTATGCATCAACATGAAAATAAAACTAATCACAGAGGCATTTCTGAGACATATGAAAGATTAAAACAAAATTATTATTGGCAAAAAATGAAAGACGATGTTACCCAATTTATCAATGATTGTGTAAAATGCCAGACCCAAAAATATAGTCGACAAAAATCATACATCCCTTTAGTTAGAACTGAGACGCCAACAAAACCATTTCAAATTTTACATATGGACACATTTATATTCGAAAATCAAAACTTTTTAACAATATTTGACAAATTCTCAAAATTCGGGCAAGCCTTTCCCTACGATAAAAATGCAAAGTCGGTATGCGACAAGTTAATAATATTTTTCTCATTTTTTGGATGCCCAGAAACAATTGTGTCTGATAGCGGAACAGAGTTTAAAAATGAACTTCTCAAAGAACTACTAAAAACTCTAAAAATTAACATTCATTTTACCACTCCGGGCCATCACGAGTCTAATTCCCCAGTAGAGCGCTTTCACTCAACTTTAATAGAGCACTTGAGATTATTAAGGCAAAAAGATAAGTCCAGAACAATTTCTGAGTTAATCCCCTACGCAATAATAGCATATAACAGTACCACCCATAGTACGACAAAATTCTCCCCTCATGAACTCGTGCTAGGTCATACTAACTCTAGAGATCCTTTCGACCTTATATCAACCACTTTTTACACAGATTACGTCGACTCACATAACGAAAAATTAAGTACCCTATACGAAACAGCGTTCGAAAATACAGAAAAAGTAAAAACTAAAATGCTAGAAAGAACAAATGTTAAAGGCGAACAAACTGAATTTAAGTTGAACCAAAAAGTGTATAAAAAATCTTCCGCTCGAAATAAAAGTAAACAAAAATACATCGGCCCTTTTGAGATCATTGAAATTCTTGAAAACAACAAAGTCAAAATTAAAAACTTAAAAATTCCCCAAAAAACGGAAGTAATACACATAAAGGAATTAAAACGCCCACTTGTTACAGATGGTCCGCCCGCAGAATCTCAGTAGAATCAGCTGCCGGATCAAATTTCCACAACATGAACGATAGCCCAGGCATACTGCCTTATAAACTAGGTAACGCGCATAAAGTTATTAACCATTGGGCATTCATACAGATATTTAATATATCCAGTATCATTACTGAATTTAAGGCTTTATCATTAAAATATAATATGATTATATCTCACATAAAAAACAACACGGACTATGAAGGGAATTCTATAATTCGTACATACTTATCAACAATCTAGAAAATAAAATAGAGGAACAAATTTCACAAATAACTCCTTCCACGAACTTATCTAGGAAAAAACGCGGCTTAATTAACGGTTTAGGGAATATAATCAAGAGTTTAACAGGAAATTTAGATCAAGAAGATGCAGCTAAATACGATAGTGAAATCTCAGTTTTAAAAGAAAACCAAAATAATCTGAAATTATCAATGGATAAACAATTAACAATACTATCAAGCTCTATTATAACATTCCAAGAAATCGTAGCAAATGTATCTCACAACCAACAAATTTTGGAATCAAAGATATCTGAAATGATAAGGGTAATCCATAACTATGAACTAGAAACTTTAGATATTTCTATCCAGACAAGGATGCAAATGGTTTTAACACAAATTTTAATGATGTATCAGAACATTTATGATATTTTAGACAAAATTGAAGTCGCTGTATCTTTCGCAAAAATTAATAATTTCCATAATGCAATAATACATCCTATTGAACTACTAAAACAAATAAAGTCTGTTGCCTCTTCTTTACAAAATGAAAAATTACCGTTTGACCCGGTTATGGAAAATATTTTAAACTTTGAAGAAATATTGGAAATAAAATGCTATTCTAAATTTGAAGAAATAATTTTTATTATAGAAATACCGTTAGTTGAAAATGAGTCTTACAATCTTTTTCACATGTTTCCACTACCAACCCCTAACCAAAATTTCTACAAGGTAATATTTCCCAGTTCAAATTATTTAATGTACAATCAAAAAAGATATGGATTTTCGGACAAACCCTGTAAGAAAATTATAAATGAATTTCTTTGTTTTGATAATATACACACAGAATATGTTAACGATGACTTACCCTGTGAGATCGGATTATTAAAATATAAACATAAGAATAATTGTAACCAAATCGCCATCAATATATCTGAGATTCAAGTACAAAAAATTGACGAAAGTAAATGGATAGTCATTATTCCCAGTGAGACCTTAGCTGTCAAAAATTGTTACAATACTAAAGAAACTGTTCTGCTTAGCGGAACCTACTTAATAGAACTGGAATTCCCTTGTTCCCTAAAAATCAACGAGACAATTATTAAATCTTATAAAAATGTACAAACAATGTTTAAAAAAATACCATTACCAAAAATGCAAATCAATGTATCAGATAATTATATTTTACAGAAGATGTCTCCAGTAAATTTAAATGTAATTCATACTGACAGACTAAATAACTTGTTGAATGAAATCAATACACAACAGTTAGAAAATTCTAAGTTACTTAATTATCCAGTTTATTATAACAAAATAAGTTTATGGACAATATTATTGTATGTGTTAATCATAATTGCAGTTTTATATTTTATATGCAAGTATCTAAGACCTAGTTTTTCAAAATTATCTATTTCCAAAAATAAAAATAATACAAAAGAAATTATTGTCTAGGTCATAGAAACTTATAAAGTTTATATGTCCCTCTAAGGGTGGAGGAGTAACATCCCTGTATTTGTACGTGTAGCTAAAGATAACATTACGCTGAGTCTGCTTCTCTGAATTTATAAATATAACCCATGTAATTTCAACAGACACTTCTTGTTCGCTGCTCGTCATTAAACATTGTTTTTAAAAACGGTTTCTTTCATTGACCGCCCTTAACTTACAATAAGTGTGAGGATATTAGCGACTACGTAAAAATAATATATTTGAATTTAAGTGAGGGAAGTCACAAAATTCCCAAAATTGTCTTGAAAATATGCGTCTGTCATTTTGTAAAATTTATAGTCAACGACATAAACAAAATATGCGGAAAAAATCAAGACCATAAATTATTTTTCAAAAAAACTACTTAATGCCATAGTTATGAATAACATAAAACAAGTGGAAAAATGGTTCTTGTTACTACAAAATATTTGCACTTCCGCAGATTACAGTAAAACTAAACAACTGATTGAGGCTTACTTAAAAAATAAAGATAATTTAGAATTATTAGTAGATGTGGATGTGGACATAAATGACGAGTCTATTTATCCAACAAAGGATTTTGAAAATAATACTTTATTTTCAAAATCCCTATTTTATCAACACTTCAAATCACTTGAAAAAAAGGCTGGCAAAAATCAATCCAATGACAACAATAATTACTTCTATCCTGAAATTGTGGAGTTGGTATTGAAAAAATACATACCTTACTTACCGTTATGGACAAATATATTTAATTCGGTTGGATCACCTAAGACTATATATAGCAACGCACCGGTAGAGAACCATTTTAAAAAATTGAAAAGTAATATATTACCTTCAAAAGGTTTAAGATGTAGTAGGTTTATAAGGTTCACTAGAGAATTTACATTATCCATGTATAAGGAGATTTCTTTAGATATTAGTAAAGTCAGGTGTGCTGTGGGCCAAAAAAAGATAATAAATAATGAAATGGAAATTGAAGAAGGTTGGCAAAAAAAAGAAAAACGGAGAAAAGCTCTTTATGAACCATCTTTATCCGAAAAGACAACAAACCTCGGAACTTTTTGGATATAAAAGTGAGAGAAAATATAACAATGAAAGATTTTGAATATTATAAGGAAATTCCTCTTAATTACGTAGTTGGCTGGTATGAAGGTGCTACACCTTTTGAATATTTGACAATATCAGATTTTTGTACCCTGAACGACAACCAATGGCTTTCAAATTTTTTAATAGACGTTGCACTGTTTTTATTCGCCCAAAACAAAATCCATGTGCAGTATATAAATACTCATATAACAACACAAATCTGCAATAATGTCGACACTAATTTAAAACTAAAAATAATAAATATTTTTATAGTTCATCAAAATAAAAATCACTGGTGTTTAGTTGTTATAAATAATGAAAAAAAAAGTTTTTTTCTTTTATAGACCCCCTAGGAAGCTCCGAGCTAGAAACAAAGAAAAAATTAAAAATATTTTCAAAAGCTTTAAATTTAAATGAAGAATATAAAATCCAAATGTTTCTACACCCATTACAGAAAGATACATATAATTGCGGCGCTTACGTTGTTGCATTCGCCGAAAAAATAATATATAACGATTTTAACTTGTTTGCAATAAGGGAACCAGAAAATTACAGATTATACTTAAAAGAATTTCTTTTAACAAAATCGGATAATTTAGCCGATAGATGTATTATATGTGGGGAAATTCAATTAGATCTTACAGCAGAATGGGTCATGTGCGAAATATGCAAAAGGTGGGCCATGGTACAGTGTTTGTCTGGGCAATATGCATTAACTGAAAAACCAGCACTAATTAAATACTACCATTGGCCGCCCTGTAAAAATTATAAAGAGGAGAAAGAAAATATTAATAAGATAAGCACATAAATATACCTACATCACCGCCGGGGGGTGCGTGACATAAGCGTGAGCCACGTGTGCCTCAATATCAGAGAATAAAAAAAGGTATAGTTATAATTTGCATAGGTACCACGAAAAGTCAGTCAAAAACACATCATTCATTCGGTGAAAGAGCAGATTTTGAAAAACTTTTTTGTTAGATACTTCTTGCAAAGTCTGATGTAGTATTTTCTAGACTTTGCTTCTAGGTCTTCTAAAAACGTAGGTACCTACCTACCTAAAGCGCAGTTTACATGACTTGCTTCGCTTCAGTTTTAGGTGAGAAAATTCATAAAACAGTAGGTAGGTATTAGCATAGCCGAACCAAACCATTCGACCATGCGGTATTATAGCGATTTTTTTACGCGGATTTAACATCAGATTCTTGTTCAAGCAGCCTAACCCCTTGCTTAGTTCTATAGTTTTTGTTTTAGCAACAGAAATATTTTGCTTCTCTTGTAAAGTTCAACAATTTTATACGATGTTCTCCATAAAAGTTAAACGAAATATTATTGAAGCAAACAAAAACTAGTGTTAATTGGTTTTAAGTCAATAAGAATCTGATGTTAATTTACACGTAAAAAAACGCTATTATTATTGTTTCCTGAATTTTCGCACCTAAAACTTAAGCGCAGCATGCCCTAACTTTCATTCAGTATTTCAGCAATAAGTAATCTTCAAACGCTTTAGGTACCCACGTTTTTGGAAGTCTATCTAGCAAAAAAAAAAGTTTTTCAAGATCGGTTAACAATAAAAAGTTTTAAAGGGTTGTCCGATATTATCAGTCTCTTTTTAAAATCTTCATGAGAATTCTCTGGGTAGTGACTGATTATGATCGGAGAGTTTTTCGGAGCCTTTGAAATACTTAGGTACGATTCATATTCCAATTCAAATTTGACGTTTTAGGCCAGTAAAGGCATATTTTAACGAAATTAACCAAGTGGCCATAGTTATTCACAATAACCTGACTTTATTTTCACTTTTATGTTGGCAATAAAAATGATCAAAGGACTATTTCTGGAGTCTGGTTAACGAAGCCTTTTAATTGAAATTGACAAAAAAAACAATACCTACCCGAATAAGGCTATTTCAAACTATTTTTCCTTCCTTTTGACAGGACTTTCACTGGCTTGGTTATTTTTAAACAACTATGGTCATTTAGTTAATTCGCGAAAATACGGCTAAGTAAACAGGTAAAAACCGAGAAATTTAACAGTAAAGCCTTGTTTATGCATGTTAAATTAAGTTCATGCCGTTCGTGTAATATTCATGTAAGATCAACCAATGAAAATTTTTCGCAATGCTGCCAACCTCTGATCAAGTTTCAAAATCATTTCTAGTTAGGGCCGATTATTCACCTTTCAAAAAAGTGTTCTTGAAGAGATTGTTGTAAATGAACGTCTCTGTAAAGATTACCGAAAGAATAAATTTAGTCAAATCAACTGGCAACTGGCAAGAAAGTGACAGAAATAGTATAAACGTTGGTACCACCATTTTTATGTGGTTGGTACAAGTGAATATACCCCAAATGTATACATATACCTGCCTTTAATGTTAAATTTTTCGCTTATACCTATTTACTGGCCAATGTATAGTTTAATTTATGCTTTTTATAATAATATAGTTTATTTTCTTAATAATAGCAAATAAAAATATGTTTTTGTGTTTTTGTTTTACATGTTAAAAATATTTTGTTATTTTTTATTACGTTTCATTTGACTTCATTTACGCTTATATACATACAGTGTGTGCGTGTGGGTGGGTGTTTGTGTGTGGGTGTGTGTTGGATAGGTCTTCCAAAAACGCACCTAAGGCGCATATCAGATGTTTGTTAAATGGAAGTCATGTCTTGCTACAGTTGCTAGCTTCACTTGTAGGTGCGAACATTCAAGAAACCACAACGATTTGTTTAGGCGGAAACTAATATCAGATTCTTGTTCAGAGTGGTCTAAAACCCATTAGAACTAGTTTTTTATTCGTCTCAAAAGTATTTTGTTTTACTCTTGTATCTGGAAAATTAGAATTTTTTCTCCATTTATAAGAGTAAAATAGAGTATTTTTGAGTGGAATAAAAACTAGTACAAAGGGGTTTTAGGCCCCTCTGCACAAGAATCTGATATTAGTTTCCACCTAAACAAATCGCGGTTTCTTGAATTTTCGCACCTAAAAGTGAAGCAAGCAACTGTAGCAAGTCACGACTTCCATTTAACAAAAGTCTGATATGCGCCGTAGTGCGTTTTTGGAAGACCTGTCCAACAAAAAAAAAGATTTTCAAAATCGGTGCACAAATACAAATTTTAGAGGGATCGCACATCCAATGGGACACACTGTATCATATTTTTGTATAGTTATAATATTTCGTTTTTGCAAATGTTTTTATAGTATTTATTTTTGGTTTTATTGTTTGTTTTTTTATACTACCTAAAATTGTTTCCTTACACGAATTTTGCCTTCACTGTTTTCCCGATCCCAGTTCATTTGGGTGCTTTCCCAATTTCCACCGCAGCCACTGACGTTTGCCACGCCACTGTCTATTTTTTTTTCGGCGCCTCCAGGGGTCCTCTGAACACCCCCTAATAGTTTTCCCGATCCTAGTTCATTTAAGCGTTTTCCCTATTTCCACCGCCGCCACTGACGTTTGCCACGCCACTGTCTTTATTTTTTCGTGAACTCCGGGGTGCCGTCTACCCACCCACCAAAAGTTTTCCCGATCCCAGTTCATTTGGGCACTTTCCCAATTTCCACCGCCGCCACTGACGTTTGCCACGCCACTGTGTTTATTTTTTCTTGTACCTCGGGGTTCCGTCTACCCACCCACCAAAAGTTTTCCCGATCCCAGTTCATTTGGGCACTTTCCCAATTTCCACCGCTGCCACTGACGTTTGCCACGCCACTGTCTAATTTTTTTTCGGCACCTCGGGGGTCCTCTAAACACCCCCCAATAGTTTTCCCGATCCTAGTTCATTTAAGCGTTTTCCCAATTTCCACCGCCGCCACTGACGTTTGCCACGCCACTGTCTTTATTTTTTCACCCCCAATTTTGCCCGACGGCTTTGGCTTTACAATTTTTGTTCAAATACCCCCCTGTAATATGACGATTTGGGAGCTAGCTTCACGGCTCCTAAAAAGCACTGCTTTACTGGTCCACTGTAAAATTCTAGGAGCCAGGTCGTAGTTAGGATCTAGCTTCACGGACATACATGGACAAAAGAGTTATATTTTTCGTGGCGAAAAATACTAAACATATCAATCAGGGTTTTGCTCAAATGTACTAGAATTGTTCACAAAATTGTACTAGATTGTAATAGATTGTAATAGCTCCAAATTCCTATACAATTTTGGAAGTGGCTATTTATACGTCCGACGGATACAAACGTCAGTATACGTCTTGCGCTCTCATTGGCGGGCTGAGTCACGTGACTTCTTTCGACGTGCATTTAACCGTCGATAACGATTTAACTCAGTACACGTCCGAAGCCGAAGTAAACTAATATTTAGATACGTCGGAAGTGCATTTTTCTCAAGCACCTTTGCAATAAGGAGCGTCTCTGCACTGCTACTTTTTGGGGGATAGACGCTGCCGTATGAAAAAAGAAGGGGGCATTGGCACCATATTGTGGCAGTCGGCAGCGATGCGCGCTGCCGTATGAAAAAATAAGTGGTAATAATTTCCAATGGTGTAACCTCAGACTATAATGAATTTAGTCTGAGGGTGTAACCCACCACCGATTTTCTTGAAATTTTGGCTAGGTAGGTGCCCCGTATTTTCGCCCGATACGACGTTCGGCGTTGTAACCCACCCCCGATTTTCTCGAAATTTTGGCTACTCCCCGACATTCGGCGCCGAATGTCGGGGGGTAGCCAAAATTTCGAGAAAATCCGGGGTGAGTTACATCATTGTAAATAATTACCACTTCATCAAAACATCACGAAAACCCGCGGAAAAATCAGTCGGGCGAAAACAGCGGCCGGGCCGGACCTAAACACGGCAAAAATCTTTCAAAATTTCGGTTTTTCCTCGGGTTTTCGTGAAGTTTCGATGTTGCAAAAGGTGCAAAATAGGGTGGTGATCAGTTTGAGCTGCATACAGTAAAAATTCATCCGTATTATAACCACAAATAACGCCGTGAAAAGTGAGGTGTCAAAGGAAATTTGAAAATTCATTTTCTCGGAAACTACGTGGGAGCACCACAAACTGAGGTCAGGTTCGTGTTCAGGGACCTCGAAAATAGGGGGTAGCCAAAATTTCAAGAAAATCGGGCGGTGCATACGGTGTGTTCCATAATTACCAAAATTTAGTACAAACATTTTAATCATAAGATCTTACAGGCAGTGTTTTGTTTTATAGGTTATGAAAACCTTGGGAAAAATAATAATTCCAGTCCCAGTGCACATGCTTTTAATTAAGATCTTATGATTAAAATGAAGACAGAGATATATATTTGTACTAAATTTTTGCCAGGTAAAATGTTATTAGATTTTATGTTAGTAACATCCCTGTATTTGTACATGTAGCTAAAGATAACATTACGCTGAGTCTGCTTCTCTGAATTTATAAATATAACCCATGTAATTTCAACAGACACTTCTTGTTCGCTGCTCGTCATTAAACATTGTTTTTAAAAACGGTTTCTTTCATTGACAGCCCTTAACTGGCGCAGTCGTTCGGACTTTTAGCGAAACGAAAAACCAAAAATCGGTACCTTTCGGTCTCTTTCAAGAGTTCATTCGCAAAAGAACCAATCGGTCGGCGATTCGCGCGCGCGGAATCCAAAAATCGGCACTTTCGCCACGTGAACGTCGATACCAAGGGCCAACGGTCAGTGAAGCAGCCGTCGAGACGACAGGAGCAAGATAGTCAGCAAGGGTGGTCTAGCATCGATCCAACCCTCCTCTGCAGCAGAACAAGCATCGTCTGTGAGCAGAACCCTAGGTTAAGAAGCCTGGGAGGAGACACACATCGCTCGTCCTAGAGGCACCGTAGTTTAAGAAGAAAAAAGAAGAGTGAAAATGAGAATCATCGTTTTTCTACTAGTGTAAGTGTAAATTGTGCTTTTTGTTTTAACTTTTTGTGCGTGTTTTACCCAAACTGGAAGATTTAGAAAATTTAATATCCTCTGTAGAAAACTTAACTTTAAATTTAAATTCAGAACTTGGAAATCCAATAATCATGCCAAACGGTAATGCAATCAATTATAACCTTTTAAAATATCAAGCTGATAATATACCCCCTTTCGATGGTAACCCAAAACTCTTGCAAAGATTTGTAAACGCTTGTGAAAATTTTCTGAAAGCCTTCCAAAATGTCCAAAATGCAGCAGACCCGATTAATATATGTTTATTTGACACAATTTTGAGTAAATTAAGAGATAGAGCGGCAGACCTTATTGCATCACGTTCAGAATTAAATAATTGGATTTTAATAAAAAACGCACTAATAGCTACTTTTGCCGATCAACGAAGTATTGATTGTCTTATTCAGGACCCCTAATTTCGTTAAGACCATTTCGTAATGAAACACCCTTACAGTTCGGAATGCGAATCCAAGATACGCGTAGCCTCCTTTTTGCAAAACTTAATGGCACTAACGAGGACCGCAATATAAAAATTGTTAAAATTAATCATTATGAAGAATTTGCTCTGAAAACCTTCATTAACGGTTTACCTTACAATATGCAGCTTGTAGTTAGGCTTAAACAACCTAATTCTCTTGAACAGGCAATGTCGTTTGTGACAGAAGAAGAAAATTTTGTTTGTAACCAGTACATAATAGTATCCCATACAGACCAAAACCAACAAATTTACCGAGACCTAACAATCCTAATTTTAAACCACCACCATTTCCACAACCAAACTTTAATTTTCCACAATATATTCCCCCAACATTTAACCAACCACCTACATTTGGACGTTCTCCCACATTTGGAACACCTTTTAATCATTTTAATCAACCAAGACCAAGTTTCCCAAACTTTATGCAACAAAGACCGAATTTTCAAAATTTTACTCAACAAAGACCAACTTTCACACAAAACTTCCAAAAACCTTTCCAACCCCAATTTAGACCAAACTTTCCCCAAAAAACTAATGTTACTAACATGTCTAGAACGAAACCAGAACCAATGGATACCTCAACAAGTACACTTGTAAAACAACCCCAACGTACATTTCAAAGTCAGGAACTTTTTAACCAAGACGTAATCGAAAATTTCCCCAAAACTGACTCAGTTCAATATCCGGAATATACTGATTATTCTCAGCCAAATTATTATCCCGATTATGACTATTATTACAATGACGCTTACGAAAACTATTGCTACCCTCAATACGGTATATGTGAATTCCCGAACCAAGAAGAAACCCAACCAGAAATTACTGAAAATCAGGATTTTCCAGATACTGGTCAGGATTCCAATACGAAATAATACACCTGAATAATTTGTCAATAAAACTTACTTATATTTATATACCCGAATTAGACGCTAAATTTTTAATCAATTCTGGAAGCACACGTTCCTTTTTAAGCCCAAAATTAGCCTTTAAATATTTCCCAAATTATGTCAAAACTGAACTTTTCTTAGTACAAACAGCGCACGCGACATCTTTCCATGACAAAATTGCTATTTTGCCACTATTTCCAATTTTCAATACAGAAGGTATACATAAATACTACATATTTGATTTTTCAGAAAAATTTGATGGACTTATAGGTTTAGATTTAATACTTCAATTAGGCGCAGATATTTGTTATAGTAATAACACTTTAGTTAGCCCAAATTCAATTATACCAATTTATAGGCAAAACGAAAATGATTTAGAACCACAAAATTCGACACAATTTGAAACAATAACTGAAATAATTCCTCCGAGAATGGTACAAAAAATTAAAATACCTGTTAGTTTACGTAACGGCACAGGAATCTTAAATTACACAAAACTAGGAAAAGCTGAAATTCCCGAATGTTTAGTTAATGTTGAAAATAATTTTGCTCTTACCACTATTTTAAACCCAACGAAAAACCCCATTAAAATCGATATTTTTGAACCATTTTCAATAGAATCAGTAAACCCAAGTGAACTGATTTTTTTCGAAAATGTTGAAGGACATGCCCTAGATAAATCTATCGATAATCAATTAAAAGCTAATCTCAGAAATTTAAGACTAGAACATTGTAACAGCGAAGAACGCGAACAAATCAGAAAGCTTTGCTTAGAATTCAGAGATATCTTTCATTGTGAAGATATTCCCTTGAGTTTTACCAATCAGGTCAAACACGAAATTAAATTAACTAATGAGTCCCCAATTTTCACTAAAAGCTACAGATATCCAAAAGTTCACCGACAAGAGGTAAAAGATCAAATTTCAAAATTACTATCACAAAATATAATTCAAAATTCCAATTCACCTTGGTCATCCCCGATATGGGTTGTCCCAAAAAAAATGGACGCCTCTGGAAAACAAAAATGGCGCATGGTAATTGACTACAGGAAACTCAACGAACGAACAATAGATGACAAATACCCACTACCGAACATAACTGACATTCTAGACAAATTAGGACGCAGTCAGTATTTCACTACATTAGACCTCGCGAACGGATTCCACCAAATTGAAATGCAACCAACCGATATCCCAAAAACAGCTTTCAGCACAGACACAGGGCATTACGAATTTTTGAGAATGCCCTTCGGCCTTAAGAACGCGCCAGCAACTTTTCAGCGAGTTATAAATAATATTTTACGTGGACTACAAAACGAAACCTGCTTTGTTTATTTAGACGATATCATTATATTTAGCACATCCCTTCAGGAACATATTCAACGACTAAAAGACATTTTTGTAAGACTTCGTAATTCTAAATTAAAAATACAGCTCGATAAGTCAGAATTTCTCCGAAAGGAAGTACAGTATCTCGGACACATAGTAACACCTGATGGAATTAAACCCGATCCTAGTAAAATCTCCGCAGTTAAGAATTTCCCGGTACCTACCACTTCTAAAGAAATTAAATCTTATCTAGGCTTATTAGGTTACTACCGTCGCTTCGTGAAGGATTTTGCAAAGATAACAAAACCTCTAACACAATGTCTTAAAAAAGACGCTAAAACCCAACATACTAAAGAATTTTTAAACGCATTTGAACATAGCAAAAATTTATTAATTAATTATCCGATTTTAATTTATCCCGATTATTCCAAGCCATTTATATTAACTACGGATGCAAGTAACTTTGCTTTAGGAGCAGTTCTTTCACAGGCCCAAGTACCTAACGACAAACCCGTAGCATTCGCTTCGCGCACCCTAAATGAATCGGAAATAAAATACTCGACTATTGAGAAAGAACTACTAGCAATCGTTTATGCCTGCAAGTACTTTCGGCCATATTTGTTTGGACGAAAATTTTATATTTACACGCATCATAGACCACTTGTTTGGTTATTTAACTTAAAAGAGCCAAATTCAAAATTAGTCAGATGGAGATTACGTTTAGAAGAGTTTGATTATCAAATTATTTATAAAAAAAGGTTGTCAAAATAAAAATGCGGACGCACTATCACGAATTCAACTTAACATATACGAAAATCAATCTACTGTAAATAATCCCGGTGAAGTAGATAAAGACATTTTAGATTACCTTCAAAATTTATGCGAAAACACTGAAACTTTCGAAGAGCCAACAACGAGCGAACAGGAACCCAAAATTAAAATATTGTCGGATATACAAATTAAACCCCCACATGACACAATTACTGACACGGTACATACTTCGAACACGGACACTAGAAATGACGGAATCAGCGTTCTTGACGAAATTATAAACAATAAATCAATAAATTATAAAGAAAAAACGTCATTAACCATTGCCAAATTCCCAAAAACCCAGAAATAATAAATAAATTCATAAAAGAATATATTTCAGGTGGCAAAAACTCGTATTTATATTTTTTCGAAGAAGATCTATTTCCCCTTTTCAATAAAGTTTATATGAATAATTTTAAAGATTTAAAATTAATTCGTTGTACTAAACTAGTAAATAACGTTACAAATGAAGAAGACAGAAAAATGTTTATTATGCATCAACATGAAAATAAAACTAATCACAGAGGCATTTCTGAGACATATGAAAGATTAAAACAAAATTATTATTGGCCAAAAATGAAAGACGATGTTACCCAATTTATCAATGATTGTGTAAAGTGCCAGACCCAAAAATATAGTCGACAAAAATCATACATCCCTTTAGTTAGAACTGAAACGCCAACAAAACCATTTCAAATTTTACATATGGACACATTTATATTCGAAAATCAGAACTTTTTAACAATATTTGACAAATTCTCAAAATTCGGGCAAGCCTTTCCCTACGATAAAAATGCAAAGTCGGTATGCGACAAGTTAATAATATTTTTCTCATTTTTTGGATGCCCAGAAACAATTGTGTCTGATAGCGGAACAGAGTTTAAAAATGAACTTCTCAAAGAACTACTAAAAACTCAAAAAATTAACATTCATTTTACCACTCCGGGCCATCACGAGTCTAATTCCCCAGTAGAGCGCTTTCACTCAACTTTAATAGAGCACTTGAGATTATTAAGGCAAAAAGATAAGTCCAGAACAATTTCTGAGTTAATCCCCTACGCAATAATAGCATATAACAGTACCACCCATAGTACGACAAAATTCTCCCCTCATGAACTCGTGCTAGGTCATACTAACTCTAGAGATCCTTTCGACCTTATATCAACCACTTTTTACACAGATTACGTCGACTCACATAACGAAAAATTAAGTACCCTATACGAAACAGCGTTCGAAAATACAGAAAAAGTAAAAACTAAAATGCTAGAAAGAACAAATGTTAAAGGCGAACAAACTGAATTTAAGTTGAACCAAAAAGTGTATAAAAAATCTTCCGCTCGAAATAAAAGTAAACAAAAATACATCGGCCCTTTTGAGATCATTGAAATTCTTGAAAACAACAAAGTCAAAATTAAAAACTTAAAAATTCCCCAAAAAACGGAAGTAATACACATAAAGGAATTAAAACGCCCACTTGTTACAGATGGTCCGCCCGCAGAATCTCAGTAGAATCAGCTGCCGGATCAAATTTCCACAACATGAACGATAGCCCAGGCATACTGCCTTATAAACTAGGTAACGTGCATAAAGTTATTAACCATTGGGCATTCATACAGATATTTAATATATCCAGTATCATTACTGAATTTAAGGCTTTATCATTAAAATATAATATGATTATATCTCACATAAAAAACAACACGGACTATGACAGGGAATTCTATAATTCGTACATACTTATCAACAATCTAGAAAATAAAATAGAGGAACAAATTTCACAAATAACTCCTTCCACGAACTTATCTAGGAAAAAACGCGGCTTAATTAACGGTTTAGGGAATATAATCAAGAGTTTAACAGGAAATTTAGATCAAGAAGATGCAGCTAAATACGATAGTGAAATCTCAGTTTTAAAAGAAAACCAAAATAATCTGAAATTATCAATGGATAAACAATTAACAATACTATCAAGCTCTATTATAACATTCCAAGAAATCGTAGCAAATGTATCTCACAACCAACAAATTTTGAAATCAAAGATATCTGAAATGATAAGGGTAATCCATAACTATGAACTAGAAACTTTAGATATTTCTATCCAGACAAGGATGCAAATGGTTTTAACGCAAATTTTAATGATGTATCGGAACATTTATGATATTTTAGACAAAATTGAAGTCGCTGTATCTTTCGCAAAAATTAATAATTTCCATAATGCAATAATACATCCTATTGAACTACTAAAACAAATAAAGTCTGTTGCCTCTTCTTTACAAAATGAAAAATTACCGTTTGACCCAGTTATGGAAAATATTTTAAACTTTGAAGAAATATTGGAAATAAAATGCTATTCTAAATTTGAAGAAATAATTTTTATTATAGAAATACCGTTAGTTGAAAATGAGTCTTACAATCTTCTTCACATGTTTCCACTACCAACCCCTAACCAAAATTTCTACAAGGTAATATTTCCCAGTTCAAATTATTTAATGTACAATCAAAAAAGATATGGATTTTCGGACAAACCCTGTAAGAAAATTATAAATGATGAATTTCTTTGTTTTGATAATATACACACAGAATATGTTAACGATGACTTACCCTGTGAGATCGGATTATTAAAATATAAACATAAGAATAATTGTAACCAAATCGCCATCAACATATCTGAGATTCAAGTACAAAAAATTGACGAAAGTAAATGGATAGTCATTATTCCCAGTGAGACCTTAGCTGTCAAAAGTTGTTACAATACTAAAGAAACTGTTCTGCTTAGCGGAACCTACTAAATAGAACTGGAATTCCCTTGTTCCCTAAAAATCAACGAGACAATTATTAAATCTTATAAAAATGTACAAACAATGTTTAAAAAAATACCATTACCAAAAATGCAAATCAATGTATCAGATAATTATATTTTACAGAAGATGTCTCCAGTAAATTTAAATGTAATTCATACTGACAGACTAAATAACTTGTTGAATGAAATCAATACACAACAGTTAGAAAATTCTAAGTTACTTAATTATCCAGTTTATTATAACAAAATAAGTTTATGGACAATATTATTGTATGTGTTAATCATAATTGCAGTTTTATATTTTATATGCAAGTATCTAAGACCTAGTTTTTCAAAATTATCTATTTCCAAAAATAAAAATAATACAAAAGAAATTATTGTCTAGGTCATAGAAACTTATAAAGTTTATATGTCCCTCTAAGGGTGGAGGAGTAACATCCCTGTATTTGTACATGTAGCTAAAGATAACATTACGCTGAGTCTGCTTCTCTGAATTTATAAATATAACCCATGTAATTTCAACAGACACTTCTTGTTCGCTGCTCGTCATTAAACATTGTTTTTAAAAACGGTTTCTTTCATTGACAGCCCTTAACTTGTTATACAACTTAAAAAAATAGGAAATCTAACGTCACTTTCGCTGTCGGCAACCCCCTCTTAAAAATATAGTAAGAAGTTATGAGGTGCTTTCCATCGGACTGCTCCAAAGCGTTGAGTGAGGAATAATAAGAGGCGCAACCTTACGAGACCCATATAGCCGAAAACGCGGCCCGAAAAGCGTCCGAGATAAAAAGCGTCAGAGACAAAAAAATACATAGGTATCCTTCCAGTAAAATAAAAAAATATATAAAATTGTACCCTTCGCCCGTTGTAGAGGGATTGCTGTTCTCGAAAACATAAACAAGTTGTAAAAATCCGTGGTCGCTTGGCGACTATAGCGAGTTGGGGCAACGGGGTGCTTCTGGGTAAGCACACGAAAACCGGCACGCAATTTTATATGGGCGTTGCGCCTCTTATTATTCCTCACTCAACGTCCAAAGTGATGTACTGCTCAAGGTCGCTTAATCGACCATTCACAAGCGATTCTAAGTGTCCCTAGGTAACACAGGAATCGGGACCTGTAGAACACTGCAATGGAAAGCATCTATAATGTCAGCAGCCGAAATTGTAATAGATTAATTGGGATTTTTGCTATTGTAGTAATAGCGTAATAGCAATTGGTAAATTGTGATAGATCTAGTACAATTATTGTAACAGCAAGCACAACACGAGTGCGCTACGCCACACCTACCTACCGCGAGTTCTAAATCCCAGCACTTCGAATTCTCACCAGACCGACTTCCCGACAAGCCGACCTTTGCAACACCGCATTCGCCATACGATATCGTCGCCGACACCTAAATTCCAGGAGTCAGACTTTCCATGAATCCGAAGTCTCGCGAGGCCGACTTTTAGTTTGGCAACGCTGCACGTGGTTAATTCTGCCCCCTCCCTGTCTCCCTTCCCCCCCAAGTCCCTCCCCCAAATGTCACTTGTCGAAGCGACGTTGCCAAGTTTATAAATGAAATGGTTTGATTTCATCAGACCTAACTTTGCAGTTTTGCCGTTTAGATGACAATATTCATCCTTTGTTTTTCTGTTTCTGCCATCTGTTTATTATTTTATTATTCCCCTATTCTGTGCCACAGATTTATTTTACTCGATCATCTGTGTGGCACATTGAGTTAGGATGGGGGGGAGAAGCTGTCACGTGACCCAAAACGGGTTCACCCACGTGATAAGACTACCAGAACAACGTCAATTTGTCGACTCAGTGCTAAAAGTGCATTAAAAGTGGCTAAAAGTGCAGTTTTCCTTGTTATTGCGAGCTATTCACCTCTGGAAATAAATATGTCATGTTCTGTACGTTGTTGCAGTACCAATTCTAACGTGGACAAAAGAAATTCAGAGGAATTACATTTCAGAGGTAATGTAAACAGTAGACAGAGCCGTATCAATATAATTTATAATATCCACTTTGGTACTTTATGAAAAGAAAAATATTACATTTATAACTACTCTAGGTATGTATTTGACTGACTGACTGACTGACTAAACCCAACTTTTGATTTCGTCGTTGTTAGTTTTCGTTTTTTTACATTTTTTATAATTTTACTAGGAATACTGTTTAATCAGGCCCTGGAGTGGCTCACAGACCTAGCCACACCCCCTGAACCCGTTTGCTATATACGACTTTGTAATGTAAAAAAAATGTCGTGACGCCTCCCCCCATCCTAACTCAATGGTGTGGCACTAACCTATATATTTTGTGTTTGGCAAAGGGCACAACCTGATGAATGGAAAATGCAAAAGGAGCATTTTTTGCAAGAAATCAGGAGGAAAAACATTGTGCCTTGGATCAGTACTAATGTGAATTATTAAAAACGACTTTTTGTGGAAGTAGGGAAAGAATAATTGCAAAATTTCGATGGATATACATATTATATACGTATTTTCCTCGGTATTTTCTATTCATAAAAAAGACCTGCAAGGTTTCCGATTCGGAGGGGCGCAACAAAAGAGGTTCCCCAATCCCAGAGGGCTTTTCCATACGTTGAAAGTACCAAAAATCGGGTTCTGGTTATTATTAGAGAGACAATAGTGAGCAGATGTAGAGTTCAAGTCGGATTGCTTTGATTACTTTGTCGTTGATGATCAGAGTTCCCCCCCTAAGCTTCAACTTCCAGGTCTACTTATATTAAAAGAATAATGAAGGTTTTCATCTACATGGCACGATATTAATCGTACTGTACAATGTTTAGTCACTTTACGAAGGCATGACAATGATTGGTTTAATAATCACTAAAAAATTGTTTACTTAATTATGCTCATTTCATGCACTAGGCGATGAAACAATTAAAGACAAAAGTTGTTTTAGTCATATTTAAAAAAAATCACAATTATTTTTACATTATCAAAAAAATTGGCACCCAGGTTATTTACTTCCAGAGGTTGGAAAAGACAAAAATAGCAAGTATTTTCTCACAGGCTTTAAAGCTTTAGTCGCAAATATATGACTGCTTGTGTACAGTGGCGTAGCTATGCTAGGGCAATTTGAGGCGTCGCCCCGGGGCCCGGCGGGTTTAGGGGCCCCTTAATCCTCGACATTCCTTTCGTAGTTGACAATTCTAATTCTCTCCCAAAATAAGTACCTATATTTTTAATCGCCAAAAAGGCGAAAACATTTATTAAAAATTCAGGCAATCCTGATTGCGTACGATTTGAGAGGCAACTTTCCACGTCATCTCTTTTAAATATATTCCTTCCTACAACGGCGTAACACTCAAGTATTTTTTGTGACCGACGCGACGCGACACCGCTCGCCGGCTGAGTATTCCCGCAGACACGACGTTTTGTTCAACTCTCAGTAGCGATTATTATTATGTTACGTGTTTATATTAATTAATCCTCAGTAAAAACTATTGCGGACCAGTTGATCTTTCCAGAATTATTGTTCTTGGATTGTCTTCCAACCAAACGATGACACTCAAACCACCGTAGCGATAAAGGTGGTTTCGTATTTATTTTTTAACAAAAAAAAATAGGTATGTTGACAAAAGCTGTAGCTATAGGTAATTGAATTCCCTAAAATTTTTCTTATTTCTTTGTAACTTTTTTATTTTACGGGTTAAGTATAGAAGAAAATGCCGCTTAATATGAACCCATAACTGGTAAAATAATAAAGTTATACAAGAAATTCATGAAGCAAGGTTGTAGATAATTTTTTATCTACAAATTTTATCGGTGTTTTTCTTTGTTATAAACAAGTAAGATAAATCATCCCTATTGGGAGCTCTATAACGAGGGTCTAAGTGTGATCTTTTGGTTGGATACTCAGGAAACAAGGAATAACCTTAACAAATTACTTTCCGAAAATTTTTTAATTTGAAAAATTATATCGTTACTGGACTACAAGAGGGAGGGCCCCCATGCAGGATTCTGCACCGGGGCCACAAGACCCATAGCTACGCTACTGCTTGTGTATGATAGGTAGTGTAGGTATCATAGGGTACTTTATACATTTCCTGGTAAAAAGATTGCTGACACTTATAAATTTATATAAATTCACTTTAAAAATGAATCTCTATAAGCACATTAATTGCTTAGACATTATACCTACTGATTCTGACTTTGAAAGCGAATAAAATACTTTATTGTGAATGTTCTATACACAAAGTAAGAAGTTTGCATCTTTTAAGTAAGCACGCCAGCCACATATCCGAGAGAATTCCTGTGACGTCAGCATCAATCTCCACGACAGAAGGACCTTATTACTCAATCAGAAGAAAAGCCTTATTACTTTACGGGTCTCATCTTGGTTGAAGTTTCCTACCGTCTCTGGATCTAGTTGACCTTGGCAGTATATGGCTCTTTGTCAGCTACTTTCCATTTCCACCACTTCGATTTATGCACAGCTCTATCCAACCAACATATAGGGATGTATCTATAAAGTATACGTTTCCAATTTTATAACAAAATATAATCAAACATTTACTTGTTGCTTGTGGCAAATTGATTTAATATTTTTGCCACCTCTAGTATATAGTATGTACAATTTATGGACTGTTTAACATCCTAAATACGTAAAGCAAATATCACAATAACATATCACCCAGACACAACAACACCTTCAACCTGTTCCCTTTCTTTGCAAGTTCTGTCACTATTTGACAAAATTATACATATTTTTTTGAATAAATACTAATGCTGCATTTCACATCACCATAAGAAAAGGAACGAATTATTTATATCTATAGGTGCTTTTAGGTTTGTAGTTTATTAATTGCCCTACACTAAGTGAGATTGCTATGGTTTTCTAGGGTTTTAGTTTTATCGAGAAAGTCGGCTCCTGCCACAAATGGCAATGAAGACAAAATAATAGTAATTGCCATTCCTCCCCACACAAGCATGTGGTTTCTTCTTAGGTACTCTAGTTTGGAGAATTGTGAGGGTGAGAATTATTATTATTTTTTTATCTGTTTATACCTAGAAACCCAGAGACAGAATCACTGATTAAAAGCACGTTAAATAAGATTTTGTAAGTCTCATTTATATTTTTGTTTTTCCTGTATGTGATATAGAAAAATTTTATTAGATTAAGTAGTTGGGACCCTGCCATTTTTATCCTTGTATACAAGATACAAGTACCTACAAATTGCCGACAAAGTAAAATTGTAAATAATTCTGCAACATAGATACTATACAATATAAAGCATGTTAATAAACTAGAACTATTGCATATATATGTGAAGTAGTGTGCTTAGGGTTGCCACCTGTCCTTTTTTTAAACAAATTGTTCTTGTGACTTTTAACCCTAAAATGTCCTTTTTAATAACCTTAGAGGTGACAGGGTTGGTAATTCGAGTTTGGAAAGCGGCATAATATGCTCTACTAGCTCCTGGTGACCTGACTCCTCGATTATCGTTTTTATCATCCTTGTCGACTTTAGTGGATTGCTGGTGGTACCTAAGTCCATTTCATTATATTGATATTATCAAACATCTATCCAACCTAGATATTCAGAGAATGTGTTTAACAATAAATCCTTTATCTATGGTGTTTAACAAGGGGAATGAAAATGTAACCCAATTTTCGACCACTTTAGTGATTTAATTAGGTACTTAGAATTTTGACAAAATTTAAACTTTTTAATGTTTTTGTTATAATTTAATTAGAAAATTTCTAGAAGAATTTTTGGCAATATCCCTTTTGTCACTGCAAAAAGGTGGCAACCCTAAGTGTGCTAAGGATAAGCTCCTTTTGCCTTTGAAATGTGAATTATATTTTTATTGCCTGTTTTTGTTCCGTTTTTTGGCCAAATGCCTAATATTTGACAAGCAGGCCTGTACAAACTGTTAAACATCGGATGATAAACCTTTGTATTATAGACTTGAACTACTGTTATTTATAAATTAATCTATATTTTTGTAATAATTACAATGGATTAGTTTCGTGTATTTTTTAAATTAGGCATTGAATTATTATTTACAATTGAATAAGAAAAGACAGCACCCGACCCGATCATAGTAGGTAATCCGCCAGCTGGTGTCGCTGGTGATAATAAAAAACTGATAAACATTAGTAAAAAAAACTTTTAAACAACTCCCCGACGACGCTTATTCTCAGTAACCTACTTTTATAGTCAAGCTATTATGTAAAACAAAATAAATACAGGGTTATTGGTAATTCGAGGAAACTCATTTTTTTATATATTTATGACAACTTTTTATTTAAAATTTTCCTATGTTGTAAATCTTTCTAGACTTTTTTCATTCCAAACATAAGACCATAGTGTTGGGCAAGTAATCCAGTTGAAAAGTTTAAAGAAAGTTCTGTAGATTTGTTTGTCTACTAAGAAAAATTGAAATACCTATTTATACCTCCCCTATCACATCTCCAAAGAAATGTATCCAATTACCAATAACCCTGTATTTAAAAAAAATGTGATACACAAGTCACAAACCTACTAAAATACAACAATGTTGGTTTTAGTTTTAGGCATTTTTTATTTTATTGAAAATGCTGTCAGTATTATTTTCTTTTTTCAATATGACATAAATATACATGACTGATCGCTCAGCTTACAAAAAATGTAGATATAAAATAATAGATGTATACTATCAGCAGTTTGTACTGTTTGTTTCCAAAAGCACTGGACGGACACGTTTTTGGACAGAAAAAAACATAAAAAAATAATGTGAAGAAATTTATATGTCTACATTCCTATACATGAGGCACAAATTAAAGGGGTTATTCCTTGGGTCAAAATAAGAAAAAAGTTCCTATAAACATATGTCCAGAATCGCTTCCTTTTTTGAAATACAGGGTATTAAAATTTTGTAAAAAAAGTTCTTTAATTATTATCTAAAAATTGTTTTGAATAAAGCAACTAAAAATACAACTTGTGTTTCCATCTTTAGGAAACCCCATGTATAAACTTAATAATTCATAATGCAAACTATTACATTAGAACCACAGAATAAAAGGATCACATTAAAATACAATCTTCATACTACCAATATATCTAGCTTAAAGTGAATGCTAAAAAAAATTGCTTTCACATGTCACTTATCCAACTTATCATAAAATACAGTTAAAACTCTATATAAAACATTATATACGACATTTCTACATATCACAGTCTAATCGTTAATCATCGAGTTAATCACAAAAGGTAAATTTAAAGCTTGTAATAGAAAAATACTGGTTGGCGAAGTTTTGCAGGAGTTAATAAAATACTTTGGCTAGCACTAAAATGAACAGGTGCCAAACTATTAAAGCCAGCAATGATTGATACCTGACAAGTGACAGAGTGGCAGCTAGGCAATGGGTTGCGAGGCGACATAATCTGTACACATGATGTTGACAGGCAAAGGGTCATAGCGCCAGTTTAAAATTCAATCTTAAATTTAAATAAAAATTTATAAGTATCAAGGGTATATAGTCCAATCAATAGGTAGGTTAGATCTTGCAAAAGGTCGAGGAAATGTTAAATTTGGTTGACTTGTTAAGTTTCACATATTAATTAATATTCTATGTTTTGGACCTTTAGATTGTCATATTTAAAAATGACGCCAAAATTTACTTTGTCCAAATACTTCTGTGTGAATTAGGTAAATAGGTATTAGTAGGTAAGGCGGCACTTGACCGGACCCCCTCCACTTTCCTCCTAGGCCCCGCCCCCTTTCCTGGCGACCAATCGTAGCGCTCTAACCTATGACGCTCGACTCGTGGCGTCAAATTCAACCCGTGGGAGATAATGGTCCAGCATCTCATCTCGAGGCCCAGCATCTCATCTCGAGGTCCAGCATCTCCAGCATCCCATCTTGAGGTCTAGCATCTCATCTCGAGGTCCAACATCTCCAACATCTCGCCGCGGTCCAGCATCCCTCTGACGTCACAAATTCTGAAAATAAAAAAAATCCGCCAGGGTTCGAAACCATCGGTTTATAAAATCGCGAATTAAGAATAAGTACAAGGTGTCTCAAAAGCAACTGATACGTCAAAAATTATATACAGGTTGCGTTAAATCAAGGGAAAGTCAAAACAGCCTTAATAATTTCATCGCGTCACAGATTTTTCTCGCAGAGGGCTGGACAACAAAAATATACAAGGTAGGTAAAAATAGTTGATATGTAAAAAAAAATCATATACAGGGTGAGACAAAAATAAAAAAAGGCCTAATTTCAACACGTGACGTCTCAGACTTAAGAATAAGTAAAATACAGGGTGAATGAGAAACTAAAGCAAAAAGTACCTTAATAATTTTTCGTTACAGATTTTTTCAATTAGTGTAAGTACAGGATGGACAACAAAAATATACAATGTGTGACAAATAAAAACAAAAGGGCCTTAATCATCACGTGGCGTCTCAGAATCAAGAATAAGTAAAATACAGCGTGTCTCAAAATTCACATTTGTACATTATAGAACAAAAACTAAAGCTAAAACGGCGTTAATCTAAAGTCAAAAGGACCTTAATCGTTGTGTGACGTCACAGATTTGTCTAAAATAGTACAGGGATGGACAACTAAAATATACAAGCTGACATAAGAAAGCCAAAAAGGCCTTAATAATATCTAGGTACGATGAAAAACAAAGCCAAAAAGGCCTAATTTCACCACGCGGCGACGCAGATTAAATATGTATCTCAAAATTCAGACTGGGGCAATGGCTAAAAGGGCCTTAATCGATGCGTGATTTTTCTCAAATAGGTGGACAACAAAAATATACAGGGTGGTCAAAACAGCTGATAAAGAAAAATCGTGTGACAAAAGCCAAAAAGACCTAAATTCATCACATGGCGTATCATAATTATTAAGAACAAGTAAAATACAGGGTATCTCAAAGGAAACTGGTATGTCAAAAATTATAGTCAGGATGCGTTAAATCACGGGTAAGTCAAAAGGACCTTAATAATTTCATCACGTGGCGTCTCAGAATTAAGAACAAGTAACATACAGGGTATGGGAAAATTCATATTTATACAGGATAGGGCAAAAATCAAAGCAAAAACGACGTTAATCTAAAGCTAAAAGGACCTTAATCATTGCGTCGCAGATCTTCTCAACTAGTACAGGGCCGGACAACAAAAATATACAAGGTGACCAAAACATAAGAAAGCCAAAAGACCTTATCATCTGGCGTCTCAGAATAAAGAATAAGTAAAATACAGGGTATCTCAAAATTCAGGATAGATCAAAAACCAAAAGCTAAAAGGGTCTTACTCATTTCAAAACTTGTAAAAATTGTGTACTATGGTATTTGTCCTATTGATAAGATTATTTTTTATATAGATTTGCCCGTGTTAGAATTTTTGAAGATATAAAATATAAATAATATTGTGGGTATAAAAATAATTTTTGTAATTTTAACCACACGTTTTTGGCGTTTTCACTGCGTTTTGACGTTTACGTGGCGGTATTTGGTGTTTACACGAAGTTTTGACGTATACACGGAGCTTGGCATTCAAATAGACGACAAAAACCAATACCAAAACGGTCTTACGCGTCTCAAAGAAAAAATATTCTATTGGTATAAGATTCAAACAATAATTTTAAGTTAAAACTACCAGCGCGAGACAATCTACGTAATAAATTCCCAATCTCAAAACGGCCTTCTAACCACAGACGATTTTCCGCTTAATGACCTGAAAGTTAATAAAAAATTCGATGTAGGTACAGCGTGTATAAAAAAACAAAAACCAAAAAGACGTTACTCCACGCGGAATTCCACAGGTACCAAAAATGGCATTTTTCCTAAACGACGTGCAGACTTAGTCAAAAAGTATATTTAAAGAGAGGCAAAACTTTTCGCGAAATTGTTATAAAAATTGGAATTATATTATGTGCATAAATGCATCGTGAAATAAGGTCAGCTACGAAAACGCTGGTCCGCCAACACCGGCCGCTGGTAATGGCATTTGTCATCATTTTTCAACCATACAGGGCAAATATTGCATCTTCAGCGATATCAAAAATAAAAAAGTAGGTTGTGGGCATCGACACGTCTGACAAAATAGGTTACATAATAGGTTAACACAAAAATCACACCTATTAATTCGCAATACCGGGGTGTACAAAAAGTACTCGACAATAGAAGCGAATACTTTTCGTTATACCTCTATACGACAAAAAAAAACTTGCAAAAAAAATCCTTGTCAGCAGTTTCCCAAATATAAAGTGCAACACATGTATAAAAATCTAGGTCACGGCCGGAAGGAATGGCAAAGATCTCTAAATTAAACATAAAAAATTAACGTTACAGGATGTCTCGAATTTCTTGGATGGGACAGAAACAATTTTTATTAAAAAACTCTCAAAAAGTAAGACAGTCTAAATCTCCCAATCTCAAAACGACCTTCTAACCACAGACGATTTTCAGCTTAATGGCGTGAATAAAAAAATCGATATACATATAAAAACAAAACCAAAAAAGGCTATGGGGACCTTAATCATCACGTGACGTCACATATTATTGTCTCAACAAAGTGGGCAAAACAGCTGTTAAAGAATCTCTAAAACCAAAGCCAAATGGACCTTAATAGATCGTGACACAATTAAGAATAAATACAGGGTGTCACAAAAGTAACTGTCAAAAATTTATATACAGGATGGGACCACAGCCAAAAAGGACTTTAATAGATTATGACAGAGTTAAGAATACAGGTTGGGAAAAAAAAAAGAACTGTAAAAATTCATGGATGCGACAAAAGCCAAAAAAGCTTAATTTCACGGATGGGACCAAAGCCAATAGGACTTTAATATTCCGTGACAGATTTAATACAAGGCGGGCAAAATACGGTCAAAAAGGCCTAATTTCATCACGTGACAGATTTAAGAACGAGTAAAATACAGATAGGTATTTTCAAAAATTCTGAACTATTTGTTCTAATTTTTAAGTTAAAACTACCAAAGACAATCGATACAATATTAAAACGACCTTATACTCACGTCTGGGCATGCAGAATTACACACAGATCTAAGGATTTGTTTTCAAAAGGCATTTTTCCGACACACAGGCTTAACAAAAAAAAAGCACATTGAAAGATATACGCTAAACCTTTCGCGAAATTAGTAGGTATGTTAAAAATTAAATCTTAGCGTGAATAAAGATAGGCTACTGAACACAGGGCGCAGGGATTTAAAAGATATACGCCAAAAGCGTGTCGCGAAATTAGTGATTTAGACGGAAAAAATGGAACATTTCTGGGTCAATACGTTGGCTCGGTCATTAACCCCTGGAGCTTGCCGACAGGGACTTGCAAAAAAAAAGCTTGCTCGGCACTTTTCCCAAATATTTCACAAGTGGTATATCAACAGCTACAAAAAAAAAAGAATCTTGGTCGCGGGTAGCGGCGTACGAACGGAAGGATAAATGGCAAAATACAGGTCTCTAAATTGAACATTTTCTCAAAAAATTAACGATACGGCGAAATTCATGGTGGAGCCCAAAGACAAATGGACTTTAAGAGTGACAGAATTAATACAGGGTGTGCCAAAATGTATGAATGTGACCAAAGCCAAAAGGACATTAATAGGTCAGATTTAGTACAGGGACAGGGTGTACCAAATCATGTGTGTTACCAAAGCCAAAGGAGTTTAATAGATCAGATTTAATACAGGATGGGCAAAGGCGGCCAAAAAAAGCCTTACTTCAGAATTAAGTACAATAATAAAGGCACAGAGTGATTCAAATACCAAAGCCAAAAAGCCTAATTTCATCACGTGACAGATTTAATACAGGTTGTGGCAAAAGCAACTCTGACGGGACTAAATCCAAAATGATCTTAAGCGTCACAATTTTTCTCAAGTAGCATAGGTTGTCAGCGAAATTTCGAAACGATAACGAAAATTTTCAAAATCAGCATAAGGCATCAGCAACAACAAACATGAAAACTAGGTCACGGGCAATGGCGTACAAACGGGAGGGATAAAATGGTAAAATTTAAGGTCTCTAAACTAAACATTTTCTCAAAAAATTAACGATACAGGATGTCTCGAAATTAATGTGTCTTAGAATACAGGACAAAAAGCAACTGACAAAAATTCACGGATGGGATCGGACAAAAGCCAAAAAAGTCCTAATTTCATCACATGACAGAATTAAGAATAAATACAGGGTGGACGAAAGCAACTGATATGTCAAAATTCATATACAGGATGGGGCAAATACCGAAAAAACCGTAATATTTACGTGACGTTACAGAATTACTTTTCGACGACGTACAAATTAATAGCAGATGAAATATACTTGTAAACATCCCGAACTATGCAATTTCTCCTAATACTAATTTTCAAGTTAAAAAAAAGGTCTGCCAACACAACAACGGGCGGTGTGCTAAATCCCTAATCTCAAAACAACCTGGTCGAAAAATCGTAAGTAAAAATACCTCTTTGGGCATTATTAAGTATAGATTAATTTAGAAAAATGGATATAAATTAATTCATCTCCATCAAACCGGCCATCAAAAATCGTAAAAATTCTTAATTCAAATCTTAATTCGCAGTAACAGAGTGCACACATTTTTTTCTCAGATTTAGGGATTTTTGTGGAAATTTATATATGGACTTAATAAAAGAAAAAGGTGCATTAAAATATAGAAGTACGTAAAAGGTGTAATGTAATAATTTTCGACACATTCCGCGAAATCTAACAAAGGGAACCTCATGTATTGGAGAGAGATAGAACTTTATTATTGGCGGTCATGAACCTCTGGGAGCTTGTCGACAGGCATGGACTTGTAGTAGATAACCCTTTTGTCAGCATTTTCGATACAAAATAAATACAACCTAAGCAAACAAAGAATTATCTGTAACTGATCTCAAATTGAAATTTCTCCCCAACGCTGCCGGATAACACAATGTGGCCTGGAGTTCTCGTTTTTTAGTAATTTCATAGAATGAAGGAATACCGTCATGGAACGCCATGAACTACCATGGAACGCCATGGACTACCATCCCACTAAACAATAGAACATTCACAAAATGTTTATACACTGTTCTGGTATAACATATAACATTGTTATTCATATACATAATAATGATAATTTGAATAGCATTTTGAATAAACTTTTACCGCATTTTTAATGTTAGTTGAACGTGCAATCTGGCTATATAAACGTTTGTCAAAACGTTACCAGAATGTTCCTAAGTAGTTAGTGAAATGTTATTAAATTAACATTAATAAAACAAACTTCATAATGTATGGCCTGTAACATATACTTACCTGGAGAAAAATCGGGTGACGTCATTAGTCATTGCTTTTGGCCATGTAACTTTCAAACGGAAAAAGACAGACAATGCATATGCCATAATATGAAAACAGACCGTATGAATATGGTCTAAATTTCTCAGACTGTATGTAAATGAAACGGTAGGTATTTTGTTTATGAACTAGACCGTTAACATACCCTTCTTTTTTATACAAGCCCATTAAAGAAGAATGTGCCTTCTATTTAAGAAGTATTTTGCAGAAAAAAACATCTAGGGTTCCCCTCTCAAGCAGGCCTTGATGGGCAATTTATTCATTTTCAGTTCAAAGATAAGCTACCTTTTCCTTAAGAGATATCGAAAAATTTTACTATAAAAAGTTGTTCATCCGTGCCAAACAATCGGCACACTTTGATTTTTTCTGTACTACATTTTAAAATAATCAGCATATTTTGACTTTTCTAAAAAACTAAGGTGAAAATTAAAAAAAAAGTATGCCGATTGTTAAATTTGGTACGGAGACTTGCATTCTGAACAACTTTTTCTAATAAAATTTTTCGATATCTCTTCAGGAAAAGGTAGTTTACCTGAACTGAAAATGAATAAATTGCCAGTGTCAAGACCAGCTTGATTTTTAAAATATAAAAATATAGTGCAATAATTTAGTTTATAATCAAGCAAGGCTGATCCCCCAAAGGTCAAGTTTCAACTCGAAATTTTTTTGTCTTTTACACCTATCGTATACCTAGTCGATATGGGTCCACCGTGTAGGTATGTTCAGTGGTGTTTTCATGCAATTAGATTTAAGCTATATCATTGCATGTTAATATGTATCTAATATGAGATTTTAGGGACATGCTAAATTGTCCCAGTTGAGAATGGACAGGTACATTTCATGAAAGAATTAGTATTCTTGAGGTTAGACAAAAATAACCCCTCCTTAAGAGGTAACAAAATAATATAAAAAGAACAAGACGTCAACACAGGCTTATTTTCACGTGGAATGTGGCACGCTAATTCGTGTTTTGACCATTGAAACACCACCAAATAGGCATATTCCAAATTTGCTGAATTGCTCTTGGGAACCATGGAATGTTTTTGTGTATTTTCTACTGGTACTAAAATAGTAAACTAAAACAAGGCATGCTTCTTACTATCAGTGGGCAATTTCCTTAAGTAGCGTATAGCCGATTTTTCCAAAAAAGCTGATTATTATAAACAAAAATATAAATTTCAATGAAACGTCGAAACTTTTAGGGTTATTTTCTTCTTCTTCTCATCTTTTATAAGGGTTATCAAGTACAAAAAAATTCGGAGTTTTGGGCCTTTCGTTCTCTAACCTAACAGATATTTTGTTCAAAAGTTACAAGGCTACAATTAAGTCAATGAAAATGTCCCATGTCTATTCTGTTGGTTTAATCTCTTGAATAGGGCATTTTCGACGATGACGTCATTTTGGAATTCGGCATTTTATTTATTGGCTTGAGAAAATTTCTCACGCGAATCTATTAGGATCTTAGGATCCGTTTGATATCGGGTCTCCAGTCGTAGGTACCAAAAATTTGAGCGACGAGAGACTGCGGGACCCCCGGGACGGCTAGCGGCTGAGCCAACGCTACCTAAATAGGTGGTATTGGCCGAGCCGGCCGAGCTATCTGTGCCGCGTGCCGCGAATTCATCACTTTTTAAAAGCTTTTATTTAACTTGCAATGTATGTATGTATGTAATTTGTTCGGGTGGAATCTTGCAACTCAATTTTGAAGCAGATATCTTCAACCGATCGAGCTGAAATTTTGTACACACGTTTAATTTGGATGACAATGCATGATTATATGTGTGACGTCATTCTAAATCCAACATGGCGGATCACCCAAGATGGCGGACTAGTTAAATTTCAACCGATCGAGCTGAAATTTTGTACACACGTTTAATTTGGATGACAATGCATGATTATATGTGTGACGTCATTCTAAATCCAACATGGCGGAACACTCAAGATGGCGGACTAGTTAAATTTCAACCGATCGAGCTGAAATTTTGTACACACGTTTAATTTGGATGACAATGCATGATTATATGTGTGACGTCATTCTAAATCCAACATGGCGGATCACCCAAGATGGCGGACTAGTTAAATTTCAACCGATCGAGCTGAAATTTTGTACACACGTTTAATTTGGATGAAAATGCATGATTATATGTGTGACGTCATTCTAAATCCAACATGGCGGAACACTCAAGATGGCGGACTAGTTAAATTTCAACCGATCGAGCTGAAATTTTGTACACACGTTTAATTTGGATGACAATGCATGATTATATGTGTGACGTCATTCTAAATCCAACATGGCGGAACACCCAAGATGGCGGACTAGTTAACTTTGACTTGTGTAGTTTGGTGAGATAGGCGTCAACAGCATTGGTCTGCAACCTGTCTCGTTGTATATTTAGGCTCCAAGCTCTTCGCGCCTGGTCAAGCATACGTGGCCTTAAGTAGGGTTAGATCATTAGAAGGTCTCCTCATTGAAGAGCTAGACTGTTCTAAACTAACCGGCAAACGACCTTGCAACAATGATGCGTTAACTGAGATGAATAGACTCAGACACCTGGCCAAACTAAAAATTACAAAATAAATTAAAAGTAAAAAAATATTTTTAAAAAAAGCTTTTATTTAAATGCGCTAAAAAGAATAAAATAATCTTTTCTTTTAAAACTTTTACTATCAACTTATAACGTCATTCCACAATTTATATGATATAAAAGCTTGTCGCGAGATTTAAGTTTTCAAACTAAGTAAATACCACTACTTAAATCTCGCGACAAGCTTTTATATCATATAAATTGTGGAATGACGTTATAAGTTGATAGTAAAAGTTTTAAAAGAAAAGATTATTTTATTCTTTTTAGCGCATTTAAATAAAAGCTTTTTTTAAAAATATTTTTTTACTTTTAATTTATTTACTTTTAGACCAGCAAGACATGCATTTTTGTGATTTCTCTACGTTTCCTACTCATTATAGCAAATAATTACATATTTTCACTTACCAAAACACAACGTAACACAAGGTATACCGTGAGTTGACGCACACTACACACTACACGAATTTGTGAGTGAACGTGAACAAGTATGGCGGGTGGCGGCTTCCTGCCGTTCCTGTTGAGAAACTACTCATGCGCAAATCAACAAGTTCAAAATTGAACCACAATATAACTTTAAATAACCATTGACTCAATGTTGCTTCGATGCTTTTCAATTAATGTTTTACATCGTATGCAAACATAAACGTTAAAAAATGTTTTTCGGCGAACATTGTATAAATGTCGGGTGTAGGTAAAGTAAATATTAGGTAAAAGTTTGTTTAAAAATGTTTGTAATTTAACACTAATCTAACTAGGAAATAACGTTTTTAAACACATGTCATATAATTTACTTAATGCAAACGTTGATAATAAGTAAAAGTACGTTTTTTGCTTACTGGGTGACTAATGACGTCACCCGATTTTTCCCCAGGTAAGTATATACAGGCCATATATGAAAACAGACCGTATGAATATGGTCTAGGTCGTATCTATACGGCCTAAATGGCTCAGACCGTATGTAAATGAAACGGTATTTCGTTTATGGACTAGACCGTTAACATACGGACTATTGACTTTCAGACTGTACCTATGTGCAATCGCAGTGAATTACCCTTATTTTTTATACCTATAGGCCCATTAAAGAAGAATATGCCTTCTAGTTAAGTAAGTATTTTGCAGAAAAAAACATCTAGGGTTCTCATCTCCAGCAGGCCTTGACGGGCAATTTATTCATTTTCAGTTCAAAGATAAGCTACCTTTTCCTTAAGAGATATCGAAAAATTTTACTATAAAAAGTTGTTCATAATACAAATCTAAGTCCCCGTACCAAACAATCGGCACACTTTGATTTTTCAAATTTTTCCATTTTTGTGGTTTTAGCGCAAATCAAGTACATTTATCGATAAATTTTATAAGAAAAAGTCGTTCAGAATGCAAATTTAAGGCTCTGTAGTACATCTTAAAATAATCAGCATATTTAGACTTTTCTAAAAAAAATCAAGGTGAAATTTAAAAAAAAAAGTGTGCCGATTGTTTTAAAATAGGAGACTTAGATTTAGAATTTAGAATTAGTATTCTTGAGGTTAGACAAAAAAATAACCCCTCCTTAAGAGGTAACAAAATAATATAAAAAGAACAGGACGTCAAAACAGGCTTTTCACGTGGAATGTGGCACGCTAATTCGTGTTTTGACCATTGAAACACCACCACATATAGGCATGTTCCAAATTTGCTGAATTGCTCTTGGGAACCAAAAAAATATAAATTTCAATGAAACGTTGGAACTTTTAGGGTTATTTTCTTCTTCTTCTCATCTTTTAAGGGTTATCAAGTACAAAAAAATCATGATGAGAATTCGAGGATATGGAGATTCGGAGTTTTGGGCCTTTCGTTCTCTAACCTAACAGATATTTTGTTCAAAAGTTACAAGTACAAGGCTACAATTAAGTCAATGAAAATGTCCCATGTTTTATTCTGTTCTTGAATAGGGCATTTTCGACGATGACTTCATTTTGGAATTCGGCATTTTATTTATTGGCGTGAGAAAATTTCCCACGCGAATTAGTATCTTAGGATCCATTTGATATCGGGTCTCCAGTCTCTCACTACCAAAAATTTGAGCGACGAGCGACTGCGGGTCCGGGATGGCTGAGCCAACACGCCACCTAAATAGATGGCATTGGCCGAGCTGTCTGTGCCGCGTGACGCGAATTCATCACGTCTTTTACTTTTAGACCAGCAAGACATGCATTTTTGTGATTTCTCTACGTTTCCTACTGATTATAGATAATTACATATTATCACTTACCAAAACACAACGTAACACAAGGTACCGTGAGTTGACGCACACTACACGAATTTGTGAACGTGAACGTGAACAAGTATGGCGGGTGGCGGCTTCCTGCGATTGCCGTTGACCGGTTGAGAAACAGTACTCATGCGCAAATCAACAAGTTCAAAATTGAACCACAATATAACGTCAAATAACCATTGAATCAATGTTGCTTCGATGCTTTTAAATTATTGTTTTACATCGTATGTAAACATAAACGTTAAAAAATGTTTTTCGGCGAACATTGTATAAATGTCGGGTGTAGGTAAAGGAAATATCAGATAAAAGTTTGTTTAAAAATGTTGATGTTAAACATTGATAATAAGTAAAAGTATGTTTTTTGTTTACTGGGATGGAACGTCACGCACACCACGCGCGCCACGCACGCACGTCACGCGCGTCACGCACGCCACGCGCGTCACACATTCACGCCACGCGCCATGCACGCCACGCACGCACGTCACGAACACACGCACGCACGCCACGCGCGCCACGCACGGACGCCACGCACACACGCACGTTTTACCCACGTTTCACGCACGCATGGGCGTTTCACGAAACTCGGGCGTAAACTCGGGCGTAATCTCGGGCGTAAACTCGGGCATAATCTCGGGCGTAATATTGCTAAATACTAATACAAAAACAGGTCGGCATTTTCGGTTCAAGGACTGTTGATGACCTACATATATTTACGATAATTAATTCATAATTCAGAAATAATCTTTAGGATATATTGTAGCAATATTACGCCCGAGATTACGCCCGAGTTTACGTCCGAGATTACGCCCGAGTTTACGCCCGAGATTACGCCCGAGTTTTCGCCCAAGTTTACGCCCGAGTTTACGCCCGAGTTTCGTGAAACGCCCGTGCGTGCGTGAAACGTAGGTCAAACGTGGGTAAAACGTGCATGTGTGCGTGAAACGTGGCGTGCGTGCGTGGCGCGCGTGGCGTCCGTGCCTGGCGCGCGTGGTGTGCGTGGCGTTCCATGGTAGTCCATGGCGTTCCATGGTAGTTCATGGCGTTCCATGACGATATTCCTTCATTCTATGAAATTACTAAAAAACGAGAACTCCAGGCCACATTGTGTTATCCGGCAGCGTTGGGGAGAAATTTCAATTTGAGATCAGTTACAGATAATTCTTTGTGCTTAGGTTGTATTTATTTTGTATCGAAAATGCTGACAAAAGGGTTATCTACTACAAGTCCATGCCTGTCGACAAGCTCCCAGAGGTTCATGACCGCCAATAATAAAGTTCTATCTCTCTCCAATACATGAGGTTCCCTTTGTTAGATTTCGTGGAATGTGTCGAAAATTATTACATTACACCTTTTATGTACTTCTATCTTGTAATGCACCTTTTTCTTTTATTAAGTCCATATATAAATTTCCACAAAAATCCCTAAATCTGAGGAAAAAAATGTGTGCACTCTGTTACTGCGAATTAAGATTTGAATTAAAAATTTTTACGATTTTTGATGGCCGGTTTGATGGAGATGAATTAATTTATATCCATTTTTCTAAATTAATCTATACTTAATAATGCCCAAAGAGGTATTTTTACTTACGATTTTTCGACCAGGTTGTTTTGAGATTAGGGATTTAGCACACCGCCCGTTGTTGTGTTGGCAGACATTTTTTTTTAACTTGAAAATTAGTATTAGGAGAAATTGCATAGTTCGGGATGTTTACAAGTATATTTCATCTGCTATTAATTTGTACGTCGTCGAAAAGTAATTCTGTAACGTCACGTAAATATTACGGTTCTTTCGGTATTTGCCCCATCCTGTATATGAATTTTGACATATCAGTTGCTTTCGTCCACCCTGTATTTATTCTTAATTCTGTCATGTGATGAAATTAGGCCTTTTTTGGCTTTTGTCCCATCCCACCCGTGAATTTTTGTCAGTTGCTTTTTGTCCTGTATTCTAAGACACATTAATTTCGAGACATCCTGTATCGTTAATTTTTTGAGAAAATGTTTAGTTTAGAGACCTGAAATTTTACCATTTTATCCCTCCCGTTCGTACGCCATTGCCCGTGACCTAGTTTTCATGTTTGTTGTTGCTGATGCCTTATGCTGATTTTGAAAATTTTCGTTATCGTTTCGAAATTTCATAACGCACAGTAGAAACAATATGTTTTACTTACTTAACGATTTTTCTTCCTTATCCTTTAGGGACAAGTTCTTAGGCGCTTGGTGATGGATATCTACGTCGGTTTCTAAACAATCTGTACCCCGCGACCAAAGAACATACTTTTTTATTAAAACATTATGTCGCCATTTTTTCGCTGACAACCTATGCTACTTGAGAAAAATTGTGACGCTTAAGATCATTTTGGATTTAGTCCCGTCAGAGTTGCTTTTGCCACAACCTGTATTAAATCTGTCACGTGATGAAATTAGGCTTTTTGGCTTTGGTATTTGAATCACTCTGTGCCTTTATTATTGTACTTAATTCTGAAGTAAGGCTTTTTTTTGGCGGCCTTTGCCCATCCTGTATTAAATATGATCTATTAAACTCCTTTTGGCTTTGGTCACATTCATACATTTTGGCACACCCTGTATTAATTCTGTCACTCTTAAAGTCCATGGTCTCCACCATGAATTTCGCCGTATCGTTAATTTTTTGAGAAAATGTTCAATTTAGAGACCTGTATTTTGCCATTTATCCTTCCGTTCGTACGCCGCTACCCGCGACCAAGATTCTTTTTTTTTTGTAGCTGGTTGATATACCACTTGTGAAATATTTGGGAAAAGTGCCGAGCAAGCTTTTTTTTTTGCAAGTCCCTGTCGGCAAGCTCCAGGGGTTAATGACCGAGCCAACGTATTGACCCAGAAATGTTCAATTTTTTCCGTCTAAATCACTAATTTCGCGACACGCTTTTGGCGTATATCTTTTAATTCCTGCGCCCTGTGTTCAGTAGCCTATCTTTATTCACGCTAAGATTTAATTTTTAACATACCTACTAATTTCGCGAAAGGTTTAGCATATATCTTTCAATGTGCTTTTTTTTTGTTAAGCCTGTGTGTCGGAAAAATGCCTTTTGAAAACAAATCCTTAGATCTGTGTGTAATTCTGCATGCCCAGACGTGAGTATAAGGTCGTTTTAATATTGTATCGATTGTCTTTGGTAGTTTTAACTTAAAAATTAGAACAAATAGTTCAGAATTTTTGAAAATACCTATCTGTATTTTACTCGTTCTTAAATCTATCACGTGATGAAATTAGGCCTTTTTGACCGTATTTTGCCCGCCTTGTATTAAATCTGTCACGGGATATTAAAGTCCTATTGGCTTTGGTCCCATCCGTGAAATTAGGCTTTTTTGGCTTTTGTCGCATCCATGAATTTTTACAGTTCTTTTTTTTGCCCAACCTGTATTCTTAACTCTGTCATGATCTATTAAAGTCCTTTTTGGCTGTGGTCCCATCCTGTATATAAATTTTTGACAGTTACTTTTGTGACACCCTGTATTTATTCTTAATTCTGTCACGATCTATTAAGGTCCATTTGGCTTTGGTTTTAGAGATTTTTTAACAGCTGTTTTGCCCACTTTGTTGAGAAAATAATGTGACGTCACGTGATGATTAAGGTCCCCATAGCCTTTTTTGGTTTTGTTTTTATATGTATATCGATTTTTTTATTCACGCCATTAAGCTGAAAATCGTCTGTGGTTAGAAGGTCGTTTTGAGATTGGGAGATTTAGACTGTCTTACTTTTTGAGAGTTTTTTAATAAAAATTGTTTCTGTCCCATCCAAGAAATTCGAGACATCCTGTAACGTTATTTTTTTATGTTTAATTTAGAGATCTTTGCCATTCCTTCCGGCCGTGACCTAGATTTTTATACATGTGTTGCACTTTATATTTGGGAAACTGCTGACAAGATTTTTTTTGCAAGTTTTTTTTTGTCGTATAGAGGTATAACGAAAAATATTCGCTTCTATTGTCGAGTACTTTTTGTACACCCCGGTATTGCGAATTAATAGGTGTGATTTTTGTGTTAACCTATTATGTCGGCCCTTTGGTAAAAGAACCATTTTTAAAAATCAAGTTTTCGTTTTTTTGTCCATCTAACAGACCGTTTTGATATTAGGGGGTTTAGTACGCCATCAGTCCCTGCGTTTTAGTTTAAAAATTCTTGTATTATTAGAACAAATAGCGAAATTTTGAATTCTTATACGACCAATACATTAATTCTGCGACTTCACGTGATGTTTTATTTTTATGTCATATTTTGTGTGTTTATTTGAAGATTATAGATTATATTTCAGGCTCGTGTGTAGGTAATTATTACGAAAAAATATTCAAATTCTTGTCTTACTACGAATTAAGTATGCATATTTTGCCCAATTTTTACGGTTTGTGCCGGCCGGTTTGTAGCATACAGCAGAGAACGTCAATTAATTTTGTTTGGATCTATTTTTCTAAATGAGTAATTTTTACTCGCGTTGGCTTTGGTAGTTCAGTTATTTGGTCAGATACCATAGTTCGGAATTTTTGTATGTGTTTTTATCCCCACTGTATATAAATTTTTGATATACCTTATATTGATTTTTGGCCGGCCTATATGCAGTCGGAAAAATTCAGTGACGTCACGTGTTGAGATGTAATTTTCTTATGTTTTTATCCACTCTGTATTTACAGTTTTTGAGTTTTCTGTATACATTTTTGACAGTTTTCTTTGAGACACCCTGTATTTCCCTTATTAATTATGATACGCCATGTGATGAAGTTAGGTCTTTTTTGGCTTTTGTCACACCCGTGTATTTTGTTGTCCACCCTGTACTTAGCAGTCTGAAAAAGATTCTGTGACGCGATGAAATTAGGCCCTTTCGGCTTTCTGTTTGCGCCGTGTTTTGACGTACCCTGTATATTAATTTTTATAATATTAGCACCATGAAAATCCATAACGACCGGGCGCCTTAGACGATTTTTGTTTCCGAAACCGAAGGCAGGTTTAGCAGATTGTAAGCAAATTATTCAAACTACCCAAAGAATACGAAAATACAATTTTATGTCAAATTTCGTACGCTTATTCGAAGTCGCTATACTCCAAACTGACGGATGTAATAATTATTACGAAAAAATATAACTGTTGTTGGGTACTTTATTGTACACTCTGTTACTACGAATTAAGATTTATGGCCCTACATGACCAATTTTGCTATTTTTGCCGGTCGGTTTGTAGTAGCAGAGGAATTAATTTTATTTGGATCCATTTCTCCAAAATTCATTTATACTTAATAGAGTTATTTTTACCCACGATTTTTTCGTCCAGGTTGTAGGTCGTTTTGAGACTGAGGGTTTAGTATATAGTTTGTTCTTGCGTTAGTAGCTCCGTTTTTAATGTTTTGCAAGTATATTTTGAGTCCATCTGTATATCAGTAGTTTCTGTGTGTCTACGTCTGTCTACGTCTACGTCTGAGAAAAATTTTGTAATGTCACGTCACGATTAAAGTCCATTTGGTTGTCGTATAAATGTTTTTGTCTCGGTATATGAATTTTTATACAGACGGTCCACTAATTCAGCGATGTTACATGGTTAAATTATTAAGGACATTTTGGCTTTGATTTTTTGTCACACCCTGTAAGATATGAATTTTGATACACTCTATATTCTTAGTTCTACGAGGTCACGTGCTGAAACTATTAAGGCCCTTTTAGTTTTGTCTCTCCAGTGGTCGTAGGTTCGAATCCTGGTGCCGTATTTTACTTATTTCTGAAATTATTAATTTTAGAAGTGTGAAATTTCGACACCTATTTTGTCAGACGTGTCGATGCCCACAACCTACTTTTTTATTTTTGATATCGCTGAAGATGCAATATTTGCCCTGTATGGTTGAAAAATGATGACAAATGCCATTACCAGCGGCCGGTGTTGGCGGACCAGCGTTTTCGTAGCTGACCTTATTTCACGATGCATTTATGCACATAATATAATTCCAATTTTTATAACAATTTCGCGAAAAGTTTTGCCTCTCTTTAAATATACTTTTTGACTAAGTCTGCACGTCGTTTAGGAAAAATGCCATTTTTGGTACCTGTGGAATTCCGCGTGGAGTAACGTCTTTTTGGTTTTTGTTTTTTTATACACGCTGTACCTACATCGAATTTTTTATTAACTTTCAGGTCATTAAGCGGAAAATCGTCTGTGGTTAGAAGGCCGTTTTGAGATTGGGAATTTATTACGTAGATTGTCTCGCGCTGGTAGTTTTAACTTAAAATTATTGTTTGAATCTTATACCAATAGAATATTTTTTGTTTGAGACGCGTAAGACCGTTTTGGTATTGGTTTTTGTCGTCTATTTGAATGCCAAGCTCCGTGTATACGTCAAAACTTCGTGTAAACACCAAATACCGCCACAAAATGTAGAGAATCTAATACCTATCCTACATTTTTGGAAGTAACTATTTTTACCTAAATCGCACCGAAAACGAAATAGTGTGCAAGAAAGTTAATTCTGATGACATTTTTCCAATATGACATCGAGAGTGTCTCAACGTCGAAAACTTGGGATATTAGTTAATATGTTAAACTTAACAATTAAACCCAATATAAACTTTCGACGTTGACTGACGTATTAATAAAGACTGGTCACGGCTGTCACGTCTGACACTTTTTTTGGCTCACCATGCACTTTCCGGAGACAAAATAAAATGCAAAATACATTGTTATTTCTATCAGTGACTACTCTATGGTCACTATTGTTAGTCATCAGCGCATTCTGTTTTCCAGAACTTGAAGCTATAGCAGTAAAAGTCTTTATAGATACATACGTCCGTCAATGCGTTAAGTACTACAAACTCTTTATCTTATACTTTTTATTGTCCTACATCCGACATTTTTTAGTCAGTCTTCGCTTTCAGGGAAATAAAACAATGAATTCTGTCTTGAACATTTTTACTATGTGTTGCCATTTTTTTATAAAATAAATAAGTAGGTACCTAAGTATCTGGGGCAATAAAGTATTTTTTCTTATTTTTTAATTAGGTAACATTTCCAAATAAAAATAATGCTAGTGGCTTACACTTTCATTTATTTTACCTCTAATAATTTTAAAATCTGTTTCATAGGACATGAAATGGTTATCGTAAGACAGAAGGTATGAAACGTGTGACTGACAAAGAATCGTATGCGTTAAATCTAAAATCTCTATTAGAAAATCAGTTTTTCATAAATTTGACTATCCTAATGCATTTTCCAGGTGCATTAAGAAAGCCTTGCAAGATTCGGGACATGTATGGTAAAAAAACTTTTTAGTTAGATACATATTACAAAATGTTTATTACTGTAAAATCTTAATCTTGGTGCTTACGATGTTTTGTCAAACACCCATCGATATACACTCGATCATCCTTTATAGTCCGAGACATCAAAGAAAAGTGGGCAGTGTTATTAAACGGTATTACTTCAAACTCACATTCCATGCTGTTTTCATTCCGCGTTCAGGCCTATTATTGTAGGTAGTCCGATGTATAGCTTTGGTGTCCCGTACTAGGTATACAAACATACCTAACTAAAAAATATTTGCATAATAAATTAATTACACATAGCTATGTTAAATTTAAATTCTAATTATTTCTCAAATTCTGCCAAATGTCAGTCACCACACATAAAAATATTAAATTAAAAAAACTTAAAAATAGTAAGCTACATGTACACATATCAATCCAAGCGATGGTATCTCGGAGGCTGGATCCAAGCACAAGCATCTAATGTACTTGGTGGCTGTGAAAATGAATGGGTCTTAAAAAAATCTTCTAAGTACATAGTTGAGGGGACTCTCATTGCACAAATGTAGCCTATGACAACGGACGAGTCAAGCTTTGTACAAATATACAAGCAAACAGCATCTCTACGTTCATAGGAGAATGTACCTTCAACTTTGGTCTGTATCCTCTTAGTTCGACAGTTCTGTAAAGGTGAGACATAATCAGTCTAGAGCACATCACAAGAAAATGTGAGATCTCGATTTTGAACTCGAGATCTCGACTTTAAAGTCGAGATCTCGACTTTGAACTTTGGAATTTAGTTGCCGAGGCCTCTGTGCTCTGGCCAGTGTGTCCGAAATTGGTGATGCCTGTGTTGCGATCTCGGAAACTGTTAGAGATAGGGAAACGGTTGAATGGGGAAAGTTTTAGACAATTATGTTTGTAACTGAATGCCGTTTAGTTTACCACTTTATCTCTTTTGGTTTTGAAGATATTTTGAAAAAACTAAAATGATGCATTTTCGAAAATTCCCTGTAATTTCTTTATTTATGAAAATTTTTAAATTCTGTAAAAACCTTAGGCCAACTTTTTACGCCTAAAATGCCTGTGTAGTCAGATTTTATCTGCAACGTTTGGGTTTTTTGGAACCATCATCAACTTTGTTTTTTTCATATGGGCACCATATTGGATTTTTTCGGTTTTGAAAAGCCTATTTTTTCTCTTTCTAATGATGTATCACACCTAGTAAAAAAAGTTTGTTTATGGGTAAAAAACAAAATTACGAATTTGTTATAAATTTGGCAACGTCGCACAATAAGGAGCTCATAGTGGATTTAATCTCTAAATTACAATTAATAAGAAAATATCCTTATAATAGATTCTTTTATATGAAAATGTTTTGAAATAATAGAAATAACCCTTTTTGAAATCTTATTGCAATTTAGCATGGAATTAAATGTATATAAACTGTAAAGAATAATAATAATAGAAATAAAATTAGCTTATCTAGTGTTCAAATGCCGCCCATTTGCTTCCATACATTTCCGACATTTTTTTACCACGTACCTATCTGGTAACACGATGAATTGTGTTATGGTTAATATTGGTAAAAAACAAAAATTACAATTTTGTTGTAAATTTGGCAACGTCGCACAATAAAACACTAATTATTATTTTTCAGAATACCCAATTTGATCCAAAAATAATTTTTTAATTGTTATGTACAATAAACAAAAATTCAGTAGATAATTTGACGTGATACATTTTTCTATAATATCAGTAGGCTTTGGATTTTAAACAAATGTCAAGTTTAAAATCTGTCACAAATGTGAGTTTTTCATTTAAACATATAAATCTATGATTTAAAGTGGTTTTTGTTTCGACTTGGGCCTAGTGTGTAGAATGGCGCAAAATTTCTCAAACGAAGGAAAGCTTGATATGTTAGTATCTTATATTAAAAATCAAAGAAATGCGAATAGGGCCGCAGACAATTATTTGGAAGATTATCCGGATAGACGACAACCCAGCAAAAGGTATTCCCCAGAAAGCAGAGTCCTCGAACAGCGTACGGGATGTTCTGTCCAATATTAACCGTAACACAATTCATCGTGTTACCAGATCCGTGGTAAAAAAATGTCAGAAATGTATGGAAGCAAATGGGCGGCATTTTGAATACTAGCTTATTTCAGTTATTATTTAATCTTTACAGTTTATACATTTAATTCCATGTTGAATTGCATTAAGATTTGAAAAAGGGTTATTTCTATGATTTCAAAACATTTTTCACATAGGAGAAACTACTAGAAGGACATTTTCTTATTATTTGTAGTTTAGAGATTAAATCCACTATGAGCTCCTTGAGTTTTATTATTTTATTGTGCAACGTTGCCAAATTTATAACAAAATCGTAATTTTGTTTTTTTACCCATAAACGAACTTTTTTTTACTAGGTGTGATACATCATTAGAAAGAGAAAAAAATAGGCTTTTCAAAACCATAAAAATCCAATATGGCGCCCATATGAAAAAACAAAGTTGATGATGGTTCCAAAAAACCGAAACGTTGCAAATAAAATCTGACTACACAGGCGTTTTAGGCGTAAAAAGTTGTCCTAATAAAGTTTTTACAGGATTTAAAAATTTTCATAAATAAAGAAATTACCGGAATTTTCGAAAATGCGTCATTTTAGTTTTTTCAAAATATCTTCAAAACCAAAATAGATAAAGTAGTAAACTAAACGGCATTCAATTACAAACAGAATTGTCTAAAACTTTCCCCATTTAACCGTTTGTCTATCTCTAACAGTTTCCGAGATCGCAATACATGCATCGCCAATTTCGGACACACTGTATAATATGTACCAAGGCACTGAAGTTCAACTTTTTATGACTCGTGGTTTATTTGCCTCGGCCAGAGGCCTCGGCAACTAAATTCCGCAGTTCAAAGTCGAGATCTCGACTTTAAAGTCGAGATCTCGAGTTCAAAGTCGAGATCTCGAGTTCAAAGTCGAGATCTCGAGTTTAAAGTCGAGATCTCGACTTTAAAGTCGAGATTTAGGAATAAAATAGAAAGTGGTCCTTCTACGGCTTCGTAAAAAGGTGATATAATAGAATGTACTTATTACTTACCCTTGTCAAAAAATCCAGTGTTCAGCAGGTCTAGGTTGGGCAAAGTGCAACTACACAACACAAAACCACCCAAAGAATTTCTTTATACACAGGTGTTTTAAGGAACTTTCGGTTCACCATGGGATTTACGGCACTACTAGGATGTCATGTACAGGTACAACAGATTACTTTAATGGTGACCAGAGAGAAGTAGATATTTCTCTCTATCGGGGACCAAGTAATTCATTTATTACCAGTTGATCATTTTATGATTTTATCGAATCTATTTAGTGTGAGCACAGATACCAGATACAGGCACAGATTACGATACAGGTAAATATAAAAAATAACAATTAATAATAGTCAGAAAGAAGTGAGGTTAAAAACACAAAATAACTTAAGTTAGGTAGGAATAAAAATCAGCTGGCTGAGCTCAAGGTTAGTAGACCTTGAGCTGACCAAAGAACTGTGAACAATAGATAGATGTTTCACCGTTCTGGAAAAATTCAAATAGAAGAATATGGAACGCCGTTTTAACATTTATTACACTCGGGAGCCATGTTTCATAACAATTGAATTTTCATTATCAAACACCATAAATACTGCAGGGTCCTGCACAGGTACTGCAGAGTCCTGAACATGTACTGCAGAGTCCTGCACATGTACTGCAGAGTCCTGCACATGTATTGCAGTCTTGCGCAGGTACTTCATAGTCCTGCACATGTACCCACTGCACAGTCCTGCCGAAGTACTGCAGATGTCCTGCATACAAATTTGTACACCTACTGCAGAACCTGATGACCCCTCGGCTTTCTGTACATAAAGTACAAAAACGAAAGTTTAAACTATTTATATAGGTATTATTTGTTATTAAATAAACTAATGTGCATACATATATATATATACGAATAGCTTCATTTAAAATGAAACTTTAAAAGTAACAAGTAAAGCACATTACTTGTCTAATAAGAAATTATTGGTTCCTAAATATAATTAATTTTGTATACTTTTGCCCTATACTTTCACCTTTTGGACTTAAATTATAAATTTCATTAATTGACTTCAGTGATTATCCAACCAACTGCCAAAAAATGAGGGCATTAGTTGCTTCTCGACAATAGGGTACTTGAAGACATTTTACAAACTTGAGAATTTTTATGGTACAATTTCTATTATCTGATAAATAAAATTGTCAAGGTCATTATTTTTACGGTATAATTTCTATTATGTCATTTGATAATAAAAATTATATCATAGAAATTCGATTCTCGGTCTCGCTCTTTCAACAGTCTTCCATAGGCACTCGTCCAAGGTCTATAATTTGTATGGTATAATTTCCATTATCAAATTCGATAATAGAAATTGTATCATAAAAATTGTATTTAATTTATATGTAACAATTTTTATTATCACATAATGAAAATACATTGAATAAAAATTCAAGTCTATTTTTATTATCGGAAAGACCACTCTTTTGACTACCATAAAAATTGGTCGAATTTTTATTATCGAAATGCAACGGAATTTTTATGAAAGAAAATTACGGTTTCACTTTCAAGTATCATTTTAATTTGTACACGTCTAATTTCTTTCATAAAAATTCCGTTGCATTTCAGGTGACAGAGTGAAATACGAATTTAAGAAAGATATAAATGTGGATGGCTGAAACTCTGTCTTTTTGTACAAAGCTTTAATGGTAATGTTGTTTTACGAGCTATGTCAAAAACTGATTATATCCATGTCGACAACTGATTTTGATCAACTTTGTAGTGTCAACTATTGATTTTCTCTATATATATTTTTTTTTAAATAAATAAATAATTTTTGTTTTTTTGGTGAATTTTCAATCTCTATATTGTTTTTGAATGTTTATTGCCTAGAAATAATCATATTTGGAAATCTTAAGTTCTATCTCTACCTTGGACCTAGATTTTCTTTTTGCCGAAACCTTAACTATGTCAATTACTGATTGTTTACCTTACCTACCTATGCGATTTGAATCAAGATACTGATACTTGCAACATGTATCGATACCAATCTCAATGTGAACGGGGACCTTTAAGCTTGCACAGGCCGCGGTGACGCTGATTTACGAGCAGTCGCAAAAAATTGTTGTTTTTCCCGAGAGAACAAAGAAGTGACCCGACTTATAGTATTCTCTAGACTTTGGCCATATGTTAAAAGTATAATACCTATATTATAGTTATATTGTTCAGATTTACATGAATTTTATTTCCCAAAATAGTATATGTAATGATAGAGGAGTGTTTTCGGACTTCGCCAAAAACAAAAGTTTTTTCTTAACCAATGCGTCTTTTCTTTTTTTAGAATTGAAAGTCAATTTAAGTTCCTATTATTTTGTGACGTCGAAAGAAAAAACTTATAAGATAAGTAAAAGTTATTGTTCAAACTTACATACATACATTACAGTGTCAGTGTAAAAGTATATTTTTGCAAATAAATCCTCATGTGTGAGCTTATTTGTTTCCTATGTTTCCTCTTTCTGGCCTTTTTAAATAATTTAAGTGCAATCGCAAAATAATACAGGATATCAAGAGTATTGCAAATGGGTAATTTGTCATATTCCTTTGGACTTAAATGCTGTAAATATGATTTATTTATTAAAAAAAATACATTTATACGATGGATATCGGTCGTATATTCACGAGTCAGACAAGGACGGGAGTTGTGACAGGTATAAACATTCGTTTAACAGAGAATGTAATTTCAATTGTTGAAAATTGTTGCGTAATTTCCTTGTTTATAACAGAGACTAGTTAGCTTTTCCTTATGGCGGAATTTCTATATATTAATAGATTTAGTTGCTTGTGTTGGCCTCTAAGGACCAAATCTAAAACTAACGGAGATCTGAATCACAACGCGCCACCTATTATCAAAATCTAAAACACTAGCACTTCTTACTCGATGTCGGTCGTTAGAAACCTGCGCTGCGCCAAGAACGATGCTGCTACAAAAAATTGTGACAGGCTGGCCGGTCGGACATACAGAGCAAAATTTTTACAAAATAAGGAAACGTGTGCCGTAGTGCCCGTAGCCGTGTTTTTTTTTAGCCTAAACAAAGAGACGTACTGACCGTACTGTTTATTATTGTGTCGGGAAATGTCTGGAAACAAGTGTGTGTTCTGGAAATGTGGGAAAAGCAAGCAAAAATATCCAGAGCTAAAATTTCACCATTTTCCGTCTATTAGCACACAATCACAGAATAATGCCCCTATTCCCTATTCTGTGACACCCTTATTTATACATAGACAAGGGTGACACAAAAGACCAAGGCCAGATATCATCGATCGCTGAGTCATCACCGGTCGGCCGAACCGTCCCGGAACAACAATGCCTACCAAGGTCATTGTATTCTTCCCTAGGTCGACGCATTATATTACAAATAAATTTTAGGTGTTGAAAATAATTACGGAAACAATAATTATAATAAAGTTTATTCAGATATTTACAATTATACAGGGTCCGTCAAATGTATGGAATAATGAGTGTATCTTTTTTATTTTTGCTTTTGAAAAAAAAATGTGTTATACAAAGTTTCTTCAAAAATATCTAATGGTTGCATAACAAAATAATCGACAACAATCACTTTCACGAAAAATCAGCGTTAACAGCAAGGTGTGGTTTCATGTTATTGTCATCTTTTTCTGTTTTCGGTTTTTTGCACTTTTTTATTGTCCTCTTTTTCTGTTTGCGTTTTTTTGCACTTTTTTTGCATTTCGAGGTACCCGTGGATCTGGGCAACTAGTACCTCCATTGTTGTTACTTGATGAAGTATTTATTTCAAAATGTAAGATCGTTTGTAGAAAGACTGGAACTTTGTATAGAGCGTGACGGTGCACACTTTGAACATTATCTTTGAGTTAAGTTTTATTAAGGTTGTAAAAATAAATTAACGCTGATTTTTCGTGAAAGTGCTTTTTGTCGATTATTTTCTGATGCAACCATTAGATATTTTTGAAGTACCTAATGCAGAAATGAACGCTAATCACAAAATCTAAATAAAAAATAAGGGGTGCCATTTGAAAAAAAAAGTTGGTCACCATAGCAACGTAACTATGACGGATGGAAAAAAATTCAAGATCACCAGAAAGTGCCAAAAAATTAGCCAAGAAACTTTTGTGTAGCACATTTTTTTTTTTTTTCAAAAACAAAAATAATAAAGATACACCCATTATTCCATACACTTGACGGACCCTGTACATATACCTAACTATACCAAAGTTTACAGAAATTCTGTAAACTTTGGCTATACACCTTGGTATTGAAAACATTTTAAATAATAAACTGAAATAATCCTCAAGAAAAATTTGCTTGTGCATGCTTTCGTTGATTGAGGATTCCTTCCTCCATCGACGATGCTTTTGATGAGGATAAGATACAGGATGTCTATTTAAGTGGAGCCAGTCAAGAATATGCATTTTTCGGTTTCGGAGAACTTTCTTTGAAAGAAAAGATTGCTTTTGAATTGAATGATTGAATGATAAATAGTTCGTTGGCTCGCGGGCGGCCATGACGTCACATCGAAAAATAATAATAATTGCAAATTGATAGTAATAAATATTAATGATGTACATTATTTACTTCGATATAAATCTTCGAAATAAATGGGAATCGGTTTGACAAAAATGTCTCAAGGCCCTCAAGGGTTTCTATGCCCAATCTGATAATGGAATTGGTTATAAGCTACAGAACTTTGTTGCCATTTTAAATCCACTGTCGAGAGAAGAAAAAAACTGTTATTTTAACAAGTAAATGCAATGTATACAATGATCTGTAATCATTGAGTGTTTCGCCGAATAGTAGCTCAGACGTTGACAACTCGTTTGTCATTTGCTAAACTCCCTAGATTGCCTGGAATGACAAATCATTGAGTGTATAGTACAAAATTCTATGTATCCCACAACATGTCTGTCAATTTTTGACAGCTCTGTCAATTTTTATTTAAAAATATAGTAACATTTTTTTTCTTCCGGGTTTACCGGAAGTAACATCAACTTTTGTGCTTTTATATTTTCCATATTCGGGTTCAGTACAAAATTCTATGTATCCCACAACATTTGTAACGAAATTTATGTTAACTTTCGTTACTACGGTAATAACCTTTTGACTCTCCCGATATAGCGCGGATTTTGAACCACAATTACCGCCACCATTAGGCAACCAGCCATACACAGTGAAGGAAAGTATCCGTAATACCTGGAATTGACAAATTTCACAAGTTTATTCATATACAGGTACGTTGTTTCTTTGCCTTTCTAATTTAGCCTCAAACAAATTCATATAATTAACAAATTGAAATTAATGAGGTATGTATAAGAGCAAAGGCCTCAAATAATATGTTGGTTGCTTGAAGAAGACGAACCTAACCTTTAATGTTTTGGTGGTCTGGAAATCACAAGGATAGGTGGGAGTGACAGACAATTTCGGCTGGCTTTTTCCTCTCTGCTCGTCGTCGAGACAACAAGTGCGGTACTGATTCAGCTTATGCACGTTTGATTTTTTCTTCGGAATTTTCAATCTTTGTTCATCGTGCATGGGTTTCATCTTTCAATAGCGCGATTTAGTGTAAAAAAGACTGTTATCATTAAGTTTTGCGTGCTAGGCTGATATTTTGGTTTTCTGTTGTTTTTCATGTGACCACGCCGGAGTTTCGTCGGTCGTGTTAGGTTTTCCACGGACCAAGCGGTCTCGAGGACACCGTTGAAGGCTGAGCAGCGAAGGTTGATAGCGTTTGGGGTAATTATTGAATATAGTGTATGCACCGCCCGATTTTCTTGAAATTTTGGCTACCCCCCTATTTTCGAGGTCCCTGAACACGAATCTGACCTCAGCTTCTTGAGGCAGGACGTAGTTTCCGAGAAAATGAATTTTCAAATTTCCTTTTGACACCCCACTTTTCGCGGCGCTATTTGTGGCTCTTATCGGGATGAATTTTTACTGTGCGCAGCTCAAACTAATCACCACACTATTTTGCACCTTCTGCAACATCGAAACTTCGCGAAAACCCGCGGGAAAACAGAAATTTTCCAAGATTTATACAATGTTTTTCACGCGGTTGCTCTGTCCGGTATTTTGCTTGACGCTTGACGTTTGAGTGGGACTAGTGGGAGGGGCGTTGACTTAAAGTGCCATCGATATTAAGAGCAGAAAACTGGAGCGCTTGCTCTCATAATCCACAGGAGTGAATAAAAATGTTAAAAATTAAACATTAAATTTATTAGGGCCCAGCTTTGTCAATAACATTATTTAAATTGGTGTTGATAGAAGTCCCCAATCTAGCATAATATGGGTAAATGCTCTTAAATCTGTTTGCGAATCTCTATCCACTTCCAAAGAGAAAATGTTATTGTTCGGCAAAGACCACGAGAAGGTGTGGGCCCAACCTTTTGGCTACCCCCCTATTTTCGAGGTCCCTGAACACGAATCTGACCTCAGTGTTTTGAGGTCGGACATAGTTTCCGAGAAAATACATTTTCAAATTTCCTTTTGACACCCCACTTTTCACGGCGATATTTGTGGTTATAATCCGGATAAATTTTTAGTGTACGCAGCTCAAACTGATCACCACCCTACTTTGCACCTTCTGCAGCATCGAAAGTTCGCGCAAAGCCGCGGAAAAACCGAAATTTTGAAAGATTTATGCCGTGTTTACGCCCGGCCCGGCCGCTGTTTTCGCCCGACGATCGGCGCGCGCCGATCGTCGGGCGAAAACAGCGGCCGGGCCGGGCGTAAACACGGCATAAATCTTTCAAAATTTCGGTTTTTCCGCGGCTTTGCGCGAACTTTCGATGCTGCAGAAGGTGCAAAGTAGGGTGGTGATCAGTTTGAGCTAAATTCATCTCGATTATAACCAAATATCGCCTTGAAAAGTGAGGTGTCAAAGAAAATTTGAAAATTCATTTTCTCGTAACTACGCCCGAGCATCAAAAACTAAGGTCATATTCGTGTTCAGGGACTTCGAAAATAGGGGGGTAGCCGAAATTTCAAGAAAATCGGGCGGTGCATACACTATATTCCATAATTTAATTTTTTTACTTTTTCATAACTTCTCTAGTTCTAACCTCGCAACATCGTTGGCTCCGTATAGCAGCGCCAGCTGTCGCTCTCCCGTCTCTCCCGCGCAATCGCAGCCGAATGTCGAGGGAAAATGAGTATGTCCCAAAACATTGTATAAATCTTGGAAAATTTCTGTTTTCCCGCGGGTTTTCGCGAAGTTTCGATGTTGCAGAAGGTGCAAAATAGTGTGGTGATTAGTTTGAGCTGCGCACAGTAAAAATTCATCCCGATAAGAGCCACAAATAGCGCCGCGAAAAGTGGGGTGTCAAAAGGAAATTTGAAAATTCATTTTCTCGGAAACTACGTCCGGCCTCAAGAAGCTGAGGCCAGATTCGTGTTCAGGGACCTCGAAAATAGGGGGGTAGCCAAAATTTCAAGAAAATCGGGCGGTGCATACACTATATTCAATAATTACCGCGTTTGGTTCTGGCTGCGACGACACCGCGGTTTGGGGTGAGTATTTTTCGACTTTTCATTTTTTGAACATTGGCTTTGCCGTCTTTGCGAAAAATATCTCACTACCAGATCGGCTGTGCCTTTGGGAACCACTAGCTATCGGCTGATCGCCTTATCAGACCGTTATTATTGTTATTTTAATATTAAATTTTATGGTGAAAGGAACTCACCGTTTTCGATTCAGTAGTACACGGTAAAAATAGTTGATTAGATCGGAGCATTATTATTATTCTTTTACACTAAATCAGCCGCTTTTTGAGTGCCGCAGCCTTATTGTTTAAATGACAGATTGTTTTTTATATTCCTATTAATGTCTTGAGTAGAGAAGAAGCCTGAATTTTTTTTTGTTGTTATCTGCTGATCAAATTTCAGTAATTTTTTTTTATTTAAAGCGATTACATATTTGTTTTTTTTTCTAGTAAGTGTCAAGGAAATCAAGTTCTTATTGTACCATATAGCAGTACAAGCTTTTATACTGCATCATGTTTTAACCACTTTTCTCAAGTCAGGAATATCACCATTTGATTGTCGTTTTTTGTATAGTATAGTTTGTTGGAAATTTCTTAAGCTGTCACTGTGCACAGTTGTATTATTATAATATAAAAATTTCACTATTATTAAATAGCTACAACACCTAGTTGATCTTTGTAAAAGCCACCGGCTTATTTTCTGAGTGTTAGAACAGACACTGTGGTTTTGATTTCTTTTTACATGTAACCACACCAACAAAGGAAGGACTACCCATAGCACCACCACCACCAACCAACCACGATCATACTATATTGGTACCTGTCGCAGCACACCACAGAACCCCACTCAAAACTCACGACCTGCCTCCAGCGAGAGCTAGCTGTGGAAGTGCACACCGTATTCAAAGGAGTCTGGGTGACGGGTGGCTGTTCAGCTACCTATCGTCAACAACATTCGAGGTATCCAAAAGCAGTGCTAGTCGAAAATTCCAAAGAACCTTTTATGTGTCGACTGTTCTAACAAGTACAAACTTATATAAAGAACTTTCAAACGATAATTTTACCTAATTTTAAAACAAATCGTTATTGTAAAAAGCTAAGCGATTTCCTACAGACTTGTAAGACGTGGTTCAAAAGTAATTATTAAATCTGGTATTTTTTAATTGTCTTGTTTTATTTGAGATCCATCTTCTGTACTCAGTTTCGGTGCTACATAAATAAAAGTATAATTATCTGGCTACCAAAAATCAGAGCAGTTTAGTCATACATTTCTGTCAATTTTTGACAGCTCTGTCAATTTTTATTTAAAACTATATTTTTGCACCTAGAAGGCTATGTATGTATGAACTTACTAAATTAAAAAAACTTTATGCCAAAGCATATTCGAGAATTACGGCCTACTTTCCAAGATATTCTTGAAAAACCTTTGTAAAAACCGCCTTGTTTTAAGAGTTACCGAAATAGTATATTTCCTAACAAGTGCGGAAAGTGCCACTTTTCCGCACGCGATTTAGCGGAGTTCAGCCAAGAAATCGAGTGTGGAAGACACTTTCCGCAAGAGTTAGGAAAGAGCTGACAAGTTAAAAGTTAAAATTTAAAAGCATCACAGCATTGGGGGACGTCTAATTGAAACTAGTGTTAAAATATTCTTCCATGCTGTAACACGGATTTTTGATCAGCACAGCTTTTATGGTTTTTTTCAAAAAGACTTTCATTTAGGTTTCTTATCTGATAAGGAAGTATGTTAAAGAATTTTATTGCCCAGTACCCCGGGCCTGTCTGGCACCGTTTCAGCCTCCAGTAAGCAGGGACTATCCCTTCCCTATGTCTGGTGCTATAGCTGTGAATACCTTTATGAGTTGTGTAAGAGTTGACATTTGTCTTTATAAATCGCAGACTTTCAAATATATATTGGGCTGGGACTGTCAGCACCTTTAGGTCACGATATGCCCGTCGACAGTCATCCCTCTAACGGAGACCACTTATAATTCTAATTGCCCTACGTTGAAGGGAAAAAATTTGTCGGGCATCCGCTGCATGGCCCCACACAAGAATTGAATATGAAAGGTGAGAGTGAAACCAGGAGAAGTAAGCTGCAACCAAGACTTCCTGGGACACACATCTTGAGAGGTTCCTTAAAAGAAAAAGATTTTTGCTTAGCTTTTTGCTCAGTACGTTTACATGTGGCCTCCAGACCAGCCTCGGATCCAGATTGACCCCCAGAAATTTAACATCACCCTCATCTATTCCACCATTTAAATTTCCCAAGTCTCTCAAAGAGAAAAAGACCCTCTTGGTTTTTTCTTTGTTAAGTAGGGGCTGTTTGCGCAAACCATTCCTCTGCCCTCCTTTGCGACTAACTAACTAACTAACATAGTAACTAATCTGTGGAACACAAAAATATTTTAATACAGCAACAATTTAAGAGTTATTTAATAAATGATAATTCAACAATAAAAATATCACAACAAAAAAAATGTAATAAACATTTCAGTGACTACTCTATGTGTGCCCCTTCCTTCGCTTCCTTTCGCCTTCAAACAGCGCCTACCCCACTCGGCAATATCACAAATTTTTGAATATGCTTCCTCAATGTTTGAATACTGTTTTGCAGACTTTTAAGCTTCACAACTCTCAACGTTTTCGGCTATGGCTTTTTCAACCTGTCCAAGTTCAATTTTTTGTTTTTTTTTTATTTGGGACATTCCCTACAACTCGTGTTCGATTTGGACAAATAACTTGGGCAACCTGCTACTAAAAAAGTAAGTATATTTTGTAAAAATATAATAAAATTAACTTGCCATGAAAATTTAAAACCTTTAGCTAAACGTGGAATTTTTAAAGGTGCACGTAGTTTCACCAGTCGATTCTAAACACACCGTTAATTGAGGACCATCGACGAACACACGTAGTCTCCCTTTCAATGTCTTGTGTTAAAAAGTGTTGTTCACAGACCTACAATAACCCGAAGTTTTATGAAAAATATATAAAAAATGTAACATATAACATACCTTCAATGTTTCTTGACTACAAAGTAAGCACTTGGCTTGCACCCTTGCACCCTTGTTTGTATAAATAAGGCTTGTACCCATTTTGCCCTCAAAACTGGATCCTTAGGAAAGGCAAAAACGGACACTTTTGGCTTTGGCCCAGTTAGGTAATTGCCTTTCCAATTTGGGCGTCGATTGATTCCTTCCTCCATCGACGAATTTGGGACACAACACTTCTCGGGCATGGCTAGATCCGTTGATTTCCATCGATTCTAAAACCACAAGAAAACACTCATTTTGATACAACAAAACACATTTTCACTTCCTAACCTCTGTACCTATTTATCGTTTATCTGATGGCTCAAAACATGAAATGTTTTTTATATGCACACACTAATTATTGGACTAGAACACCACCGCACACTATCCACCAAATACACGTAACAATAATATAAGTGGAAATAAGAAAACGAGAATCACAGCAAATTAATAACCATTAATAAAATGCAAACTGAAATAAACCAACTAAAGGGCAACCTTACACAGGTCTACCAGGACCAAAGGCTGAATAATATCATAGTAATGGGTCTACATACAGATGGAAAATCTGAAACTACGGAGCTGAAAGAACTTTTCAATAAGCTAGAAGTTCCACTAACGATAAATGACTTTAAAGTAAAAACACTACCCAGCAGTGCACCAAATAAGCCCCTATTAGTGAGCTTTACATCGCGGGAAAAAAGAGATTTAGTGTTACAAAAAAGAAAGGAAAGGGGAAAACGTGACTCCGCAGTTTTACAACTAAATGGTACGAACAGAAAAATTTTTATCAACGAAGATGTAACAAGAGAATGCAGACAAGTTTTTAACAAAGCCAGGGATCTTAAAGCTAAAGGCTATAAATTTGTGTGGCTCAGAAACGGTGAAGTATTCTGCTGTAAAGAAGAAAAATCAAAAATACTAAAACTCATATCAATAGATAGAATAGAAGAACTACTCTCGCAATAAAAATTATAGACATAGCAAAATCAAGATTGTTCAACAATATAATAGAGTTTAATAAAAACAAACCGTCACAAAACTTTCATATAGCCTATCTCAATGCAAGGTCAATAAGGAATAAACTCAACAAAGTTGATGTACTACTCTCGTCACTTATAGTAGATATACAGATAGTAGTAGTCACGGAGACATGGATAAAAAAAGGTGAAGAACAATATTATAAATTGCCTAATTATACTGCAATTTATGCAAGCCGCTCAAAAAGAGGGGGAGGCTGCGCCATTTACATCAAGAACGACGTTTCTTTCAAGATAGTGAAATCACTCGAACTGAACAATATCACTTACTTACTGACATCCCTGGGGCACCCAAGGATACATATTGCTGCAATATATAACCCCAATAACAGCATTGATAGTGTTCAAACCCTAAAACAACTTCTGGAACAAGAAATGAGTGACCTCAACTTGGAAAACGCTTTTCTGCTGGGCGACTTCAACATAAATCTATTAAGCCAGGAAAAAACTAGTAAGGATTATCAAGATCTTTGTATTTCTAATGGCTTTACATTCTGCAACACCAGTATTCCCACCAGAGACAATCACTTAATCAACCATATCCTAACAAACTGTCAAACGAAGGATGTAACAACGGGAATCAGTGACCACCGTCTCCAAATAATATCCACCAACATGAACAGTACTAAGAGCAAATCAAAAACATTTCTAAAGAAGTTAGTCAACACTGATCAGATCAAACATGCTCTTATATCCTTAGCAGATCAATATGACCTAAACAATAGTGTAGATCACAACTATGCACTATTATGTAATTGCTTCCAAGACAACACACAATACAAAAATACATATCTAAAAACCAACTTTCGCAAGCCCTGGTTTACAAATGAATTACTTCAGCTTGTAAAGAAACGTGATTATTATTATCATAAACATAAACTACACCCTCACAGCAGTTCCCTACGGGATGGTTTGATGAAGACAAGAAGAGAGCTAAATGAAAAAATTCTCAAGGCAAAACAACAATTCTATGAAACTTAATTTAAATCGGCGAGTGGATCGTCCAAGAAAACCTGGCAAGTCATCAACAATGTATTATCCAATACAGCATGTAACAAACAAAAAGTGGATATACCAGCTATGAAAATAAATGACCAAACCACAACAAACTTCGATAAAATATGTGAAGCCTTTAACGACTAGGTACTTCATTAATGTCGGCCCAACACTAGCTGGGCAGATTCCAGACACTAACCTTGATAGCTCACTAGAAACAATGCACAGAGACAGTATGATGGTCCTGGATACCACACAAGAAGAAATAGAACGGACAATCAACAACTTGGACTCCAGAAAATCCGCGGGGATAGACAACATTGATGTGTGTTCAGTGAAAAGGTGTTAAAAAAGAAGTAGCGGTGGTGTTGTGCCGGTTGGTGAATCAGTCGTTCTCCAGTGGTATTGTTCCAAGAGACATGAAGACAGCAAGAGTCACTCCACTTTACAAGGACGGGGATACCGAACTGCCATCCAACTATAGACCAATCTAGGTACTTCCGATTTTTTCAAAAATTTTAGAGAGTATGATGAGATCCCGTTTGACCTCCTTCCTTGAGCATACAGGTTTCTTGTTCGTACACCAATATGGTTTCAGAGAATCTAGTGACACTAGCTCCGCAACTATAGATGTGATAACTAAATTAAAACTAAAAATAGATTCGGATGTTTTAGGTGCTCTGGTGTCGCTGGACTTGAAGAAAGCATTTGATTCGTTGGATAGGGGCATTCTTGTTAGGAAACTAGAAATGGCGGGCATTAGGGGGGTGACTTTGAACTGGTTCCGGAGTTTCCTCTCGGACAGGAACCAAATGACCATAGCTAATGGAATAACAAGCTCTCGTAAAGAAATACGTTGGGGAGTACCCCAGGGATCCTTGTTATCTCCAGTGCTGTTCCTTATATACATTAATTCTATCTCAAAGTTAAAGCTTCAGGGGCAAATAAAGTTACATGCAGACGATACCCTACTACTCTACTTTGGTAAAAGCAAAGAGATCATAAAATCAAAAATTATCTTGGATCTGAATATACTATCAACCTGGCTGAATAGCCATAAACTCAGCCTAAACCTAAATAAATCCTCCTTTACATATTTCTCGCACCAAAAATACAACGAGGACCCGATACAGTTCGGTGGTTGCTCCCTTAAATATGCTTCCAACGTAAAGTACCTAGGTCTCTATATTGATGAGACACTGTCATGGCAGAAACACATAGAAATGTTGCGTAAAAAAATTGCTCCCCCAACTGGTGTCCTAAAACGTTTAAGTCACTATATTCCCAAACATCTACTCAGAAATATTTTGCTCTCATTCACAGCCATTTAAAATATCTGGTAGCCATATGGGGCACAGCAAAAGAAAAATATTTAAAACCAATTAAAACACTTCAAAACAAAGCAATCAAAAACTCATATTCTCTACCTTACAGATATAATACAAGTGATATCTACCGCAAATATAGAACAATGTCCCTCTCGCAAATATATATACACCAAATATGCACCTATGTCCATCAAATCGTAAAAAAGAAACGGCATTCAGATTTACAGTTTTATTATCGACGAGAAATGCATAATTATAATATAAGAAACACCGAATCAATATCACTGCCCCTAGTCTCAACAAACTTAGCACTCAGTTCTATTTGCTATGACGGAGTCTCACTATATACCTAATCAGCTTCCAGCTAGAATAAAGGCTTTAAACTTCCCGAATTTTAAAAAGAATTTGAAACTGTATATAATGTCTATATCCTAGCACCGACAATATCAACATTTTAACGAACTAATTTGTGATAATAATGTAATAATGTGATAATGTGCAACCTTCTTCTTCTTTTACCATTCATTTTACTTATTGTAAACGTTATATGTATTTTATTCAAATTTATACTTTAATATGTTAAAATTGTGTAGATTAAGTAACTAGACTAATATTAAGAGGATGAACTTATACAGGATTTATACATACTTCCTTTGGTTCAATAAAGAAACTTTATCATCAACTTCAACGATTTCAGTCCCATCACAAAATTTTTCACATAGTTGTCCTCTAAAAAATTTTCACACAAATTAACTGCAACTGTTTTGAACGTGCAAGACAATCTTCTTCAGATAAAATTCGACCCAGTCCATATACAGCTTTATGGTCGGCTTCAAATTCCAAATTGGAAAAATGTCTTCTTAACCTCTCAACAGCACTATTCAAGTCGTGAGCTTCTGGTAACGCAGCTTCGGCATATTATGCAAACCACATGTTAACATTCGCAAATTACTAGGTTAAACCAGTCAAGTGATTTTGTAAATTTGATGTAGAAGAGGGAGATCCTCAGCTTTTAAACTTAAAATTCAACGATGTGGGTGGATCTCAAGTTGGGTGGGAAACCTATATTTTCTATTGTGGTGTAGATTTGTGAACTTTAGTTGGTCGAGGTGGTGGGGGCTACCAATTCTAAAGTGGTGGGGATTTGGGGGCTGGCACTAGGGGGCGGGGTTAGATGGAAAAAATATTACCCCCACCCGGAAGGATTGAAGGATCAGTCCCAGAGACTTCATATTTACTCTACTTATGCGGTTGCACTATGTGCCATTACTAATGACTCACCCTGTATAGCGTTGATGTGCAAACATTCAATACAAAATATACATAGTGTCTTTTTGTGGCCAAAAATCGAGTAGGTATATCTAAATCGCCCCAGACATTATAAACAGTAATCTAAAAAATACAGATGCCTGGCAATCAGGAAGTCCATATGAGTTAAGGTGGCTGGTATGCCACAACAGAAAACACACAGAAAATACATATATCATCTTAGACATTGACGATGTTGAGAAAGGTTTAATAATTTAAATGGTTTTTATTTGTTGGTGGGCATTTTGTAAAAACATAAATTACTTTTGCGTTTATTTTTTTGTGGGTATAATAGTTATTTATGCAACAAGTGCATAAAGTAGTAGGTACTTTTTTTCATGAATGGGAAACAGGTGAGTGCGCGCAATCCCATGAATGAAAAAAAGACACTTTATGCATGAGTTTCATACATTATTTTTTATACGATCGTGCTTAAACATTGAAATATTTGGGATGGGATTTTTGTGTTATATACTAAAGGGCATATAAATGCACTATGGTTTTCAATTAGAGGATTATAATATTTAGATCGCGGTCTCACTACGTTTACACATAGTATTGAAATCGATTTGAATATGTTTCTAGAATTATTGAAAACCGCATGAAGCGATTTTGAGATTGATTTGAATCTCAAAATAAATTTTCTTATTTTCGGGATTTAACGCCACATTTACCATTTATGAAAACACCAAACTGCATTACACTGAATTCGATTTCAAACTCCATGTAAACGTAGTAAGGAAGTTTAGAGTGAAAAAAAGTTAACTTTTTTTCACTCTAAACTGATCACAGTGAAAAAAAAATAAGTTTTTTAACTTGTTAAAAAAATATATACTTTAGGCATTTAAAAAGGTTAAAAAAAGTAAAGTTTTTATAACGATCAAAAAATTTCATAACAATTCAGCATTTTGAGATGGCCCAGAGAAAAATTAAGAAAGGTTTAATAATTTAAATGGTTTTTATTTGTTGGTAGGCATTTTGTAAAAACATGAATTACTTTTGCGCTTATTTTTTTGTGGGTAAAAAATTTCATAAAAATTCAGCATTTTGAGATTGTCCAGAGAAAAATACCCTGTACATTATTATATTGAATCTTTGCACACCAACAATTTGAGTAGTCATCTTGACCATGCAACTGTTTGAGGGGATTTCATGGGACCCTCGCCAAAAGCCTTTCAATTTCCTATTTTGCTCAACTTTGACACCCAGCAGAATGGAACTCTCTGTACCTATATTTTTTGTTCAACTTTGGTACATGGATATCCCGATTAACTCTGTGGTGGGTTTTAAACAAAAAATCGCTCAATCCTTTTCGTGAAAATCAAACAATGATATTTTGGGTTCGTATATGCTTAAAAGCACACTCTGTATATGAGTTTTATGTGCCTCTCTATTCTCTGTCAAATCATTATTTAAATTCTTGTCATTTGGATGTTTGGCAACTTTTAATTTTTGATACAAAAATGAACAAATCATTAAAATGGAGCCCAGCACTTCCTATTCGAAAACAAGACAATATAATATCATCAAAGGCTAGAGAAGAAAATGAACAAGGATTCATACCATCCTATTATAGCGTAAAACGATCATTAAAAATGAATATTAGAATAGGTAATGGTAAGTAATAACCGAAATCTTGTTTTAGGCAAAAACTGAGGACATGTGGCATATTATGTCCAATGAATATATGAGAATATGGTTTAAGGAAAGGGGAGTATATGAAAAAAATACGTATGCTCGTGACCAGATAATAAGGGAGGAAAGTAAAATAAAAAGACGTTATGTCCAGAGAATGATGACTTATAAAAGACCCACGAAAAATCAATGGATAGATGAAAAAAACAGGTTTTATTTTAATATGAGACCTGCTCTATTCACTTTTGGCTAATTATTTTGTAGATCAAAATCAAAAAGCAGTGAACCACTGTCAGTTGATTATGAAAAGATTAAGTATAAACCATCGTGTTTATTACAAAAACCAATAACAAGCCCAAAGAAATTACAAGAATTAACGAAACTTGCAAATGGCAATGAAAGTGTTAATGATAATAACTGTAGAATTATTGAAGGTGAACTTGAATATGGATCACGCTGCGATAATAACTGAAACGCAAAGAGTATTGTCTTATATACATAATATTAAAGATGTAATAACGATACTTTATGCTTTTGACTATACTGTACAGGGTGGGCCAAATTGGCCACTTTTAAAGGGAAACTCCTATTTTTGACGGAGATAGATGAAAACTGATATTGGTGTCTGAGGCTCATTTTTTATGATAAAGTTAATGGCGAAAACCGCAAATCGATATCTGTCACCGTTCTTGAGTTACAGGGCGTTTTTCGAAAATGTGCGTTTTAGAAAAGTGGCCGTAACTTTTTTTGGGTTGAAAATTTTGTGTTTCTGTAAAAACATTCTTAAAGCACTTTTTTACGTAGAATCCAATGCTGCTACTACATTTTTTTCAAGTCGATGATTTAAGAGTTACGGATAAAAAATATTATTTTTTAAATAGAATACCCTGTATATTTTCGCATTTTTTAATAGAGCAAAAAATTACCATTCCAAAAATATATAACACTTAATGATTTACTGAAGTAGTTATCAATTACTAATAGCTTTTATGATTTCATGTGTATAAAAATAGGAGTTTTTCCTTTAAAAGTGTCCAATTTGGCCCACCCTGTACATACATAGGGCATGTTCCAGGTTTAGTTGTTCAGTTTAGTTATAGTGTAGGCAAGTTAGATAAAAAAACGACGTTTAGAACAAAAAATTTATAAAGTTTTGAAATTTTGGTTGTGAACTCCCAGTAGGAACCCGAATAAAGATCCGAAGAGTTCCCACCCCCCCCCCCCCCGGGGGGAGCTTCATCCCCTATTGCCCAAAAAACCACCCCCCAAACGTGACTTTCACGGAGTTTTTTGCGTTTTGCACGTAAACCCCAACACTGACGAGAAAAAGTTATAGGACTTTTTAGATTCTCCATTAAATTCTCCACAAAAATGGTCATATATTTTTTTGCGTATCTCCCACCTAACGCGGATAAATGACTGGAAAATAAGCATAGTTTTCAGCGCGAACAAAAAAAATAAGCCTTGCTCCGTCTTTTGCGTCGATTATCTAGAAGAGTAATAGCGTGAGCAAAAAAATTTATAGAAGCAAAATTGTAGAGCAGTTCTTTCTATACAAGACCATATTGGACAAAATATTTTTGGGAAAGTATTAGTGGACATATGATGATTTTTTATACCTGTGTATTCTGCACTTTGAGCGTGTTTCCACACCACCCATCAGGTAGCGCTCTCGGTGCGTTTTTTTTTAAGTGGTTTCCTCTATTATAAGCCTATTCCACTAATGAAATATAAATATTTAATCAATTGCCTCTGCAAAATGATCCTGCTCGATGGAATTTAAACAACTCTGCCCATGACAATGAGAACACATTGTAGAGCAGTGCAGGCCAATCTTTACACATGTACAACGCAAGATATGAGCTGCAGAATTGAGGCTGGAGCTGGTGCCCCATTCAGTTGCTCTCAAATTTCTTCCTTTCCACAAATGAATTTGATGAAAAACGCGATAGGAATGTTGTCTTACTGCATCAGATGTAGGTGGTAGTCTGGACAAAATGACTGCATTACTCGACTGGCCAACTAGCTTATTAAATAAAATAAAGTGATAATGGTTTCGCTGTCGCTATCCTCATCTGAATTACAATCGGTGTTCAGAATATTTCTTAGGTATTATTTTTTCTTTTGTTTTGGTCTTTCATATTTAGGTACCTTTAAATATTTGTTTCTTTTTTAATTTCTGTGTTCTATTTTTGAATTTATTTCTGGATAATTAACAGATCAAACAAACTTACCTGTGAAGTTTGATCAGTATTATACTAGAAGACTAGTGGGGCCAGAACCAATATTGAGAATAGCGCCACGAGTCGCAATTGGAGCCCTGGATGAATGGCTGCATGGCACGTTCATTGAGGAGTGGCACAGGGCTCCGGGGATGACGCAGACTAGGCTCCCTGTCTAGGGAGCTGCTGCGTCTGCCAAGGTCGGAGTTAAGGGGAGTGGTAAGGGTCCTCACCGGGCACTGCTGCCTGGCTCGCCACCTGCACCTTACAGGAGTGGGAGGGGAGCCTGAGTGCAAATGGTGTCTGGAGGATGAGGAGACCCCGCACCACTTGGTCACTGAATGCCCTGCACTTAACAGGGTCAGATTCGAGTCCTCCGGCTCAGCCAAGCTGAGCGCAGAGGATATGTATGGTGTCAGGGTGGGTGAGCTAGTTGTTTAAAGATGTGGATGGTAAAATTGGTTGTATTATCAGTAGGTGTACCTATAAATTAATCTCTTATAATAATAATAATAATAATCTGTATTGCTTACAAGATCACAATAATTACAATGACACAGCAACGTCACAAAGAACAATGTCAAATCTTACATTAAATATACACATGTACAACCTATAAATGAGTTAAAATTTACCATTAAAATTTAAATATATAAAGACATTTTTCCATTTACCTAGATACAGCGGTTTTGAATTGTTTTTCACTGCTAGCCTGCCTTATATCGAAAGGGAGACTGCGATAAGCTCTCACCGCACAATAGTATGGGCCCCTCTCGAAAAAAGCAGAACTGTGAGGGAGGATACATAATTCAGATCTGTTTCTCGACGCAATATGCATGTCTCATGAATAATGATCACTATTGGTGTGGAAGAGAGATGGATGCTTTCTAACAAATTTAACCATTTGGAGAAAGTAGTGTAAGTATTCCGAGTTGTTTAAAATATGGTCTGCACGATGTTCTAGGCCTTAACCTTAACATGCATCTTAAGATGCGTTTTTGCAGTTTAAAGATTTCTTCCGCATAGAAAGAAGCTCCCCACTCGGAAAAATAGGTTTGTCCCTCACCTTTGATGCAAACCTTTTGCTGCCGCTGGGTCAATTTAAGTGGTATGCCTCTGATACCAGACTTTTCATGCTTGTCTCTTGCCCGCTGATGGTCAATGGTGTCAAAGGCTTTTAAGAGGTCAAAGTAGAGACTTGCTACTTTATTACCATTATCAATGTTATTACATACAGTGTGTCCATGGATGGAGTCCCCAAGAGGACAAAGGAACCAAAAATTTCATTTTTCGTCAAAAAGTCATTCTCGATAAAAGTTTCTGCTTCTCGAAAAAATTTGGTCTATGGAGACAATTTTCGATTTTTTTATACAGGGTGTCCAAAAAATACAAAAACATTAAATACCATCAAGAATAAACTACCTTTATTATTTAAAACATTAAAAACTTTTACTTAGAAAAGTTGTTTAGAATTAAAAGGTGTGTCAGATTGTAAATTTTCAAGCAATTCGGATGATGTTTGTTTTTTTACCTATTTAAATCAAAGTCGGCCGATTGCTTGAAAAGTTACAATCGGATACGTCTTTTAATTCTAAACAACTTTTCTAAATAAATATTTTTGATATTTTTAAAAACAAAAGAGTTTCACACTTGGAAATAAAAAAAATCGGAGTTGGCTGATTTGTTTGAAAACTGACAATCGGACACATCTTTTAATTCTAAACAACTTTTCTAAGTAAAAGTTTTTGATATTTTAAATAATAAAGGTAGTTTATTCTTGATGGAATTTCATGTTTTTGTATTTTTTGGACACCCTGTATAAAAAAATCGAAAATTCTCTGCGTAGACCAAATTTTTTCGAGAAGCAGAAACTTTTATCAAGAATGACTTTTTTTAGGTCTAAATCCAAATTGTTGACTATTGAGTATGTTATCTTAATCAATGAACTGCATTGATCTATTGTATCTTGCCCTCTCAAGGACCTTTGACACAGCTGGAACAATTGACACTGGCCTATAGTTGGTAATAGAAAAACGGTCTCCTTTTTTAAAAACGGGTACCACCTTAGCTTTTTTTAGATCATTTGGGAAGGAACCTGAGACAAAACATTCCACAATAAAGTCAGCGATGCGTTTTAATAAAAAGATTGGAAATTCATCCAAACCCGATGAATATTTATTCGGAAGAGACTTTATTATGTCTCTGATTCGTCGGTTGGATACAAAAACAATGACGGAAGTTAGCTGGAACCAACACTTTGGATATTTATGCTATCATGTTTAGGCAAGTGCAGGGCCGGCCTTAGGGGGGGGGGGCAAACCGGGGCGCCGCCCGAGAGCGCGGGGTGCCATAGGGCGCCGCCGAACCGATGACCAAGTTGGCAACTGGGGAACCTAGTTTTCCAAAGTTAAAGTTTATCAAAACGTACTTAAGACCAACGATGACCCAACAGAGACTCGGCGCTCTAGATTTTACTGATATTATAGTTTATATTTTACCTCAAATACTCCATTATTTACAGAATTTCATTGCAAAATAGACGGGTTTAATAACGGTATTAAACACAATATTAAATTTAAAAAAATTTAGCTATTAATTTCTTGTATGTGTCAATTTTAAACTAAAACTAAATTGCGATGATTATCACTTTAATAAAATCGTCAACAGACAATTCAAATCGCCCAACATGGCAATGCAGCCGTCCGCCGCCGCATTCAATCTCTCTGCATCTCCGATCAAATATGACTAGATAAGTAATCCCTGGTTTATACACGTATAAAATGTTTGTGGCCTACAACAACAAAATACATAACATCAATATCAGTGTTGATTGCTGTCAATAGACCCAACGACATGGGCGCCTATCTTCTAAGGGGCCAAAAATTAAAACAATAACTATTCTAATAAAACATTGTATTTTCATTTAAGGCTACAAACATACAATACAAAAACACTTAGAAGAAATATAACTAGGTACTTATTTACATAATTTTACATACATACATCTGTACTTTTAATTAATAACTCAACTAAGGTTCCATTATGGACCAGTGGCGCCATCTACACGCGGAGATATCAAACTACATCCAATACATGGTTGGTAAAATACGAACCCTGTTATAGTTTTTAGCAATACATAATTATGAAGAAGAAAACATCACAAACAAAAATGTTTTCCCAAAACCCAATATTTATATTCCGTCACATCTGCCCCCCCTCCAGAGTTCGACCAGAACAAAAGTGACGGGTGAAATCAACCTCTATTCTTACCGAAGAAGAAGAAAATAACAGACTTTAGTAATTTATGAATTAACTCCTTTTTGACATCTTCCGTCAACCTAACTATACATTTGACATTTGTCTTTAATTTTAATTTTATTCACATAATAATAATAATGGAGGATAACAATAACCATTTATATATAATAACGTCTTGCTCCTTATTTGAATTCGGAAAGGTAAGTGACATAACCTCCGATCAAATATCTATAGATAAAGCATACAATAAATAAACCGTGGCCAAGATTATAAGAAACCAACAGGTATCTGTTTACTATTAAGACCCAAGTGCAGAGGCGCCGGGTTGTCAAAATTCTGAAGGGAGTAAATAATCAAGAATAAATAGTTATTTCTTGAATTTGTAAAAAAACTAAATTGTCAATGCAATGCGCGATGTCCCAGTAGGGGTTATCAAAGGCGGGCATTGCCACACTCGGGTTTTCCAAGGAAGACGTCGCCCCCTTTTGAAATTTCTGAGTAGGGCATGAGCCCCGTGGACAGTTTAATGGCTGACACTGTCATTACGTTTGGCAGCTAAAAGTTTTTCTTGTAAAAACGCGTGTATTTATAATAGTGGTGGTGGAAAGTATTAGTTTTATTTCGACTAAATCCTGCCAGTATGTTCAAAAGTTGTGTCCTATGCGAAAATCTCGCTGATCCGGAAAGCAGCGGAGTTGGCACAGGTAAGTAAATCATTACATGAACATAGACTTTGGGGTTCGTCATATTTCTCGTACTCATCTTTTTTCCATGAAAGCCTCAGACAAAGAAATAAACGGACAAATTATTTCGTATATTCAGCTGTTATTATTATTTTTATATTTTGATTTTTAGATTTCCAAAAGACACAAATTTAAGAACCCAGTCATATCATAGGAAAGGAAAAAATTGACCCGAACATAGACTACAGAATATAGATATCATTTTCCTAGTGAAGACCTGATAAAAAAAACCAAGTGGGATTCCATATTTATGAAAAGGGACAGTATCACAACTTATTCTGATGTAAGTATTACAAAAACAATATTTAGGTTGTTTTTAATATTGAAAACTTAGGTATTTTTTATTCCCCAATAAAAATAGTAGGTACTTATACCAACACTTTTCCGATCAATTTGGTCATCAAGTGAGATTTGAACCCCCATGATCCTACAACCTACCCATATTATAACAACGCATTACTTATTAATTTGCTGTATTGTAGATAGTAAAAGGAATAATAATTATCAAACTTCCAGATCTAGTACTTGTGATGTACTGTATGAAAAACATACTGGATCAATCATTCAACAACCCCACTCAGATATCCCCTCTGCCCCAAAAAGGTAAGTGTTTATTTTATTGGAATACTTAATTGCTTATAGTAAAAGTATTTAGATTTAAATCGTACGTTATAATTTCGAACTCCTAAAAATGCTTATAATCAAAAATATTATTATCCTCTTAAAGAGTTAAAAAGATAATACTCCTTCCTTTTGAACCGAGCTTTCAGATGCATAATGAGTTTTTACCACCCAAAATGTAAGACCACAAAATATTAGAGGGAAGTTATTGTTGACAAGATAAGAAACTTTTTCATTTTTGACTTCGGGAAAAATAGGTATTCTTCCTAAAAACTTTTGCTTGCAGAATAAATAAGGTTGGCATAGAGTGGCCTATTCTTAGATGTAGGTACAGAATTGCCAGAAAATGTAAGTCTGAAAATGCTCCAACACTAAAGTACCTCGATTTCTTTAATTTTTGAGGAAAATACAAAATAAAAAAGTTGTTTTATTGTTGTAATACTTGCCATAATAATAATGAATATGTTTGAATTGTAAGAAAAAACATAATTTAGAATTCAGCCTATATGTTACTTAAAAAGCTTCTATGGCCTCATGTTCATATGAACTTTTTTCTTAGGATGACGTCTTCTACCAATGCTAATAATTTCGCGACTTAAAAATTAAAAAGAAGACACGCAGTATAATGTTAGTTAAATTCCTAAATACCATTATTTCAGTAGTACCTGCACTAATTTATCTTAAAATATGATATTTTTATATGGTCAAATTACTAGACAATAATCATGTTCTGATTTGGAAAAACTGAAATTAATTTTAATTGTAATGCAGGTTGAAAGAATTTGCTGACTCTGTTATCAGAGATTCGGCAAGTGTAACTCTTTAGAATTGGCTCTGTCAGCAACTCTCACAGCATCTGAAGTATGTAGATGAATTCGATAAGGATTAATTAAGGATTGCCTGAAGTACGAAACAGTTCATCCACAGAATTAACTGACACTGCCTTGGTGACAAACTCCAAGAATAGACAATCCACAAATAAGTAAGTTCCAATATTATCCCAGAAAATATAGCATATACTTTTGTGGAACTATATTTTCTGTGATGCTATATTAAAGTTTTTACAAAAATTATTTTGATAATTCAAACTTAAAATGAACAACTGTATTAGTTGAGACAAGTCACAAGGATGAATAAAATCTATCAATAAAGTTTTGTAATTTATCGCTATATGTATGGTGTTTCACGACTTATCCAAAACATCTTATCCAGACATGCTGGTTTGTTTAAAAATATACCTACATATAATAAAGTTAAAAAAATCGCTTAGGGTAAAATAAAAACTGTGTGAAGTTGGGAAATATCCAGTATATAGACTATTATTCTAGGTGTATTAACTGGGACAAGGGTCAATAAAATATATCAATTGTTTTTTAATGAATCTCTATAAATATATTACTAAATTCTAGACTAACTTTTCTTGACCCTTACCTTGTAACGGATTTTTTTGTAAATTCCAAGAAACCCGTTACGTTTTTATTTGATTCCAGACAGGCATAAACTAAGAAGGCACACCTATTATAGGATGGTACAGCTTACATTTTCTTGTTAAATTATTGATATTTCGAATTATAAACAAATTAATTTCGCGAGCGTGCCGCCAGCGACCTCTTGTAGTGGGTGGCGCAACCCGCAGAACATGTCGACTAGTTTTCGATATTTGGTAGAAGTGGAATTTGTTATGTAAATATTTGCGAACCGATTGAATAGAAGGAAGTATGTTAAATTGCTTTAATTATAATAGCATTTGTTTTGTTACTATTTACTGTACAAGTAAAGAGAATCGTTTGAAATAAACCGTCAATTGACTCCAGCAGCTCGATTCCTATTGGCTGCACTTTTTTAGGTACCACGGTTGTATAGAATGAATCGAACGACGCAGCGGCTCTCGCTCTCTTCATTTTTGCACTCTCGAATTGATCGGAACTCTCTAGTGGCAATCGCCTTTTCTGAATATTTTTCTCGTTTGGTTTTTTTAGCATTTTGGTCTAAATTGATCGCTAATTTGATCGGTAGTACGGGTTAATTGTTTTTGGTGAAGTATTTTCATTGTAGTGCCTGGTTGAGGTGATTAAATTGGTTTTCTTTTGTTTCACGGCGGAGTGAACACCGCCATTGCAAAACTGACGTCGCCATAAGCTGACTAGGAGCTTGGAACGGAGTTCTGTTGGGCAGGAATCGATCAAGGACTACTAGAGGAGGAAAATCGCCTAGGTGAGTGTGGTTTTTTTTATTATATAGTTCATATTTTCGGAAATTGTTTTTTATTCAGTACCACCTCACCTGCGGCCATTTTCTCTCGAGGTTGCTGTTTTTTTTGTATAACTTGTCAGTTATAACCTTTTTTGGTACCCCAAAAAAAAAAACAGCTACCTAAGACTTTCGTTCTCCTGACCAGTAGATTTCCTTTTTAATATTATACTTGTTTAAAAACATCATTTTCACCCCTGGCAAAATACTACCTGATCGAATTTCATCAATAATTTCGCAATAAATTCATAAATACTAGAGAGTCCACTTAACAAAATATTAATATTCAGGCATAATTTTTATTAATAATTTCCAAGTTCAATAAATAATTTCGAATCAAATTCCATAGTTTAACTATAATAAAGTTAAACGACTAGCAGTTTATTGCAGGTTCTAAATTCAGCTGAATTTGATTTTATATTTTTTAATAATTGAGTCTTAATATAAGTAGTTCTGGTTTAGGTTGAATTTTGTATACCTTCTTAATAAATCACTGTGTATCTTACACATTTAAATAAATTAGCATTCTTGGACTAACTTCTGCTCTTGTTGTGTTTGTTACCTATGTACATCATCGACAGGGAGACGTGATACTGTGACAGTGAAGAACACCCACCTTCGACTAGTACGCTGCTGAGCTAGGCACCGAAGCGGTACGGCAACATCTGCACAACACCTGAGATTGGCTCTGCTCTAGCTAGTCAACACATGCGCCTAATGCAAGCCCCCCGTTAAGGCCAGTTCGTAGCAGGAAAGTCGTCACATCAACAGTCAGTAAAGGGAAGGGTCGTCGCATCGAACACAGGATATTCTTCGATCAAGCGTCACAGTCGCAAGTATAAACTTTCACTCAAACCTCAAGTGCTAGTAGTTCCAAGAGACTTTCAAAAACACAGGACGTTCGAAATTTTATTATTTAAAAAATTCACTAAGTTTTAAACTCTTTTGTTTGTTATCCAAAAGCTAACGACTAATGTAAATTTTGAATTGTCATAACTTATCACAGTTACTTTACATCTTTACCTTAAAGGTAAATAAATATTGTATGATTATTTTGGTGTTTGATTTAGGAGGGGAGAATAGTTTGTCGGGGCAACGAATTCAGGTCACAAAGGAATCCGAACCCACTTAAAAATTCCAACTAACTTTTACGGTTATAAACTCAACTAATATTCTTGTTAAATTTCATTTCAATTCAAAAGATTACCTATTAAGATTAATCCCCATCAAGAAAACGGTAAGTCCCGTGGGAAGACCTATACCCAAATTACAATGAAAACAAAATTTTGATTAACTTTTTTGAATGACCCATAAACATCTTACCATATAATTTGCCAGAAAACGTGCACCTCTTTGCTTCACTTCACTTAATGGATGGTATTTTCTTAGCTGCTTTCATATTGTGCTAATTTAATAAACAATTTAATTTTTTTGTTTGTCGATTTCAGCCAAACACGGAGAAATAATATGTCAAAGAGGGCATTTCGATCAAGAAGTTAATATGTACTAATTCCGGTAATTCCACCACTGTTCATTCGAAAGTCTTAAATTCATTGCCCTGTATAAAATTATAAAATTTTGTTTAAAAATAACCCTAGTATAATTTTTTTCATTTCCAGACATACATTAAAAAAGCAGAGATATTTTGGGGACATCAAAAGCGATGACATGAGTAGTCCAAAGAGAGCCATACGTGCTTGGGTCAATATGCGCAAGACAACATTTTAAAAAATTAAAAGTAAAAAATATAAAATAAGTTTATTCCTAATGATTCAAATCATACAATAATATATTAGTACATAGAAGTTAATATCCAAAAATTTTAAATATGTGATAAGAAATTGATTTAGGTAAATTTAGAATATTCTTAACCTAATTCCCCATAAGCCTAGCTTTTTTTTATCATGATTTATGTAAAATTATGTAAATAAGTACCTAGTTATATTTCTTCTAAGTGTTTTTGTATTGTATGTTTTTAGCCTTAAATGAAAATACAATGTTTTATTAGAATAGTTATTGTTTTAATTTTTGGCCCCTTAGAATATACGCGCCCATGTCGTTGGGTCTATTGACAGCAATCAACACTGATATTGAGGTTATTTATTTTGTTATCGTAGGCCACAAACATTTCATACATGTAAAAATCAGGTATTACTTATCTAGTCATATTTAATCGGAGGACATAACTAACACGCTTATCATTGTTTTCCGTAGACTAGTTTGTAAAACAAACTTTTTATCAGACGAAACTCCTATTATCTTTACCGAACAAAAATCCCAAAACCCAATATTTATATTCCGTCACAACATATTATTATGATTAGAAAAAGTGATTGTAAGACTATTGCAATAAAAGGCTTGACTGCCGGACAAGGAGCATATTATTATATGTGCAAAGAAGAGCTGACAAAAATCTAGAAATGTTTATGCAGAGTTATTATTTTGAATGTATAATTTAGCATACATTTCCTTGCTTATGTATAATATTGTTTTATATTATGAAAATAGTGCAGTGGATATTGCCTTCATATAAAAAATATATTTACAAGTTATTTTAAAAATATTGATAATGAAATGAGTTACTTTCTTGAATAATTTTACAAACTGGATTATATTAAAAAATGCGGTTTCAAATTTTACAGAATAATTGAACAATTTAAAGTGACAAAAAATTCCCTATGAACTATATACCAAAAATTGTTCGCTTTCAAAATGCAACGGATTGAGCTCGACAAAATTTTGACACCCTATTTCAAGAAAAGCAGTGATGTTTTAGTCAATGCCTATTAGGCATTTTTTTCTTAGTTTTGGAAGTACAATTCATCTGTAACATTTAAATGAGGTAGGCGATAATTTTATTTTTCGAACTTTGGAGTCAACAGGTGTTTTGGGACACATTTTGCCAATTTCAACTTTTTTTCAATTTCACTCAAGCCTTTTGTTACAATAGTCTTATAATCTCTTTTTCTAAGCATATGCTAAACGGCTTGTATGAGAAAATGGTGGAAATTTCTAGATTTTTTAAATTATATATAATTATTAATGTGATGACCATGTCCGACACACAAGCCTTTTGTTATATAGTCTTAGAATCACTTTTTCTAAGCATATGTCAAACAGCTTGCATGAGAAAATGGTGGCAATTTTCATAAATTTTCCTGCAACTTTCCTATGTTCTGAAAATATGAAGGCCACACTCTACACTCAAGCCATAATTTTTTTAAATACTCTGAAATTCATAACTTTTTATTGCAATTAATTTCGTTCATGGAAAAATAACTGAAAAATGGAAGAAAATTCCGTTAAATTTTCCGACCCCAAAATGTACTTATCCATTCCCGCCACTCAAGCCAATATGTCTTTCGGGCTAGTGACGATGTACGTTTTCATACTTTCGATGGGCTCGTTTGGAAAAATCGGTCAAAATTTCTATTTTTCCTTATAAGACTACGCCCTTATTTCAACCCTTTAGCCACCTGCAACCCTCAAGCCTTTGGTTTTCCAAAGCCAGGTTCTATTAATTAATCATTTAGTGAACATGGCTAGCGTGGAAATATGGGCACTCGTAAATTTCCCTTCATTCTACTCAGCATCGATGTACTTTTCAACCCTCTTTGAGGCTAGTATGCGAAAATGGGGCACCTAAATCTGTCACTATCTGACGGTCTATGTGGCAACGCCCGCCTTTGATAACCCCCACTGGGACATCGAGAATTGCATTGAAAATTTAGTTTTTTTTCCAAATTATTCAAGAAGTAACATTATTTCTTCTTGATTATTTGCTCCTTTCAGAATTTTGGCAACCTGGCGCCTCCCTACTTGGGTGTCAATAGTAAACAGATACCTGTTGATTTCTTATATTCTTCGCCACGGTTTATTTATTGTATGCTTTATCTTTAGATATTTGATCGGAGGTCTGCATTGTTTGTTTACTCCAGTGTGTCATATTCTTTGATTGTTTGCATGTGTGTTTCAAGTGTTTTTTTATTAATTTATAACTATTTATTTGTATTTAGGATATAGTGACTGATTTTATATACAATGGGACGCAGAAATTGTGTAGTGTGTTGCGTGTTGCCAAATTGATATTTCTCAGGATATAACTTATCACAGGTAAACGTTGTACTCACGGGCGTTATGTTTGTTTACTTCGGTAGATTTCCGCTAGATGTTGGTCGACTACAAACGTGTGCATTTTGATGCTTGTGCTCCCTCTATCCTTGGTTATTTATCTGAGGATTTTACTGATATTATCAGGGAGTTTACCGACAGAAAGGCCAGAAAAGTTAATTTTTATTGATGACATGAATAAATAACGTATGACACTACTTACATGTAACAGGGTACTTGACAATATTTTTAATTGCTCTAAAATTGTACTCAGTTAAATGTAGATGCACCAACATAACACGTAATATATAAAACAACGGCTTTTAACCTTTATTTATTTATGATAATTAACCCTTTGCCTACCAATCCCCTTCAAACATTTAGTGTCACCATTCCCAGCCAATTTACATGGCTACAGACCCACCGTCGTATATATAAGTCAGGCATAAAAAAAATGCAGAAAAGTGCAGATGATACTCTTTAAATAGAAATTTTTATTTTCGTTTGTATCTTTTTGAACAATTAATATATTTTTAACAAAAAAATTCCACACTTATGCAGTGCTCAACAACAGAATAGGATAGAAACAGGACTTATGAAATTCCAGCAGCGCAGCGAGAGTAAGGGTTTCATCCGCTAGAGGCGCTGGCTAAATGACGTATTAATATGGCATTGGGTGTGGAGGCTTTGTATCATTGCCGGATATGTAAGGCACTGGGTCTGGATGCACGTTAATGGTGTTGGATATTTACGGCAGTGGGTGTGCAGGCACGGCAAAAAAAAATACTGTTGCATATATATGACATTGGTTGTCTAGACCATTCTAGAACTGAACGTATATATACGGCAGTGGGTGCGGTGGCACGCTTCCTTCTGTCGTATATACAGGGTGGCCCACCACGAACTGCATCGATCTATATATGGAAAACTAAAAGTAGGAAAATTCTGAAAATTTGGCACCTCACCAATGCCGATGGGCGCTGCTCAACTAAAATATTTTGGTGAATCTGGCACTTCCGGTCATACCGGAAGTCGATATCAACTTTCTTATCTCAAATGGGACACCCTGTATATTATTGCACTTTTGGATTCTAGGCATTATTTTGGAACAAAAACATGCAACATGTCCTATGTCTAAATCCAACCGTTTTTGAGATATTTGCATTTTTCCGAAAAAATTACAGGTGCAGACCTAAAGTCAATTAGCAATTTATACGACGAAACCGCGAAATTTCAAAACGAATTTTTGGCATCGTGTAACAGAAGGCCCGACCTAGTGATCTCTGCTGAGAAATAAATCCGTTCTTATACAGGGTGTTCACAAAATATGAATAAAAATAATTTACGAAAAAAACACTTTTCGCCCTAAAATGCGGGGTTTGCTTAACCCTTGGAAAATCATATTAGCCGTGGACGTTGAAAAGACAATCGCGGCTGAGGAAATGTCACTTGGTTTATAAATTATTGTCAACCATAATGCCGGCGCGCTTAAATTACACAAACGAAGATTATTTAAATTTGTTTATTATCTACGGAGAATGCAACAAAGTAATATCAAGAACGTGCGATACATTTGGGGCTCGCTATCCACAAAAAACAAAACCATCGCCAAACAGAGTTAAACAAATAATACAAAAATGGATATGTCACAAAAAAATTACGTTTGGCGATGGTTTTGTTTTTGTGGATAGCAAGCCCCAAATGTATCGCACGTTCTTGATATTACTTTGTTGCATTCTCCGTAGATAATAAACAAATTTAAATAATCTTCGTTTGTGTAATTTAAGCGCGCCGGCATTATTGTTGACAATAATAATTTATAAACCAAGTGACATTTCCTCAGCCGCGATTGTCTTTTCAACGTCCACGGCTAATATGATTTTCCAAGCGTTAAGCAAACCCCGCATTTTATGGGCGAAAAGTGGGTTTTTCGTAAATTAATCGGAAATTGCTGCATTTAGGTATAGGAAACCTTACACAAAGTTGTCATCATTTTTAGTGGTGAATAAGATAGCATTAAAAAAATGGGGGTTTCCATTTGAAAATTTTGAGATTTAAGCACATTTTGAATGTAATTTTTATTCATATTTTGTGAACACCCTGTATAAGAACGGATTTATTTCTCAGCAGAGATCACTAGGTCAGGGATTCTGTTACACGATGCCAAAAATTCGTTTTGAAATTTCGCGGTTTCGTCGTATAAATTGCTAATTGACTTTAGGTCTGCACCTGTAATTTTTTTCAGAAAAATGCAAATATCTCAAAGACGGTTGGATTTAGACATAGGACATGTTGCATGTTTTTGTCCCAAAATGATGCCTAGAATCCAAAAATGCAATAATATACAGGGTGTTCTATTTGAGATAAGAAAGTTGATATCGACTTCTGGTATAACCAGAAGTGCCAAATTCACCAAAATATTTTAGTTGAGCAGTGCCCATCGGCATTGGTGAGGTGCCAAATTTTCAGAATTTTCCTACTTTTAGTTTTCCATATATAGATCAATGCTGTTCGTGGTGGGCCACCCTGTATATGGGATTTAACTTGTATTTTTGGATTTATATAATTTTTATAAATTTTAAGTCATAATTATATTTCACTAAATTTCTTTTGTAAATAAGTGGTATACTATATACTGACAAGGCTTGAGCACTGCCTAATTCACCTGAATTTATTTCATGCACGATCTTCACGAGCAAACACCAGCAGACTGACTCGGTGAACATGTTCCTACAATCTGCAGACCACCAGCTGATACTGGGACAGCTGACCTGGCCAAGACCCTGAGATTTCGAGCTAGCAACATCAACGCCACTATCACAGCTGTCAGATAGTTAAGTGGGGGTCGCAGTTTCATCGGGAACTTCTAACGAACTCAGTCGTAGACTACACGTCACCTCAAAAGAAGATGAACATTCATGTAAGGTGTTTCTTTAACTAATGCGTTCCATTCTTAAGTTCGTACGTGCAAAAGACTAGACCTTGGTTTGGTTGACGTGGACTCGTCTCGAGCAGTTTTTTGGACTTTCCTAATCATTTTGAAGCAACTCACTTCGCTTTAATTTTATAATAATAATTTACAGTTGATCCATTTAAATTAATTGTAATCCTGTTTGACAATTTATTTGTAAAACATTTCATCTATATTTAATTTTTTAATTTCAACTTGTCATTCAAATTTTTTTATTGTTTTAACAATTCACAAATTGTTCAAATAAATAATCCTTGTGATTGTTTTAAATCTGTGTTTTATTTCAGATGTCTTAAAGTCGAGTCAGTTATAACCGGTTTCTATAGCCGGGCCAAAACTGTCGTTATAGCCTAAACATTAATAATTATTAGGTACCCACTCAACTAAATTTAATCTACTGTGTGCATCAAGTGCTCGCAAGGCATTTGATTTTTGATTCATTAAATTCACCATTTATAGAACAATGTAGGCACCCAAAAATGTTGAGTAAGGAATATATAAAAAAATTAACAAATTAAATGATGTACCTAATCATTAATCTAAAAGAATCGAGAAAAGTGTCAGAAAGTTGTTGTTTGAAGTTTGTAGGCAAGGTGGAAACTTGAATGAAAACTTGTCGGACATCCATTGCCTGATTTATTTATTGTATTCACAACGTTTCGAACAGTAACAATCTATGTTCTTCACTTGAAAACGAACATAGATTGTTACTGTTCGAAACGTTGTGAATACAATAAATAAATCAGGGAATGGATGTCCTACAAGTTTTCATTCATGTCAGAAAGGTGTTATACATATTGAAGGTAAAGACGCAAGGTATATCTTGACTGACTCAATTAAGAAGAAAAATGTGATGTTTTTATTGGGGATGCAGTCAACAGGCAAATTTATACAACCTCAATTTAGTAAGTACCTAGTCTTTTAATTCATATAATATTGCTCTACTTAAATATTACCCTGTTTTGGCAGAATGTCATAAAATCATAAAAAGGGTTTCATAAAGAGCATTTTACAATGCACACTACAGTTTATTTTACTAGTACTGTAAAGTGATATTTTATAAATGCATTTGTATATAAAAATATGTAAAAGCTACCTGTCTTGGATGTTTATCCTATTAAATTTAATTTTAAAATTAATAAATCAGTTAAGAAAAGTAATTAAAGATGAAAATGTACACCTTATTCTAGACGTTTTGTCGCCTTTATTTTAAAATAAACTTTTATTTTGGAATTTCTATTATATTTGTCTTCATTTACTTCAGGTACATAAAATTTCCAATTAATTTTTTTTTAAATTAATTCACTACTTTTTTCTGTGCAATTTTTACATGTGGTTATATTCAAAATGACGTTGAAAACATCAAATTGAACTAGGAAAAAATTCTCATTCCTACAAATAAGTCCCGAATTATGGAATACAGACAAATTCAGCCATTAATATGCAATATCCCTTTATACATCCTTTGCCTGAATCAGCTGACACGTTCATTACACGTCCTTGTCTTACTTATTGCCATTTGAAACCTATCACTCTCTAGAGTTGGCTGCCCCAAAAGCAGTGAAAATCACACCTGTGCGACTTCCATAGTACTTGGCAATTCGCTGGTAAATACAAAGGGGTGGAAAGGCATGGAGATGCATGTCTATCCGGCGCAATGTACGAGTAGGTACCTGCCTGCTGAAAATGCTTGTGGATCTTTATGTCAATAAACCACATATTTGTATATTAACATTTGGCCCTATTGCGCACGGCAAGGCGCAGGGAAGAAAAAGAGATGAAATTTGCCAATTCACCCCCATTTTTAACCCTATATTGGCAGTTTGAATGGTGGCTACTTTATTGCTTGTGTTATGCATGTTTCATGTTCCTGGTGAATTTTCTTTCAAATCTTTAATCATCGTGCACAGTATCCACCTTTTTGTAGTGTGATTTAGTGTAAAAGGGACTGTTATAATTGAGTTTACCGTGCTGAGCTAAAATTTGGCTTTTATTTAATTTTCCATGTGACCACGACGGAGGATTGTCGGTCGTGTTAGATTTTCAACGGACCAAGCGGTCTTAGGGCGCCCTTGGAGACTGAGCAGCAAGGCTTGGTGGCTTTTGGTTCTGGCTGCGGCTATACAGCGATTTGGGGGTGAGTATTTTTCAAATTATTCCTTTTGAATCTTGGCTTTGCCATCTTTGTGAAAAATACCTCACCACTCAGGTTGGCTGAGCTTTTGGGACCATTAGCTATCCACCGATCGCCTTATCAGACCCGTTTTTATTGTTGCTTAAATATTAAATTTTGCGGTGAAAAAGCTCACCGTTTTGAACTCGTTTGAACACGGTATAATAATTAATTAGGTTGGAGTATTTACAATATTGTTTTGAATTATTCTTTTATTGAGTACCATAGCCTTGTCAGCTGTTTCATTAGTGACTTGTTTTTTATATTCCTATTAACGTTTTGAGTAGAGAAGAAACCAAACATTTTTTCTTGTTAATCGAATTTCAGTAATTTTTGACTAATACATATTGATTATATCTGTTTTTCTTTAAGTGTTAAGGAAATCAAGCACCGGTAAAAGTTTACTTTCACTACTTCTCTCCGGTTTTAGCGATTTTTTGTATAGCTGTGTATTTTCTGTCGCTGATCACGAATCTGCGAGAATTTTTCGGTGGAAACCTGTAGTCTTCGAGTTACACCTTTGTAAAATGGGGTACTTGTATTACAAACCCCCTGTGTTTTCAACTGTTTTATGATTTTTGACTTATGACAGTGTCACCAGAAAATACATCCACTTCCAAATGTCATCAAAAAGTTAGGTTAGATTTTTGCCTGATTTATTTTCAAAAAATAAAAACATTACATAATTAGGAGTTCCGGTGCAAACACAAACACTGATCTATATCAGCTACATTGATACAGGAATTATCAAATACAGCATGTGAAAGTCTTTAAGCAAGAAAAAAAAATTATGCAGTTGCAGGGGGTTTTGGCAATATTTTGTTTTAATTTGATTACATTTTTGAAAGGATTTGTGAGAAACTGAAGACTTCTATTGGGTCCTTTCTGACTGCACACGAAATTCCGGTGTGCATTATTTTTTATAGGTCAGCGCCCATCATCTTCAAGTCGGCTACTCTTCTTGTTACGGTCAGCAGCACCCATTGTCCCGAGTAAGCTACGACAAGGCAGCTATGTGCAGCCGAGGGTGCACCTTGTTCCACCATAAGGCAGTACCCATTACCCCGAGTCGGCCATGATAAGTGGCATATGCCCCCTTTTTTTCACTCTGCCAGTAAGTGCCACAATAAACAAATAATCCACTTTTTTCGTAAGTAGCCGTCATTGCCGATCACTACCATAAGGGGCATATGCCCTCATCTGTTTTTATACGGCAGAGCCCATCGCTGCCGACTGCCACCATAAGGGGCATATGTCTCCTTCTGTTTTTATACGGCAGTGCCCATCGCTGCCGACTGCCACCATAAGGGGGTATGCCTCCTTCTTATACATACGGCAGTGCCCATCGCCGCCAACTGCCACTATATGAAAAAAGAAGGGGGCATGGCATATGCCCCCTATAGTCTGCAGCGATGGGCGCTGCCGTATGAAAAAAGAAGGGCATATGCCCCTTATGGTGGCAGTCAGCAGTAATGGTCGCTGCCTTATGAAAAAAGAAGAGGGCATACGCCCCTTATGGTAGCAGTCAGCAGCGCTGGGCGCTGCCATTTGAAAAAAGAAGGAGCATACGCCTCTTATGGTGGCAGTAGGCAGCGATGGGCGCTGCCGTTTGAAAAAAGAAGGAGCATACGCCCCTTATGGTGGCAGTCCGCAGTGCTGGGCGCTGCCGTATGAAAAAAGAAGGGGCATACCCCCTTACTTGCACCTTCTGCAACATCGAAACTTCGCGAAAACCCACGGATAACCGGAATTTTGAAAGATTTGTGCCGTGTTTAGGTCCGGCCCGGCCGCTGTTTTCGCCCGACAATCGGCGCGCTATTGTGGCAGTCGGCAAACATAGGCACAGCCGCATGAAAAAAAGAAGAGGGCATATCCTCCTTGTGGTAGCAGTCGGCAACGATGGGTGCTGTTTTTTTACAACAGGCTCTAATGTTGAAAATATAAAAAAATAGATAGCTTTCAAAACAATAGGGTACTTGACGAAATTTTACAAACTTGATAAAACAATTCCTGGACACTTGCCTAAGACCCTACGATTATTTAAAAAATATATATTTACGTAATTAGCAAGTTATTAGACTTTCTTTGAAATTTAGCGGGAAAGCACTTATGACGTCACAAGTGTTTTATAACAGCAATTTGGCAACATAGCGATACCACTGAAGTGTTCTGAGACATAACCTTATTCGGCAGTGAAAGTTGCAAGGAAAGTTGAAATTTCAAAATTCTAACCTCAAACACCCAGTCTAGTGATGCCCAGTGAAACCACTTTTAGCGTTGATTGATTCCTTCCTCCATCGACGATTTTAGTCAAGAAGGTTTTTTTTTTCGTAAATACTTACTCAATCGTTTTTCTCTAAATTTTTTTGGCTAGGTTGGGCCTAAAGTCCGGAATTCGGGCTCAGTAGGTACTTCTAAGCACTATGGCGTCTTCATAAACGCGCCTTCAAGATGGTCCCTAGGCCAAGGTTCTCTCTTTATTAATAACTCATAATACTGTATTCTTACTACAACGTAGGTACAAACATTTGCAGTTTTATCCCATGCATTTCGGCAGATGCTAACAGCATCCAATTTCGGCAAATTACGGATTGTCTTTGTCCATGTCCATGATACCTTACCTTGCACATCTATACCTTACCTTACACATCTACAACTAGGTCCGCAAACAATATATAATAGTAAATATCAATAACAAACTATTGTCAACAAAGTGACATCTGTGGACCGATGACCAAACTATTCAAACTTACTTCTACTGAATCATAACAAATAAAGATAACATTATACAAAATACAGGGGACAATCAATAACAAAATATACGAGGATTACTCGATAAGATAAACATTAGATAAATCAAAGTCCAATCGCCGAGTCGGCAAAATCTGTGAGTATAAATCCAGCACCAGCCACAGGCTGGGGATCAGTAAGCCCCGCTTATTAGCAGCTACTCGATCACTGACCACCCTCGGTGGTCTGACCTGGCAATGGATCCCGCTTAAATAGCCTCCTTGTTCAGGTCGGGCTCCGAGGGGCAGACGACAGCGCCCCTGGGCACTGTTGAAGACGTCAGTGGGTCAGTAGCGACACCCCGCCGTCGCGTCGGGTCAAGGGCGCAGCTCGCGTCCCGGTCACTTCCACGTACTATCGGTCACGTCGGTCCACAGTCCGCGCTACCTCCGCCATGGTCCAGATACTGTTAGAGGCATATCTGTGAGTGCAAGAATAAACATCACCCTAGTTTGTACCTGCTGTCTTTCTTATGCGCTTCGCGACTCCCGCACCCAGTGATCCCGGCAAGCTGTGAGGGTTAATCCAACCCTCCGGCACACACAAGTAGTGCGTCACATGGTAAAGGCTCCGTGTGAAGGCACTCAGTTGTGACACTATATTAAATGGCACAGATATTATCTACTAATATTTTGATTTAGCAAGATACGGAATGACACACGGAATGGCATCACGGGATGTCATGTGGATATGGTTAGATGCCTAGGTGGGCGGGTAACATTGCCAAATACGCGAATATTTCCCCCATTATTGGTACCTGAATATTTATAGTATATTCCGTATTCAGATATTTTAACTAATAGACCGGGAGGTGGCGAACAAAGTTAGTCAACAAGCGTTACAAAAGGTTGATTATTTTTTAATATTAGGGTGATATCCAGAGTACCTATATCTCAAACTCTGCCGCCCCTACTTGGTCACTTAAACTTAGGGGAGGGGGTTAAAATTTATCAAAAAGTGCGTTTTAGTAAACGTTACATTTCAAGAATAATTCCATTTCAGTCCGAAAGCTCACCTCCCTTGGATTATAAATCCAACTTAGCAGAGAAAATAAAGCGCAGCTTTCGCCTCGGCAGAGGCCTGTGAATTTGAGTCGAGTTGACTAAATACTAAACATCCAGTTTCATGGATAAACTATAGCTCATTTTTTTCTTTATTTAATGTTGATTTTAAAAATGTAAAGGCAGAGAAAAAAATCGGCAGCGTTTTGCGAGCAGAGGCTCGCAGTAAACGTGACGTGTTATGAACAAACTGAAGCTCATTTTGCTTGTTATCAAATACTTATTCTAAAACATAAAAGGCAGAGAAAAATCTAGTAGCGTTTGGCAAGCAGAGGCTACCAAGTTTTGAAAAAAAAATTTTTTGAAGCCTATTTCTTGCTTGTTCAAAACTATTTTTTATCAGTTTGGCTACAAAATAATGTCGTAACACTAAACGGCAAAAAGTCTTACAATGCCACTGTTTGCATTAACCCCTTATCAACCTATTTTACCATATTTTACTTTACCCAAACAACTACCGCCTATTGCACTGCCTCTGTTATTATGCTGCTAGCCGCATTTCAATCTAAAGGGAAGAAGTTTTAGTTATACCGCTGTAACCATTTAACTTTTAAACATGGATCATACCTTGGTTTGCCTTGGAATGCCTCTATTTCGTTAGTGGAATTGATTATTTGCATGTCCTTTCTTAAGACAATACTTGTTGATTTTTAATGCAAAGGAAGACGTGATTATTATTTGACGTTATTTATTGAATTTTCGATATTGAATATAATATTGTCTATATTTCGCCATCTCTATACCGGAATGTCAAAATTATTTACAAATTTTAAATCAAGTGTGCTTGTATCAAGTATCATTATTGGCAGCAGAATCGATGTATAATAATATAATAAAGCATGAATATTTTTTACTTAGTAAAATGCGTTTTAATATTGGCTGTACTGGGTAAAAAGAGTAAAAAGGATGAAGGTCCACTCGATGTATGCAAAACGGATGAGAGCCCAAAATTCCCCCACTTTGTGCTGGCATTTCTAAGGTTATGTTATTTACATGTGGGGTATATGTTCAGAATAGCTTGTATTTATTTCAATTTAATTAACTAATTTAAGTTAGGGGTAATTTTGAAGAGAAAGTATTCCCAAATTCTCTTCTTATTTTTATTAATACAATACATCATTCGATTCAAATTCAAAAACCGCGCTATTATAAACGGATACTTGGAAGGCGCCTGCATGTCTACGCGCGCGCATCCTATGCTCTAATTGGTCAGAATGTATGACCGAAGGACTTCCTTGATGGCCGTGCACATGGAAGCATACCGGTTTCCGATGTAACCGCAAAAATCGCCGTGCTTCGTATTGAATTTCTCCCAATTTGAAGAAAACCGTCGATTCCTTTGTTTTGTCCGAAAACAAACTTATATCTCTCGGTGTTGTGTCACGCCGAGCGCGAGAGTGTTCCCACAACCTGGAGCTGCTACGAAGCTGTACCTACCAGAAGTACTTCGAGAAGACCACCAACCCAGCCTCAGCCAGACTAAGTGTGGACTAAAGGTAAGCTGGACAAGTATCCCGTTTCTCTATCCATCCACCTACCAGGTGCTCATTTTTCGGTTTGGGAATACTCTTAACATCGCCCCTATTGGGTTCTTTATAGTTCATTTTAACAATTTTACGTAGCTTTTCAAATAAAATAGCTGCGCGCAATCAGTATATTTTATTCCAAACAGTTCACTTTTGCTTGAAGCCAGAGTACCTCGCGTGCGTTTGTTTGCGATACCATTGCATTTTTAAGATGTCTGAGAGTTATATGCTACCAGTAACTAAAAAAGGGCAAAATTAGGACGAGTTTTTGTAGTGTAGAAGCTCAACTCTACTTTGAAAATTTCCCATGTAACTAAATTTTATTTATATAAAATATATTTTAAATGAATATTGATTTTTTGCCGACTTTCATCTTTTTTCCCTGACTTAATGTGCTTAACCCCCTTTTACAATTTCTCTGGACGCCCATGTTACAAAAATATTACTAACAAAACATTTTACCAAAACAAGATACCCCAGATAACATTTTAAAAATTGGTTACTAACAACAAGTCTATTTCTTAAATTTTAAAATTTGTTTTACTCAAAACTTTTGTTTTGTGACCCCATCTTTTTAGCCTGCAGTCTTCAAATGTTTAACTGATTTTGGTTTTTTTTTTTACGGGGGAACTTTATGTTTATGTGAGAATTATACAGAAATTGGTTATATATCTTGTTGTTTTTAAGTCGTTAGGTTTACACATTCACATACAAACCTGTAAAATGATAACTTATAGCCCTGCTAGCATTATTTATGATTTTTTTGGTTTTATATAAACTAATAGATATTTTGATATTCATGCTATTTTGTTATTTATTTTAATTTCATATAAATCATAACATATATGGAGGATATAACATTATATTAGGCTGGCAGCTATTTTCGTTTGTTTTCTTATTTCCGTTGTCTATGATAAGATAAGTATAATAATTATTTGTAAATGCAATATTGGTTATATATAAGCTTAATACATATTTTAAAGTAAGTTGAAATTGTGTTTGCTTCTTTGCCAACAGTTTTTTTGGTACTAATAGTAATAAATGTATTAATTATTAAATGAAAGCAAATTTAATTCTAAATATACTCTGCAGTTCTATTCTTACATTCACTTTCTATTATTTACTACCTACGAAAATATTGAATTTGGATCACACATCAATAAAATCAGTTGATAATTTGCATTAAAGTAACTACATATACGTCCAATTTACTATGGGTTGGGATACAAACCTAAGCGATTTTTGATGTTTTCAAAAACTTCTTCCCTTCAGAATGAAACGCGGATAGCAGCATAATACAGAGGCAGTGCAGTAGGCGTATTGATAAAAAACTGTTTTGAACACGCAAGAAATAGGCTTCAATTTTTTTTTTTCAAAAACTTGATAGCCTCTGCTTGCCAAACGCTACTAGATTTTTCTCTGCCTTTTTTGTTTTAGAATAAGTAATTGATAACAAGCAAAATGAGCTACAGTTTGTTCATAACATGTCACGTTTACTGGGTTAGTCATCTCGTATCGAATTAATTTTCGAGAAAATTGCAAGCGTCTGCTCGCAAAACGCTGCCGATTTTTTTCTCTGCCTTTACATTTTTAAAATCAACATTAAATAAAGAAAAAAATGAGCTATAGTTCATCCATGAAACTGGATGTTTAGTATTTAGTCAACTCGACTCAAATTCACAGGCCTCTGCCGAGGCGAAAGCTGCACTTTATTTTCTCTGCTAAGTCGGATTTATAATCCAAGGGAGGTCAGCTTTCGGACTGAAATGGAATTATTCTTGAAATTTAACGTTTACAAAAACGCACTTTTTGATAAATTTTAACCCCCTCCCCTAAGTTTAAGTAACCAAGTAGGGACGGCAGAGTTTGTGATATAGGTACTCTGGGTATCACCCTAATATTAAAATATAATCAACCTTTTGTAACATGACTAACTTTGTTCGCCACCTCCCGGTCTATAAAGTGTTACGTGGCGGAGATGAAGGATATGGTTTCCAGCGTGTGCAGCATAAACAGACACCATTTTGATATAGAGGAGTCAATAGACGGAACATCTTCATAATAAAAAGTCTTTATGTGACAAAATTTGTGTGTGCAATTGCGTTAGTTAAAGCTCAAAGGTTTCAATACATTAAGTAACAGATATTCATAGGCAAGCTGGAGATACTTGAATAGAAAACTGCAATTTGAGGCACAGAGTTGCCACGTTTGGCGTTCTGGACAATAGAACGACGAAACTGTAGATTGCAGCCTGAACAAAATTGTGTAAATTTGTCTTTAATTATCATAAAAAAAATAAGGGTTACCTAAAAGCCGTTGTTTCATTTATTACGTGTTATGTTGGTGCATCTACTGTAAACATAGTACAATTTTAGAGCAATTAAAAATATTGTCAAGTACCCTATTATAATCACTCACTATTAACGTTCATTTTTCTCTATGTAAATGTAAAATACATTGATTTATAGAGTTCTTCAGTCCTTGATTCTACCAAAATTACAATCAGGAGATCCAGTTAAATTTAATGAAGCCACAATAGAAATTTTCTATTTGCCACAATTTCTTTCCTAAAAAATAGGCTAATGGCCATTGTAATGAATAACTTTATTTTTCTTAATAGAGACTTTCAGAAGTTATATTTGATGATTCCCGCATCCATGTAGCTGTTATAGACAAATTTTTGTTCACAGTTGCAGAGAAACGCCGAACTATTAAATATTTTACATAATGTACGATATTTTACTTTTTCATTTTTTGGACATTTTAAAAAGCAAATAAAAACACTAAAGTCAAAATTTAAAATCAAAATTTAACCTAACTTTTTGGTGATTTTTGGAGGTAGATGTTTTTTGTGTGACACTGACAAGTCAAAAATCATAAAACAGTTGAAAACACAGGCGGTTTGTAATACAAGTTCCCCAAAAACGGCGATTTTACAAAGGTGTAACTCTAAAACTACAGGTTTCCGCTGAAAAATTCTTGCAGATTTGTGATCAGCAACACAAAATACAGAAGTATACAAAAAAATCACGAAAATCAGAGAGAAGTAGTGAAAGTAAACTTTTAACCAAGCACCTATATTATTGTCCGGTTTATAAAAAGAATCAAATTTTCACATTTGTACCTACTTACTTAAGTCAAGAATATTTAGTTTTTTATAATTATTTGGAAACTACTTAGGCTATCACCGTGCACAGTGTTATTGTAATATAAAATTAATCATTTAACCTTAACTGTAATAGATTATCTTTGTAAAAGCTCAGGCTCTTTAGAACGGACACTGTGGTTTTGTTTTCTCTTTACACGTAACCACACAAAAAGGGAAGCGACTACCCATAGGGGCACCACCACAAACCAACCACAATCAGACCATATTGGTATCTGCCTCACCACACCACGGAACCCCAATCAAAACTCACGACCTGCTTCCAGTGAGAGCTAGCTGAGGGAGTGCACACCATAACAAAGGAGTCTGGGTGACGTGTGGCTGTGTAGCTGTTGTAATGATTTGTCTAAATCATTTTAAATTATTTTTAGAAGATTTTCTATATTTTATTTATAACTTTTTATAAAAATAATTACCCCACTACTATTTCCTAATCTAATCAAACTAAACTAACCTACAATTTCCCCGTCTAATGTCCAACAAGTTCTTTCGCAACCCAAAATAGTTCAAAATATCCCTCAGCTTTCCTCCTTAATATCGTTTTTACTCCAAACCACTTTTATATCAAATTTTACCTGCGAGCTCGCTTTTGAATGTTCGTAGTACTTGAACCACTAAGCAGTTTCATCCCATCTCTAATATATTAATTCCTGCATGGTTCCTTTGCTACATCGTGCATCTACATTTCTTGTTACTGCTATTCTTCTTCTCTTGATTAATTACACCTTCAATCTTTTAATGATCCGTCGACTTGCACCGTTCCACACAGTTATCTCTTTTAATTAACTTTTTCGTTGAAATTATCTTCAACCCCTTCAAATATTTTTCTTTGACACCCTCCTTGACATTCTCTTTTTTTTTTAATTGTCTCTACCTTTCATACACCTTTGTAACTAACAATACTTATAATAATAGGGTACTTGACGAAATTTTACAAACTTGATAAAACAATTTCTGGCCCTTGCTTAAGACCTTACGATTATTTAAAAAATATATATTTACGTAATTATCAAGTTTTTAGACTTTCTTCGAAATTTGGCAGGAAAGCACTTATGACGTCACAAGTGTTTTAAAAAGGCAATTTGGCAACATAGTGATGCCACTGAAGTGTTCTGAGACATAACCTTATTCGGCAGTGAAAGTTGCAAGGAAAGTTGACATTTCAAAATTCTAACCTCAAACTCCCAGACTTATGATGCCACGTGAAACCACATTTAGTCGAGAAGTGTTTTTTTTTTGTAAATACCTATTCTATTTCTGCAAATTTTTTTGCTAGGTTGGGCCTAAAGTCGGAATTCGGGCTCAGTACTTCTAAGCACTATGGAGCCTTTATAAACGCGCCTTCAAGATGGTCCCTAGGCCGAGGTTCTCTCTTTATTAATAACTCATAACACTGTACTATTACTACAACGTAGGTACAAACCTTTGCAGTTTATTCCCATGAATTTCGGCAGATGCTAAGATCGGATTATTAGAAAAAATTGTGCTACTAAAAAAGCATCCAATTTCGGCAAATTACGGATTGTTCTTTCAGGGTCCATGATACCTTACACATCTAACAACACGATAACTATATAGGTCCGCAAACAATATGTAATAGTAACAAACGATAATAAATCGCACAGATATTATCTACCAATGTTTTGCTTTAGCGAGATACGGAATGACAGTTGGCATCACGGGATGTCATCTGCCGATCAGAAAACCATACGTGTTAGATGACATGTGGATATATGAATAAGGTTAGATGCCTAGGTGGGCGGGTAACGTTGCCACATACGCGAATATTTCCCGCATTACTGACACCAGAATATTTATAGTATGTCCCGTATACAGATATTTTAACTAATGTGTTACGTGGCAGAGATGAAGAATATAGTTTCCAGCGTGTGCAGCATAAACAGACACCATTTTGCTATAGAGGAGTCAATATACGGAGCATATTATTCGTAATAAAAAAGTCTTTGTGACAAAATTTGTGTGTGCAATAGCGCTAGTTAAAGCTCAAAGGTTGCAATAGATTAAGTAACAGATATTCATAGGCAAGTTGGAGATACTTGAATAGAAAACTGCAATTTGCCCTTGTTCCACGAAGTATTGCAAACGGGCACCGGCAACGTTACAGTTCCGTTTCTCCTGAGAGGCACAGAGTTGCCACTTTTGGCTTCTGGTCAATAGAACGACGAAACTGTAGATTTCAGCCTGAACAAAATTGTGCAACTTCGTCTTTAATTATCATCAATAAATAAGAGAGTACAATTTTAGAGCAATTAAAAATATTGTCAAGTACCCTATTATCATTAACAATCTAGATAGAAATAGGTTGGGCCTATTACACTGTCAGTCGTCGACTAGATCGAGGCATCCCCAAAAACAGTGCTAGTCAAAAATTCCAAGGAACTTTTAAAGTGTCAAGTGTTCTAATAGACTAAGAGCTGGCGGCCACGGAGGGACTACGATATTACCTCCGGCTGGAATTTTGAGAAGTGGTTGGAGGGACCACCAGGAAGTGCCATTTGCAAGGATTTTACTCAAAACCCCTGCAAAAGACATGTGAGACTACTCAAAAATGAAAAAAAAAATGTTCAAAAAATGATCATACCTCCGGCTAAAAATTTGGACATTACCTGTTTGAAAGTCTCCGATAACGTATGTAAATCGTCAGACGTCTAGGTCGCTGCCAAAGGGGTGTCAGACGCCCTCAAAGTTGTCATTTTTTTTTAAATTTTTGTTCTTACCTCCGTCTGACGTTTTAACATATTGCAACAGAGACCATTCTAAGCACAAATTAAAATCGTCAGACGAAAATGCCGCTGCGAATTGATCATCTTCAGGACACTACAATATTTGAAGAAGAGAAGAATAAAAATTATGTAGTAAAAAAATTATATCGTCTGTTATCTGTTATACGTTAAAAAGTTAAAATTATAAAAAGTTAAAAAACACACTATATAATACATATGGACAGGTAATAGGTGGTAAAAGACGGAAAACAACAACATGCATTGTAGGAAACAACATTTTTTTTAAATGTATAAAACAATCAGTTAAGTATGGGGGTAGGTACTTATGTGAGGTTTCTTAAGATTTTTTCGTTAGGTATAAGGATCATTACAGAACTGATTTTAGATCATTTAATTTTCTGGAATAGCATTTATATGTAGCGTTTAACACATTTGACCAAAGAATAATACGCAAGAAAGTAGCATGATTGTAACAGAGGATTTTTTTGATATTTTGTTCGATGTGTAAAACGTTGTATAGATATATATCTATTTAGTTGTTAAAACTATAAAGTTAGCCTAGATAACTCGTTGTAAATAAAAAAAAAATAAAAAAAAATTCCCTGGTTACTTTCGCAGTTTGTGAATAAGATTCAAATATGCCCAGCTTAATTCGTCAGTGTCCTGTTTTTTTATTAACGCTCTTAGGTTGTTTTTTAATGTTTATCATTTCTTTGATAAGTCTTTTTTTGTAGTTTTGTTCCTCATCCAGGATCTCAGTACCATTAAAATTAAAGGCATGTTGATGTTTATCAGTATGGTCTGCTAGTACTGTTTTATTTGCAGAACTTATTAAATTGATTGGCTTTACACTGTATTGGTGTACGGTAATTCTTGTCTTTAGATATTTTTTTGTCTGTCCAACATAAACACCATCACAATTGTTACATGGTATTTTATAAATAACATTGCTTTTGAGATCAATTATTGGTGTTTTTGTTTTAAGTTTTGTGTAATGTTTTTTAATTGTATTTAAAGTAAAGTTCTATAAATTGGTCTAAAGAGTAATTGCAATGGTGTTGTAGATCGGACCATTTTTGCCTACTTATTTCAATGGTGAGATCTGTGGGAATGTTAGTGAAGAGAGAAATGACATCCAACGAAATAAGAATGTAACCTTCAGGAATTTCAATATTCTGTACAGAGAACACTACATCAAAAGAATTTTTAGTATAATATTGATCTTTGCAAAAGGCAAATTTTATAATTTCAGATAAATGCTTTGTCAATTGATAGGTGGACGATCCAACAAAACTAACGATTGGTCGTAATGGTGTGTTGTTTTTGTGAATTTTTGGAAGGAAATACATTTTAGGAAAAACACCATTATCACATTTTATATTTTTTGCTTCATTTTTCTCTATTGTGTTTGATTTGACTCATGTGTCCATGTTTTTTAAATTTATTTTGATATTGTAAATGGTTAGTTATTTTATTAGTAATAGTATTTCTTTTTTCTGTTTTGGTATCCCCATCATTGTAAGTTTGAAGAATGTATTCAACATCAGTAATAAAGTCTTCTAAAGGGAAGTTGTCATTATGTTAGGGTATGTTGAAATGTTCGCCTAGACTAAGAAATGTTTTAACTTTTTCTGGTATTTCCTGTGAGGTTAGATTAACAAACCATTTATTGTCATTGTTTTCTCTATTTGTAATGCCTCTTTGTTCTAGAATTAATGTTTTTAATTTTCTCATTTGTTTGATTTTTATTTTCATTAGAGTATTTGTAAAAGCTGTCCAGTTGAGATTGCTCATATGATGAGAAAACATTAGGCGGTAAAAGACTTTGAGCATTATGTTTGCAATCTGATAAGGTTTTTTTAAGGATACTAATTTTCCAGTGAACGTAAGAAACTTCTAAGTTAAGAGCTTTGTGCTGGAAAGAGTAAGTTATTTTTTTTATTATTTTCTGTTTATTATGTTAGAAAATTGTTATTATCGATTATTTAAAAAAATGCTTAGTTGAAAATTCTGGCCGCAGGTATACTAAATGCAGAAGTGTTGCTTAGGGCTTAGGGCCTAGCCACCGAACATAAATTGAAATGAAAATTTAATTTTTTCGAAGTTTGGGCTTGTTTTCTGGAGATGGCACTGTTCATGTATTCTTTTTATTTACATTTTGTTGGAACCGATAAGATAATAATATGGTTATATTACAACAATAAACAAATGAACTACTGATTGTACTAAGTAATAGTATAACCAAAATCTAGAGAATAGTATAAGTCAGCTCACTTCTTTGTTCTCTCGGAGAAAACAACAATTTTTTGCGACTGGTCGTAAATCAGCCTCGAACCGCTCTCAGCTACATATAGACCGGGAGATAGTGACAGATTTTTGGACGTGATTTTACTCAGTATGCCTTGCAAAGGGCATTATGTGGCACATATTCTCACAATAATAAGGTATGAACCAGAGAGTCATCCTGGGTTCTTCATATGAAAAACTGAGTTTTCAATTATTCGAAAAATATGCGTTTTGGATTTTAGTCAGGCTGCCATGTGTTTTATATTGAAGTTCAAAATAGAAAAATCCTCGGAAAACCATAGGCATACCGTTAGCGTGGGTTCAAAGTGCTATTATTGTCACGTGAACTTGTATTTTAATAATTAGTTTTTCCACGTTTCTGAACAGGCTGCCAAGGAGAAGTATGCAAGTGCTTGTTATGAAAATGCTGAAAAAAGGATGGCATATCTTTTACGCTTGTCCAAGTACTGTTTAAATTGAATGTTATTTAATAATTTAAACGATTTATTCGATGTTAAGTGTACTTGGATATGCGCAAACGGTATGCCATCTTTTCTTCAGCAGTTTCATAACAAGAACTTGCATACTTCTCATTGGCAGCCTGTTTAGAAACGTGGAAAAATTAATTATTAAAATACAAGATCACGTGGCAATAATAGCCCTTTGGACCCACCCTAACGGTATGCCTATGGTTTTCCGAGGAATTTTCTATTTGAACTTCATTATAAAACACATGGCAGCCTGTATAAAATCATATCAAAACGCATATTTTTCGAATAATTGAAAACCCAGTTTTTCACATGAAGAACCCAGGATGACTCTCTGATTCATACCTTATTATTGTGAGAATATGTGCCACATAATGCCCTTTGCAAGGCATACTGAGTAAAATCACGTCCAAAAATCTGTCACTATCTCCCGGTCTATAAGCTTATTTTCTTATCAAATCAGATATCGATCGCCGTACTCCGATGACGGCGGGCCGAGGAAGCGGGAGACGGCAGGGGGGAAACGTTTGTTTACACAAGGCCGAATGCGCCGACTTATAGTATTCTCTAGACTTTGGTATAACTACATCTTTCCTCTTTGATAAAAAATAATTCTTGCTTGAAACTCCTTGCATATTGATTTTTGATAGTATAATAAGATTAACATTTTTATTTTGATTTTATTCAGATGGAAAATCCCTTACTTTTTATGTCTATGTGCTAAGTAGAAACTTTTCCCTTGAATTGACTGTCTTTTATAACCTATAGTAAGTCAACCAGTATTTCAATAAATTAAAAAAATGTTAAACAATATTCAGTAATTTAGGCTAGAATTTCTCGATATTTCAGGGGGGATTTTGCAGCGGTATTTTCGTCTGACGATTTACATATGTATTTAAAATTATCTCTAGGATATGTAAAAATGTCAGACGGAGGTAACGAAAATAAATTTTTGAAAAAAAAAAAAAATACCTCTCAAGCGGGCTGGAACTTTGTGAACGTTGTAGGGGGACTTCGCAGCGGCATTTTCGTGTGACGAATTTAATTTGTGCTTAGAATGGTCTCTGTTGCAATATGTTAAAACGTCAGATGGAGGTAACAAAAACAAATTTTGAAAAAAAAAGGAAACTTTGAGGGCGTCTGACACCCCTTTGGCAGCCACCTAGACATCTGACGATTTACATACGTTATCAGAGACCTTCAAACAGGTAATGTCCAAATTTTCAGCCGGAGGTATGATTATTTTTTGAGTTTTTTTTTTCACTTTTGAGTCATCTGACGTGTCCTTTGCAGGGGTTTTGAGCAAAATCCTTGCAAATGGCACTTCCTGGTAGTCCCCCCAACCACTTCTCAAAATTCCAGCCGGAGGTAATATCGTAGTACCTCTGCGGCCACCAGCTCTCCGTCTATAACAAGCTGAGTTGTGTATGAAGAACTTTCTAACGATAAGTTTAGCCAACATTTAATTTAATAGCTGTTTTTTTGTAAAAAGCTGAGTAATTTCTTGTGATCTTGTCAAAGGGTAAAATTTTAAAAATTTTATTAAATCTTGAAATTTTTTCATCTTGTTTTATTTGGACTCCATCTTCTGCACTCAGTTTCTGTTTTATATAAAAAAAGAGCATAATTACCTGGCGACCAATATTAGGAGGCCATTTTCTTATAAGGTACCTACATTTTTTTCTGCGAAAAATTCCGTAGTGGAGTACAAGATAATTTCTATTTCGGTTATTAAAGCAGAGTCTGGGTCTTTTTTGTCAAAAACCATAGTTAGTGAACTCTATTATACAGGGTGTAAATTTGATAAGTACAGACATTTTAAGGGCAGGTGGGCAAAAATGCGCTTGTTATGACTATGCTTTTAAAATTTTTCTAAAGTGCATATTGACGTCGGAAATAATTTTTTTAAAAACGCTATTTTCGATGCCACAGCCCAGGTGTCCTTGGCCTTGCCGGAATCGGCTGAGACTCAGCCCCCCCCCCCAATTTTCTTGTGCAGCGTTGTGAGACGTATAGCTCTTTCACAGTATTTCAGGAATAGTCTTTAAACTAATTTTTGAACAAATCTTTAATGGCATGCAAAAAAACTAGGTACCTACCTTTCAGATGCCTTGATGATTTTCCTTGTGGGTGTCATACTTCTTTCTTGTGTTTATTATCAAAAAATCCTCTCGAAAATCACAAGAAGCACTAGGTAACTAGTTGCACTGTTTTTACATGATGGCCACGAACACGTATGTAGGTATTAGGTATTACACATCGTTGTCTCTTTTACGGAAGTACAAACAAAACACTCACCGGACACTTGAAGTGGCGCGATCCTAAACAATAGGGACCTCTTGGTTTTCCCCAACTGATAATTTCATTCCAACTGGGTACGCAGCCCGACAAACACGACGAATCACCTATCTAATCCCATGTGCTTCATGTCCGCGCAATACCTTCCCTACCATCCACTACTTGGTGTTGCCGTTTATGGCGACATGTCGCCGGGTGTTAAGGTAAGTAGGTACCTAATTCAATGTCAAATTGCAAAATTTCGCAATTGAAAAAAAGTAGGTACCAATTAATTTTATTGAATTGGGTTTTCACCCTAATGTGAGTCGTAGGATATAAAAAATGGTATTTTGAAAGTCTTAATTCTCACAGCTCTTAATTTTTATTTGGCGACCGGTTTCGTAACCTTTAATATAATTACATCATCAGGCCTAGACTAAAAACAAAAAAAGAACGATGTTAAAGATCCAACTTTAGTTGAAAACAGGTAGGTACTTACGCGATTATTACAATCTTGTCATACAACATATATGTACAATAACATCAACAAACATTTAAAACAGTTAAAATATAAACATAAAATTGTTGTTAAAATAGGGAAGTTGACGGTTTTTCAAATTTAGTGCCAGTGGATTCTTTTTACCCTCAACAATATCGTAGTACATGTAATTTGCTATTTTGCAGCTTTGTTAGAGAGAAAATCCACTTTCTGTTTTCCCGCCAATTTGAGCCATTTTTAAAAATTTACATCATAATAGTTTTTCCCTATGTAAACGTACTCTGCGATCTCTTCTTCTTCCAACCTGGCTGTATCGATTATGCCGTAAACCGCTGTGAAGCAAGTCACAGAACGATGCCCAGATTGGAATTTCCACTGTTGTCAGGCTGTACGTTTTCGAGCAGATTGAACTATGATACCTATTTCATTTGTTATATTTTACTTTTTAATAATATGTATAATCGATTTCTCATAATATAATTTTATATTTAGAATACCTAGTTACTTTTGTGACATGAAAGTAAAATGATTTAGGACTTTTAAAACTAAAATAAACATAAAGCATCTTTCTGTCATACCCCGATTAAACCTGACAACTGAGGAAATAAAGGCTTGACGGCTTGACGTTAAACAGTCCACACCGCTGTGGACACAACAGTAACATAATATTTTACTATTTCGATGACGAAGAATACTGAGAATCATCGACAGGAGTTGTATTTGTGTGTATTTATTCACAATGACGAAAAAGTGCTTTGTTAGCTATCGCACAAATAAGTCCGATAATACTAACAAAATGTTTGTGACCCAGATAAAAGGAAACTGTGGTTTATTTATTTTATCAGAATCTCTTACTAACACAACGTAGACACACTGCAAGAATACATATAATACTGATAAACTTGTACCTGTAAATGATAAATATATACCTAAGCTGTAAACCCAATAAATTAATTACATTAAGACAATTTAATCTGGGATTTCCTACCTATCTTTCCCCACAGTAATTAGAAAAATTAATCGTTTATAATCCTGCCAACATCTTCTTTATTATTGTTTAGACTAGAAGATAATAATAAATAATATGTTTCTACGACAAAAGCTATCATCAAAAACAAAACTGTCCAAAGTTTGGACACATTCACAGATTATAGAGGTTGACACATTCTGTGGTTTGGATTTGCTATTTGCTGGTTATGTTGTCCGCTGTCAGCTGAAGGATATTTCACAATGTCCAATTATTTTTATTTCTTCTTCTTCTCAGCTAGCGTTCGGCATTTTTCGGGAACTATTGTGACGTAGAAACCCCCGTCGGCAAACCGAAAGAAGATTTAAAAAATATTCATTTTATTTTCAAATTATTAATTAATGCAACACTTTTGAGGAAAGTTATATGTGCTAGTAGTGTAATTTGGTGATACTTCATCCGCTGATTAGCATTTTATCTCGAAATTCGATTAGAGGAAACTTCCCTATTACATTGTTTATGTGGTGGTGTCTGAAGAGCAAGTAAAGGAATTTTTTGAAATATATAAATTTTTTCAAACTACACAATGAAAGCAAAAACAACAAAAAAGGAGGCGTATGTTTGACCATAAATGTGGTGGAAATTGGTAGGCTAGATTCATAAATGTAATCTTATTACATTACGTGTAATCTTATTACATTACATTTATGAATATAGCCTACCAATTTCCACCACATTTATGGTCAAACATACGCCTCCTTTTTTGTTGTTATTGCTTTCTTTGTGTAGTTTGAAAAAATTTATATATTTCAAAAAATTCCTTTACTTGCTCTTCAGACACCACCACATAAACAATGTAATTTTAACAACAATTTTAAATATTTTAACTTTTTTAAATGTTTGTTGATGTTATTGTGCGTATATGTTGTATGACAAGATTGTAATAATCGCGTAAGTACCTGTTTTCAACTAAAGTTGGATCTTTAACATCGTTCTTTTCTTGTTTTTAGTCTAGGCCTGATGATGTAATTATATTAAAGGTTACGAAACCGGTCGCCAAATAAAAATTAAGAGCTGTGAGAATTAAGACTTTCAAAAGACCATTTTTTTATAATTAATTTTATTGGTCAGTGATTGGTGTTGATAAGCAAGTACCAACATACTTCCGAAGTATGTATTTTCTTTACAATTTGCACGAGAAGCTTTTTGATTTCAAAATTTGGCACTGAATTACCTTAACGAAAACATAAACTTATTTTATTCGTTTTAGTACCTACATGGCTTAACTAAAAGCTTGTTTTTAAAAAGGCTTTTTTTATTTCATTTTGTGCTTTTTAGTATTTTTTGATTCCCATGTGAGGTGGTAAATAAATTTAGTCTGCCATCTCGGGGCCTCTGCCATTTTAGGGCATCCGCCATATCGGATTTAGTGTGACGTCTTTCACTTTATCGTTTTCTACTAATCAAACCCTTTCATTTCATACCCCTGTCAAGGGTTGTGAAGAAATAGGAAATCCGCTATCTTGGGGCGGCCGCCATATTGAATTTAGTACGACGTCACTCACTTTGTAATTTTTTTCCTTTCATTTTTTCATATCCATATTTCGAGGTTGTTATAAAAGAAAAAAGGTAATTCGCCATCTTGGAGCGGTGGTCATTTCGAACAAACTACAATATTGGGTTTGTTCCAGAACAAACTGGTTCAGAACTATTGTTGGAACAAAGCTATTGAGTATACTAGATTGTAGTGTCATCAGTACCAACAGTGTGTGCCAAATTTCAGCTCAATCGGTTGGGTGGAAGAGGTTTAAAATTCACTTGCAAGATTTGACCTACAATTTGTTCAACGAATGTTCAGCCCTACGTCACAACTCCCGTCCTTGTCTGACTCGTGAATATACCACCGATATCCATCGTATATTCATGAGTATTACATTCACTGAACAAGTTGTACACATAAGTATTAACAATGTTTAGTTCGGATATGATACTAACATACTAAGAGATAAAGCTAAATAAAAGTTTATAAACACAAAAAAATCACGGATGAAGACTGACTCTGAAAAGAAAATTGCCAATTTATCAAACCGAGCAGTCATTTGGCTAATTACTGCTCGGTTTGACAAACTGACGATCTAATAATAATTAAAAATAAACGACCTGATCTGGTGCGTTAGGCGGTAGGGATTCGCTACCTTAGAAGCAGCACCTGGGCCAGACATGCGTAGATGGCGCTGAGCACCCTATCTTTCAAATTAAAATAAAAATAATGATTCAAAATGTAGCGGAATTTTCAAATGTTACACTATAGGTATATAGATGTGTTCCCGGAAACACTTCTGTGCATACCTATACCGCAAAGAAATAAGAGTCCGTGTTGAATACCACACGGTGAGCTCATTGCTGTGGATATTATTTTGCACTTTTTGGCAATGACTAGATTTTATTTTCCCAGATTCTTAGTTCTCTATATGCTAATTCTTTAAATTTCACTAAAACAATTGTTCTTTGCAAAGCGTATCAATTTTTTTCAAATGACATATTTCAAATTTCTTTACGGCTTTTAAAGTCTGACTCACCAACTATTTAAATTTCCCACCATTTCACCATCTTGCCGTCACTTCTGTCCCAGAACTGCGAGCATAGCCCAAAATTTGTAATTCAAGGTTGTACCCGGGTGTCACGTGTCAAGGTGACCACGACTTCAGATCAAGGTGACCCCTTAGAGGTCATCAATCTTCAAGGTGACTCCTTAGAGATCTTTAACCTCTAGGTGATTGAACTTCAGATCAAGGTGACCCTTAAATGTCATTGATCTTCAAGGTGACTCCCTGGAGATCTTTAACCTCTAGGTGACTGACTTAAAGGTCGAGGTGACCCCACAAAGTTCATTGATCTTCAAGGTGACCCCCTCAAAGATCATTGACCTCTAAGTGATTGACCCTCAGGTCGATCAAGGTAACCCCTTAAAGGCATCGACCTCTAGGTGGTTGACCTTCAAGGTGAACCCCATAAAGGTAATTGACATTCAGGCCAAGGTGACCATTTAAAGGTCATCGACCTCTAGGTGATTGAACTTTAGGGTAACCCCTTAAAAATCAAGGTGACCCCTTAAAGGTTATTGACCTCTAGGTGATTGACCTTCAAGGTGACTCCTTAAAGTACATTTATCTCTTTAAGGTAACCTCTTAAGTTCAATAAACCGCAGGTCAAGGCCATTTTAAAATTTCCCGCCTTGGCAGCCATCTTGTGATGTCACTTCCGCTCTGGTATACTACTGCTGACTACCGACTCTGCCAATATCAGGGTTGACCTAAAAAACTATTGAACGGTTCAAGGCGGTCAATCAGGCAGTCAGTCTGGGCATAGTGATTCTAACATGGAGATAGACCTACCAGCGGGGCCAACTAGTCTAAGGATGTCTGCTCCAGTCTCTTCAAAGTAAGTGTCTTCATATATCAAATGTCAGTTTTCAGTTCTATTTGTCACATAACTATTTTAATTCATTAATAAACAAGTTTGTCTCTTTAAATCCATTAGTCATTATTTCATAAAAGGCTACGTCCCTAGTCACGGCCCACCAGGTCGTGACACTGTTATGTCAGCATGGTAAGTAATTTTCAAGGGACCAAGAAATATGTCACCATTGACTTTATTCGGCAAAAAGAACAAACCCAAAACAAATCCGTGTACTATGCCCTTCCACACATTCACGCTAAATGTCTCCTGAAAGTTTCTTGTTTCGAGTGCAAATTGTGATAATTTACCATTCCCCTGCATGTGAAACACGACTCATCCGTTCATATTATTTTCATCTGGATTATTCATCCGTCTGCAAAATATGAGTCTGTGATCACCAGGGTGTAATGCTTGTACAGGTTGTAGATATAATGCTTTAAAATAATATATTTTCAGGGTTCCAAATAGTTGTTTTTGATATATTCATGTGACGACTTGCTCTGCATTAAATTTCTATATTCCGTAAACATATTTAAAATTTGGCATTCCTGCCTGATATTTACTTATTGCCATTGTCCAGCTTCTTCTCTTCTATTTAAATCTTAAGCTTGGAACTGTCTGTGCACATTTGAAAAAACCTTGCGGTCCGGGAGTTGACGATTTGGATATGTCCTGGCGTATTCTTGAACTGTCTGTAGTTCATTACCATCTTAATAACCCCAGACATACGGAATCACAGCAAACTCTTCACTAGGGAATTAAAAGGGCATCTTTAATAAAAGAAGATTAATCCCAACAACAAAACTGACAGCTAAGAAGTATTTTCTTTCAGGAAATAAAACATGTCTATGGCCACCTATTATTATAAGTATGCCATTTTAATATGCACGCCAGTCTCTAGAAATTTTCCTATTCCTCGCAAACATTGGCAACTGATGTTTCGCATAAAAAGAGGAAAAAAGTGCTTATAAACGCAGGCCTCAAAATGGGATGTTTTGTAAATACCAACCCATTGCAAAGTTGTAATTTTTTCGGAGCAGCAATTTGAATTTGTGTTGTTTACCCAGTAGTTTTAAGGCAAAACAATACAGATAATTTTACGGGAAAATGAATGGGGATTTTAAAAATGCTGTCAAATTCTCAAAAAACATGGTCGCATACATTATTTTTTAAAAGGGGCGTACCCTACCTCCTAGCACACCACTGGTGTAAGCAACAAAACACAGATAGCTACATTTTATTGCCCTTTGTACCCGTATACTATGTACTAAATATCAAACCAACATCTTCTTTTCCTTTCTAAGATATTTAGAAGAAACACTTTTAAAAAATAAACTTCAATACCCTATCATATATCTTCTTTACTAAGCATTTCCAGGCCTATGCTAATATGAACTTTTTTGCATAAAATCAGATTGTCTATCGTTCATTTCAAAATTGTGGTTTACAACTGGGACACCATGTATATACATAAAATTGGTATTTGTCATCCGATTTTGATCGAGTTTTTTTTAACGATAGGTCATCAACAACTGTACTTTAGGGCAAAACAGCACATTTGATTTTAAAAAACCAAGGCCTACCAGGACATATTTTTGGGGTCAACATTGGAGAAATCATATTAGGCATCCTTTTACAAAAATTCTGACTCTGCCACAGGATTGCGCATTCGTTAAAATGGGTTTGCATTAATTTTTTTAAAACAATAAAAATTCTAGAAACCAATGCAAATCACGATTTAACTATTAAAGTAGTTTTTGATGCCCTATCATTAAAAAAGACTAGAACAAAATCGGATGATAAATACAAATTTTATGAGGGTGTTCCGGTTTGACACAATACTGGAAGCAGTGGAAGCATGAGTATCTTAATTCTCTGCAATAAAGAATCAAGTGGAAGGCACATGTGGTGAATAGTCTAACTATACTAAAATCGAGCAATTCTTATGCCTGGCGTAAATAAAAGCACGTATTCGATGACATTCCGCGAAACAAGGCGAGTGGTCAATAGGCCATAAAATATCAGCGTGCCTGGGAACAGGGACGTACTCGATCGCAAAAGTGTATTTATGTATTTTTTTCTTGTTGTTTTCAGCTATTTAGACAGTGTCACAAATAATTTTAGCGATGTTTTGAACCATTTTAATTAATCCAATAATTCTTTTCCAAAATATTTTGTTGTAAACAATTATAAAACTAAAATTAAATCAAGGTCGTGCCTCAGTGCGGCTATGGCGAATATCTCAACGCACGTGCTCTTGTTTAGGCCAGGCATAGAAGTTGCTCGATTTTAGTATAGGAGTATTGGTATTACTAAATGATGAAAACACTATGGTATTAAATTTTTGTGTATTATTTTGTTATCTTAAGATATCTTAAGAAATCTAAAGATTTCCACATCTTATTTTATTGTAAAATAGCATTTTCTTTGGATACAGACTGCAATAGCAAGTAACAAACCATATACTTATTTACACCAAATAATTTTATACAACAGATCACTAGGTGGTAAAAAAGGATATGCAAAAGTGAAAAGACTTGATAAGCACAGATATAAATATTTCTTTTCATTATCAGAAAAATGATTAAAAAAGCGTTTAACACTAAGGATGCTTAGTTGTTGTTTAAGGTATATGATGTATTGTAATGAGAACTATTTTCAATATGTTTTACCACCTAAGCATACCTGAGTATGACCACAAACTATTCCAATGAAAATAATTCTCAATTCAGTCTACTTTGACCACACCGTATATTTTCCGGATAAACCAGAAGCAAGCAAAAAACCCTATGGTACCAGTCACTAAGTAGAACAAGAAAACCATAATTAATGTGTACCCAAAATACAAAAATCCTGATGCAGCATCTTCAATTTGCAGTTTTGTAAAGAAGTAATGACAGCAATATAAGAAGAGATAAATAGCTGTAAAACCAGAAGTTAGATATGACCTCCACCACCAGTGGTAATCTTCTGCACATAGGTGGAAATAACACAGTAAAATAGTAGTTTCGGCACAAGTTATCACCAAAATTATAAAGACTAGGAACAAAAATCCGAACATATAGTACATTTGGGATGACCAGATTGAATTTAAGATGAAAAATAGCTGGATGAAGATACAACCAAATGGTAAAACGCCACCCATGATTATACCAGGGATAGGTTGAGTGTAAACTGATTGTTCTGGAATCAAACGGGGGATTTGGTTGGTGCGGACAGGGTGTTCCAATGCCTGAAAGATAAATTGGATATAAATAATATAACATTAGTTAAACATACACACAAATATCACATACACTTTCATTAACTTTGCAATTTTTTAATTTACTCACTCTTTTCCGAAATCCAAAGAATGCACCAACAAAGGTAAGTGGTACTGAGACCAACCACCACAGTGCCAGAAGTCCAACTAGAGTACTGAATGGAACTGCAGCCGAACTGCCCTTGCTCCATAATACCAAATTCATTATGAAAAATAGTCCAAAGACAATTCTGCAACAAAAATAAAATAAGAAACAAACACACTCACAAATAAGTATTCTGGATAATCCCCCTACCACTTTTTAGCCCCCCTATTCCTACCGCAATTAGGCCAAGCCCATTTGCCCCCTTCCCACTGTGCATGCGCACTGAATGTATAATTTATTATCGTTTATTTATCCCTCTGCACTTATAGAACCAGATTTTCTCGTTAATTTTAAAGACAAATTGGTGGTTCAAAAAACAGGTTTCTGTAGTATTTCCGAGGAATTCGCATATAACATCAAAGTTAATGTAATTGTTAAAGTGTTGTTTAAAAAAATACAATATGTTAAAAGGTGTTTTGGGGCACAATTTGTCAATTTCAACGCAAACGGTTGACTTTATCATTAAAGAGTACCTTTTTGTTGCAGAATAAAAAGATGCAATAAAATGATGGACCTGCAAGCCAAAAAGATAACCTCAAAAAAGTTATGAGTAAAAGCACCATCCAAAAAATAGTGCAAGTGTGAGATACGTAGAAATTGACATTTTCAGCTTTTTCTCCATCCCTCAAAACATTGCAGTACCAAATTTCAGTTCAGAAGCTTGATTATTTTGGGACTTAGGAACTTAGGGCGTTGAATGACGTATTAATAAGGCCATGCCTAATGAAAATTTTGACACTTACGTATGTCATTATGACAACCGCATTATTGGTCCATTTATTATCAATGGTAATTTGACTGGCGAAATGTATTTGTATATTTTGCAAAATGAGGTAATTCCTGCCCTTGGTATGCCAATCCAGGATATCTGGTTCCAGCAAGATGAAGCACCTCCCCATTACCACCGTGATGTGCACAACTATTTAAACTAAGTCTTTCCACAATCTTGGATTGGCAGAAGAATAGAACAGCGCATAAGAAAGGAATAGCGTTGATTCCTCCAGAATGGATTACGAATGTTATAGTTAGTAGTTTTTAGGACAGACTGGGCCATTGTCTCGCTGTGAATGGAGAACATTTCGAGCATTTGATTAATTGATTTTTAGGTACCATTGATTTATTGTGCCTATTTATTTATTAATAAACAAATTTTGCAAGCTTAACATGATTTACTTGTCGTCGGTAAGTTATCATTATATGGAAAAATGTCAAAATTTTCATTAGGCATCGCCTACTTTTTAGGCAACGCTATCGAATTTAAATTTTGGCGTACTTGCAGAAATTCTACTTTTTCTCAAAATTTTTCTTGTGCAACCCCAATGAAATTTTAGATGTTCGTATGCACAAAAAGGAGCTGATTCCAAATTTGAACAAAAAAATGTATGGTGCTATTTAAAAAACAAAGTTGGTTGCCGTAGCAACGAAATTACTAGCTACCAAAAAATTCAAGATTATCAAAATACGCAGATAGATCAACTAAAAAACTCTTGTCTGAAACATTTTCTTATACAACGCGTATTTAAAAAGTTATATCCATTATTCCATCTAAATCGGGCACCCTGTATTTGTATCTATGTATTTTCATTATTCCATTTTTGACTCGAAATTATTTTATTTTACTCGTTTTTGCCCAACTTTAGCTACATAATTTTTCAAACCATAGTATTTGTGAGAATAGAGCTGTATATAAGAAAAAAATGTATAGGATGTATAAACGTATAATTTCGTAACAACTGTTTTAGGTTCCTATTCGTTTTCCTCGTCAGAGTAACAGTTTTTGAGAAAAATCAGAAAATGGGCTCCTGGTCACATAAGTGGGTGGTTTTTGAAGCAAAAGGGGATGAAGCTCCCTTCTGAGAGGTGGGAGATCTTTTAATCTGTATTTGTATGTCTATTAAATTTATCTCGATTAAAAATATCTGAATGCTAAAACTGTAAGAACTAAAAATGCACCAGTATGAGATAAATATTATATCATATAAGCAAATGGTACATTCGGAAGCCTTCTCAGTCCCGTTGAGCTGGCAACATTGCTGGTATTCACAATGCTGTAAGACGTAGCAAAAATTATACAAACGGGCTCCACTTTGAGGTTCTATATGTCGGGGTTGACAACTGTTAACCATCATAAAAAAAAAATTCGTATATTCCTACCCCTCTAAAGTTGCTCGAAAAGTTATAGTTTGGTAATGTATTTGTTTGCAAAATATACACCTGATATACCTTTGGATCTAGTGGGTCTGAGGTTGCCTGTAGAACGTATCGGGTCTGACTTTGTCTGTTGAATCAATATATATATATATATATATATATATATATATATATATATATATATATATATATATATATATATATATATATATACATATATATGGTGTCACAACATATTTGTATAGAAAGAATATACAAGGTGCCACTTGGGGGGCTAATATCTAAAAATTCCGGGTGTGTGAACGTCATTTTAGTATTTGGTGTCACTACATTGATTTACACGTGTGTGTGTATGTATATATATATATATATATATATATATATATATATATATATATATATATATATATATATATATATATATATATATATATATATAGTTAGCAAGTGCCGCCGACCCGGAGTACCGCCGAGCGCAGCAGCTTTCTAGGAATTATTGCGAATCATGTTGCTTCCGCCGTATAGAACATAATTTTTATTGTTAACATAATAAGTTAGTCTTTACCTGCATCTTGTACACTTCGGTTGTAATAAATCATAGTTTTTTAAAAAAGCATTTTCCGTGCCACGAACGTTAAGTGGCGCAGTCGGTAGGACGCTCAGTCGTGCTAGCGTATATAGTATCGGTTCGTGTTAACGATTTACTGAGTATCCTACAATCTACGGGAAATTTCGCGAATCATAAATCGGTTTCGCGATCATCCCTTCAAGGTTTCCAGTTAGGTGATTAGGTAGCCTAACGAGAAGAACCCGAGAGGACATCGGAGAATTCTCAACGTCCAAGCCGCCTGCAGATCGACGAGAGAACAGGACGACAGGACGTATGGAAACACTCGTGGTATTGCTGTAAGTGCTTTATGTCGTTTCGAGACAAAAATTGTGATTTTCCTTCTGAAAGCGAAAAAGATTCCGAATCAGATTCTAACTCATTACATTCTCAACCCGAAACTTCACAAAATAGAACTCTAACTTTAGAAAATAATAATATTGATATCGAACTTAACGAAATAATTAACAAAATGGCTCAAGACGGACAAAACGCTGTCCCTACCTTAAAATCTGAATTTTTGAATATGGTACCTGATTTTCGTGGTGAAACCGAACTTTTACCGAGATTTTTAGAAGTTTCAGAAAAGTTAGTAAACAAATTCTACAATACTGTTGATTTAAACGACTTTCAGAATGAATATCTGATGTCAAGTTTACTGGCAAAAATCAAGGGTGAAGCTGCCCTAAATATTTCATCATGTTGCATAAATACCTGGGATGATTTAAAAAATGCTCTTCTTAATGCTTATTCTGATAAAAGAGGTATTTACAAGTTGAATATAGAGTTAACTGAGTTAAAACAAAATGTTAATGAAAGCCCATTTGATTTTTATAATAAATTAAAACAAAATTTGAATTTACAAATTTCCTATATTTCTTCACACATTGCTGCAAACGAAGGTGCTGTTGTAGCACAATACTGCAGAAATTTAGCACTAAGAGTTTTGCTAAGAGGTTTAAGAGAACCTGTAGGATTGCTTATGCGCACCAAAAATCCGGCAGATTTAAATATTGCTCTTCATATGTTAACTAACGACTTTCAACTCGAAACAATGACTAGGGAGAATTTTTCTAAACAACAATTTCGACCAAAACCACAACCTAGACAATATTTTCAACATAGGCCATCTCCCAGATTTAATCAGCCCTTACAAATTACGAATTATCCTCATAATCAATTTTTCCAAAGACCCAATAATTAATTTACCCGTCCAAATAATCCAGGACCTTCAAATACGAACGTTTTTAGACCTAATCCCAATAATACTTTCCCCAGACCAACGCCTATGACGGTTTGTACTCGAAATACTATAAGGCCCCAACAAAGCACCCAATTTTCAAATCAAATTCAAAATAATATGTACTATCCTAGTAGGAACTATAGACAAAACCAATTCCAAAATAATTTTAGGCCAAATTATACTATTGAAGAAGCAAATAATATTGAAAGTCAACCCTCAGTTGAACTTCCAAATGAGTATCCTGAAGTTGTAAAAACTCAGGACTTTCTAAAAGAAGCCTCGGACGAATAATTCCACACTTTGAGTTAAATCTCACATATAACCAAAGATGATGTATTTCGAATTTCCACGGCACATGGGAGTTCTATTGAATATTTTAGTACACGTATCGATTGCTCAAAAGCGTTTAATACAAAAAATAAATATCCCCTAAAATTCTATTTATTTGACTTTCATAAATATTTTGATTGTCTACTGGGCTTAGATAATATGAAACTTTTACAGGCAAATATTAAATTTGAAACTGATATGTTAGTAACTCCTTTTAATTAAATAAAATTAAAATATTACAATGTTGAAGAAAATAATGATAATAATAATTCCTCTCCTTGCACGAATTGCATAGTAGTGCAACCGAGAGCGGAACAAATAATTGAAATAAACATAGGAAATATAAAAAAAGGAAATGTAGTTATTCCATACTCTAAAATTTCAAATTTAGAAATACCTGAGTGTATAGCTATGGTAAAAAATGGAAAAGTCATTTGTTGTATATTAAATCCAAATGAAAGCGCTATAAAAATTAGTAATCTTGCTCCGATTAAAGTCGAGCAATTCGCTGAATACGAGTTGCCTTCTAGGAACAATAATTTACATAATAATAATAATAATTTTAATCATTTTAATGCAGATAAAATAAAATTTGATATATCGCAATTAAGAATGGATCATATGAATCCAGAGGAAAAAGAAGCTATTTTAAAATTAATCAGGGAATTTTCAGACATTTTTCATATTGAAGGAAATCCATTAACTTTTACTAGTACAATTAAACATAGAATTAGAACGACTGATGAGATCCCTGTATACACAAAATCGTATAGATACCCGCATATTCATAAAAGCGAAGTTCAATGTCAAGTACAGAAAATGTTAGAACAAAATATAATACGACCATCAAACTCGCCATGGTCGTCTCCTATATGGATTGTGCCAAAAAAGCTTGATGCCTCAGGCAAAAGAAAATGGCGAATTGTGGTCGACTATAGGAAGTTAAACGAAAAAACCATATTTGACCGTTACCCCTACCTAATATCAATGAATTATTAGACAAACTTGGCAAATGCCAATACTTCACCACATTAGATTTAGCTTCGGGATTTCATCAGATCGAAATGTCAGATGAAGACATTCAAAAAACAGCCTTCAATACGGAAAATGGGCACTATGAATTTACACGTATGCCCTTTGGCCTTCGAAACGCTCCAGCGACCTTCCAAAGGGTCATGGACAATATTTTAAGAGGGATACAAAATGAACGCTGTCTCGTATATTTAGATGACATTATTATTTTCAGTACTAGCCTTCAAGAACATATAGAAAGACTCCGAGAAGTATTCGAAAGATTAAGATGAGCAAATTTTAAAATTCAATTAGATAAGTCAGAGTTCCTTAGAAAGGAAGTTTCATCTTTAGGGCACGTTGTTACGCCAAACGGGGTCAAACCAAACCCAGATAAAATAAGGGCAATTCAAAATTTTCCGCTACCAAAAAATGCAAAGCAAATAAAGGGATTTTTAGGGTTATTAGGATATTACCGTAAGTTTATAAAAGATTTCGCCAAGTTAACGAAACCACTAACCCGCTGCTTAAAAAAGGATTCCAAAATAAATCCGCACGATCCAGAGTATATTAAATGTTTTGAAATGTGTAAAAATCTATTAATCAATGAACCTATTTTGCAATACCCAAATTTTGAAGAGCCCTTTGTGTTAACCACCGATGCCAGCAACTTCGCGCTGGGCGCCGTTCTATCTTTTCAAAATATTAAACAATGTTCTATGACTATTTCCGAAATTAATAAAGATTTGTTTAAAATGTCTAAAAAGTACTCCCTAGCACATTGCGTGTCTGCAGATCTAGTTACGAGTGCAGGAATTGCAGTATCTTTTAAAAATGGATTCAAAAATGTAGAATATTTAAAATCTCAAAACAAAAACGTAGGCGAAATTGCCATTCTTAAAGAAAAAGAAAGGTTTATTTTATATTTAATAACGAAAGAATTTTATAATCAAAAACCCAAGTACGCCTCTCTGTGGCAATGTTTAAAGAGTTTACGTGAAGTTGTAATTAAAAATAATATTAAGTTTCTTGCTATACCGCGAATAGCTTGTGGATTAGATAAGTTACACTGGCCTAGAGTTAAACAAATGATTAATTTTATTCTCAGAAATTTTGCATGCGAAACAGTAGTTTGTAATTTTATTCCCGACGTAACTGAAACTACTGATAATGAAGACGATGTACAATCTCTAGTCGCAGAACCCGGAGATGTACAAGGTGATGACGAATTAGTCGACGAAACTGACCAAAGTATTCACTCTAATATAGAACACCCAATTTTATGCATTCCTATTGTAGACTGTCCTTAAATTACGGTAAAAATCAAATAATAATTTCAGAAGTAAACCATTCACCTGCAGATGTATCCTCTATTAAATTATATAAAACAAAACAAATAATGTTAGTGCAATTTTCAAAAAATAATTTTGAACAAGAAATTATAAAATTTGTCAAAGAACGCGTGGTTCCGAAAATTAAATATTACCTTTATTTTGATGACCCAATTTACGAAAAATTTTGTACCATTATGCAAATGTATTTCAAAAACTCGGAAATAATCATGATTAAATGCACCAAAAAACTAATTGACATTACTGACGAAGACGAGATATTAAACACAATAAAAAATTACCACGAAGGTAAGACAAACGAAACGGAAAAACGAATAAAACAAATCTATTATTGGCCTCAACAACAAAAAACTATACAAGACTATATTAACAAATGTGAAACTTGCCTGATGACTAAATATGACAGACACCCTCTTAATCTAAAATACAACGTAACCCCCACAGCTACACGCCCTTTTCAAATTTTGCATATAGATAGCATAACACTAGAAAATTGTAAATTTTTAACTATTATTGATTCCTTTTCTAAATACGCACAAGCGTACAAACTTAATTCTGCGCAGGCTATAGAAGTTGCAAATAATTTAATAAAATATTTTTCACATCACTGTATCCCCGAACAAGTTATATCTGATAATGGTCTCGAATTTAAAAATTCTATTATAAAAGAATTACTAGCAACACATAAAATAAAATTACATTTTATAAGTTCACAACACCCGGAATCAAATGGAATGATTGAAAGATTTCATTCAACCCTTGTCGAACATATTAGGCTATTCAATAATCAAAACGAATTCAAAAATGAACCAATAGATATTAAAGTTAGTAATGCGATACTAGCCTATAACAATACTATACATTCCACTACTAATTTAAAATCAGATGAAATCATTACAGGTCATTTTAGTGCCGAAAACCAAATCGATATCAAAATTGAAAATCAATTGGTTAACAAGAATCATTACCACAAAAATTACCGACAGGTTTATGTAAAGAACAAGCAAAAACAAAGTAAAACGCGCAACAAATATAACAAAGAAACTATAGAAAAAACTAATCAGAATTTAAAAACCGCAAAAATTAAAACTAGACACGGAAACACTCAATCAAAAATTCACTTATCGAATATTAAAAGTCCGCGTAAGGAAAGTAAAAGGAAAATTATTTCAGGTCCCTCGTCGTCCTCAGGGCATGCATCGAGATAAAGGACATAACTCAAAATGTAGGCATACTACCCATAAACTTAGGCCCTGCAAGACTTCAAAAAACCGACCATATACTTGTACATTATTACAAACTACAAGGACTATACGACGAATACAATAATGTAAATAATCAATATTATAACCTGATAACATATGTAAATAAGAGTTGGCAAGTTAGTAAGGAAGTAGAAAACTATAATAAAATAGTAATATTTACCAAAAAATTTTTAGAATCTAAGATAGATAATATTAAGGTACATAGTATAAGTAACAGAATTAGAAGAGGAATATTTAATGGTATAGGAACCGTAGTTAAGTATATTACTGGAAATTTAGATGCTAATGATGGTGAAAAAATATACAAGATTTTAAATCACATGAAAAATAATGAGAAAAGCATTCAAGATCAACTCAAGATGCAATATTCTGTAAGTCATACATTAGTAAAAAATTTTAATGACACAGTTCAATCAATACAACACAATGAACAAATATTGAAATCAAAAATTATGCAATTAAATGAAATGATCAAACTAACTATTACACACCAAGATATTCTTTTTGCTAAGGACATATTTCAACAAGTATTAATATTATATAATTCAATTTTAAGCACCTTACAAGATATAGAAAATTCTATTACTTTTTGCAAATTGGGAGCTATACACCCAAGTATAATAAAACCAAACGAACTTTTTAATGAACTTTTAAAAATATCAAACCAATACAAAAATGAATTTCCCTTCGATCTTAAATTAGAAAATATTTTAGATTTTGAATCGGTTACCAAAATTCACTGTAAAATAACTAATAATCAAATAATCTATTTCCTATCAATACCAATCGACTTTGAAAATCAATTTGATCTTTATCACTTAATACCAATACCTACAAAGCGTGAGTCCGAATTTGTAACTATCATTCCAAATACAAAATTTATCTTAAAATCAAAAATTGATAATTCCTTAAAACCTCTAAATGGCATATGCACCCAAAGCAAATTATACCATTGTTCCAATGAGCTGCAAACAAATTATAATACGTCCTGTGAAAAAGAAATTCTATCGAAGAAAGATCCAAAATCCTGTCAATTTACGAAATTAGAAATAAAAGAAAATCAATTAGAAATAATTCCCGAAATTAACCGATACTTAGCCGTTTTCACCAAAGAAGAAAGTTTAGAGATACGATATAAAAATCAAGCTGAAACAAAAACCTTGTCTGGAATATTTTTATTAAAAGAAGACGACTGTGACATCATATTTCGAAAAGAAGTTTTAAAATTTAAAAGCAGCAGCTCTGGTCAACCACTCGTCATGGATCCTCTAAACTTCAGTTCAATAAAAACCAATTTACCAAAATTTAAAATTCAGTTAGAAAATTTAAAATCAAAAGATATTCCTAATCAACCTATAATACCAATAAATTTCGATTCATCAAGTTATTATTACGTACCCAGTGCATGGACTATTATTTTGTACATTTTTATCATTTCCTGTTTTGCACATTTTGTTTGGAAATTTAAAAAAGAGAGAAATTCAAGAAAGAAGAAAGAAAATCTGAAGAAAGAAGAACCTCAACTTTCCATGAAGACAGTGAAACTTCCGGAAGGGGCTTCCTTCTAGGGGTGGAGGAGTTATGTGGCCCTTTCCCATCGAACTGCTAAGTTAGCAAGTGCCGCCGACCCGGAGTACCGCCGAGCACAGCAGCTTTCTAAGAATTATTGCGAATCATGTTGCTTCCGCCATATAGAACATAATTTTTATTGTTAACATAATAAGTTAGTCTTTACCTGCATCTTGTACATTTCGGTTGTAATAAATCATAGTTTTTTAAAAAAGCATTTTCCGTGCCGCGAACGTTAAGTATATATATATATATATATATATATATATATATATATAAAATTACAAGAAAAGGTGATAATGGCAAACACTCAAAGTTGATTTGGTTAATGTTACACCGTACTGATGATTGCCAAATAGCATGAAACACGTGTATGCGGTTACTAGTTTTTTCTTTTTGTTAACTTTGAGTGTTTGCCATTATCACCTTTTCTTGTAATTATTACATTTTACACTCGCTAATCTTACATCCTTATTGTCATTGTATCTTGGGTTATGAAGATTTCCACGCAGGTCCCTTTAGCAGCCTCCGTGGCGATGTTAGTACAAGCCCCAAAATAGGGGATGTGCTGACTGAAGCTGCAAATGTGCTGTTGGCTCCTGCCTGGACTTCATTGTTGCTTCCCAAATCATGCCTATCTTTTGATTTGGTTAATGTTACACCGTACTGATGATTGCCAAATAGCATGAAACACGTGTATGCGGTTACTAGTTTTTTTCTTTTTGTTAACTTTGAGTGTTTGCCATTATCACCTTTTCTTGTAATTATTACATTTTACACTCGCTAATCTTACATCCCTTATATATAATATTCATTGTTTACTACGGTTCAACGCAGAGGCTGTTTGACATGCAGTATAATGTGAATTTACCTAGTTTATCAAATAATTTTATCCCGCTATATAAAATTTGATTTTGGCCCCAAAGGAACTGTGAAATTTTGTCCAATAGATACAATTATTATGGCATGTTGAGCTGAGACTCGTTTTTCGGGGTAGAATAATGGCGTTTATCCAAAAAAAAATGACCATGTGTTGGTGATGTCTTTAATTGTAGTATGTTCGATGCTGAAAATTACAAAACCTGGTTTAGAATGGAGAATGAAAAATACAATAACAATTAATTACCTGATACCAAGCCTTAAGTTTCAAAAATAATTATAAATTAATCTTCCACAAAATCGACGCCAGGGGCTACCAGCATGAACAGCAAAATGCGCGTCGAAAACGTGTCGCAAGAAACCCGGGTTCTTTTTTCCAACATACAAAAAATAACGTTAATTCAACAACGGCATTAGTAGCGCACTCTCGTTGAGAATTGCAGAAACATTTTAAATTCAAGAAATAGGAACCAATTACCAACGTAGACACCACCAGGATTCTTTGTTATGTTACATCTGCCCCCACCAAACCCTTTGACAACAACTTACACCAAAGAAAGAACACTCTCGGCGAGAGTGCTATATCTATTGGTAAAAAGCTCGGAGGTGGCACGCATGGAACGAGCCGCGTTCAACACCAGTTTTAGGATCGTCCAGTATATAAGTGGCAAAACTTATAGCCTTTTTTATGCGGTACGGACCAGAGAATAAGAGCATCATTTTTTTTGTCTCCGAGGTGAGAGCAGATAAAATTGGGTTTTCGAGCAACAAAACCAAATCACCTGGTTGGAAAGCCTTATACGGACGACTCGGACAACGGGCAGCCCTACGGGCAGCCCTCCCCTCCAGAGTCTCTCGAACCAATATTAACTTTTTTTCATCCGACAATGCAAGTTCCCGCAGATCGTCGCTTCGCAATGAACGTGGCAACACGTAATTGAGTTTACCAAAATGCAATTCCATGGGCGCGAAACCGGTAGATTCATGCACAACATTATTTAAAAAAAACTCGAATGATGTTACCTCATAAGCCCAACGCGTGTGCTTTGAATGGCAGTATACGCGGCACAAACGTCCCAACTCACGCATAACCCGTTCGGAAACATTGGACTGCGGGTGGCGTATGGAACTGAAAACGACTGCCACGTCCACGGAAGTCAGAGTTTTTTTCCACAAAGACGAAGTAAATTGCGTGCCGTGGTCCGACAAGATCTTTTTCGGTTTACCCACTTTAGGGAAATAATTAAACAACAAACGATTCAAACAAGCGCGGGTGGTGGCCTTTTTGAGCGGGTACAGTGAAGCAAACTTTGAAAAAACATCCAACACTACTAGTAAATAAGTAGTCCCTCCTCTACTAACAGGTAGCGGGCCATACAAGTCCAAAGCAACTAATTCACCCTTATTCGAAGGGATGATTGGGTGACACGGAGGCTTTGGCAACACCGTATGTTTCGCTTTTTGGCATATTTCATAGGTTTTTATGATTTTTTTGATGTCACGATGCATATTGGACCACCATACCTCCCTTTTCATAGCATAATAAGTCTTAAAAACCCCAAAATGGCCAATAATCTCATGGAAATATCTACAAAAAAAGATTACTTGTCCCTTAGGGATACAGAGTAGATAGGGTTCATCATCAGATGACCGGTGATAGAGAATATTGTCCCTTACAACAAAATGAGCCTGCAATTTTGTGTCCTTGTTGATATTTTCCATAATATCCAACAGCTTGGGGTCATTGCGTTGATATTTTTTAATATCCTTTAAGAGTTTTTGAAACTCGGGAGAGATCTTATAATTTGATAAAATTTTGAAACATTTCTCCATGGGTGTAGGGAAACGGGAATCGGTATAACGTGAAAGCGCATCGGAAACGGCGTTGTCCTTTCCTGGAATATATTTTATTTCAAAATCGAACTCTTGTAGTGAAAGCGCCCACCTAGTGATACGCGGGGATAGTAACCTACAGGAGTTCAAAAAGGTAAGAGCACGATTATCGGTGTATAAAGTAAACTTTTGTCCCAAAAGATATGTTCTAAAACGATTTATAGCCCACACGGCTGCTAGGACTTCTTTTTCGCTCCCACTATACCGAGTTTCCCGAGGTAACAATACCCTACTAGCCCAAGCCATAATCCTTTTCTCACCTTCTACGATTTGAAAAAGGTGCGCGCCAAGTGCTTTATCACTAGCGTCGACGCATAAATGCCACGGTAACTGAGGATTAGGGTGATATATCATGGTCGAATTTTGTAACAATTTTTTTACATTTTCAAAAGCTTGAGATTCGATATTAGTCCATCGCCAAACGACATTTTTTCTTAATAAATTCGTCAAGGGTTCACACGCCGCGGCGTATTTCGGGCAAAAATGCCTATCAAAGTTACATAAACCCAACAATTTTTGTAATTCTTTTACATTTTGGGGGGCGCGATACTCCTTTATGGCTTGAATTCGGTTTGCCGAAGGTTTAACGCCCTCAGGTGTCAACACATAGCCGACGAATTCAATATCGCTACTAAAAAAGAAACATTTTTTTAGTTTTAATTTAAGCCCGACTTCCTTTAGGCGTTCAAACACCCGTTGCAAATGTACGAGGTGTTCTTCAAACGAGTTAGAAAATACTAACACATCGTCCACGTAGCACAACAAAAACTTTTTAAAGTCCGGGCCAAACACTTTATCAATGCACCTAACAAAAGTAGATACGGCGGTAGATAAACCAAAAGGCAGTACACGGAACTGATACGTCTTTTTCCCTACCATAAACCCGGTGTATTTTTTTGATTCTGGTGCAAGGGGAATTTGATAATAGCCCATCGTAAAGTCTAATGTTGACATAAATTTGCAACCCGTCATAGTTAAGAATTTCTTCAATAGGAGGAGGCATTTCATATTCTTTTCTCATGACTTTATTTAAATGACGTGCGTCTGGGCAAATTCGGACAGTATTGTCTTTTTTGACAGTTGTCATAATGGGAGAAACGTATGGTGTTGCCGCTCTCTCAATTATACCCCAACTTTCCATTTCGGAAATCGCCTTATTGACGGCTTCCCTGTGCTCTAAAGGCAATGGGTAAGGTTTTATAAAAAATTCTTTTTCAACCGTCAACTTTATTTCGTGCGAGTAGTTATTGACCAGTCCCGGTTTATCTGAAAACACCGAGCCGTTTTTTTCTAAGAAACTCGTAAACAAACTTTTTTGTTTCGCGCTCAGTACCGAACAATCGCTCACGATGCGCCCGAAATCTAAATTAGTTTTTTCCGAAATGTGATTAATGAGACGTACCTTATCGCACGATAATAGCCGCAGATTTAATCGTTCAGGTGCCGAAAATTCGTGCAGAAATGTTTTTTCATGAATCAAAATTTGTTTACCGTCCTTATGGCAAATTATTTTTCCTTCCCCTAAATCAATCGTTGATTTAAATAAACGTAAAAAATCTGCCCCCAAAATTACAGGGTAAACTAAATCGGGAATGAGCAAAAATTCATGTTCGAATTTGTGGTTTTCGGATGAAAAAATAATCAAACATTGTTTTTCTATTTTTTTATGTTTGGCTTTAAAAGCACCTGAAATTTTAATTCCAGTACAATTAAATGATGGAATTTCTTCATGGAAATCACTTAATTGTGTCCACACAGTATCAGAAACCCCAGAAATTTGCGAACCGGTATCAACTAATGCTGGAAAAGAAAATCCATATAGATTTACCTCGATTTGGGGACATCTACAGTCATCTATTTCATGATTCAGATCACACCGGTCGTCAAACTCCTCTGAGGTATCCTGCAAAATAATCTTTGCCCCTTTTGTAACTTTCCCAAACAGCGGGCTTACTGTTGGGAACTCTCGTAGTTTTCCGATTCATCGACATCGAGAGAAGCAACATTTTTATTTTTGAAAGTACCCGATCGGGCATTGTTATTAGTGTTGTTAAAGGGTTTTGATTTGTTAAATTGTTCGCTAGGACGTTGTAACTGCAATTTTTGAACCATAGAATTTTGGTGGTGTTTTGATTGTCTATTAAAATAGTATTCTGCCTGACGAAGTTTATTTAATGCATCGCCAAAAGTCTGTGAACCTATCAAAATTGAGGAAATATTCGGAGGGTAATGTCTCGAAATTATCTGAATAAGTAATGGAGGTTCATACGGAGGTGTTAAATATTTAGCTAAAGCAACATAATAATTGAAATGTTCAATCATCGAGGCTCCATTTTGAGGAAAATGTGCCGATTCCAACTCTAACTTTACTTGGAGCTGTTTCATAGGGCCCCAGAATTGCTCTAAAAATGCCGCCTTGAATACAAAATAGCTGTTAAAAGTGCTAAGGTAAGCTCTAGACCACAATTTTGTTTTTTCTACAAATAAAGAGTCGATTATGTGTATAAGTTTAACATACGGTAAATTTTGTACATCTAATACTCCCTCCAGGCAATTTAGGAACTCTACAGGGTGCACTACGTTATCATCAAATTTAGGTACATGCTTAATTATGTCATCCTCAATACATCTGTCCATATTATTTTGATTTTTTGACACCCCCGGGGCGCTTAAATTCACCTGTTGCATTTGCTGGACAACTTCTGCAACTAAACGCGTGATACCTTGTGGGGTGAAGAGCGGCATGAGGGGCTCCACCAATGGCTGGTGACCTGGAGTCACTGGGAGTCCTCCTGCGTTTCCTTTCTGAGGCATCGATCCATTCCGCAGAGGCAGGCCTGGGGGTGGTGCAGAAAATGCTTGATGCCCCCGTCCCAGTCCACTTCGCGTACTTCGGTCGCTAGGTGTTGATGGGGGTTGCGGAATTTCCGGCACCAGCCGTGGCCTCTCCAAGGAAGCAGCTGCCGCAGCTCTTGACTCGTCCCTCATTACCTCATGTAGTTCACCAAGATGGTTAAACATAGTGGCCCTTCTTCTTAAATTGTAGCCTAGTTCGGCCGATGGAAACCTCGGCGTATTCTCTCTGAGATTATTCATTTTCTTCTCTTAAACACCACTAGTAATTACTTCTAATGTAATTACTGCCCTCTGTGGGCGCCAGATGAGCTGAGACTCGTTTTTCGGGGTAGAATAATGGCGTTTATCCAAAAAAAAATGACCATGTGTTGGTGATGTCTTTAATTGTAGTATGTTCGATGCTGAAAATTACAAAACCTGGTTTAGAATGGAGAATGAAAAATACAATAACAATTAATTACCTGATACAAAGCCTTAAGTTTCAAAAATAATTATAAATTAATCTTCCACAAAATCGACGCCAGGGGCTACCAGCACGAACAGCAAAATGCGCGTCGAAAACGCGTCGCAAGAAACCCGGGTTCTTTTTTCCAACATACAAAAAATAACGTTAATTCAACAACGGCATTAGTAGCGCACTCTCGTTGAGAATTGCAGAAACATTTTAAATTCAAGAAATAGGAACCAATTACCAACGTAGACACCACCAGGATTCTTTGTTATGTTACAATGTTTGTACCAAGACATAACCAAAATTCGATTAGGTATCTCAAAAACAAAAAACGAGGAAAAGACCATTATTTTGTTACATTCTATTTGTACCAGAAATTATGACACCTTGTTTTCAAACACCCCTTTCTATTGTTTATACTAATAAATAAATTATGTTAGGTATACAAGTAGTGAATCATATAATAATATAATAAAGTCAGGCCGTCACTTTGTTGGTGGGGAGAGGAGGGGAGGGGGGGGGGGTAAAAAAAAAATTGAATTTAATTTTTGTTATTAAAAATTGCGCCGCAGGCGAAAATTCGTGAAATTTTCAAGGTCAAATATAATATGAATATACAATTTTAAGTCAGTGGTAGGTAATTTTTTTTGCTAATTATGCGGGCGCATAATCATTTGTGCAGTAAGCAAGAATACTCTGTTTTCTTTCATAGAGCAGGAGACAAAAATGTGTTAGGTATCAAAGTTCTATTTTATTGTTGATTTTTAAGTGACAAAATCCAGCAAAAATTATTAATAACAACACTGAACACCGCCTTTTGTGATGTGGAAGTAAAAAATAAAAGTTGGTGCTCATAGTGCCCTATAAATTATCATATTTTTTCAAAGGGACACATTATGTCTATAATTTTTGCAAAAATTTTCTGGCTGGCCAGTGTAGTAGGTAGGCATGAGTAAATTGCAATTTGTTTGAAGGTGGGGCAATAAAGATTGATGTTTTTTAAGCGGGTAATAAAAAGAGTACCTACTTAGAGGTGTCTGCTTACTAAAATGCGCCGCAGGCAATTTTTTTCTCGAAAAGTTAAGGACCAATTCGGTTTAAATGAAATATAATAAATTAAAAAATCATCATGAAGTCTCTTCGTAGTTTTTTTCTCAATGGAGCAGCGCCTTATCTACGGCCCTGGTGAGGTGACCAGTAAACTTGTGGCTCAGGCAGGGCAAACTTATTGCCAGGCAGGGCAAACTTATTGCCAGGCAGGGCAATGCCCTGCCTTGCCCCCCCCCTGGCTACAACCCTGAGTCAATAGCAAAATTTTCCTAACAGAAATCCTCCTGCTTTTCGGTTCTCTTCGCGACCTTTTATAACCAACGTTAAGTTAACAATATGATAACAAAACAACAACACTAACAGCAAAAATAACAGCGGCAATGTCAAAAACAAAACAACAAAATGTTCAAAAAGAACATATCAACAAAACAACACAATAATAACACCAAAGCATACACGAAATATCGGAAATCCGTCGCTGTTATACCGACAAACCACTTCCTGAGCTAATTCTGGAACGACGAAATTATCATATTTTTTAAAAAGCAATAAAAACTGCATCGCTTGATGTCCGCTGCCTAGAGAGGGGAGGTACAAGTCACGTACGACCCCGGTGATGCCCCTCTCCGCGTTCCATACGTAGGGGAGTACGCCAGCCGAAGAAAATGAAAGAAAATGTCACTAAATCCCATTTTTTACTGTCATTTTTCACTTTTTTGCCGATTTAAAAAAAGGAAACTGTTTAGAGACGTTGTACCGATCGATTGATGGTTTTAGAATTTTGATTTTCGGACTAGAAATACGATTTTTGAATAAATAAATCGGAATATCAAAAAGGTAAAACCATCAATCTCTTGCTATTACTTTTCTGAATACAATGAAAAAAAAAATCATCAAAATTGGTAGGAAAATAACGGAAAAAAACGGGTCCAAAGGATTGCTACTTTAATACACTGCGAGTTCCACCTTAAAATAAATAATTAGTTTTCCAGGCCAACATTTATTTCCATTTCAAACAATAATTGTCCCAAAATTGTCTTTAAATGGTTTTATGTCTTTTTTAGTTGTTACTTTATTTTTAGTATTTCTTTGAAACAATGTAGCTGTCTGCCACCTTTAAACGTAGATATATTTTTTTTTCGTTTCAAGTGCCTGTGCTTATAAAATGTTAGTTTGATTTTGTACCTACTACTTATTTATTTTCAATCATTTCTGTTCTCAAAACATTACCTACCTAATAATACTACTTAATAAACCAGTATAATATAATATTATAATTTACGTAATGCTAATAATGATTAGGAAGTGTGTTAAAATGCGAAATTGCAGACAAAGTTTACTATGTTTAAACACCCTCCTGTGTTGAGCTGCAGTAAGGTTTGTTACGAGAGAAAGATTATATCTTTTTAGGCAAACCTTACTGCATGTCAAACAGCCTCTGCGTTGAACCGTAGTAAACAATGAATATACACCGCCGGATTCACAGTTCACTAATCACTAGCCACTGAAGCGGCTCCCGCCCTTCCACCTGCTTATTTATCGCCGTGATTGTAGTGCAACAGTCGGAGAACTTTCAAAGTCATATTTTTGTTTTGGGGCTAACTTGTTTCCTTCGTGTGGATGCCACAGGGCCGCACCTTTTACCGGATGTCACAAGATGCCCTGGATAAGTATATATATATATATATATATATATATATATGGAAATCGTACAAACCTGAAGCAGAAGTAGGTATTTGTATGCACAATCCTGAAGCGGCACTACCAACCTGAAGCGTATATATGCTTCAGGTTGGTCTTGCCATGTTATTTGCTGTCGGGTCGAAAGTTTTTTCTTCATCTTTGGGTTTTAGGAAGGGGAATAAATCAATATTAGGTACAACCCACTTTCGTGCCATGATGCTAGATAGCGTTCAAGCTATTGTATGCTGTATAGTGCTTCAGGTCGGTCGTTTTAGTACAAGGATTGGCCCTTAGGTTGTGTGGCGCTGTTTGTAGTATTTTATGAATGCCTGTATATATTTGAACGTATTCCGCACTAAGTTGAAGCACGCGTAATTTTGGCAACTCTGTTGTTGTGTTGGGTCAATTTAAATTGCTGGTGCGTTTAGGTATAAGAATAAGAGGGTTTTATTATCGAACTGACGGAACATGGCTAATAATACGGAAACTAGACACGGTAGCGGTATGATGTATTTTATAAATCTGTGCTAAGATTTTCTAAGCTTTCCAAAAATCTAAAAATGTACAGAGCAGATCATTTAGATTAAGTGAGTTGGTATCACGTATTTTTTGTAAAAAACCTGTATGTTTCACCACACAGTGGCACAGACCCATCATTTTAGAAAGCTGTTTCCGAAAAAAAAACTGTCTTCGGTTTACTGAATTTATTCCAAGTTAGAGACTCGCACTGTGTAATATGTACATTGTACAGGGTGTAACTGAACTTATGCTCAAAAATGAAACCACGTATTCTTGGAGTCAAAATAAAGGCACTTCTTCATATACTTTTTTCTCCTATGGGCCATAGTTTTTTTTTATACAGAGCGTAGAAGTTTAGAGAAAAATATACATATTTCTTAGTATCTCTAGGAGTATACTAGATATTTTCTTCAAACTTGGCGTGTCACATGAGCGGATGAGCTGTCAAACTTAAGGTTAATATGGAGCGCCTGAGACCCCCAGTTGCGGAGATACAGGGTATTATTAAAATTAATTAGGTACTTTAGAAAAATATGAATACCCTGTATAATTACATTTTTTAAATTTGTTTTGAGTGGTAAATCCAATGGTTAACAAAAAGTATATCTTAGTATTTTTTCATATTCTCGGCCGTTTCTTAATTATTTTCAAAGAACGGCAATGCTGCAATAAACAAGTCATTTTAAGAATAAATCTAGCAATCTGTGGATGTCAATTAAATTTGGCAGTATTTGAATCATTTGGCTGTCAACTTTCCACTTTAGTATCAATATTGTGAAAAATTATATTTTCATTCGAAGAACTGAATGGCATGCACTTTTGCTATGGACTTGCCAATGGCAATAATAAACATGCGGAAATGCATAGTCGAGTGTATTGAAAGAGACAGCGGTCATTTCGAACATTCAATAATTTTCTAATAGCATTGCGTTTCTTTTATTATCATTTTTGCTTTCGTACCTATTTTGTTAAATAAAGTTTAGATGATATCCACAGTTTGCTAGATTTATTCTTAAAATGACTTGCTTATTGCAGCATTGCCGTTCTTTGAAAATAATTAAGAAACGGCTGCGAATATGAAAAAATACTAAGAAATACTTTTTGTTAATCAAAACAAATTTTAAAAATTCGATTATTCAGGGTATTCATATTTTTCTGAACTAATTAATTTTAGTAATACCCTGTATCTCCGCAACTGGGGGCCTCAGAAGCTTCATGTCAACCTTAAGTTTGATAGCTCATCCGCTCATATGACACGCCGAGTTTGAAGAAAATATCTCGTATACTTCTAGAGATACTAAGAAATATGTGTATTTTTCTCTAAATTTCTACGCTCTGTATAAAAAAAAAACTATGGCCCGTAGGAGAAAAAAAATATATAAAGTGTCCTTATTTTGACTCCAAGAATACGTGGTTTCATTTTTGACCATCAGTTCAGTTACACCTTGTATGTATATTCGGGACACATTTCATCTTAGTAGGTGCCGAAAGAGTAAACATTGAACATTAGGTACGTAATGGCTCATAATATTTTCGAAGAAGTATAAACAAAATAAAATAACCCTAATAATAGAAATTCCCTATTTCTAACAGAAGGTAAGGAATATAAATAGAAATTTTCAAACTAAAACGAAACTATTTTGCAAACCGTTTGAAAACAACAGCATAATAATTAATACCTAAACAAAATCAACTGTCCTTACGGTCGTTCAAAAAGGCGGGAATCCTAGACCTAGATTACAGAAAGATCTAATAACACGTGCTCTAAAGCAACAGACCATGACTCATCGCCTCTCGAACCCGATGTTTTGGTTATACCAAAGTCTAGAGAATACTATTCTCTGGACGCTGGTTATACCTAGTCACACGTTCGACGTTGCTGCTGGAAATCACTGTCAGGCATGTAATTTTTGCCAAAAAACAAATCCGTTGGTTAACTCGTAGCTTTTTTCGATCGAAAACGTATGTGAATTAATCAAAATAGTAAATTTCGAATTTTCACATCAAATAGTCGTTAGTATTCGGAAATTTTAAAGTCAATAAAAACAGCAGTTTTGGAATTATTTCACAAATAATTTTCACGTAAATTGTTTTTTGTATAAAATAAAATTGTATAAAACTTAATGTACCGGGTGTCCCATAATCAAAGGCACATATTTTGAAAAGTGATGGAACTCATGAAAAAAAAAAATAAGAAAAGTTCTAAGAACTTTTATGTGAGCATTCCGATAAAATTTTACTTTTTTAGAAACGGGTGCCAATGTTAAATCTAAAAAAATGGACTTCTTCTAGGAGATTATTTTCTTCGACAAAATTAAGCATACGAGCTTTTGTTCTTATCTTAAAGGGTAGAATTGAGCTGCACATTTTTGAGAAAAAAAACGTGACCAACAGGTGTATTAGAGCACCTTTTTTATTCAAAATAAAGTGCCCCAAAAATGCGATTGGTTCAGAAAGGCAAAAAACGGCAAACTGGTGCCACCGGTGCCGTCTAGGCGGTAGACAAAATATTATTATGTATTCCCCAACATCTAAAATCTAATTGTGTCAAATCTGAACTCGTTATTTCAAATAGTATCTACAAAGTCAAGAACCAAAATTTGTTAAAAAAAATTCTTTGATGCCCAGCCATGTATTTTGAAAACGAGGAGGCTTATGGCATATGTTTTCTTTTTTTTTTTTCATTTTCTATCACTTCTCTAAGTATTTGCCTTTAATTATAGGACACCTGGTATAGATAATTAAAATTAATGGCCAAAATGCTTTTTATGAGAACGCTATAATAATTATTATGCAGCTAATCATGACATGAACAGGGTTTCATAAAATGATTATTGAGTAATCGGCGAAATTTATTAAAATTGTTTGAAATGTAATAGCCTGATATTATTGTAATAGGTTAAAGCAGTACATTATGTGAAAGATCACTCGAGTAGTGTGGCATAAATAGGTAGGTAGTTTGTAATTTGAAATGACAGTAATTTATAAATAAATGCGAGAAAATGAAACTGCAACAATGAATCAATCATTAACCAGTTCAGTGATTGAGTGAGTATGTGTTTGGTGTAATGGGACCATACTTTCGGAAATTCGGTTTTTAGTTTTATCTTCTTGCTTATCATACAAATTTCTTAGTTGATTTGTATTTTGCATAAGTTACTATTATGACCCCACAAAAGAGAAGTGTGAATTTGTACGTGCTTAATAAATAATTATACAGTTCTGTCATAAACCAAGACCCCTGGAAATTCCCAGTCTTATAGATACGTCGCTAAAGTTTACCTGGATTATTTTAAAATAGGGAATAGTCATTCTTGTTGTGCTCTTATTTTGCTCTCGGTGGAATTCCCGAATTCCCGAATTTCAACCCACATCCAAACCATGGAAAATTAAAAAAAGGATAAATTTTTAAAAATGTTTGGTCAAGTTTTCAGTATAAAAATACCAAAAGCCAAAGAAGCTATCTCTTATATTACTTTCGTTCATGTAAAACCTATCCAAACATCTAAAAAAGCACTAATACTGCTTATTCATCTTAAAAGACAGGTAGTTTGTCCGTTTAAACCCCGACGTTCTGGGTGGTTAAGACTGGACAGGTAGTCGACAGTTAATGAGCAGTTGTGAAATTATGAAAGCATTCATTAAAATTAGATCAATACAAAAAATTACTCCTATCTCCTATTATATTGAAGGCCCTCTTCTTTGAATTGCCAAGCAAGAAAATAAGAAACCATATGGTGCAACACTGAGGTAACAGTTACAAATCAGCGTTAACTCTGGCAACATTGCATACTTCAAGGTAGTACCAAAGATATGCATGCTTCAGGATAGTGTGTTTCGTATGTAAAATATATACTACATTTTAATTTTCAAAATATCGCTGTATATCTGACATAATCGGTACCGCCATACCATATATACTCCTAAATACATCAATAGGATTCCTCTACATATGCTATAAGTAGGTGCTTCAGGATGGTGCGGATTATATGATGCTTCAGGTTTGATAGAAAGATATATATATATATATATATATATATATATATATATATATATATATATATATATATATATATATATATATATAAGGATGTAAGATTAGCGAGTGTAAATGTAATAATTACAAGAAAAGGCGTTAATGGGCAAACACTCAGTTAACAAAAAGAAAAAAACTAGTAACCGCATACACGTGTTTCATGCTATTTGGCAATCATCAGTACGGTGTAACATTAACCAAATCAAAAGATAGGCATGATTTGGGAAGCAACAAATGAAGTCCAGGCAGGAGCCAACAGCACATTTGCAGCTTCAGTCAGCACATCCCCTATTTTGGGGCTTGTACTAACATCGCCACGGAGGCTGCTAAAGCGACCTGCGTGGAAATCTTCATAACCCAAGATACAATGACAATAAGGATGTAAGATTAGCGAGTGTAAATGTAATAATTACAAGAAAAGGCGATAATGGGCAAACACTCAGTTAACAAAAAGAAAAAAACTAGTAACCGCATACACGTGTTTCATGCTATTTGGCAATCATCAGTACGGTGTAACATTAACCAAATCAAAAGATAGGCATGATTTGGGAAGCAACAAATGAAGTCCAGGCAGAAGCCAACAGCACATTTGCAGCTTCATTGTATCTTGGGTTATGAAGATTTCCACGCAGGTCGCTTTAGCAGCCTCCGTGGCGATGTTAGTACAAGCCCCAAAATAGGGGATGTGCTGACTGAAGCTGCAAATGTGCTGTTGGCTCCTGCCTGGACTTCATTTGTTGCTTCCCAAATCATGCCTATCTTTTGATTTGGTTAATGTTACACCGTACTGATGATTGCCAAATAGCATGAAACACGTGTATGCGGTTACTAGTTTTTTCTTTTTGTTAACTGAGTGTTTGCCCATTATCGCCTTTTCTTGTAATTATTACATTTACACTCGCTAATCTTACATCCTTATTGTCATTGTATCTTGGGTTATGAAGATTTCCACACAGGTCGCTTTAGCAGCCTCCGTGGCGATGTTAGTACAAGCCCCAAAATAGGGGATGTGCTGACTGAAGCTGCAAATGTGCTGTTGGCTCCTGCCTGGACTTCATTTGTTGCTTCCCAAATCATGCCTATCTTTTGATTTGGTTAATGTTACACCGTACTGATGATTGCCAAATAGCATGAAACACGTGTATGCGGTTACTAGTTTTTTTTCTTTTTGTTAACTGAGTGTTTGCCCATTATCGCCTTTTCTTGTATATATATATATATATTTTACAGTTCACAGTTCCTTTGGGGCCAAAATCAAATTTTATATAGCGGGATAAAATTATTTGATAAACTAGGTAAATTCACATTATTATTATTATCATTTGATGGGCAAAATATCAGGTTGAGGACAAAAACAACCCCTCCTTTGGTGCACGGTGGTTGATGAGCTGCTTCGAATCCTGGAGGAGGAGCAGGGGGTCTACGTACAAGCGGACGCGGATGACATAGTGATCCTAGTTCAAGGCACCGACGTGGGGCTTCTGGAGGAGCTCCTCAACGGAGCTCTGGAGAGGTTCTCTCACTAGTGCGACATGAACAGATTAAATGTCAACCCTAATAAGGTTGAGTTGGTGATATTCACCAAGAAGAGAAAGGTGGACCCCATTCCTCGCATAGTTATGCGGAGTCCACCTCGAGGATAGAAAGAAGGTTAAATATCTAGGAGTCTGGCTGGATTCCAGATTGACCTTTGAGGAGCATATCCCTCACGAGGACCAAGAAGGCGTGCAATGCGCTCTGGGCGTGTCGCAGAGCCATTGGCACCTCGTGGGGATTGAACCCAAGGATCATGCTCTGGATCTACAGGGCGATGATTGTTCCCATGATTACACATGGGGCCGTCGCATGGTGGTCCGGCACCCGCAGGACCAGACCAGGGGCGGCGTTGGACAAGATACAGCGCCTTGCCTGCCTGTGCGTCACCGGTGCCCTGAGGACGGCGCCCACCCGGGCTTTAGAAGCACTGGTGGGGCTGCCTCTGCTGGGCGCGGTGGTGGAGTACGAGGCGGCTAAGGCGGCCCTCAGACTAGAGGGTCTCAATCTTTGGGTTGCCGGAGGCCCGGTTCACGGGCACCGGCAGCTGTGGTCAGAGCTGAGGGAGGTGGTGCCAATCCGGGAAATGAGAAGGGATGTGCAGACGCCTTCCCTCGGCTTCCATGGCCGGCTCCGCTTTGTCTTTCCAGATAGGGAGGAGTGGGCCGAGGGAAACAGCGACCCCCAAGGTGGGCTCGTCTGGTTCACAGATGGATCCAAGATGTGGAAGGGAACGGGGGCCAGTGCCTTTTGTCAGGAACTGGCTAGGAGGTTGACTACCTCCCTCGGGGAGCACACCACTGTGTTCCAGGCAGAGGTGTTTGCCATCATGATGGGGGCAGAGGAATCGCTCAGGCTCGGAGTTAAGGGCCGGAAGCTGACCTTCTGCTCTGACAGTAAAGCGGCTTTACAGGTGCTGAGAGCAAACCGTACCTGGTCCCCATTGGTGGAGGACTGTAGATCGAGTTTGCTCAGGCTGGTGGCCGAAGGGAACAGGGTTGTTCTGTCGTGGGTGCCTGGTCACGCGGGCATAGCGGGGAACGAGACTGCGGACCTACTGGCTAGAGAGGGATCCATGGGAAGACCAGTGGGGCCAGAACCAATATTGGGAATTGCGCCACGGGTCGCAATTGGAGCCCTGGAGGGCAGGTTCGTTGAGGAGTGGCGCCGGGCTCCGGGGATAAGGCAGTCTAGCATGATTCGTGGGCCGTCGACTGCCCTGTCTAGGGAGCTGCTGCATCTGTCAAGGTCAGAGTTAAGGGGAGTGGTGAGGGTCCTCACCGGACACTGCTGCCTGGCTCGCCACCTGCATCTTATAGGAGTAGGAGGGGAGCCTTAGTGCAGATGGTGTCAGGAGGATGAGGAGACCCCGTACCACTTGATCACCGAGTGCCCTGCACTTGACAGGGTCAGATTTGAGTCCTTCGGCTCAGCTAAGCTGAGCGCAGAGGATGTGTATGGTGTCGGGGTGGGTGAGCTGCGGGCCTTCATTAAGAGGACCGGCATGCTGGCCTGCTGTGGGGGCACAACGGGCCCACTGTGGCCTACGTGCCGGGCCGATCTAAGGCGGCCACCCCCTGTACAAGATAGATAGATAGATAGATAGAACAATATCTGTTTTTTTTAGAAAGTGCCGACTTTTCGAAGTATATTTTTCGTCTTCTACAGGGCTAAAAATGCTAACTATAGTGTATTGTATGACACAACAATAAATTACATAAACATATAACAACTATATAGGTACGCTTGGAAAGTTAGGACAACATGAGAACAACCATAACTATGTGTACAAACAAACGTAAAACAAACAATAAAAAAATACAGAGTACTCACCTATTCTATATCACAGATATTTAAGTCAATTATACAAAATTTCATAGAGCACATATCAGAGGATAAAATTATACAAAAACGAAACCAAATCATTTGTTAGTCAAAGTTCTCAACCAATGTAGAACTGAAATATATTTATGGTCGGGACGTCAAAGAGAACAGGTATATAATTAGATTTTTTTCCCCAAAAAACCTCAGTATGTTACAACAAAAAATTAGTTCGGTAGATATCAAGTTATGGATTATTTTTTATTTTTTTTTTATAATTTAACTACTTCTTTTACCGTTATATACTGGGTGTATTCGTTTTACTACCTGTAACCATTCTCTTTTACTTTTGCAAATTTGATGTATATATCGTTAACAGGCCTTTATAAAATTCACTGTTGACTTTGTAAATATGTGAATCATCTCACTAATAGTTCTTTTATAATAATATGGCTCTCTGTCTAGAATCTTTACTTTATCAAAGTCAAAATCATGTTTTGTCAAAAAATGGTGCTGTGCTAAGGCAGTTTTTTCAGATTTTTTTTCTGTTGGTAGACTCGATTTTTTAAATACTGTTTTGTAATATGTACCAATGTAACACTTATTGCAATTTTTGCAATTGATTTGATACACTAAATTGAAATTGAGCATGTGAGGTGTTTTGTCTTTTAAACATGAGAATATAGATTTTACCTGGCTGACAGGATAAAGAGGGTGACTAGATTTAAACACCTTTTCTATTTTTTCTGACAAATTGCGGATATATGGAAACTTAAAATATATGTTTGTATTATTATTTTTTAAACTCTGTGACCTTTGAGAGCATAAGGTATAATTTTGAATTACACGATTAATGAGATTCAATGGATAGTTGTTTAATTTTAAAATAGATTTTATTTTTAAAAACAAAGAGCTGTAAACATAAAAATGTGGCCATAGTCACTAAACGCAATGGCCACCAAATCTAATAAACCTTCTTCGATCTTCCCCCTACTGACTGTGCTTTTTATCAACATTTTTTGAGGTATTACTAGTTTGAAATTATATATTGGATTGTTTAATTATTGGCAGTTGCAGGTGCCCGTAGCAGTTAAACATATTCAAGTAATGTTGCGAAGTCACAACTTGAAGATCCTGGATCTTATGGAAGGACTTCAGTAAACGACAACTGGCTTCCCATATATTTCCATCTCAAGAATCCATACCACACATTGTACGCCAAAGTTTAAGCATTTTTGTTTCGACAAAAACTGTAATACGAAAAATTGCAACTGTATCTGTATGATAAATAAAATAAGCAGGTGGTGGTTTGTTCATCTGCGGCAACTGTAATAATTACTGCTCAAAAATTGCCAAAAAATCAACTATTTGGTTATTTTATTTCTTATTTTATTTTTTTGGTCTGCTTGAATCCACATTATTTGGTCTAAAATTATTAATTTATTTTACCAGCGATCTGTTATAGCAGAATAGTCTACACGGAGAGAGGTAAAACTATCACAAGTCGTATATCTGATGAGAGTTCCAAATAGTTTATGTAAACGCTCCCAGAGACGTACCTACTCTTTGCCTTTTCGAGATCGTTTAGAATGGCAGTGAGTTCTCCCTGAGAGGGTTTACATTTGCAAACTATTAGGAAGTACTCTAAGATATTTATACTTGTGATAGTGTCACTTGCGCATGTAAACTACGCATTTAGTTGTTAAGACATGCCTGCCACGCGTGGATATTCTCACGCAAGGGATTAATTTTGCGTTCCACTTGAGTAGCGCGCGCCACAAAAAAATTCAGTTCAAAAACTATAGGTGCCATAGGTAAATGTTTTTAACAAAAAATTCTTTCATGTTTTGGGCACATTTCCCTCGCAGCATGTATATAAAAATTTCCACAAATAAAAAAGTTTCTCGCTTAGTGAAAATTTCATTACACTTTTTATAACATTGCAATTTTGTTGCTATTTAAAGTGGTTAATAAACAATATTGGACAACAACGATGGTTGTTGTAAGCGCTCATGTTAGCTTCAATTTTAAAAAAATCGAGCCGATAGCTCCACTACTCTCAAAGATATGACGATGGAAACGTAAAAAAACACAATTTCCATAAATTGACAATTTTAACAGTTTTTTCGAAATGAAAAAGGTCTCGACCACAAAAAAATGTCGTAAATCGCCATTTCGTATGCAGAGTGATGTACAAAACTTTTGGGGTCCGATCTAGTTATACCTTGAAAAAAATTTTTAACGATTTTTTAGCCCGATTTCGCTCCACTATATATCAAATTTCAAGTGTCGCAATCTTTGACTAACAAATGATTTGGTTTCGTTTCTGTATAATTTTATCCTGTGATATGTGCTCTATGAAATTATGTATAATTGACTTAAATATCTGTTATATAGAATAGGTGAGTACTCTGTATTTTTTATTGTTTGTTTTACGTTTGTCTGTACACATAGTTATGGTTGTACTCATGTTATCCTAACTTTCCAAGCGTATACCTATATAGTTGTTATATGATTATGTAATTTATTGTTGTGTCATACATTACACTATAGTTAGCATTATATATATTTTTAGCCCTGAAGAAGACGAAAAATATACGTCGAAACATCGGCACTTTCTAAAAAACAGATATTGTTGTTTTTGTCCTTATTTTGCCCATCAACTCAAATAGTAAGGACGCTACATTTCCACTATTATTATCATTATTATTATTATTATTCCCTACCCGTAAACGTAGAAATGCATTATTTTTCGTTTGAAGTGCACTTATAATTTTTTTTATTCCTTATTCTATTTTCAATCATTTCTGCGCTAAAAATACTACCTGTTATTTTTGAATATATGCAACATGGATTCGTTTTTTCTGAATTTTCACGACTTAATTTAACCTATATGTAAATTAAATAACAGACGCGGACGGCCTCGTTCGGTCGCTGTTTCCGGCCGCTCTCCGCTGGGTCGGCTGGGCTCGGCCACCCTAATAACAGTTAAAGGCCAAACATATGCGTAACCTACGTTTATATCTTCGCGCAGCTTGGGCACGTTAGCTCTCGTCCGCTCTCGACCGCTCGGGCCGCTACGGGCTTGCCCACCGGCATCGGCAGGAGAACCGGGCACCGCGTAGTTTGGGAAATTCAATCGTGCCCTCCCATAATAATTACAAAATTCAAATTTTGAATTTTGGTACCTATACGTTTCAGTCGTGAGTCTATGAAGTTCATTGGTAAATTTAATACCATTGTTGAGAACGATAAAAATTCTTTTTTTTTTCTTTTCCGTTATCCGATTCGGTTGGGTGGGTGGGCACTGCCCACCCTGCCCATTGCCATGAACCGCCATTGCACATGAGTCATAAAAAGAACTTTAGTGCCGAGGTACATATATATATATTTTTTAAATCGAAAAAAAAAAAAGTTTTATCAGGCAAGAATATAATCATACGGGATCACCTGTCCGTGAACCAATTGCGCGCGGCGTTGCTCGACTTGGACGATCGCTCTACCTAGGTCAAGTATGACAAGACACGCCACCTTCGAACAGAAAAACCAAACTGCTGCTTGTTGTGCAGCCTCCATAACAAATCTATTGATATTCAAACCTACTAACATATTTATATTGAAAGATTGCGGTGCTATAGGTAACAATTTCGCAATGTGTATGAAAAGTAAAATGGGCCTTTATTGGCCAGGTTTTGAATATTTGGTCACTTTTGACGGGCGATGGCTCTGCGTCTGACATTTGATGTTTACCTCTCGCCAAGGCCTACTTATTGAAAAAATCGTACAATAATGGGCTACTTCACTGCCGATTTCTGAGCTTTTAATGGCGCTTTTGAGACACTTCACAGCCGATTTCAAGAAAAATTTATTAAATCTTGTGGTGAAGGGATTTTGCTAATAATCGTATCTATTGGATAAAATTTCACAAAACATATAAATATGTTATTTTTCGTTTGAAGTGCTTGCACTTATAAAAATTCATTGCTTATTCTATTTTCCATCATTTCTGCGCTCAAAGTACTACTTGCCTCTTATTTTTGAAGATATGCAATATGGCAATCTGAGTAAAAACAGGTGTTTTCATAATCAGAGAGCACATTAAAAAATTGTACAGATTCTGCCCAGGCACAAAATGCTTTCTCTTAAATTTTATGCTTGTTGTGGGTACTAAACTCATATAGATATTTGATCGGAGGTAGTAAACTCCGATCAAGGAGGTACTAAACATTTCAAACACATTTCATTCTGTTACTTGATCGGACAGGTTTTTTGCAGCCAGCTCTCACTTTATATTATTTACAGGTTGATGAATTAGCATGGCTATCTCGGTAACTAGGTATAATATATTCAGGGTTGGTTCAATGGAGGCAAAGTTTCGCATTTTAACATAGAATTCAAAAGTTATAGCTTAGAAATATAAAATATATAATAATGACTAGCCTCGAGCAGTACAAAGCGTTATGCATTTATTGTTAAAATGTTTGAGTTTATTACGGAGCAAAAAATGTAATATTTTCAGAAGTTTTAGCTAATTTCATTTGTTAGAATGTTAGAATTAAAAACTTGTTTTTAATTACCGACACAAAAAAGTGAAAAATGTTAGAAAGAAGTTTTGCTGCCCTATTACTTATTTGGAAAAATTGGTGGGTTGAATATTGCATGTTGTATCAACATTGTTTTATTCCAATATTTACAGAATTTTTTCTAGTTCCTTCGATATTTAATACATCTGTATATTTCCTACAAATCTGGTGTAACTCCCTACAGTTAATTTATTATTTATGTTATTTTGCACTACTTATACTTTCTAATTTCTTTAAGCGAAATTTAGCTTGAGATAAATAATTTGGTCTTTGTCCTTCTAAGATTTCTATACAGGGTGGCCCTCCATGAACTGCATCGATCTACATATGGAAAACTAAAAGTAGGAAAATTCTGAAAATTTGGCACCTCACCAATGCCGATGGGCGCTGCTCAACTAAAATATTTTGGTGAATCTGGCACTTCCGGTTATACCGGAAGTCGATATCAACTTTCTTATCTCAAATGGAACACCCTGTATATTATTGAATTTTTGGGTCCTACGTTGAAATCTAACCGTTTTTGAGATATTTGCATTTTTAGCTGGTCACAGACGGGCGTAATTGTCTTAAACCATCAACGCGCATTCATATACGTCGCGCATCAACGTAAACTCTGATTTATCCACACACCTTGATTGATGTTTTAACACATCAGTTCACGGTAAATGACATACACGAACGCATATTCTTGTCAGAACGATGTCGGCGGAGTTGCATTTGATTGCAGTGGCGTGCGCTATCTTTTTAAATTCTCTTCTGAATCCACCACGCAGTGTTAATTTTTTGTACAACTGTACTCTTAGTCGCATAAATACCTATTTCCAATATATTTCTAGATATTTTCACTTTTTGATTTATTTGATTTAAAATCCGCCTAAAATATGCTCAGGCAGCCATGACAATAATTGATAATCCATTGTCAAAAAGTAACATTATTTGGATATCTCTTGGAAATAGGTGTAGGACCTCCTTGATAAATATGTACATAAGTAATACAAAGTACATACTTACATTATTAAAGGAAAAAATAAAATAAAAACATGGGACATGCCATTTGGAAAAAATGAGTTTTAACTGATTAAAGTTTTCCATTTTATGATTTTTGTTGTAACCAATGCTGGTAGATTTGGGCAGCAGGTATAAGAAATAACTATGTGTGTAGACTGTTACTGAGACAAAAATTCAATTCCGTGGCCATATTAAAAAAAAAAACGTTAAATGGTATTTGAAAATAGCAATTTTTATAAAGTATAAAAATTACCTAAAATATTTCCATTTACCATTTTCTTCAAACTCAAAAACAAAGTGTTGACAGAGTTTTAAATGGTTACCCCTGTCCATACTTATCAGGCCGTATTTTTAAAGAACCTTGGGCAGAAATATTTTTCAATTGAGTTATATGTTTTTCAGTTTCTGGGTCAAAATATTGCTCAAGAATACATAATTAGGACCCCCTGTATAAAATTTTATTTACGTGGGTATGAAGAGGTGCATCTTGCGCCAAAAATACTTAAGAATTATTGATAAAAGGCATTTTCAATATATGGTTTCCTTGGTTTTACTTATTTCCCAAAGTCTTCTAGATATAGCTTAATTTGAACTAAGAAAATATTACTTATTTTATAGAGACTTAGGTACCATTGCAATATATATTTTTCAACTTGTCTAAATCAATTTCATCGAAATTACAACCTGAAATAGGCTCCAATGTTTTCTTCGGAGATAAATTTTCTAAAGGTATTTTCTATTAAAAGAATTAGACGTTAGGTATGTTGTTTTCCTAATTTTTCTAAAAATTTTAGCTTCAGTTTTCGTAAAACTTTTTGATGATTTTTTCATTAATATATTCTGAGTAAACTAAGAGAAAATAGGACTAGATTTATTGTTGACATTTTTCTTAAAAAAAAAACTAGCGACCCTTCTCGGCTTCCCACGGGGAAACATTTGTAAACTTTTTACATCTTGGGTTACATTATTGGAGTTTTCGTAGGGATGCCTAATTTAACTCGATTAACAATATAGCCTATGTTACTCAGTGGTAATGTAGCATTCTATTAGTGGAAGAATTTTTAATATCGGTCTAGAAGTTTTTGAGTTTATTCATTACAAACAAAAATACAAATATTTTCTCTTTATAGTATTAGTATAGATAAAACAATTTTTGTGCCTTCTATTCGATTGGGCAATACAAATGTTGTATTTCACAAATTCCTTTAAACAGAGGTAAACTGAAAGCTACAGAATACTAATACTCTGATTCAAAGCCAGTTATATTGAGTTTTTAAAACTTATAAATTATTCATACTTATTTACCTTCGAAAAAGGCCGTTGCTGATGCAACACAACAGAGCAAAAGCACTATTAGAAATATCTACTAGAAACTTTTATCATGTATCATAACCAGTGGCGTAACCAGAATTTAAAGTTGGGGGGAGGCTAATTATTTTAAAAAATCTTTCGGTAATATTTACGGCAAAACTATTGTTTTAAAATAAATTTTATTTAGAAATAAATACTACGTGGCAGATCTTTGAGGGGGCTAAAGTCCCCCCCCCTGGTCTACTGATCATAACACACAAAAATCACCAGTCACCTTTATGACTGCACTTCCCGAGTTTATTGCCTAAGCCGCGTGCCGTTCTTTAGAACATCAGAAGCGATAGGAAAATAAAATAGAAATAAACCTAAAATCAACGCGATGCCACCGCTATTCTTGCGGTGTTGTCAAATTTCGGATGCCACTTAAGACAACGTGTAAGAACTAATATACACCAGAAACGTTCTGGATGTCACGAGTTGATGGAGTAAAATTATCCAGAGTATATTTAATATACAAAACCGCGCAGCTCGCGCGCCACCTGGTATATATACACCGAAACTAAAAATATACAAAATTTTTACAACCACGCATTTTGACATCCGGCCAGAATTCATAGGGTACGATTCTACAATGATTATAACACGATTAGCATTGGAAAACGTTGTGACATCCGATTTTGGATGTCACAGCGTCGATGGATGTCACAGCTCCAGTGAGATTTTTACGCTCTGATGTCACAAAGTATGGTGGTCGAATCTATATATATAGAAGATTCGTTGTCACCTCCGGGATGTGGAAGAGGCGACCTGACTTCCGGGTGAACCAATCGGTTTAGAACAATATGAACTTGGGAAACGGTTGAGAGATCCCAAAAGAGGGGAAACAATTTCAGAAAATTTTATATACCACATATAAGCAGCTACTCAAAGTAGGCCCAGGATTGTCAATTTTTTAATCATATACAGTTTACTATTCTGAATAACTTTTATTCATACAATTTTGTCGCACTCCCTATACAAAATTATTTAATCGAATAAAAACAAGAAAAAAATCAAAAAATCAAAGTAGGCCTAACGCTTTGAAATTATGCAAACCTAAGTAGCTTACCACGCTGAAAAAATTTTCTTTATAACTTTTTTCAGTATCTCTACAAATAGAGGTAGTTTACTCTTAGGCTAATTAACGTTTCTTCAATTTTCTGGTCACCCAGTATAAGTAACTTTTCCATGCCAATCTTATTTTAAGGATAAGCAGACTTTTTTTTATCAAGAATGACTTTTTGCCATAAAATGAAATTTTTTGTCCATTTCTTCTCTTGGGATGTCTATCCGTGGACATACTGTATATTAATTATGCAGGATACGTTGTCACTTCAAAAAGATATACATACAGTGTCCTCCAAAAAGTTCGTAACATAGGGGGGAAATTTTTAATTAAACTTTTATTTTGAAATTTAATTTTGGGGTAACCTTTTGCTTTGAAAAAGATGAAAAATGATCCACTCAAACCTGGTCATGTGACTTTCGTTATATGTCAAAAATTACATTTAAAAAAATATATCGCCAAAAATGGGTTTAGTTGTTAAAATATCAAAAAGTTTTACTTGAAAAAGTTTTTTGTTTTTCAATTTTACGTAAGTGTACCAAATTTGAACGCTCTACTAAAATATTTAGTTTTTTGACAGTTTTTAATATTTATGAAATTTCTGAAAATTTTAAAAACTCGAAACTTCGTAAACACTATTTTATATCACTAGCTTTATCATTCTATTAATTTTTTATTACTAATTACCGATAAGAATACGTATTTTTCAAAAGAAAATGATATTTACGCTTTAAAATTCTGTTATGTTTGTTGCAAAGTTGATGTACCGTCTAGCATTTCGGGTATAAATTTAGTTACGTTACGTTTCCCAGTTCTAAATTGATGCCAAAATTAAAATATTATCAAACTATTTTACGTATTTAAGCAAAATTCTTGACTTTTATGGAACAAATAATTATTACCTTTAAGTTTAATTTCACATTAATCGATATTGATGAGTAAGCCATGGAGAGAATAGAAGCAATTTTTTTATTTGACAGTTTGATAACTGTCAAATTATGGTCGGCCATATTTGTAAGTTGTAAGCCTATAAACATGTAAATGTTAAATTTACCTGTTATTTTATTAGTTAGCTCTTTGTAAACTTCCACAAATCCAGCTAACATCTACCGCCCACGGCGCTCGTATTCAACTAACCTAACCTAATCCCCGCGCGGTGATAGATGGAATACCCATGTGCAGCGCCGATAGGTGAATCCCCGGTTGTATCATAATAAATACGTAAATAACCTGGGTAAAACTAAATAAAACGCCGATCAAGTACAAAAAAAAAGCATTTTATACAAAAACCGTCGAGAACGGATTAAAGTTCGATCATTTAAAAAAATCGGGATTTTCGGGACCGCTACATCTCAATCCGGGATTTTCGAGACCCGACCGGGATCTCGAAATCACGGGATCCCGTCTAAAACCCCTCCGGGATCCTGGGATTTTGAGATCCCAGGATCCCGGACTGGAAACCCTATTTGACACCCTTCAGAATAGAACTCCCTGTCTATTTTTTGTTAAAATTTGGTATACGGAGGTTTTAGGATGTTCTGATTAACGCTGTGGTGTCAGATTTTAAATAAAAAAATCGCTAAATGGTTTTCGTCACTTTTTACAAACAAAAAATTCGTAGTAGGCCGTGTAAATTTAAATTAAGACCTGAAATTTTGCACCAACGTAAAAAAAAGTTTTTTTGTGGCTTATTTTTAGAAAAAACGCGTGTAAAATCGGATGATGAATACAAATTGTACGGGGGTGTTCGCACTTAAGATGAAACTAAAAACTAATATTAAACTAAAAATTTGGGATTTCACTGAATTCTATTAGTTTCCCTTACATTTCCTTAGAATTGTAGGCATCATCCTCCATCTTTAATTAATTCTGCTTTATTCAGTAAGTTCAAGTCAAGCGTGCCATGAATGCCATGAAAAAAAAATGCTATCGTCTACATATTCAACAGTTACCCAGGTGGCTAGCGCCTAATGTAAAACCCCGATTTTTTCTTTAAATATATTTTTTACATAAATGATTTTTTCATGAAATTTCGATTTTTTACAGCAAACACCCTGTATGAGTCACGTTGGATATACTAAGTAAAGTAATACCTTAGGCAAAAACTAAATCGATTCTCCAAAACGGTCACCAAAATATGCCCGGTGGTTTATACAGGGTACCCCGGAAAACCCAATTTGTTCAAACTTTGGCCACATTTGGTGGTATACCCCGATTACTGTAAGAAGTCCCGATTTTGTCAGATGACATTCTCCACAAAATCCCTAGGAATTTTCTGTTAACCATGGGTATAACATTGGTATATGTGTCTCAACCAGTTAATGACGTCACCCATTGATTTATGATGTAAAAAGTTACCCAAGTGATACGAAAAAAAGAGCATAATAAAATAAAAACCCTATTGCAATCACGATTATACCGCTATAAATAAAAATAACTATGACTACAACTCATTTTAATAATAATTTCAAACGTCATGGAAACACTTTTCATTTTGGTATTTTGTAATAATCAGCTGCTTTTGGCAGCGTCTATGGGCGGACTCAGGCAAATTTAGCTCGGTGTGTCAAAGTGACAGTGAAGGCTTTCCAGATCGTTTAAACTGGTTCAAACATTCGGTAATGAAAATATTCGTGGGTTTTCTACGTTTCGTGAGTTTTACCATCATCTGTGTTTTTCTTGTTCGTGTTACTTTTCGTGTTATTAGTGCAAATGGGCTCGTTACTGACCTGAACTTATGACCCGGTTGCATTTTTTGCTGCATTGATGCCAACTTAGGATATCGAAATTACCAATTGACATTACTGACCTGAACTTATGACCCGGTTGCATTTTTTGCTGCATTGATGCCAACTTAGGATATCGAAATTACCAATTGACAGTCCCAGTAAGGACTTCTTAAAATAATTTGAGTATATAATTTAGAGTGTTGAAGTTTCGCACCAAGAGTTTTGGACTATGACCAAGTCGATGACACTGGACACAGACTAACGAGTAATACAGACAATTCCTTAGCGACATGTGTCAAAAGGAGACTCACTTTTTAGCGAAATATCTTCAGAATACATCAATAATGTGCATTTTATTTGATTGTACGTTAATCTACATAGCGAAGAGATTGTATTAGAACCAAATTTATGTTTAAAAGTTTAAACTACTGTTTGTCTTTCTGTAAATATAAATGGAGACTCGCTTATTTTTGACACATGTTCGTAAGGAGGCTTCTGTTGCAAAGCTAATTATTCTGTGCACTGGATTTTGGATTTCATCTGTGAGTTTTGGGTGTCTTCTTTTAATAACAGAAGGCCAAGGAATAGGACTACTTTAAAAAATTATAGTCCAAAATGTAGAGGTCTTCGAGTAGGCAGAAAAAAATTTTTGAACACAATGTAAATAACATTGTCACTTTCGATGTCGGACTTTTGTGGGTGCTCACGGACGAAATACAATACTCTATATAAAGGACTTTCTTTCTTAATATATATATATATATTACCTATGCACGATACGCTGTCACTTCAAAAATAGGTATATACTGCACGTTGTCACTTCATATAATATAATGTTGTCCCTTCCGAAGTCGGACTTTTGCGGACACTCACTGATCAATCACAACACTAGATGTAAGAGACTTTCTTTCCGATCATAGGTTCCGTCCGGGAAACGGTAATATTTGACACATCCGATCAAAAATTATATTTCATATTAATTTCTTGATATGTCCGAACGATTTAGTTTATTCAAAATTTTATTGGGCTTTTGTTTTTATAGATTTTTACTAAATCACTATACAGACAGAGTGAGCAGTACAAGATTTTATCCCCTCTAACTTCTTTATTTTCGGAGTTAGAAAAAAGTGGTAAACATCAGGGCTTAGCAAATTTCCTTGCCATGGCAGTCAAATTATCAAAAAAAACACGCACTCACACACATAATTTTTAATTACAAATCTTCCTTTTAACATATGAATCAAACTTTTGTTTCTTAATTAGAACAACCTATACCGGGTGTGCCAAAAATTTTGGACATTTTGCTTGGGCCATATCTTCTTTGTTTATCAACAGACTTTAAAAAACGAGGCATTATGTTGCTTGTAGAAAAGAACGAGCTATTGACAAAAAGCTTTAACATGGCAGCGATGTTTAAATTATTTAGCCCTTTGTTTGGGCTAATTCTTTTTCAAGAAAAGATGCCCATGGAACCGAAACAAAAAGTGAATAAAATTAGCCCTTCTCTACATTTTAAGACCACTGCGAGGAAAACTGGTCCATTGTAGGCAGAGCTATACGGTATAAAAGAAAGCGTAAATTTCATCGCCTAATGCTGTAATATTGAAAGTGCCTTCGATCTTTTGCCCATAATTTTTTTGTTTATCAACCCATTTTAAAAAAACAAGTCATCTTTGCGTGCGCTTTTAAAAAACAAGTCATCTTGGCGGCGATGATTAAATTCAGCACATTGTTTGGGCTAATTCTTTTTAATGAGGAAATGTCGGAATGATGCAACCCATACAAAAACTAAGTAAAATGGACCTTTGTCTACATTCTGAGACCACTGTAAGCAAAATCAGTTCATCGGGGGCGGAGCTGTACATAATAATTAGAAAGAGTCATTTCTGTCATAGTTACGCTGTAGTACTAGTGTTTCACAAGACTCTTGCAAATTTCTTGTTCTTGTCTTGTTCTTGCTGCAATAACAAGACAAGACTCTTAAATATCTTGTCTTGCTTTGCAAGACAAGACAAGAAATGATTCTGCAAGACTCTTGTAATTTTGCAAGAAATCTTGCTAAAAGCAAGAAATCTTGCAAAAATCACTAAGTATCTGTAATAATATCTGTAAAACTTTAATAAAAGAAATAATTAATATCGGTGACGATAATATTGATTTTTTAAAAATAAGCATAAATATAAACGGTTATTTAAGAATAATTACTGTATATAAAATACTACTATATTATCTAGTAAATATTTATTTTTATTTACAATACTCCTAGTAGTAATAGGTATTAATCCATGTTTCCAAGTATTACAGGTACTCATTGAGAATTAACGTACCTATTACGCCGCTTTTAATGGGGAAGGAAATGCATACTTCCCGACTCCCGACAAACAAAATCATTCTAATTTTAATTCTTATAAATTCAACAAATTAATATGTACCCTTGAATGAATCCACTACAGTGGATTTATATATTTTTCATAAGTTTTCTTTAACTCTTAGTCTAAGAGCTAGCGGTTCATCCGACTAACCCGTTTCCCACAAAGCTAGAAATTTTTTAAATAATGTTTTATTATCGGTCAATTAAGAAAGTACCGTTCTGGCAGGCATCTCCCGATTGCGTGCTCATCCCTTAAATTTTTGAAAATGTAAAAAAAATAATAAAAAAAATGAATCTACTCCCACAAGGCTACAATTTTAATATGTTTTAATTTACAAAAGTTTAAGGTTAAAAAAAAATTTACAACCTATTTTGAGGGTTGCAAGTATGTGCCAGACGACAGTAAAGTTGTCATAGGGACAGTAATTCGTAACCTGCTCCCACAAGGCTGAAATTTTGAGGGAATATTCTTTTAATAGTTTTAAAAGACTATGTAAACAGCCAGCCTATTCAGCCAAAATCCAGACTTCCATGGGGAACAGTTTAAAAAATATCGCAACTATTTGCACCTATTGATTAAAATGGCAAAACAAAATTATTTTAGAAAAAACATTAAAGAACAGGGAAGCAATTCGAAAGCACTCTGGAACACTGTTAAAACTATCTTTAAATGTAGGAACGATAAAAAAATTGGAAATATTGTAGCTGCAAAAATTTCACTAACAGGAAATGATAAAACAAAAGCAGATATTTTTAATTATCATTATGTCAATGTGGGGAAAAATCTGGTGAATAGAATTACACTTTCTAACATAAATCCTATAAACAGAAGTATTTTTAATCTATCGTTTTTTCTCACCCACGTATTGGAGAATGAAGTGTTGGAAACAATAAATTCTCTAAAATCCGAGAAGGCTCCAGGGTATGACAATATAAAAGCAGATACTTTAAAAAATATAGCAAATGAAATAGCTATGCCATTAACTGCAGTGGTGAATAAAATATTTGAAACCGGAGTGTGTCCCAGAGAGTTTAAAATCGCCATAGTAAAATCTCTATATAAACTGGGAGACCCCACACAAACGGTAAATTATAGACCAGTGTCTTTAATTAAAAATTTGACAAAAAAATTTGAAAAATTGCTAAGTCAGTTTTTTGGAAAAATAAATTATTAAATGATAAACAGTGCGGTTTTATACAGGGAAGAAATACGCAAGATGCTATCGCTTCACTTACCAGAGAGATACATAAATCAATGGAGGAAGACTGTTCCACAATGGCAGTGTTTCTGGATCTTCCTAAGGCCTTCGATACTGTTAACCATGAGTTGCTATTGGGAGTCATGGAGGACAAGGGAATTCGTGGCGTTGCACTGCAGCTTTTCAAAAATTATCTCTCTGATAGAAAACAACGTGTATGCGTTAATGGAATTTTGGGTAACGAGGAAAATATTACAATAGGAGTTCCGCAAGGAACTGTGTTCGGCCCGATTCTGTTTCTTTTGTACGTTGATGACATCCTTACCATGAAATCAACTGGCAAAATTCTCAGCTTTGCTGACGACACTGTCATAATTTACCTTGATACATCTTGGAATGACCTGGAAAAAAAGGTAGAATTAGATATCGTGCAGATCTTTGATGCACTTGATCATAGACAGTTAACGGTAAACTTTGATAAGACATATTTTGTCCCCTTCACTCCTTACAAAATTAAATTACCATCGTATGATCAGTTGAGGATTCTATGTAACAATGGTTCAATCATAATAAGGAGTGCTGATAAAATAAAATACTTAGGAATCATGATTGACAGTCACTTAAGATGGGACAAGCATGTTAGCCATATCATTAGGAATCTAAGACCTTTTAATGTATAAGTTTAAGTATTTAAGTAATATCTTGGATACTTACCATTTAAAATTTTTATACCATAGCCTTGTGCAATCGAGACTGCAGTACGGTATTCTGGGCTGGGGAGGTTGCGCTGACAAGTACTCACATCAACTAGAAATTCTACAAAAGTTTTTTTTATAAAAGTAATATACAAAAAGCCCAGAATGTATCTGTCGGATACTCTGTATACAGAAACCGGGTGTCTTGACATACGACAATTATTTTTTCAAGCTATTGTTTAAATCTGTATAAAGATAGACAGGAACTGGAAATAATTAATCACTCTCATAATAAGAGACAAAAAAGTGCAGGGCAATCACGTATCGTTGCATCTAAAAAAAAAAAACGATCAGGCAAAGAAGCTACACTTACCTGAGTGGCCGGTTGTACAATGTACTAGACAAATCCCTACAAGAACAAATTTTAGAGAATAGATCAGTGACGGCATTCAAGCAATGTCTTAAGCATTATTTGTATACAGTAGGAAGAAAGGCCATAGCAGGTATTATTCAAATGAAAATATGTTAGGTGAGGATTGTTATTGCAAATAGAGCAACGTTTCTATTTTTCTGTTTGTTTTTGTTTTTCTTTTTTTAAGTTGACAGTTAACGGTAAACTTTGATAAGACATATTTTGTCCCCTTCACTCCTTACAAAATTAAATTACCATCGTATGATCAGTTGAGGATTCTATGTAACAATGGTTCAATCATAATAAGGAGTGCTGATAAAATAAAATACTTAGGAATCATGATTGACAGTCACTTAAGATGGGACAAGCATGTTAGCCATATCATTAGGAATCTAAGACCTTTTAATGTATAAGTTTAAGTATTTAAGTAATATCTTGGATACTTACCATTTAAAATTTTTATACCATAGCCTTGTGCAATCGAGACTGCAGTACGGTATTCTGGGCTGGGGAGGTTGCGCTGATAAGTACTCACATCAACTAGAAATTCTACAAAAGTTTTTTTTATAAAAGTAATATACAAAAAGCCCAGAATGTATCTGTCGGATACTCTGTATACAGAAACCGGGTGTCTTGACATACGACAATTATTTTTTCAAGCTATTGTTTAAATCTGTATAAAGATAGACAGGAACTGGAAATAATTAATCACTCTCATAATAAGAGACAAAAAAGTGCAGGGCAATCACGTATCGTTGCATCTAAAAAAAAAAACGATCAGGCAAAGAAGCTACACTTACCTGAGTGGCCGGTTGTACAATGTACTAGACAAATCCCTACAAGAACAAATTTTAGAGAATAGATCAGTGACGGCATTCAAGCAATGTCTTAAGCATTATTTGTATACAGTAGGAAGAAAGGCCATAGCAGGTATTATTCAAATGAAAATATGTTAGGTGAGGATTGTTATTGCAAATAGAGCAACGTTTCTATTTTTCTGTTTGTTTTTGTTTTTCTTTTTTTAAGTTGATTGGTTATTATATATTAATATTTGTTATGTTAAGTAATATTTGATTGCGTTTGCATCTCTAAGTAAAATAACACTATTGTATGTATAGATAAGTATTATTAGCCCGTGCACAACCAATGGTTTTTGCGGGCAATTTCTATTTTTTAAGGTTTATTATGGTATGTACTTTGTTTGCATGTAAACTTACTTTTCTCATTAAATAAACCTATTATTATATTATTCTGGGGGTTGCAAGTGTCTGCCAGACGATTACAGGGTGACCCCCCCAAAAAGTACCACCCCCATTTATTTTCTTAATTTTAAGGTATTTTAACCGGAGAAAAGGCACTTCTTTACTAATTTCTTCCAAATTTTCAGAATCTGCTGTCAAAAAAAAAACAATCGAGCATCAAACAAAAAAGTTACGGATCTAACCCCAATTTTTTGAAAGTGAAGCCCAACTTTCTTTTCCATATTTGGATAGGCAACTGAAGTCTCTATTATATGACGATATATTTACCTACAGGATGTCCCTGGATAGTTGCCGGAATTAATCAATATACAGGGTGTTCTAGAGGTAAATTTGAAAATATGCCCAAGAGTAAACTAATGTAGGTGCACTGAGAGATTGCGTCCGCGGGGAAGCGGGGAGCGCGGATAACGATTTGTCACTATTGGCCAACTGCAACAGTGCAAAAAATGCACCGCGCTTTCGTATTCGCAATTAAAAATAGAACCAAGGCGAGGCTCAGAGGACTGATTATCCCTAGGCGTGCGCGTCGGAATTTATAGTTTTGAGAACTTCTTAGTATTCTTATTAGTATCTTAGTATCATGCATCGTCCATGGTTCACAATACACAGCCAAGCACGAGAGATTATTTGAAAGTGGAATTTTTATGTTTTTTAAATCTCCTTCTTCGTCGACACATTGTGCACCCTTAACGACTCATGATCCCAAAAATACTAAGAAGTTTTCAAACCTATAAATTTCGACGCGCACGCCTAGGGATAATCAGTCCTCTGAGCCTCGCCTTGGTTCTATTTTTAATTGCGAATACGAAAACGCGGTGCATTTTTTGCACTGTTGCAGTCAGCCAATAGCGACAAATCATTCTCCGCGCTCCCCGCTTCCCCGCGGACGCAATCTCTCAGTGCGCCTTCATTACAATAATTATTTTCAAAGATATGAACAACTTTCATAAGGAAAAGTTGTTTGGGATAAGGAGTTATGCCAGAATCCCAATGTTGAGGCTGCTCGGCCTACTTTGATTATTTTATCTTTTCATTCTTAGGTATTTTAATATCGTTATTATTGTAATGCAACCTTAGGAAATAACAATAATTTATATTATATTATAACTTTTAGTTTTAGCTGAACAGGTGATAATAGAAAAATATCACACAAATAATCACCCTGTACATGTATGGTTGTAAATTATAAGTTGTAAAGAGATGGGTAATCTGAGTTTTCCGGGGAAATCAGGGTTGCCATGGAATTTTTTTCGGCCATTTTGATCCTCTCGTCATTAAAGACGTCATTGGTTGCGGGGCGGAGAGTCGCTAGAAACCGCCCACAAATGTCCGCCAGAAATCGCCCATGTTCTGCAGCCAACCTGATTGGTAAGCCGCGTAAAGGAACTTTTTTTAAAAACAATTTAATAGTCAATAATCTTTAATACTGGTGTTAATTATGGAACCCGTGAATACAATTTGTATCATAAAATTTTGTTTTCTTCCTGGTAGTTATAGACCGGGAGATAGTGACAGATTTTTGGACGTGATTTTACTCAGTATGCCTTGCAAAGGGCATTATGTGGCACATATTCTCACAATAATAAGGTATGAATCAGAGAGTCATCCTGGGTTCTTCATGTGAAAAACTGAGTTTTCAATTATTCGGAAAATATGCATTTTGATATGATTTTATACAGGCTGCCATGTGTTTTATAATGAAGTTAAAAATAGAAAATTCCTCGGAAAACCATAGGCATACCGTTAGGGTGGGTACAAAGGGCTATTATTGCCACGTGATCTTGTATTTTAATAATTAATTTTTCCACGTTTCTGAACAGGCTGCCAATGAGAAGTATGCAAGTTCTTATTATGAAAATGCTGAAAAAAAGATGGCATACCTTTCGCGCATGTCCAAGTACCGTTTCAATTGAATGTTATTTAATCATTTAAACGAGTTATTCGATGTAAAGTGTACTTGGACATGCGCAAACGGTATGCAGTTTCTTTTCTTCAGCAGTTTCATAACAATAACTTGCATACTTCTCATTGGCAGCCTGTTCAGAAACGTGGAAAAATTAATTATTAAAATACAAGATCACATGGCAATAATAGCCGTTTGGACCCACCCTAACGGTATGCCTATGGTTTTCCGAGAAATTTTCTATTTTGAACTTCATTATAAAACACATGGCAGCCTGTATAAAATCATGCCTTATTATTGTGAGAATATGTGCCACATAATGCCCTTTGCAAGGCATACTGAGTAAAATCACGTCCAAAAATCTGTCACTATCTCCCGGTCCATTATAGAGTAATTCAAATAAAATTCCTGGGTATTCTACCAATTTGTATTTAAAATAACGAGCCAAAAGCTGTCTTTTGTTTTAAATATTTTACAACGTACGTTTCGGCTTTTAATCCATCTTCAGGTACATGTTAAAAAATGTCAGTCTAAAATTTTTTTTAAAAAGTTTATATAAACATATAATACTATAAAAGGAAAACATAAAATGTCAGAAAACGTCAAAATTACTTACATTTTTGAATCATAACGACTATAGAACGTTATTTTATAAATACGGTTTTTTATATAAACATCTTCGTCGATTTCACAATGATCACATATTTTTTAAAAAGTCAAAACAAATTTAAACATAATTGTTGTGGAGGATATAATTTTTTAGTATTTTTTAAACAAAGATATGTTTCAGACGCGGCTACATGTTAGCAAATGGTTCGAAATGTGTTCAGGTATGCTATGCGTTAATAGTTATTTATGTACCAAGGCACTGAAGTTCAACTTTTTATGACTCATGTGGAGTTTAGTTGCTGAGGCCTCTGGCCGAGGCAAATAAACCACATGAGTCATAAAAAGAACTTCAGTGCCGAGGTACATATTATATATTTTTTTAAATCGGAAAAAAAATGTTTTATTAGGCAAGAAAATAATAATAAGGGATCACCAGTCCACGAACCGACTACGCGCGGCGTTGCTTGACTTTACCGATCGCTCTACCTAGGACAAGTATAAGGACGTACGGCACCTTCTGACAGAAAAACCAAACTGCTGCTTCTTGTGCAGCCTACACAACAAATCCATTGATATTCAAATTTACTAAAATATGTATACTGAAGGATTGCGCTTCTAAAGGAAACAATTTCGCAATGTGTACGAAAAGTTAAATGAGCCTTTATCGGCCAGGTTTTGAATATTTGGTCACTTTCAAGAAAAATATTTTTATTCAAATAAAAAAGGTGGAACTGATACGTAGTGGTTTTTTTAACAATTTTAATAATTTTTAACAATTTCTGTTGGTGAGGTCCAAAAAACAAAATACAAAAGAAAAAATGAAACTAGTTTAAGAAATTAGATTGTTATAAATATGTGAGAGGCCTTCTGTGTCAGTTCTAAAGTTTACACAATTTTGTTGTTTTTTTATGTGGATCATTTCAAAAACATTTCTCTTCAATTGGTCATTTTCCTTACAAAGAATAACAGAGTTATTAAAATCAAAATTGTGGAAATTATCTAATGCATGTTTACAAAGGGCAGTTGAATTTAAATTTTTATTTCTTACATCATATTGGTGTCTATAAATTCTTTTGTGAAGATATTGTTTTGTTTGACCGATGTAAGAAGCTTGACAATCCGAGCAGTTTATCTTATAAATAAGATTTGTTAGGAAATTAGTATTAATATTTGGTTTTACATTTGAAAAAAAAAAAACATTTTTGAATTATGTGCAACACAAACATTAAATTCTTTGAAGATTTTTGCGATTGGTTCAGACACACCTTTTACATATGGCATAGAGAAATATTTTTTGTTGTTAGTCCTGCTATCGGAAGTTATGTTTCTATTATAAATTTTATGGACACGTTTTTTAATTATAGGGTTGACAATTGATCTAGGATAATTATTTTTTGATAGTATGTGTTTGACTTTATTTAAATTTTTAGGTCTATGTTGTGCATGTGATAAGACAATGGCACGGTTTGTGAGACAGTTTATAACACTTTTTTTATAAGAGCTAGGTACGTCAGATTCGAAATTCAAGTATCTTTCGGACCACATATTTTTACTGTACCAATTTGTAATAATGTGACCCTTATTATTATATTTGATAGTGATATCTAAAAAGTTTAAACATTTATTAGTTTCATTTTCAATTGTGAATTGTAAGCGAGGGTGAAAACTATTAAAAGTATTGTGGATTTTTTAAATTTCATTTCTGTCAATACAGAGGATGCAATCGTCAACGTATCACTTATAGAAAAATGGTTTTTTATTTAACTTATTTAAAACTTGTGTTTCTAGTTCTTCCATTACTAGGTTTGCAACTTAAAAAAATATTTTTAGACTGAAAATTTTTAACATGTACCTGAAGGTGGCTTAAAAGCCGAAATATACGTTGTAAAATATTAAAAAAAGGACAGCTTTTGGATCGTTATTTTAAATACAAATTGGTAGAATACCCAGGAATTTTATTTGAATTTGTATCATATGCAAACGTGATATTTGCCAAAAAACAATAAAATTTACATCCAAGTCTTTGGAGAAGGGTCGTGAAATTTTAAAAATTAGAAAATATCATAATTTATAATATTCAAATGTTGTTCTGCCTGAAATTTTGAGTGATACAAGAGGATATCATGTTCAATGCTACAAAAATTTTGTGGCGGTAATGGAAAAATATTTGGAAATACCATTGCAAGGTAAATATATTTCACAAGTTTGTACGGGTACATGTAGATTGTGTCCCAACGAAATTGACGTTGAATAATAACATGTAAATTCAAACTATGTTACAAAGGAGCCTACATGTTGGCAAATGGCCAGTAGTGTGTCAAGGTTCACTGCGCGTTAAAATATTTTATCAATATAAAAAAAAGATAACAACGTACGTTGCACACAAATTTTCGTTACTTAATAGAATACAAATTGGTAGAGAACCCAGGAAGTTTTATTTAAATTGATTTTAGAATCAACGTCAGCAGCTGCAGTACGACCTGAAGAAGGACCATCCTCTCAACATGACAATAATACATCCCACGATAATTTTGAAGTACCAGGTGATACGCTGCAAAGCACAGAAGAAAATTTAGCAGGAAATTATGAAATTATGTTTGAAAAGGGGGCGTGTCCTACCCTCCCGTACGCCACTGGTTTTGACAACAAACCCTCAGTAGCTTCATTTTATTGCGTTTTATACCCGCATGCTGTGTACCAAGTTTCAAGTTCATATCGTTTGTAGTTTCTGAGATATTATTAAAAAACCGTTTCAAAAAAAGAAACTTTAACACCCTGTATCTCTTTTATTAAGCATTTCCGGATCCATGTTCATATGAACTTTGTTGCTTAAAATCAAATTTTCTACCCTTTATTTCAAAATTGTGGTTTACCACTGGGACACACTGTATACTCGACTGGCAGACTCTTGCAACCGCCAGAATACTCTGGCTGTTTACATATACTTTTAAAACTATTAAAAGAATATTCCCTCAAAATTTCAGCCTTGTGGGAGCAGGTTGCGAATTACTATCCCTATGACAACTTTACTGTCGTCTGGCACATACTTGCAACCCTCAAAATAGGTTGTCAATTTTTTTTAAGCTTAAACTAGGTAAATTAAAACATATTAAAATTGTAGCCTTGTGGGAGTAGATTTACATTTTTTTTCTTTTTTTTTTCATTTTCAAAAATTTAAGGGATGATGACTCAACCGCGAGATGCCTGCCAGAAAGGTACTTTCTCAATTGACCGATAATAAAACATTATTTAAAAAATTTCCAGCTTTGTGGGAAACAGGTTAGTCGGATGAACCGTTAGCTCTCCTACTATCTGTTTTTGCTAAAATACTATAGACTAGCTGTTTTTCATCTATTGTACATCCTAATGGACCGGGAGATAACAACACGTTTTTGGTAACGTTTAATGCCCGTCTGCCGTGTAAAAGTATAATATATTTCATTACTTCAAAGCGATTAAAGCAATAAAAATAACCCCATCCCTGTTATAGTCCACCTTACAAGAGAATACGAGCCTCAAGAATGCGAGTAAAAAATTTCTAATGTTGCCAAACTTCGAAATATAATTCTCCTTAGGAAATATAATAAACCAAAGTCATTACGCTAGTGTACCAGAATTGTACAGTTTTTTTTTGCGATCCGGCAACGCCTAGCAAGCCCAGTAAAGATTCTTGAGGCTCGTATTCCCTCGTAAGGTGCACTATAGCAAGTGTAGGGTTAATAATTCAAATTGTATAAAAAAAATTAGAAAAAAAATGATCCATGCCCGTCAGCCGTTAGCAGTGGATGATTCTTCAGAAAAAAAGATACAGCGCTAACTCATCGGCAGACGGTTTTGAGTGATAAGCCCTGCAGGACCTCCATTTGAAGGTGTTAAGGAAAATTGTGAAAACAATTTATTAATGCCCGTCTGCCGAAGTCAAGACACATTTAAAAGCTCCAAAGAAGCCTCAAAAAACAATCGGCAGACATATAGGATATGTACTTAATAATTAATAAAAATTTGTTTTTGCAGCATTTTTGTAACAAAAAAAATTATAGATGCCCGTCTGCCAATTTAATGCATAATTAGGGTTAATACAATCTTATAAGAAAATGCAATTAGAAGTTAGCGGCAGACGAAAAATTTTTGATGAAAAATTAGGTTATTTTTAACAATAATAAATGACTGTCTGCCATTGTAATATTATAATTAATATGCTATTTTAAGAGGATTATTATTGTCGGCAGACGATCCCACGTGTTAGAAAAAAACTAAATTTTAATAACGTAATTTTTTTGTCCTAATAAAAAAACCTTTAATGCCCGTCTGCCATTGTAATATTATAATAAATATGCTATTTTGAAACGGTTATGATTGTCGGCAGACGATTCCGCATATTATGGAAAAATTACAGTATAAAATAATAACGCAAATTTCCATTATATACCAGAGAGAAAGTAAAATTTTTGTATTAACATAATTTAATGCCCGTCTGTCATTGTCGGGGTTGTCAATGACTCTCGGCAATTAATTGACCATAATACCCACAAGATTCGCGATTCCCTACAATTACCTACATCCCCTCCCCTCACCTTTAAGCGGAAAGAGCACAGCAACAACACTACAGAGAAAAAACAGTTCTTTTCAGAACCACAAAACTACTAACAAGAATTCAATATTAATAATTTTTTTATTTATGAAACATTATTTTTATTTCAGTATTTTAATTGTCATTCGGTTCATAGTGGTCTTCGATTTCAGGCTCCGAATGCGAGTCCGAATGAGATTCGTCAAAATCCTCTGAATTTCTTCGACACTATCATCGTATAACTAATAGGTTTCTGATTCTGACAATTTTAACAAAATAGTTATTTATGTACCAAGGCACTGAAGTTCAACTTTTTATGACTCATGTGGAATTTAGTTGCCGAGGCCTCTGGCTGAGGCAAATAAACAACATGAGCCATAAAAAGAATCGACTACACGCGGCGTTGCTTGACTTTGACGATCGCGCTACCTAGGTCAAGTATGACAAGACCGGCGCCTTCGAACAGAAAAACCAAACTGCTGCTTGTTGTGCAGTCTCCATAACAAATCTATTGATATTCAAACTTACTAAAATATTTATACTGATAGATTGCGCTGCTATAGGTAACAATTTCGCAATGTGTACGGATAGTTAAATGGGCCTTTATTGGCCGGGTTTTGAATATTTGGTCACTTTTGATGGGCGATGGCTCCGCGTCAAACTTTTGATATTTACATCTTGCCAAGGCCTACTTATTGAAAAAATCGTACAATAATGGGTTACTTCAGCGCCGATTTCTGAGCTTTTAATGACGATTTTGGGACACTTCACTGCCGATTTCGAGAAAACAATATTATTTGCAAGTTCCATTTCTACTTAGAAAGATTTTTAGTACCTGTAATAATTATAAATAATAAATGATGTTTAGTGGCATATCAGGTAAAGGATATCAATTGAAAAAAATGCACTCCAGCCGGGACTTGAACCCGGGACTCCTACTGTGGCCGTAGGCACTTTAACCAACTAAGCTACCGGAGATATGGGTTCCATCGGCTAGGTGTTATTTATTCCAATTGATATATAGTTAGTAGCGGTGAGATGTAGAAGACTTCGGCGTCTTCTACAGCTACTAGAAGGGGTTAGAGGGTGTAGGGAAACCATTCATTATTGTTGGTTATGTAAACTTCCTATTTGTTCTTCCACCCACAATATTCGACATATAGCGACTTAATGCAAGTATCGAACGTGGAAATTCTAACCTACAATGTCAAAGCCAGAATATGAAACACAGAAAGATTTTTAGTACCTGTAATAATTATAAATAATAAATGATGTTTAGTGGCATATCAGGTAAAGGATATCAATTGAAAAAAATGCACTCCAGCCGGGACTTGAACCCGGGACTCCTACTGTGGCCGTAGGCACTTTAACCAACTAAGCTACCGGAGATATGGGTTCCATCGGCTAGGTGTTATTTATTCCAATTGATATATAGTTAGTAGCGGTGAGATGTAGAAGACTTCGGCGTCTTCTACAGCTACTAGAAGGGGTTAGAGGGTGTAGGGAAACCATTCATTATTGTTGGTTATGTAAACTTCCTATTTGTTCTTCCACCCACAATATTCGACATATAGCGACTTAATGCAAGTATCGAAAGTGGAAATTCTAACCTACAATGTCAAAGCCAGAATATGAAACACAGAAAGATTTTTAGTACCTGTAATAATTATAAATAATAAATGATGTTGGGTGGAAGAACAAATAGGAAGTTTACATAACCAACAATAATGAATGGTTTCCCTACACCCTCTAACCCCTTCTAGTAGCTGTAGAAGACGCCGAAGTCTTCTACATCTCACCGCTACTAACTATATATCAATTGGAATAAATAACACCTAGCCGATGGAACCCATATCTCCGGTAGCTTAGTTGGTTAAAGTGCCTACGGCCACAGTAGGAGTCCCGGGTTCAAGTCCCGGCTGGAGTGCATTTTTTTCAATTGATATCCTTTACCTGATATGCCACTAAACATCATTTATTATTTATAATTATTACAGGTACTAAAAATCTTTCTGTGTTTCATATTCTGGCTTTGACATTGTAGGTTAGAATTTCCACGTTCGATACTTGCATTAAGTCGCTATATGTCGAATATTGTGGGTGGAAGAACAAATAGGAAGTTTACATAACCAACAATAATGAATGGTTTCCCTACACCCTCTAACCCCTTCTAGTAGCTGTAGAAGACGCCGAAGTCTTCTACATCTCACCGCTACTAACTATATATCAATTGGAATAAATAACACCTAGCCGATGGAACCCATATCTCCGGTAGTTTAGTTGGTTAAAGTGCCTACGGCCACAGTAGGAGTCCCGGGTTCAAGTCCCGGCTGGAGTGCATTTTTTTCAATTGATATCCTTTACCTGATATGCCACTAAACATCATTTATTATTTCTACTTATGTCAGAAACAAACCTTCTTGCTTTGGCGGTTGAGCTAAAAACACATCTTCTACGGCTCTCGTAATTTCCTCGCCCTCAAACCAATTGAACGTGTACGAGGGCTGTATCTAGCGAAAATTTGGGGGGGTTCAGGACCGGCTCAAGCTTTTGCGGGGCCGGGTGCCTCATGAAAGTGCGGGGCCCCGACAAGGAATTATTTCATTTTTGAAAATTGGCACTAGAATGGTATATTTTTGGCATGTCACTTTTTAAAAGAGTAAGCCGGGAGACGAGTTTGGATCACTTCAGTGACGTATATAGAAATTAATTTTGTGTGGGGGAGGGACAATTTTTGTGTATTTCTTTCAAACAAGTGCATTTAAAATAACTCTGTAAAATGCACCGCAGGCGAAACTTTTTAGAAATGTTAAGAAAAATTACTTAAAACTAGTCTTAGGAAATCCCAATATAATGCATTTAAAATAATTCTGTAAAATGCGCCGCTGGCGAAATTTTATAAATTACTTAAAATTAGTCTTAGGAAATCTCAATATCTTCAGATTTACAAGCTGCAGCGAATATTTTCAAATTCCGAAATGGTTTCGGCCCCGTCCTTCTAAATACCCTACTGACTGAATCGCCGCACTGTTTGCACCCGCCTAGAGCCGGCTCTGGGGGGAGGGGGCTAGACCAGTGGCTGTTAAAGTTAAGATTTAAAAGAAACCTGCAATTTTTAAATGGTTATTAATAAAAAACTGAAACAGGTTTAAGTTGAAACTTTCATAAAAAAAAATCTACAAATACAAATAGTATATACTAATCTATTAATAAAAGATACTCTGGGAAGCCCGTATTCTCTTAATCCATCGCGCACGCAGCTATGCACCGCACCGTTCATTGTTGTCAAGTGTTGCCAGTTATGTTTTATTTTATTTGAAGGCATTTTCTGATGATAAAACTCATGCTGCACTGATCCGAAAATTATGTTTAGTAGGCAGTTTTCGAGCGGGTTTTCATGCTCTACTGGAAAACCAGTTTAATAAATTATTACACTCACTGATTCACTGGTGCTCGTTCTAGTGTTGATGCACAAGCATATAAAATGGCGGTATTTCGGGGGGTTTGAACCCCCAAAACCCTCCCTCAGATATGGTCCTGTGTACCGTGTTATGGTATTCAATACTTTCCACCCTTGCATTATGTGGGATCCAAGGTGGTCGGTGTGGCTAACGTTGCATTACTCCATACCTATGCAATATAGACTGCTCTCAAAATGTGTTGCAGCAGTTCTCGAGAGCTTGGTGGAAACATACCCGCGTCGAAGTTTACCACCTTTTTTTTCGTTGCCGACGAGTCTATTACGAGGGGGGTAGGTACTCTACAGAACTTTGCATTATTTATTTTATAGTGTAATTTTTCCCTAACATGCAGAATCGTCTGCCGACAATCATAATCTTTTCGAAATAGCATATTTATTATATTACAATGGCAGACAAGCATTAATTGGTTTTTTTTATTACTAAAATTTTACATTATTGTTAACAATGCATTTTTTTTCTAACACGTGGAATCATCTGCCGTTTAAAGAATATACATTTTGCGGTTGTTAAATACATGTCGTTCAATTTTGGTGCTGGCATCTATAATTTTTTTTTGTTACAAAATTATTGCAAAAACACATTTTTATTAATTATGAAGTACATATCCTATATGTCTGCCGATTTTTTTGAGGCTTCTTTGGAGCTTTTAAATGTGTCTTGACTTCGGCAGACGGGCATTAATAAATTGTTTTCACAATTTTCCTTAACACCTTCAAATGGAGGTCCTGCAGGACTTATCACTCAAAACCGTCTGCCGATGAGTTAGCGCTGTATCTTTTTTTCTGAAGAATCATCCACTGCTAACGGCTGACGGGCATGGATCATTTTTTTCCTAATTTTTGTTATACAATTTGAATTATTAACCCTACACTTGCTAACAGGGATGGGGTCATTTTTATTGCTTTAATCGCTTTCAAGTAATGAAATATATTATACCTTTGCACGGCAGACGGGCATTAAACGTTACCAAAAACGTGTCGTTATCTCCCGGTCCATAATGCTTGTTTCTTTATATATTAGTGACATAGTCTATCAGGTTATTTTGGGAGAGCGGGTTTCACAGTTTTTGTCCACATATATCGAAAGCCACAGACATCAAAATAACTTTAACAGAATGGAAAATCTTGGACTTAAGAGATATTTCGAATTGAAAATCATGAAAACATTAAAACATAATTATTATTAAAATAAAAAAATACAAATAACAAAATAACAAAAAATTACCGCGGCTCTGCAGCGCTGCGTCAACTTGTCTCGACAAGCCTTGCACGTATAAATATCCCGAGCGATGATCACTGCGTCACAATGGTCAACAATGTAATTTCCCTTGTCAACCATTGTGACGGAAGGACCATCGTTGATGATATGCACTATAATAAATAATGCAAGAGTCTTGCTAACAAGAGTCTTGGTTGCAAGACTCTTGCTGCGATGACGTCACTAAACAAAAAATGCAAGAACAATAAGTTGCAAGAAGTCTTGCTTGCAAGACAAGATTTTTTCCAGCAAGAGTCGGCCAAGACAAGAATGAATTTAATTTCTTGTCTTGCTTTGCAAGACAAGACAAGAATTTGCCTAGCAAGACAAGAAATCTTGTCTTGTGAAACACTATGTAGTACTGAAACTGCCTTTGTTCTTTTACACATAATTTTTTTATTCTTTACTAACTGGTTTTAATGAACGTTACACGGTTGCTCGAAGAAAAGATGGATTATTTATGAAAATATGAAAATGGCTGATTTTCTGAATTCCAAGATGTTGATCATATGTGAAAATTGTCCCTTTTCTATATCAAAATGTTGGGAATAACAAATAAATGAATAAAACGGGTCTTCCTCTGCAACCTAAGATGCCTTTGTCCTTTTGTCATTTTTTTTATTTGTTGCACATCGGGCGGGTACGAAAGTAAGGGAAAATAATAAAAAAGTATGCCGTCTATTATTGCGTATAGGTCCTCCTCCAGTGGACTGATTTTTTTCACGGGTCTTAAAATATTGATTAAAGTCAATTTTATTGCTTTTCTATGCAGCGGTTGCATTATTCCGACATTTTTGTTTCAAAAAGAATTAGCCCAAACAAAGGGCAAAATTTAAATATCGCCGCCATGTTGGATTTTTAAAAATTGGCCATTGTGAAGTTTACTGTCAATAATGCTTTTTAAAATCGGTTGATAAACAAAAAAATTTAAGGCCAAAAAAAGTCCACATTCCTGACCCACCCGGGATATTTTTACGTTTTTTTTAGTTGACTTTTTTTCCGATTTCAGTGATATAAGTTGAACAGGGTGTTCCGTAATTATGCAAATATTCAGCGGAAGTGGTCTACCGGTGGTTTTAAGGAGGGTCTTTCATGTAAAATTTTTCGATTTAAGGCTCCCCTGCAAGGTTATTCCAGCCTTAAAAGGGGCAGAAAATTTGGTTGATTTTGTCTCGAAAACGGTCAAGCTTGGATATCTTTGAATGTGTAAAAAAGTATTCCCTAAATGACACCCGCCTTCTATGTTTTTACACAATCGTGAGTGTCAATACCTGTATTTAAATACAGAACAAAAAATAATTCTATTTCTTTCCCAGAAAACTATTAAGTTAATGAAAACAGTAACAAAAGTTTCTAAACTAATTGTGGTAGTAGAATGCTTATCTCTATTTTTATATAAATCAGCTTGCAAAATACTTCTGTCAAAAAGACGAATAGATGTTTTGGGTTTCTACCCTTAGGATAGGTCGGGTGCAAAAAGTAATATTCTATCGTAAAGTGTCTTCCAACTGGCTGGTAACGTGTCCCAAAATTTCAAGTTTCCAGATTAAACCGTTTTTAAAATAAAAAATCAAAATCAAATTTGTTGTTTAACTTTGCAGGGAGCCTTATATCAAAAAATTTTACATGAAAGACCCATAAAAGTTGGGTCTTTCAAATGGAACCTTAATTTTTATTTAATAATGAATTGGTTCAGCTCATTTTTCTGTGCATATTCAATTTGAAATATTATTTCGATATAGTATTCAGACACATGTCATGTGTAATAGGGTTCCATATACGGAGTGATAAAACTAAAGATTTTTTTAAATACTTTTGCTGTAATTATATACGATATACAAAGATATTTCACCCCAAGCATAATTATTTATATCAACATGTTCAAAATATTTATCCCAATAATGTTCGTTTTGAAATTTTCGTGGTGTTATGCTAAAGCAAGATATCGCAGAAACTCTAAGATTAAACATACTCACCATTTATATTACTAACATAGAGTCTATTTTTATAGAAACAAAATGTTATTTAGGACAATTTATATCCAGCCAACTTTGGAAACAATCGGTCTACTTTATTTTTTCAATTTTTTGCTGTTTAAATGTAGGTAAACTAGCTTATCTGTCAGAAAGTCCAGAAAGACTTTTTCTTGTAACAATTTCCGATATCTTTTACAGATAAGCTAGTTACAAACAAATCAAAGTGAGCCGAATTTGTGTAAATATGGAGAATATACCTTCTCAATAGAATATATCTCTGGACGCTGCCTTTTGACCAATAGAATGGAGGGTTTTGACAAAATTATTTCGAAAATGTTTTTCGCACATCATTTGTTTCAACTGGCAGTCTTCTAAATTTGTCAGTGCTATGTTTCCGCTATTTTATTATCCACTGCCTAAGTAGGTACAGCGAATTTCATCTTTCACGGGAAATGTACGTGTTGGAACGCTTGATGCTGTCGCAATTTATATAACAACAGCGGCAATAGGCTACCATGGTTAATAAAAACCATATATTTTGTGATCAAAACCTTAATCAGACACAAAACACAACAAGGAAACAATAGCCACCAAAACGACAACAACAGTAAAATCAGCTGAAGTAACCAGAACCAAAGTTTACAGAACTATTTTAATTCTGTAAACTTTGCCAGAACAATAATATGCCACACGCCAGGCTATAGCAACGAGTTTGGTTGGAACTGACATTTATCCCTTCCTCGTGTTGAAGGGGGCCAAGGGGAACAGCAACCCCCAAGGCGGGCTCGTCTGGTTCACAGATGGATCCAAGATGGGGAAGGGAATGGGGGCCGGTGCCTTTTGTCAGGAACTGGCTAGGAGGTTGACTACCTCCCTCGGGGATCACACCACCGTGTTCCAGGCGGAGGTGTTCGCCATCATGATGGGGGCAGAGGAGTCGCTCAGGCTCAGAGTTAAGGGCCGGAAGCTGACCTTCTGCTCTGATAGTAAAGCAGCTTTACAGGCGCTGAGAGCAAACCGTACTTGGTCCCCATTGGTGGAGGACTGTAGATCGAGTTTGCTCAGATTGGTGGCCGAAGGAAACAGGGTTGTTCTGTCGTGGGTGCCCGGTCATGCGGGCATAGCGGGGAACGAGACTGCGGACCTACTGGCTAGAGAAGGATCCATGGGTAGACCAGTGGAGCCAGAACCAATATTGGGGATTGCGCCACGGGTCGCAATTGGAGCCCTGGACGAATGGCTGCAGGGCAGGTTCGTTGAGGAGTGGCGCCGGGCTCCGGGGATGAGGCAGTCTAGGCTCATGATTCGTGGGCCGTCGACCGCCCTGTCTAGGGAGCTGCTGCGTCTGCCAAGGTCAGAGTTAAGGGGAGTGGTGAGGGTCCTCACCGGACACTGCTGCCTGGATCGCCATCTGCACCTCATAGGAGTAGGAGGGGAGCCTGAGTGCAGATGGTGTCAGGAGGATGAGGAGACCCCGTACCACTTGGTCACCGAGTGCCCTGCACTTGACAGGGTCAGATTTAAGTCCCTTCGGCTCGGCTAGGCTGAGCACAGAGGATGTGTATGGTGTCGGGGTGGGTGAGCTGCAGGCTTTTATTAAGAGGGCCGGCATGCTGGCTGCCGTGTGACGCTGGCCTGTGGGGGCACAACGGGCCCACTGTGGCCTACGTGCCGGGCCGATCTAAGGCGGCAACCCCCTGCACTAGATAGATAGATAGATAGAGAGTGTCTAAAAACTCGCTTATATTCAAAAAATGACGTAAGCAATATACCAAATTTGAAATTGTTATCTTCAAAAATAAGGAATAAAAATGGATGTACCTATCTACCATGTTTTTGTTACAAGATATAATACTTATTTCAAGTACCAGCAGAGTAATTTAATTGTTATTTAAATAAATAAATAAAAACAATAACTGACCTACCTACTTGTTATTATTATAAAAGTAAATATATGTTTTGTTGACATTACTATGTTATTTCTTCTTTAGATAATTTATTGATAATATTTTACTTGTATTAAAGAAACAGAATTAATGTTTTTTTTTCAATTTTATCCTAACCCTATTTGTAGTACAACTTTTAAAATGCAGTTCGGCGTAAGGGATTCAAAATATAAGGTTATTTTAATATTATTCATGGTGATATTAATTTATTTATGTATACCGTCAACAGATGCAATAAGACTAAATTGAAAAAAGCATTGTACCCACTTGAATTAGGAGGTCGCAGTAAGACTAAGGCGACAGTGCACAATCCATAAGTTTTTATAGAAATACGGAAGCGACGTTGCCATTACCAGCGATGCAATAGTGTACTGGTAATGTTAAATTGTATACTGAAAATATACAGCATTGGTCGGCCCTATCGGAATTTTTGTGAACTAAATATACAAAGATTTTTCATTAATTGTACACTACTGCGTCAAGCAATTTTGCTCTCTCACACGCATATTAATTGTGACAAATAAAAAAAAGGACAGATTTTGTGATGACAGAGACAGACTGCTATGTGTAGACAAAGCGATATTCTGCGTAAATTCGTGATGTACGGACGCAATAGGATGATAGGAGGATAAATATATATGGGAAAGAAAGAATTATGATGGAAGGACCTTATCTCCAGAAGACATGCGTTTGCAAGTTTGCTCGCAAGCTGTTGTTAGGCTTGTCAAACCAATAGAAAAGAGCAACAGAAATGTGACAGCGGACAACTGGTTTGGATCAATGGAGGTAGTAGCTGAACTAAAAAAAAGGACTTACCTATTTGGGAACACTACAAAAAAACGCTTATTCCTACTGCTTTTCTGCCAAATAAACATGGGGAGATTGGTAGCTCTCTATATGGATTCAAGAATGATATTACTTTATTGTCTTACACTACCAAGAAAAATATGGCAGTTATTGTAGTTTTTTTCAATGCACCACTCCACAAGAAACTATCGCGACACCGGCAAACCTGAAAAGATTACGATTATAATTTGAAAAAAGGTGTTGATGCATTACATCGAAAATATGCCAGTTATTAACCCAGTAGAAGAACGACAAGATGGACTATTACAGTATTTTTCACAATAGTGAATATGTGTGGTGTAAATGCGTTCATATTGCACCAAAGCTACAGAAAGTATCAAAAGCTTGAAAGCCTGGTTTTTTTAAAAGGACTAGCCAAAATGCTAACTGAGATTTTTATGAAAATCAGAATTACTAACAGTAAGATGCCGAAAGAACTTTAATTTCGCAATTTGTGTTTGCTGGGAATACAAGATACTGTGCAAAACTGGCAGCAAATTGGCAATGATAAAAGAAGTAGTACAAAAAAACATATTATCAGTGTCCAACCAGACTAAAAAGAAAAACATTTGACGTATGTCGTGAATGTGAAAAACAGATTTGTTTGGAACATGCCAAAAAATGTGTGACCCTTGCATTGAAAATTTAAAAAAAAAATGATCGTCACTTTTTTTCCTAAAAAGGCAAACTCTAAAAATATATTTCTAACTATAATATTTAGTTGATATTATTAATAAATTTACTTATGTATTTTGAGTGTTAATATTTTTTAAATAAATATTAATGGAAAATTATTAGCGGTATCATATACCGCACAGTAGACTAAGGGTAACAAATTTAACCGTAGCCGTTGCGCGTCAACAACCATTGACTGTATTCTACGACGGCAGATAAACTTGTCTTGTGTCCATATCCTGCTACCCTGCAAGTTCATAGTTATTTACATTGCAAGATGCTTAAGTCCACTGAGGCAACGCCCGCGTTACCTTGGTCCTTACCTCCTAGGCCAGTAAAGAGCTTACGCATCGTGCAATGTATTATATTTTTTCTGCTTCCGACAAGTTCCTATTAGGTATAGGTAATTTTAATTAAAAGCTATAGCGTAGATTGTGAGTAATAATATTCAAAATAACCATTGCTCAATTACTAACAATTAAAATCAATAATAAATATAAGAAGAATGCAGTGATAATAAAAATAAAAAACTTGGGTTTTGTGTGGGACTCGAACCCGTCACCTACAGTTTACTATCCGGACACTTTTAACTTACTCACTGCTACTTAAGTTTGTTATTAGCCACATTATTTGACACTGAAAAATATATTCATATTCTTAATTTTTCTTAGATATGAACAATCATTTGATGAAATAAGGTGACTTTAACACAGGCTTTTTGAATCGTAACAATCCAGTCAGCAAACAAACAGCGAAGACGAATTTGAGGAACTCGCTGGTGGCAATGGTGATATGTCATCATTCGTCAAAGGGGTGATGGTGGAACTGAGGCGCAAACATGAGGCCATGAAAAGGAAGCTACAAGTTGCAGAGGATAGGCAAACTGAGAGGAAACGTGAAATGGTATGTTTAAAAAACCAGGAACAAAAGGGTGCTAGAGAAATTGATAAATTAAAAAAAGATTTGGTACTCAGTGCTAGATTATTAAAGTTTTAATTTATAGAATTTTTCTAAAAATGTATTTTTTTTTACCTGACACCCCCACTTCCCTCTTTGTTCCTGCCTTTTAAGATTTTTTTTATCCTGTTTCGTTTTGTCTAAGTTTATTATTCTGTTTTATGCTTTTTTTTTAACATAATTACGTTTTTACTATTATGTTTTGAATTTTAAGTTTCATTTTAAATTAACTACATATTTCTTATATATTATGTTTTGTGACTTTTTACATTTTTAACATAATTATATATATTTTTACTATTTTTGTATTTTTTGTCCTATCCCTAATCTTAGAAAAATATATAAAACAGTAAGTATATTTTCTAACTTATTCTCTCTCCTCGTAAACAATTGCCCGGTGTCGACTGGAGGGCACGTCAAGAACAACGATTGTGTTATTCGCTACACAAGCATTTTCAGATTGCATTCCTCATCCTCAACTTTTGTCAACACATAATCTCATACTCAGTTTTCAAAATATGCGGTTCTTTGGCTTTTGGTGAACATTTCCACTAATGAAAACGAAATAAGCCCACTATATTTGAAACATGTCTGAAACCTAAGTGTTTTCAAATTAAGAATAAAACAATGTTGTAGCATTCAAGATATTTTTAAACACGATAGGTACAATGATTTAACTATAAGTAATACAATCCTACATATTCTAAAAATGTGAATTCATATCATTAGTAATCTTCCGAAGCGTTTTTAATAGAAATTTTTGCGTTTTGTCCCCTAAAAAACTCTAACTTGTTAATGTTTATTTGTAAATGTTCAATAGCCTTCAGAGTCCAACCAGAGTTCCTTTGTTCAAATTCCTCCAGATCGTTACATATAGGATCTTCCACGTTATCCTGAAACCACTGTACCATGTTTGTATGATGAGAAATAATCTCATTTTTAGTGTTGAAATATTTAAGCTCTTCGACGGTCATCTCTTTTGTACCGCATTCAAACAATCCACAGAACATTGTATTGACCTTGAGCAACTCGTTTCTTTTTATACTATTTTTTATTCTCCTACTGAAAAGGACTGAACAAACTTTAAAAAATGCTTTGACGTCTATCTTGTGCTTCAAATTGACAACAAATCCAGTACGAATCCTACCCTTAAACGCAGATTGCAAATCTACCCACTTGATACGCTGGGATGCAGTTTCCTTTCTAGATCCACTTCCCACAACTTGTAGGGCCTTAAACATTCGTTTGAAACTGCAAGTAGTTAGATGTTGTTTTTCAGAAGTTATTTTGGCTTTATTTATTAGCGTGTTTACAATTTTCATGATTTTCACACATTCACGAAATCCCATTTGTACCTCCTCAGGTTTTAATTGTGAAGAAAATATTAGGGATCACAGTTGATCAACTCTGTGGTTAACCGACTCCATTTTCTTTATTATTCGAGTTGGACTTCCAAACTGTGTCAAGAGCAGTTAGTGTGACCCTTCTTATAGTCGCTAACCTTCCCCCACCCCCACCACTTACCAACATTTGAAAAGTTTTTGTATTCATCTAGTTACCCGAAAACGAATTTTTGCATCAGGATAATACACAGAAATATCTTAGATATTTTTAATCATCCATGAGGTAGTATACAGTTAAATAAATGTTCGATTTTCCAAGGTAAAGTCGAATTTTTTTGAGACACCTAGCTAATATACATAGAAATTTATCAGTTTTTTTTTGGTAGCAGTTATAGCAGTGTAAGTTAAATAAACTGCAGAATCGAAATGTCACCCGGTGTATTAATTCATATTACAAGCTTTTTAGTTTACATTTCATATTATCAAAATTTCATGATTTATGTCATACTATTTTCAAAGTGTGTCTAAAATATTTCAATACTTTAATGATTAAAAATTTTTGATTTTCAGGGCAAAGTAGGTTGAAATTTTTTTTGCATCTGATTTTACTTTAAGGCAACAATTTTATATGCACTAATACAAAGAAATTTCTTAGATTTTTGTTAGCCGTTGAGGTAGTGTACAGTGTACCTTAAATAAACTATGTTGCCTGTTTTTTTTTTTAACAAAATCGTTTGCGTTGAGGATTTTCTCAGATTTTTGGAGATATTTTAGTATTTCGATTGAAATGTGTACACCCATGGTACTATGGAATAGCTACGCATGCAGATCTCGACCGTCGGGTGCTTCAAGACGACACTCGGATGTTTTTTTTTACACGTACGTTGTTACTACTGTTGTATTTTATTGCATCATGGCTTTTTTACTAATCATCTCTTTCGACTTGGTAGGTACCACATGGCCTCACATCGGTTTACAGGGGGTTTTAGAATTTTATGGGAAGTATGATTTACAAGGGTTTCGATTTTAATTTGGCATGTCAGGGACACTGGTGACATCCCACAGTTCTAGGAAGTGAGGAGAAATTAGGAAATTCAACGACTAATCACGTTCTCATCGCAACTTTTCCATGGGGCCAGTTGGAAGGGCAATTTCCTAGAAATTCTATGTTAGGACGATGGATGCCATGCGCTCCACGTGGCGAGATGTTTCCTCTTCAAACTGCGGATTGCAAATGAAACCGCGGCAACCGGGAACTGTGCAAGGCTGGCTTAATCACTCGGCGTGGGCCAGAAACGCGGCGACCAGATTCCTTGGAATTCCAAAACATGATAGGACAAATCTAGGGGCCAGGTGGCTGCGAGTGTTCTAAAATATTTTGGGGACCTGAGTTGCCAATCTTTGCCTATGCTTTACCAGTCAATACTGGTAAGGTAATTATATCATGAATTATAAAATAAATGATTTTTACGAATGATACCTGATTTACGATAACTAGCTACCTACCTGCTTACAATATACATTCTACCGTCCTAGAACCTAAATTTATAATGGTTATCTCTAGATATGTCCCTAAATAAATATTGGACTTGAAGTTTTCTTTACTCATCCGACAACGTCGCAAATCTGTATTCTCGACGAGTATATATAACTGTGGCATGTTGTGATGTCGACCATTTATAGGTTATATTCGCCGAGTTGTTAGTTTTCACTAGTGTACTGTGCTTTTAAGTTACTGAAACCATTTTAAAGTAAACTAAAGCGATCTAAGGTGAAAATGGTGCGGTATTGTTGTGTGTGTAAGAAGAATGATGCTTCTCATTTGAAATTGTCACTCCACAGGTATGTAATATGTCTCAGTGGCATAGAACAGCTTACTGCAAACACAAATATCTTTGCTATAACGTTACTTGCCGTGGATTTAATGATTTAATATCGTGGTACCGGTGGGTAATTCTGAAATGCTTCTTTATTTTATGAAAGCAGTAAAGCTATACCCATTTTTGAGGGAAACCAAAGTGGGTAACACTCGGTAACCTACATTTTTCAATTTGGATGAATAAAGAAACACCCACTTTCATGGTTTCAAGTTTGAATATATTGACTCCAAAACACCACAATCAGTAATCTTTGGAAGTAATGGGCAATAATAATATGTATGTAAAGAAACCGGTAATGTGATATACCAAAGACATTGTAGGGTGACAATGTCTTTTTGATATAAGTACCTTCATTCTGGCGGCTTCTCAATTGTGATTTGTGTATTAAAATGAATAGCTCCATACAAAATTACAATGGTGGTGGGATTATTCCATGGTTTTTTATTTATACCATAAGAAAGAAACCAAATTCTTGAAACGTGTCCTAGAATTTTGGAGACATGGATTTTTTATTTTTTGAGTTTCTCAGACAATTTTATTCTTTATAAAAGTTTTTCCATTCGCCCAAACTGGAAATGCACTACTCAGAACTCAATATTCAAATAAAGTTTTGTTTCTTAGGTAGGTAGGAGAAACAAATAGTTTTCAAAAAGGAGATTTTATTAAATTGATTAATTATTATATCATTTTTAAAAGTATAATTGTGGAAATCATGCTCGCATATTAAGTAACTTTAACCCCAATAGTTACGTTTTTTGTGCTTTCTTTGTAAAAAGACATCCTCACTGAATTTGTAAAAAGCTATAAAAATATTTATTAGTTAAAATCTCGGCGAAGGAGATGGTTTACCCATCTTCGAGTTTATTTTCTTCCTAACCCAAAAAGAGGTCCTTATTGAATTGGTAAAAAGCTATAAAAAGATTTATTAGTTAAAATATCGGCAAAGGAGATGGTTTACCCATCTTCGAGTTTCATTTTCTTCCTAACCCAAATTCACTGTACCTAATTCTTAGACAAATTTGAAAAATAAAAATGTATGTAGGCCAATGTCGTCGTAACCTAACAATGTCTTTGATGTAGGCTATGATACCACTATGATACCTACCTATTCCTACTCTGTGCTCAAAAATTATAGATAGGTAGGTTTAAGTGAGTAGGTATCTATATTATGTAATTCCAATATTTATAATTTAACTTTTATTGGTTTTACATCCCAGGTTAAATCATTTATTACGTCCAGGTACCTAAATAATATCAGTCATTATAATATTATAATAATATATATAATATATACGAATATATAATAATCACTGCTTCTATTTTGTGTGCAAAATTTCACTCGATATTTATTAGTAACTGTAAGTGTACCTAATTATTATTAGTTTTACCAAATTTTTTACAGTTAAATCTGTACGCAGCATAACTGAAATAACATTTTACTTACAGCTAACTATATACAGTGATTAAATACTATAATCACTGGTATATATGAGCGCAGAAAATATAGCTACATATATAGTGCCTGCCAAAAAGTCTGCACCATATGGGAAAAATTTTTAATAAATAACTTACGGAAAATTTGTTTGCGGCATCAGGTTTTGCTTGCTCTAGAACCAAAATTGACATAATCAAATGTTGTGACGTAGTCTCTTTTATATGTCAAATTTGACATTCACGAAAAAAATGTCCGAAAAAGGGATTATTTAACCGAATTTCGAAAAAAGTCAAAGAAAAATATGTTTCTTTTGCAATTTTATACCCCTATGCAAAATCAAGAAAAAAATGTCCGAAAATGGGCTTATTTAACTGAATTTCGAAAAAAGTCATAATCAAAATATGTTTCTTTTGCAATTTTATACCCCTGTGCAAAATTTCAAGAGCCTACTACGATTTTAATATTTTGCCCTTTGTTGGATATTATTGGACATAATATTTTAAATTTTCTAGATATTTCTGATCAGATCATCATGACCAAAATATTTGTGTTTTTACAACCATTTACTATAGAAAGAAGTTTGTAAATCGAATTTATGTGTTTATCTGTAAAAAATGAGATCGGTTTTGCACCAAGCGTGCTTCTTCAACAAGCCCTCATTTTAATTTTTTTGCAAAAAAAAAGGAAAAGAAGGATATTTAGACTGTAAACTAAGTATTGTGCAGTATGTATTCAGTCAATGAGTGTTTTAAATTACATAGGATCGACTTTGATGGATTAATAAATACGGAAAAGGGCAACAAAGGGCAAAATATGAAAATCGTAGTAGGCTCTTGAAATTTTGGGTATAAAATTGCGAAAGAAACATATTTTTCTTATGACTTTTTTCAAAATTCGGTTAAATAAGCCCATTTTTCGGACATTTTTTTCATTAATGTCAAATTTGACATATAAAAAAGACTACGTCACAACATTTGATTATGTCAATTTTGGTTCTAGAGCAAGCAAAACCTGATGCCGCAAACAAATTTTCCGTAAGTTATTTACTAAAAATTTTTCCCATATGGTGCAGACTTTTTGGCGGGCACTGTATATAGGAATCTTTCTGCATTGCAAATATGGACTCTGCATTACAAATATGGACTCCATTAGAAAATTAATATATTTGGGAAGACCTATCTAAATTATAGCCAGATGTTAAACTGGTAAACAATTTGAACCTTCTGTAACGAAGCTATATTTTCTGTGCTATAAGGCACTCATATGGGACTTTTCCCTAGCTATAAGTGCATGTTTTTTTTTATTTTTAGATTTCCTACAGAAAGATAAAAGCGAACGGATTGGTATAAAATATTTGGGTTTCCCATGGACACAGTTATACCAAAACGAGCAGAGATATGTTCAAACCATTTTTTGCATTCTGATTTTCAACTTAGATCTAATGGAACTAGAGTCTTAATAAGTCAAGCACAACCCCTACCATATGCTGCAGAATAACAAGACATTCCTGAACTTAGTCTACCACCCGAAAGCCTTCTTCCATCCGAAGAGCAGCCTATTATTATTAAATTATTAAATAGGGCAGGGTATATGTAACTTTACGAGGCGTTTTCTATCTAATTTTCAATATAGTACAATATGGGTCAAATAGTTCTCAACAAATAGGATTTTTTGAACTTTTCAATATTGAAAAATCTTTTGTGTAAAATAGCCTTTGCATGCATGAGAAACAAAGAATCGATTTTGACATTATGTTGCCAATATATGACAGAAATTTCGTAGCATCTACTAAGGAATCGTGAAAAGCGAAGATATATTGGAAGGTATTTTAAAATATGTTACAATGTCTGCTTTGAATCGTGCAATAAATAAATATTCATAAATGTTTACATATTTGTATTTTAATACAATTTTAGTTCCATAGGCAAATAAATTGCAAGCAGATTTCTAAAAAAGAAAATTAGTTCTTTACAAATATAATTTATCGTTCATAACGTTTTAAATTATTTTCAAGATTATTTTTAATGATTATATGAATTTTCTTTCTAAATAACTTTTACAATTAGCATTATTTCCAAGTTCTCTTCGAAATTGTCGCCATATTGGTGATGATATGCCAATTGTCAAAATTGATTTCGATGTTCTCAGACAGATTGGTGCCTAAACTTCGAAAGAAAGTATTTTTTGAAGTTAGTAGAGTACCCAATTTAGCAGTATGTATCCTTAATGTGCATTAAAACCAAGTTCAGTAACAGTCCGGAATTCAAAAATATAATAATTTAAGTATTGAAATAAAGATATCTACATTAAAGTAGAGGTCGTCCCATTCAAAAGAACAAGGACTCTCACTCTTTTCTGGAATAATATCTATCATTAAAAACATTTTTAAACGAGTCTCTTTGGGGTACAATGCATGTACACGATGTCCCAATGTCCCAAAGCTGCTGCCTAGGGCCTGGTATGGCAAAACAAAATTTTTTAAAGGTTAGAGCTTAAATGAGGTGTACTAAGATACGTTTCTCAAGTAAATCAAATAAAATGGCTAAAATGACATCATCGTCGACATATCAATTTAATTGCATATTCAGAAAGAGCTTAGTTTCACGGGCAACTTTGGGACATCATGTATGTATATGCAAGAATATTTTCAAAATATTTATCTCTCGAGACAAATCTACTTTGTCAAATCATTGACTCATCGTTTACACAATACATAATATGTTTCTTTACGACTCATATAATATTATTAAACTATATTTTTTGACACAGGTCAGGGTCTACCCCTCCATGTGAAATTCAGTTACCTCAGCTGCAAGTTAATTCTTCTTTTGAATTTAAGTCACCTACACGACATAAAGAGGATGACAACATCCCAGGACCATCAGGTTTGAGGTAAGATTTCTTTAAAATTCAATTTATTATTTGCTACTTTACCCTATTTTTATTTTAGACTGCATGCAGTGTACCAAGTAGTTCATAGTTCGTCTTCGAGTACCCTTACAGCTTCCGAAACAGAACAAGAAATAATTCAGATGGTTCACTCAAGACAGGATTTTCCAAGTGAAATCATTGGGCCAGATTCTGACTACTGGATTCCTGGCCACAATAAAAAACCTATCAAAAGGTATTTTAAATTTGACAAGATACGTGAATTATTTTTGTTTTATAGGTACCAAAGATTATTGTCATAAATTTAATGTCATATTGATGTTTCCTACATATGGACATAAAATAAGAAAATAAGTTAATGGAGTTTAAAAATTTTGGATAAGTTTTGACCAGGGACCCTTTAAAGTAAGGGGACCCAGCATTATACTTTCTAAAGTGAGGCCGTTTCTTTCCTCATTCTAATGGTCTCAATGATGCCAAGTATGCCATTTTATTGGAGAATCTATGAATATAACAGGTACTTTGATCGTTAGTAAAAATTAATAATGGTTTCCATGATTTCTAAAAATTAGACTTGGCAATGTTCTGTCAACAAACACAGAATATGGCAAGTGCCAAATAAATCAAATTTATTTTATATTCGAATTTGGTTTCCTGCAATTATTTCCAGGAATTTAAGTAATATAAGTATGGTAAGTCAGTGCTGATTTTGCTTATTTAAGAATTTGTCGCTATTGCACCTTGTTACCAGGTTCCTCAAACCATTTGTAATATGTAGGTAAAATAGGTACGTACTTGAACTTTCTTCCCGTGTTGAATGTATCTACCCAAAGAACTTTCACAGATTTCGGGATGGACTAATAAGATTAGGTCTTGTACTTAGTTCTAATCATGTAGTTTTTCTCGGTGCTCTTTATAAAATTTTTGTAATTTTATTTCTCTCCCAAGGTACCTCACACAAGTAAAATAAACTTATAGTTGTAGATAAAAACTGTTTAAAAAAAGACCTGACTGAAGCAACCTGCTTAATAATTTAAAATTTACGAAATACCATTTTTCTTTTGAACTACTTACTTATACGTAATGCCCACGTAATGGGAATTGTAGGATTACTAAAGGTGAGACAAAAAAAATCTGGTTGCAATTATTGGGACTACTACAGGCGGCCGCATTACCTTTAATCGACTATCTGGATGTTAGAAAACTTAAAAATTGTGAATTATGATGGGAAATATTTTGCCTCCTTTAGAATCTATGGCAATGGCATGTCACATAAAACCTGATGGCAGTTGGACACTGACATATAACATAACCTTGTACCAGCCCATTTATGTGGTCTCCTTGAACAAATTGGTACATCAAAAATATCTGGTCCTAAAAATATATAAATTTCAATTCCAATGTACCTCTAAATCACAAAAAGGTGTTATTAACAGCCTAACTGACAGAGCCATCATTTTGTTAGATGGTAATTATAGACCACGAAATTTGAGAAAAATTAAAAATGCTTTAATACAAAATGACTATCCGCCAAAATTTTTTAATCCTATTATTGAAATAAGAATACACCAAGTTCATAATATATCACTTTTTCCACAAGCTAATAATGGTAATAATAAATATATATGTATGCCATATGTTAGAGGTGTTTCGGAGGGTATACAGAAAACTTTATCGAAGTATGGTATTTCAGCTGCGCTTAAACCATTTAATACTGCCAATAGATTTTTTACAAAGTTAAAACCAAAATAGAAAACAAAAATAAATCCAACCTTATTTATAAAACTAATTGTAACAACTGTCCAGCTGTTTATGTCGGTCAGACGAAACAATATCTACATAACTGTTTGCATAAACACCAATATGATATTAGAACTTAGAACCAATAGTTGTGATGCTACTGCACTTTGTAAACAAGCCTTGGATCTTGCACATTCTTTTGACTTAGTAAATCCCGAAATTATTTTTATTATTAATTAATTTATAACAATTTAATCTAAACTCTAATAAATTATCAGTTTTACTTTTTTATTTGTATAACCATAATAGAAAATAAATAGTAATTTAAATAATTAAATTTGTTACCTAGTATATTTATATGTAAGCTTTAGAGTATTATTATAATTATTATTATTGTTTTGTTGGTACCACGTTGTAAGTTTTTTGCTCGCCTGTATTGATAAACTATTTAATTCCACACTTGACAAATGTAAAAATTCAGCCTGCATAAACACAATTTTGTTGTATGTATTAATATTGTTTAATATTGTAGGCCAGGAAACGAAAACATGAATTCGGAAATAAATAGTGCCCAACGGATTATTTTCCTAAGATGTAGGGTTGACCCTTAGAAGTAACATACCAAAGGTCCCCGGCCGTGGACCTAATGCGTAAAGCGGGAGGAGGGTGAAAAGGGTCGGTTTTAAGGTTTTTCACTATTATCTCGAAACTAAGCATCCTAGCGAAAAGAGCATTATACACAAAATGAAAGTAAATTAAATTGTCTATAAGAAAGGTTCTATTCATTTTTTTGCTAAGGGCAGTAGTTAAGGAGGTACACGAGTTTGAAAATGCGAATAGTTGGGAAAAGTGTGTATTGTGGGAGGTAATGCTTAAGGAGTATAAAATTTTACAATAATATAATTTAAAGGCAATATCAAGTAATTGGTCGAGATCATCGTCAATATTATCTTCATCGTCGGCGTCGTTAAGGCTGACGATTGGAGGGCCGTTGGTACACGAAGCGGGGCAAGTGCTGCACATACAAGCGAGCAGAGTATGCCTGCTTTGCGGCACCTGCAACGGCTCCCACAACCAGTTTTGCCCCCACAAAATATGTTATTTAGGACGGATTCTGGCGCAACTGGGCCCATGTTTGTGACGAGTAAGCCATCGGATCCCCTCATGGCCCTCATCCATCCCCAAGCAGTTGGCTCCTGCTGCTGATCTCTATATAGCCATTGCTGAAGCTGCAAACAATAATTCGTCCTTTGTAGTTTAAAAAGATGTGACATAATCTTGTCTAAGCACTCAATACAAAATATAAGTTAATGCAAACAAGCATATATTGATACAAACCTGTAAATGGACTCTAAGGCAGTGTTGGCGAGCAGCCCCTCTGGTAGGTGGAAGTGCCGCAGAATCAGGTTTGGCTTTGTTGAGGCCTGGTGTCGTACCCGGTTCAGGTCTGCTCCTTCTGGGGCCTGGTACAATGCTAACAAAAGGCGCTCTCCTGCATCAGCTATCATGTCCTGTGTTGCTGAGGGATTACAGAAGACTTTGTAGATGTCTGTGACCTGCTCCTCGGCCTTTAAAAATACTTTCACCGCACCTCCCTTGCTCCTGAGTGAAGCTACAACTGCATGCTTAGCAATTATTTGACAATGAGCCTAGTTAACTTTTTCACCGCAAGATTTCACTCGCAATACATTCATTTTTCGTTGAAATTAGGTGATATGATCCACTGACATGAACTATGAACGGCATGGCATAACCATGGTTTTTCATATTTTTCGCATATTCAAAGTATCATACACCCTTAACTACTGCTCCTAGCTAAAAATGATTAGGACCATTTTTGTAGAAAATTTAATTTACTTTCATTTGCTATAGAACGACCTTTTCACCAGGACCCTTAGTTTTCGAGACAATAGCGAAAAACCTTAAAAACGGCTCTTTCCACCCCCCTAACACCTAACACATAAGGTCCACGGCTGGGGACTTTTGGTATGTTACTCCTAGGCCTCAACCCTACAACTTAAATTAATAATTTGTTGAGCACTATTTATTTCCGAATTGGGGGATTTTTCGGTATTCGTTTCCTGGCCTATTGTAAAATTTTTATATTTAAAGAAATAACCGATTTTTCAACTTTCTTGACATTAACCAATTGTTTTAGGACTTTTAATTTGTGAAATTTTTTTGACGCTTTTAAAATGTATTGATTTTATCTGAAGATTGCGTTTTAATGTGTAAATGCCGAAATGTATGTAATAAAAGAATGGACAAAAAGTCACAACAAAGAACATAATTTGTTTTATTAAAATTTTTGGTTGAATACCCAGGAAACAACTAACCAATATGAATGCCACGAATGTGCCAACGAGGTGAACTTTAAGCGCTATTCACGTGCAGAAGGGTGTGCAACTTAATTTTTCGTTTCTGTTCTCGCGTTATTCAAAATAAATGGATGTCAACATGAAATTACCGGCATTTTACTGGGTTCTAAGAGCCAAATGAAAACCTCGGCTTCCCTTCTTGTCCAGATAGCAGTTATATTTCAACATTAAAATGGGCCAGACAGCAATGATTTGGAAACTCCATCAAAATAAAAATCATTGGTTATTTTACAAAACACACTTACCCAGGTGCGAGCATAGATGTTAATAATACATTAGATTTCCATTTTTCTCCACCAAAACTTTTGTAAATTCTTGCGGAGACATAACCTGCTGGAGATCCAAGCAACACGTATAAAACCATGGCGCAAGTCATTAAAGCCCCTCTATTGGCGGGGCTCAAAAATCCCAGGCAAGCAAATGCCAAAGTGACTACTGTCATGCAAAAAACCTGCAACCAATTATTAACTTTATCATATTTTTCTACTAAATCATCTACTAACCTGGATACCAGAGCCCAACAGAACAGAAAGTAACATCCCTTTCCTTGGTGGTCTAAATATATCACCATGTACAAGTTTCCAACCAAACTCTTCTTGAGCATCTTCCCCATTGTCAATTTGATTATATCGAGCAATATCTTTATACAAAGTGCGTAAGAGAATCATGGCAACCATTCCTGGAAAAGAAAATTGATGTTTATGCAGTGAAAAAATGAAAACATTGAAACCATGGCCAGAAAACAGTCAAGCATACCAGGCACAGGTCTTGTTTATGGAAACCCTAGTTAGCAAAATTGTCATAATATTACCAAATGTCATAAGGCTATGACAGAAATACAATAGATACAGGGGACAGATTGAAATTATTGAATAATAATAACAATAATAATAATGTTTATTACACTATACACACAAATCAATAGTTTACAAAAGTTTCGTAGATGTAATAAACCTAAAATAACATGCTAGATAGGAACCCGAAGGTTGTACATGGGAACTGATTCCTCTTGCAGATTTTTGTTTACATAAAAAAAGGAAAAAAATAGAAATCTTTCCTGTCTCCATTCTTCCCACAGTGCACAAGCACACCTACAAGACAGTCCCATCCAGAAGAATCCACAAAACATTAATTCATGCACATTGCATTGAGGAGTAGAACACAACAAACCGGTCAAGGAGCATAGTTTAGTTCAGTCAATTTTTTAGTTTCGTTTCTTCCTAAGCCAATTATATATTTTTTTAAATACATGTTTGACCATACCAATTGAGTTCAAATTATTCAAATATATTTTATAGATTTCGGGCAATGAGTTGTATATTTTAAGAGACAAAAACAAAGGAGACCTCAAGCTACAGTTTTTTTGAAAAAGTTCAATTTTTATGTTATCTTGTAATTTATATCTTGTAGGATATGCATGGTACACTCTGTCAAAAGTTCTCCTGTACTTAAAAATAAATAATATCATTTGATGCATAAAAAGTTGTCTAATATCCATCATACCGGTCTCGGAGAACAGCAAATCCGAAGGGTAACTCTTTTCCTTTTTATATATAACTTTAAGTACACGCTTTTGAAGAGCATCAAGTTGTCTAAGATGACTATAGGCGGCACTGCCCCAACTAAGAACAGCATAGCGCAATCTTGATTCGAACAGAGAGTGATATATAACTTTCAGATGCGACAGATCCAGAATATTAGAAAAGTGTCTAAAGCGGAAGAGGAGCTGTCTCAATACTTTTGTTGTTGTCACAATGTGAATATCCCATCGTAGGTGGTGGTCAATAGTAACACCTAAATATTTGTAGCTGCTTACTGATTTTATTGCTATGTTACTTTGTGTTTTTTTTATTATTAACTTGTTGTAAGTCGGTAGACATCTGGTAGTGTTAGAAAAGGGCATAAAACAAGTTTTCTCACAATTAACTGTTAGCAGTTTATGGCTGAAAATATCGAATATATTTGACAAGTGATCTATTATATTCTTCATATTGTTCCAATCGTCACCAGTGTATAAAAGTGCCGTATCATCAGCAAAACTGAACATTTGACTACAGGATGGAGAATTGAGAATATTGTTGACATATAAAGTGAATAGAATTGGCCCCAATACGGTCCCCTGTGGCAATCCATATTTAATTTCTTTGGGATCACTAAGTGAATCACCAATGTTCACTATATGGTAACGATCGGAGAGATAATTTTTAAAGACTGAATTTGAAACACCCCGACCCCCAGCAGAATTTAGCACCTCCAACATCTGCTCATGGCTCACGGTATCGAACGCCTTGGCTAGATCGAGAAAGACACACAAAACCGGCTTATTCGTTTCCAAACACCTAGTTATGTTATCAACAAGATTAGAAATTGCATCGGAAGTTGAAATTTATTTTCTAAAACCAAATTGTTTATTGGACAGAATATCGTGTTTTTTCAAAAACATTTCCAAGCGGTTATTTAGAGCTTTTTCGAACACCTTTGCCAGTGTTGTTATTACAGAGATTGGTCGATAACTATTTACCAGTTTCTTGTCACCCTTTTTAAATATTGGAGTAACCGTCGCTGTTTTAAAATCACGCGGAACAATACTTGTCAAAAAAATCATATTAATCAAGTGACAAAGTGGGGCTGATACTTCTTCGGAAATCTGTTTGATAGTTTCAGCACGAAACCCATCAATTCCAGGTGACTTTTTTTAATTTCATTCGCATCAGCTGGTTCTAAGAAAAAAGAATGGTTATTTTTATCGGTATTGGGAGCGGGAGTGTTTGGCTTGACAATATTCTTTGCATAAGATTCTACCACGTCTACAAAATATTCATTAAAAGCCTGTGCAACAGCAGTAGGGGTATTACATATCGTATTATTAATAGAAATTATTTCTTTTGGTTCGGTGACATTATTATTGGGACAAATATTCCGAACTACATTCCATAAATTTTTTGGAGTATTCTTGTTAAAGTTTATTTGTTTCATGAAATATATTTTTTTTGTCTGTTTTATTAAGCTAGCCAATTAGAATGACTGAGCCATCTTAATTTTTGATGCCCTCTGTCTCTGATTCCAATATTGCTTTCATATAATATGATATTGTCACAGTTGGGTAGTTAGAATATCCACAAACAACAAAAGTAAACTATTTTGAGAATTTTGGAAGTAGGGTGATGACATCATCAATAATTGTATTTTCCCTACAAACATAATCGAATTTTTTCATATTTCCAAAGCCTGTCCAGATATCAGTTGCAAATTTTTTCCAAAAATATACCTAGAGAGTTGCCTACTCCGTAAATTTTAACAACTTTTGTTAAAGAAAATTTTCTCTATCTATTTTAAAAATGACCAGCATATATGTTCTGAAATAAGTGTAAAAAATTAAGTAGGCCGAGGCTCGATTAAGTGTTTCATACAAAACATGGATGGTTGGAGTTGTGGCAAACAGAATTGGTTTAAATACCACTGAAAATATTAAATATTTTGTTACCTATTGTGTCAAACATGACATGTTCTGTTATTGAAAGATAAAAAATATAACAACCTATCAACTGCAACAAAGGTAATGTAATATACTTACTCACGATAAAACCTTTATGATGAAACAAAAAAGTTTTGTTGTCAGGAATATGTAGATATCTTTGTCGATACAACTACACAGCTCTTCTTGTCATAAGTCACTCGATCACTTCAAAAAGTCAAAATAATCTTCTTTGTGCAAAATGGACCTCAAATGTTCCCATTTAAGACCCACTATTTTAATATTTCTCTTTCGTTTTTCTGTTTACAACAGCCCTGAGGTGCCAACTCTAGGACACCCTGTACAAGCCTTATTTCAAAAATGAAATGAAAGAACATTATATTAAACTTATTAGAGTAAAGGGAGATCAATATAACATTGTATCCTCTTTAAACTTTTAATTTTTTTAGTAAGATACTGTTTCTAATAATTTAATGAATTTGTCCGAAACTCAAAATGCACATGTTCTTTTTCGAAGACAAGCTAATTTTTTAGGTATACCAGCCTGTATATTTTTTGTTTTCTAAAATCCAAACTTCGTCCTGATTACAATGATATACACTGTGTCCCGGATAAGAATGAACAGCATGGGGATATTGCAAACGGCGAGAGATACGCAACGGTTGAATGGGGAAAAAGTGAAAAAGTTGCACATTTTTGAGGTGAATAAAAACAAACTGATTTCTAATATCTTTTTTCATTTTTGAGTATAGTTTTGAAAAAAGTGAAACTTTGCGTTTTCGATTTTATTTTTTTCTGAAGTTGTTATCACAGATAGAAAAAAAAAGAAAAACACTTTCTTATGGCAGTTTTTAACGGGCTTTAAGATGGAGTTTTTAGATTTGTTCTCAGGGTGTCTACCAAATCGAGTTTTTAAAATTCCCTGACTTTTCCAGGTTTTCCCTGACCAAAAAGCAAAAAATTCCCTGACTTAATACCTACCTACTGAGATAAATATGTGAATGTAAATAAAATGGAAGAGGATGAAATTACTCTGAACGATCGTACTTACTAACAAAAAAATTCAAATGCGGGCTATTAGTTTTAGTGATGTCATCTGACATTAATTAAATAAATATGCAAATTATGTCCAATTATGTTTTTGGAAGAAAGTTATAAAGTGGCTTGGAATTTCAACTTTTTGGCAGAAACTGTTGCTAACGGGGTTAATAAAGTACAGTATAAATTGACGCCATCTTAACTTGCTAGTGTCTGAGGTTAGAAAAAAAGTTTTGTTACAAAAGTTTTAGATACTAATACAACGTTTTTTGTGACTCTATTGGACCTTATACAGTGTGTTCTAGAAAGCCGTGGCAAACATAACTTTTGTTTTTTTAAATTGAACGCCTTGTATATTTTCTACTCATTTTTCCGATTTCAATGAAGCATATATTATATGTTATATGTTCACTCCAACCGTTCGTTCAGAACAGCCTTTTTTGTGAGGGATTACTCCTTGGGTCATAGGTTGCCATGGAAGACAAAGGCCAAATTATAGTAACAATTATTGACAGTTTGCAAGTATATTCACGCTTTGGAAAACAAAATGGGCTATTTTAAATTTTCGGAGAAAATTAAGGGAAATGAGAAATTTTAAATAGTAAGTGACATAGTTAATAAATTTCGTTGGATTTATTGTTCGAAATTTAATTTTTATTGAAAACGACAATAACATTTAGAAAAAGGATATACTTATGAATTTATTGATATTTGCTACTAAGTTTCTGTTTATTGGGGCAACAATAAAATTGCTGTGTTCAGTATTTAATATGTGGATATCTTCCCGAATTCTACCTTTCACTGTTTCTACATTTTTCGGTCTGTCATAATAAATTCTGTTTCTTAAATAACCCCACAAAAACATATAAAAATATATATCCTTTTTCTAAATGTCATTGTCGTTTTCAATAAAAATTAAATTACAAACAATAAATTTGACGAAGTTTATTACCTATGTTACTATTTAAAATTTCTTATTTCTCTCAATTTCCCTCCTTCATTTTCCCTGAAATCTTAAAAGAGCCCATTTTGTTTTCCAAAGCATGAATATACTTGCAAACTGTCAGCTATTACTATAATTTGGCATTTGTCTTTCATGGCAGCCTTTGACCCAAGTCACCCAAGGAGTAATCCCTCAAGAAAGGTTCTGAACGAACGGTTGAAGCAAACATATAACAAAAATATACAAGATGTTCCATTTAAAGAAACATAAGTTATGTCTGCCACGGCTTTCTAGAACACACCGTATAAGGTCCAATAGTGTCACAAAAAACTTTGTATTAGTATCTATAACTTTTGTAAAAAAAACTTTTTTCTAACCTCAAAAACTAGCAAGTTAAGGAGGGGTGTCCATTTATAATGAGCCACCCTGTAAAAAATAAAGATACAAGATTTATTGTAAAAATATAAAATCAGGTATAAAACAAACAAATATCTTTTACACATGCTCCAAAATAAAAAAAAAACATATAAAAATAAACACCTTCAAAACAAAAATAAATAGCTTCGTAAAATCTTATTTAGTTAGATTATCTTTGGAGTATAGTAGAAGCACAGGGATCACATATAAATAAATAACTTAATGTGATCTCTGTGGAGTAGAATCAAAATGAATATAAGATATAATTTTGATTAGTTTTTGTAAGAATTAAAGATTTCCTATTTTTATATCTATTAAACCACAAATTTCCAGGTTATTTGATAGATTTCCCTGACTTTTCCCTGATTTCCCTGACCAAAAATAATTCCCTGACAGTTCCAGGTTTTCCAGGTTTTCCAGGTTGGTAGACAGCCTGGTTCTACAACGTTTTGTTTTTGGATTTTTTAATAATACTAAGAAGTTTTTAAAACTATAAATTTCGACGCGCACGCCTAGGGATAATCATTCTTCTGAACCTCGCCTTGGTTCTATTTTTAATTGCGAATACGAAAGCGCGGTGCATTTTTTGCACTGTTGCAGTCGGCCAATAGCGCCAAATCGTTCTCCGCGCTCCCCGCTTCCCCGCGGAGGTAATCTCTCAGTGCGCCTACAATATACGTGTTTCATGCTATTTGGCAATCATCAGTAGGTACGGTGTGACATCAACCAAATCAAAAAGATAGGAGTGATTTGGGAAGCAAGCAATACTGATTACTATTTAGACTTCTTATTATTAAATACAGAGCCGCATTAGAAAAAAATGAATGAAAAAAAGGAATTTTCGGTATAATTGTCTCAAAAGATTTTAAAAATATTTTGTGTCATACATCATGGTATTTGCAATGAAAAGTGCTTTCAAAATCTGCAAAAAAAAAGTCCAGGTTCGTATTTAAAAAACAAAGTTGAAGATGGTTTCTCAAAAACGAAATGTTGTAGAACAAATCTAAAAACTCCATCTTAAAGCCCGTTAAAAAGTGCCATAAGAAAGTGTTATTCTTTTTTCTATCTATGATAACAACTTCAGAAAAAAATAAAATTGAAAACGCAAAATTTTACTTTTTTCAAAATAACTCAAAAAGAAAAAAAAATATATTAGAAAATTGTTTGTGCCATTTTATTGACCTCAAAATTGTGCAACTTTTTCCCTATTTAACCGTTGCTCTATCTCTCACCGTTTGCAATATCCCCATGCTGTTCATTCTTATCCGGGGCACAGTGTATACTGCTGACAATACAAATTTTGTTACTAGGCACCTCAATATTCGGGATAGTATTGTATGAATGAAATCCTAACAATGCTAGACCATACTGAACATCAGGATCTAAATATATTGTGTTATTTATTAAAATCGATAGTTAGCGTTTAAGTGAAACCATTGTAGCATTTTTATTTTCCGATATCTCCAAACTTATAAAATGCTCCATTTCTACTCTACCTCTTGTTACGTTGTGATTATCGCTTATTACTTCCTCACTATCCTGTATATCAGTTCCCAAAATATAATAGGATCCTTACCTTATGCAACTAACAATACACCTGGTTATAATTCAAATTTTCAAATAAGGCGCGCTAGCATAGCGAATGGCGTGTCCATGGCTTTACTTTCCAGTAGGCAATGGCCATCATTTGTTTGTTTATTTTATTTTTTATTTTTGAAAGAAAGCGTAACACGCGACGGTACCGAATCCGGCAAAAGCCCACAATGTTAGATTCCCGGAGTGGATTTAATTGAATCTAATGTTTAGTTAAACAGTAAATCAATCTCTGAAGAAATACTGAAGGGTGCCGTGATTTCTGGCTACGATTCGACCCGATTTTTGTTGTCATTCCTGTGTAAGATTCTTTGTACCATCCTTACTGGTTGTGTTATATTTTTGGCCTTATCAATACCATAAGGCGTCCAATTAATAATAATAATAATATTAATAATAATAATACTAGCAATTCGCAGACCTGCGCTGACACGCAGGGTGGGCGTCTCCCCAGGCCTGCGGCGGGCGGCGGCTTTGCCGCCGCAACCTTCTTTTAGGTAACTCAGGCGTGGGCTCTGCCGGCCATAGCTCCTCGCTTCGCTCGTCGCGACAGGCTTCTTTTAGGTAAATCGCGCGTGGGCTCTGCCGGCCATTGCTCCTCGCTTCGCTCGTCGCGACAGGCTTCTTTTGGGTAACTCGCGCGTGGGCTCTGCCGGCCATTGCTCCTCGCTTCGCTCGTCGCGACAGGCTTCTTTTCGGTAACTCGCGCGTGGGCTCTGCCGGCCATTGCTCCTCGCTTCGCTCGTTGCGACAGGTGTCTTTTGGGTAACAGGCGCGTGGGCTCTGCCGGCCATTGCTCCTCGCTTCGCTCGTCGCAACAGGTTTCTTTTGGGTAATTCGCGCGTGGGCTCTGTCGGCCATTGCTCCTCGCTACGCTCGTCGCGACAGGCTTTTTTTGGGTAACTCGCGCGTGGGCTCTGCCGGCCATTGCTCCTCGCTTCGCTCGTCACGACAGGCTTCTTTTGGGTAACTCGCGCGTGGGCTCTGCCGGACATTGCACCTCGCTTCGCTCGTCGCGACATGCTTCTTTTCGGTAATTCGCGCGTGGGCTCTGCCTGCCATTGCTCCTCGCTTCGCTCGTCGCGACAGGCTTCTTTTAGGTAACTCGCGCGTGGGCTCTGCCGGCCATTGCTCCTCGCTTCGCTCGTCGCGACGGCTTCTTTTAGGTAACTCGCGCGTGGGCTCTGCCGGTCATTGCTCCTCGCTTCGCTCGTCGCGACGGACTTCTTTTAGGTAACTGGCGCGTGGGCTCTGCCGGCCATTGCTCCTCGCGTCGCTCGTCGCGACAGGCTTCTTTTAGGTAACTCGCGCGTGGGCTCTGCCGGCCATTGCTCCTCGCTTCGCTCGTGCGACAGGCTTCTTTTGGGTAACTCGCGCGTGGGCTCTGCCGGCCATTGCTCCTCGCTTCGCTCGTCGCGACAGGCTTCTTTTGGGTAACTCGCGCGTGGGCTCTGCCGTACATTGCTCCTCGCTTGGCTTGTCGCAACAGGCTTCTTTTGGGTAATTCGCGCGTGGGCTCTGCCGTACATTGGTCCTCGCTTCGCTCATCGCGACAGGCTTCTTTTAGGTAACTCGCACGTGGGCTCTGCCGGCCATTGCTCCTCGCTTCGCTCGTCGCGACAGGCTTCTTTTGGGTAACTCGCGCGTGGACTCTGCCTGCCATTGCTCCTCGCTTCGCTCGTCGTGACAGGCTTCTTTTGGGTAACTCGCGCGTGGGCTCTGCCTGCCATTGCTCCTCGCTTCGCTCGTCGCGCAGGCTTCTTTTAGGTAACTCGCGCGTAGGCTCTGCCGGCCATTGCTCCTCGCTTCGCTCGTCGCGACAGGCTTCTTTTGGGTAATTCGCGAGTGGGCTCTGCCGGTCATTGCTCCTCGCTTCGCTCGTCGCGACGGACTTCTTTTAGGTAACTCGCGCGTGGGCTCTGACTGCCATTGCTCCTCGCTTCGCTCGTCGCGACACGCTTCTTTTAGGTAACTCGCGCGTGGGCTCTGCCGGCCATTGCTCCTCGCTTCGCTCGTCGCGACGGGCTTCTTTTAGGTTACTCGCGCATGGGCTCTGCCGGCCATTGCTCCTCGCTTCGCTCGTCGCGACGGGCTTCTTTTAGGTAACTCGCGCGTGGGCTCTGCCGGACATTGCTCCTCGCTTCGCTCGTCGCGACGGGCTTCTTTTAGGTAACTCGCGCGTGGGCTCTGCCGGCCATTGCACCTCGCTTCGCTCGTCGCGACAGGCTTCTTTTGGGTAACTCGCGCGTGGGCTCTGCCGGCCATTGCTCCTCGCTTCGCTCGTCGCGACTGGCTTCTTTTGGGTAACTCGCGCGTGGGCTCTGCTGTACATTGCTCCTCGCTTCGCTCATCGCGAAAGGGTAGTAGTTTACCATGGTTTGACAATGACATTGCTTTAAAGATTAAGGAACGGGACAAATTGTATAAAAAGTTCCAGAAGTCTGTAGATAATGAAAGAAATGAAAAATGGGCTGCCTTTAAGAGACTTCGAAATGAAGTTGTCAATCTGCCAAAGTTAAAAAAGGAAAAATATTTTTATGATAACATCGATAAATACAGAGGTAATCCTAAGCTTATGTGGAAAACTTTGAAGAAAGTTATTGATATTAAATATAAGACATTTCCAAACTGTATTAAGTTTGAGTTCCAAGGACAAATAGAGATGAGTCATGATCTCTTACAAATTGTCAATAATTTTAACAGATACTTTGTTGCTAGTATTGAGGGTATAGTTGACAGTATTGGTCAGTCTACATGTCTGAATTTCGTGAATAATTGTAATTTGTATCCTTGTTTTTCAAGTTTCAAACCATTGTCTCTTGATGACCTGCGGGGTATTATACTGTCTTTAGATAATAGATGTAGTGCTCATGATGTCCTTAATTCAAAAATGTTAAAACATGTATTTCAAACGTGTGGTCATGTTTTGCTTAATCTTGTGAATACCTCGCTTAAAACATCAAAGTTTCCGGAACCTTTGAAAACAAGTAACGTAGTTCCTATCCCTAAGGTTGGGGGCACAGTTGAAACAAGTGAATTTAGGCCAGTTAATACTTTACCATCAATTGAAAAAGTGATTGAAATGGCTGTTTACAGTCAAATTCTTGAACACGTAGAAAACAATGAAATTCTTATTGTTAACCAATCTGGATTTCGTAAGAAATATTCATGTGAAGCAGCACTTCAATTAGCCTTGTGTACTTTTAAGAGGGAATTGAGTAATAAGAAGTATATAGTGGTCATTTTCTTGGATCTGAGGAGAGCATTCGAGACTCTAATTGAGACTCTATATTGTTGGATAAGCTGCGGGGATATGGTTTGTCTGGGGATGTTCTTAGCTGGTTCATGGATTATCTTAATAATAGAAAACAGCGAGTAAGATTACAAGACATTAAATCCGATGAAATTGATATAAATTTAGGGGTACCCCAAGGGAGTGTGCTGGGACCTCTTCTGTTCATCTTATACTTGAATGATATAAAGTTGTTTATTGATTGTGACTTCATCAATTTGTTTGCAGATGACACACTGTTGGCTTGTTACGATGTTGATTTGAATGCGGCAGTGCAAAGGATGAACACTGTACTTTCTTGCGTAAATGGATATCTCCAAGCAAACAAATTGAAACTTAATATTTCTAAAACTAAAGGCATGATAGATACAACCAAGCACAGGTACATGAATGTTGATTTAAATGATATAAATCTAAAAATAAATAATGAAAAGATAGCCATTGTCGAGTCTACTAAATATCTCGGTTTTCAAATAGATAATATCTTGGCATTTAGCAGTCAATTTCAATATATTTATAAGAAGATATAAAAAAAACTTTATTTCTTTTCTCGAATATGCAAAAATTTATCTATGAATTCTAAAATCACAGTTTTCCAATCAATCATTCAGCCACATTTTGATTATTGTGCTTCAGTGAGTTATATGTTTAATTCCAATCAAATTGGACAGCTACAAAAACTGCAGAACCGTGGAATGCGAATAATAATAAAGATTGGCAGATGTGCGCCAGTGGCAGTCATGCTTGATGTTCTAAAGTGGCTGCCAGTAAACAAAAGGTTATACTACCTAACAATGGTTTTCATCTTTAAGATATTGCACAACTTAGCCCCACCTTACTTTCAGGAATTTATAAGTCTAAACATTGACATACACAATTATTCAACAAGAAGAAACTGCGACTTTCACATCAATAGACTTGGTAATAGAAATTCAATGAACTCGCTCTTTTTCAAGGGATTCAGGGAGTTCAATATGTTGTCGGATGAGATTAAGAGATCGACCTCGCTTAGAATTTTTAGGAAAAGATTATTAGATGATATTAAAGCCAATTAGTAAACTAATGCCTTGTATTTGTGCTTTCTTATAATTATTAATAAGGTATGTTTTTCTGGTGGTTGTGTATCACATTCAAATTATTTTGTTACATATTTGTATATGTGTTGTTATGACTGTTGTTGACTTCCTACTAAGTAAGTTAACTGTAAGTCAATCATTTGTATATTAGGGTTTCCTATTTAAATAAAGGTTCTTTCTTCTTCTTCTTTTAGGTAACTCGGGCTTTGCCGGCCATTGCTCCTTGCTTCGCTCGTCGCGACAGGCTTCTTTTAGGTAATTCGCGCGTGGGCTCTGCCGGCCATTGCTCCTCGCTTCGCTCGTCGCGACAGGCTTCTTTTGGGTAACTCGCGCGTGGGCTCTGCCGGCCATTGCTCCTCGCTTCGCTCGTCGCGACAGGTGTCTTTTGGGTAACTCGCGCGTGGGCTCTGCCGGCCATTGCTCCTCGCTTCGCTCGTCGCGACAGGCTTCTTTTGGGTAATTCGCGCGTGGGCTCTGCCGGCCATTGCTTCTCGCTTCGCTCGTCACGACAGGCTTCTTTTAGGTAACTCGCGCGTGGGCTCTGCCGGCCATTGCTCCTCACTTCGCTTAAAACCATCCAAAATGAACACAAACTGCAAAATGCGAAACTCTCATATCGACGCCAGGTATGCTTTCCCAAGGCGCATAGTGACGTCTAACCTAATCTGAAAATAGGTTAGCCATCATTTTTAACGTTTGAAAGTGTAAAAGTCTTATATACCGGAGGGTTCTGAAAAAAAAAATCCGCTCAAAAAACAGCTAAGTCCCGGGAATCTGCCTTAACGTTTTTCTTGAAAATGGAGTATGTTGGGAAAAAATTGTTTCGAGTAACTTTTATTTACTTTCGCCTGCCCTTTACATCCCCCAGAGAATCAAATTTCTACCTTTGAAAACGAAAATGTTGCACACGTTTTCTCGAAAATCTATAGGTGGTGAACGAAAAAAATTTTCGGATTAAATATACAGGGTGTTTCGAGAAAGTGAGCGTGCACTTTTCCGTTTTTTTCCTATGTTCGAAAATGAAAAAGTTGTCCGTATTTTCTCGAAAACCAAGTAGGCGGGGAACATTTCTTCCACGTCGGTTTCCTTCCTTTCCCATACACATTCCACAGCAGCAGAAGCGAAATTTTTATCTCGCCTAACAAAAAAGTTGTCTGTTCTGGGAAATCGAGCATGCGGTGGAAAAATTTTTCTTTTCGATAACTTTCTCGTTGGCATTTGGGGCCGATAAAAAAAAACCGCAAGTCTCTATCTCTCGTCGCGATTTGCGAAAATCGATATTTTCTAAGTAATCAAGGCGGCTGAGAAAAAATGTTTCAAGTAACTTTTTTTGTTTTTCAGTGCCCTTTTCATCCCAGCAGGAGCAAAGTCTCTATCTCTGAAAATGAAAAAGTTTCCGTTGTTTTCCCTAAAATCAAGTAGGCGGGGAAATTTTCTTTATCGTCGTTTTTCTTCCTTCCCCCCACCCGTTCGATCGCCACCAGAACGAAATTTTTATCTCGCCAAACAAAAAAGTTGTATCTGTTCTGGGAAAACAGAGTGTGTCATGGAATTTTTTTTTTCGATAATTTTCCCCTCGTCATATGGGGCCGATCAAAAAAACCGCAAGTCTCTATCTCTATTAATAAGAATGTTATTCACCTAAGAAAAATCCAAGCAGGCCATGGAAAAAAAATTCTTCTGCGCAGCGTCATTTTACATCCTCTACCTAACGCACTTTGTCCCGTCTTTCTATCTCGTCGCATAAAAAAGTTGTGTTTTCCGGCCAAATCGAGTAGGCCATGGAATTTTTTTTTTCACATTTCTCAATCATTTCGCCCTGGCAACCCAACAAAGGAAACTCGGATCTCCTATCTCTAAAGATAGCAAAGTTGCATTTGTTCTGTCAAAATCTCTAACGGCATAGGAGTTACGGCCGCTTAAAGAATTTCGAGGTTATGTTGTATCGTAAATTTGCAACTAAATTCTCAGTGTGAAAGTCGTCCATAACCTAAGGGACGTTGTTTTGGCGGCAAAAATCAAAAATTCCAACCCTCCGCGTCGACCGCTTCGAAAAAGCGCAAATATTCAACAGGTGTTCGGTAACTTGAAATCCTCACCCCCCGTATCGTCCGCGGTTCGAAATCGCAAATATTCAACAGGTGCGAGTTCTTCGGACGGCGAAAAAACCCGCATGTCGATGCCCGGTATACACCGTCAAGTCGCGCTTTGAAAGCTCCCCGTAACCTAAAACGCCAATTTTTGGCGTACCTGACGGGAAATTCCAACCTCCGGCCCATCAAAATATGAAAGTCCAAGAAGTCTCATACACGGCGGTTTTGAAAAAATCCGTCCAAGAAGCCTCCGGAACCACTCTCGGAAATTGCATGTTTCTTCTCATTTCTCGATTTTTCCGGGGCGCCGGAGGCGTCCAAACCCGACCTGAAGACATGGGGGAAGCTTTAAAAATTGCGACCTCGCGGCCCCGAGCCTAAATAACGTGGCTACGGCCCGACGAAAACGGGCAATTTCTGACAATTTCGCGACTTTTCTGACAAATTTTTAGGCGCAGCGTGTTACATAAAAACGATCCGATTTCTGCCGGGAAAAAAGCTCCATATCTCTCGCATTTACCTCTTTAAAAATCCGAAAGAGTGTTAAATCTCTTCTCCGGACCTTCCTCTCGCATCCCGTTGCGATTTCCCTCACCCTACGACCCTATTTAAGCATCTTCTTCGTCTCGCTCCCGTCCGGGACAGTTTTCGGCGGAACTGTCCCACCCTAAAACCCTACCCCATCCTCGAGGCGCCCGATTTACCACCACTTCTGGCGGCCGTATTGAAGCGAAGAAACATCCCCCGGCCTCAAGATTGCGTTTCCGCACTGCGCCCGTCCCTCTCCTATCCCGGAACGACGAAGGTCGGCCCCCAACCGAGAGAGGGCCAATACAAAAGGTACTTTTCGGCCGTTTTTAGCCCGATAATGATCATAGAAATGCAGTCGTCTATTAATATAGTATAATTTATTCGTGCTAGACATTACATACAATGTTTACACAAGTCAAGTGACATTAAAAAAAGACTCTAATAATTTTATTCATTATCACTGATTACACATTAAAAGAAAATAAAAGTGCAATGTTAACGTTAACGCATACATAGAGCATACATAGAGCAGGCAAGATCGTTGTTACAAAAAGTAGGTATTACAATCACTCATTTCTATTACTAAAGTAACTTTCGTATTCTCGAATTTGGTAGAACACATTCTCTTGCAGAAATCTTTTAATTTCAACTCGGAACAGTTTGCTGTCCAATTGTCTGAGACTTAACAGAAGCAGATTGTAAAGTTTCACAGAAACATATCTAAATGATTTATGATTTCTATTGTATCTGAATAAAGGAACAAGAATTTTTTGGTGTCTAGTGGAATATGTCAGATTAGTATTCGCTGAGAGATTCTCTTTCGCATATATTAAGCACTCTAGTATATATTGGTTAGTTACTGCCAATATTTTATATTTTTTGAAGGTCGGTTTGCAGGAAACAGTTTGACGCGTTCTAAAAATTATTCGAAGTGTTTTCTTTTGGAGAATTAGGACTTTGTTTCGAGACGTCAGACCCGAGTTACCCCACAAAAGAATAGCATAAGATAATGTGCTATGAAAAAACGAATAATACGCAACCAACAAATAGTCAACATCCAAGTGATCACGTAAGGCCCGGATCATGTGTAGAACAGTTGACAATTTAGCACAAAGGCCATTAATGTGAGATCTCCAAGACAAATCTGCATCGAGCAAAACTCCCAAGTATTTGACAGGTGGCTGCTGAGATCTCCGATCTCGACCTAGTGAAAAACACAGGTTTTGGGCCTTTTCTAAATTTAGGAGCAGCCTGTTATCCCCAAAATAAGTCTCTACCCTGGACTGAGCTAGTTGTAACCGAGTTTCCAAGACCTCCCGATTCTTTCCTGACGTTAATACAGCCATATCATCAGCATAAAGTACACACCTGGAATCAGTCTGATCTGAGATATCATTCATTAAACAAGACATATCATGTTTATGGAGTATATCCTATCAAAAGGGAAACCCTCAATGCAAATGAGGGTTTTTTCTTTCCTCTTTCTGCCTTTTAATTGCATACAACGTCCTTCTACAAGGTTATTCCTTGTATTTCTCATGTTCCTGCCAATACTCAAGAATTTTGCCTACGACAAGTTTCCGTCAATGTGTTCCTGCACGTCATCTGTAAGAGTTTGATACCCGATACCTACTTGCTGTTTTGAACTCGTACCATTGAGTGTGACACCAATTACACAGGAGGTATTCGAGACTACTCGCACCCATCGTTTTCGATTGTTCAACCACTGCTGGAGTTACAGGCCAGTCCCATCCATTTTCTTATTATTAATTAAAGTTCTGACATTTATACAGTGTGTCCCAATTTGATACTGGACACAAATGGTCCCTATTTTTTTATCGGTAGTACCAAGGGAGAGTATCACATAGGCGGTGGTATTTGGATGGGGTAATTATTTCATGGCCTGCTATGATTTTTTAAAATAGAAAATTTTCAAGAAACCCCATTAGGGATTTTTTTACGACAAAATGTTATTAAGAAAACTTGTCCAGAATGAAAAACTGAGTAGATTCGCAAAATTTCAAAAGGCTAGGCCTACTTTGATTTTTAGATTTATCTCCCACTTTTTTCTTAGAAAAGTGTCCTTTCTGGAGCTTTCACGTCAAAATTTAATTTTTTCACGATGATCAAGTTTCCTTAATAATATTTTGACGTGAAAGCTCTAGAAAGGAAAGGACACACAAGTGGGAGAAAAAGGCGAAAAACCTAAAAATCAAAGTAGGCCTAGACTTTTGAAATTTTGCAATTCTACTTGGTTTTTCATTCTGAAAAAGTTTTCATAACAACATTTTGTCATCAAAAAATCCCTAATAGGGTTTCTTGAAAATTAGCTATTTTAAAAAATCATAGCAGGCCATTAAATAATTACCCCATCCAAATACCACCGCCTACGAGATACTCTCCCTTGGGACTACCAATAAAAAAAATAGAGGCCATTTGTTTTCCTTGTCCTTTATATAGTTCTGAAGTGTCCAGTATCAAATTGGGACACACTGTATACATACTGCTGGAATGTAAGTAATATTTTCAGATATAGTATCGTGGGTTTAGACGGTGGGTACTAATACCATTATTTCCATGCCTTAGTTTTTAGCGATAGCACTATATATCTAAATTCCATTGAGCACGACACACAACATCTTGACTGTGTCCATATTATCTCATAATATTTAACTTACAAAAGTTGTTAAGTTTCATTTAGTTTTTTTACTATAGCTTCTATTATGTTATTACTTAAACCGAGAAAAGATTTTGAGATGTAAGCAATCCATGCTTCATGCTCATCATTTGTTCCATTCTGTATGATTGGGTTCAGTATTTAAAATATCAATGTTTGCTACTTACTTATGCCTTCTCAAAACAACAGCTGATGAGCTGATACACTATAAAAAAGCATACTACGTATCCTTTTTTTATTTTTTTCAGAGGGGAATAGTGCAGCATTTTTATTTTCCGATATCTCCAAACTTATAAAATGCTCCATTTCTACTCTACCTCTTGTTACGTTGTGATTATCGCTTATTACTTCATCACTACCCCGTATATCAGTTCCCAAAATATAATAGGATCCTTACCTTATGCAACCAACAATACACCTGGTTATAATTCAAATTTTCAAATAAGGCGCGCTAGCGTAGCGAATGACGTGTCCATGGCTTTACTTTCCAGTAGGCAATGGCCATCATTTGTGTTTATTTTATTTTTATTTTTGAAAGAAAGCGTCCCACGCGACGGTACCGAATCCGGCAAAAGCCCAAAATGTTAGATTTCCGGAGTGGATTTAATTGAATCTAATGTTTAGTTAAACAGTAAACCAATCTCTGAAGAAATACTGAAGGGTGCCGTGATTTCTGGCTACGATTCGACCCAATTTTTGTTGTCATTCCTGCGTAAGATTCTTTGTACCATCCTTACTGGTTGTGTTATCTTTTCGGCCTTATCAATACCATAAGGCATCCTTAATTAAACGAGACATATGATGTTTATGGAGTATATCCTATCAAAAGGGAAACCCTCATGCAAATGAGGGTTTTTTCTTTTCTCTTTCTGCCTTTTAATTGCATACAACGTCCTTCTACAAGGTTATTCCTTGCAGTTATCGTGTTCCTGCCAATACTCAACAATTTTGCCTACGACAAGTTTCCGTAAATGTGCTCCTGCATGTCATCTATAAGAGTTTGACACCCGATACCTACTTGCTGTTTTGAACTCGTACCATTGAGTTTGACACCAATTACAAAGGAGGTGCTCAAGACTACTCGCATCCATCATTTTCGATTGTTCAACCACCGCTGGAGTTACACACCAGTCCCATCCATTTTCTTATTATCAATTTGCGTAATATGTTATTTCTAAACGATACGGTAACTAATTCATTTTTAATTTAATTAAAATTCTATGATATATGAAAAGAAACAAGGAAAAGTTCATGAACTTCGCCGCAGTAGCTAATTAATTTTCATATAAAGAGATACAATAGTCAGGTATAGCTACTTTTTTATAACGATATTTATAAAGAAAATCCATAGTACTACAGTGGTTAATAGTTAGTATGACTACAAGTAAAGTATCTTTCTAATATATCATATACAGGCATTCTGTTCTCATGTGTAACAACATAACTTGTCGGCAATAAAACGAGTATTTGTGCAAAAGTCTATAGCCCTAGAGTGGCTGTTTATTTATATCTGCACCATAGTAACCTATATCTACTTTAGGCTTTTTCTTAGTTTGAAGCTAACAAACTAAGTGGCGCCCTACTACTTTTAAAATAACAGGATAACATCTACTTCAGCCTAATTCAATTACGAGAAGCTTCCTTATCCACGTCCATATTGCTCTCCAGGCAAACAGCTGCCATCCGCCTTAAGGATAGTGTGTTTTAAATATGCTACACTTAAGTTAAGTGGCGACCAACGTGGGGCCTGAAGTTTGTCGTAACTCATTTCTAACTCACTTCTAGTTAAATTCTGCCTTTGCTTTCTTTAATATTACCTAGGTGCAGTTGATTAAATATTCTCTGTAAAGCATAAGCGACATACTGGTGTACAGTAGACTGAGGTCATCTCTCATAAGTTATAATAATATTTTCTATATTTTTCTAGTGCAAACGGTAGACCCAAACCTAACAATGGAAACCGCCACATTTCAAGTAGGTCATTTACTTATCGATGAACTTAACTATGAGCTTAAAATTCGTAACATAGTCACACGTGATATGAACGTAGACCCAAACCTAACAATGGAAACCGCCACATTTCAAGTAGGTCATTTACTTATCGATGAAATTAACTATGAGCTTAAAATTCGTAACACAGTCACACAACGTGATATGAACGTAGACCCAAACCTAAGAATGGAAACTGCCACATTTCAAGTAGGTCATTTACTTATCGATGAACTTAACTATGAGCTTAAAATTCGTAACATAGTCACACAACATGATATGAACGAAAAACGAAAATTTTTAAGTAGTACAAAACCTGGATCTCTTATCGACATGTCAAATTATGACGTTACATATGAACAAGAATGTACTGCAATTACAAATACCTTGCTATTAATTAAGTCTCTCGTTAATGAATTTGAAGGTACGTCCAGCGACTCTCTTTTTAAAAGACTTAAATCCCATTTATCCCATCTTTCGGCTCGAGTGTTACGTATACCTATGCCTAAAGTTGATTAGTTTAAAACTGGAAGCAGAATTACACGAACGTGTAATACCTTATATCGAAGGAGTAAAATTCACTGTCATTACCGACCACTACTTTCTTTTCTGGCTTAGCAATTTTAAAACCCCACTGATAAACTTGCTAGATGGTCTGTAAGACTCAGACAACACAGCTTTGATTTTGTTCATCGTAAAGGAGCACTGATGCTTTAAGCCGCATGTTTTCAACTAACTCTGATGATGAGGTCTCTGATATTCCTTCTTCTCTACCGGAAATCTCTTTTATTGAAATTGATACAGACAGAATAGACCCCTGGTATGATTCCTTGCATGAGAAAATTAGTAGATCCCCACAAAGCTATCCACAATGGAAAGTTGAACAAGATGGAGTATATAAGTTTATTCCTTCAAATACCCCTTTTCAAACTCTAGCTAGAATTCAAGAATTTTACTATTGGCCAAAGACGCGCCAAGATGTTCTTAAGTTTGTTAGGTCGTGTATAGTTTGTGGAGCACAGAAGATGCCAAATACAGCTAGAATGGGTTTCATGGGCAGAGAAAAAGAAGCTAAGTTTCCATGGCAAATTGTCGCTTTAGATCTTATAGGTCCACTTCCTCGATCGAAAAGTGGCTACAGTTGGCTTTTAGTCGTCGGTGACTGGTTTTCTAAATATACTCTCGTCCACCTCTTACCCAATGCTATGTCTAAAAATATCATAGATTTCTTAGAAAATGAGGTTTTCCTTGTCTTTGGAGTACCACAGTTTGTCATTTGTGACAACGCACCAAACCTTAGTGGTCATGAATTACGTAATTTGTGTAACAAATATAACGTTCAGAAAATTTGGTTTAACGCTGTCTATTCTGCCCAGTGCAATTTCGTTGAGTGCACTAACAAAACTATAGGTACAGGCATTCGTTGTTTTATTAACGAACACCAAGATTGGGATAAAGAATTGCCTAAGCTACAACAAGCTATTAATACCGCTAAACATGAAGTTACTAAATTTTCTCCCGCTTTTCTAAATTTTTTCACGACATGTACCTTTATCTGGTAATTATTATGCTACTGGTCCAATTACAGAAGACATAGAAATTTTACCTGGAAGTAAAGATACTTATGCTTCTGAAATTACCGGTCTTCGAGACATTTTCTCTACTGTTCGCAAGAATTTGCATACTGCCTACGTTCGTAACGCCAAGGCTTATAACCTCAGGAAACGAGAAGCATCCTTTTCTGTCGGAGATAAGGTCTGGCGAGGAAACAAAGTCCTATCGAATGCTGCTAAAAGGTTTTCTGCCAAGCTAGCTCCAAAGTTCATCCTTAGTACCGTTGAAAAAAGGTTATCTCGCCTGGTGTATACTTTGTCGAAATGGATGGCATTTGCGCCGGCAACTGGCACATCAAGGACTTAAAACCCTTTATGCCTATGAAAATGAAACATCTAGTATCTAGCGGGAAATGTGCTCATTGCACTATTACCTTTCCTACATATCGTTCCTTTTGTACATACCTTGTACGTATCTTATTATGTACATTGTGTACATATATTATTACCTTACCGCAGGTGTGATCAGTAAATCTGGAAGCCTGGCCAACTTTTCAGTTATCACGTTTACCTTACCTTAACGTTATTTAACGTTCAGAATAACGCTACTCTTCTTTAGTAGTCCTCTATTGTAGTATAGTTCTGTCATGTTCAGTTTCGTTTGTTGTATATCAAAGTCCTATTGAGCTCCCTTATACTGAGATATGCCAACTTCATTTCCGTTAGCATCTCTTCTTAATTCATGGACACGTGGACGCATATGTTTCATAGAACTTAGGAGGAGTGACTTTCGAACAATGACGTACATTGACTAATTCAATCCATACAAGTTCCTCTCCAGTTAAGTATGCTTTGTGCACGGGTATACTAAACTCCAGTTCTTGTGACAAGTACAGCATTATTTTTGTTATCTCTTTGGTGGTACTATTTTCTGACCCCTACATATTTTCAGATATAGTATCGTGGGTTTAGACGGTGGGTACTAATACCATTATTTCCATGCCTTAGTTTTTAGCGATAGCACTATATATCTAAATTCCATTGAGCACGACACACAACATCTTGACTGTGTCCATATTATCTCATAATATTTAACTTACAAAAGTTGTTAAGTTTCATTTAGTTTTTTTACTATAGCTTCTATTATGTTATTACTTAAACCGAGAAAAGATTTTGAGATGTAAGCAATCCATGCTTCATGCTCATCATTTGTTCCATTCTGTATGATTGGGTTCAGTATTTAAAATATCAATGTTTGCTACTTACTTATGCCTTCTCAAAACAACAGCTGATGAGCTGATACACTATAAAAAAGCATACTACGTATCCTTTTTTTATTTTTTTCAGAGGGGAATAGTGCAGCATTTTTATTTTCCGATATCTCCAAACTTATAAAATGCTCCATTTCTACTCTACCTCTTGTTACGTTGTGATTATCGCTTATTACTTCATCACTACCCCGTATATCAGTTCCCAAAATATAATAGGATCCTTACCTTATGCAACCAACAATACACCTGGTTATAATTCAAATTTTCAAATAAGGCGCGCTAGCGTAGCGAATGACGTGTCCATGGCTTTACTTTCCAGTAGGCAATGGCCATCATTTGTGTTTATTTTATTTTTATTTTTGAAAGAAAGCGTCCCACGCGACGGTACCGAATCCGGCAAAAGCCCAAAATGTTAGATTTCCGGAGTGGATTTAATTGAATCTAATGTTTAGTTAAACAGTAAACCAATCTCTGAAGAAATACTGAAGGGTGCCGTGATTTCTGGCTACGATTCGACCCAATTTTTGTTGTCATTCCTGCGTAAGATTCTTTGTACCATCCTTACTGGTTGTGTTATCTTTTCGGCCTTATCAATACCATAAGGCATCCTTAATTAAACGAGACATATGATGTTTATGGAGTATATCCTATCAAAAGGGAAACCCTCATGCAAATGAGGGTTTTTTCTTTTCTCTTTCTGCCTTTTAATTGCATACAACGTCCTTCTACAAGGTTATTCCTTGCAGTTCTCGTGTTCCTGCCAATACTCAACAATTTTGCCTACGACAAGTTTCCGTAAATGTGCTCCTGCATGTCATCTATAAGAGTTTGACACCCGATACCTACTTGCTGTTTTGAACTCGTACCATTGAGTTTGACACCAATTACAAAGGAGGTGCTCAAGACTACTCGCATCCATCATTTTCGATTGTTCAACCACCGCTGGAGTTACACACCAGTCCCATCCATTTTCTTATTATCAATTTGCGTAATATGTTATTTCTAAACGATACGGTAACTAATTCATTTTTAATTTAATTAAAATTCTATGATATATGAAAAGAAACAAGGAAAAGTTCATGAACTTCGCCGCAGTAGCTAATTAATTTTGATATAGAGATACAATAGTCAGGTGTTCAGGCAAGCTAATATTGTATATCAGGTTGCCTGCAGAACGCAATCGTATATCGGTTCACATATAAATTGGCGCCATAATGCGCACGCACCCGCCATCAAGAGTGCTGGCCGCCGCCGCTTCCAGTGCCATAGTTTCGCCGCGATCGCATGTCAACAAGACAACAAAAATTCATAGTAAAATATCACAATATAAAATCAGACCGATTTGGGTGAGGCCGACGTCGCGCGGGCCCCTTAATTCCACCACCTAGGTGCCGTTACCTTTCAAATCGTGAAAGTGCCGGGATGCGAATCCACAACGAGGAGAACGTCGAAATAGGTTAGCCAACTTACATGCCCTCATGCCTTGCTTTGTCAAAACCAAGCAATAAATAGGCAATTCGGTCAGTAACTTTCATGTATCATTTTATCAAGAATACAGTCCACATTTCATTAGAAGGAAAACACCTGCATGCCTCAATTCATGGAGGCCTCTGATTCAGGTAACCTGTAGTGGGAGATTAAAGAAATAAGATTTTTATCAGTCTAATTTTCAAACATATAATTTTCCCCTACATCAGGTATAGCTAATTTTTTATAACGATATTTATAAAAAAAAATCCATAGTACTACAGTGGTTAATAGTTAGTATGACTACAAGTAAAGTATCTTTCTAATGTTATATCATATACAGGCATTCTGTTCTCATGTGTAACAACATAACCTGTCGCCAATAAAACGAGTATTTGTGCAAAAGTCTATAGCTCTAGAATGGCTGTTTATTTATATCTGCACCAGAGTAACCTATATCTACTTTAAGCTTTTTCTTAGTTTGAAGCTAACAAACTAAGTGGTGCCCTACTACTTTTAAAATAACAGGATAACATCTACTTCAGCCTAATTCAATTATGAAAAGCTCCCTTATCCACGTCCATGTTGCTCTCCAGGCGAACAGCTGCCGTCCTCCTTAAGGATAGTGTGTTTTAAATACAATACACCATGTAGGGTGAATATCAGTTACATGACTGAGTTGACTCTAAGCTGACCTCTGCTTCTTAGAGAGAAATTCGAGGCACAGGTGACCACAATTTATTTCATTAAATTTTTGATAGGACTCGTATAAAATCTTAACCCCCTTACCTAAGTAACGAATAAGTTCTACAGGTGGTTTTAAGTTACCAAAAATATCAAAATATTGTACAAAATTATTCTTTTTTATATATGCCACCCAGTGAGTTCCATTGTTGCTTTGAATATCTAAATTTATAATTGCAGACTCATTTACATATGGTTTTGTTTTTGGAAGCGTGTCTCTCATAAATATACCTTTAAAATGTGGTACCTTTACTTTTCTAGCAAATTTACTTAGGTCAACATCGGTTACTGGTCTATTAGGTAGCTTTTGAGGAAGATTTTGAACTAAGTTTTTTTATAAAAAAAAAACAAACCAAATCCATCACGATTATTTTTCGCATATAAAGACCTGATCCTTGTTTTCCAATAGCTTCTATTGCTCAATTGTGTCGTTTTTCTTCAACCATCTTTTTTGAGCATTTTTTGCATCGATTATAGTTTTAGCAACAGCACTGGCACCTCCAGCTACCAATCCAAGAGCGCCTAATGCACCTAAGATTGGAATCAACGGTAGAAACCCACAGCTCTTGTGCTGGAATGGGATAATTCTTGGTATTCACACCTCCTTTCTTTTTCCTCCCACTCTTTTAACTGCTAGTCGTGCAGCTAATGTTGTATTTTTCATATTGTTGGCATTATTCAGCTGATTGTAGTTAAATGATTTTTTCAACGATTTTTCAAGTTTTCCTACTATATCTCGCCTGAATGAGTTGGGATACTTTCTTAGACCCATACCTAACTTTCGTTTAGCTTTCATTGCCGTTGTTACAAATCAAGCAGCAGCTTTTTCACTAGCTTTAGCGTTTTTGCTTTTAACTCTTTACCAAGCTTGATTTTCCAATTCCAAGTTAGCTTTATGTCGATCTTCCAGCAACCCGGTTTTTGAGTAGACTATATCTTTATTTTTTGCATAGAACATCTAATTTGTTGTTTCCACTGTCACCCCTTGCTAATATTTTTTGTAGTCTAGTACCTGGTCCACAATATTGATATCCGGGAATGTGCAACACAATTGGTAATTTATTTATTAGTGAGTTAAATAACCCTTCTCCAGTGAATGATAACATTAGACTGAAGTCAATTCTATCTAACTATCACGTATTTATATAGTTTCTATAATTTCTATTGTCAATATTTATCATATTAGTTGGTTTAGGGTTAATAAATAAAAAATTATGTGTGATTAACACGTTGACCGCCATGCGAAGCACATGTGACTCGCATGGCTTCTTGCTAGATGGGCCGCGCAACTCACATGTGTTTCGCATATATAATTTTATGTCAAGCCACGTTGCTCACAGTTGCTTCGCGCTATAATAATAGTCTTATGGGCGATCGACGGGAATGGCCCAGTATTGGCCCAGCTCTAAACTGAATTGAAATGGTGTTATATTAGTATTATATTTAGTAATAATACATATATTATTTGTTGCTTGAATATATTTTTTTGAAAATATATATGTGCATCGCATGGCTTCAACATACATATTTTGCTCGACAGGCCACGCGATGCACATGTGCATCACACTCAGAACAAAGGCTCAGAAAGTAAATAATGCCAAATGTGGACATTTTGTCTTATTTATAACATCTCGTACATCTATAAACAAAAAATATCTCACCCCAGACACTTAAGAAATATATTCTATTACGGCGATCAACGTGTTAAGAATTTTTATTTTCTACAATCTCAAACTGATTCACTGGATGATGCTATCCTGTGTTGAGTTGTCCCTTAAACACGAGGGAATATCTTTCAGATAAGAACATCTCCAAGTGTGGCTTGAATACTGCCGTGACTCTTTGCAGTAGGTATTCAACATTCTCCTCTAGTTCCAGTAAGACTCATTCGCTGAATTTCATCTTCACCACCTTGCCGGAATATATTTTCAATGGTACATCTTGTGGTAATTCAGCCAACTTGATACTGGATTTCTGACTGAGGCACGTCACTGTGTTGATTGCTTCTAGATCCATCTTGTCTGCTTTCAATCTAAACTGAGTTCTCCGACTACAAAGAAAAACCTTATATCCAAACCCAGTGGTAGAGAGGGGGAGCTGAACATGTAGACCGGGAGCCGGGACTGAAAATCGCACATGACGAGCACCACAACAAAACTTTATGGGGTGATAGCCAGTGAAATGTGGAATAGAACTATAGGAGTATGGTGGCATGTGGGTGTCGCCTATACCACTTTTTTTTTAAACAAAAATGCAAAAAATTTGCATTTTTTTATAATAGGTAGGTACCAGACTGAATCTTTCTTTATATTGTTTATTTGTTCGCAGCAGTACAGCTGGCATATGTGCCATACCCATGCGGCGTCGCTAACAGTCTGCCATACTGATAGGAACGTGTTGACTTTTTAAACCAGTTTTTAATTTCAAGCACCAAGCCTGCTTTTTCTAGGTAACTAAAGGGCAATGGCTTATTAATGATTATGAACATGCCATACCGCTCTGGTGTCTCTAACCCCCTGCCATACTGACAGTAAGGCGTCGAATTTTTCACTCACCCTTGTATCATAAGCACCAGAATGGCGGTTCGTTTCTGTGGAGATTACAGTGAAACATGGGTATTGGTGTACCACCATGCCGATGGTGTGTCTCTCATACTGTAAAATGTAGCTTTTCTAATGGCACCATGTTAACTGGGTACAAAAGATACTTATCACTGATATAGACCAGAACGAAATTTTTACCAAAGGTAGATGGCATTGTGGCCTACTTATTTCCAAAAAATTAGTTGCCTACTCCAAAGTCAAAGTCACCTGCGATGTCACAATCAAGGCTAAAAATCCAAAAATCATATTAGGCATTTTTTCAAAAAAATTTACTAAAAGAAGTTGTTCAGAATCAATCCAGGACCCCAAGTCCAAAATTTTGTTCAAATAAAAAAATAGTAAATAAAAAAATTAAAGTCCAAAAATAGCAATTTAAGAATTTTCTGCGTTTAGAAAAGTGTACCATGGAAGTTTTGAAGGCTAGTTGTTTTCAAAGAGTAATAATTTCGAAATAAAATTAAAAGCTACAAAATAAATTTTAATATTTTTGAACTTTTACTTAATTATAATTTATTTTTCTAAATTATTTAATTACTAAAAAAATTGATTTTTTTATTGTTTTTTGAATTTTTTGAATATACTGTTTGTTTCATTGGGCAGATCTTTATCTTTGTCCATCAAATTTCACAGTTTACTTAATGATAATTTGCATTTTTCAAATGTGTCTTGTTTGAACACTATAATTTTATCGTTGCTACATTTACTTTTTAGCCATTTCACTGCTGATTTCCTCCAAAATTAATAATATTTTATTATAAAAAACACAAGCCACAACCTCAAACAACGCACACACAAATTCGTGAGTCCTCTTAAACCGTCCTTGCGACCTTGTTAACGTGATTTTGACTTTTCTGACACAAAACACCCAGGTTAGGTCAGATTTTGTGATAAACTTTGATAGAGCACTACCTAATGGCTTGGGGTGAACTACAAACACTATGTGGGGGTATGCCTTTTAGATAATACTCACAGAATATAACCACGGAAAATAATGAAAAGCTGAAGGTAAACATTTGGGACCACGTTTCCATTTAGCGTTGGAGGAATAAATTATTCATTAGCGGGCTTTTCAAATCCTCCCTATAATGGATAATATTTTTAAATTGTACTTATTATTTGCCTCCTTTAATTTTCATCAATGTTCGCACAGTGGAAACTTGATGAAAATTACAGAAAACCATTCTATAAATTGGTAGGCAAAAATAAAAGAAACATTTTTAAACAAAGTTTGTTTTATTTATTTACATAGAAAGTATTTAGATCACAAAATATAAAAGGTACATATTGTACAATACTCAAGCATAATAATATATCTATTAAATATCTCCTAACTAAGAACAATAAATAATAATTATATACCACACTAGTAAAAATTCGACAACTTTGTACCTCATTTTTACGTATAAGAGACATCCGAGCAGTATGGCATACATATATTAGTACTGTACAAGTTACAAAGAAGTAAAAAATTCAATTTTGAAGTAGGTGCTTATGATACAAGGGTGAGTGAAAAAGTCGACGTCTTACTGTCAGTATGGTGGGGGGTTAGAGACACCAGAACGGTATGGCATGTTCATAATCATTAATAAGCCATTGTCTTTTAGTTACCTAGAAAAAATAGGCTTGGTGCTTGTAATTGAAAAGTGATTGAAAAAGTCGACACGTACTGCTGCTAACAAATGAACAATATAAAGAAAGATTCAGTCTGGTACCTATTATAAAAAAAAACTAATTTTTTGCTTTAAAAAAGCGGTATAGGCGACACCCACATGCCACCATACTTCTATAGTTCTATTCTTCTTAACTCTCAGGGTTAAAATGCAAGTCCTCACCTGTCAGAAAAGGTAAATAACCTCCCGGGGCCACGAGATCAAAATGCAAGTATTCACCTGTCGGAAATAAACATCTACCACTAGCGGCCGAGGCTTTGACGTCACTGTCCTAATGCTCGCTTTGCTTAACTACTCACATGATATCGGATGAAACTGTGCTTGTAACGGAATTTTTTGTTAAAACTCCGTTACTACGTTTTTAAATAATTATTAACAACCCTTGCACACAGTTTTGAGTATTCTGTTCTGAAATCGCAAGTTCGAATTTGATTCAGTCGAATATCAGTTCACTAAACTTGTTTTGTGATATTGATTTCTAATGTGACATAGTGAATATGAAAACATCTGTTAAGATCCAAGGTACACGTGTGGTAGGTCGTTCGGCTTGGTTCGCCTGAATCTAGGTTAGCGCTTAGATTCTGGTGGTCTGTTCGGATACCCTAACAGGGTTTGTTCCACTAATCATTTTGGTTCGGTCGTGGATCTGTGGAGGTCAGAGCTTGAGTTCAAGTGATCTGTTCGCAGTGCACTTGCGGGTTTTGTCCCTACTTTGTGTTACTCTTTTAAAACACTCGAACAGTTCGGGGTTCTTGAGTGCTGACATCCCGAGATCACGGACCTAACTTGGGTGTTTTTTGGGAACTGACCTTATAAAAAGCGCCTCCCACCACTCTTGTTCTACTCATTCTTGGGCTCTTCTCGAATTCGTCTCTGGGTGGGCCCTTCTTCTGTCTCCCGTCAGGTAATGAAGGTGGTATCAAGTGGTTTTCCAATAATTAAGATTTTTATCTAACTTTATCGCCTCCCTGATACTACCTTTCGACTATTTTATGTGCATTTATTGTGTAGCTTAATTTGCTGTACCCGATTAACGGTGTATTTTCTGTTTCACTTTGGGAGTTTCAAGGTTATCGCAGCCGACCCTTGAGTAGGTCGAGATTGCAGCGTAGCGTGGGAATTTTGCATTTCCACTTTCTTGGAACGAGGCACAGGACAGGAGCAGAGCACACCCTGCAGGTGAGTTTTTTGAGGTTTTCTTTAGATATTTTTTTGGTTAATTCCAAAATTGAAAAACTCACCTGTGGCTCGCTCCAGTGCCCGACTATTTCTTGGATAGAGTTAATCTCTACGCTTTCATAGCACCTTTACTCCAAGAAGTAGACGTAGCTATCTTTGTCCTGACCTGTGCGGTTCAAGTTAGTGCCTTTTTTGGTTTTCGTTTTGAGTTTGTTTTGTAGCATTTTGGCGGTACCATTCACATGAGTCGATGCACATAATGGCTCGATACCTGATGGAGGGCCCCTGTTTTTGTAATATCTTTATCGTTCTGAAAAAATTCTGGTCAAGATTAATAACGTAAATTTTTTTATCAGATCACCGAGAGCAGTATATTTTCATAGCTGATTTTGGCTAATAATTGTCGTTACAGTTTCTTGCAAATTTAAGTCATTTCGAAGGTATCGTAACCTTACTTAGTTGAATTTTTTTGTTGTTCGCAAACTTGCAATATTTTCTTATTAATCTAAACGGCAAATATTTTTTTATTTCTCTTTGCCTCGCAGTTATTCCAGCCAAGTTTGTATTTTCTAATTTTCATTTAATGTAACGGGGGAAAGATATTCATGAATATCGTTGAGGGTTAATATATATGGGATTTAACTTGTATATTTGGATTTATATAGTTCTTTATAAACTTTAAAGTCAATTAATATTATCTGAATTTCTTTTGTCAATACTATATACGTAGAAGGTTTTAGTACTGTCTAATCCGTCTGAAATTTTTTCATGCCAACTGCATACGGAACACGGGGTACCTGAACGAGTGACAAGTTGTTGAATCCTGGGAACGTTTGGTAGACCACCAGCTGACACAGTAGCAGCTGAACTTGGCAAACACCCTGAGAATTTGAGCTAGGAACATCTACGCCACCGTCATAGCTGTCAGACTGTTAGGCTGGGTCACCATCGAACAGGACTTTGTCGAAAACCACAACGGAAGTTTGGTCGAGGGCTGCTAGCCACTCCCAAATGCTTCGAATGTACTTGTAAGGTGTTTCCCTGTTGAAGTGTTCTCGGTTGATCTGCCTGTGAGGGGGGAATGCAGCGGGTAGTGATAGCCTCAGCATACTTCTCCATAAAGGCCTAGTGTCCACCGGAGGAGCTCAGAGTTCTGGGCACCTTCTGTGAGGAGAGAGGTCTCCCCCTTCTTGTGGGATGCGATAGCAATGCCCACCACTTTTTGTGGGGCAGTGCAGATTGTAACCGCAGGGGGGACCAACTGACAGAATTCATGGCAATGGCGGGGTTACACGCCGCCAACCGTGGTTCAGAATTTACGTTCTTCACCCCGAGGAGGCATTCCGTCATAGATCTTACTCTGTGTACGGGACTGCTTCTCGGGGAAGTGGGGGACTGGCACGTGTCTATGGACGACTCTCTGTCGGACCATAAATACATCTTGTTCATCCTCGGGGAACCCCATCAGGGTGACTTAGAGTACAGAAATCCGCGGGCAACCAACTGGGACCTCTATAAAGAGGAACTAGAACCAAACACAGAACCGTGGAGGAGCTCGACGCAGCTGCTGAGTGACTGGGCTCCATCATTGTTCAAACGTATGAGGCCAACTGTCCCCTGAAAACGAGGACAAAGGAGGGCAAGACACCTTGGTGGAATGCCAACCTGGAAGAAGGCGGGTTCGTAGGCTCTTGAATAGGGCCAAACGTTCCGGCCTAGGAGTCCAGTGGGAGGACTATAGGTCCGCCCAAAGCTCTACAAACATGAGATCAGGAGCTCTCAGAGAAGTGCCTGGCGGGCCTACTGCGAGGGCGTCAACAGCACGCCTGTAGCTTCTAGGCTCTGCAGGGTGCTCTGGAGAGATCCTCTGACAAAGCTGGGCAGCATTCGCACTGGGGAGGGGGAGTTTACCTCAACCCCGCGTGATACCCTGCTGCAGTTGTTGACCACTCACTTCCCGGGTTCCATATTGGGTCACGGGGAGACTGCGGTGAGTGGCCCGCTGATTACGGACTACGGCGCGGCGACCAGGGTGATCAACGAGGAAAGGGTCAGATGGGCCATCGGGTCCTTCTCACCTTATAAGGTGGCCGGTCTGGATGGGGTCTTCCCAGCTCTTCTTCAGAGGGACGGGGGGCACTCACCGGACCACTGGTAGGGGTGTTTCGAGGTGGCCAGAAGGCATGTTCCCTGGTGGTGGATGCAGATCAGGGTGATTTTTATCCCCAAGCCGGGGCGCAGTGACTATACTGATGCCAAAGCCTCACCAGCTTCTTGATGAAGATGCAGGAGAGGCTGGTGGACAGATATTTAAGGGAGCAGCTTGCTCTCCATGCCCCTCTGTGACCCATTCAGCATGCGTACCAGATGGGCAGGTCCGTGGATTCAGCCCTGCACCGTCTTACCGCAAGGCTGGATGAAGGACTGGAGGGGGGGTCTTTCTAGTCATAGAGGGGGCCTTCGACAACACAGCAGTGGACTCGATCTGCAGGGCTGTGGAGGGTGGAGGGGTCAGGGAAGCCTTGGTAAGGTGGACCCGATCCATGCTCACTGGCAGGGCGGTCGAGGCCAGGCTGTACGGAGAACGAGTGACCGTCAATGCATCAAGGGGCTGTCCCCAGGGGGGTTTTGTCCTCCCTCCTTTGGTGCATGGTGGTTGATGAGCTGCTGCGAATCTTGGAGGAGCAGGGGGTCTACGTACAAGCGTACGCAGACGATATAGTGATCCTAGTTTAAGGCACCGATGCAGGGCTTCTAGAGGAGGTCCTTAATGAGTGGATTAAGTGTCAACCCAAATAAGGATGAGTTGGTGATATTCACCAAGAAGAGAAGGGTGGACCCCGCTCCTCGGATAGAGTTGCGTGGAGTACACCTTGAGGATAGAAAGAGGGTTAAATATCTGGGGGTCCTGCTGGACTCCAGACTGACCTTCGAGAAGCATATCCTCATGAGGACCAAGAAGGCGTGGAATGCGCTTTGGGCATGTCGCAGAGCCATTGGCACCTCGTGGGGATTGAATCCTGGGATCATGCTCTGGATTTACAGGGCTATGATTGTTCCCATGATTTCTCATGGGGCCGTCGTGTGGTGGTCCGGCACCGCAGGACTAGACAATGGTCAGCATTGGACAAAATACAGTGCCTTGCCTGCCTGTGCATCATGGGCGCCCTGAGGACTATGCCCACCTGGACCTTAGAAACCCTTGTAGGGCTGCCTAGTTGGGCGCGGTAGTGGAGTACGAGGCGGCCATGCGGCCCTCAGATTAGAGGGTCTAAACCTTTGGGTCGCTGGTGGCTCGACCCACGGGCACCGGCAGCTCTGGTCAGAGCTGAAGGAGGAGGTGTGCATCCTGGAAATGAGAAGGGATGTGCAGATGCCTTTCATTGGCTTCCACGGCCGACTTCACTTTGTCTTTCCAGACAGGGAGGGGTGGGCTGAAGGGAATAGTGAAGCCCAAGGCGGGCTCGTCTGGTACACAGATGGATCCAAAATGGGGAAGGGAACGGGGGCTGGAGCCTTTTGTCGGGCACTGGCCAGGAGGTTGACCACCCGCCTCGGGGAGCACACCACCGTATTTCAGGCGGAGGTGTTCGCCACCATGATGGGAGCAGAGGAATCGCTCAGGCTCAGAATCAGGGGCCGGAGGCTGACCTTATGTTCTGACAGCAAAGCGGCTTTACAGGCGCTGAGCTAACCATACTTGGTCACCATTGGTTGGAGGACTGCAGAACATGTTTGCTCAGGTTGGTAGCCGAAGGGAACAGGGTCGTTCTATCGTGGGTGCCCGGTCACTCGGGCATAGCGTGAAATGAGACTGCGGAGCTACTGGCTAGAGAGGGATCCATGAGAAGACCGGTGGGGCCAGAACCAATATTTAATTGGAGCCCTGGACGAATGGCTGATGGCAGGTTCGTCGAGGAGTGGCGCCGGGCTCCGGGAATGGGGCAGACTTGGGTTGTGATTCGTGGGCCGTCGACCGTCCTGTCTAGAGGCTGCTGCGTCTGCCTAGGACAGAGTTAAGGGGTAGTGGTGAGGGTCCTCACTGGGCACTGCTGCCTGGCTCGCCACCTGCACCTTATAGAAGTGGGAGGGGAGCCTGAGGGCAGATGGTGTCTGGAGGATGAGTAGACACTGCATCACTTCGTCACTGAATGCCCGGCACTTGACAGGGTCAGATTTGAGTCCTTCGGCTCAGCTAAACTGAGCGTGGAGGATGTGTATAGTGTCGGGGTGGATGAGCTGCAGGCCTTCATTAAGAGGGCCGGCATGCTGGCCGCCACATGATGCTGGCCGTGGGGGCACAACGAGCCCACTGTGGCCTACATGCCGGGCCGAGGCGGCCACCCCCCGCATAGGATAGGATAGGTAGTTACTTAAACAAAAAAAAAAAAAAGTTCAAATAAGTGGAGAATTCGGTACCGAAAGGGAAATAAACTATGGAATTCCTCAAGGAACAGTGCTGGGTATCACATTCTTCTTAATATATAAATCAACTATTAACCTTAAACTGTTCTGGTACAAATTTGTCCTTCGCAGACGACACCGTTCCTTTCATACAGGGTTGTTCCAAATGCTTCGAATGCACATGTAAGGTGTTTCCCTGTTGAAGTGTTCCAAAAGTAAGATCAGACGTGCAAAACTTTGTCAATTTTGAGTTTATCGAACTTTCACGTAGTCTCGTTTCAGTGTTTAGCTGCTTTGGACTTAACTTAACAACTTTTGGTATAACCCAAGTTTGTTCTATTTAATTTCAATTTTTATATTGTTAACAAATCTCAGTTACTCAATTTTTTGTAAACAATTTTCACATTTCACTAAATAATAAACAACCCTTGTAATTGTTTTCAAATGTGTTTTATTTCACGTATCATAACGAGTCATATAACCAACTTCGATAGCTGGGCCGAAGTTGTCGTTGACTTTAAATTATTTAAATTATTAAATTATTTCTGAATCATGGTTTTCACATGCAGGTATCAACGATCGTTTTTACAAATGCTTGATTTCTTGTTCTGATGATCGATTTCAACATTCGGGTGTGCAACACCCCCACACCCCTCCCCCATATCTTAACTAGATATATACGCAATAAGTATTTCTTTACTGTACGAGCAACTAAACCAGAAGCACATAGGCTGTATCTATGTATGTGCATAATTTAGGACTAATCTACTTATATTGTGTAATTACAACTTAATATACCTACTCCACAACTATTCAGTTGACTTCCTTAATTTTTAACCACAATATCATTAAAAGTTTTGTAAACTTTGTGCTTTTGGAGGTAATTTTTGCCTTAACTGTGCATTGTGCATTCATTATTTTGTTCTTTCCTCTGTGTGTGTCCAATAACATTGTCACCATATTATTTATTCTCTATTCTCGACATAAAACCAGAATTTAAGCTATATCTTCATCATTAAGCAATATTCCAACAATACTCAAATCAAGTAATGAACATACCTCTTCATTTCTCCATGTTTTGTTCGCCGTTTTTATTGATAAAATTGACATACCATATCAAAATCTATGCAAGGCAATTTATCAGGACAAGCTTAAAACTAAGAACATAAATTATTTAGTTTTCGCTAAGGTTATTAACCTTGGCAAAACTGAGGTTAGAAATGCACAAACTCTGCAAAGTGCGGCACTGCCGACGATTCTCCTTAAAGAATTGAGTAATGCCATCTGTCATATTTTATAGGGGTCATATCTAATAAGTTGAGTAAATCCAAATATTTCATTGAAATGCTATTAAATTTGATTATTTCTCATCAGGCGCATACAAACTGAATCTAATAATTTGCCTGGGAGTGCATGTTTATACACGGTGATTCACCAGTAATGGGAAATCCTAAAACTATGGGTAGAGGAGACCAAAATATGGCAATGGGCTCGTATACTTCGGACAAAAATAATATATTTTTTTAACTATCGGTGGAAAATGACAAAAAAATCGACCCGTCTTTCATTTTTGCTTTAGATTTGCTGTAATTTTATAAATAATACTTTCCCGCCAAAGGTTGTGCCGTAGTTGCCCTTCCTTATACAAGGGGTATTTCATAAATTTTACTGGAATTCTGATATAGTTTGTTAGCATATTATGGTATTATTAAATACCTGATGTAACTTTTATTAATAGAATTTATTATTGTTAATATCTTTCAATATAATTTAATGCAGATCATGGTAATTTACAAAAATATTATCATTATATTAATACATTTTATACGACCCCGGTCGCCAGGTAAACAGCCATGCAAGTTTGGCAATACTGCTTAGCCCCGTCAAATAAATGGTCAACTTTTATTTACGACGATTCATTTGACACTCAACGTTTGACGTGTGAGAACTTAGGTTATACAGTTCAAATTTGTACTGCAAGTTTGTGTTATTATTTGAATAGTCTTTTACATAGCAAATCGAACTTTTCAAAGCATGGAGCAAGGATTTGTGAAGGCGACATCGGACATTCTGCCATAATTTGTGGAATTGGAAATGGTGTGTTCGTTTATTAAACTCGGGGGGACTTCGGAGGATCGGCCATGCTGCGGATTTGCTGCCGCGATGTTTGCCAACTTCTCGGCCTCACGTCCACCCCGCGCGGGGTTCGCTATCCAAATCGAAGCCGTGGGTTTATGTCCCAGCCCGCTTCTCCGGTCTCTCTGCTATGATTGTAGAACGTTTCTTCTTTTTAGGTTCTGAATATTTGTCATTAACAAAAAGAAAATGAAAATATCACTTTAGACATGAATTATTATTCAAAGTTTACTACAAAAAGGTAACCAATTAGGGAAAAAATGAATGCAACCTAATTTACAGTTTATTGAACAATAATTTACAATACAACTTAACTATTTAACTTAAATATATTTCATAAAATTAAAGGCTTCACATAATAACCATTATGTGATCTACAAAAAGGTATATTAATTGATGATTTACCCTTGAATGTATATTGAGCATTGCAAAATCTCAAATTCGTCTTATCCTCTCTACATGAATTGGAAGGGAAGCAATTCGTTTGCTTTTTATGTAGCGCTGAGGCACAACTTCCTTTTTCAAGATAATCTTGCTTCTCACAGTTTTGAAGAACATCCAATTCATAGCATCACACTGAAGCTAAAAAAAGAAAAATTTAGCTTAGTATTCTTATACAAAAATTATAGCGATAAAAGTTGCTCGATTAAAGAGTAAGTAAGAACTTAAATATGAAAGAAAATTTTGAATCTATAATGAAAAGATTTGATTTAGGAGTAGAATAATAATATAAACTATAAATACTTAATATTAGTATAAACTTTTAATCTCTATATGTAATAAAAATTATAAACAGGGGTTATTTTGAGGTTTATTACATTCAGGTAGATGTAGTCTTAAGTAATAACCCCAAAACAGTAAGTATTAAAAAAAGAAGTAAAAGTGCTTCAAACTATCTATAATAGATAATATGTACTTACGTTGAAATGGTCTTTGCAACAATACAAATTATATTCGGCCTCGTCTCGTAAATAAGTAAGTGTAGTACCCTCGCTTCTGTCCGTCTGACCACAAATTTTAAAGGAAAATAGGTTTCTCCCGCCATTCGCTTGCCCCTACCTTGCGCTAACTGCAGTCGGCCCACTCAGTCAGTCTTCGTTTTTGTGTTGTACTGACCGCATCGCACCGCTAGCGTTTAGAGAATAGTGCTGTGCAGATATGCCAAAACCTCCCAAAAAGCGTCGAAGCCCCTTGCCGGATAGTGAGTATATTATCACTAAGATAATAAAACGTAGATAGAAGAGGATTTACGAAGTATTAGGTCGAATTCGCTGCACAAGAGCCGCGGTGTAAAGATTGTTGATTTGATTACGGGCAAGTGACCTCGAAGGTGCCTAGGGTGGCACTGAATGTTACTGTTAGTAGCCTTCGGCCTAGGGTGGTAGACGTGTCTCTATGACCTAGGGTGGTTACATACTATTAAAAAAATGTACTTGATTACACGGAAGTGACCTCGGAGGTGCCTTGGGTAGCACTGAGTGTTACTGTTAGCAGCCACGTTCTGCCTAGGGTGGTAGACATGCTATGACCTAGGGTGGTTATATACTATTTTAAAAGATGTACTTGATTACGGAGAAGTGACCTCTGAGGTGCCTAGGGTGGCACTGAGTGTTACTGTTAGCAGCCACGTTCTGCCTAGGGTGGTAGACGTGTCTCTATGACCTAGGGTGGTTATACATATACTATTAAAAGATGTATTGGCTAGGGTCGCAATATTAAAAATATTGAAAATATTATACTCCTGTCTACTTGCTATATAAGGATGCTGTATAGGGTGATCGACTTACTATAAGTGACTGGAACCGTGCGGAAGCAATGCCTCAGATAGAACCAGACATCTTATCCATATTTGGAGAGGTCGGTTCTCCGGAAAAGAGATTTTCAGATCCGGTTCAACCAGAGTTAGCTACACGTTGGAGTGCGATTCTCAAATCCGGACTGCCATAGAACTTAAGGGCAGAATTAATTAAGAAATATACCCCCCCTCCCCGAGAATTGTCAAGAGTTATACCCACCCAAGATAAATCCGGAAGTCAAAGTAGCACTTCCTGAGAATACCGTCCGCAGGGACTTACGATTATCACAATTACAAGAGCAAGTGTGCGCTACCACGAGTGCTATTGCAATAATTGTAATAACAAAAAAAAGGAGGGGGGCAGTAAATATGCAATTCATAGAGGTGCAGGTGCTCAGCGATATTGGTAGATTACTTAGTGATATATTCCACTGTAAGTCTATATCAAGACGGGAATTGTTAATAATAAACCAAAATAAAGACACCTCAATAACACCCTAATAACCGAATGACTATTTGGAAGCAACTTAGATGGCACTATCAAGAGTGCTAAGGACTTAGAGAAGTCAGTTGACCAATTAAAGATTCAAAAGAAGAATCTAAACATTCAAACGCAGTGAAGTTGGGAAACTTCAAGCGTCCATTTCTGCAAAATAGGAGAGCGCAGCAGAGTGGACAAGTTCATCGTGCTCCCAACAGCCAACGTCGTAGACAAGAGACGTCGCTACCCTTAGAGGTTGGTATCTCCGGAGTAGATTAAAGTTTCTTGTTCAGAATTGGTGTGACTTGGTTAAGGAAAGGAGATTTATTTCATATATAAAGGGAATAAACATTCCTTTTATTAAGAGGCCAATACAGACTGTTGTTCTTCCCAAACCAAGGTGGTTCAAGGAGGAGATTAATATTATCATCTATATAATTCTAGATTTAGAATCTATTTCTAAAGTTGATCAAAGGGAAGATCAATTCATCTTTAACATCCTTATAATTCCAAAAACGGATGGTAGTTACCGTTTAATTTTAAACCTTCAGTCCTTTAATAAATTCGTTAAATTATCTCATGTTAATAAGATAGGGGACTATAGAACTGATTCGCGTTTGATTACATCAAACATCTTTATGGGAACCATTGACCTATCTTGTACCTATCAAACCGACTCACAGGAAATTTTGGAGATTTGTAACGGAATTTTTATTTTAAAAATTCCATTACCACGTCTTAAATAATAATGCCTCGTTATTTGTAAGATAAATCACAATTTTCGATTTAAATTCATTTCTTTTGGTATGTGTGCTTCCACCCAGCGGTGAATAGATACACTAGGGTTGTTGTGGCTAAGTTAACAGTGAAAGTACAGTGATTCTTTGTGCATTACATCGAAGGTACGTTCCAACAGTTAGCACTAAGGTGATTAGCAAGTAATCCGCTACGCATTTGTTGATGTCACTTGTTCAGTTCAGAGCAAATATTTTCTGCGAGTCTGGTTCCATGCCCTAGGCAGAAAGCCATCGTGAATTCTGACAGAAGAAGTTTCTTTGGTTGCTCTATGATCAGATGGCTAGATGACATCGACAAATGCGAAGTCGTGATTGGCTGTGTTACGTTACATTTTTTTATAATGCAGAAGCTTACAAAACTGCCTGCGAGAGCCTCCTCGCCCCTTTTCCGATTGCAATCTTAATAGCGTGAAGTGTCCGGCAGGTATCTGGTGATAGCAGGAAGGCTGTGTGTCTCGATTTAATTATCTCCTTTTATCGGCTTCCTGTTATCTCCATTTGGAAACATTGAGTGCTTATATCGTGTTTTATTGTTTGATGAAGCGGAATACAACCGTATTTTTCTAATGTGAAATTTCGACCTGGCGCACCTGGAGTTTTTTTGGAAATTTGGGACTAGGTGGCCATCTTGGCGTTCAAGGGCAACGCGTGGGTTTTTTGGAAACCTGTTGATCTTTGAGCATTTTGAGCAGGGCACGGACGAGGTGGACACAAGTACCAGGCGGGTTTCATTTAAAACTATTTTTATAATTTTGGTAATTTTCTTTCTTTGTTGAAACTCACCTGTGGCTTGCCCCAGGCACGTTTGTTCTTTTTGGAGATTTCTCCCAGCTTAATTGCAAATATAAAAAGGAAGAACAACCGTGGCTCAAAAGTAAGGGTTAACGTGTCGGTAAAGTGGCACTCAATATGTACCAGGCCTGATGGAGACCTCTGTTTTTTGTTTTGTCGTAATATTTTATTAGCATTAAATATATTAGTCAAAGATCGAGTGTTGTAATAGATATTAAAAATATGCGTTATGTTGTTTTATTTTTTTGCATAAAAATGGCGGCCCCTGTGAAAAAAGGTAAGAGAGCTTTTTTGTCACAAATTAAACGAGGATTTTAAAAATAATATTTATTTTAAATTATCTCAGTGGCGTATCATTTATTTTCTTAAAAATATCGAGGCCATTATCCCTATGCACGCCACTGATTTTTGGATTTATATATTTTTTTATAAATTTAAATCATAATTATATTTCACTAAATTTCTTTTGTAAATAAGCAGTATACTATATACTGACAAGGCTTTAGCACTGCCTAATTCACTTGAATTTATTTCATGCACGATCTTCACCAGCAAACATCAGTAGACTGACTCGGTGAGCATGTTCCTACAATCTGCAGACCACCAGCTGATACTGGGACAGCTGACCTGGCCAAGATTCTGAGACTTAGAGCTAGCAACATCAACGCCACTATCACAGTTGTCAGACAGTTAAGTGGGGGTCGCAGTTTCATCGGGAATTTCTAACGAACTCAGTCAAAGGCTACATGTCACATCAGGAGAAGACGAACATTTATGTAAGGTGTTTCTCTAGTTAAAGCGTTCCATTCTTAAGATCATACTAGCCCTTTTTTTGTTGACGTGTACTCGTCTCGAGCAGTGCTAAGTTTTTTGGACTTTCCTAATCATTTCGACGCAACTCACTTTGCTTTAATTTTATAAAAAACTTACAGTTGTTCCATTTCATTAATTTGTCGGAGACATTTATTATAAAATATTTTATTATTAATTAGTTAACAAATTTCAAAGTCATCCAATTTTTATTGTTAAACCATACTTTAATAAAACAGCCCTTGTAATTGTTTTCAAATGTATGTTTTATTTCAAGTATCATAATGAGTCAGATATAACCGGTTTCGATAGCCGGGCCGAAACTGTTGGTATAGTAAGTAAGTAAGTAAGTAAGTTTATTTAGTTTCGGAAGACATTACAACATAAAGAAATTACAATGCAATGTATGAAACGGGTCACACTTTATAAGACAGTACAAAATAAAGATGCTATAGACATCCCATTATACTACGGACACATTAACATATTAAAAAATTAAAAATTCAAAAATTTCAAAACTCATCCACAGAATATGGTTCTACTCTACACAAGTGCTTGATCACCTCCCTCCTGAACTGTGAAGCACTGGTGTTGTGCTTGATATTTGCAGGCAGACTGTTAAAAAACCTCACAGCAGCATAATATGGACCACGCTCAGTGAGACTAAGGTGGTGCTGAGGCACAACAAAATTTGTTTTATGCCTAGTAGCATACCCATGCGTAAAGAGGGAGGACCGAAACTGAGACCCGTTTGAATGAAGCAGCATCAGGCAAGCGAAAATGTAAATGCCTGGAGCAGTGAGAATGCCATTATCTCGAAAAAGACCTCTGCATGAATCATGTACTCCTCTGTCAAAAACCATCCTCAGAGCTCTCTTTTGACAGACAAAGACCTTCCTGATATCTGGTGATCCGCCCCAGAACTCAATGCCATATTTCAGAACACTATAAAAATTGGCGAAATAAACTGTCTGCAATGTTGACGAATCAAAGGTCTTTGACAGGATTCTTAACGCATAACAAACATGACTCAACCTCTTCTCCACCTCGGCCACATGAAGAGACCATTTGCAATTTGCCTCAATTATGACACCAAGCAGCTTTGCATGAGATACTGTAGCGATGCTCCATCCATCTGATATAGGCACCTGCACTGAAGAGTTGTGAGTCCTAAATACCATACAGCTGGATTTGGACTCATTAAGTACAAGTTGATTATTGGAAAACCAAACCTTTGCTGTCTCCAGTTTGTTATTAACAAGTGAATTCACATCTTATACGACCTAAATTGGGCAGACCGTATGTAAATGACACAGTATTTCATATACGGACTAGACCGTTAACATACGGACTATTGTCAGTCAGACTGTATGTTTAATTGCAGCGTCATATGTGATTTTTGCCACGTTTTGCTGTAATTTACAAAGTATTTTGTAACAAAATAAGCGCAGTTGTGACAACCGGTAACATTTAAGTGTTCTCATTGTTAAATGCGATAGATTTCAGGAATGGAATTACAAAAACAAAGGTAAATTAATATTAATAATGTAGCCATTAGTAACATAACCTCAAATTAAAAATTTAGGTTTTACGAACAACTGTATGAGCGAAGGAAAGACGTTGCCGACAACAACCGCGGCTTAACGAGAGAAAAGTACTGCTCTCATATTGAAGAAGTAAAAAGTGCTAAGATTGCTGAAAATAAAAGTCCAAGAATGCATTGGCTCCTGAAACAGTATGATGTATTATCCGTTCAGGGCTTCGAAAAATTGATAGTGCCTCTTAAGTGATGTAATATATTACGTCCATGACGATGAATTGTTTAACACTCTTCAGGAGGTACACACATGTTCAGTAGTTTTGAGGGAATACGGAATATTATATTGAAAATATGTCAGTCGAATGTCTGGTTGCATATACATTTATTTGTAAACAAATCTAGCAAACCGATTTTCATCCACTTCTAATTGTCATATTGATCTGAAATTTTGCAAGCATAGGGGCATATTCAATTCCGCTGACAATACGCTGCTGAAAATTTGTTGGGGCAAAAACTACCCCACTACCTCTTTACGGGACAAAAGATAACCCCATATTTTCAGTATATACCGTATTTCAAGAACCTGAAAATAAATGAAAATAAAAAAAACGTGGGTTTAAATATTAAAATATATATTTTTTATTATTTTAATTAAGTACCTATTTTTTTTTTCTTTTCATTAACCAATAAGTTTTTTCGTTTTATAACTATTAATTTCTTACCTTTAGGCCATGGTGGTAGAGATCGTATGATGGAAAAAACGAAGGAAAAATACAAAAATATAGTACGTACTGAAATTTTATTGTTTGTTAACCTGTGTGCGCCATGTCAAATGAAACAGAAAAGGGAAAAGAAGGTGATCGTATCAAAACCAATGATTTTCAACGATTTGTATTCCCGATGCCAAGTAGATTTAATAGATTATCAATCACTTGACAAAATTTGTTATTTTACGACCACTTGAAAGTAAACGCGCAGAAGAAGTCACTTACCACCTTGTCGATATTTTTACCATTTTTGGAGCCCCTGTAGTTTTGCAATCAGACAATGGCCGCGAATTTTGCAATAGGGTTATCGAAGAATTAAAAACTGTATGGCCGGAACTAAAGCTGGTACACGGAAAACCACGCCACAGCCAGTCAGGGCAGCGTCGAACGCGCCAACCAAGATGTGGAGAACATGATAACTACCTGGATGTTGGAAAATGAAACAGAGCATTGGAGCCAAGGTCTAAGATTCATACAATTTATGAAGAATACTTCTCTGCATTCTGGAATAAAAAGGCCTCCATATGAAGCCATGTTCAGAGGCAAACCAAAAATTGGATTGAAAACTTCAAATATACCGTTAGAAGCTATATGGCTAGTGTAACAACTGAAGAAGATTTGGAAAATGTGATTAAATCTATTCGTACTGACATCACAGAAAGCGAATTACAATCGCAGCAACCAGCACCAGCGATGGACAGTGTTACAAATGAAGATGATTAGGAAGAGCTGGCTATATCGATTGATACCGACAAAGCACAAACCGAGCAATCGGCAACGAGCGAAGATGTACCGTCAAAAAATTATGATCACGGCCCAAAAATCTCATATGCAATATGCAGTGTTTGTTTTAATCCCACAGATAATAATGACGCCTCAAATGTTGAAAACACATATTCGGAAAATATTTGCATTTTTTGCAGTGGAAACAGAAATATAGCAAATGCCAGAAAAGGTGCCTATGGTGGATTACAGGTACAGGCAAGACGAATGAAAGTAATATCAGATAGCACCCATCCAAAACCTAACATTGGATCAACTGTAAGAATTCCCGTTCCAGATGTCGATCGTGGCAGGGGAGATGCTCGGTCAGTTTTAGCGGTAGTGCTAGAAGCTACAGAAGATGGCTTTTACCGCTTGGGTACGAAACAAGGAGTAATTTCAAAATACTATAGTCGTTCAGAATTTAGTGCATGTCCTGCCAATATTTTGACAATTGAAGTCTCCAAAGACAAGGAAGTTCCCCTTAGATCGGTGGCTATAGCTCAATCTACTGGACATGGACAAGGTTTTAAAAAATGTTTTTGTAAGACTAAATGTCAATCGAACAAATGTGCTTGTCGAAGAAATAAAGTATTATGCAACTCTAAATGTCATATTAGCTTAGATTGTACATATAAATAAAAAACATATTCTGTCATTTTTAAATCTCACGGTGATATCTTGTCGAAGAAATAGAGTATTATGTAACTCTAAATGTCATAATAGCTTAGATTGTACAAATAAATAAAAAACATATTCTGTCTTTGTTTAAATCTCAATATAGCCTAGTTGCAGATAGACCGTATATAAATGAACTCGGCCTTTTGCATACGGACTAGTCCGTTTGTTGAAGGACAACCTGCTTTCACATATGGACTAATATCTTCAGTCCGTTTACATACGGACTAGTCCTTTTGTAAACGGCCTGTTTTATATATACGGTCTGTAACATATATATGAATACATGGTGTTGGCTCTTGGGCTGAGTTGTGCCCTCCTAATTTTTACCATGATTTTAAGACCAGTAATGTCATGGTTTAGTGAAAGATGATTCTTTTCAGTTATCTATTTGGATGATATTTTAGATTTAGGCAGGGACACTTCTCAATGTCAAAAGAATATACAGGAGACAATAGGTTAATTAGAACATTTAGGATATCTCATAAATTATAAAAAGAGTAACCTCATCCCCAGTCAGATCGGTAGATATTTAGGGTTTGTATTTAACTCTAAGGAAATGTCACTTGAGCTACCTCCTGAAAAACATCGGAGGTTTATAGCACTGGTAAGAGAGTTTCCCTTATGGAAGAAATGCATGATTAGAAGTTTTTCTAAATTTATTGGTAATTTGGTTTCGGTAGCTCTCGCTATTAAATATATTTTTCTACATATAGTTAAAGCAATTTGAACGACAAAAATTTCTTACAATAAGAAAAACTCAGGGAAACTACGATAGAATAATGAATTTATCGTCAGTCTTACTACCAGAATTTCAGTGGTGGCTTAGAAAGTTACAATGTTCCGGTAATGTGTTACGTTATGACATATTTTCTAATGAAATGTTTACAGATGCGTCAAAGACTGGCTGGGGTTGTCATTGTAACCAGACGATTCATAGTTTTTTTTGGTCGGAAGAGGAAAAACAGCGTCATATTAATGAGTTACAATTATTAGCTGTTTACCTGGGCTTATAATATTTTTCGAGAAAGATGTCTGATTGTAATATACTGTGTAGGGTGGACAACACCTCAGCGATGTGTACTATTAATCAAAAGGATAGTGTACGGGATGAGAGGTTAAATAGAATAGCACAAAAGGTTTGCGCTTGGTTTAAGAATAAAAACATTTATATTTTTTGCCTCTTACAATAATTCGGCAGACAATTTCGTCGCTGACAATGCTTCTCGACAAGTACACCAAGAGATAGAATGGGCTCTGGTAGGTTATGCTTTTAGTAAAATAAAGGAGAAATTTGGTAATCCCAGGGACTCTTTAAAGTAAGGGGACCCAGCATTATACTTTCCAAAGTGAGGCCTATTCTTTCCTCATTCTAATAGTATCAGTGAAGCCAACTATGCCATTTTATTGTAGAATCTATGAATATAACAGGTAGTTTGATAGTTAGTAAAAATTAATAATGGTTTGCATGATTTCTAAAAATTAGACTTGACAATGTTGTGTCTACAATTACAGAATATAGCAACTGTCAAATGAAACAAATTTATTGTATAGTTGAAATTCTTTCATTGTCACATCTGAGAATCTGGAATGAACTGGAATTATGATGGGAAATTTTTTGCCTCCTTTAGAATATATGGCACTATATATCACATAAAACCTGATGGCAGTTGGACACTGACATATAACATAACCTTGTACCAGCCCACTTATGTGGTCTTGGAGTTTACAGAAAACAAACTTCCCCTTAAGGCTTCACTTTTCCTATGTGATAGACTGTGAAATGCTGGGTCCCCTTATTTTAAAGAGTCCCTGGGTAATCCAATGCATAGACTTGTTCGCAAGTCGTATAAATAAAAAAACGCATCATATTTTTTCTTGGTTGAATAACCCAGAAGCTTTCAAGGTAGGCGCGTTCACGCTAGATTGGTTGAAATTGTATTTCTATGCGTTTTCCTCTATTCGTCTTGATCTTGGGATAAAAGTCTCCAAAAGATTATTAAGGACAAAGCAGAAGGGATTGTTGTGGCTCCTCGGGGGACCTTTCAACCGTGGTATCAGGTTTTTTGTATTTCTCTTGTTGAAAGAACCAATCATCTTTGAACCTAGCGAAACTTTACTTAGTTTTAGCGGAACAAGTCACCCATTATCAATGAACCTTCCCCTGGTAGCAGGGATGATATCCAGCGATATTTACTACAAGGAAAGGTCCCAAAATATTCACTAGATCTTTGTTTAGCTTCAGTAACAAATTCAACCTTAAAGCAATATAATGTAGGTAAAAAGCTATGGTGGGAACATTGTTTTTTTTTTCATGTAACATAGATCCACTTCACGTTATTGTTCCAAATGTACTGGAATTTTTGACAAGCAGATTCAAGGATGGTGCATCTTATGGTAGTCTTAATTCTTATCGATCTGCAATTGCACAAATAGCTGGACCAGAATTAGGGACAGTTTTGAGGTTAAAGAGATTCTTCAAAGGAGTTTTTTTTGTGGACATGCCACCGATGCCTAGATATGAGAATACCTGGGATCCTAATCAAGTATTACGTTATGTAAGAATGCTTGATACTAAGAATTTTTCACTCCAGGAAAGTACGCAGGATTCAAACATTGAGCTCAATTAATATAGACAATATTTTTCTCCAAGAAAAGAAGATCACAATTTCTTTTTGCAATAGACTTAAAACGTTAGCTCTTAATAGGTCGCAACCCCTTTGCAGTATTACCCTTTTTCAATGCAGAACCGCAGTGGTGCGTAACAAAGACTCTTAAAATATCTCAGGAGAACAAAGGGCTTGCGAGTCTTGCAAGTTCTTGTTCCTTACCTATAAAAAGCCTTATCCCCGTGCCTCCTCGCAAACAATTGGCAGATGCCTAGGCACCATCCTAGAGAAATGTGGCTTAGATACAAGTCAATATAGACCTCCAAGCATTCGCCACGTGTCGACATCTAAGGCGGAGGAGCCGGAGTAAGTTTTGACACCATCAGACTTGCTGCAGGATGGACAAAAAATTCCTACACATTTGCCATTTTTTACAGTAGGCCAGTTATAGATAATACACAATTCACAACAACAGTGTTAAATTTGAACAAAAAAACTGATGTCAGTTACATTTTTGATAAAATAAATACTTATATAAGTATTACATAGGCTATATAGCCTAGAGAGTGGAATGTGTTGTTACAAGTTTCTTTAAACATCTACACTTACTTATTTACGAGACGAGGCCGAATATAATCATAAGATCAAACAAACTTACCTAGGTGATGTTCGATCTTGATTATATAAAGGCCTCGTCGAAATAAATAAGCCCCCAGATCCCACCCGTATTTCCATACCTATTCCCCAGGACATTAGCCCTTGCAACAACAGCTTTAAATATGACTGAGTGGACCGACTGCAGTTAGCGCGAGGTAGGGGCAAGCGAATGGCGGGAGAAACCTATTTTCCTCTAAAATTTGTGGTCAGACGGACAGAAGCGAGGGTACTACACTTACTTATTTACTTCGACGAGGCCTTCATATAATCAAGATCGAACATCACTTAGGTAAGTTCGTTTGATCTTACGATTCTTCATTGGAAGGCCAACTGTTTCCAACCACAGTTTTCGGCGAATTTCGTCGGTAGGCACCGATAAAAACAATTTTCCAAAGTTTCTGCTGGTGTTTTCACAAGAGGGAATGAACAGCCTCCATGACTATTATAACGACGCGCAAACTAGTAAATAACTAATAAGATCACTTGCTTATTTTCTGCTAACGCATTGGGCAAAGGGCTGATAATCTTCGCAGGTAGAAACGTTCTCAGACAACTATTGATAGTTTGATAGTGGTTATATTTATAAAGGTTAACAGGCCAGGTCTGAGGCCCAGGTCTAGAGATGTGTCAGTCGTGAATGATTCGGTCACTGTGATTCGAACACTTTAAGTAATAATAATAATTCTCACCCTCACAATACTCCAAACTAGGAGTACCCCAGAAGCAATCACATGCTTGTTCAGGGGAGGGGGGCAATTACTATTATTTTGTCTTCGTTGCCATTTGCGGCTAGGGCCGACTTTTTTCCCGATATAACTAGGATAGCATTCGCTCAAGTACTACGGAAAATCCTAGAAAACCGTAGTAATCCCAGTGAGTGTAGGACAATTAGTAAATTACACGTATAAAGCTATTTAGGAGCAATACCGTGAACCCACATTTGTCCAGCGCTCTTGGCCATAGCGGTGTTTTTCTTTTAAAGACATGTGCATGCCCTGCCTCGACATCGGTTCGAACCAAGGTCGATCGAAGGCAGAAACACATGCAGTCTAAAAAGTCAGTGCCGGTACGAGTGACGCCACCGCGGCCCCAGTATTGATTGACTAAATCTCAACATATTAAAAGGATGCAATCATGAAGCAGTCGGTTATTACCGCCACTGCACAGTCCACACATCGAAAGATCGACAATTGAACAAACTAAGACCGAACAAACGTTTCGTCTCGTGAATTGTAAAACAGAAACGGCTGATTTAAAATGTCAAGATTGAATTAAGCCAATACCATACGAGTTTACAGGCATGCTCCTGACTACTAGGACTGTGTGAATGAAATGAACGATTGATTGAAATGATTCGATCTTTTTTGAAATCGGTCACTGATCGATTCGGTAGTAGTAAAATGAACGAATTACCCATCTCTACCCATTTTATTTGATGGAAGATGAAGAGGGGAGAAGGCGACGTTGCCGGTTCTTAAATTAATGGTAACTACATCACAGCCATTCATTAAGTATTCAACTCAATTTTGCAACTAAACTAGCATGAAAAAATTTTTTCTTTAGCGTTTCTGCACGTTTAAAAGCGATATCTATCCATTGCAAAAATAAAAAAAATGTGGCATACGAGCCAATTGAACCCAACAATGCTTAGACAAATGATGTTTGTTTCAGAGATACAGTGCTTTCGAGTTATTCTTTTTTAAATTGAATTATGGCTACATCTCCCGAAATAATCCAGCTGCTGAACTGAAATTAGGCACTGCTATGTTTTTGAAGATGGAGAATAAGCTGAAAATGTCAATTTCACCGTATCTCACAGAGGGCGCCACTTGGGCTGTTTTTTGACACGCTTTTACTCGTAACTTTTTTGAGGTTATCTTTTTGGTCCTGCAGGTCCATCGTTCTAGTGCATCTTTTCATTCTGCAACAAAGATGTACTCTTGTTTCATAAAGATTAAATGAACCATTTGTGTTGAAATTGCCAAAACGTGCCCCAAAACACCTGTCTACCTCAATATTCGAAAAATAAAATTTTCACCTACTGCTTCCAAATGTTACAGATCAACTGTACATTGAACATGAAGAAAACAATGCCAAATGAACATTGGTCAAAACACATTTGATTTCTTGAAATGGGGAGTCCAAAATTTGTCGAGTTTCAATCCATTCCATTTTGAAAGTGAACATTTTTTGGGACATTGTTCATATGTTTTTTTTTATCGCTTTATATGGTACAGTCATTGCGCAATATTTGAAAGCAGGTGAAAATTTTATTTTTTGAATATTGAAGAACAGGTGATTTGGGGCACCTTTTGTCAATTTCAATGCAAATGGTTGATTTGATCGTTATGAAACGAGAGTACCACTTTGTTGCAGAATGAAAGATGCACTAAAATGATGGACCTGCAGGACCAAAAAGATAACCTCGAAAAAGTTATGAGTGCAAACACAATCCAAAAACAGCGCAAGTGGTGCCCTCTGTGAGATACGTAGAAATTGACATTTTCAGATTATTCTCCATCCCCAAAAACTTAGCAGTTCAGCAGCTTGATTATTTTGGTAGATATAGCCATAATTCAATTCGCCATATTTTAGTCTCCCCTAACCCCAGTTTCGGGATTTCCCATTGCTGGTGAATCATCCTGTATAAAAAAAGATGAAATAAGTACTAAGAAAATAGCATGTGCTTATTAAAATTAGGGACCGTGACGTCACATTCCCTACTTTTGAAACCGTTTTTTCAAATTTTCGAGCAAACTAATTGACAAAAAAATCTGTTGGTGGGGTTCCGTGATTATCTATTCCTTTTCAACTTCAAACTGGGAATAATCAATTTCAAATTGGGAACAGTCAACTTCAAATTGAGAATAGTCAACTTCAAATTGGGATTAATCAATTTCAAATTGGGAATAGTCAATATCAAATTGAGAATAAACAATTTCAAATTGGGAATATTCAATATTAAATTGAAAATCAACAACTTCATGTTATAAAAACACTTATCAATAAGAACAACTTAATTTGTTAACTAAAGTTTATAATATTAGTGAAAATATTACTTACATGAAAGTAAATACACAACTATTGTATACAGGGTGTCCGGTAAGTATGGGGCAATCTCACAGAAGCAGGTAGGGGACGTCCAAATATTACGATTGAGCTTAACAACTACGGGTCAGATCTCAATAGATACAGAGCGTTGTAACTCTTTTTTTCAAATTGAATTATGGCAAAATATCCCCAACTAATCAAGCTGCTGATCTGAAATTTGGCACTGCTGTGTTTTTGGCAATGGAGAATAAGCTGACAATGTCAATTTTGCCGTAACTAATGAGATCTGACCCGTAGTTGTTAAGCTCAATCGTAATATTTGGACGTCCCCTACCTGCATCTGTGAGATTGCCCCATACTTACCGGACACCCTGTATACAATAGTTGTGTATTTCCTTTCATGTAAGTAATATTTTGACTAATATTATAAACTTTAGTTAACAAATTAAGTTGTTCTTATTGATAAGTGTTTTTATAACATTAAGTTGTTGATTTTCAATTTAATATTAAATATTCCAAATTTGAAATTGTTTATTCTCAGTTTGATATTGACTATTACCAATTTGAAGTTGTCTATTCCCCATTTGAAATTGATTAATCCCAATTTGAAGTTGACTATTCTCAATTTGAAGTTGATTGTTCCCAATTTGAAATTGATTATTCCCAATTTGAGGTTGAAAAGGTATAGACATGTTTTACAAATTCCGATGCAAAAAATTAATATTCATTCCTAAGTATATTAGTCAATTTCTTTATAATTAGGTATCAATAATAAACTATAAACTTCGTTTTGCAGATTGTTATTGTTGATATGACATAATATGACGCAACACGACGCATAACCAGAAAATCACAAAATATATTGATTAGGTTCAATTAATAACATCTGCACTGCACATGCACGCCTAGTGACGTCACACGAGAGAGAGCATTCACTTAACAAGGACAAAAAGTGTTTAAATTCTAATTGCATTTTTAAGCCCTACAAAGCAATTTTTCGTAAGTTTTATATGCTGTATCTAAATTTTAAGATTCATTTAACTGAAAAAAAAGTAAATATTATAATTTTCTGAATAGGACACAATGACCCTATTACCGAGACCTCACTATCAACCATCTCCAAGGTGTCGGTTAGATAACCAAAAACATTGGTCAAGAAACAGATGACAGTCGACCATAGAGAGCACTGTTTTGGGTGATTCCTCATCAGTATGGATTCTCATCAGTATAGACAATAGGCTGACCGCCTCCCTCAAGAAGCACACCACAGTGTTCCAGGTGGACGTGTTTGCCATAATGATGGGGGCGGAAGAGTCACTCAAGCACCGAGTAAGTGGTCGAAGGATGACCTTCTATGGCAGTAAAGCAGCATTGCAGGCATTGAGGGCAAACCGCACAACATCCTCTTTGGTTGAGGAGTGGAGAGGTTGGTAGCAAAAGTGAACAGGGTGGCTGTCTTGGGTGCCTGGGCATTTAGGCATCGTGAAGAATGACACGCCAAACCCCCTTCTCGGGTGGCAATTGGTGTCCTGGACAAATAGCCGCAGGGCAGATTCATTAAGTGGCACAGCCAAGAGGAGAGTGAAAGTGATTGGTGAAGGTCCTCACTGCTGTCTGGCTCACCACCCATACCTCACTGGGTGGGGAGAAATGGGAATGCAGATGGTGCTTGGAGGATGAGGTTACCCTGCACCATCTAGTGACAGTATGCCCTGTGCTCAGCAGGTTAATGTTTGAGTCCTTCGGCACAATTAGGCTGGCCAAGGAGGATGTGTATGGTGTCAGGATAGGGCAGCTATGGGCTTTCATCAAGAAGGCTGGCATGCTGGCTGCCTTGTGACACTGGTTGTGAAGGCACAACAGGCCCATGGTAGGTATACTTGCCGAAATAACATCTGTTGACTCTCATTCGAAATGACACCGTCAAGCGTTTCTAGGGATTTCCTAAATCTTCAATTTAATCTCCAATTCTGCCATTTACTGGGTATTCTTTATACTTCCCCCCCTCATGCTATATCCCCTCCAAAATCAGAAATTTGTTGAAAATTGTTGAAATGTTGGGATTTGTTGAAAATTATTGAAAATTTCTAAAATAACTCTTCAGTGCAAATTATTGTTATTCCTGTTGTTTAGATTATTTTTCCATTAAATGGTTGTTATTCAAGTTTGACCTTTAATTTCATAGCCAACTTTTGAATTTTTAAAGATTTTAAATATCTCATCTGCAATACGTGTTTTCAGTTATTCGCGTTTTTGGCGAAAGTGATAAAGTTTTTCGAAAAATAACAAGAGTAAAAAAAGTTTTAGAATTAAATTCTTCATAACACGAAGTAACAATTTTGTAAGTTTGCCAACGGACAAAAAAGTTCTCACATTTTTAGGGTGCATCACTCTGTATCAACCCTTTAAAATAGTACAATCATTGAACTATGTTTTCGTTGATTAATGCCCTTGGTACACCCACAATGTGTGCCAAATTTGTTTTTCCAAGTTCAAAAATAACTGAGATATTGATTTTTTCGAAATTTCAAAGCCCACTTTTAAGGCCTATAACTTATCAGCGGTGCAACTTAGTATAGAGGTAGGTTGCATTAAATCACCTTATTTTGGGCTTCTCTGTATGCTCCTGCTCTGTGTTCTTTTTGCTCGGAATTATTAATTTATTGTGTCTAGAAGTAAAGGAGGTAAATCCCAATCATTTGGTTAATAAAAATAGATGAGTCCGAGCAAGCTCTGTGTTTATTTATGAATACCTGAATACCAAATGCAAATGCAATTTTTGGAGGAAGAATTATACAATGAAAAAGGGAGAAAGTGGTTTTTGCACTAGGGTACATTCTGAAATGTTGTTGGAACTGCCTTTTGTTGAAATTGAATTGAAAGTTTCTTCTGCAAATTTTCAACCTCTTCTAAAACCACATAACACACAAAAGCTGTTAATGTGATATGGTTGCTCATTTGTTATCTTAGCAAGTGTTACAATTACAGATGATCGCTATAATTACCTGACAAGAAGAGGACTATAACCAGTGAATTCAAGATGCTGAACCATTGGATGTTGGTGTGTGCCATTGATTCCAAAATATAATCCCATCTTGATGACCACTTTATGGCGTTATTCTGGACAAACATCACAGAATAAGTGTATGTTATTGTATAATTTTGATTCTTCTCCATGCGACCATTAGGAAACTTCAAAGGCTCTCTGTTTTGAGGCGAACAAACACCACTACAAGTAAGAAATTATTTTTATAATACTAATAATAAACATGTATTTTTTATAATAATAAGATATTCCTTCAGACCAATCAAAGGCATATCCTCTAAAAACTCAATTGTAACAATCTCACAATATACAGGGTATCCCGTAAGTCATGGATCAAAGGGCTCTGGGTGACAGGGGAGACCATTTGCGACAAGAAAAAACAGTTTTCAAAATATGAGGTGTTGAAATTTTCATAAAAAAAAACAATTTTTCTTTTGTCCGAAACTAGAAAAGATATTTGAACCAAATTTTGTATATGACATGTTGTCATGAAGAGCCAAAACTCCTGCCAGTATCAAGCTCATTGGTTGACCAGTGGCGAAGATAGGGGCCACTGGGAAAAATAATAATTTTATAAAAAAATAATGCAATACTGTATTGGTAACTTGTTTCGTATTGGCACAGACATATATAGCTTCGCTACAGACAGTGCCTGGGGCCTGAGGACCCAATTGTTTGAGCTGGCACCAATAGAGGGTGACGCATGCGGGAAATTCGAATAAAAATATAATCGGCGGGCCTGACGACAATAATTCAGTGGCCTTGAAAGCACCTATCCCATAAAAAACGCTGCAACGTTGTCAGTGCAAGAACATGTGGATAGAAGCTATATAGGTCTGTGATAGAAGATAGAAGGAATAGCCGGTATACGAGTATTAATAATACGGCAGCCACAATTTGAAATTACTAGATTTATTCCAGATTCCAGATGCACCAATCCGCGATTGGAGAAAATTGTCTGCCAAAAACTACTCCCTGCATCCCTTTAGCGAAATAACTTCATACCTCCAGTAGGGCGTTCAAAAAGTCTCAGAAATAAAAAACTGTGGGAAAAAACTACCCCTTCCCATCCCCGAAGTTGTTTTTTGTCAGATCCTCGCCATTTTTAGCAAGGACGTTCAAAATTATTCCAGAAGCACCAATCCGCGGTTGAAAAAAATTGCCGGACAAAACTACCCCCTGCATCCCTTTAGGGAAAAAAATGATAACTCCATTGTTTCTGGTCCGATTTTCGCCGTTTTCACAAGGATGTTAAAAAAGTCAGTCTCAGAAATAAAAAAAACTGCCGGAAAAACTACCTATTCCCACCCCCGAAGGTGTTTTTGGTCAGATCCTTGCCATTTTCAACAAGGACGTTCAAAATTATTCCAGACGCACCAATCCGCGGTTGAAAAAAATAGCCGGACAAATCTATCCCCGCAAGTCTCAGTGATAAAAATGTTGTCGGGCAAAAACTACCCCTCCCCGCCCCGAAGCGAGTTTTTTTTGGTCGGATTCTCATCGTTTTCAACAAAAACGTTTGTCTGGTGAGCAGGCGGGTATGGTAAATTTGAAAATAACATATACTTAGTACAAGATTATTATTATTTAAGTGGACTTCGGGGGTGGGAAGGGGTAGTTTTTTGTCAGGCAGTTTTTTTATGCTTCTGAGACTCTTTTGAACGTCCTTGTGAAAACGGCGAAAATCGGACCAGAAACAATGGAGTTATCAATTTTTTCCCTAAAGGGGTGCAGGGGGTAGTTTTGTTAGGTAAATTTTTTCAACCGCAGATTGGTGCGTATGGGTTAATTTTAATGGTCCTTGCTGAAAATGGCGAGGATTCGACCAAAAACAACTTCGGGGTTGGGAAGGGGTAGTTTTTTGTCAGGCAGTTTTTTATGCTTCTGAGACTCTTTTGAACGTCCTTGTGAAAACGGCGAAAATCGAACCAGAAACAATGGAGTTATCAATTTTTTTCCCTAAAGGGGTGCAGGGGGTAGTTTTGTCAGGTAAATTTTTTCAACCGCGGATTGGTGCGTATGGGTTAATTTTGATGGTCCTTGCTGAAAATGGCGAGGATTCGACCAAAAACAACTTCGGAGGTGGGAAGGGGTAGTTTTTTCCGGCAGTTTTTTATTTCTGAGACTGACTTTTTTAACATCCCTGTGAAAACGGCGAAAATCGGACCAGAAACAATGGAGTTATCATTTTTTTTTCGTAAAGGGATGCAGGGGGTAGTTTTGTCCGGCAATTTTTTTCAACCGCGGATTGATGCTTCTGGAATAATTTTGAATGTCCTTGCTAAAAATGGCGAGGATCCAACCGAAAACAACTTCGGGGGTGGGAAGGGGTAGTTTTTTTCCGGCAGTTTTTTTTTTATTTCTGAGACTGACTTTTTTAACATCCTTGTGAAAACGGCGAAAATCGAACCAGAAACAATGGAGTTATCAATTTTTTTCCCTAAAGGGGTGCAGGGGGTAGTTTTGTCAGGTAAATTTTTTCAACCGCGGATTGGTGCGTATGGGTTAATTTTGATGGTCCTTGCTGAAAATGGCGAGGATTCGACCAAAAACAACTTCGGAGGTGGGAAGGGGTAGTTTTTTCCGGCAGTTTTTTATTTCTGAGACTGACTTTTTTAACATCCCTGTGAAAACGGCGAAAATCGGACCAGAAACAATGGAGTTATCATTTTTTTTTTCGTAAAGGGATGCAGGGGGTAGTTTCGTCCGGCAAATTTTTTCAACCGCGGATTGATGCTTCTGGAATAATTTTGAATGTCCTTGCTAAAAATGGCGAGGATCCAACCGAAAACAACTTCGGGGGTGGGAAGGGGTAGTTTTTTTCCGGCAGTTTTTTTTTTATTTCTGAGACTGACTTTTTTAACATCCTTGTGAAAACGGCGAAAATCGGACCAGAAACAATGGAGTTATCAATTTTTTTCCTCAAAGGGGAGCAGGGGGTAGTTTTGTTAGGTAAATTTTTTCAACCGCGGATTGGTGCGTCTGGGTAAATTTTGAACGTTCTGGCTGAAAATGGCGAGGATCCGACCAAAAACATTTCGGGGGTGGGGAGGGGTAGTTTTTTGTCGGGCAGTTTTTTACTTTTGAGACCAGAAACAGTGAAGTTATTGTTTTTCAGGGTGCAGTTTTCTCGGCAATTTTAAGTATACAAAAATCTCAACAATCCAGCTTCCTTGCCTCCTTTTGACTATAAACACAGACCTGTATCAGCAAAGATCATGATATGATCTTTTATACAAACACAGAGCGAAGCTATATTCGTCTGTGATAATACCATCTGCTTGTATGGATAGTGGCAGATATATTTTTATCCCTAAAATGGGCCTGATAGACGACATTTGGCAACGACGAGCGGAAAGATGTAGAACTCGGCGACCTCTATGGCACGGTAGTGGAAATATTTGTACGAATTCCCACAAAGGATGCCAACTCGAGGGACTTGGCATCCTTTTGGGTTCGCCTAAAAATATACGGCGAAGCACAGTCTGTAGCGAAGCTATATATGTCTGTGGTATTGGCACCATTTTGCAGTAAATGCGCTTTTTTAAATTTTTAATGTTATGTTGAATCTACTTGGTAACGTGGAATTAAAACTGAGGGTAATGAAATACATTTGTTTAAAATTCAACAAAACGTTAAATATTAACAAAAAATCACATTTACTGCAAAATGGTAGCCAATAAGAAACAAGTATCCAAATTTGTTGCCAAATAAATTGTGTATCTAAAAATTGTATTTCTTTTATCATACACTGAGTATTAGATTATTTTTTTATAAAATTATTATTATATAGTATAATGCCGTCTGTTACTGGAAGAGGATTGGTTAATAGTGTCATCAACAGGTTGCCAGTCGAATTACACCTTCCCGGCTATCAGTACTGTGGTCCAGGTACAAAGTTGGAGAAACGCCTTGCTCGAGGAGATCCTGGTATTAATAAGCTGGACGCAGCTTGTAAAGATCACGACATCGCATACTCCAAAAATAAGTCTTTGGAAGAGAGACATAAAGCCGACAGAGAATTGGAAAATCGAGCGTGGTAGCGAGTGAAATCAAGGGACGCTAAATTTGGTGAAAAAGCTGCTGCTTGGTTCGTTAGAAATACTATGAAGGTCAAACGCAAGGTTGGCATGGGTATAAAGAAGCGCCCAGTTTCGTTTAAAAGAGACATTGTCAAAAAAGTTGAAAGATCTCTGAAAAAACTTTAAGTGACAGTCAGATGAACGACATGAAGCACTTAAAGAAGGCATCGCTAGTTGCTTTAAAAGCAGCACGAATAGCCCTAAAGAAAGCGGGTGGAAAGAAAAACGTGAAAATTAATCGAACAATTCCGTTTCAGCACACCGGTGGATTTCTTCCTTCACTTCCTTTGCTAGGAGCCTTGGGCGCACTCGGTTCGGTGGCAGGCGGCACTGGTGCTGTGGCTAAAACAATTATCGACGCAAAAAATGCAAAGAAAAGGTTGGAAGAACAAAAACGTCATAATCAGGCGATGGAAGCCATTGGAAAAGAAGGCTCTGGTCTATATTTACGAAAAAATAAGAATAGGGTAGGACTGTTTCTGAAGAAACAAAAAAACTCCCAATGAAGCTATCCAATAGACCGCTGTCCGACGAAGACATATCGAATTACGTAGAAATTTTAAAAATACCATATTTCAGAGGCGTGTTTATGAGAGATACTCTTCCGTTGACGCCAAGAATTAATGAAGCGGCCATTTTAAATTTAGACGTGGAGCGAAACAAAGGAACGCATTGAGTAGCTTACAAAAAGAGGCCCCGTCGTAGAATATTTCGATAGCTTTGGCGCTTTAAAACCGCCCAAAGAACTGATTAGATATTTTGGAAAGGGTCTCAAGGTCACGTACAATAACGATGCCTATCAAAATTTTAATGAAGTAAATTGCGGTCATTTCTGTCTCGAATTTCTATATAAAAGGTGGAGGTCACCTTAGAAGTCGCCAGTCATGTCATTGTTATTTACTCTGCACGGACGTACATCCACGCTCTCCATCGATTTCGATAGCCCGATAGTTTTGGACCCGAATGCCGAATACGGTTTAGCTTTGCTGGGATTCCACACGTACAACAGCATACCAAATACCAAAGAGGAAAGCGGTGACAATAATTTTTATTATGTAACCGGCAGTTTCGGTGGTAGCAGAGTAATAACATTTCCCACCAGATCGTACGAAATAAAGAACATAGAAGAGCACATAAGAAAAAATTTGAAACAATCGGAAGACAAAAAAGATAGCGGTACCATATCGATAAAAGCGAATAAGAGTACTCTGCAGTGTGAGATCTACAGCGATCAATATACCATCGATTTTATTTCGCCCGGGTCTATAGGTAGACTTTTGGGTTTTTCTGAACGATATTTAGACAAAGGAAAAGTACATTTTTCGGATTTGCCAGTAGATATCGTTAAAGTTAGAACGATACATATAGATTGTAACATCACTGCCGGTGCTTATTACGTAAACCGACCTACGCACACGATTTAGGAATTCGCCGTTGGGGTCGATCCTGGTTATGCCATAGACGAAACTCCTAAAAATTTACTCTACGTGCCTGTCATGAAACGTGAAATAAACAATCTGACCATAAACATCCTCGATCAGAATTTCAAGCCTGTCAATTTCAGAGGTGAAGAAATTATCGTTAGATTGGAAGTGAAACGACTGTCTGTGTGAAATGCATTTGGTTTTTGGAGGCAACTTGGCAACTACCAACCGTATAAAAGGCAGTTTAGTGACCTCCGACCCTCATTGACGAAGACGTCATCGAAGTGGAAACACCATTGCAACTTGAATCTAACGCCGGAAAACCGTCGATTTCTAGAAGCACTCGGCTACCATGTCGTTAACGCCTCGATGAGTCCATTCAGCGATTAGAGCAACGAACATATTACCCGTTTGTGAAATCTTTTCTGAATAATGACATTGTGGAGATAACGATTAACCAAGGAGACACCTGGTTATTGATGTATGACGCTGCAATTTTTATCAAAGGTAAAATAGAGAAGAAAACAGGAACCGGGAAATGTAGTTTTGCTAATAATGGAGGTGCGTTTCTCTTCGGTTCGATTTCATATTAACTGAATGGAAAGGAATTGGAAACAGTTCGAAATCCTGGAATTGTGAGTGCTATCAGCCTTTGACCGTAAATTTGGATGGAACATTTAGCTTGAGAATACCTCTGAAACATTTGTTTGGAATATTTAACGATTATCAGTTGGCCACTTGCGGAAAACAAACTTTAAGATTAACACGAGCTAGAAACGATAACAACTCTTTACTTCTGGAAGATTATGCTGCATCTGCTGCCGAATTGACAGCAGAAATAACAGTTTCCAGTTAAAAGTGAAACATATTCAACCTAGCTATTTCATTAGATTGGATCTGCTTCAGTCTATTAAACGTGATCGCCGTATAATTGTACCGTATCATAAATGGGAGCTTCATGAACTGCCAAGTCTTACGGTCAATGCCAACAGAGAAATTTGGTCACTCAAAACTTCAATGGCCGTGTCGAGTCCTCAATACGTTATAGTGGGATTTCAAAGGAGTCGCAATGAAAATGCTAGAAAGGACCCTTCCATATTCGATAATATAAATATAGCGGATGTCAGATTAATTTTAAATGGTGAATATTTTCCTTTTGAATGGCTGAGATTGGATTTTAATGGCAATGACTATCTGGAGGCCTACCATAATTACGTAGACTTTTGCTCTAGTTATATGAATGAGAGGCACCAAATATTCTCATATCTTATTAAATCCGTACTGGTTCAAAACAAATCCTCCAAAAACCCACGCCTTATAGGAGTCACCTTATACATTTCCAAACCCATAATAGGTACAGTCACTATTTTATTCAGGTGAAAATAAAAATTAAATCAAGATTTTTTTTCGTGTAGCAGCTGTGGGCGCCACCTTGTAATGAATGGCCCACACTACGCATAGCCAGTAAACAAGGCCACCATAAGTTGCAGGCCTGCAAGCGTTTTCGAAATAAAAAAATTACTAAGGCATTTTGAAAACGCTATATCCATGCCCTATGTCAGACATATTTATACATATAAAGTGAGCATAAATAAAACAAAGGATATGCATTTAAACGTTTATTAAAGAATCAATTACATAAGTTAACGTTCTTTATTTTTTTATTAACTTCATAAATTATGATTTCATGCTTCAACATTTCTAATTTATTTAAATATTGCTCCAGTTTTCTTCTATAATACAACTTTTCCATCCTTCGAACATTTAATTTTCTAGAACAAATTGGATATTTGTAGTCCTGCCGACTGGCCCAAGACTCTTCAGGAAATACCTCCTTCCATTGCCAATATCCTTGTTCATGGCCTTGATCCGTTGGGCCGTAAACTGTGCTGTGTAGCGTTGCGGTAGCACCGTTTTAAATTCGTCGCACTCTAAGAAGATTTTTTCTCCGTACTGCGTGTTCACCTTGTCCACCATCTTTATTTGAAATTTTTCACCCACTTCCAAATTCTGCAAAGTCTCGAATCTCTTCAACACCAAATTCTTGTTCAAACTTTCCACGAACGACTGCATTTTGTGGCTTAGAAATTGTTGCTTACTGCAAGTGGCTTAAGAATGGTGCAGGAACTGCACTCCATCAAACATATAGGCGTCACTCCTCCACCGGCGGTGGGGTCAGGAGTGGGGGCCGTACAGCGGCAAGAGTGGGGTCAGGGGTGGGGGCAAGCCGGCTTCCAAGAATCGAAGGTCAACTGACACGTGTCCCAAAGGTCAAGTGAGGTCAAGCTGTGACGTCACATGACCTCGGCTGTGACGTAGCCAAAATGCATGCATTTCTGGCCTTATGGAGATTAACATGGGGCAAGTGGCTTAGGACTCTCTTAGTATATCTACTCATGTCGTATACCAAATTTGTTTCCAATATATTTTCCAGTTTCGGACATAAAGCAAAAATTAATTTTTTTTGAGGTAATCTGTTTTCATCGGATGCCTCACAGGGGGCCCCCTACGACCTGCCTGTACTTCCGAGGGGGGTCGATGCCTTTCTTTTACGAGACCTGTCGTCCAGGGATTTGGTACCTTTGATGATGGATCTGCCTACAGGGGGGGGGGGGGGTGTTCAGCGGGTAGTGATAGCCTCAGCATACTTCCCTATATAGGCCCAGTGTCCACCGGACGAGCTCAAGGTTCTGGGCACCTTCTGTGAGGAAAGAGGTCTCCCCCTTCTTGTGGGATGCGATAGCAATGCCCACCACTTTTTGTGGGGCAGTGCAGATTGTGAACGCAGGGGGGGACCAATTGACAGAATTCATGGCAACTGCGGGGTTACATGCCACCAACCGTGGTTCAGAATACACGTTCTTCACACCGGGGAGGCGCCCTGTGTACGGGACCGCTTCTCGGGGAAGTGGGGGACTGGCACGTATCTATGGACTCTTTGTCGGACCATAGATACATCTCGTTCACTCTCGGGGAACCCTATCAGGGTGACCTAGAGTACAGAAATCCGTGAGTAACCAACTGGGACCTCTATAGAGAGGAACTAGAGGGGGGCTGGCGGGTTTCTCATGCAAACACAGAACTGTGGAGGAGCTCGATGCCGCCGCTGAGCGACTGGGCTCCATCATTGTTCAATCTTATGAGGCCAACTGTCCCCTGGAAAGGAGGACAAAGGAGGGCAAGACACCATGGTGGAATGCCAACCTGGAACGCCCCAGAAGCAGGTTCGTAGGCTCTTGAATAGGGTCAAACGTTCTGGCCTCGGAGTCCCCTGAGAGGACTACAGGTCTTCCCAAAGACTCTACAAGCATGAGATCAGGAACTCACTGGGAAGTGCCTGGCGGGCCTACTGCGAGGGCGTCAATTGCACGCTTGCAGCTTCTAGGCTCTGCAGGGTGCTCTCTCGAGATCCTCTGGCAAAGCTGGGAAGCATTCGCACTGGGGAGGGGGAGTTTACCTCATCCTCGTGTGATACCCTGCTGCAGTTGTTGACCACTCACTTCCCAGGTTCCAGATTGGGTCACGGAGAGGCAGCGGGTTGAATGGGTTCTTCCCGGCTCTTCTTTAGAAGGACGGGGGGCACTCACCGGACCACTGGTAGGTGTGTTTCGAGCGTCTGTGGCCAGGTGGCACGTTCCCTGGTGTTGGATGCTGATTAGGGTGATTTTTACCCCCAAGCCGGGGCGCAGTGATGATGATGATGGTGATGGTGATGGTGGTGGTGATGGTGGTGGTGGTGATGATGTTGATGGTGATTATGATGATGATGATGATCATAATAATAAGGGTGTAACGTACCTGTTACCAAAAGACCAGCGGAATAGAGATAACCCTGCCAAGTACCGCCCAATAACCCGCCTGCCTATGCTGTACAAAATAATCACATCTTGCCTTATGCTGCGAATATATGATCACTGCGAGCGGAACAGCATCATGGCAATGCAGCAGAAGGGCTGCGCAAAGGGCACAATGGGATGAAAAGAGCAACTCATCATAGACTCTGTCATATGCAACGAGGCTCATTCCAAGCAACGAAACCTCTACATGGCTTATGTGGACTACAAAAAAGCATTTGATTCCGTACTTCACGAGTGGCTCACAGGTATCTTAAAACTGTATAAAATAGATCATCATACAGTTTCCTTTTTAGAACACGTTATGACAACCTGGCACACTAAGATACAACTCAGAACCGCAAGCAGTAACATCGAGACCGACACAATCAACGTCCGAAGAGGGATTTTCCAAGGAGATTCACTCAGTCCACTGTGGTTCTGCATGGCGATGAACCCTCTATCACATCGTTTGAACTCTACGAAATACGGTTTCGCTATCAAAAGCAACAATGCAGAAGCGATCAAGTTGAATCACCTGTTATATATGGATGATTTAAAACTGATGGCCGCAACCAAGAACCAACTAATGCAAATGCTTAAAATTGTAGAGGAGTTCTCCAGGGACATCGGAATGCAGTTTGGCCTGGACAAGTGCCGCACCCTTAACATCGTCGAGGGAAGACTCGAGCAAAGCGCACACGAGATGCAGGACGGCCAGGAGATCGAAGCAATGAGAATGGGAGGTACATACAAATATCTCGGGATGAAACAAGCTCAAAGGATAGACCATCGTACAATGAAGACCGATTTAACGAATGAATTCATCAAGAGAGTAAGACAAGTAGTGCGAACTGATCTTAACAGCAGGAATTTGTTTAAGGCCTTAAACACGTGCTCTGTACTCAGTTATTCATTCGGAGTAGCGAATTGGACCAACACGGACATCAAAAACCTGCAGCGAAAAGTTAGGACACTATTAACAACAGCACATAAACATCATCCCCGTAGCGCCGTAGAAAGAACAACTCTGCCACGTCAACTAGGAGGAAGAGGATTGGCAGATCTCAGCAAGCAATTGGACCAACAAATATTAAATCTGCATAATTATTTCCACAGGCAGGCCAACAGCTCCATACTACATAAAGCTATATGCGGAGCAGACGTCTCAACTCCGCTACATCTAAGAGAACGCGAGCATCACAATCACCACTGAACCGACAATGATAAACTACAGAAGTGTTTGGAGAAGCCACTGCACGGGAGGCATCCCAATGCGGTTAACCAGGAACATGTTGACAAGTTAGCGTCGAATTATTGGCTGACCTCGGGACGAATGTTCGCCAAGACGGAAGGCTTTTTACTGGCCATACAAGATCAGGTTATACCAACTCGCAACTACCTAAAATTCATTGAAGGAGATGCATCGGTAGTGGATGACAGATGCAGATATGGGTGCCAAACTTCAGAAACAATCCAGCACATAACAGGAGGATGTCAGATGTTCGCATCAACGGAATATAAGGAACGACAAGACTCAGTTGCCAAGATCGTGCACCAGGGAACTAGCAGAAAAACTGCTGCTTGTGCAGGCAGAGAGGGTCCCATATTACAGCTACACACCGGAGCCTGTTCTTGAAAACAGCAACTACAAGATGTACTGGGATCATACAGTTCTGACAGATCAACGAGTTGCCCATAACAGGCCAGACCTTATAATAGTTGATAAAATTTCTAGGAAGACAACTCTGATTGATGTGGCCATCCCAAACAACAACCTGCATGTGAAGCAGACCGAGAAGATCGCGAAGTACAGAGACTTAGAAGAATGAATTAGAATGCAATGGGAAATGGAGAACGTTCAGACGGTTCCAATCATCGTGTAAACAACTGGTGTTATACCAAAAAGTTTGCTGAGAAACATCAAAGAGCTGGGTCTAACTGATAATCTTTATTGGTCCATGAAGAAGGCGGTACTACTTGCGACAGCCCGAACCTTCAGGAAATTCATGGGGAATGCAGGAACGTCCAACAACATCAATGTGACCTAACGCCCGATAACATGGCAAGGGTCTGGTTCGAGCCAGATCCTTATGGTATCCGGGATCTGAGTGAATGTTCCCCGTGGAGGGAGTGCGAATGCCTTTTGACTAAGTCGATAATAATAATAATATTTTTATTGCCAACAAAATCATAAAGGCTATGACAAAGCAACGTCAGTTATGTGTATCAACAGTTTCTTAGAAATCAAAAGAATACATACACTTTTCAAGTAAGTATGAACTTACTGCTCTTCTAAACCCTTTCTATCAATTTAATATTTTGTGGAAGGCTTCGAAAAGCCCTAACAGCTTTGTAGTATGGACCTTTCTCATAGAAAGACGATTTGTGTACTGGGACTGACAGATCATTCCTCGTCCTAGCGACGATGTGGAAATCCTCATTATAAAGATTCATGTTTGTGCTAAACAAAGAGTTATTTCTTTTGACAAACATCACCAGTGACATAAAGTACATTGATGGTACTGTTAGAAAGTTCAGTTTTTGAAAATAATGTTTACATGAAGTCTGATGATGCAATTTTAATAGACACTGATGATTCTTTTTTGCACCTTGAATATTGACAATGCAAATCGAGATGCACCCCAAAAGACAATCCCATACATAATGCAACTTTGGATGGAAGCAAAGTAATATAGTCGTAAACTGTCAATAGAAACCACATCCCGTAGCCTGCAAGTCAGGGCACAAGAACCAATCAATTTATACAGTGACCGGCAGAAAGTTGGACACAAATTGAAAATTTTTTTATTATTAATTTCTCAGAAAATTTTATTCTTGATAAAAGTTGGTGCATCATTTCAAACTCAAAGCGCACATATCAAAATATAAATATCTCTTTTTGGATACGAGGTACATTCAAAAATATCAAAATAACTCGAGAGTAAAGTACCCTTGTTTTTTAAAATACGGTAAAAAGTTACTTACAAAAGTTTTTTGGAATCAAAGGTGGATGTCAGATTTAAAGTCACAGCCACCTAGTCAAAAAAAAAATTAACTTTTTTTTGTATTTTTTGACCACCCTGTGAATTACAAAAAAACAAAATATCTCAATCGCAACTTATCATCGGATAATACATGAATTTGCTACTAAACTTTAATTTCGTTCGATTAGCAGCTAGAAATTGAAATTAATCGAAATCAAAGTTTAAAAATATTAAATTTTTGTGTCCAACTTTCTGCCGGTCACTGTATTTAAGTGTGGCAATGTGGTCTTCCCAGCTCAATGTGGCATCCAAACTGACTCCCAGAAAGCTCACACTGTGTACAATTGGTAGAGATCTGTTGTTGAGTTTAACATATAATGATTCTGTTTCATTAGTAGACTTTCTGAAACTTATAAGACCTGTTTTGTAAGAGTTAAGTTTTAAATTATTCGATTGGCACCACCTGGCCATACTTTCCACAGCGCATGAACAAAAATGGGACAACTCACTTGTGTCAGCCGCTGTCAATATTACTGACGTATCGTCAGCATACTGACAGATTCTGCCCGGACCCATGGATGTATTTAAGTTATTTACATAGAGCAAAAACAAGATTGGTCCCAATATGGAGCCTTGTAGTATTCCCTGCTCTATTATACGCCAATAAGAAAAGCATTGATCTCCCACAGTACTTCGAATACAGACTATCTCCCTTCTCTCGGACAACAGCTTAAGAGGAATTCCTCGAACACCAGCATTAGCTAACTTCTGTGCCAACAATCCGTGATCCAGTGTCGAAAGCTCTTGAAAGGTCAAAGTACAAACCAGCTACTTTATCACCACGATCAACATGGTTACATAAGATAGAGTATCAAATAATAATAATAATAATAATAATAATAACAACAACAACACGAACATCTACAACATGGGAGCCAAACGAGAACTAGGGTTCCACCCACCGAAGGTGCTGCGCGGGAACTTCAGCCAGCGTTCACAGAGGCGGGATTACAACGACGACGCATGAAATGGACTGTGTCCATGAATGAATCGATTATGCGTATTTTCTACAGGGTGACAAACTTAGGACAAGAGATTATCGGCTACCGACAACAACTGCATGCCGAGTTCTGCAGGGAGTTTCCACACATGCAAGTGTCTGAACAAAGAGTGTCAGATCAGTATCGAACTATTCTAAGAAATAACCGAATTCCAGAAACGCGACTTAACGCTATCAAACGGGAAGTTGAGCTAGAGATCCACGGCGAACACATAGACATAGATGACAACAACAACAATGGGGAACTTCAAGAGCCTGGACAACAACTAGAAGCCGAAACGGTAGAACCAACAACCGAGAGTCTGGAACGGGTTAACGAAGAACATTTTGAAGGCTTGGACACACATATGAGACAGGCAGTATTGCGATACGAAGGCACAGACCCACTTAGCAGGCCACCGCTACCAAGATTAAATTCTTCCAGGAAACTTGCGATCGTGCTCGATCTTATGAACACAAGAATTTTACCAAGCTATGTTTCAGTGACACCAACATTAGAACGTATGCACATGTTAATCTACTGTGCCGCAACGGCAGTCATCACTGTAATTGGTGCCAAGATCCGAACGGCCCAAGAGTTGAATCGTGCAAGACCAGAACCACGAATGGCTCAATGGGAAATGCGACTAAATCGGAAGATCGAGAGTCTCCGTAAAGACATAGGACAAGTGACGGAATATATCAGAGGAGTTAGAACTAGAAGGATCCAGAGGGCGGTGCAGGCAGTAATGAGCCGCACCCAAATGCATTCTCGGCATGACCCCGCGAACATCACTGCTCAACAATGTCTTGACACATTAAAACAAAAACTTTCTGTTTTCGCAGGGCGTCTGAGGAGATACAAGGCTAGTAACAACAGGAAACGAGACAATAAACTCTTTGAACGATCAGAAAAGGGTTTCTACCGTGCTTTTAATTCTAGCGCCGATGCCACAAATGCGAGTTACCCTAGCAGAGAACAGGTCGACGGTTTCTGGAGAAATCAACTTGCCACACCAGGTCCATACAATGTCAGTGCAAGCTGGATCAGCGAAGAACGCGAGATGGGCCGGAACTATAGCCAGATGCAACACGAGCAATTCACAACCGCTGAGGTCTCCGATGTCATCAAGAATTCCCACAACTGGAAGGCACCAGGTCCAGATCATCTCCAAAATTATTGGATTAAGAAGTTGTGGTGCACGCATGAACAAATAACTACCTTAATTAATGAAGTCTTGCTCGATCCTCTGAAAATGCCATTGTTTCTTACACAGGGTGCAACTTACCTGTTACCAAAAGACCAGCGGAATACGGATAACCCTGCCAAGTACCGCCCAATAACCTGCTTGCCTACGCTTTACAAGATAATCACATCTTGCCTTACGCAGCGAATATATGCTCACTGCGAGCGGAACAACATCATTGCAATGCAGCAGAAGGGCTGCTCGAAGGGCGCAATGGGATGCAAAGAGCAACTCATCATAGACTCTGTCATCTGCAACCAGGCTCATTCCAAGCAACGAAACCTCCACATGGCTTATGTGGACTACAAAAAAGCATTTGATTCCGTACCTCACGACTGGCTCACAGGTATCTTAAAGCTGTATAAAATAGATCATCATACAGTTTCCTTTTTAGAACACGTTATGACAACCTGGCGCACTAAGATACAACTCAGAACCGCAGACAGTAACATCGAGACCGACACAATCAACATCCGAAGAGGGATTTTCCAAGGAGATTCACTCAGTCCACTGTGGTTCTGCATGGCGATGAACCCTCTATCACATCGGTTGAACTCTACAAAATATGGCTTCGCTATCAAAAGCAACAACGCAGAAGCGATCAAGTTGAATCACCTATTATATATGGATGATTTAAAACTGATCGCCGCAACCAAAAACCAACTAACGCAAATGCTTAAAATTGTAGAGGAGTTCTCCAGGGACATCGGAATGCTGTTTGGACTGGACAAGTGCCGCACCCTTAATATCATCCGGGGAAAGCTCGAACAAAGCGCACACGAGATGCAGGACGGCCAGGAGATCGAAGCAATGAGCAAGGGAGATACATACAAGTATCTCGGGATGAAACAAGCTCAAAGGATAGACCATCGAACAATGAAGACTGATTTAACGAATGAATTCATCAAGAGAGTAAGACAAGTAGTGCGAACTGATCTTAACAGCAGGAATTTGTTTAAGGCCCTGAACACGTATGCGTGCTCTGTACTCAGCTATTCGTTCGGAATAGTGAATTGGACCAACACGGACATCAACAACCTGCAACGAAAAGTTAGGACACTACTGACAAAAGCTCATAAACATCATCCCCGTAGCTCCGTAGAAAGAACAACTCTGCCACGTCAACTAGGAGGAAGAGGATTGGCAGATCTCAGCAAGCAATTGGACCAACAAATATTAAATCTGCGTAATTATTTCTACAGGCAGGCCAACAGCTCCACACTACATAGGGCTATATGCGGAGCAGACGTCTCAACACCGCTACGTCTGACGGAACACGAGCGTCAAAATCACCACCGAACCGACAACGATAAACTACAGAGGTGGTTGGGGAAGCCGCTGCACGGGAGACATCCTAATGAGGTTAACCAGGAACATGTCGACAAGTTAGCGTCGAACTATTGGCTGACCTCGGGACGAATGTTCCCCGAGACGGAAGGCTTCCTACTGGCCATACAAGATCAGGTTATACCAACTCGCAACTACCTAAAATTCATTGTAGGAGATGCATCGGTAGTGGATGACAGATGCAGATACGGGTGCCCAACTTCAGAAACAATCCAGCACATAACAGGAGGATGTCAGATGTTCGCATCAACGGAATATAAGGAACGACATGATTCGGTTGCCAAGATCTTGCACCGGGAACTGGCGGAAAAGCTGCTGCTTGTGCAGACAGAAAGGGTCCCATATTACAACTACACACCTGAGCCTGTTCTTGAGAACAGCAACTACAAGATGTACTGGGATCGTACAGTTCTGACTGATCAACGAGTTGCCCATAACAGACCGGACCTTATAATAGTTGATAAAATTTCTAGGAAGACAACTCTGATTGATGTGGCCATCCCAAACAACAACAACCTGCGTGTGAAGCAAGTCGAGAAGATCGCGAAGTACAGAGACTTAGAAGAACGAATTAGAAGGCAATGGGAAATGGAGAACGTCCAGACGATTCCAATCATCATGTCAACAACTGGTGTTATACCAAAAAGTTTGCTGAGAAACATCAAGGAGCTGAATCTAACTGATAATCTTTACAGGTCCATGCAGAAAGCGGTACTACTTGCGACAGCCCGAACCGTCAGGAAATTCATGGGGAATGCAGGATCGTCCAAGAACATCAATGTCACCTAGGGCCCGATAACATGGCAAGGGTCTCGTCCGAGCCAGATCCTTTTGGTATCCGGGATGCCCGGGATCTGAGTGAATGTTCCCCGTAGAGGGAGTGCGAATGCCTTTTGGCTAAGTCGATATAATAATAATAATAATAACACAAACAGCTACAGCCCAACAACAACACGAACATCTACAACATGGGAGCCAAACGAGAACTAGGGTTCCACCCACCGAAGGTGCTGCGCGGGAACTTCAGCCAGCGTTCACAGAGGCGGGATTACAACGACGACGCATGAAATGGACTGTGTCCATGAATGAATCGATTATGCGTATTTTTTACAGGGTGACAAACTTAGGACAAGAGATGATCGGCTACCGACAACAACTGCATGCCGAGTTCTGCAGGGAGTTTCCACACATGCAAGTGTCCGAACAAAGAGTGTCAGATCAGTATCGAACTATTCTAAGAAATAACCGAATTCCAGAAACGCGACTTAACGCTATCAAACGGGAAGTTGAGCTAGAGATCCACGGCGAACACATAGACATAGATGACAACAACAACAATGGGGAACTTCAAGCGCCTGGACAACAACTAGAAGCCGAAACGGTAGAACCAACAACCGAGAGTCTGGAATCGGTTAACGAAGAACATTTTGAAGGCTTAAACGCACATATGAGACAGGCAGTATTGCGATACGAAGGCACAGACCCACTGAGCAGGCCACCGCTACCAAGATTAAATTCTTCCAAGAAACTTGCGATTGTGCTCGATCTTATGAACACACGAATTTTACCAAACTATGTTTCAGTGACACCAACATTAGAACGTATGCACATGTTAATCTACTGTGCCGCAACGGCAGTCACCACTGTAATGGGTGCCAAGATCCGAACGGCCCAAGAGTTGAATCGTGCAAGACCAGAACCACGAATGGCTCAATGGGAAATGCGACTAAATCGGAAGATCGAGAGTCTCCGTAAAGACATAGGACAAGTGACGGAATATATCAGAGGAGTTAGAACTAGAAGGATCCAGAGGGCGGTGCAGGCAATAATGAGCCGCACCCAAATGCATTCTCGGCATGACCCCGCGAACATCACTGCTCAACAATGTCTTGACACATTAAAACAAAAACTTTCTGTTTTCGCAGGGCGTCCGAGGAGATACAAGGCTGGTGACAACAGGAAACGAGACAACAAACTCTTTGAACGATCAGAAAAGGGTTTCTACCGTGCTTTTAATTCTAGCGCCGATGCCACAAATGCGAGTTACCCTAGTAGAGAACAGGTCGACGGTTTCTGGAGAAATCAACTTGCCACACCAGGTCCATACAATGTCAGTGCAAGCTGGATCAGCGAAGAACACGAGATGGGCCGGAACTATAGCCAGATGCAACACGAGCAATTCACAACCGCTGAGGTCTCCGATGTCATCAAGAATTCCCACAACTGGAAGGCACCAGGTCCAGATCATCTCCAAAATTATTGGATTAAGAAGTTGTGGTGCACGCATGAACAGATAACTACCTTAATTAATGAAGTCTTGCTCGATCCTCTGAAAATGCCATTGTTTCTTACACAGGGTGCAACCTACCTGTTACCAAAAGACCAGCGGAATACGGATAACCCTGCCAAGTACCGCCCAATAACCTGCTTGCCTACGCTGTACAAGATAATCACATCTTGCCTTACGCAGAGAATATATGCTCACTGCGAGCGGAACAACATCATTGCAATGCAGCAGAAGGGCTGCTCGAAGGGCGCAATGGGATGCAAAGAGCAACTCATCATAGACTCTGTCATCTGCAACCAGGCTCATTCCAAGCAACGAAACCTCCACATGGCTTATGTGGACTACAAAAAAGCATTTGATTCCGTACCTCACGACTGGCTCACAGGTATCTTAAAGCTGTATAAAATAGATCATCACACAGTTTTCTTTTTAGAACATGTTATGACAACCTGGCGCACTAAGATACAACTCAGAACCGCAGACCGTAACATCGAGACCGACACAATCAACATCCGAAGAGGGATTTTCCAAGGAGATTCACTCAGTCCACTGTGGTTCTGCATGGAGATGAACCCTCTATCACATCGGTTGAACTCTACAAAATATGGCTTCGCTATCAAAAGCAACAACTCAGAAGCGATCAAGTTGAATCACCTATTATATATGGATGATTTAAAACTGATCGCAGCAACCAAAAACCAACTAACGCAAATGCTTAAAATTGTAGAGGAGTTCTCCAGGGACATCGGAATGCTGTGTGGACTGGACAAGTGCCGCACCCTTAATATCATCCGGGGAAAGCTCGAACAAAGCGCACACGAGATGCAGGACGGCCAGGAGATCGAAGCAATGAGCAAGGGAGATACATACAAGTATCTCGGGATGAAACAAGCTCAAAGGATAGACCATCGAACAATGAAGACTGATTTAACGAATGAATTCATCAAGAGAGTAAGACAAGTAGTGCGAACTGATCTTAACAGCAGGAATTTGTTTAAGGCCCTGAACACGTATGCGTGCTCTGTACTCAGCTATTCGTTCGGAATAGTGAATTGGACCAACACGGACATCAACAACCTGCAACGAAAAGTTAGGACACTACTGACAAAAGCTCATAAACATCATCCCCGTAGCGCCGTAGAAAGAACAACTCTGCCACGTCAACTAGGAGGAAGAGGATTGGCAGATCTCAGCAAGCAATTGGACCAACAAATATTAAATCTGCATAATTATTTCTACAGGCAGGCCAACAGCTCCACACTACATAGGGCTATATGCGGAGCAGACGTCTCAACACCGCTACGTCTGACGGAACACGAGCGTCAAAATCACCACCGAACCGACAACGATAAACTACAGAGGTGGTTGGGGAAGCCGCTGCACGGGAGGCATCCTAATGAGGTTAACCAGGAACATGTCGACAAGTTAGCGTCGAACTATTGGCTGACCTCGGGACGAATGTTCCCCGAGACGGAAGGCTTCCTACTGGCCATACAAGATCAGGTTATACCAACTCGCAACTACCTAAAATTCATTGTAGGAGATGCATCGGTAGTGGATGACAGATGCAGATACGGGTGCCCAACTTCAGAAACAATCCAGCACATAACAGGAGGATGTCAGATGTTCGCATCAACGGAATATAAGGAACGGCACGATTCGGTTGCCAAGATCTTGCACCAGGAACTGGCGGAAAAGCTGCTGCTTGTGCAGGCAGAGAGGGTCCCATATTACAACTACACACCTGAGCCTGTTCTTGAGAACAGCAACTACAAGATATACTGGGATCGTACAGTTCTGACAGATCAACGAGTTGCCCATAACAGACCGGACCTTATAATAGTTGATAAAATTTCTAGGCAGACAACTCTGATTGATGTGGCCATCCCGAACAACAACAACCTGCGTGTGAAGCAAGTCGAGAAGATCGCGAAGTACAGAGATTTAGAAGAACGAATTAGAAGGCAATGGGAAATGGAGAACGTCCAGACGATTCCAATCATCATGTCAACAACTGGTGTTATACCAAAAAGTTTGCTGAAAAACATCAAGGAGCTGGGTCTAACTGATAGTCTTTACAGGTCCATGCAGAAAGCGGTACTACTTGCGACAGCCCGAACCGTCAGGAAATTCATGGGGAATGCAGGATCATCCAACAACATCAATGTCACCTAAGGCCCGATAACATGGCAAGGGTCTCGTCCGAGCCAGATCCTTTTGGTATCCGGGATACCCGGGATCTGAGTGAATGTTCCCCGTAGAGGGAGTGCGAATGCCTTTTGGCTAAGTCGAGATAATAATAATAATAATGTCTTGCTCGATCCTCTGAAAATGCCATTGTTTCTTACACAGGGTGCAACCTACCTGTTACCAAAAGACCAGCGGAATACGGATAACCCTGCCAAGTACCGCCCAATAACCTGCTTGCCTACGCTTTACAAGATAATCACATCTTGCCTTACGCAGCGAATATATGCTCACTGCGAGCGGAACAACATCATTGCAATGCAGCAGAAGGGCTGCTCGAAGGGCGCAATGGGATGCAAAGAGCAACTCATCATAGACTCTGTCATCTGCAACCAGGCTCATTCCAAGCAACGAAACCTCCACATGGCTTATGTGGACTACAAAAAAGCATTTGATTCCGTACCTCACGACTGGCTCACAGGTATCTTAAAGCTGTATAAAATAGATCATCATACAGTTTCCTTTTTAGAACACGTTATGACAACCTGGCGCACTAAGATACAACTCAGAACCGCAGACAGTAACATCGAGACCGACACAATCAACATCCGAAGAGGGATTTTCCAAGGAGATTCACTCAGTCCACTGTGGTTCTGCATGGCGATGAACCCTCTATCACATCGGTTGAACTCTACAAAATACGGCTTCGCTATCAAAAGCAACAACGCAGAAGCGATCAAGTTGAATCACCTATTATATATGGATGATTTAAAACTGATCGCCACAACCAAAAACCAACTAACGCAAATGCTTAAAATTGTAGAGGAGTTCTCCAGGGACATCGGAATGCTGTTTGGACTGGACAAGTGCCGCACCCTTAATATCATCCGGGGAAAGCTCGAACAAAGTGCACACGAGATGCAGGACGGCCAGGAGATCGAAGCAATGAGCAAGGGAGATACATACAAGTATCTCGGGATGAAACAAGCTCAAAGGATAGACCATCGAACAATGAAGACTGATTTAACGAATGAATTCATCAAGAGAGTAAGACAAGTAGTGCGAACTGATCTTAACAGCAGGAATTTGTTTAAGGCCCTGAACACGTATGCGTGCTCTGTACTCAGCTATTCGTTCGGAATAGTGAATTGGACCAACACGGACGTCAACAACCTGCAACGAAAAGTTAGGACACTACTGGCAAAAGCTCATAAACATCATCCCCATAGCGCCGTAGAAAGAACAACTCTGCCACGTCAACTAGGAGGAAGAGGATTGGCAGATCTCAGCAAGCAATTGGACCAACAAATATTAAATCTGCGTAATTATTTCTACAGGCAGGCCAACAGCTCCACACTACATAGGGCTATATGCGGAGCAGACGTCTCAACACCGCTACGTCTGACAGAACACGAGCGTCAAAATCACCACCGAACCGACAACGATAAACTACAGAGGTGGTTGGGGAAGCCGCTGCACGGGAGGCATCCTAATGAGGTTAACCAGGAACATGTCGACAAGTTAGCGTCGAACTATTGGCTGACCTCGGGACGAATGTTCCCCGAGACGGAAGGCTTCCTACTGGCCATACAAGATCAGGTTATACCAACTCGCAACTACCTAAAATTCATTGTAGGAGATGCATCGGTAGTGGATGACAGATGCAGATACGGGTGCCCAACTTCAGAAACAATCCAGCACATAACAGGAGGATGTCAGATGTTCGCATCAACGGAATATAAGGAACGGCACGATTCGGTTGCCAAGATCTTGCACCAGGAACTGGCGGAAAAGCTGCTGCTTGTGCAGGCAGAGAGGGTCCCATATTACAACTACACACCTGAGCCTGTTCTTGAGAACAGCAACTACAAGATATACTGGGATCGTACAGTTCTGACAGATCAACGAGTTGCCCATAACAGACCGGACCTTATAATAGTTGATAAAATTTCTAGGCAGACAACTCTGATTGATGTGGCCATCCCGAACAACAACAACCTGCGTGTGAAGCAAGTCGAGAAGATCGCGAAGTACAGAGATTTAGAAGAACGAATTAGAAGGCAATGGGAAATGGAGAACGTCCAGACGATTCCAATCATCATGTCAACAACTGGTGTTATACCAAAAAGTTTGCTGAGAAACATCAAGGAGCTGGGTCTAACTGATAGTCTTTACAGGTCCATGCAGAAAGCAGTACTACTTGCGACAGCCCGAACCGTCAGAAAATTCATGGGGAGTGCAGGAACGTCCAACAACATCAATGTCACCTAAGGCCCGATAACATGGCAAGGGTCTCGTCCGAGCCAGATCCTTTTGGTATCCGGGATACCCGGGATCTGAGTGAATGTTCCCCGTAGAGGGAGTGCGAATGCCTTTTGGCTAAGTCGAGATAATAATAATAATAAAAATAGACGATTCCAATCATCGTGTCAACAACTGGTGTTATACCAAAAAGTTTGCTGAGAAACATCAAAGAGCTGGGTCTAACTGATAATCTTTACAGGTCCATGCAGAAAGCAGTACTACTTGCGACAGCCCGAACCGTCAGGAAATTCATGGGGAGTGCAGGAACGTCCAACAACATCAATGTCACCTAAGGCCCGATAACATGGCAAGGGTCTCGTCCGAGCCAGATCCTTATGGTATCCGGGATACCCGGGATCTGAGTGAACGTTCCCCAGAGAGGGAGTGCGCATGCCTTTTGGCTAAGTCGATAATAATAATAATAATAATAATAATAATAAGGCCCTAAACACGTATGCGTGCTCTGTACTAAGCTATTCCTTCGGAATAGTGAATTGGACCAACACAGACATCAACAACTTGCAACGAAAAGTTAGGACACTACTGACAAAAGCTCATAAACATCATCCCCGTAGCGCCGTAGAAAGAACAACCCTGCCACGTCAACAAGGAGGAAGAGGATTGGCAGACCTCAGCAAGCAATTGGACCAACAAATACTAAATCTGCGTAATTATTTCCACAGACAGGCCAACAGCTCCACACTACATAAAGCTATATGCGGAGCAGACGTCTCAACACCGCTACGTCTGACAGAACACGAGCATCACAATCACCACCGAACCGACAACGATAAACTACAGAGGTGGTTAGAGAAGCCGCTGCACGGGAGGCATCCTAATGAGGTTAACCAGGAACATGTCGACAAGTTAGCGTCGTACTATTGGCTGACCTCGGGACGAATGTTCCCCGAGACAGAAGGCTTCTTACTGGCCATACAAGATCAGGTTATACCAACTCGCAACTACCTAAAATTCATTGTAGGAGATGCATCGGTAGTGGATGACAGATGCAGATACGGGTGGCCAACTTCAGAAACAATCCAGCACATAACAGGAGGATGTCAGATGTTTGCATCAACGGAATATAAGGAACGACACGATTCGGTTGCCAAGATCTTGCACCAGGAACTGGCGGAAAAGCTGCTGCTTGTGCAGGCAGAGAGGGTCCCATATTACAACTACACACCTGAGCCTGTTCTTGAGAACAGCAACTACAAGATGTACTGGGATCGTACAGTTCTGACAGATCAACGAGTTGCCCATAACAGACCGGACCTTATAATAGTTGATAAAATTTCTAGGAAGACAACTCTGATTGATGTGGCCATCCCGAACAACAACAACCTGCGTGTGAAGCAAGTCGAGAAGATCGCGAAGTACAGAGACTTAGAAGAACGAATTAGAAGGCAATGGGAAATGGACAACGTTCAGACGATTCCAATCATCGTGTCAACAACTGGTGTCATACCAAAAAGTTTGCTGAGAAACATCAAAGAGCTGGGTCTAACTGATAATCTTTACAGGTCCATGCAGAAAGCGGTACAACTTGCGACAGCCCGAACCGTCAGGAAATTCATGGGGAGTGCAGGAACGTCCAACAACATCAATGTCACCTAAGGCCCGATAACATGGCAAGGGTCGCTTCCAAGCCAGATCCTTATGGTATCCGGGATACCCGGGATCTGAGTGAATGTTCCCCAGAGAGGGAGTGCGAATGCCTTTTGGCTAAGTCGATAATAATAATAATAATAATAATAATAATAATAGCTCTTTATTTATGTAATCCAGAATACACCAGGTACAGGAATCAGAAACACGTCATCAAATTACAATAATTCTTTTTGAAATTACTGCTTTGTATGCCTATAATATTCACTTATCTCATATGGTTCTATGGCCAATAGAAAGCTATGTACTTCTTTTTAAATGTTTAGTGCTTCAATGGATTTAATATCAGATGGCAAATTATTATATAATTTTAAACAATTATACAATGGACCATTTTCATACATTGTAAGTCTATATCTCGGATATACATAATTGAACCATCTTGAGGGATAGGTAATATGTGGAAGATAGGCACTAAATAATTCTTTGTTTTTCCTCACAATATCGCAAGCTCAGTAGATTTCCCTGGTCGGAAGCCAAATTGTTGTTTTACTAAAATATTGTGTTAATAAAATTTAGCAACCTCTGGAAAAAGGAATAGGGATGGAACGATTCTATTTTTTTCCGCACACGATAGATTTTGTGTATTTCTGGGAATGCAAATTGCTCCAGAAAAGCATGTGCCACTTCTTGAGTATTGTCTAAAGTGCCAGAATCTGTTTTCAGAGATATATTTTGACTTGATTTGAAAAATTTGATCCTGAAAAACTTGCCCAACAAATTCAATAGGATAACTATTCTTCTCAAGAACATATTTTATATGTTTAATTTCCTCCTCAAATTTTGTGTTATTAGAACAAATCGTTCTAGCCCTGTCATACAAACTTTTAATTACTACTTTTTTAACACTAATATGATGATTGGAGTTGAAATGGAGATATCTATTAGTATGTGTTGGTTTTCTATAGACACTAGTTTCTATACTATCTGATTTCAGTATAGAAACATCTAAGAAAGATAATTGATTATTTTCAATTTCTAAGGTAAACTTAATAGAAGGTTCTTGTGAGTTTAGAAAATTTAATAATGAATTTAAATCATCTACTTCATGTTCCCATATAATAAATATGTCATCTACATATCTCCACCAAACATTAGGTTGGTGAACATATCTAGTCGATTCATTTTGTTCAAAATCTTCCATGAATAAATTGCTTATGAATGGTGATAAAGGAGACCCCTTAGCAATTCCAAATTCCTGCTGGTAAAATTCATTTCCTAGTTGAAAATAAGTGGTTTTAACACAGTGTTGTCAGTTCTAATATTGCATCTATATTCAAATTCGTCCTTTCTACTAAAGTCCGATCATTTTCTAACTTTCTGCGTAAAATGTTCAATGATTTGTCAACAGGGACATTTGTATTCTTTTTACCTTTTAATAAACCAAATGATCTTAGAGTGGTTGCCTTCTCCGATTTGTGTGCTTGTTTTGGTTATCACATTTTGTTGACTGGTTTGACGAACGGTATAAACTGCCTAGATAATGTAATTACGAATATCGGAGAGAGTATTGACTCGCAGATTTATGAGACTTTTCTCTCTGATCACGCATGTATAATAACTAAGTTGGAGGTGCCTGCTCAATATATCTGTAAACGACAATCTAGGGTCTCAAGGCCCATAACGAAGAGGGGACTTTTTACTCTGGTTGGGTGCGTTGGGGACTTTGACTGGGGTTTTGTTGCTGATCCAATTCTGTCCATAGACGCTAAGTTCGACATGCTGCTTGATCTGTTGGGAACTGCTGTCTTTTGCTTTTCCCAGTAAAACCTCAATAGCTAAACATAACATCAACTTAAAGTGGTTCACTGAGCAATTGAGAGATATACGTGAAAACCTAAACTTCCTTAGTGACTTAAAAAGTAAATATAATTGTGATGACCTTCGGAATACCATAAAAGTAATGAAACGGGAATATAGATGTGCACTACTGGAATCCAAGAAAAAATGTTATGCAAATACATTAATACCTCGTCAAATAAACAAAAGGCGGTATGGAATATAGTTAATCAGGATAAAAAAAATAGGTTTCCTGTTACAAATGCATCCTCTGGACTCACTGCAGGTGAGTTCAATGTTTTTTTTGCCAATATCGCTGAGGAAATTATTGCTGATATACCAGGCTGTTCTAATGTGAACGGTGATAGCATACATGCGAGAATGCAGGTAACTGCGCCACGATTTTCCTTCAGGGATCTCACTTATATACAGGTGAGAGATATTATCATGAGCTTGGGAAATAAATCAAGTAGGGACTTTTATGATATGAATCCTAGGATTCTTAAACATATAGCATATTGATTCCATTAACAAAGCTGTTCAATATGTGTATAAAAAACTCTGTATACCCAGCATGCCTTAAAATTGCCAGAGTTATACCTGTACACAAGAAGGGTCCCGTTGATGAGCCGTCTAACTACAGGCCAATTTCTATAACAAGACACAGTTTGGCTTTCGAGCTACCTTTTCTACCATAGATGCAATTGATTCCTTAATAAGACAAATAAATGAGGGTTTCCAGGACAAGCAGCATGTTGGTGTCATGTTCTGTGATCTGACTAAAGCATTTGATTGCATGTCCTCGGGTCTGCTGATCGGGAAGCTTCAGAGATATGGTTTTGCAAGGGACTCTGTTGATCTCATTTCGTCTTACCTTACAAATAGAAAACAAATGGTAAATTACCAGGAAATAAATTCTACTTTGCTCTCTATAAAACATGGCGTACCACAGGGGTCTGTTTTAGGACCTACATTGTTTTTGATCTATGTAAATGATATCACTGAGCTTGGTACTAATCATAATATACAGTATATTCTGTTTGCTGACGATACAAATGCTGTCATCAAGGGCGAAACAGAGGCTGTCCTGCTCAGCGGACTGGGGGATGCGCGTTCGAGGACAAAGGGGTGGTTTGATTCAAATAAACTTAGTCTGAACTTGGAGAAGACTGTCCAAATGATTTATTCTCTGCGTGAGCTGGAGGTGCATCAGAGCAAGAGTGTGAAGTACCTTGGGCTTCACATTGATCAGAAATTAACGTGGGACATGCACACGGGGTGCCTGGCTAAGGTGCTCTCCTCTAGTGTCTATGGTCTTAGATGTGTGGCTTCCAGGTTGCCCATGAGATCACTGGTGGGAGTCTTTCACGCTCTCATCCAGAGTCGTATCTCCTATGCGCTAATTATTTGGGGTCGTTGCAGTACGACAAATAGAATTTTCGGACTTCAACGCCGAGCGGTTAGAATTCTGGATGTAGTTGACTATCGCGATGATTGTAGGCAATCCTACATAAAGCTAGGAATTCTTACGGTGCCTTGCCTTTATATTTTCCAGTGCTTAATGTATGTTCATAAAAACTCTCCTACTTACGATACACATGAGGGTATACATGCTTATGATACACGAAACAAATCAAATATATATGTTGAATCTCATAGAATATAAGATATAATATAAGTATAAGACTAGGAATGGAGTCTCTTATTATGGTCCTATGATTTACAATTTGTTGCCTGGTACTGTAAGGGCAACACCTTTAAATAGATTTTCTAAGATTGTTAAAAGGTATCTGTTGAGCAGAGCTTTCTACTCGGTGAATGAATGCATAAGAGCAGCCTTTGATGGCATGTCGACAGACTGATTTGATATGTGTTGTAGTTATATTTAAATGGAGTGTATAAGTTTATATTTTATTGTGTAGTTAAGATGAAATAATGATATTTGTGTAAGTTCCACTCTGTGTGTTTCTTTGTCTCGTATCATAAATTGGATATTGTACTTTCATTTTGAGTTGTGGACTTGTGTATTGTACTTTAATTGTAAATTATTGACTATTGTTGACTTGTGTAAAAATCCTGTATTTGGTAGCACCAATAAACACTATTCTATTCTATTCTATTATATACAATCAAGTTACCTAGGTTAGTTACAGTAAAAGCAATAACCCATCGGCATCCCGCAATTACCTGTTCGCCGCGTGAATATTTCAAGCCTAAGTAAACGCCCAAACTGCCAGAAAATTGAAGAAATTCTCGGAAAAGCAAACAAAACAAACTAACCCATTTTCTTTTGCGGTTACGTCGATCGATTTCTAGGGACTTTACGTTTACTTGGTCGGCGCGGCGCACCAAATTCGACTCCCTCCCCGACACATACCAAATCGGAAAATGGCTCAAACGGCAGAACGGCTTTTCCGCTTCTGGCGCTCTTCAATAGCGACGTGGCACTTATTTTTTGCGGCCCCAGGCGAAATTTGGACTTAAAATATCGAAAACTGCGCCCGCTAGCCATGACCAAAGGAAAGCGTTACATACATACTACATTTTTTGAGAAGCGGGTGCGACTATAAACACCTAGGAGGTCCGGCAGGACCGGACTAGGCGTTTATAACAAGAAGGTTGTCGACATTCAATCAGTCAATATACAAATGTCTTAGTATAAAGACGTCCCGCTTTTCATTTCATTACAACTAGTTATTCTATGGTATATGTTCATTATTGGGGAATCTAGTGATTAATTATTAGGTAGCTGAAATTATTAATCTCCCCTTTTTTAAATATTTTAAGATTTGCGATTTTCTTGGTGTATGATTAAGCGAGAATAGCTTCTCTGAATTTATCAATTCTTTCTTTTTTTGTTGTTGTTTCTTTTTCGCGTTTTTTATCAGTAAGAGTACGGTTGCTCGAATACCTGGTGTGAAGAGTTCAGTCGTATACGGGCGTGCGCCGTGAAATTATTGTCTACTCATCTGTCGGTTTGAACCCAGATTTCTCATCCAAAAAAGGGCGGAATGTGGCCACAGAAAAGAGAACAGCAAACTGGGTAAGTAACCAGATCTTACTGAGCTCGCACATTCCACGAAATATCGGGAAAAACATTTTCTCAATTTCTTTGAAATTTACTCCACTCATCTCTCACTCAAATACGCTACATTTTTGGTCCATCAGAGCCGGATCATCCCGTTATTCTCGCACTCGCATCTCGCAAATCTTAATTTTCTAAGATACAATTGTCCGTATTTAAAATTATCTAGGTATAAAATTAAATATCAATATCAAAACTCAACTTAAAAGCTATCGTTCGGAACTCGCTATTTTTTAGACCCTTTTTTTAGGCACTCGCGCGCCTCGAGCCAGTTCGCAGGTGTTTGTTTACTTTAATAGTTTTTTGCGGCATTTCGGTGGGATTTGTTTTGATGTGTATAGTGGATTTTTTCCCACATTAAAAATACTTACAGTATATCGGCTGTTTGTTTACCGCCGGATCGTCTCACATTGCAATTTATCGTTCATAACTCAAAAGAAAAACTCTATAAACATGAAAACTACCACTAAAATAGAACAAGTGGATGCTTTATGCCAAAACGCGATTAAGCGAATGGAACGATTATACTCTTTTGCAGGCGCCGTGTCAGATGCCGTCATAGCTTCAGGTAAAGCAAACATCCAAATCGAATTCAAAATACGATGTGACCAGTTGGAAGAGATTTATTCGGAGTTTAAAAAACATCATTCCTCTCTAATTTCGTTAGTCTCACTCACTGAAGCTCCCAACTTAGAACAGTATGAAGAAATACAAAAGGGGGTGCACGAAAAATATTTTTTTATTAAGGGGATATATTCCAAATTATTTGTAATACAGATAAAGTGGACTTAAATGATTCTATTCCAAAGGTTCAAAAGTTTCAGTACTTAATTTTATCACTTTCAAAAGAACCCCTTTCTTTAATAAAATCTTTAAAGGTGACTGCTGATCATTATAGAATTGCCTTTGATACACTCAAGGAATGCTATCAAAATCCTCGTTTGCTCACTGATCATTATTGGCATCGCATATTGGACTTGCCAAAATTGAAATCTGAAGATCCAAGTGCAATCGGGCGTTTGTTGGATATATTACATGAGTATTTAGAGGCTTTGCGTAATCATAGTTTACCGGTAGATTCATGGGACTTTGTTTTATTTTATTTAGTGATGTCTAAATTGGACTCGGAAACAATAAAACGATTTGAGCTTGCTTACAGTTCTAATGAGATACCGCCCTTTGTTTTATTGCGAGAGTTTCTTCAGAAACAGTGCATAGCCTTAAGATCATTCGCTTTAGCATGTCCTCAATCTCATAAATCTGTTGCGTTTGGTCCCAAACCAAAACCAAATCGGAACATACCATGTCGGGAAAGGCAAAGTTCATCCTTTGTTGTTAGGACAGACGAAAACAACCAGTCTAGATCCTTTTGTTGATTTTGCTCGTCCAACAGTCATACAATCTATAAATGTGCCTCCTTTTTAGAAAAATCGCCTCAAGAACGCTACAATCTTGCCAATCAAAAGGGTCTCTGCATAAATTGCCTTTGCAATAATCATGCAGTCCGTAATTGTAGCTCGGCATCAGTCTGTCGGGTGTGTAAAGACCCTCATCATACCTTGCTTCATTTTCGATCGTCACATGTTAGTTCTCGGCCCTCAGCGATCAAAGCTGATACGCCCCGCGATGTCGACCCACGTCCGGTACCTTCGCAAGCAACTTCTCTCACTAGTACGTCAGTCTCTTCATCAGGTACTATTCTCGCCACAGCTCTCGTCAAAATCGCTGATGCTTATGGCGGTTATAAACAAGTTAGGGCTCTTTTGGATCCTGGAAGCCAGTGCAGTTTCATTACTGAAAAATGTGCTAACAAACTTGGTTTACGACGCTATAAAATCCAACTAACAGTTGTAGGAATTGTTCGACAAACTTTTCCTTCAACAAAAGAAATTTGCAGTACGCTCCATCCATGTGATGTCCAGACTCACTCACTTCCTATTGAGGCAGCAATTTTACCCACTATATCTTCTGATTTACCCTCAACTCCTTTTGATATTTCTCAATGGCCACATTTGGCAAGTCTCAAATTGGCCGATCCTGAATGTGGAACGCCTAGTCCAATTGATTTACCCATAGGAGCTGATATTTTCCCACTTATACTAAAGGATGGACGAATAATTTCAGACATCCAAGCTCCTTCGGCTCTATTAACTATCTTTGGTTGGGTAATTTTGGGCAGACCATATCCTGTTGGCTACTCTCCAAAGGTTTCTCTATGTGCTTTTCTCAATATAAATAACTATGAATCGTCTCTAGAAAATAATCTAAAAAGATTGTGGGAAATTGAAAAACTACCTCAAACCGAACATAAGTCACCTGATGATGTCTTGTGTGAAAATCATTTCCTAGAATCATTCAGTCGCGATGAAACCGGAAGATTTTCAGTTTCCCTGCCATTTAAAGAACCAAATCCAGTCTTTTCGGGTTCTCGCTCCATTGCTTTACGTCGTTTTCTTTCCATGGAAAGACAATTGAGCAAATCTGAATATTGCGAAGCCTACGCAGGCACAATAAATGACTATTTGGCAAATAGACACATGGAAAAGGTCCTAGCACCCTCCTCAGATTGTGGAAACTTCTTTTACATCCCTCATCACTTTGTTTTGAAACCTGACAGTACCACCATAAAGGTACGAGTGGTTTTTGATGCGTCGTGTCGAGACGTGAATGGAAATTCCTTAAATAATAATAATAATAATTCATTTATTGGTAAAAACATACACATGAAGTGCTTATACAAGTCACAAAATATAAAATACAATACTCAATGTACAAGGACATGTATTCCTTAACTAGAACGTTTACAATCACACGACACCTTAAAATCCAGTAAAATCACCTCGAAGGTACTCCTCAAAGGAATAAAATGATCCTGCAATTAAATAGCGTTTTATTCTCCATAAAAATAACTTCTCATCCAAGTCCCTAACTGCTGGTGGCAAAACATTGTAGAATAATACGCAATAATAGTCGGTACCTCTTCTGGTTCTTGAGAGTCTATGGAAGTTAGGCAAAATATCCATGTTACTACGTGTCCCATACTCGTGTATCTCGCGATGCTGCGTAAAGCGATGTAGATTCTGTTTCAAGTATTTTAGGCACTGAAAGATAAAGGCGGAAGGGAAAGTTAACAAACCAAGCTCAACGAAGTAGCGTCGACAGCAGTCACGGTATCCAAGACCCATCATAACGTGAACAATTTTCCGTTGGAGGCCAAAAATATCCCTCGCCCGTGCAGAGTGACCCCAGTTAAGAATGCCATACAGCATATTAGCCCCAAAATACCCATGGTACGCAGTTTTTAGTACATGCATTGACACATTTTTCGAGAGATGTCTCATTAGGAAGATTATTTTTGACAGTTTCTTACTAAGTTGGGTGACATGTTCAACCCATGTTAGTCCGGGATCGGGAAATATACCAAGGAACTTAACACCATTCTCATGCTGCAAACCCCGATGAGGAAGTCTGAGGGAAAAGTTTATGTTCTGTGTTTTAGCATCATTAAGGCACAGATAGTTTGACAAGAACCACTCCTCCATACTGGAGTGGACATTATGTGAAATGGTCTGTATGGGCTCAGATGGATGGTAGTTTATGAAATTAGTGGTGTCATCAGCAAAAAGAATTACATTATTCAGGGCTTGAGCCAGGTCATTAATGAAAATCAGGAATAAAGTTGGGGGAAACAAATTGCCTGCGATTTGATAGGTATGAATTCATAAGTAGAACAGATTCAGGCCTGAAGTTGTAGAGAGATAGTTTTTTTAACAAAATTTCGTGAGACACACAATCAAATGCTTTTGTCAAGTCAAAGAAGGAGGCATAGGTATCCAAGCCCCTCTCTAGGCCGTCAGCTATGTTTTGAATAAGGTAGTCTATGGCGAGAGTGGTAGACCTCCCATTCCGAAAACCGAACTGACTCTGCGTAAACAAGTTGTTCCCCTCAAAGTAATTATTAATCTGATCCTTCATGACAGATTCAAAAACCTTAGAGAAAACAGGCACAAGCGAGATCGGTCTGTAATTATTTACGTCGTCAATGGACCCTTTGCCCTTAAAGATAGGAATCACCTTGGCAGTCTTTAGACAAGGAGGATATACAGCTTCACTTATACACAGATTTATCAGCTTGGTTAGAGGACCACCAATAAAGCTTTGTTTGCTGGTCCAAAGCTTCAAAAGGACATTGCCGTTATTCTGCTCAATTTTCGACTCCATAGGTATGTCCTCACTGCGGACATCAAACAGATGTATCGTCAGATATTCATAAATTCACATGATCAAGACTATCAGCGCATACTATGGAGGATTTCTCCAAATGGCCCTATTGAAGATTTTGCCCTCAAAACTGTCACCTTCGGAGTATCATCGTCACCATATTTGGCTCTTCGCACTATACTTCAACTTTCAATTGAAGGTCGTTCAAAATTTCCATTGGCCGCTCAAGCTCTCGATTCTGACATATTTGTTGATGACGTGGTAACAGGTGCTTCTTCACTTCAAGAAGCAAAACGCTTACAAATCGAGCTCATCGAATTATGTGCTTCAGCAGGTTTTATTTTACGAAAATGGGCGAGCAACAGTCAGCAGCTCATCTCGCATCTTGACCAAGGAAATTGTCAAGATGTGCATTATAATTTTGATTTTGAAAAGGATGTGGTCATAAAAATCCTTGGATTGCAGTGGTTTCCTTCCCAAGATATATTTTCGTACAAAGTGGCTCCTCTGGATAGAACCTGCAGTAAGCGAACTATTCTCTCGGAATTGGCTCGCATTTTTGATCCTTTGGGATTTCTCGCCCCACTAACTTTGTTTGTTAAACGATTAATTCAGTATTTGTGGACATTAGGATTTACGTGGGATGAAACTCCTCCAATTGAGGTTATTGATGTTTGGAATCAATATAAAGCCGAGCTTCATCATCTTGTCGAATTAAAGATTCCTATACACATGGTTGAAAACAGCGTGGTAGATCATGAATTGCATGCCTTTTGTGACGCCTCAGAGAAAGGGTATGCAGCCGTCGTTTATATTCGGGCTTTGCACCATAATTCGACATTTACCATCTCCTTCGTCTGTGCAAAATCAAAGGTTTCTCCTTTAAAGCTTCTCTCCTTGCCTCGGCTAGAACTTTGTGCAGCGGTTTTGCTGTCTGATATTGTAGGGTTCGTTTTGTCGACATTGAGAAACACACTTTCTATAAAAGAAATCTTTGGCTGGACAGATTCCAGAGTAGTCATTTCATGGCTAACCTCATCTCCTCACAGATGGAAAACCTTTGTGGCCAACCATATTAGCCACGTTCAAGAGGTGGTCGCTCCACCATGTTGGCGCTACGTGCAATCGTCTCAAAAACCTGCAGACTGTGGATCAAGAGGTCTCCTTCCTAGAGATCTTGTGGACCATAAGTCATGGTGGGCGGGTCCTCCTTGGCTTTCGCTTCCTCAGGACGAGTGGCCCACGTATAAGACCTCTCTATCTCTCTCTGATGATTGTCAATCGTCTCTCAAAAGGGAAGAACAAGTCTTCTCTTTCTCGATTTTTATTTCCTTAGAAGCAGTTGATTCCTTACTTTCTCGGTTCTCGTCTCTCTCCAAGATCCAACGCATTTTTGCTTATGTCCTCAGATTTATTCATAACTTAAAAAATCCCAGTGATCATTCTAATAGACCTTTCTCAGAACAAGAGCTTAAAACTGCTTTGTTTATTTTGGTGAAGAGGGCTCAACATGACTCCTTTCAGAACGAAATGGCTAGTTTACAGGCTAGTCGTCGAATTTCTAAATCTCTGAGAAAATTAACACCCTTTATCGACAAAGAAGGCATTCTTAGAGTAGGGGGTCGTCTTGCCCATTCGGATTCAACATTCTCACAAAAACATCCAGCGTTACTACCTCGCAATCATAGACTTACTTACTTCATTATTGAACAGGCTCACTTAAAGTATTTGCATGTTGGTTTGCAAACTCTCCAATACCTTCTTTTTCAAACGTTTTGGATACTCTCACCTCGACGAGCAATTCGGCAGGTTTTATCAAAATGCATAAAATGTTTTGGAGTCTCTCCCCGCTGCCTTTCTCCATTAATGGCTGATTTGCCTTCGCATCACATTCACCAAGTTAAACCATTTCAGACAATCGGCGTTGATTATGCCGGACCGTTTCTCATCACCCTTGGTAAGCATAGAGGGGTTAGATCACAAAAGGCTTATTTGTGCTTGTTTGTGTGTTTTGCCACAAAGGCGCTCCATTTAGAATTGGCTACTGATCTTTCCACTGATTGCTTCCTCGAAGATTTATAGCCAGGCGTGGCAAATGTAACCTAAATTTTTCTGATCAAGGAACTAACTTTGTAGGCGCTCGAGCTGAATTTGATTAGTGTATGCAAAATGCTTGCGCTGAAGATAGAATAAAATGGTCACTCAACCCTCCGTCTTCTCCTCATTTTGGGGGGCTTTGGGAGGCTGGGGTCAAATCGGTGAAGTCACTCTTACAACGAGTGGTCGGCAATCAAGTATTAACATATGAGGAACTGTATACTGTGCTGGTGCAAGTAGAGGCCATTCTGAATTCTAGACCTCTCTGCCCACTTAGTTCAGACCCGAATGACCTTTCTAGTCTCTCTCCTGGACATTTCCTCACCCTTGCTCCACTCTCATGTCTGCCTGAAACTGATCTCAGTGATGTCCCAATCAACAGATTAAATCGTTGGCAACTTCTACGGAGAATCCATCAAGATTTTTTGGAAAAGGTGGCACGTAGAGTACCTTCACACTTTGAACCAACGTACCAAATGGACTGATAATGCGGATAACATAAAGGTTGGCGCTCTCGTTTTGATTAAATGTGAAATGAATCCGCCTTTAAAATGGCCGATTGCTCGAATAACAGCCTGTCATCCGGGAGCTGATGGTATTTGCCGTGTTGTAACCGTGCGAACTGCTCGAGGGATTCTGCGCAGACCTGTGGCGAAAGTCTGCCCATTACCTCTCGAATAGATAGTTGAATACATAGCTTGCTACATAGGTATCTATTTTTAATGCTAAGTTGAATTTCTTTTCATTTTCTAGGTTAGTACTCTTTAAAAAATATTCATTTTGGTGGCCGGTATGTTCATTATTGGGGAATCTAGTGATTAATTATTAGGTAGTTGAAATTATTAATCTGCCCTTTTTTAAATATTTTAAGATTTGCGATTTTCTTGGTGTATGATTAAGCGAGAATAGCTTCTCTGAATTTATCAATTCTTTCTTTTTTTTTGGTGTTTTTTTTTTTCGCGTTTTTTATCAGTAAGAGTACGGTTGCTCGAATACCTGGTATGAAGAGTTCAGTCGTATACGGGTGCGCGCCGTGAAATCATTGTCTACTCATCTGTCGGTTTGAACCCAGATTTCTCATCCAAAAAAGGGCGGAATGTGGCCACAGAAAAGAGAACAGCAAACTGGGTAAGTAACCAGATCTTACTGAGCTCGCACATTCCACAAAATATCGGGAAAAACATTCTCTCAATTTCTTTGAAATTTACTCCACTCATCTCTCACTCAAATACGCTACAGTATAAATTATCAATAAAATAAATTCAAATATAAATAAAAATAAATTTTGGGATACAGGACTTTGTAAAATCTTATACAATGTTTATTACGCTAACAAGGGAAAAATACTAAGCAGAACTAATAAAATAAAATTAACGTAACGTAATTAATAAAGTTATTCAATGTTATTACTAGTACTAGTATTTAAACCAGTTACCTGTATCTCCACCACTGGGTGCGTGGGGGACTTACTATTAAGCCATACAGTCCGAGTTCGAGAACCGTTCTAGAGCAGTTCGCGACAGGTTCGCAAAATTGGTGTATACGCGGGTTCGCGAGCATTTCAAGAACCCTTTAAAGTTCGCGAGCTGCTCGCGGACAGTTCGCTCGATAGGAGGTAAATTAATAATATCAAATGGAATTGTTCGTGAGCACATATTGGCGGTGTGGACTGTGGACGTCTCGTTATCATTTAATATAAATTATAATTTCAAGAGTCGCAGTTCAATTGAATATTTTTTGTCAAAGTGAAATAGAGTGGAGTGATTAGAAAATAATCAAATTAATCGGCTAAAATGAATTGCATCCAAACTTGTGGAATCCAAAAAATTCCAATTATAAAAAGCAAAGTGCTAAAATAGTACCTATATTTCATTACGAGTCTGGAAATAAAGATTTTTCCGTGCGCGCGTGACAAATTCCCATGTGAGGCGCAGCCGAACACGGGAAGTCATGCAAGCACGGAAAAATCTATTTCTGGACGTGTAATCAATGATATTTTTTATTATACTTCTTTGAAACCGGAAACTTAAAACATTTTATCGGCATATTATAATAAATTTAATTGACAAAAAATAAACAATGCAGACAATATAGTGGTTAGTATGTATGATGCGTTTCCATGGTTACTCACAAATTATTTCAAAGGTGCTTTGTTGTAAATTAGTTATTGTCAGATAAGGTGAATAAAACGTCAAAAATATTACAGAAATGTATCTAAATATTGAAACACTTACGAATTAAAATACAAAATAGATACATGTTAAATATCAGAGAGCATATAGAGTTTCTTAAATTTAGTTTACTTTGCTGTATATTTCTATTTTAAAGCCATATATTCGGTATTTTTATTTAGCGCACGGAAAGCTTTTCCGTGCGCTGTTTCTGTGCGCTAGCCCGAAAAACCCCATCTTTCATTATTGCTAAAACAAATGATAATAAGGTGTTTTCAAAGAAGTATAATAAAAAATATCTTATCACAGGCTTATTCAAAACAAAAACCACAAATAGTCAGAGCATCTTCTTCATCGTCTGTATTCATATTTTCAAAATTATTATTGCAACTCGATATAATAGTGAACCAATGCCAAACTCCAAAAAATGACAATACGAAACAAGCCGAACACAATAAAATTTTGGTCTGGACACCTTGTTCGCAAACTGCTCCCGAATAGTTCGGTAGCAATTCGCGAGCAGTTCTCGAGCATCATCAATTTTGGTTTGTATGCGGCTTTACCTCATAATATGGCAATCGATCCATAATCTATAATTTGTAGGTACAAAATTTGGTTGAAAACTTGCTGGTTTAGAAATTGTCAAATATAATAATAATAATTTTTTAAATATAACTTGTAAAAAGTTATAATGGAAAACTTATTCATTTTCAAAAATACTATCACATATTGTTGGGTCCAACATTAAGAAATACTAAAATAATTTTAAAACATACTTTTTGCCATGGTCTATGCTTCTTGGGTAGACCTTGACTGAAATAATTCTACCTCCATTATCCTGGAATTTGCTGCCCCACTCTTCCTGTCTGCCAGAATGATATGTTATCTTTAGATCAATATGGTTGTATATGTAGTATGAATTAGGTTCGATATTATCCATATTACATGTTTGTCTATTATTTCTAGAGTAACAGCCCATCGGAAATCCTGTGGTACAATATTGTCTACCTTCTTCTGTATCATAACAGCTTGTTACAGGCATATTGTCGACTATCCAGTGATGCTGATAATTTAGACTAATACCTAGAAAATAAAGGGACTTTAAAAATCACATAGAAATAAACGACACTACATAATACTCTATTAGGTGTGTTCACTAATTTCAGATTGTAACTGAAATTGATAGATTTAAGTCTATAGAAATATGTATCAATAATAAAACTGCGTTAAATAATTTTTTACCAAAATAACTGCAAAATAAAAACAACAAATTTGGCACAGATATAAAACATTCGTGACACCTTGCATACAGCCCCTATCATCTGCAGTTTTACGGCACCTGGTAAAATGAACAAAGAACAGCAATATTCATTTTTCCTTCAGCCAGAAACTAACAATCGATAGTTTGCTATAGCCGAGTTCATAAGTCACCGGGTGAAAAATGAGTTCATTATTATCGAACAATTCATAGATATTTGTACGGGTATAACAAATCGTTCATTATTATAGCATGGTTAGACTGTAAACAAGTTACATCCAAATATTACTTATACATACATGGTGTTCAGATTTGATCCGCTGCAAATTGTGACAACTTGTGTGTGCATATTCCTGTAGTGTGACACCTGCTCAAAATTGTGGTAACTCACACGGGTTGTCACAATTTTTTAAGCCTGTACTGCTTTACCAATACGGTTTTTTAATGTTATGGTAACAAAAAAACATGTATATAATAAAGTCATTTTCATATTTTTAATTACAAACATTCAAATTCCAACTAAAGTATAAAATATTTGATAAAAACGTAAAATTTGTGTGATGCTGCAATCAGGTCTGATTCATATTTATCGTACCCACAGAACTGTGGCATACATTTAATTTCAACAATTGGCGCCCCCTACAACGTTTCATGCAATGTTGCCATTCTTATTAGGCAGTATGCCGCTGGCGCATTTAGATAATTACAAGCTTTTATTTAACTTCACCTGTTAATATGTATGTGTGGGTCGAATCTTGCAAGCCGAATTAGAACCACTTCCTGACATCCGATTGAGCTGAAATTTTGCATACACCTTTAGTTCCTGTGACTATACAATATGCAATACTCAATATTGTAATACTTTCAAAATGGCCGCCACTCCAAGATGGCGGATGATGTATTTTTGGCAACCCCCTTAATGTGGGTATGAAATGAAAGGGCTTGAAAAGTAGAAAACGATAAAGTTAATGACATCACACTAAATTCAATATGGCCGCCGCTCCAAGATGGCGGATGATGTATTTTTTGTCAACCTCCTTAATAGGGGTATCAAACGAAAGGTCTTGAAGAGTAGAAAACGATAAAGGTAGTGACATCACACTAAATTCAATATGGCCGCCGCTCCAAAATGGGGTATTACCTATTTGATACTCAACATGGGTATCAAATGAAAGGGATCAAATAGGTACTAACAAGCACAAAATAAAATTGGAAATAAAAAACCTTTTTAAAAACAAGCTTGAGATAATTCAATTCCAAATTGCAACAAGTTTTTGCAAATTGAATAGCATGTCGCGCGAATTGTAAAGAAAAAAATGCATACTTGGGCAAATAGGTACTTGCTTATCAACCAATCACTGTCCAATAAAATTAATTGGTACCTTCTTTCATCAACATTTCGCACGACAAGCTTTTCAATTTCCAAAAACTTGTCGCAATTTGGAATTGAATTATCTTAATGAAAACCTAAACTTATTTTATTCGCTTTAATACTTGCCTTAAATTAAAGCTTGTTTTTTAAGAAGGTTTTATAGGTATCCAGTGTCCAGTACGGCCATAATTTGGTTTGTGCGCGGAAAAGTGTCATAGATTAATTTCTTTGCTTCTTTATTGAAAGATTAAGGTAAGTGGGTGTCATAATATCATAGTATAATGCAAGCATTGCATGTGTGTCGCTTGCAACCTGTAATTACAATAAATATAAATGTTTGTGACTTATACAGGGTAAAAGTAAATAATCGCGAAAAGAGATGATTCAGAATCTGAAAAAAAGAAAACGTCTATAAACTTAGCCCTGAAAATGGTTAATAAGAAAGGTACCTACAAGATGTTAAAGCTTACATTTTATTTTTGTTCTCTTCAATTATCTTTTGCAAAAATCGAAATATTTACATGGTATCATTTTTTTCATTCAAATGTCAGACAAATTTTTGTTTTTGATGTATGTTATCAATCAGTTTTTTTTTTCACCCATAAATAGGATACCCTAAAACCCCCACATTCCAAATTTGAACAAAAAATATGCAGGGATATTATACAGAGTGCCAAAGTTGAGCAAAATAGGAATTTTAAAGGCATCTGGAGAGTCAAGGGAGTCATGGAATCCCATCAAAACAGTTGGACGATCAACAGGACCACTCACAGTGTTGATATGCATAGCTTCAATATACCAATATACAGGTTCTTTTTGTGAGCCATCCCAAAACGCTGAACTTTTATGAAACTTTATACGGGTCAATAAGCGTGCTCTGGAATTTTTGAAAAAGTATTAATAAACACAAGAGTATTTTTTTACAAAATGTCATATAACAAATAGAACACAATTCAAATTATTGGACCTTTCTCGACAAAGTCACTGCCTAAAATGATACATTTTCTGTGCGTTTTCTGTTGTGACACACCATGTATTTTTAGACTTAGTTCGTTTATATTGTGTGGGGAGATTTTGATATACTCGATTTTTGACTAAAAAATTCAGTGTTTTGAAATGACACATAGAAAGACACTTTATATATTTTGTATTGGATCTTTGCACACCAACACTTCGAGTGGTCCTGTTGATCATTCAACTGTTTTGAGGGGATTCACACACTTGACTTGCCAGATACCTTTAAAATTCGTATTTTTTTAGGGTGTTATGATTAATGCTGTGGTATCAAATAAAAAAATTGCTAAATGATTTTCGTCACTTTATACTAAAAAAATTCGTAGTTGGCCTTGAAAATTAAGATTAAGACCTGAAACTTGGCGTCAAAATAGAGTTTTTTGTGTCCTATCTTTAGAAAAAAACTGCCAAAATTGGATGAAAAATTAAAATTTTATAGATGATATGCTCCGAATCAAATCTGAACACCTTATAGCTATGCCTAATCATAGGTAACAGCGAAAGACTTTTTCGGTATAGTTACAGAATAAAATAAATAATTAACACATATTTTCCTTATCACACTCTAGGTAGATTAATCTTACCTTAAAAACATTTTTTAGTCACATAAGTATTTAAAGGTGAATTCATGCAGCTCTTAAATCTCTGTTTAGGCACCTAACACGAATAAGAATTATTCTTATTACGAAAACGAAGACGAAGAGAAAGATGATACACTATAGTGAAGATAAAGAAAAAGATGATACACTACAGTGAAGATGAAGAGACAAAAGGAGTAGAAAAGGGACAAACAACTCAAAATGTACTTAAATCGGATAATAAAACAATCCCATAAGGTTTTATGTGGGACACTGTTTATTATTATTATTATTGCTAATTCCACTAATTCTGCATGAGAATGTTATATTTTGTTTTTGTAAAAAAAGAAAAAATGTTATGTTGTGTTATTTATTTATATTAAATATTTGATGATATTGCGAACTTGTCCTTTATTCGGGGAGGGGTGGGGATGGTTGAAAATATTGCATGTAAAAATAAAGGCCGGGGCCAGTCAGACTTTCTAGAGCTGCCTCGCCTACGTCCCGATAAAGGAATTTTGGGTGCCCATCCACCCCTGCTGCACGTGCAGAAATTTTACATGCTAACCACAGATAATTCAACCCTTATAATATGTGTACTAACTATCTTTGAATTGACAGGGGTTCTATCCCTATGTATGTACTATGCGAGATCATATTCGCTAAAAATTAGCAAGTATTACCTCTACACAGTGCATAGACGAAAACAATTCATTTTAGGCCGTGAGGAAAATTATTTCGACCGTGGGTAGTGCCTTTGTGTTTTTGGAAATAATAGTTTTTGTAAAAATATTCACACAAATGGATATAACCGTTAATTATTTTCATAAAAATACAGGGTGTCCCAGAAAAGAAGGACAACCCATTAACCCTAGATTATTGACGTCAAAATATGGTGATTTTGCCACACTATAGGCTAAGGCGAACGGTTTGTTAAAGACCGCAGCGCCATATACAATTTGCAATAGAAAAATTCAATTTGGCCATACTAATAAAGTGTTCGATGACATCTACCAGCCTGTTTTTGCAAAACAAAAATATCCCATTTCGTTGCTCTGATATTATAAAGGTGAATCGCCCTGGATACATTTTTTCTCAATGATAATGCCGGCAATGCTAAATGTTTAAATTGTGCAATAAGTTAAGCGTTTTAGTGCATCTTTTCATTAGACTAGTAAAGTGAATAAGAAATCTGCACAGCAAAATTGAATATCACTTTCGGTTTAGCGGAAGGAACGTTTTTTTGTTCCAGCTAAGTCAACAAAAAAAAAAAGGAATATTTTTTTAGCAAAAAAAAACGCAACTTATGGCTAAACTTTCGGCTAAACCGAAAGTGATATTCAAGCGTGCGGTGCGGATTTTTATTCACTTTACTAGCCTAATAAAAAATTGCAACAAAATCACCATTTTAATTTTTAAAAAAATCAGTTATTTTGCCATACCTTTTTTGTTTGAAATTCAACTGTTTTTTTCTAGGCGGCATTCAATCCCTGGAAAAACTACACAAGTTTGGTGATTCAACCGTCAATATAAATATCTTAAAAACTACCGAGGTAATAAGGCTCGTGATGTCTTAGCTGGAAAAAAAACGTCACTTCCGGCTAAACCAGAAATAATATTCAAGTGTGTGGTGCGAAAAAAGTCGGTTATGTTGCCATAAGTTTTTTGTTTGAAGTTCAATTGTTTCTTGGCGGGAAAAGTTGTTTAAAATACAAAATTATGCCTACGTACAAAGTTTGAGACTAATCGGCCTTCATCAAATTGTTCAAAAATTTCAAATTTTGAAATTAGGCCAAGAACTCTAATTTTCATTTTTCGCCAAGATGTTAAGAAATAAGTTGTTAATTAATGTCGCTCTTAGGTGGCTTAATTTTTATTTTGGGTAAAATAATAAATTCCACCTGCAAATAAAATGGTAAACTACCTACATCTAAATTTTCACTTGCTGTAACTTTATTTCTACAGACAAAATTTATTTCTTTACTTCTTATCATCTTGACAAGAACCAAACATTAAAGTTAGTTAACTCTTACTTAATTTCAAAATTTACAATTTTTGAACACCCCGTATAACAAATTAATATTTCCTCACAGCAAATATTTAATTTACAACAAAAACTTTTACGAGATAAATCAATATTTTTTACAGCCCTAGTAAAGGACCATACAATTTGATGCCCCAGTTTTCGTGCGAAGTATAAAATTAAGTTTCAGTTATTTCTATACTCCCTTTCTTTAAAACAACTATGAAGGCCCTGTATCTTGCGTCACATATACAATAGGTGTGTTCACTAATTTCCAGTTGTTATCAAAATCGATAAATCTAGCAAGCACATGTGTCAATCATAAAACCGTTTTAAATACAATTCTTACCGAAATAAATGCAAAATAGAAACAACGAATTAGGGGCAGGTATAGAACGGCTAGGGCAAGTGACACGTCTATGCCGGTTGCGACGTGCTGTATACAGCTACTATATTCCGCAGTTTTACGGCGCCAGTTGTGAGAACAATGACAATATAGCCTCTTTATGCTGAGTTTCTACTAATGTAATATGCACAAAGGAGAGGGACGGTCACGCCCCCAAGTGCAGCAGAGACGCCAAGCCTTTGACGAATTTAACCTGCCGGCTATTTTTTCAAGAGAAAATATTATTTGATTTTTTGTATTTCATAATTTTGAGGCTATTTACGGCCTTGTGGCGTTTAAATGGAAATTTTTATTTTTGTTAACAGAGTATTCTCATAAAGTTTCAATTTCAAAAACTTATACAGGGCGAGTTTTTTTCGATGCACTCTATGGGGATCTCGGGAACTAGCAGAGCTAGAACAAAGTTTAAATGGGGAAAGAATTGAAGTTTTGAATGCTCAATCTAATCCCTCTTTTGGATTTTCAAAAAAGTTCATGGGTCACTAGATATTTTGAAAAGAGTGATTTTTTGCTATTTCATCAGATCTCTGTAGCTCTGTTATTTCTGATTATACAGAAAAACTGTAGAGACAAAAATTGAAGATAATTTTGAGCTTAATAAGATAATCTAATACATCTATATATATATATGCAAATATTGCATCTTTTTAAAACTGAATTTGTCACCTTTCTTAGAGAGCGCCTGTCAATACTGGCAATTGCTTCTAAAACAACTGCTCTTAATTCAACAATTATCTCATACTTTATTTTGTACTGTTCCCCACAAAAATAAATCCAAAACAGACAAATCGGGGGATCAGGGCTGCCAGGAAATAGGTCTATTTCTCCCTATCCAACTATTTGGATAGCTGATCTAGGTAATTTCTTACGATCAAATAATTATGTGGTAGAGCTCCATCATGTCAATTTTTGTTTTATTTTGTTACATTTTGTTACCAGCTAAAAATAAAATATTTGAAAGTTTGAAGTATGTCTTATTACAAAATAGAACGTAATTATGAAAATATTCCATGGCTGACTATGTGAAAATTAAAAAAAAAACAGAAAATTAGCTATAGCTATGAGATGTAAGATTGTGAGTGTAAATGTATATATGTTACAGACCGTATATGTAAAACAGGCCGTATACAAAAGGACTAGTCCATATGTAAACGGACTGAAGATATTAGTCCATATGTATAAGAAGCTTGTCCGTCAACAAACGGTCTAGTCAGTTTGCAAAAAGACTAGTCCTATTATATACGGTCTATCTGCAACTAGACCGTATATCACAGAGAGATTTAAACAAAGACAGAATGTATGTGCAATGTTTTTCGCCCGGTTTCGACGTCCGGCATTTCTGAATTACCCCTTCTTTTTAATATAGGCCCATCAAAGAAGGATATTACTTCTTGCTGGTACGTAGTATTTTGAAGGAAAAAAGGTAATTATTTAGTATAATGTATAGGTACCCTAGATTTTTTTTCTGCAAAATACATACTAAAATGAAGGCATATTCTTCTTTAATGGGCCTATATAAAAAAGAAGGGTAATTCACTACGATTGCACATACAGTCTGAATGTCAATAGTCCGCATGTTAACAGTCTAGTCTGTATATGAAATGCCATGTCATTTACATACGGCCTGCGTCATTTAGGCCATATAGATACAGCCTAGACCGTATACATACATACGGTCTGTTTGCGTGGCAATCTTCATAGCCCAAGATACAATGACAACAATGAGATGTAAGATTGTGAGTGTAAATGTATACTTATACAAGAGAAAGTGATAATGGGCTCCTGCCTGGACTTCATTTGTTGCTTCCCAAATCATTCCTATCTTTTTGATTTGGTTGATGTTACACCGTACTGATGATTGCCAAATAGCATGAAACACGTGTATGCAGCTACTAGTTGTTTTTTTTTTGTTTTCACGCGGGTTGCTGTTAGTACAAGCTCCGAATTGGGGAGGTGCTGACGGAAGCTGCAAATGTGCTGTTGGCTCCTGCCTGGACTTCATTTGTTGCTTCCCAAATCATTCCTATCTTTTTGATTTGGTTGATGTTACACTGTACTGATGATTGCCAAATAAGATGAAACATGTGTATCCGGTTACTAGTTTTTTTTGTTTTCTAACTTTGAGTGCTTATGCCCATTATCACTTTCTCTTGTATAGCTATAGCTATTTTATTTATTATAATAACTATGCAGAGTATTATATTTTTGGAAAGCTCAAAAATGGCCGATTTGATAAGGCCACAGCCAACTATGATTTAGATTTAAAAAAACACAAGTTTATGTGCGTTTATAACCTCATTTTCGCCCGCGGAACGCGGAAACCAAGGTTAATAACCCCAGCGAAAACATAAATTCTATTCTCAGTTTTAAAAGAATCTTGCTGTGAATACTTTATTTTTTCGGTTTATAATGAAGACAAGATTTGTTAAAGCTTGTCCTGATAACTTGCCTTGCATAGATTTTGATATGGTGTCAATTTTATCAATAAAAACGGGGAGCAAAACATGGAGAAATGAAGAGGTATGTTTGTTTATTTGATTTGTATATTGTTTTAATATTGCTTAATGATGATGATATAGCTTAAATTCTGGTTTTAGGTAGACTAGAGAATACATAATATGGTAACAATGTTATTGGAGACACGCAGAGGAAAGAACATAACAATGAATTCATAATGCACGGTTAAGGCAAAAATTACCCTCGAGCACAAAATTAATAAGAAAAATGTTAATGATACTGTGGCTAAAAATGAAGAAATTCAACTGAATAGCTGTGGAAGTAGGTATATTATGTTGTAATTACACAACATAAGCAGATTAGTCCTAAATTATGCACATACCACGATGTACGAGGATCATACATCGTGGCACATACATAGATACAGCTTTTTGTGCTTCTAGTTTAGTTGCTAGTACAGTAATGAAATACTTATTGTGTTTATACCTATAGTTAAGATATGGGGGAGGGGCGTGGGGGTGTCGCACACCACAATGTTGAAATCGATTATCAAAACAAGAAATCATGCGTTTGTAAAAACGATCGTTGATACCTACATGTGAAAACCATGATTCAGAACTAATTTAAATAATCTAAAGACAATGCCAGTTCGACAGCAGAGTTTCATTCGATATCAAGTGCTTGACCGTCAATGACTACTTTTTGCGGGTATTTTTTTCTTGTATCATCTAATTAAGTAATTAAGTCCGTAGTAGTACACTTTGCGCATCCATTTTGATGCGGAAAGTTGTACTTTTCTGCACTGGTGACAGTGGTGACATTAACTTTGTCAACTAATAATAGAACTACGCTTGTAAAATTTTTTCAGGTACATGTTAATGGAAAACTTATTTTAGATGAGTGTAAGCAAGGTATTGCTTTTCTTTGCTGACTTCCTGGAAAAAGCGACGAATCGAATCATGAACAACATCAGTAGATTGTGATATTGGAAAAAGTCAACACAAGTGCAATAAAAAAATATGAGAGTCTACCTTACAGGATTTAGTTGACAAAGACATACCTCAATAATTATTATAGATTGTAGTATTATGAAGGAAGATTTTTGGCAAAAATCAAAACGTATTACAAGGAGGGACTGTCTGACATGTTAAAAAACAAAAAATGCCCTGCATCTCCCAAACGAATCGAGATTTTGAGATTCAACTGCTTTCAACTGCCCTCAAAAATCGAGCACAGTACACCTATCTACTCTTTGTCTATCTCTTCGCAGAATAGAAGAAACCACCCCCAAACAATAAAACATCCAGTTTGTTACACTCTGTGCATGCGACATGAAAACTGTATCGAGTTTGGAATATTTTCACTAAATTTAATAGATAACTTATTTGGGGTTTTGCAATAGAATGCAAAATAATGTTTTTTTTCTTGCAAATTAAAGAAATCTTAATTTTTGGGTGGCTGATGCATTATATTTTTTTATTTTTAACTTCCATTAACCACAATCACAAAATATGCTTATGAAAATTTGGGTTTGGTTTAACCAGCCATATGGTAGTTTTTTTAACTTAACTGGTGCATATTGTTTTCTTTTCTGTACTGTAGCTTACCCAAACAAAAATATTTTGTTATAAGTTTTATTTGTCAATAAAATTTGAAAAAGTAATACAATAAGTAACTATTTTATCATTATGTACTCTGTCATTAAACGGTATGGTAAATAATATATTATTTGCATTTTCCTTTAGCAAGATATAAGGTGAATTTAAATTCTCCAAAAATTAATTTGGAATATCTCATCAGTAATGGAGAGTGTTCCATATATGTTAAAACAAAAAAAATCGAAAGATATTATTTTCCAGAAAAAATATAATATCTATAGTGAAAAAATTCTAAAGAAATATGTCATTTTTTATGAGGATGCTTCGGCAATCACAATATACCTAATTTACTTAAATGGGTCTAAAATAGTTCAAGCTATGACCTACTATAAAAGTTTTTCGACTGAAAACTTGGCCTTATTGCGTTTTACATAAGTTATATTTTTCTAATATCACCAAGAACTGGCACCTTTTCCAATATTCCAGCGTTACATTTTTGAACCGATGCAGGTCTAACTACTAACTTACATTCTGTAAGTAAGGGCTCGTGAAATTAAAGACCGGTGTGAAGATAGCAGCCATTTTCTGGCAGCCAATTTTTCAGCAGCCATTTCTCTAAAATGGCTGCTCTAGGTGTGAAGTTAGCAGCCCTTTTTGAACAGTCAATATTTTGGGAGCTAAACAGCTGCCCTTGATGTAAAGTTTGCAGCCAATTATTTTAGGCATGGGCAGCTAAAAACAATACCAAAACCGCCATTAAAAAACAATTAATATAATTCGCCCAAAGCGATAAAATTATTTCAAAACGTAAAAAAATTTGTGCCACCATCATTTTCACACCACAAATAGCATGTAACTAGAGATTTACAGGGATCATAGGAAGATTCCCTTACGCGCCGTCCTAGAGGGTGAAATCTACCCCATGCTTCTAAAAATTAATTACTTCGCCCTGTAGGAAATGTTGTGCCACCATCATCTTTACACCAAAAATAGCTTGTATCCAGAGGTTTACAGAGAACATAGTGTGATTCTCTTACGCGCCGTCCTAGAGGGTGAAATCTACCCCACGCGCTAAAAATTAATTATTTCGCCCTGTAGGAAATGTTGTGCCACCATCATCTTTACACCAAAAATACCTTGCATCCAGAGGTTTACAGAGAACATAGTGTGATTATCTTACGCTCCGTCCTAGAGGGTGAAATCTACCCCACGCGCTATAAATTAAATTATTTCACCCCATAGGAAATGTTGTGCCACCGTCATCTTCGCACCAAAAATAGCTTGTATATAGAGGTTTACACAGATCATAGTGAGATTCCCTTACGCGCCGTCCTACAGGGTGAAATCTACCCCACGCGCTATAAATTAAATTATTTCACCCCATAGGAAATGTTGTGCCACCGTCATCATTGCACCAAAAATAGCTTGTATATAGAGGTTTACAGAGATCATAGTGTGATTCCCTTACGCGCCGTCCTACAGGGTGAAATCTACCCCACGCGCTATAAATTAAATTATTTCACCCCATAGGAAATGTTGTGCCACCATCATCTTTGCACCAAAAATAGCTTGTATATAGAGGTTTACAGAGATCATAGTGAGATTCATTTACGCGCCGTCCTACAGGCGAAATCTACCCCACGTGCTATAAATTAAATTATTTCACCCCATAGGAAATGTTGTGCCACCGTCATCTTTGCACCAAAAATAGCTTATATATAGAGGTTTACAGAGATCATAGTGAGATTCATTTACGCGCCGTCCTACAGGGTGAAATCTACCCCACGCGCTATAAATTAAATTATTTCACCCCATAGGAAATGTTGTGCCACCGTCATCTTTGCACCAAAAATAGCTTGTATATAGAGGTTTACAGAGATCATAGTGAGATTCCCGTACGCGCCGTCCTACAGGGTGAAATCTACCCCACGCGCTATAAATGAAATTATTTCACCATGTAGGAAATGTTGTGCCACCGTCATCTTTGCACCAAAATAATTAATTTTTAGCGCGTGGGGTAGATTTCACCCTCTAGGACGGCGCATAAGGGAATCACACTATGATCTCTGTAAGCCTCTGGATACAAGCTATTTTTGGTGTAAAGATGAAGGTGGCACAACATTTCCTACAGGGTGAAATAATTAATTTTTAGCGCGTGGGATAGATTTCACCCTCTAGGATGGCGCGTAAGGGAATCACACTATGATCTCTGTAAACCTCTGGGTACAAGCTATTTTTGGTGTAAAGATGGTGGTGGCACAACATTTCCTACAGGGTGAAATAATAAATTTTTAGCGCGTGGGGTAGATTTCACCCTCTAGGACGGCGCTTAAGGGAATCACACTATGATCTCTGTAAACCTCTGGGTACAAGCTATTTTTGGTGTAAAGATGAAGGTGGCACAACATTTCCTACAGGGTGAAATAATTAATTTTTAGCGCGTGGGGTAGATTTCACCCTCTAGGACGGCGCGTAAGGGAATCACAGTTTGATCTCTGTAAACCTCTGGATACAAGCTATTTTTGGTGTAAAGATGAAGGTGGCACAACATTTCCTACAAGGCGAAACAATTAATTTTTAGCGCTTGGGGGTAGATTTCACCCGCTAGGACGGCGCTTAAGGGAATCACACTATGATCCCTGTAAATCTCTAGTTACAAGCTATTTGTGGTGTGAAAACGATGGTGGCACAAAATTTTTTACCTTTTGAAATAATTTTATTGCTTTGGGTAAATTAAATTAATTGTTTTTTAATGGCGGTTTTTGTATTGTTTTTAGCTGCCCGTGCCTAAAATAATTGGCTGCTAACTTTACATCAAGGGCAGTTGTTTAGCTGCCAAAATATTGACTGTTCAAAAAGGGCTGCTAACTTCGCACCTAGAGCAGCCATTTTAGAGAAATGGCTGCTGAAAAATTAGCGGCCAGAAAATGGCTGCTAACTTCACACCGGTAAATTAAAGTAATAATTTTTTTATATTCGGACAAGGTAAGTGCTTGACTTTTCTCAGTTTAGTTTATAACCAATCAATGCTGTTGATTAACACTAGGTATTGAGGCTAAAATATCATCAGTTTCTACAAACAACTAGCAATCGGTGGAATATACTTGATAACAAGTAAAAAATCGTCTGGCATCTAAAATCATCAGCTAAAATATTACACCTGGTTGGTTCTTTATTGTCTTTAATATATCAGCAAGTCTAGATATCTAATTTGTGCAACTTCAGTTAGGTACTTACGAATTGTGTCGTTTTATACACCTCTTATAGAGAAAATCGACTTGTTTCCAATAAAAAAAAGTTTTATAAACCAACCAGCATAACGTCCGAATCATCAATACTGATACCTAGTGTTCTCAGCATTTTCCTCAGCAAAATAGAATGGTTCATTTCCATCATGGATTATTAGAATGAATGGTGAAAATAGTTCAAATCATAAATACTAAAAGCTTGTAAAACACGCGGGGCCGCGGGATCCGAAAATCCGATTTGTGACGCCACAAAATAGGTTATGTTTATGTTGTCACCAGCTGACAGGCTTGGCATTGAGGTGCGGCGTTGCCAAACATGGTGCCATGGCGGTAAATTTAGGGAAAAATAAAATCCAACAGGTAGTTACGTATTTTGAACTTTAAAAATTAATTGCGGCAAAAAAGGGGGCGAAAAAAAAATTAAAAAAAAAATACAGCAAATATATTTCACCCAATACTATCCGATGAGCAAATAAAAAAAAGTGGTGTATTAGTCCATTCTACATCTTTTCCATATGTAATTCAGAATACGTCAACTATAATTCAGAAAGCATCAATTCAAATTCAGAATAGGTCAGATGTAATTCAGAAGTATCAGATGTAATTCAGAAAACATCAAATGTAATTCAGATTTGTCAATTGTAATTCAGAAAGCGTCAAATGTAATTCAGATTCGTTAAATGAAATTCAGAAAAGATCAAATGTAATTCAGAAAGCATCAGATGTAATTCAGAAACGGTCACATGTAATTCAGATTCGTCAATTCAATTTCGGAAAAGATCAAATGTAATTCAGAAAGCATCAGTTGTAATTCAGAAAGTGTCATTTGTAATTCAGAACCCCCACTTGTAATTTATTTCACAAAACACTTCATAGAGGGAGTTCTAAAAAAATCAAATTAGTAGATAGATCTTATTATACATGGTGTCTACTTTTAAACCTATACAAATCCATAAAATCTTTATTTTGGGAAATCACCTCCTGGACCTTTTTTGTTTGAAAGGCCTTCAAAAACCTCTTCTTTTGACCTTCCTACCATTTTCAAAATGCAAATTCGAGGCCGGCTACGATTTTTGTTATGCCCCAGATTTTAACGGAAACCACTTAGTGATATTTTTATTTAAATTATCTCACCACAGAGTCAATCATTTTGTGGATGCTGGGCAAAATGTAGATTCACGGTATTGCTCCGTAATAGCCCTATCTGTGTTCGATTTTCTAGGGTTTCCCGTAGTGTTTGAACGAATGCTATCCTAGTTCTATGGGGACAAGTTGGCTCTACTATGTAGCCGCAAATGGCAACGAAGACAAAATCATAGTAATTGCCACCTCTTCCAGCACAAGCATTTTTTTGCATTTGGGGAGACTCCTTAAGTTTGGAGTATTGTAAGGGTGAGAATTATTATTATTATTTTATTAATAAATTTTGCAAGTAACACAAACAAGTCGCCCCCATTTTTGAAATTATCAAACTCCACACTGTAGAATTGGTTGCTCAGCTTCTTATCCATGGAAATCGATTTTGTTGATACGCATACATAGATAATAGGATGCCATAAAATTTACAGTCAAAAATTTGACGCGGACCAAGTGTGTAATAAGAAATATGAATTTAGGAGATAACTGTGCGATTTGCCGTATAAGTATGACGCGAAATGCTGTTATAAGAATGCTGCCGTGTCGCCATTTACTACACACTAAGTGTTTTCAAATGCACCAGCCCCAAGCACATTGCCCTATATGTAGGGCTGAGGTGAACGGAAACGAAGTGATTGAGCGCCAACATTATCAAAAGCATAGTCAACAAGATCGGAAAAGAATAGTAGAATGTGCTAATAAAGGAGATGATTGGAGAACTTTAGCAAGTACGTTGGATGTAAATTATAAGACTGCGTTTCATTGGGTGCGATCTGGGAGAGAGATAATGTTAAAAAAGGGTGGAGTAAAACCAAAAATTTTAAGTGAAGAGGAGATAAACATGGTAGTGTCATGGATAGAGGCCGAGTGTGATTTAACATTAAAAAAATTGCAAGCGAAAATAAGGGCAAACTTCCATAAAAGTGTAGGGATATCAAGTATTGGGAATTATTTGGAAGGTAGATTGTTTACCCTAAAACGCGTTCATAACGAGCCTTCAACAATGAATTCGCCTGAGAATAAATTAAGAAGATCCGAGTATGTGCAGGCGTTGAACAGCTATATCCATCAAGGCAAACAAGTCGTCTGGATAGATGAAACAAATTTTAATTTGTTTTGACGGCGAACTGTCGGTCGTGCCCTTTCTGGCTCCCGAGCTGTTCAACATCTGCCGCCAGCGAGAGGTCCAAACGTACATGTAATTGGAGCAATCTCAGCAGGAGGAGTCGTAGCAATGGAAAGAAGAAGAGGCTCGTTTACCGCCGAATTAGCCAATGAATGGGTTGAAAGCCTGTTACAAAGATGACAAGACACTGGCAATCAGCTAACAGACTTAGTGGTAGTTTGTGACAATGCAACCTGCCACTCAACATTGGAGGCTGTTTTCGCAGGCACAGGAGCTAATCTTTTGCGCTTGGCTCCATATTCACCAATGCTTAATGCCATAGAAACAATATGGGCAAAAATAAAATGCTATGTCAAAACTCACCTCGGGATACCTCAAGTTGTAGCTCCTGGAGTGGGTGAACAGCGGCTGTGTTATTTGGAGCGGATCGTCGATGAGGCCGTAAATTCTATTATTGGAGGAGATTGCGGTCGTGCAGCTCAGCATACCACGGTGCATCATGCGGCAGCCTTAGCTTTAGATAATATGTCAGTAGGTCATTAAAATTTTGTTATTGTGATAATTTATAATTAAGCGAATTTTCTTGTTTGCTGTATGTGTCACTGTGTCACGTGTAACTGCCCAATAAACTAATAAGAACACGTTGATACAACTTTGGCGTTAACTTTTGCTTAAAAATATGAAAAATGACCCAAACAAACTGTTACGATCTAACGGTTTCCTAAGTCACGTGACACCACGTGGGTAATTTGCCATATTTTTAAGCAAAAGTGAATTTTTGACTGTAAATTTTATGGCATCCCTATTATCTATGTATGCGTATCAACAAAATCGATTTCCATGGATACGAAGCTGAGCAACCAATTCTACAGTGTGGAGTTTGATAATTTCAAAAATGGGGCGACTTGTTTGTGTTACTTGCAAAATTTATTAATAAAATAATAATAATAATTCTCACCCTTACAATACTCCAAACTTAAGGAGTCTCCCCAAATGCAAAAAAATGCTTGTGCTGGAAGAGGTGGCAATTACTATGATTTTGTCTTCGTTGCCATTTGCGGCTACATAGTAGAGCCAACTTGTCCCCATAGAACTAGGATAGCATTCGTTCAAACACTACGGGGAACCCTAGAAAATCGAACACAGATAGGGCCATTACGGAGCAATACCGTGAATCTACATTTTGCCCAGCATCCACAAAATGATTGACTCTGTGGTGAGATAATTTAAATAAAAATATCACTAAGTGGTTTCCGTTAAAATCTGGGGCATAACAAAAATCGTAGCCGGCCTCGAATTTGCATTTTGAAAATGGTAGGAAGGTCAAAAGAAGAGGTTTTTGAAGGCCTTTCAAACAAAAAAGGTCCAGGAGGTAATTTCCAAAAATAAAGATTTTATGGATTTGTATAGGTTTAAAAGTAGACACCATGTATAATAAGATCTATCTACTAATATGATTTTTTTTAGAACTCCCTTTATGAAGTGTTTTGTGAAATAAATTACAAGTGGGGGTTCTGAATTACAAATGACACTTTCTGAATTACAACTGATGCTTTCTGAATTACATTTGATCTTTTCTGAATTTCATTTAACGACTCTGAATTACATTTGACGCTTTCTGAATTACAATTGACAAATCTGAATTACATTTGATGTTTCCTGAATTACAACTGATATTTCTGAATTACATCTGACCTATTCTGAAATTCATTTGACTAATCTGAATTTCAATTGATGCTTTCTGAATTACATGTGGAAAAGGTGTACACGGTATTAAAAAAGTCCCAACTTAAGAAACACCCTGTTTATTGGCCAAGATTAAATTTAGAAATTTTCCTATACAAATAATACATATAACCAACCCGTATCTATAAAATAATTAGTTTATTTTCCCTTATTTATTTACTTGTAACATACAGAAGAACCTAGTATATTTTTCTTGAAATCGGCAGTAAAGTGTCCCAAAATCATCAGTAAAAGCTCAGAAATCGGCACTGAAGTAACCCATTATTGTACGATTTTTTCAATAAGTAGGCCTTGGCGAGATGTAAACATCAAACACGCGGCGCCACCGCTCGTCAAAAGTGAACAAATATTTACAACCCGGCCAATAAAGGCCCATTTAACTATTCGTACACATTGCGAAATTTTTACCTATAGCAGCGCAATCTATCAGTATACTTATTTTAGTAGGTTTGAAAATCAAGTTTTATTATGGAGGCTGCACAACAAGCGGCAGTTTGGTTTTTCTGTTCGAAGCGGCCGTGTCTTTGTCATACCTGACCTAGGTAGAGCGATCGTCGAAGTCAAGAAGCCGGTTCATCCCTATTCTTTTCTTGCCTAATAAAACTTTTTTTTCCGATTTAAAAAAATATATAATATGTACCTCGGCACTGAAGTTCTTTTTATGACTCATGTGGTTTATTTGCCTCGGCCAGAGGCCTCGGAAACTAAATTCCACATAAGTCATAAAAAGTTGAACTTCAGGGCCTTGGTACATAAATAACTATTATTACCTTTGCACAAGACCGCAGAAACTAGGTTTTCCTTACGGTCTTATTACCAATCTACCTCTTAAAGTAATTCGAAACAAATTGTACCTATTAACCTTGAATTATTTTTTTTTATTTCAGCGCTTAATATATCACATTGCATTTTCACACATATCGTTAGCACCCAATTGCGACACCAAAAATCCACACCTTTTTTGGTTTATACTTAATTGTGACAACTTTCACGTACACACTATATTGTGACTCGGGTTGCCACAATTTCAACACGCTGTGGGTTCCGTAATTTGGTGTGTATCGGGCTCAAATAACTTCAAAACTGATCCGGGGGATGGCGCCTCAATACTGGACGAGCACCATTGAAAGCGCCACAATTGGGGAATATGCATGGGTTGTCATAGTTCAGTCGCTACACGTATGGGTGTGTGTGTGTGTGTGTGTGTAACAAGAAAACGTGTGTATACTATAGTCATTTTCATATATTTAATTACAAACATTCAAATTCAAACTAAAGTATAAAATATTCGATAAAAACATGAAATTTGTGTGAGATGCTGCAATCCGGTCTGATTCATATTTATCATACCCACAGAACTGTGGCATACATTTAATTTAAACCAGTGGCGCCCCCTATAACGTTTCATGCGACGTTGCCATTCTTATTAGGCAGTATGCCGCTGGCGCATTTAGATAATTAGAAGCTTTTAACTTCACCTGTTAGTATGTGTGTGGGTGGAATCTTGCAAGCTGAATTAGAAGTACTTCCTGACATCGAGTGAGCTGAAATTTTGCATACACCTTTAGTTCCGGTGACAATACAATATGCAATACTCAATATTGTAATACTTTCAAAATGGCGGATGATGTATTTTTGTCAACCCCCTTAATATGGGTATCAAATGAAAAGGCTTGAAAAGTAGAAAACGGTAAAGTTAGTGACATCACACTAAATTCAATATGGCCGCCGGTACGAGATGCCGCTCAAAGACGGCGGATTACATTTTCTTTTCAACCCCCTTAACCCTTTCGGGACTGCGGCCGCCTGAGGATTTGTGCCCAGTGGACCACAGCAGGAAGCGCATGCGTGTATGTACGGTTCCGGTCCTTAATTGCAAAACAGTCATTACATAAACAACAGATCTTTTCCCAATATAAATCATTTTTTGCATGCACCCACATGAAAATGAGCTTGTGTTCGAATTTATTGATGTATTTAAGGGCACAAGTAAGTTTTTTTTTTACGAGAAGGACCACCCAACTAGATGCCATTACTAGAAAATCAGCCAATGACATTAATTGGGGGCATGACCAATGTAAAGTAGGCGTTCCAATGTATCCGTAGTCAACGCGTGTCCGTCCGGTTCCAGTCCTTTCTCATGCCTCCCTGCTTGCGTGTATAGTCGGTTCCGGTCCCACTGACCCAACTTTTATATGCGTGTTCATCCGGGTCCGGTCCCGAAAGGGTTAATATGGGTATCAAATGAAAGGGATTGAAGAGTAGAAAACGATAAAGTTAGTGACATCGCACTAAACTCAATATGCCCGCCGCTCAAAGATGGCGGATGAGGTATTTTTTGTCAACCCTTCCTTTGCTTTATGTTGATTTGGTGCTTTCATTTCGGCAGTTATTTGAAATAACAATTTGCTAACATTGGGAATATTTTGTAGGTTTCCCATGGATCCTGAAAGGAGAAAGGTGTGGCTTTCCGTTTTCCCTTGTCGGCTTAAATGAGAACCAGGGTTTACGAAAACACCTGAAAATTTGTTCTGATCATTTTCATACATGCGAAATAGTTATAAAGGGAAATGGGCCTCGGTGTGTTAAACCTGGAGCTGATCCAAAATTAACTGATTCTTAATCTGAGCGACCTACGGAATTCAGGTGAGATATAGTATGCATTTTTAAATTAATAATAATAACAATAACAGAGCAATTCTGCAGGTTGCAAAGTATTTCATTTGAGGAGTTGCTTACTTCGTCTGGGAGCACATCTGCTTCTAAAGATAGGTAAGTAAGCCACTTAAACACTACCTATATCTATAAATTAATATAGTTTAATGAACGGAAAAACTGTTATCTTCAAGCAAACACAAACGTTGCTTTTAAAAATCTATCTAGTTATTGAAAAGTAACTAAAAAAATCAGTAGGTCTTTTTGTAAACTCAGTTTACAAGAAGAAAGCTTGTGATGTCTGATAACATTTTTTGTTTAATATGTTCAAAAAGAGATTAATATAAGTATAAAAATGTTAAATAAAATAGAATGTGTTTCATTATTTTTGGCTACATCAAAAATCAATACCCATATGATTTTGTCACTTTTGGGAAGCTTTCTTTAAACGCAGCAGGTCATAAGCAACGACGTTAAAAAAATGCACATCAACAAATATGAGTGCAAGCTGAAAAAAAAAAGAATTTTAAAAATCAGTTAATAAAGTAAAAAAAGCGGAATTGACTCAAAAAGAAACACACTACATATGAAATAGTGTTTTTTTTTATATCTATTTTCTCTGTGGTATGTAGGTACTACAAATTTTATTTAATTATAGAGCTATTCAAAAAATGGAAGCACAAGCTGAAGATGGAATACAATCCTCTTCGTCAGCTACAATTGCTGCTTCTGAAACAGAAAAAGAGATGCAGAAGCTATTGCAGATAAATTAGTTATTTAAGCAACAAGGATGGAAACCACAGAACTATATTTTTGTACTAGAAATTGTCAATCAAGTAAATATATATATTTGACTATATTAAGTTTAAATTTCTAAAAAATAATTTAAACTTTTTGTTGCACATAGAAGACTGGCAAGTAGCGATTTTTACACTCCAGCGAAAAGAAGGAGTAATTTAGCAGTAGTAAAAGAAAGTGTTGGAAAGCAAAGAAAACGAGTTCACACCCTACAAATGACTGTTAGAAGATTGAAGCTCCGAATTACACCCCTGCAATCTCTTCTGCGTTACTTGATAATTCAAATGTACATACCTCTCAACCAATTACACTGTACAATGTAGCCAAAATTGGAAGCTTATGCGGGATTTTTTCTCCTATTTGCCGATAATATAAATATTTTCATTTCATTACAGGTATCAGTTTCGGGACCTGCCGTAGATGTCTTTGAAAGATTAAAAGGACCTTCCACCCAAAGTATAATTCAAGATTCAAGTTTAAGGTTCAAGGCCTACAGAAACTTTGTTTAAGTGGTACAGATCAATCGATGCCAGCCCAGAATTCACCAAAGAAGCTCTTACAGCTTTAACTTTAAAACAAAAAGAGTCATCCAAGCCTTTGCTATGTAATCTTGCCACGGATGAGATGTCATTAAGGAGGCCGGTTGAGTGGTCAGGACAGACATTTATCGGATACGTATATGTATGGGACCAATATCAATGAAGATACTCTTCCTGAGGCCAGGGAAGCATAGTGTTTATGATCGTGGCTTTAAGGGGGGGTTGCCGACAGAGAAAGTGACGTTAGATTTCGTAAGTTGTATAGCATAAAATCTAATAACATTTTACCTGTCAAAAATTTAGTACAAACATCTCTGTCTTCATTTTAATCATAAGATCTTACAAGCATTGTTTTGTTTTATAGGTTATGAAAACCTTGGGAAAAATCGTAATTCCAGTGCATATGCTTTTAAGATCTTATGATTAAAATGAAGACAAATGTTTGTACTAAATTTTTGCCAGGTAAAATGTTACGTATTAGATTTTATGCTATACAACTTAAAAAAATACGAAATCTAACCTCACTTTCTCTGTTGGCAACCCCCCCTTAAATGGCTTTATTATCAATTTAATAATAATAATATAATATTAATAATAATTCTCACCCTCACAGTACCTGTACTACCCCAAAAGCATATTAATGCTAATGCAGAGGAGGGGAGCAATTACTATTTTTCGTCTTCATTGCCTTTTGCAAAAACCATAGCAGTTCTAGGGCACTGTAGGCCAATAAGTAAGTCTGACAAATACGAATATAATAATTAAAATCACAAAAAAAATGATATGAAATCAGAAACATTAAATTTTATGTTGAAATAATAAATGAATTTTTATAATTATAATTAATTGCATGATATATTTTCACAAAAGTAGCTTCACAATAGATATTTCCTCATAACAAAATGGCCTCATAACAGAATTGCTCATTAATTTCCAGTATTTTGTACAATAACATTATAAAAATAGTTATTATGATGCCAGTTAAAAAATCCTTCATTATATATTGCTTACCTTTGTCACGGAAAAACAGCAAGTGCTTGCTGTTTTTCTGTGGAACCAATGATAATATGTGTAATATGTTATATTCCCTGTATTTTATATCCGCAATAGTTTTTCTAAATAAACGATTGTAAAAGTAACAGTACCTAAGTGTTTCTTCTTTCTGATTTTCAGTGTATAACGTCTGTTTCGGCCCGGCTATCGAAACCAGTTATATCTGGCTCAATTATGCTACTTGAAATAAAACACCGATTTAAAACAATTACAATGGTTGTTTATTTATAGATTTGTTTACAAAAAAATGAGCGACTGCAATTCGTTACAATATGAGAATGGGAAATTTAATTGAACAAATTTAGGTTAAATTAAGTGATTAAATTAAGTGACTATAAAATGAGAGATGAAATAAAGTTGTTACAAGAAATGTGAAAGTCCAAAGCCCTTAAGCACTGATATGAGATTACGTGAAAGTTCGACAAACTCAAAATTGACAAAGTTCTGCACGTCTGGTCTTACTTTTGGAACACTTTAACAGGGAAACACCTTACATGTATATTCGAAGCCTTGGGAGTGCTAACAGCCCTCGACCAACCTTCCGTTGTAGTTTTGACAACGTTCGTTAGAAGTTCCCGATGAAACTCCATGTTGCAACTATGACTGCAACCAAGCGTAACTGTCTGACAGCTGTGATAGTGGTGTTGATGTCGGCAGCTCGAAGTCTCAGGGTCCTGGCCAGGTCAACTGTCCCAGTATCAGCCAGTGGTCTACAGATCGTAGGAACGTGTTCACCGTGTCAGTCTACTGGTGTTTGCTCGTGAAGATCGTGCATGAAATAAAGTCAAGTGAATTAGGCAGTGCTAAAACCTTCTACGTATACAGTACACGGCTTATTGACAAAAGAAATTCAGATAATATTAATTGACTTAAAAGTTTATAAAGAACTATATAAATTCAAAAATACAAGTAAGTTAAATCCCACATATATATTAATAACCCTCAACGATATTCATGAATATCCTCCCTCTAATATTTTTAATTAAACACAACTTCGATTTTACTAGTTGCGAGTTCAAAATCAAAATTAATGAAAAAATATTGCAATGTTGCAAACGACAAGAAAATTGAACTAAATGAGGTCACGATACTTAAACTTGCAAAAATATTAATTCAATTAACCCAAAATAGTTCTGGCTTGGTCTTCGACTACTAATGAAACGATAAAAAAATATTATGACAGAACCAAAAAGAAATGAGGTCAGGTATTCGAACCTTGTGTGCTATTTTAAAATCATGTGATCACCGACAAAATATAGGTACCCCCAAACTCAATAGAGCAGCACAGAGCAGGACAAGGCAGCAACGCTTATTTCTTAACCGCGATCAAGGAAGAAGCGTGCAAAAAGAACAGGCACAGGTGAGTCATACAAATATGGATCGACCAAAAAAATTATAATGAAATAATTTTTCAATAACTCACCTGTCCTTTTTGCTCGGTCCTGTCCGGTGCCTTTGCTCCCCAAGTACCAAAACAACGCAGCCCAAACAGTCGGCCGCAACTGCTACCACGCGCCCTTAACCTCAAAATGGCCGTCCTATTCGACGTCCTCGAAAATCCAAAAAATCAAAGCCGGTGATGATCACATGAAAATACAAAAATAAGGCATTAAATGGTTGCACTAAAACAATATACAGCAAACAGGCACACAAGATTACGAAAAGATAAGATCGGGGCGGCGATAAAGATGGATTTGAATCCGGAAAACAACGCACCCGATATTACCTTACTACCTCTCACTTCGAAGACCAAAATCAGACAGGGCCCAGGACGATGTCTTTCCGCTCCTGTTTGACAATCTTCACAAAATACTCAAATTAGGCTCTTGATCTACTGAAGTCAGCGCTCATATAGAAAATCGATTTTTGAACCTTAAAAATATGTTGCCAGGTCGCAGAACCAGACCCAGTCAGTTGTTAACCGAGCAGATCACTCGAACCCGAGTACTGACCACAATAGGGCCATGGCTGAACCAAGCCAAACGACCTACCACATACATTACAGTGAACTCCAAGGTTCACGTACCTTCGATTTTAACAGATGGTTTCGTACGCACTACGTCACACCAAAAATCGATATCACAAAACAGTTTAGAGAACTGATATTCGACTGAATCAAATTCGTACTTGCGATTTCAAACCAAAATACTCAAATTACGTGTTGAAGGTCGATAATAATTATTTAAAACGTAGTAACGGAGTTTTACCAAAAAATTCCGTTACACATTCCTCCAACCCGGTCAAAAAAATACGAAAACTCCAAGTTGAGTATTTTTTCTAAGTAAATTCAAAGAAATCTAACAATGAAAAATATACAGGATGGTGTAAAATAACCGTAGGTCGGTTAATGAATTAGCCGCACTCCAAAGCCTACGCGAAATTTTTCTCAGAGTAAGTACTTATTTTTGGACACTCTGAGTGCTATCTAAACCTCAAATAAGAACTGAAGAAAGAGATGTTATTTATCTTAAGGCACATTATGTGCCAGTCAAACCGAATCATGAAACACCCTATATACTTCCATTGAGATCATCGCAAATTCGAACATAATTTTGAAAATTTGAATAAGAAAGATTGCTAAATAGTGAAACGTGATATGATAAATTTACTAAAAAATTGTAGAATACTCCTTAAGGTACACTGCAAGCATATGGCCTGGTTCTGTCAGGTAAAATATTTGTTTGACTGTCAATCAATGAAATTCTTGATAAGCTAATTTGAGCTAAACTTGATAAAATTGAAAAAGCTGTATGCTTTGAAATCCACAATAAAAAAATATATCCCTGTTAACCCATAATAATTTAATTTACCTACGAGGCATAAAAAATTTGACAATTAGAAAATTTCTTGAATCGTGACCCCAAAAAACTTAAAACTAGAAGAGAACTTAAGCTAAGTGAGGAGAAGAGAAAAGAAAGAAAGAAAACTCCTCGAGGAAGCATGACATCCCTACGAATTGTGACACAAATGCGTGCCTCTGTCCGAGGTCCACACAGAAATGGGCACATTTTGGGTCCTATCGCGGAGCACCAAAAGCGCCAACCCCAAAACCCGAGGGTACAACGACCAAACACCCACATTCATACCACAAAACGAAGTTCAGCCACGAGCCGACAGAAAACAAATACTGTTGGCTTGACCAGACCAACCAGTACCGCCACCTATGCAGGCAAGCACACCGGATATCCTCACGGAAAATCTCCTGTATTAGAGGAAAGAAGGGTAAAGTAAAGGTGGGATAGAAAAGTAAAAAAATCAGAGACGTTATAAGAGAAAGGAAAAGAAACGAGACAGAATAGTGATAGTACGAAGAAGAGAAGGTAAGAAGGTAAATCCAAAAAAATGTGCAAGAGTACCAGTCTGTTACACATGCCAGTTGTGAAAAGAGTGGGTCTGGACCCAAGAAGAAGTGGAAATCCAGAAAGAATTTTAGACAGAACTATGACAATTAAACTGATCCATCCATTGAAGTTAGGTATAGATTTGAGGAGGGGTAAGGAAGGTGGGAAGGTATGACCCCACTAATCTGACTGAATTTCCTGCCTGAGTTACGGCCATTCGCCCGAAGACATGTGTGCACTGTTATCATCCCTCAGGGATACAAAAGCATCACCAGGAAACCCGTCCAGAATAGCTTCGAACTAAAAAATAAAAACTGAAAAAGAGAAGGGTTCAAGGGAATATCTAATACCTACAACAATGAATTTCACAGGAAGAAAAATATCTACTCAAAGAGTAGCAAAAAATATAATCGAAAAAAGATAACCTCAAAAAGACCAATTCCAAAAATTTACAGATACCTCAAAAAATTTGACCAAAGACCTTTAGGTTGCGCAGTGAGCAAACCTCCAAAAGATTCAAAAACTGTGTATGCTAGTCGTACATTCCAAACACTTATACAATATTTTCACACACAAATCAAACCAAAGTGAAAATAATTGCACGCCACTGTCATCTGCTACATACCAAAGTGACATAATGTAACAAACGACAAGGCAAACCAAACAATACGACAGCTACCAGCTATACTAGATAACTGAACTAAACTCAAAATAGTTACCAAAAAACACACTGCGCACACCAACTTTGACTAAGGTTACACTTGAAGTTGTAACGAGAAAACTTCAAATGTAGGTGCACGATGTTCTGCAACCTAGCTCATAGAACATTAGATCTTGTGCTTTCGCTAAGGCTATGGCTTTAAAATAACAAGTGCCCACCTCTCTCCCATTGTGATCTAATTTGAATTGATATTAAGTCCAAATTAGTCACCACCAAAAAATTTGCACTTCGGTGGCAACTGCTTGTACCAACAGTTTCACATAAAAACTATAAAAGACTGCAAAAAACGACAAAGTACCCAAAATTTGACATTAAAAGGTTGTAACGGATTTTTCCATTTCAAAATCCGTTACTCGTTTTTTACATTTTGTTATTAACATAAAGTCATTATTTTCGAACATATATCTCATAATATCTCATACTTAATAACTAATTTATTCTTCGTACAGTTTCAATTATTTATAACATTGTATTCAATTTTATTACCACTTTTTCAACCTGTGGCGTTTTTTTTTTGACGTGCTATTTTTTTTTTAAGGACTAATTTCGTCCAAGGCCCCGGCCATCTTTAACTCAAAAACATAGCATTGTCCTTTTTTTGAATACCCACCATCTTGCGGCTGTTATCTTGTTGAATATTTTCAAGTTTTGGTCACATTGGTCACACGTTACTTTCTTATTTTTCGGGTTAGGTCTCGATTCTGTGGTAGCGGGCCGCTCAAGTAAATCTGACACCGATAAATTCAGTTTTCTAGTAAATTCATATTAACTTATATATTTTTTAACTTTCTTAAATTCTGTATTTACCGTTCAAGTCTCAAATAAATTTTTCGCGTTAAATTGGAATTTTCAAGAATTTGGGCTGGAGCATTCTCAAATTTTTCTTCTTATTAAATATTAAGCACTTTGCTATTCCGGTCAGTTCAATAATATTATCTATAAAATTTAAAAAACTATGCATAGTTCTCCTTAGTTTAGTATAGTTCTAAACGTTTAATTTTTATCATTATTTGTCAATATTTAATAACTTTAGTAACCTATTGGTTTATAAATTTCTGTAAAAGGCTTAGACCTTGTCTAATGCTACTTTCTTTCTGATCTGTTCACGCTTGCAACATCATCGTTGAGGACGCTATAACCACAGCCCGCTGTCGACAAACAACGTAACGAGAGCTGCGTAGACATCGAGCGGAGTTGTGTTGGCATAGGTGTTGACTCCTGGTCAGCTCTACTTCGGCGCAACCCCTGAGAAATTTGCTAGCCACGACATCTGCAACGCCTATTCGAGCAGACAAGGACCGGAGGAAGCCCTAGCCACGCCCCACATTACTACGAGCCTCGTTTGAGCGTAAGCGACTGAAGACGCAGTTCAAACTTAAGATTCAGAGTGAATCATAATAGAAGCTGAACAGTCAGTTTAATTGTAAAGCCAATTTAATCTTTTTATTTGTTCTCAAACCAATTTTTAACAAAAATTTAACTTTCAATTTGTAACTAAAATTTAACTCATTTTCTAGTTTATTATATAGTTGCTCAATATTAACTTTATTCTAAAGTTTATTCCTTTTATATCATTATAACTTAAAAGTTGTACAATCCAAAATTGTAACATCTCAAAAATTGTGATAAATAAATCTTGTATATTTAACGAAGGTAACAGGATTTTATTGGACAGACCCAAGTATAGCAAACCTAGGATTGTTATAAGGTAATCATGGTAGTGACAAAAATTTACAAGGTAACCAAGATACTATAAGAAAATATATAAACGATACTAAACCACAGTTAAAATACTCTAGGGCTTAGTAAATTGAGATAAACTGATTTAGTGCTAACCCTGTGAGCTAAACTCACAAATATCAAGCGTAAACGTTCCTAGTTTACCCCGAAAACAAATATGAACCCTTTGGTTCACAACACAATACAGGGAGCCTTACTGAAACGTCTCTGTGGAAATAAGGAGATAAAAAGGTACAGATCGTCGAAAGAGTCGAGATATTTGATTGTAGAGTTAGCCGTTTAGGCCGATATTTCAAAGAAATATTTTAATCAAAAACTTAAAACTTCCTACGTCAACAAACCTCCAAGTTTCCATTTCGCTTCCATGCCTCCCCGGGTACTATTTTTATCACCTATAGGCCCCTTAGCCCAAACAAAATGTGCTTCGCCACTCTGCGAACACATAACCATAAGGTATTGTTACGGTTTAAAATTATCAGTAAGAATTACGTAGTTGAAACGCTTCAGGTATCACCATATTTATTTTAAAATTCCCTGATTTCGTGCCAATCGCCGATCCCGGAACGTTCGTGATGTATACGAGGGACAGTCCATGAGCAGTCCAGCTGTTGCACATAAAAGCTATCACTATTGTGCTATTCTTTACAGGGCTTTTGTTACTGTAAATACCACACAATGCGCCCTAGGTATTATCTGTCGCTTACAGATATATTCTTTTTGCCTTTGACTGCTTTTAATTCCATCATTTCGTTAGCGACTTAATTTCGTAACGCATCCTCGTAAAATTTCCGATCGCCGCTGTTTGCGCTATTTTGGGTCTGAATGAGAGGAACGCACTCTCCTGGTTAGTTCATCCAAATCAGTGACTGCTTTAGTTGACGTTTGCATGTTGTTTACACCGTCAACTCATGAAATTCGTAAATTTTATGTATTTCGGCGATTTTATGACTAGTTTCAGGTGTTATTCGTGTTGTACGTGGGTGAATTATTGTTTTGTGCAAGTTTGCCTCCCTGATTTGACCGGAAGTTGCTGTTACTCTTTTGGACAGTCGGTTTCCCGGGTTTTCGGATAAACAAGGACACATTTTCATTTTTGCCAAAGCCCGTGGTAGAGTGGACGCCACGTTTTTCACCTGTGGGTTTCCAGTCTGTGGAGCATTCCAATTTTGGATTTTCTTGTGGAAAACGTACCTTCGTGAGTCCCTTTACGTCTGCCTTGCGTTTGATTGCGTATTTTATCTTTTGGGGCTCACAATCGACGAATTGTCGGATTTTACGTCCAAGCCACGAGGTAAGCCGTCTTGATTCGTGCTTGTCTAGGTGCCCAACATCATGGTAACCATTTTTCTAGGTGTCCTGTCCCTCAAGAACAACAAATCCGAGGGTTAAATGCCAGAAAGCTAAATCAGAGAGGCACCCAACATCAACGTGAGTGCATTTATAACTAGTATGCCGTCGTAAGCTAATAATTTTTATTGTAGGGCCTCTTTCACCTTTTCCTTTTTTTTCTTCTATTTCTACTGGTTCATTTGCCTGCTGCTCCAATTCTTCACATTGTAATTTACTACGTTGGTGTTTCTACTTCTACGTTTGCCTTCTACGTTCTTCGTGTGGACGTTCTACCTCTGCCTACGTGTAGGCATCCGACTCTACACGCTCTGCACGGCCCCTGTTGGTTGGAGAACTGATCCTACTCCGCCCTAACTGCAGGATAAGGGCGTCGAGCTCGCCATACCTTTTCTACCCCTCGACGTTGGAGGCTAGAGCACTAGAGCGGAGGCAGATATTCAACGTGGGATAAGTTACACATTAATTTGTATCCTTTACCTAACAAACATTTAGTAATTGTTATTATTTCACTGCTGTTAACCGCTGACGAAATCAAGGGGGAGCCATATCTAAAATATTTTGTGAAATTAATTTGCCTTCACTTACATCTGTATTACTGTATATTTAACCACGTTACCTAAGGTGCGTTATCTCCGTACGTGGTGTTTCACGAATATTAATAGTTCGTTGTGGTCACTGGCGAATTCGTTCGTCATGATTGAATACAAAATAATAATAATACAAATAATAATTACTGGTAGGAGCTCATTTACCTTTCAATAAGTGTGAGCCAAACGTGATCACGGGCGGAGCTATTATAAGGTTAATTTTGTCAGTATTGAACTTGAGCTTAAGACAAAACTTTTACGTACCTTTCTGTACTAGTACCCCGTCTTGGATATTATATGGCTTGGCAAAAAATTATTGGGTTATTTATTATTTTCTTTCAGTGTAAATTGTGTGTCACTTGCCTGAAGCCGAGTTATTAGAACAACGGATAACTTTCTGGCTTAAGTTGCCTAAGCCAGTGGCGCTTTATTCTAACCTAATTTAATTGTGTTTTCGAACCGAACCCCTGAGCTGGTCTAGCTGGACACTTTACTGTGAACTACTTTTGCAGCTCGGTTGCCAGGCATTTGACTTAAACCTTTACCTATCTATTTTTCCCACTGCAACAAAAGTTCGTAGAAGTATTTAGCACTAAACCAACCATACACAAAACTCAACACTCAAAACAACAAAAAAAACCAGAGTACCTAACAACAAAATTCCAGACAACGTTAAACCATTATTTCCACTCAGGTGAGTTTAGGCGGAGGTTGGATTGGGCTTTGGTGTCTTTTGTTTTGGGCCTCGTTGAATATTTTGACCGTGTTGACCATTTTGACCGTTGTGACCAGTAACAGCTATCGACTGGCTGCCACTGATGCTTGGCTCAATTTTTGGCCCACACCTATAACCTTGCGGTATGGTGATACCTTGCCTACCACATCCAAAACAAAACCTAGTTTTCAGTGCCCTACAATCCCTATGAATATGACTTGACCCTTAACAATTCCAACACACAACCGAAGATATATCATTGACATTAACTCTACGAGACTACTCCTGAAGTGACAGACAACTCAAATCTGGCTCTAACAAACCTGAAGCTCTCGTGGGAGGTGCACGATAGCGTTCTGACCATGAAAAAGACTCTTCCAAACACTTGCAGAACGTGGTAAGCTCATCTATACTTTTGATATCCACTAAGGCCAATTGGGTATGATATTGAGGTAACAAATTTCTTTTGATTTGATCTATGATCTCTTGTTCAGAAGGAGGATTTGTTAGTCATTTAAATAATGCTTCCACAGAAGAAATAAAAATAGTAACTCGTTCCTTAGAACCTTGAGTTTGATTCCTAATTTCATGTAACAGATCCTGATCATAGTGATATGGTAAGAAATCTTCCTTAAGTTTCTTCCTCAATTCTGGCCAATCATGAACCCTATCTTTATTATTCAGATACCACGTCCATGCATGCCCCTGGAATAGGTCACAAGCCGAAGCGAACAAATCTTCTTCCGAAGCACCTCGAGCCTGATGCAAAAGCTCAACCTTTTCTAAGAATGCCACTAACGACTCTTTATCGGTACCAGAAAAATGTACATTCCACTTAGCTAAGTTAACAAAAGGTGTCGAGACAATACTGGAATGGTGTTCTCTTACTGGAGTAGAAACGTGAGGTGGGGGTTGAAATTCTATACTGGTAATTCTTTCAGCAAAGTCACCCTCTAAATATAGTAATTCAGTTTTTGCCTTAGTCAATTTATCCTGCTCTTCGGGAGTCTCAGGATACATTCGTGAGATCCTACCTGATAAATGACTTAAGCGAGATTCAATGCGTCTGCACGCTTGGTCCCCCTTAGTACCCAAAAATTCAGAGATTACTTTGGTAACATCCTTAACAGAGTCAGAATATTTCTTAAAATCATCCTCAAAAGAAATTGGATTAGCAATACCCCCAAAACTCCTATTCGCAGCCTCCTGTTGTAAAAAAACCCGTAAATGCTTACGTTTAACTTCTACTGTTCCAGTAGCATCAATTCCCCTAACTTTTAATTCATACGTTAATTCACCCTCTTTTAAATGTTTTGGCTCCATGTCAAAAATTTCAGAAACCACAGTCAAAAAAATATATCCGCAGATAAATTCAAAAAAATATCCCAACCACAAATTTAAAATCAAAAAATTTGCAAATTTAAGCAGTTCCAAATTTAAGTTCAAACTCAAAAATAAAAATAATTTGTGCTTAGTGTCTCGCAATTAGTCTTCTACAAATTTAACTTAAAAAAAAGTGCTAATTATTCCAAATATCAAAATCGAGCAAAGGAAACAACAAAATTTAACTCGAGCCTCACGTTGGAAGCGCCAATTGTATAATGTCTGTTTCGACCCGGCTATCGAAACCGGTTATATCTGGCTCAATTATGCTACTTGAAATAAAACACCGATTTAAAACAATTACAATGGTTGTTTATTTATAGATTTGTTTACAAAAAATGAGCGACTGCAATTCGTTAACAATATGAGAATGGGAAATTTAATTGAACAAATTTAGGTTAAATTAAGTGATTAAATTAAGTGACTATAAAATGAGAGATGAAATAAAGTTGTTACAAGAAATGTGAAAGTCCAAAGCCCTTAAGCACTGATATGAGATTACGTGAAAGTTCGATAAAGTCAAAATCGACAAAGTTCTGCACGTCTGATCTTACTTTTGGAACACTTCAACAGGGAAACACCTTACATGTATATTCGAAGCCTTGGGAGTGCTAACAGCCCTCGACCATCCTTCTGTTGTAGTTTCGACAACGTTCGTTAGAAGTTCCCGATGAAACTCCACGTTGCAACTATGACTGCAACCAAGCGTAACTGTCTGACAGCTGTGATAGTGGCGTTGATGTCGGCAGCTCGAAGTCTCAGGGTCCTGGCCAGGTCAACTGTCCCAGTATCAGCCAGTGGTCTACAGATCGTAGGAACATGTTCACCGTGTCAGTCGACTGGTGTTTGCTCGTGAAGATCGTGCATGAAATAAAGTCAAGTGAATTAGACAGTGCTAAAACCTTCTACGTATACAGTACACGGCTTATTGACAAAAGAAATTCAGATAATATTAATTGACTTAAAGTTTATAAAGAACTATATAAATTCAAAAATACAAGTAAGTTAAATCCCATATATATGTTACGGCTAATACGAGAAATTAGCTAATTCGCGATTTAGCCGGCTAAATCGCGAATTAGCCAGATGCCGAGGATAAAACCCGAATGTGTCTTAGTTTCGCCACAGTTTCGCGTATTATCCAGCGTAAACAGGTTACATCGCGAATTATCCAAGAGCAACCATATAGAACGTTTTACTGATTCAGTGTAGCATCATCTGTCAACATGGCTGGTGGTATTGAAAGTGTAAACAACTTTAAAACGCGTTTTAATGGAGAATTTTTGAAAATTGCAGTTACAAAAAGTGCCAATACCGCTTATTTAAGCAATGATGAATATAAGAAAACAGTTGGAATAAAAATACACTTATGTATTAAAATTACATTTCAATGTCTACGCACGCTTATGAATGTCAGAGTCTTGATTGCTTAACATATTATCCGGCTAATTCGCGAAAGAGCCAAGTGTTGTCGGATATAACCGATCATATTGCATAATGCGCGTTCTATCCGGATAATTTGCGAAAATTCTTAAAATATATTTATTTTTTCCCATTTTAACCGGCTGTATTGATTAATTCGCGAATTAGCCGGCTAAATCACGAATTAGCTAATTTCTCGTATTAGCCGTAACATATATATTAATAACCCTCAACGATATTCATGAATATCCTCCCTCTAATATTTTTAATTAAACACAACTTCGATTTTACTAGTTGCGAGTTCAAAATCAAAATTAATGAAAAAATATTGCAATGTTGCAAACGACAAGAAAATTGAACTAAATGAGGTCACAATACTTAAACTTGCAAAAATATTACTTCAATTAACCCAAAATAGTTCTGGCTTGGTCTTCGACTACTAATGAAACGATAAAAAAATATTATGACAGAACCAAAAAGAAAGGAGGTCAGGTATTCGAACCTTGTGTGCTATTTTAAAATCATGTGATCACCGACAAAATATAGGTACCCCCAAACTCAATAGAGCAGCACAGAGCAGGACAAGGCAGCAACGCTTATTTCTTAACCGCGATCAAGGAAGACGCGTGCAAAAAGAACAGGCACAGGTGAGTCATACAAATATGGATCGACCAAAAAAATTATAATGAAATAATTTTTCAATAACTCACCTGTCCTTTTTGCTCGGTCCTGTCCGGTGCCTTTGCTCCCCGAGTACCAAAACAACGCAGCCCAAACAGTCGGCCGCAACTGCTACCACGCGCCCTTAACCTCAAAATGGCCGTCCTATTCGACGTCCTCAAAAATCCAAAAAATCAAAGCCGGTGATGATCACATGAAAATACAAAAATAAGGCATTAAATGGTTGCACTAAAACAATATACAGCAAATAGGCACACAAGATTACGAAAAGATAAGATCGGGGCGGCGATAAAGATGGATTTGAATCCGGAAAACTACGCACCCGATATTACCTTACTACCTTTCGCTTCGAAGACCAAAATCAGACAGGGCCTAGGACGACGTCTTTCCGCTCCTGTTTGACAATCTTCACAAAATACTCAAATTAGGCTCTTGATCTACTGAAGTCAGCGCTCATATAGAAAATCGATTTTTGAACCTTAAAAATATGTTACCAGGTTGCAGAACCAGACCCAGTCAGTTGTTAACCGAGCAGATCACTCGAACCAGAGTACTGACCACAATAGGTCCATGGCTGAACCAAGCCGAACGACCTACCACATACATTACAGTGTACTCCAAGGTTCACGTACCTTCGATTTTAACGGATGGTTTCGTACGCACTACGTCACTGCAAAAATCGATATCACAAAACAGTTTAGAGAACTGATATTCGACTGATGGACCGGGAGATAACGACACCTTTTTGGTAACGTTTAATGCCCGTCTGCTGTGCAAAGGTATAATATATTTCATTACTTGAAAGCGATTAAAGCAATAAAAATGACCCCATCCCTGTTAGCAAGTGTAGGGTTATCATTTCAAACTGTATAAAAAAAATTAGGAAAAAAATGATCCATTCCCGTCAGCCGTTAGCAGTGGATGATTCTTCAGAAAAAAAATACAGCGCTAACTCATCGGCAGACGGTTTTGAGTGATAAGTCCTGCAGGACCTCCATTTGAATGTGTGAAGGAAAATAGTGAAAACAACTTATTAATGCCCGTCTGCCGATGTCAAGACACATTTAAAAGCTCCAAAGAAGCCTGAAAAAACAATCGGCAGACATATAGGATATGTACTTAATAATTAATAAAAAATTGTTTTTGCAGCATTTTTGTAACAAAAAAAATATAGATGCCCGTCTGCCAATTTAATGCATAATTAGGGTTAATACAATCTTATAAAAAATGCAATCGGCTGATGGTTTTGTCTGTTAGCCGTTAGCGGCAGACGAAAAATTTTTGATGAAAAATTGGGTTATTTTTAACAATTAATGCCCGTCTGCCATTGTAATATTATAATAAATATGCTATTCTGAAACGATTATGATTGTCGGCAGACGATTCTGCATGTTAGGGAAAAAATTACAGTATAAAATAATAATGCAAATTTCCATTATACCAGAGAGAAAGTAAAATTTTTGTATTAACATTTAATGCCCGTCTGCTATTGTCGGGGTTGTCAATGGCTCTTGGCAATTGACCGTCATACCCACTACAAGATTCGCGATTCCCCACAATTACCTATATGCCCTCCCCTCACCCTTAAGCGGAAAGAGCACAGCAAAGACACTACATCAGAGAAAAAAACGGTTCTTTTCAGAACCACAAAACTACTAATAAGAATTCATTATTAACAAATTTTTAGCAGTAAATCCACATCGCTATATTCAGTTCCATATTCTCTTATCGATTCAAATGTGCTGTATTCCATGGCTAAACGCAAGTTTTTCATAACGTTGTTGTTTCTTCATCAATCTTTTATAATAACTGCCGCAAAAATCACAGTTTTTGCACTGCTGTTCTGAGGTCTGGGAAGGAGATAATTGCTCATACTTTTCTGATTTGCAGTCCCATTCATCATCAAGGTCAGATACACATACAGGGTACAAATCCGTAAAATCTTCATTTTTGGAGACAAAAGCCTAAACTTTTTTTGTTTGAAAGGACTTCAAAAACCGCTTCTTTTGACCTTCCTGCCATTTTCAAAAATGCAAATCCAGGGCCGGCTGCGATTTTTTTATACCCCCTATTTTCACGAAAACCATTAACGATTTTTTTTATTTAAAATCTGACCCCACAGCGTTAATGAGAACACCCCAAAACCCCCATATACCAAATTTGAACAAATAATATACAGGGAGTTCCATTTTGTAGGGTGTCAAAGTTGAGCAAAATAAGAATTTTAAAGATATCTGGCGAGTCAAGTGTGCCATGGAATCCCTTCAAAACAGTTGAATGGATTTGCATTTTGAAAATGGCAGGACGGCCTTTCAAACAAAAAAAAAGTTTAGGCGATTATCTCCAAAAATGAAGATTTTACGGATTTGTAGGTACAGTTTTAAAGTTGTATAGTCTGTAAACAAGATTGACAGAGAGGTTATGTTTCTCGCGAAAAATACTACCACACCGGTCGCAGTAGTCGGTATTGCGGTACTGACTCTGCCGATGCCGATTGTTGCTCGCTGCCGACGAGTCTGTTACGAGGGGGGTACTTTACAGAACTTTGCATTATTATTTTATACTGTAATTTTTTCCCTAACATGCAGAATCGTCTGCCGACAATCATAATCGTTTCAAAATAGCATTTTTATTATAATGTTACAATGGCAGATGGGCATTAATTGTTTTTCTTTTATTACTAAAATTTTACATTATTATTAAAATGCATTTTTTTTTATAACACGTGGAATCATCTGCCGTTTAAAAAATATAATTTTGCGGTTGTTAAAATACATGTCGTTCAATTTTACAGAAATGCTGCAAAAACAAATTTCTATTAATTATTAAGTACATATCCTATATGTCTGCCGATTGTTTTTTGAGGCTTCTTTGGAGTTTTTAAATGTGTCTTGACTTCGGCAGACGGGCATTAATAAGTTGTTTTCACTATTTTCCTTAACACATTCAAATGGAGGTCCTGCAGGACTTATCACTCAAAACCGTCTGCCGATGAGTTAGCGCTGTATTTTTTTTCTTCTGAAGAATTATCCACTGCTAACGGCTGACGAGCATGGATCATTTTTTTCCAAATTTTTTTTATACAGTTTGAAATGATAACCCTACACTTGCTACAGGGATGGGGTCATTTTTATTGCTTTAATCGCTTTCAAGTAATGAAATATATTATACCCTTACACGGCAGATGGGCATTAAACGTTACCAAAAACGTGTCGTTATCTCCCGGTCCATGAATCAAATTCAAACTTGCGATTTCAAACCAAAATACTCAAATTACGTGTTGAAGGTCGATAATAATTATTTAACCAAAAAATTCCGTTACAAGTGAAAAATTTAATGTGTTAATATTAAAGTCAAAATATTATCTAAGATTTTTTTGATGATAATTTGGTGTATTTTGCGTATATTATAGGCTTATGCATAGATATACTCCAACCAGTATAACAAAAATCATAAAAATGTAATGTGTGTTCCCAACTAATTTTATTATTTTTTAAAAATCGTACGTCTATGGAGTATTAAATATCTGGTCGGAATTGTGTCAAACCAAGGTTAGTTTTCCGCGATGCGCGGAGTCGGAATTATGAAGTTCTCTATCTCTTTTTTCTCTCTCGCACTTATAGCAATGTTTGATTCACAACAAAAGCCTAGTCAACAATGAATGGTCAAGTCTCCCTTGCTCATAAGTCTATGGTTAGTGACATCACACTAAATTCAATATGGCCGCCGCCCTAAAGATGGCGGATTACATTTCCTTTTCAACCCCCTTAAAATGGCTATCAAATGAAAGGGATTGAAGAGTAGAAAACGATAAAGTTTGTGACATCGCACTAAATTCAATATGCCCGCCGCTCCAAGATGGCGGATTACCTATTTGATACCCAACATGGGTATCAAATGAAAGGGCTCGACGGGTAGACAAAATAAGGTGAATGACTTCATACAAAGTCCAATATGGCGGCCGCCCCAAGATGGCGGATTAAATTTCTTTACTCCTCCTGACATGAGAATCAAATAGGTACTAAAAAGCACAAAATAAAACTGAAAATAAAAACCTTTTTAAAAACAAGTTTTTATTTAAGCCATGTACTAAAACGAATAAAATAAGTGTAGGTTTTCGTTAAGATAATTCAATTCTAAATTGCAACAAGTTTTTGCAAAGCTATCAACCAATCACTGTCCAATAAAATTAATTGGTACCTACTTTTATCAACATTTCGCGCGACAAGCTTTTCAATTTGCAAAAACTTGTCGGAATTTGGAATTGAATTATCTTAACAAAAACATAAACTTATTTTATTCGTTTTAGTACATGGCTTAAATAAAAGCTTGTTTTTAAAAAGGTTTTATAGGTATCCAGTGTCCAGTGCGGGCATAATTTGATGTGCGCGGAAAGGCGTCATAGTTTAATTTCTTTGCTTCTCTATTGAAAGATTAAGATTAAGATAGGTGTGTAACTTATACGGGGTAAAAATAAATAATCGCAAAAAGGGATGATTCAGAATCTGAAAGAAAAGAAAAAATCTATACTTACTAATCTAACTTAGCCCCAAAAATGGTTAATAAGAAAGGTACAAGATGTTAAAGATTAAATTATATTTTTGTTCTCTTCAAATATCTCTTGCAAAAATCGAAATATTTGCATGGTATCATTTTTTTGTTGAGGCGAGGGATTGAAATGTCGCACAAATTTTTGTTTTTGATCAATCAGTTTTTTTTTTTTTCACCCATAAATGTTTTGTCATCTTTTAGCCAAATGTATCTTTCGAAATTTGACAAAAATTCCCAAAAAACTCACAGACCAAATTACAAGCAAATATTTCAATTTTAAATAAAATCCAAACTATATCATCCAGAATCCTGTATCTTTTTATTAAGCATTTTCGCAGATATAAGTTTATCAATCAATCAACGAAAATCATTTAGCGATTTTTTATTTCAAATATGACACCACGGCGTTAATCAGGATACCCTAAAACCCCCACATTCCCAATTTGAACAAAAAATATACAGGGAGTTGAGCAAAATAGGAATTTTAAAGACATCTGGAGAGTCAAGGGAGCAAGGGACTCCTGTCAAAACAGTTGGATGATCAACAGGACCACTCACAGTGTTGATATGCATAGATTCAATATACAAATATACAGGTTTTTTTGTGAGCCATCCCAAAATGCTGAACTTTTATGAAACTTTATATGGGTCAAGCGTGCTCTGGAATTTTTGAAAAAATATTAATAAACACAAGAGTAATTTTTTTTAAAAATGCCATATAATAAAAATAGAAAACAATTCAAATTATTGGACCTTTCTCGACAAAGTCACTGCCTAAAATGATACATTTCCTGTGCGTTTTCTGTTGGGACACACCAGCTACCTTAACTCATATGGACTTACTGATTGGCAGCTTCTGTATGTTTAGACTTAGTTTGTTTATATTGTCTGGGCAGATTTTGATATACTCGATTTTTGACTCAAAAATTCAGTGTTTTGAAATGACAAAGAGAAAGGCACTTTATATATTTTGTATTGGATCTTTGCACACCAACACTTCGAGTGGTTCTGCTGATCATTCAACTGTTTCGAGGGGATTCCATGGCACACTTGACTTGCCAGATACCTTTAAAATTTCTATTTTGCTCAACTTTGACAACCTGCAGAATAGAACTAACTGTATATTTTTTGTTCAAATTTGATATATGAGGGTTTAGGGTGTTCTGATTAACGCTGTGGTATCAAATATTATATAAAAAAAAATGATAAACGATTTTCGTCACTTTACTAAAAAAATTCGTAGTAGGCCTTGAAAATTAAGAATAAGACCTGAAACGTGGCGCCAAAATAGCGTTTTTTGTGGCCTATCTTTAGAAAAAAAAAACTGATAAAATCGGATGAAAAATTAAAATTTTATAGATGTGCTCCGAATCAAATCTATATCTATATAGCTATGTATAATCATAGTTAACAGTGAAAGACTTTTTCGGTATAGTTACAGAATAAATAATAAGTAACACACCTTTTCGTTATCACACTCTAGGTTAATATTACCTTAAAAACATTTTTAGTCACATATGTATTTAAAGGTGAAATTATGCAGCTCTTAAATCTCTGTGTAGGTACCTAACGTGAATAAGAATTATTCTTATTATGAAAATGAAGACAAAGAGAAAGACGATACACTATAATAAAAATGAAGAAAAATATCATACACTACACTGAAGAGGAAGAGACAAAAGGAGCAGAAAAGGGACAAACAACTCTGGCAGCATCAAAATGTACTTAAATCGAATAATAAAACAATCCCATAAGGTTTTATGTGGGACACTGTTTATTATTATTATTATTATCGACTTAGCCAAAAGGCATTCGCACTCCCTCTACGGGGAACATTCACTTAGAGCCCGGGTATCCCGGATACCAAAAGGATCTGGCTCGGACGAGACCTTTGCCATGTTATCGGGCCTTAGGTGACATTGATGTTTTGGATGTTCCTCCACTCCCCATGAATTTCCTGACTGTTCGGGCTGTCGCAAGTAGTACCGCTTTCTGCATGGACCTGTAAAGATTATATCAGTTAGACCCAGCTCTTTGATGTTTCTCAGCAAACTTTTTGGTATAACACCAGTTGTTGACATGATGATTGGAACCATTTGAACGTTTTCCATTTCCCATTGCCATCTAATTCGTTCTTCTAAGTCTATATACCTCGCGATCTTCTCGGCCTGCTTCACACGCAGGTTTTTGCTGTTTTGGATAGCCACATCAATCAGAATTGTCTTCCTGGAAATTTTATCAACTATTATAAGGTCTGGCCTGTTATGGGCAACTCGTTGATCTGTCAGAACTGTAGGATCCCAGTAGATCTTGTAGTTGCTGTTTTCAAGAACAGGCTCCAGTGTGTAGCTGTAATACGGGACCCCTCTGCCTGCACAAGCAGTAGTTTATCCGCAAGTTCCTGGTTCAAGATCTTGGCAACCCAATCGTGTTGTTCCTTATATCCCGTTGATGCGAACATCTGACATCCTCCTGTTATGTGCTGGATTGTTTCTGAAGTTTGGCACCCGTATCTGCATCTGTCATTCACTACCGCTGCATCTCCTACAATGAATTTTAGGAAGTTGCGAGTTGGCATAACCTGATCTTGTATGGCCAGTAAGAAGCCTTCCGTCTCGGGGAACATTCATCCTGAGGCCAGCCAATAGTTCGACGCTAACTTATCGACATATTCCCGGTTATTCATTTGGATGCCTCCCGTGCAGCAGCTTCTCCATCCACATCTGTAGTTTATCATTGTCGGTTCGGTGGTGATTCTGATGCTCTTGTTCCCTCAGACGTAGTGGAGTTGAGACGTCTGCTCCGCATATAGCATTATGTATTGTGGAGCTGTTGGCCTGCCTGCGGAAATAATTACGCAGATTTAATATTTGTTGGTCCAGTTGCTTGCTTAGGCCCTCTTCCTCCTAGTTGACGTGGCAGAGTTGTTCTTTCTAGATCACTACGGGGATGATGTTTATGAGCTTTTGTCAGTAGTGTCCTAACTTTTCGCTGCAGGTTGTTGATGTCCGTGTTGGTCCAATTCACTATTCCAAAGGAATAGCTGAGTACAGAGCACACATACGTGTTTAGGGCCTTAAACAAATTCCTGCTGTTAAGATCAGTTCGCACTACTTGTCTTACTCTCTTGATGAATTAATTCATTAAATCGGTCTTCATTGTTTGATGGTCTATCCTTTGAGCTTGTTTCATCCCGAGATACTTGTATGTATCTCCCATGCTCATTGCTTCAATCTCCTGGCCGTCCTGCATCTCGTGTGCGCCTTGTGCGAGCTTTCCCCGGACAATGTTAAGGGTGCGGCACTTGTCCAGTCCAAACTGCATTCCAATGTCCCTGGAGAACTCCTCTACAATTTTAAGCATTTGCATTAGTTGGTTTTTGGTTGCGGCCATCAGTTTTAAATCATCCATATATAATAGGTGATTCAACTTGATCGCTTCTGCATTGTTGCTTTTGATAGCGAAGCCGTATTTTGTAGAGTTCAACCGATGTGATAGAGGGTTCATCGCCATGCAGAACCACAGTGGACTGAGTGTATCTCCTTGGAACCTCTTCGGATGTTGATTGTGTCGGTCTCGATGTTACTGCTTGCGGTTCTGAGTTGTATCTTAGTTCGCCAGGTTGTCATAACGTGTTCTAAAAAGGAAACTGTATGATGATCTATTTTATACAGTTTTAAGATACCTGTGAGCGAGTCGTGAGGTACGGAATCAAATGCTTTATTTTGTGCAGCGTAGGCAGGCATGTTATTGGGCGGTACTTGGCAGGGTTATCTGTATTCCGCTGGTCTTTTGGTAACAAGTAGGTTGCACCCTGTGTAAGAAACAATGGCATTTTCAGAGGATCGAGCAAGACTTCATTAATTAAGGTAGTTAGATGTTCATGCGTGCACCACAACTTCTTAATCCAATAATTTTGGAGATGATCTGGACCTAGTGCCTTCCTTCCTATTGCCTGCACTGCCCTCTGGATCTTTCTAGTTCTAACTCCTCTAATATATTCCGTTACTTGTCCTATGTCTTTACGGAGACTCTCGATCTTCCGATTTAGTCGCATCTCCCATTGAGCCATTCGTGGTTCTGGTCTTGCACGATTTAACTCTTGGGCAGTCCGGATCTTGGCTCCCATTTCAGTGATGATTGCTGTTGCGGCACAGTAGATCAACATGTGCATATGTTCTAATGTTGGTGTCACTGAAACATAGTTAGGCAAAATTCTGGTGTTCATAATATCGAGCATGATTGCAAGCTTCCTGGAAGAATTCAATCTTGGTAGCGGTGGTCTGCTCAGTGGGTCTGTGCCGTCATATCGCAAAACTGCCCTTCTCAGCTGTGTGTCTAGGCTTTCAAAGCATTCTTCGCTAACTGATTCCTGATTCTCAGTTGTTCGTCCTGCCGTTTCGGCTTCTTGTTGTGGTCCAGGCACTTGGATTTCCCGATTCTCAGTTGTTCACTCTGCCGTTCTGACTTCTTGTTGTGGTCCAGGCACTTGAATTTCCCCATTGTTGTTGTCTATGGCTAGGTGTTCGCCATGGATCTCTAGCTCAACTTCCCGTTTGAGAGCGTTAAGTCGCTTTTCTGGGATTCGGTTATTTCTTAGAATAGTTCGATACTGATCTGACACTCTTTGTTCAGACACTTGCATGTGTGGAAACTCCCTGCAGAACTCGGCGTGTAGTTGTTGTCGGTAGCCGATCACCTCTTGTCCTAAGTTTGTCACCCTGTAAAAAAATACGCATAATCGATTCATTCATGGACCCAATCCATTTCATGCGTCGTCGTTGTGTGAACGCTGGCTGAAGTTCCTGCGCAGCACCTTCGGTGGGTGGAACCATAGTTCTCGTTTGGCTCCTATGTTGTAGATGTTCGTGTTGTTGGGCTGTAGCTATTTGTGCAACAGGGGCCCGCCTCATCAGCGCCCTGTCACCAACGCCCCGCTCGCTGTCATGCCCAGCGCCGGCTCCAGACATGCCCTGGCGATCCCCAGGCAGCGGCCCTATGACAATACTCCTATTAATTTCCATTCCATGGGTTTCTCCCGTAACGTGGGAGTGACGGCCCTCGGTCGGCTTTTACGACTCGCGGAGCCACGATAGGAGTATTCTAACCCGCTACCCACACGAGCCAACTAGGATAACGCGGGATCGTTACACCCGAGGATTTGCCCCTCTCACCGGCCAAACGCCTCCTTGCATTTACTGTTAAACATGGGGTCGTTACACCCGAAGATCCGCCCCTCTCACAGGCTAGACCCATCCCTGTGTAACCGGGAGTCGCGGGATTGTGACACCCGAGGATCAGCCCCTGGTCACCGGCTAGACCCCTCCCTGCGCAACTGGAGATCGCGGGATTGTCACACCCGTAGGTCTGCCCCTGGTCACAGGCCAAGCCTCTCTATGCGTAACTGGGAATCGCGGGATAGTCACATCCGTGGGTCTGCCTCTCTCACAGGTCAGACCCTTCCCTGCGTATCATTATTATTATTATTATTATTATATCGACTTAGCCAAAAGGCATTCGCACTCCCTCTACGGGGAACATTCACTCAGATCCCGGGCATCCCGGATACCAAAAGGATCTGGCTCGGACGAGACCCTTGCCATGTTATCGGGCCCTAGGTGACATTGATGTTCTTGGACGATCCTGCATTCCCCATGAATTTCCTGACGGTTCGGGCTGTCGCAAGTAGTACCGCTTTCTGCATGGACCTGTAAAGACTATCAGTTAGATTCAGCTCCTTGATGTTTCTCAGCAAACTTTTTGGTATAACACCAGTTGTTGACATGATGATTGGAATCGTCTGGACGTTCTCCATTTCCCATTGCCTTCTAATTCGTTCTTCTAAGTCTCTGTACTTCGCGATCTTCTCGACTTGCTTCACACGCAGGTTGTTGTTGTTCGGGATGGCCACATCAATCAGAGTTGTCTTCCTAGAAATTTTATCAACTATTATAAAGTCCGGTCTGTTATGGGCAACTCGTTGATCTGTCAGAACTGTACGATCCCAGTACATCTTGTAGTTGCTGTTCTCAAGAACAGGCTCCGGTGTGTAGCTGTAATATGGGACCCTCTCTGCCTGCACAAGCAGCAGTTTTTCCCCCAGTTCCTGGTGCAAGATCTTGGCAACCGAATCGTGTCGTTCCTTATATTCCGTTGATGCGAACATCTGACATCCTCCTGTTATGTGCTGGATTGTTTCTGAAGTTGGGCACCCGTATCTGCATCTGTCATCCACTACCGATGCATCTCGTACAATGAATTTTAGGTAGTTGCGAGTTGGTATAACCTGATCTTGTATGGCCAGTAAGAAGCCTTCCGTCTCGGGGAACATTCTTCCCGAGGTCAGCCAGTAGTTCGACGCTAACTTGTCGACATGTTCCTGGCTGACCTCATTAGGATGCCTCCCGTGCAGCGGCTTCTCCAACCACCTCTGTAGTGTATCGTTGTCGGTTCGGTGGTGATTTTGATGCTCGTGTTCCGTCAGACGTAGCGGTGTTGAGACGTCTGTTCCGCATATAGCTTTATGTAGTGTAGAGCTGTTGGCCGGTCTCTGGAAATAATTACGCAGATTTATTATTTGTTGGTCCAATTGCTTGCTGAGGTCTGCCAATCCTCTTCCTCCTAGTTGACGTGGCAGAGTAGTTCTTTCTACGGCGCTACGGGGATGATGTTTATGAGCTTTTGTCAGTAGTGTCCTAACTTTTCGCTGCAGGTTGTTGATGTCCGTGTTGGTCCAATTCACTATTCCGAACGAATAGCTGAGTACAGAGCACGCATACGTGTTCAGGGCCTTAAACAAATTCCTGCTGTTAAGATCAGTTCGCACTACTTGTCTTACTCTCTTGATGAATTCATTCCTTAAATCGATCTTCATTGTTCGATGGTCTATCCTTTGAGCTTGTTTCATCCCGAGATACTTGTATGTATCTCCCTTGCTCATTGCTTCGATCTCCTGGCCGTCCTGCATCTCGTGTGCGCTTTGTTCGAGCTTTCCCCGGATGATATTAAGGGTGCGGCACTTGTCCAGTCCAAACAGCATTCCGATGTCCCTGGAGAACTCCTCTACAATTTTTTTTAAAATTATTATTATTATTACTAATGCCACTAATTCTGCATGAGAATGTTATATTTTCCATTGAATTTTAATGTAATTAATTTAATTTAACCCAATTTAAATTCAATGGATCTCTATCCGCCTATGAATAAAGAACCCCAGGAAGGAGCCAAAGCTCTATGGGCATTATAAAATAAGTGAGACGGAAATCGCCCTGTATGGAGACTGAATTTTGAGTTTTGACACAATATTTTTATATTTGACAGTTGTCACAGTGGTTTGGGCTATTATTTGTGTAGTTCTTCGATAAGTACTTTGGAGATCTATTATGATTAGCTGGGCAGCCTTCGGCTATTCCTCTATTTGGAGGATAACATTCCATCGGCAAGTACTTTTGTAATTTAATTTACTTTTTGGATAAAAGTGTGTTCTGACTTTATTCAAACTGACTTTAGAGGTCAAGAGGTCATGCACCAAGCGCCAGAGGCGTATCATTGTATAGGTACTTACTTCTTCCTGGGTAGAAGTGTAAATTTAAAATTAGTATCAAGGATTCCTTAACTCAAAGAAAACATTGAAGACATAGATAGACATGCCTTATAATTATTTTTGGCCTATATTGCAATGATTTCACGGAAAATGAGGATTATTTCTTGAAACAACTCAATGTACCTTTTTGAGAATATTCTAAATTTTTAAAGATTCATAATTTGTTAATGTTATTCTAAAAAATGTGTAGGTACCTACTAATATACCTACTGTACATTCATAATAATCTCTAGAGTATATTTTTAATTTACTCTTGAGTGAGGAAACATTATAAAAACTGTTTTTATAAAGCACTGAGTTTATTCGCATTTTTTTTTAGATTTCCTCAAAATGCACAACGAAGAAACTGGACCAGGGTGGACACCAAAAGAATATAGTTTCCTATGTTCACGACACTTTGCTGAAGAATGTTTTGATCGAACATCTTGGATAAAAGTAGGAATATCGCGAACTTCCTTGCCTACTATCGAAGTGCCTCGATTAAAATATGTAAGTATAGTTTTATGAACATGTCCATAATTCAGTTTTTATTGAGTTCGAAATATACAAAATCATTGACTAGGAAAACTTCATTTTTAATTATTAATGGGAGTATCGAACGTGGAAATTCTATCCTAGAATTTCAAGCTAAGAATATTAACAAAGATTTTTAGTACCTGTAATTATAAATAATAAAGGATGTTTTAGTGGCATATCAGGTACATGATATAAATTGATATACCACTAAAACATCCTTTATTATTTATAATTACAGGTATTAAAAATCTGTCTTTGTTATTATCAAGATTCATGTTGCAATGCTCTTAGTGTTATTTCCATGTTGTTAGTTAAATAAATAAAAGAACGTCTCCACGTAGAAGTAGATTTTTTATATATATCTTAAACTAAAAATGATAGATATTTATATGGAGTGTTCCATTAAAAATTAAGTCTGCATCATACTATATACGTACCTACTTCTTTTCTATGACTTTCCTACAACTATAAAAAATGCATTTACATCCAGATATTTTAAGTGAATCACCCCCTACATTTCATACCTGCTGTACTTTATTTTAGGTGAGGACGTTTAATCCAGTTAATCCAGTTTAATCCAGTTTATAAGATAAAAGAAACTGTGTCTGAATAGAATGACAACACATAGAAGCTGTACCTGGGCCTTCGGTCCCAGTTCGAACAACTTTCTACAAAAATATCGCCTATATGCATGACTACCAGACCCAGACAGTCCTCAAAAAAAGGGAATTAAAGAGGAAAATCTGTGACTTGCAAAAAATATACATCTTAAAGAGTCACAAAATTCGAAATGTGCAGAATAACAGATGGCGGCAGAAGAACAGATGGCGGCAGAAGAAACAAATATCATCGTTGAAGTCCATGATGGTCGATTTAAAGAAACAGAAGTTATTATTAGAAGAGCAAGTCAAGCAAGAAACTATTTTATTAGAAAATTTTAAAACAATTTTAGACATAATTCAGAGACTGTTTAAAAAAAACAAAATAAGGGAGTAAGAAAAACATTTGAGCATTCTGTAAGATCTTTTGCTGTGACTCTACATTTCTTTTCTCCTAAAGCTATGTAAGGCAAAGATTTTATAATAGTTTACCTCGCCCAAAAACGTTAGCAAAGTGGTATTCCTCTGTAAATGCTCAGCATGGGTTTCACTACAGAAGCGTTTAATTTTTTAAAATTAAAATTGGAATATTCTGATAAAAAAGCTCCGTTATGTTCCCTCGTTTTTGACGAAATTGCTATTAGATAGCATTTAGAATATACCTACTGTATGTTTTTCTTTGAAATAAAGCCAGGCTGCTAATAAAACTCGTTTATTCTTCGTCAGTTATTTAGACAACCTTTTTATATATTTTGACAACAAAAGTCATATCGTCTCTTGTTATTTATATACACGGAAGAAACTTATGTTAACTATGAAACTAATAAGCCTAAAATAACTAGTACAATGAAATAGATTATCCTGATTTCTCAACATGCCCCCCGCCTGGGAAAGCTGAGGCGGCTTCCCTGGATATAGCTGGATAACTCGACCAAGTTTCCAATACAAAGAAGGTGTATTGTCTTCTTTTAAAAAGACCATGTCTCCGATTTTTAATTCGCCTTTTGCTTTGGACCATTTTGTAAATTGCTGCAGTTCGGAAATATATTATTTTTGTCAGCGATTGCTGCTGTTGTATATGCAGTAACCTGGACAACCAATTAACTGGAAGTTCTCGAAGATCGGGATCGGGTCATGTGGTGAGAGGTCTCCCCACCAGAAAGTGAGCCGGAGTCAGAGGTGTTAGGATCGGACGAAAGTGGACAGACAGGCCTTGAATTTAAGACTGCCTCTACTTGCACGAGCAATGTGTTAAGCTCTTCAAAGGTTAAATGTGCATCGCCTAATACTCGCTTTAAATGTTTTTTGCTTGATTTAACCCCTGCTCCCCACAACACCCCAAAGTGCGGAGAATACGGGGGAATAAAATTCCATTCGATACCGTCTTGGGTGCAATATTCATTTATTTCTGAGCAAGAATGCTTCAAAAACTGATAAATATCTTTTAATTCAGCATTTGCAGATACGAAATTACTACCGTTGTCAGAAAAAATCCGAGCTGGCTTGCCGCGACGTGATATGAATCTTTTAAGTGCCATTATAACAGCATCTTTTGACAGGTTAGAAATAAGCTCTAAATGGACAGCTTTAGTCGCAAAACAAATGAACAGTCCAATATAATATTTATGCAGTTTTGCACCGCGTCCTTTATGATTTTTAATTTGTAATGGTCCGGCATATCTAGACCTATTGTATTAAAGGAATGCGCTGGTTGTAAACACGTTATTGGTAATTGCTCTATCAATGGCTGAATAAACCTAGGATTACTTCGAAAACATTAAATGCAGTTCCTTTTTAGCTAAATTTCTTCCCAAAATCGGCCAAAACCTGTCTCTCAATGAAGCTAAAAGTTACTGTGGACCGGCGTGCAATAACCGGAGATGCTCGTTTTGAAAAATCAACAAAGTTAAATGATGCTTCGAACATAACAAAATAGGATGTTTTTTATTTTCTGGGAAATGTGAATTTTGAAGTCGGCCACCAACTTTTAAAATGCCGTTATGATCGATGAAAGGATTTAAGTTTATTATTCGACCTTTTCTGTGAATTGCTTCATGTTTTCTTAAATCGTGAATTTCTCTTGAAAAACATTCTCATTGAGAAATTTTTGCAAGAGCCTTTAATGATTGATTCATTTCGCTCACAGAAAGTGTGTCCTTAGATTTTTCTTTTGACGTACAATTATGTTTAAATCTTAACATCCATGCAACTACTCTCTGCATCCTTGAGTTTTGAAAAATTTTTAAAAGGAAACTGGTTAGATTCCTGAGATAGGAAATTTTGTGTAATTCTCTTAACATCAGGTAAATTTTCCAAATTCGATGAAAATTTTGATTGTGGCCAATTTTCTGAATTTAAAGAGAGCCAAGTTGGCCCGTGCCACGTGTTTATTTTTTTGAAGTTCTGACGATCTTCCTCTGCGCGTTAATAAGTCCGCTGGGTTTTCCTTTCCCTTACAGTGTCGCCAGCAATCAGTAATCATTATATTTTGAATTTCAGATACTCGATTACTGACAAAAGTTTTTAGTTTATTAGGGGGCAACTTTATCCACCCTAAAACTATTGTCAAATCGCTCCAAAAAACACGTTCGTTGATTTTGACTCTTAGGACTTTACAAACCTTATCGGCGAGACGAGCTAAAATTAACGCGCCTGATAACTCTAGCCTGGGCAAAGTTACTGTTTTTAAAGGAGCAACCTTTGTTTTTGCACACAAGAAATTAACAAAAACTTGAGTGTTTTTATCAGTTGTGCGTAAATATACGCAACCGCCATATGCCTTTTCGGATGCATCCGAAAAGCCATGAAGTTCTATGCGTTTTGGATTTTCGCAAAGTACATGGCGATTTATGCGAAGATGGTTTAATTCTTGTAATTCGTATTTAAAACTCATCCAAAATGTACGTATATTGGATGGCAAAGTATCATCCTAGGATAATTTTTGAAACCACAATTGCTGTAATAGGCATTTTACATTTATTATGCATGGACTTAATAGTCCAAGCAGATCAAAAATTTGGGATATATTTGATAATATTGATCGTTTATTTATGTTTTGATTTGAATTTATATCATTGATATTGTACAACAATGCATCCGTAGAAGGACACCAAGACAGCCCTAAAGTTTTCGCGTCTTCATTATGTCCAAATTTTAATATTGTATTTGATATTTTAACATCTGGCACATATTTGAGAACTTCACAATTATTTGAATACATTTTTCATAAATTAAAACAACCTTTTTTTAAAATATCACTTATACCTCATACTATTAAGGCAGCATCCTCTTTCGAGTCTGCACCTGTTAAACAATCGTCAACATAAAATTATTCCTCTATTATGCGTGCTAAAAGAGGATGCTGCTCTTTATTTTCTTCGGCTAACTCGAACAAACAGCGGCTGTGCCATATGTGACAGTATTCAATTCGAAAATTTCAATGAACTGATTAGGATTATCGCGCCATAAAATGCGTTGCAGGTGACGTTCAGGATTAATTTGTATCTGCCTGTACATTTTTTTAATGTCAGCTGATACCACATATTTGTGTTGTCGAAAATGCAATAATATCGAAAATAATTCACACTGTATTACTGGGCCTGCCATTTGCAAATTATTTAATGAGTAACCTGAACTCGAAGGAGCAGATGCATCGAAGACTACATGCAGTTTAGTAGTTAGGCTACTTCCTCGCAATACACAATGATGCGGCATATAATATGATACATTAGAATTTGTATCTTGCGAATTTGTTTTATTTGATTTTTTAACCTTTGTCATATGACCTAATTGTTCATATTCCTTGAGAAATTCGGAATATTGTGTTTTTATTTTAGGCTTAAAATGAAATTTTCATTCTAAACCAAAAAATCTTTTCTCAGCCTGCAAATATGAATCTCCTAACTTTTCTAAGGAATCTTCAAAGGGATAGGCTAATATAAACCTCCCATCTGATGAGCGTGTTAAACTGCATTCTTCGATTTCCCAAAAACGGGCTAATCGAGCTTGAATGTCAAGCTGCTGCGTAAAATGGCATGAAACCTTGCGCGGATTTTGTCTTGCCTAGTCGCCTCCTAATATCCAACCTAAAGAAGTATTTTGTAAAATTGGTTTATTAGGACTGAGGGAGATTTGATCAGCGCATAATAATTTCCAAAAGAGACGTGCACCTATTAAAGAATCAACTGATTGTGGTTCAAAGAAAGAAGGATCTGCTAGAGTAAGGTTTTTTGAAATATTTAGCTCTGATATATCTAACAAAATGTCAGGTATATTTTCTGTAATTTGAGGGGCCACAAAACATGAAATATCAGCTGAAAAATTATGGTGAAGGGACTGTATAGTAATATCACATGTTTTCCAAAGTAGTGATAGAATTATTAAATCCTGACACAATAATGGGTTGTTTCAAAATATTCAGTTGTAGTCTTTGAGATAGACTCTGCGTAATGTAATTTGATTGTGATCTACATGTATATTTTTGTCAGCATCGAAAACCTGAATAAATGCTGTTGACAAAAGATCGTAATTTTCATTTTTTAAGTTTTGTATGCCTGTAGTTAAAACCACACTATTAGAGTTTTCTTCGACGGAGTTTTGAACGTTTTTATCTTTGTGTAATAGAGTGTGATGCTTTGCATTACATTTTTGACACGTACCTCTGCGACATATCTCCAAAGAGTGACCCGGTCTCAAACAATTTATGCATAAATGTAAATTTTGCAAACATTCCAATTTTTTATCAATAGACAATTTTAAAAATTCAGCACAATTTTGGATGTAATGTCGTTTTGAACATAATTTACATTTTATAACATAATCTGTTTGCTGGAGATGAGCTCGTGGGTTGGCCTGTTTATGATTTATTGCTATAAATCCGCGCGATTGTTTAGACCCTTAAACTACGTTTTTCTTTTCAGAAAATTTGTCTCTATCGGATGATTTACCTTGTTTTCTGATTTCCAACGTTTCTAACAAATCTGCACGTGATTTTAAAAATGATTTTAAATCATCAATGGGAAGAAATTCTTTTCCTATTTTGAATTTCTCCCATTCCTTTAAAGTGGCAGTGTCAAATTTAGTGGATACTATGTAAACAATGAGAGTATCCCAATTTTCAGTTGGTTCATTGAGCTTTTTTAAAGCTCGCATATGTTTGGAAACTGAATCCATGATTTTTCTTAAGCCACTGGCCGACTCTTTTTGTAAATAATCAATGCTAAATAAAGCCTTTACATGATTGTGCACTAAAATGCTTCGGTTATTGTAACGGTCAAGAATTGCATTCCAAGCAACTGAATAATTATCAGAACTAACTTCTAACGAAGCAATTACTTCGATTGCTTCATCAGAAAGAGCAGATTTTAGATAATGGAACTTTTGGACTTCATCTATGTTATCATTTTTATGAATTAACGACTCATAGGTATCTCGAAACTCAAGCCAGCTAGAATATACACCATTGTACTTCGGTAGATCAATAGTCAGCAGTAGAATATTTTGACTTACAGAACTACTACCACTAGCAATATTGTTTCTAGCAGCTGTTTCACTCAAAGAAACATTTGTATTTTGACTATTATTGTATCTTTGAATTAACAATTTTGCCAAATAAGTTTGTTCATAAAATTTATAATCGAAATTATTTCGTATTTGCAACTGTTCTTCAATATCTACCTCAGATTCGACAATGCTTTTGACGGTTAATTGAATTTCATCAAATTCGTTTGCAATTTTAAGAATATTTTCAAGACGGAACTGTAGCTGTATTACATCCAGTTCGGTTATGGTATTTTTCCCTTGTATTTCACCTAGAAAGTTGGAAAATATAGTAAGCTTTGTTTTTAGGGCACCTCTTTTTTGAACAGGTGTAGCAATTGTTTACCTTTAGCATGATAACGACTGACTATATTATGGTAAACTGGCTTTAATTATGCTATTATATTAAAACCCGAACCCCAAACAATAAACCCTTAAATAAATTTTGAGAGTGTGTTTTTTATAATTTATAAAAGTATAGGACTAATGCACTATAACCGATAAAGAACACAACAAAGCACTCGAACAAGTAAGACAGCCTACAGGCTCGTTGAATATGATATCAAGCAAGGAACGGACTCACTTTTTTCTTTGGGGGGAGACCTGGCTTCCTCTGGTTCTGTTGCTGCCGTACTAGCTTCAATATGCCAAGTTGAGAATGGGTTCTTGCAGTTACTCTCTGTAACCACGCTCTGCTACCAAATTTATGTATGTTTTTCTTTGAAATAAAGCCAGGCTGCTAATAAAACTCGTTTATTCTTCCTCAGTCATTTAGACAACCTTTTTATATATTTTGACAACATAAGTCATATCTAATCTTGTTATTTATGTACACGGAAGAAACTTATGTTAACTATAAAACTAATAAGCCTAAAATAACTTGTACAATGAAATAGATTCTCCTGATTTCTCAACACCTACTAATGACAAATATTATGGGTATGTAGATTGTGGGAATGCATTACATGGGGATAGCATCATAGAGTTAGCTAAAGAAGCTTTGGTAATCATTGTAGTTTGCTTAAATAAAGCTTGAAAAATACCAATAGGTTATTTCAATTATATATATTTTATTTAAGGTGTTACGTTTCATTTGTAAGATGTGGCGTTACTGGCTAAATATTTATAACATGCTGAAAGCCCTCTATTACCCTTTATTTTCGATAAAATGTACATCAATTCAGTTCGATAACTCATAATGGCTAGTAACTATCCCGCCACTGGTGGTGTCCTCTCCGCTGCGGTCCTACGCCACGTTCATATCTCGCTGAGCTACAAACAAACTTATATTTAGCTGATGTGCTCACAGCTACCAAGTTAACTACTCACCCTAAGGTTTTCGAGTGACATTCCACGGGTGGCTGGTCCGATGCGGGTGATAACAACATTAGTGAGGCTGATTAACGGGATCATCATCTTTTCCCGGCCGTTTCACTTACCTCGTTTCAAGGGCCCTTGTTGATTTTCCTTGTTTATTTTGGTCCTGTCATTTCTGGCAGTGCTGTCTATCTGCCATTTCTGTCCAACTTTCATAATTCTGGCATATGATAATTCTGTACACCTTCAATATTTCTGACAGAAAAACTAAAAGTAACCAGATTATTTCCCTCCATTTCCGTAGGCCGTCCCTTACAAAAAAGGCACTTAATTTTGAGGTGTCGAGCTTACCACATTGGTGAATGATATTTGAGGTGTCAAGCTGACCACATGGGTGAATGATATTTTAATATCAGATTTATTGGAATTAAAGGTACGTTCCCTTTTTCTGAGGTGCCAACTAGCTCTAAGTTGCACCTATGAGGCTTTAGACTGATTTTTGTTGGGAACGGGGACCTAGTTGCTAATTCCACACCTGGCACCGACCCTAATCAAGAGGCCGCCTTACACCTTCAGGTACGTTTGCATGTTATCTGTAATGCATTGGACGTGTTCTCTGCCTGTTAGGAATTGAATTGTCGAAGCTTTTTTTGCCGCCAAATTAGTAACTTCGTTCTAGGCCTCATAGTTGCGAGTAGGTGATTCGCAGACTCTCGCTTACTGCGAAAACATAGCTCCCAGCTTACAAGACCCCCTCTGCATGAGCTGCATGCTGGCCCGCTACACGTTATGGTTGAGGTTCCTGAAAGATGCTAGATGCTGATAGCTGACCGTAGTCAGTTGCTCGTCACACTTACCTGAATAGAGTCGAGAGCCAATGGAGGACATCGGATGTTCGCAAGTCAGATAAGCATAGGTTTAAGTCAGTAAATCTCGACCCCACCTACTGGTAATAGGTTTCGTGCAACCCTGTTCTCCAACTGCACGCTGAAGTACCTTTCTTAGGAACATAATCTTTAAAACGTACACTCTGACCGCTTACCTCTGAGCAACCGCAGGCACGGGGGCCTGATAATCCAATACGGCTTATCATAGCCGGGAGGCACTCCCTTTCCCTTTAATCGAAATACTTATAATAAACTGTGCTTCCACCGCCTAATCTAACCTCCCTCGGGGCGTTCTAGATTTTAATCAAAAGTTCGACCACCAACCATACAGTGCCTTACAATCCACAAAATATATAGGTTATTACAAACTATAAGAAGGTAGGTTGGTCCACAAGACAAGAAAGTTCGGTTTGTCAACTGTTAGGGGTACGTTCCCCAATCACATATACAGGTTACTCCACTCAGCCAAGCAGCTCGGCATAATCATTATAACTAACCTCTGGGTCTAGTCAATAAGTTTACATTGTAAATGCTGTGTTATTTCGCAATTTTAATTTGTATGGTCTATTTTTAAGGATTTTAGGTGTCTTTGTCTTGCTACCCCCCCGAACTCACTGCGGAACAAGCCTGTTCCACGAGTACATAATACTTAAATTACGTTTATCGTGCTTTATTTCGGACACACCAAACTCTCCCGCCTCGAATGTGGATTACCGTGTAGGATCCCAGGGTCACGTAGAGGTTGACACGGGTGGCGTCCACTAATTGAAGACCTCGGTGCAAAAACCGGACAAGTCCATACTTTACAAGTTTTGGGAAAATGAAAAAGAAACTCCCGGACTTGTCTGGTTCTTGCACACATGAATGCGAGCGGCCAAGTCCTAAAGCTATATATCAACGTTATTCTGCTTTGGATTTGGCTGATTCTTACACCAATCGATCGGCAATATTTTAATACATAAATGTAGTCGAAAAAGTAAATTTTACCCATATTTATAAGTTTTGAGAAAATGAAAAAAAACTCCCAGACTTGTCTGGTTCTTGCACCCAAGAATGCGAGTGGCCAAGTCCTTAAGCTATACAGGGTGGCCCACCACGAACTGCATCGATCTATACAGGGTTAACTATCACTTAGTACAAAAATTTTTATGGCAGATAAAGAAAAATTAGACTTGCTAAAATAAATTTTCAAAAATTTTCTAACATTTGTCTTAAGCCTAAAAAAATTTTTTTTCAAATTGTATTAAACCCCTCAAAAAACGCCGCCTATGGACGCCCGCGCGACATGTCTAAAAATTTCGCATATGTCAATAGCGCGGCGTTGCCACGTCTATCAATTTATCCGAGGATTCACCACAAAATTTCGATTTCCTTTTAAAAACGATTACTTTCTGAGGAACATGTAGAATGCCTATGAAACACCTACCTTACTGACATTTCCAGGATTGTTTGCACCATTTTCTGTTTTCTTGCTTTTTTACATTAAAAGTCACACAACACAACATTCACATTTTTTAAATCTGTTGGGGATCTCTTGGTTTCCCTCTGCTATTCCTTTTGTTTGAAGCGAGGTACTCAGCCTGACGACCACGACGAGGTAGATCCCCTCCGCCAGGAAAACCCCGAAGGGTAACCGAAAAATCACAACTGCACTAGCACACATTGCACAAATGCACATGCAAAGCACTACAGTAGCTGTTCAAAGAGGCCGCCGTTAACTTCGATGCACAAATTCACTCGGTTAACTAAAGAAGTCCGGATACGTGCAAAAAGTCCATGATTATTCCGGATTTGAACAGCTGCACCTTCAATTCGTTCACGTAACTGCTGCTCGTTGTCGATTTCCTGCTCGTACACAATCGCCTTCATGAATCCCCAAATACAAAAATCCATTGGATTCAAGTCTGGTGATCGCGGCGGCCATGCAATGGGCCCTCCTCTTCCGATCCAACGGTTGGGGCATTGGTCGTCTAAAAGTGCACGAACAGGTCTCGCAAAATGGGCTGGTGCACCATCGTGCATAAACCACATGTCATGCAGTACTTGTAGTGGCAAATTATCAAACAAAACATTTGTCAGAAAATACAAGTATCGTTCAGCGTTTAAATTTTCCGGTAGAATGTATGGTCCAATTAATCGATCTCCATAAACTCCAGCCCAAACATTGATGGAAAACCGACGTTGGAAATTAAACCGCCGAACAGCATGTGGGTTCTCATCGGACCAAATATGGCTGTTGTGTCTAAAAAAAAAAACAAAAATTTAGAAATATTCACAATTTTGGCGAAGGCGTTAGGATTGACATAGCCAATTTTATAATAAATAAAAAAGATAATATGGAGGAGAGAAAGCTATAAGTAAGTAAAAATTTACATACGTGTTTAAAACCCCAGCACGTGTGAAGCAGCATTCGTCTGTCCAAAGAATGTTGAAAACAAAGTTTGGGTCTTGGGCGATTCGATCACGTAGCCAAGTGCAGTAGGTCATTCTCACCGGAAAATCATTTGCTTCTAATGCTTGGACCTTTTGTATGTGATAAGGGTGAAGGCCGTTTTCCCTTAGAATCCTCCATGCCTGTAAATAATTGTATTGTTACATTTTAAATTTTATGTAGGTATTAGGTGCAAGCAAAGACAATCCCATCACATGGGATAGTCTTTGGTAGAAGTCAGTTTTATTGGTTTTATTTTACTTGCCTTGTTCTGAGATATTCCCAATCTCCTTGCAATAGCTGTAGTGCTTATGGAAGGTTGCTCTTCCACCAAATCAAGCACTGACTCAACATCGTCCATGTTCATTTGCCCTCCAGGCCCACCCCTTCGAGCTTGCAAAACACCAGTGTTTCGCATACGTTGTACAATGTTCACGAAAGTACGTGGGTTAGGCATATTTGCCCTGTTAGGAAAACGAATACGGTATTCTGCTGCAGCTCGATGTGCACTTTCATCGCATCTCCCGTACATTATAACCATGTCCGTCAACTCGGCGTTCGAATACTCCGGCATTTTCACAAAGACGCTGAACGATTTGCCGCGAAAATCAAGACCAAACTGGGAAATAACGCCATGTTACATTCGCAAATGCCCTCCGTCGGCTACTAGCCAAACTTGAAAAGGTTTGTTCCAACAGGGTCAATAACCGTGCTCAAGTACGTTCAGCGCATGCGCACTACCCCACTGGCTGTTCCAACTGAATTATGTACCTACCGACACGGGACGATACACGCACTGTTCCAGCCGATTTATGGATCATTTGTGTATCGTCCTTGTACGATAAAAACGGTGCCTGGTCTAAAGCAATAACCGCGTGTACTGACATGCGCAGTGTATGGTCGTGTGACAGAGATAAACATTAACATCATATTTTTGTTTTTACGTAGATAGGTTTAAATCGATGGCTGGGATCGTGTTTTTTATTTCTTGTTGGTTTTTGGCTTGTTGGGTAGGGCGGGGAATCGTTGAACAATAATTTTTTAGAGTGAAGAGTGAGGTTAGCCCACCGAACATTCGGTTAGCCACATATTAAACACGCAGGTTAGGTGCGGTCGCAAAACGTGATTTGGTCGATTTGATTCACAATCCGTTCCATCTGAAATTTTCTTTGGGATCGCACATGAACGGTGCAAAACTAGCGCATGCGTTCTTTAAGGGTTATCATCTAGTTCATGTACAGTTCTGTGACGGTACGTAAATTCGAGTTGGAACAAATGATCCCAAAGAAAATTTCAGATGGAACGGAAAAATTGTTCAACGATTCCCCGCCCTACCCAACAAGCCAAAAACCAACAAGAAATAAAAAACACGATCCCAGCCATCGATTTAAACCTATCTACGTAAAAACAAAAATATGATGTTAATGTTTATCTCTGTCACACGACCATACACTGCGCATGTCAGTACACGCGGTTATTGCTTTAGACCAGGCACCGTTTTTATCGTACAAGGACGATACACAAATGATCCATAAATCGGCTGGAACAGTGCGTGTATCGTCCCGTGTCGGTAGGTACATAATTCAGTTGGAACAGCCAGTGGGGTAGTGCGCATGCGCTGAACGTACTTGAGCACGGTTATTGACCCTGTTGGAACAAACCTTGTATGTACAGTTAGTTGCCTAGCTAGGAAGTTATGAAATGACGAACGGGGCAACGCGGAGCAGTCGAAAAAACGTTTCATAGACTCGACCGGGCCGATACGTCGCTTAATTCATACCGCCGAGGCTTCAGAACAATAAATCCTTTATCTATGCTTCAGAAGAGGTTAGATGGTGGACAAGAATTCATCAGAGGAGCTCCGGGGGTATTAAGGGAGACGGCTTGTGGTGTCGCGGTAATGAGCTTTCCGCGAGAGTAGGAACCGGTCCGGATACGAGCTAAGGTAAGGGGAATCTAATAGCGCTGCATCTGTACAGATTCAAATCGATTGTTATTTATGTATTTTTTAAATTTGTTTGAGTAAAAAGGTATTTTCACCGTTCCTAAATCAACGGCAACACCGCGGAAAATCACTTCAGCTGTCAGTACCTTCAGAAGCCAAATTGGATGACGTCATTAAAGGCGGGGATTTACAGGGAAAATAGGGGTCTTTACCCGTTTTTTTAAAGATCGTAAAAAAAATCTAAAAATATTTTTCTATGTTTTCTTAAGCCACCCTGCGCACGTGGTAAAAATTTTTGTACTAAGTCATAGTTAACCCTGTATATGGAAAACTAATAGTAGGAAAATTCTGAAAATTTGACACCTCACCAATGCCGACGGACGCTGCTCAACTAAAATATTTTGGTGAATCTGGCACTTCCGGTTATACCGGAAGTCGATATCAAGTTTCTTATTTCAAATAGAACACCCTGTATATTATTGCATTTTTGGATTCTAGGCATCATTTTGGAACAAAAACATGCAACATGTCATATGTCTAAATCTAACCGTTTTTGAGATATTTGCATTTTTCCGAAAAAAATTACAGGTGCAGACCTAAAGTCAATTAGCAATTTATACGAGGAAACCGCAAAATTTCAAAACGAATTTTTGGCATCGTGTAACAGAAGCCCTGACCTAGTGATCTCTGCTGAGAAATAAATCCGTTCTTATACAGGGTGTTCACAAAATATGAATAAAAATTACAATCAAAATGTGCTTAAATCTCGAAATTTTCAAATGGAAACCCCCATTTTTTTTATGCGATCTTATTCACCACTAAAAATGATGACAACTTTGTGTGAGGTTTTCTATACCTAAATGCAGTAATTTTCGATTAATTTACGAAAAACCCACTTTTCGCCCATAAAATGCGGGGTTTGCTTAACGCTTGGAAAATTATATTAGCGTGGACGTTGAAAAGACAATCGCGGCTGAGGAAATGCCACTTGGTTTATAAATTATTGTCAACAATAATGCCGGCGCGCTTAAATTACACAAACGAAGAATTATTTAAATGTTTTATTATCTACGGAGAATACCTACAACAAGGTAATATCAAGAACGTGCGATACATAATCTTCTTGCCATGCATGCTGCCATATGCAGAGACTGGACCGGTCCAGCGTAAAGCCCAAATATGCTCCTTCCTTATTCATTGGTATCCGCCACAAATAAATTTTAGAAAATGTTATATTTTGTTTCTGTCAAAAAAGAAGAAGTGTTATGTTGTGTTATTTATTTATATTAAATATTTGATGATATTGCAAACTTGTTTTTTGAAAATATTGTATGTAAAAATAAAGGCCGGGTCCGGTCAGGCTTTCTAGAGCAGCCTCGCCTACGTCACGGTAAAGAAATTTTGGGTGTCCATCCACCCCTGCTGCACGTGCAGAATTTTGACATGCTAACCACAGATAACTCAACCCTTATAATACATGTACTAACTCTCTGTAAATCGCCGGGGGTTCTATACCTATGTATGTACTATGTGAGATCACATTTGCTAAAAATTAGTAAGTGCAGAGACGAAAACAATTCATTTTAGGCCATGAGGAAAATTATTTCGACGATGGGTAGCGCCTTTGCCGAGGCTGCAGTGAAATTTCCGCCAAGGTGTGTATTACTATTTTATCGAAAATCATAGTTTTTGTAAAAATATTCACACAAAAGAATATAATCGTTAATCATTTTCTTCAAAATACAGGGTGACCCAGAAAAGAAGGACAACCCATCAACCCTAGATTATTGACGTCAAAATATGGCGATTTCACCACAATATATGCTAAGGCGAATAGTTTGTTAAAGACCGCAGCGCCATATATAATTTGAAATAGAAAAATTCAATTTGGCCGTACTAATAAAGTGTTCGATGAGCTCAACCAGCCTGTTTTTGCAAAACAAAAATATCCCATTTCGTTGCTCAGATATAAAGGTGAATCATTTTCTTCAATGATAATGCCGGCAGTGCTAAATATTTAAATTGTGCAATAAGTTAAGCGTTTTAGTGCATCTTTTCATTAGACTAGTAAAGTGAATAAGAAATCTGCACAGAATTGAATTAGTGGAGTCAACCAGAAAAATAACTTCGAAAAAAATTCCGGGAGTTTTATATTTTGTTGGAATGTGTTCGTTTTGATGTCTTAAAACAAAATCCGAAGAGTCCGCAGCGCAAAATAGTGTTCGATTTTTTTTATTTAACAATAACTGTCAAAAATATAGGTTTTTTGTTAATAATTTATTTAATAAGCGTTTTTATAGAATTTAAGTAAGCATTCGAAATAGCAGGCAATTTCTCAAAAAAAAAATTATTTACAAATTTTTTGTAAAATAATTAAGTAATGAATGAGAATTTTTTTTAAGATCATGTTTTCATGCTTCCTCGTATTTAAGAGGCAGACGAAATTGAGAGCGGCGCGTGGAGCGCGAGACAGTTAAACAGTAATAACTTTTTACACACACAACTAATTCATATGCAACAAAGTTTATTGGAAAGTGACACCGTAAAGCAATTAAAAAAAATCTTGTAGCATTAATTTCCATGAAGGGATACGCCTGTCATATTATTGTAAAGTTGACATTGATCAAAATTTCATGCATTTTCACAATAATTGACGTTACATGGTCAATTTGCAATATTTTTTAGCAATATTACAGAATGTTTCTACTAAATGTATGTAGTTTTGAATAAGCAATATAAGATTACGATAGCAAACCTCGTTTGTTTTTTTTTTTTCACTTTGAACATAGAGATTTTTCATAAATTCTTGCTAACGTATATTTAATATTTATTTCAAACGCTCATAATATCCGCATAAAATTAGATATTGAAACTCAATAGGTGAGTTTTTTGAAGCTTAAAACGTGTGCTTTTTGATGGCATAAGTTATTTTAATGTATTTCTCTTTTTTCTTGTTTATTTTTGCAGTAAACCGCATTATAATTAATTTAACGAAACGCAGAACTCAATTTTTCTTATTTTTAAATCCAAGAATCAAACTGAAGGAGGTTTCTTACTAGGGATGAGACCAATCCTAAGTGAAAGTACACATTTTAAACTTCCGATTTCCTAGTGAAAAGATTTTTCCTACATAATTTCCGCTCGTGATTATCAGCTTTTGGAAAAAACTCTTCATGTGTTCTCAGCTTTCATACAATAATACGAGTTCTCTAATAAATATAATAATTTCCGCTTTCTTTCTTGTAAATACTTCATACATGTTTGTATACTACTATAGTCCCCATTTTCGATCCACTGAGAACATGCGTTTGTATGTGTGTTTGGTGTTTGTGAGGCGTGTTAGTCGGCAGATGTCATTCTGTTCCCTTGGAGCACAGCTTGTACTGACGTGGGGACGAATGGCACAGCCTATATAATATATATATCACCCCCAAAAATCCAAGCTATATACAGGGTGTTTCGAAAAAATCTTCTTAAGTAATATGGTCACGAAAAATCGCTGGCAATTATTTTTAAGTTTGTAGGTCGGCCGCTAGGGGCCGTATTCGCAACAGTAAATTTGAAAAATGAGTTTTCTCAAAAAAATAACTCATAAAAATGTAAAAAAATAATTATTGCACTCTTCAGAAAATTCTGAACAATTTTCGTTAAGGATTTTTGCTCTTGCTCTTCAAATAGAGGTAAGACGGGCAGATAAACCTTGACTTGAAAAAATGCTGATAACTCCGGTTTGGTTTAACCGAATTGGTTGAATTTGGGCTTGTTGAAGAGAGATTTCCTTCTTCTATCAAATGATGTCCAGTAAGATCATTTTGAATTTCGTGGTCACCGCTAGAGGGCGCAATTCGAAAAATTTACCTTTTATTACAACTTTCTCCGAAATTTTAAATTCAATGACATTTATTCTGTGATAATCAAAAAGTATATTACATTTAAAACAAAAAATACTTTGGTATTTCGATATCTTCATTATTTAGGAGTTATCACCAAAAGAATAATTATTAACATGTTATTTGAAAGAAGCAGGTAGGTATTTGTTTTCAAAGATTTACGTGGTCAAGCATGCCATGAAATAAATAAAAATCTGCTTGAGTTTTTCGTAAATAGCTAGATTTTTACTTTCAATCAGCATTTCAAGATACGTTTTCAGTTTCGTTATCATGAATACCTGCAATAAATTTCACGAAATCTTGAAGAAAATTCGATTATTCTTGCATTCAACTTATTTTTACTAGGCGTCATTTTGTTTTTCATTTGATGATTCTACAATTGATCGTAGACGATTTTTGAGAAATTTCGGTGGAAAATTGATTTTGAGTTTTTTAAATTTTTTAAAAAAGCGCACTTTTTCAACCTGCGGACTTAAATAAAAGTATGTTTGAAGATATTTCAAAAGGTTTTATTAAAATCCATGACTTCCCTAATTAATTCCTAATTAACACTACTTTTGGTCTACGTTGACTCCACTAAATATCACTTTCGGTTTAGTGGAAGGAACGTTTTTTGTTCCAGCTAAGTAGTTTTGTCTCTTTTAAAAAAGACAAAACTAATTTATTTGTAAGACTCGTCAACAACAAGGACAATTACAGCAAAGCGTTCAGAATAATAATAATATAATACTGGCAGTGCCGGTTTAAGGTGCTTTTGCGCCAGGTGCTAATTTTAACCGGCGCCCCTTACCTATTAGTAATTTGTAAAATCAAATTATTGTTTTTATACAGTGTGTCCTCGGATTGAGTTCACATAAGGTGCAAATAACAAAAAATTTTGAGTTGAAATTTGCTTGTGGGGATGAGCCCTGCTTGGTTTGAAACTAATTTGTGACATAATTTTAGTTTCGAAAAATCACGTACATATGCCTTGGAAATTATGAAGAAACTAATTTTCCACATCAGTAAAGTGCCTTTTTTGTAAAAATTTTATTAAGGAAACTTGTTCATAATGACAAGCTGTTTAGGTGTGAAAAATTTCGAAAGCCTAGGTCGACTTTGATTTTTTCTGCTAAAAATTAAATCGCACAAAAATCAAAGTAGACCTAGGCTTTGGAAATTTTTCACACCAATACAGTTTTTCATTATGTAAAGGGAACTTTTCCAAAAAAAGTGGGAAAATGCCAAAAAATCAAAGTAGACCTAGACTTTCAAAATTTCATTCTGAACAAGTTTCCTTTAATAGCAATTTTCCGTAAAACCTACAAAAAGGGCACTTTACTGTTATAGAAAATTAGTTTCTTCATAATTTCCAAGGCATACGTGATTTTTCAAAACTAAAATTATGCAACAAATTAGTTTCAAACCCCAGAAACTCAAATTTCAAGTCTATTTTTTTTTTGTTATTTACACTTCATGTGAAGTCAATCCGGGGACATAGTACTATATACCTAAATACTGTTTAAAAAAAAAATAGAAAATTACTTATCATATTTCAAAAATAATCTAAATCACAGACCATAATAACGAAATATAATATACTATTTAAATGCCCAAAACGCATACCTTCGTCGCTTGGCAGCTACGGAAATTTGAGCCGCGATTCCGCGAGGAAAGGCACTCAATTGGGTCGAGTCGGCTGCTTCCGCTATTACGTGTTGCTAGTATAGGAGAGGGCACTCGAACCCCAGTCCCAGCCAATTAAGTGCATGGCATGTGTCGCCATGTCCTTTACAAAACTTCTCTCACTACCTCGCGTGTTCTAAGTAAACAAAATGAAAAATAGTGCAGGCCATTTTGAAAGGTAACCTTTTAAGACTTTCATTGATAGAAAAAGTTGAAATAAAATCACTTGGGGGACAAATTTTACGCGACATTTTTTTAGGAGGCAACAACAAGCGCACAAATTATATGCACTGTTTTGCATTACTAACTTCTTAAAAAACGGAAATTATTGTTTTATGCACATTTTATATTAATTATAAATGAAGAAGCCCATGCCGAAGCCGAAAGTAGGTACCACTATTTTATTTGAGTGTGTTCTTTTCAAAGCGTAGACCCCCCCGGTGCATTAACCCAGGAGTCGCCACTGGCTATAATAACGAAAAATAATACTGCTAATCCCAATATCGCGAAATATTGACACGTTTAGTAAGTAATACATTAAAAACTTTGAAAATTAACACATGTGAACTATGGCCTATGCCTCTGGCTATGGTATAAGAATGCAAAATATGAGTTTTGTTAAACTCTATAGAAGTTGCTTCCTTGCTTTTAAATTTGAAAAAGTTAGTATTATCTGCTTAGTGTCTACGGTTTTTAAAAGATCTGAATTTATTGATAATATCGCTAAAGAATTTTAATTTTTCTTGTCCAACCCACATTACTCTCAATCATGAAACAATTTTCTTACTAAATGAAACTAAAAGGTATCGACTATCACTAAATTCAAGCGAAACGAAATTCACCGTAAGCGTATGCGTTTTTTAAAATTATTAGGTACACACTTTCACTGCTCCGATCTTATTAGAATAACAACCAAGATCAAGGGAGAAGCAGAAATAAACAAAAAGTTATGTAGCCACTGGAAATTAAAGAAGTCCAATGTTTACAACTCCCAGGCTGCCCAGCCAATCAGAGTAGGTATAATGAAATCACGTGGTATGCGTCGGGTACTATGCGCGCCTCTAGAGAAGGTGACATCATAGCCGTCACTTCGGTATCATAGTAAGAATATTTTGGGAAATTCAGGTTAAAACAAGCTAAATAACTTCCTATTATATATTTTTTTTATTATTGTCTTTGATGGCCACACAATTAAAGTTTGGAAAAATACACTCAATAGAGCACAGGTTTGTTTAAAATTTTAGCATAAAGTAGAATCGCTTTAGAAAGCATTACTAATGTATGAATTTCGGCTTGACATGTCGTTTGAACTTCTTGAAGGTGAAGGGACATGCTTAAGTAGTGTGGTTTTAAATGGCGAACAAGCTACACTAACTGCCGTGGTAGCCTTTTCTGTTGTGGTTTGTAAAAATCTGCTGCGGTAATGCGGTCAATACTGCATTCAGACTAATCGCTGTGTAGGTCGCTGCACACTAGAGATGACTTCCGAGGTAACATCAGTTTGAACTTGTTTGTCTGTGTTCGTTGAAAGCTGAAGAATTTGCCTATAAATGATGTTTTATTTTATGTTGAGAACTTGTTAGGGGGTCAGTTAAGGGCCTTGCTTGTGCATCACTTTCCAAATTGATAGTGAGTTCAATTTGAGGCTCAACGATACTACTTTTCTCACTAGTTTCCAATAATAAGCCAATCAAATTTTTCCTAGCTCGTTTAACAGCAGTAAGTCTTGGTGCAGGTTCTAGTGTTCGTTTTCTATCGGTTTGACAATCGAATATATGTGGCACAACATTTGCTTTTAAGGAACATATTTCCACCTATTGGTTTGTACAGTACATAATTTTCCATATCTTGTTCCAACTAAAATAGGTAGGTTATGTTTAGAACTAGTTTGTAGGTTCTATGTACCTAATATATCTACATACATTGAAATGATCTTCACAAATAAACCCTCTACTATTTTCTGATAAATCGTCTTTATTTTGTAGCATCGCTGGCAACCATAATAATCTTTTCTCCTTGGCTTTATCAATTGAACTGGTAGATAATGAAAGAAATACATTATCGGCTGTTTGAATAAAAGATGAAGTGCACTGTGGCACTAAGCAATATTTTGAATATTTTGCATTTGACAAATCCATTTTAAATCACAAAGTCGAACTACAAAAAGTGCAGTGTTTAACTGTAGTTAAATAAAAAAACTGTTCGTGTACCCTGTAATTTTTAATGTATGTATTTAAATTTTGACCTGTGTAAATAGATGGTTTATTGATATTAATAAATTACCTTACCTTAATACGAACTTTTGTATCAATTAAAATTGATCATCCTTATTCTGATAATACACACACCAAACTTGCCATTTCCAGATCTGTACAGCTGTGATCACGACATGACCTGTATAGGTATGTCGTTGGCCAAATTGAAGTCTTTCGTCTATCAACGAAGAATACATGGCCACTACATCATATTGTGGCAATGGAATATTCCATGGCACTAATTAATGCAGTATTATATTTTTGGAATAACATGTCTGTGCTTATTTAGAATTTTGTTTCCAGTATATCGGCTCAGCAGAAAAACTGAGTACCAGGAATACGACTATGTTAAATATTTGTTGTTCCCACTGTTCCTCGATAGTTACCAAGGATATAAAGAAAAACAGTAAACATGAAAATAATACTGAATTTTTAATTTTAATTTAACTCAGCAATATTGTTTATGCTGGTATAAATTGTACCAGCATAAACAATATTGCTGAATTTGTTCACATTTGCGTGATACTAACAGAGACAGAGACCTATGAAAGCAAGTACTGGCTGTTCATAAAGAAGTAAAGTTTAAAATTCCCAAGCCAGCTTATTCCACTAGGCAAGCTTTAACCCAACTTCATAAAATGCGTCACAGGAACTAATAGAAGTGGAACAGTGGAACAAAAAAAATTGCCCATCCAATATAATTTCGCAGGGACCTACCTGTAAAGAGCTATCGCAAGTTGAGGAGCCCTAAAAGACTTTGACCGAAAAGTGTGAAGAGCAGCTTTGGCAACTGAAATTTTCTGTCGATGAAATCGCGAAGCTCGCAACAACAACCACGGGACAAAGAACCAGTGACCTCTGGGCCAATGAAACACGTGAAAAGATAACTGCCTCCAACTTCGGAGTAATTTGCAGAACGGTTAGTGGGCAAAGCAAAGGTAACTTGGCAAGACGTCTATTATATTCTGACAAAAAGGCATTAAATACTGCTTAGTTGAGGAGCATAATGCACATTTACCTGCTCCGTGGGTTTTTTGTGACTGGAAGTTGCGACTATATGGAATCTTTTTATTGTATGCTACGTAATGGCGTAGTACCGGGTGTTTACCTCAGAGTTGTGGCGTTTGGTTTTTATGGCGTCATAAATCCAATATGGCCGCCATACAAGATATTTATTTATTCCATCACGAATAACTCCTTCCAGAGGGCTCATACGCAAAATGTGCATAGAATATTTTTTATTCTGCATGAGCAAATGAACAAATTTATATCTTATAAATTTTTCCATATCTTCTACCGTTTAAGAGTTATGATCTATTAATATGTCACCATCGGTTTAGAACCATCGGTTATTTATTAAGGGTAAAAAATAATGATTGTGCTTCTATTTACACACAATAACTTTAATATTATACTTATATGCAACAAACATTACATGTCGAGTCGTTACAATAGTATGAAACACTTTAATAATACATACAGGGTGTCCGGTTAATAATTGTCCACATAGCAACTACACTACACATATTTCGGACCAAAATATAATGATTGAGGCCAATACGCCTTAATAGAAATTTGTTTTTTTTTTAAGAGAATTTTTTGAAATTGAATTATGGTTACATCTCCCAAATTAATCAAGCTGCTGAACTGAAATTTGCCACTATTGTATTTTTGGGGACGAAGAATAATAATAACAATAATAATAATAATTCTCACCCTCACAATACTCCAAACTAGGAGTACCCCAGAAGCAACCACATGCTTGTGCGGGGGAGGGGGGCAATTACTATTATTTTGTCTTCGTTGCCATTTGCGGTTAAGCTGAAGATGTCAATTTCTATGTATCTCACAGAGGGCGTCACTTGCATTGTTTTTGAATGGAGCTTTTATTCGTAACTTTTTTGAGGTTTCCTTTTTATTGTTGCAGATCCATTATTTTAGTGCATCTTTTCAATCTGCAGCAAGAAGGTACTCTTGTTACGTTAAATTAATCTGTTTGCGTTGAAATTGGCAAAATGTGCCCCAAAACACCTATGTTAACTACAACTTTCGAAACATAAAATTTTCAGCTACCGCTTTTAAATGTTTTAGGTCAACTGTACATTCAAAATAAAAAAAAATCAAAATGAGCATTGGTCAAAACACCATTTGTTTTCTTGAAAGTGTTCAAACTTTGCCGAGTTTCAATCCGTTCCATTTTGAAAGCGAAACATTTTTGGTACATTGTTCATAAGGACTTTTTTCTCAAATGGTACAGTTGATCTGTGACATTTAAAAGTGCTAGGTAAAAATTTTATTTTTCGAATGTTGGAGGCAACAGGTGTTTTGGTGCACATTTTACCAATTTCAACGCAAAGGGTTGATTTTATTCTTATGAAACAAGAGTACCTTTTTATTACAGAATGAACAGATACACTAAAATGATTGACCTGTAAGACCAAAAAGATAACCTCAAAAAAGTTGCGAGTAAAAGCATGATTCAAAGTGCAAGTGACGCCTTCTGTGAGATACATAGAAATTGACATCTTCAGCTTATTCTTAGTCTCCAAAAATACGGCAGTGCCAAATTTCAGTTCAGCAGCTTCATTACTTTGGGAGATCTAGTCATAATTCAATTTTAAAAAATGAACTTCAACGCCCTGTATCTCTTAAACAAACAACATTTCTATTAAGGCGTATTGGCCTCAATCGTTATATTTTGGTCCGAAATATGTGTAGTGTATAGTTGCTATATGGACAATTATTAACTGGACACCCTGTATGTATTATTAAAGTGTGTTTCATACCATTGTAACGACTCTACTTGTAATGTTTGTTGCATATAAGTGTAATATTAACGTTATTGTGAGTAAATAGAAGCACAATCATTATTTTTTACCCTTAATAAATAACCGATGGTTCTAAACCGATAGTGAAATACATAATAGATCATAACTCTTAAACGGTAGACCTACATAAACTATGTGAGTGGTGTAACAATAACAAATTGCCACTTAATTCTGACAAATGCAAAGTCATGTCATTCACGACTAAGAAATCTTATCTTACATCTGAATACAATATTAACGGTGTGAATCTTCAGAGGGTTTTCTCATTTGTGGATCTCGGGATTGCCTTTGACCCCAAGTTGTCATTTAATAATCACATAACAAATGTTACAACATCCTCATTGAAAACACTAGGCTTCATATTCAGACTTAGTACAGACTTCAATAATATAAATGCCTTAAAGTCACTTTATTTTAGCTTTGTCTGCTCTAAACTCGAGTATTGCTCAATTGTGTGGTGTCCATATTATAATGAATATATCAGTCAACTTGAAAATATCCAGCGAAAGTTTCTAAAGTTTATATATTTTAAAAAAGACGGTGTATATCCACCCAGAGGTGTTCCTCAATCGGAGTTGCTGGCGAGGTTTGAGGTCCCTGCATTGATTCACAGGCGCAATATCCTGGCACTTCAAGTTCTATTCAAAATAGTGGTGGGCTTAATTGATGGTGCAGAGTTGCTAGCATTCCTCAATTTTCATATTCCATCTAATACAAGATCCAGCAATATGTTTTACTTGGATAGAGCTAACACTAATATGTTGCTAAAATCTCCTATATACAATATGTGTAGGCTAGCAAATGAGTTTTCTGAACTTGCTTTTTCACAATATAGTTTTCTCAATTTTAAAAGGATAGTCAGGGGACTCATTTTTACCTAATTTTTACCTGCTTCATGTAATAAGAGGACATCTATACCCAAATCAAATTAATTAAACAATAGTGTATTTCTGTAATTTTTTGCATATTGTCTTTTAAATGGAATGCCCTTCTTAGACAATAAAGCTTATTTATTTATTTATTTATTTAAGATTTGGAAAAATTGATAAAATCTAAATTTGTTCATCTGCTCATGCAGAATAGAAAATATTCTATGCACATTTTGCGTATGAGCCCTCTGGAAGGAGTTATTCTTGATTGAACGAATAAATATCTTGTATGGCGGCCATATTGGACTTATGACGCCATAAAAACCAAATGCCACAACTTGGAGGTAAACACCCGGTACTACGCCATTACGTAGCATACAATAAAGAGATTCCACATAGTCACAACTTCCCTTCACAAAAGGTCCCACGGAATACATTATGCTCCTGTACTAGCTGCAATTAAGACATGGAATTAAAAACGAGATGTGTGCCGTCAGAGCTTACAGCAAATCACACCCTTATTCAAAAGTTGTTTGTGTGGGATTGATTGTGGATTCCATCGATGCCTCCCCAGATGCGTTAGTAGATGTGGACGATGTCCTCGAAGTTAAATAGTAAAACACCTAATGCCACACCATGCCCCATACCTAGATTCAAAGAAAGAAGTCCTGAAACGACATAGGTACATATTATTACCAAGTCCGAGGCATACTCCATATCCAAATGATCCTGATGTGATTTCGTTGTGTGGACGTATGCCGGCGTGAACGTCTGCAGAATCCAGAGAGACAATGCGTTTTGGGAATGGGAAATGCAAGCTAAATTAAAAGAATTCTTTTTTCACTATATCTTAACTGAAACAGTAGACCCTCTCTATCCTAACCACGATATTGAACAGAGGAAATGGCAACCCGTAAGTGACGAAGATAAAACAACCTCAACGAACACAGACTAAATACTACCCTTTTTTGAAAATCGCTTAGTTAAGAATAATAATAGTTCTGTAAATGGGACGAACTGGCTTGATGTTACAGCAAATTTGGCTATCCACTCTATAATTTTAAACAATACAACAACACAGGTTTCACACATGCTATTAACAGCCATTATGTTGGGGGCGGAGGAATCACTCAAACTCCAGGTCAGGAGGCGCGAGGTGATCTTCTACTCCGACAGCAAAGCAGCCCTCCTAGCGCTGCGAGCAAACCGGACCACATCTCCTCTGGTGGAGGAATGTCGAGCGAATTTGCTTAAACTGGTGGCCGTAGGGAATAAGGTGACTCTGTCCTGGGTGCCTGGGCATTAGGGCCATCGAGGGAAATGAGACCGCCGACCTCTTGGCCAGGGAGGGATCCATGAGCAGGCCTATGAGACCGGAGCCCCTTTTGGGGATTGCTCCTCGGGTAGCGATTGGAGTCTTGGACGAGTGGCTGCAGAGCAGATTCGTCGAGGAATGGCTCAGAGCTCCAGGGATGAGGCAGACGACGCTCATGATCCGTGGGCCATCGCCTGCCTTGTCCCGGGAATTGCTGGGTCTGCCAAGAAAAGAGGTTAAGAGTTTTGTGAGGGTCCTCACTGGGCACTGTCGCCTGGCCTGCCACCTACACCTCATTGGGGTGGAGGAGGAGCGGGAGTGCAGATGGTGCCTGGAAGAAGAGGAGACCCCCACCACCTAGTAACAGAGTGCCCTGCGCTCGACAGGGTCAGATTCGAGTCCTTCGGCATGGCTAGGCTGTGCGATGAGGACGTGTATAGTGTCAGGTTGGGGGGGGCCGCGGGCCTTCATCAAGAAGGCCGGCATGCTGGAAGCCTTTTGATACCGGCCGTGGGGGCACAATGGGCCCATGGAGGCCTACGTGCCGGGCCGATCAGAGGCGGCCACCCCTTAAACTGATGATGATGATGAAGTCCAAGACACATGATTTTACGAATCTAGAAATCCTTTTTGTAGGTTTTATGGCAAAATGTTGTCAAGGAAACTTGTTCGGAATTAAAAACTGAGTAGGTGTGCAAAATTTCAAAAACCTAGACCTACTTTGAATAAGAATTTTTCTTAATTTTTGATCCCCCGATCGGCTCGTACGCACCTGAATTTTTTCCTTTCTGTGCTACCCGAGTGTCTAGCATGCTAACGCCATTTTGGTAAAACAATCAAGCTGGTGAAAAATCAATTGTGAAAATTAGAATTTTTCTTAATTTTTTGATCCCCCCGATCGGCACGTACGCACCTGAGTTTTTCGTTTGGGAGTTTCACCATCACCATAATATAATAATATCAATTTTGCTGTTTTCATCATTTCTTGGTAAATTGCAAGATATGAAAACATCTCTGGAAATAAGAATTGGAAACAATTTATTTCATTCTCAATAATTATTATTACTGGGCTATACAAATACACGACCCTTTTAATTTATACAATTTTTGTTTTCTAATGTTGTAGTGACTTCACTTCGTCATTCATTTTATTAAATTATTTCCGATTGCCAGTGAAGGACTGGCTCGGTCAGCTGGTCAGCGATCGCCGACTGCGCCCCTCCGATCCAGGTGCCCCCCTGCACACCGCCACTCAAAATTCCCATCCTTCACCTCTCACACTCACCAGCCGCCAAAAAGGGATCGGCCGTCGGCCAGTACCAAATACTAAAAATTAGGGTGATAGCCTGACAATACTTATATAGGTATTTAGGGTGTGGGCGGTGCGGTTGCGCACCGGATTATTATACAGGGTTTCCCAACGAAAACTTGACCCCCCTCCAAAAAAAATTAGAAAACCGACAAATATTTGAAAATTCGCAGAGATCCGTCGATTTTTGTTTGGGGGGAGCTTTGTTGACAGTCAAGCCAACCCGATATCAAAGTTTACAGAATAAAGTTCATCCCCCTAATCCCTAGCAACCCAAACTTTAAAATTTTAAATGGAACTACTTACCCCCCCTTGTGGCGCATCATTTTAAAGCCCTTTTTAAAACAAAAAAAGTTCATACGAATTCAAACCTTACCTATATATTTTTAAAATATGTAACAAAAAGTCTCTGTCACAAAAGAAAGTTTCCATTTTTTTTGCTTGTAACCACGAAATCGTTAGTTTCAGCCTGCTATTGAAAGTGGAAACGTATTTTCGAAATGGTTTATTCTATCGCGGAAAGGGTAGAAATTGTTGCAATTTGTTATCGAAATCATGATTGCGCTAAAGCTACAGCACGAATTGCAACAATTTCTAACCTTTCCATGATAGAATAAACCATTTCAAAAACACGTTTACACTTTTAATAGCAGGCTGAAACTAAAGATTTCGTAGTTACAAGCAAAAAACGGGGACCTTTTTGTGACAATGACTTTTTGTTACATATTTTAAAAATATATAAGGTTTCAATTCTTATGAACTGTTTTGTTTTGTTTCAGATTTTTCATTTGTGACTTTTTTGTAAACTGATCGACACTATACTAAAATCGAGTAACCCTAAAGGCCGGTCCACACGCCACGATGTATCGTACGATTTGCATGCGCAAGTAAATCATTACCTGCTTTGTAGGTCACTTGGGTGAAATAAATAAATACAAATAAATAGATAAATAAAGATAAATCGTTACAAATTCACTGCATCCACATTATAACAACTTATCGTAGTAAAGCTGCAATTTTCGCTTGATACAATAATCATGGAGGAAGGGTTTTTGGAGTATTTTGATGTTTTGTTTAAATGTTAAAAGGAAGAGGGAAATCAGGAAACGTTTAAATAGAACTAGATGGTCTAAAGCATGGTTATTGAAACGAAGTCTATTTTACCATTGAATTCTATTATAAAATTATGCGAAATGGTCGACATATTTTTTAACAAATTTAAAATAAATCAGTTATTGTTTTAGTTTTAATTAATTTAATAATTTCCGGACTAAAAATAGGTAGGAGTCAGCTACCGTCGCACCTAAAAACTGTACAAATAACGGACAAGCGTACAAACGTTACGATTTCCATGCGCAAATCTCCCAGATCTATGCTTTTCGGCTCAGACTTTCAACTCAGACGTCCAACTTTGCACAGTTCTAAATTTTGTGCAAATCTGCTGTCCATACGCAACGATTTGCGCATGTAAATCATACGATATATCGTTGCGTGTGGACCGGCGTTTACGCCTGGCGTAAACAAGAGCACGTGCGTTGAGATATTCGCCAGGGCCGCACTGAGGCACGACCTTTATTTAATTTTAATTTTACAATTGTTTACATCAAAATATTTCGTAAAAATTATTGGCTTAATTAAAATGGTTCAAAACATCGATAAAATTATTTGGTAATTATGGAATGCACCGTATGCACCGCCCGATTTTCTTGAAATTCTGGCTACCCCCTATTTTTGAGGTCCCTGAACACGAATCTGACCTCAGTTTGTGGTGCTCGCACGTAGTTTCCGAGAATTTTCAAATTTCCTTTTGACACCCCACTTTTCACGGCAATATTATTTGTTGTTATAATCCAAATGAATTTAGGTCAAACTGATCACCACCCTATTTTGCACCTTTTGCAACATTGAAACTTCACGAAAACCCACGGAAAAACCGAAATTTTGAAAGATCTTTGATTTTTGCCGTGTTTACGTCCGGCCCGGCTGCTTTTTTCGCCCGAAATTCGGCAGGCGAAAACAGCGACCGGGCCAGACGTAAACACGGCAAAAATCTTTAATTTCGGTTTTTCCGCGGGTTTTCGCGAAGTTTCGATGTTGCAAAAGGTGCAATTTGAGCTGCATACAGTAAAAATTCATCCGGATTATAACCACAAATAACGCCGTGAAAAGTGAGGTGTCAAAGGAAATTTGAAAATTCATTTTCTCGGAAACTACGTCCGAGCACCACAAACTGAGGTCAGATTCGTGTTCAGGGACCTCGAAAAGAGGGGGTAGCCAAAATTTCAAGAAAATCAGGCGGCGCATACGGTGTGTTCCATAATTACCAATTATTTGTGGCAGTGTCTAAACAGGTGAAAACAACAAGATAAAACCGCGTAACTACACTTTTGCGATCGAGTACGTCCCTGTTGCCGAGTCGCGTGAAATTTTATAGCCTACCGACCAATCGCGGAACGTCATTGAACACGTGGTTTTATTTATGCCAGGCGTAATGATTGCTCGATTTTAGTATAGGTAATTTGGTCGTGTGTAGTAGATAAAAACTTATTAGAGCATTTGCACAAGAAATTACTTCGCGTACAGTGGATTGTCAACTGTTTTTAGCCAATCTCTTAAATCTCAACAGATTTCTAAAAACGACGCATCACTATGTATTCGCAATTAAAAGGGCTTTAAAACGATGTTCCACAAGTGGGGTAGTTCCATTTGAAATTTTAAAGTTGGGGTTGCTAGGGATTAAGTAGGGAGATGAACATATCGAGTTGGCTTGACTGTAAAAAAAGCTCCCAAGAACAAAAATCGACGGGTCTCTGAGAATATTTTTCAGTTTTCTAATTTTTGGGGGTAAAATTTTCGTTGGGAAACTCTGTAGAGAATAGGCGACAGAGGATTTCATTTAGTCTTTGAGTAAATGCCATGAATCATGCATCGCGGAATCTAAATATTATTCCACTAATTCAAATGTAGCGTCCATGATATAATTATTGTATCATGTGTAGCGCCCCTGTGGCCACGGGCCGAGCCGCCCTATTTTTGAAGAGCCAGTCCGCCACTGTGAACACCTAGGTTCGCAGGTGATTTATTCACTGCTTCCAAACGCTTCATATGGGAAACTAAACGATTTCCTGTTTATGAATTCTATCGAATATAAGTAAGATGCACCCACATATAAAAAAATAAAAAAATCCTAATTAAGGTCTTACCTTTCCTTAAGGCGGCCAGCAAACTACTATCAGAATTCTTGTTGCTTTGATATGTTTTCGTACAGAGAACCTGACATGAAACATTTTTCATGAATTGCAGTTTATACGGAGAAGGTCTGATTCGTTCACCAAAGACTACTTGCCCTAAATTTTCAACTGGTGACTTCAAATCATCATCTGGCAGGCAAAAATCAAAATAGTTGTACTCGTAAGGTATTACCGACTCTTCGGAATTTAGACGATTCACATATAGTTTAACATCAGACTATAAAACAAGCGTATTTTATTAAATCATCTAGTTAGTATTTTTCACTTACTTTGCAGGTGTCTGTCTCATCCCCAGATCTGCAGTAGTTGACTGGAGCTAAGCCCGGCAGGTAAAACCCCATAGATAAAGAAAAAATGTTTAGTACAATACAAGATAGTAATAGCACTTTTGTATGCATGTTTTTTGCACTTATTCCACGTTGAACACTTAATAAATATTAGGTGTAGGTGCAATAATAATTATTATAAAAGAATAAATAATCCTAATCACAATCTCTAGGTCGGATCAAGATACTCTACGTTCAGGAGTGTAAACGTCACTGTAAGTAAACCAGAAGCCAAATTTTCCCGAGGAGTTATGGAGTTCGCGTCAGGGTTTCTTTTGACGCGTAAGTAGGTATAAGAATTGCCACTTAATAATGGAAACAAAACGACTTATTGAGGTAAATACGCTCTGGAATTATATTATTAATTACATTCTTCCGCGGAATAGCTCGGTGTTTATTTTTGTTTTTTTGTATTGTATTTTTTTATACATTAATCCACAAAATATATAGGTTAGGTTTAATCTACAGGGTGTAAATGAATAAAATTCAAGTGGTGGATCCATATTATATTATTTAATCTGTGGGTGAATCTTTGAGTGATTCTAAGACGAAAAGTTTATATAAACATTAGTTTTCGAGTTACACCTTTGTAAAATCGCTAGTTTCAGGGTACTTGTTTTACAAACCGCCTGTACTGTTTGTATTTGACATTTTTTATTTCCTCTTCTTCTTTTTTATGTTTTCTGCTGGGTTTTATTCTTATTTGTAGTTACATGCAGTGTGGAAAGTTGACATTTATGTTGGTAGAATTGTTGGCGCCAGGGCCTACTTTCATTTCAAATTTTAAATTTGGCAAAGTTATTTACCTAGGTGGTAATTTTCTGTTATACGCACATATGACCAATTTTAACGAAATTTGGTACACTTACGTATATTGAGGCGTAGATTACGAAAGTCAAAACGAAATTTGGGGCTTAGTTTTCGAGTTACACCTTTGTAAAATCGCTAGTTTCAGGGTACTTGTTTTACAAACCGCCTGTGTTGTTTTCAACTGTTTTATGATTTTTGTCACGTCAGTGTCACCCCAGAAAAGGATCTGGTCCCTGTTTTGGCTACTTTTATCACAGTCATGATAATAAAACTGGGCTTTTTTACTTAGAAATTGGTAATCGTTTTTCGTTTTATTGTTTACGTTTTATAAGGGGTTTAACCTCAATTGAACATGCTGACGCTGTCTGGCGTCTGGAGTTAGGTGGCGCGCCAGCCGTAGGCCACGAACGACGTTGCCGGACTTCGTCAGCTTTTATGCCTGACAATTTCCTTAAATTCATTTAGCTATTTTTATCGCCTTCAATTTAATATCAACCAAAATACTATCAAGGACTAACATTTTTATAAGTAAATTGTCATCGATTTCATTTTATACTAAGTTAATTTGCATTATATTTTTGTGGGTTGCCTTGGTTACCGGCTCCCGACTGGACGATCTGGCAGTACCGCAAGAACGGAATCTGTGGCGCCGCGACGCGCTGTTGTCAAGCATTCCGCTTTCATAATCAAGTCCCAGAAAACAGGGGTCAGGTTGTGGGTTTTCTGGGCTCAGATAAATAGAATAAATGGTTCGTAAAACATAATTTTACTACCGGCACACATTAGATAATATTAATTGCTTTCATATTTATTTTATTGGTATACCTACCCAAAATGAATAAATGATAGTGAAAAATATGTTGACATGTTTTTACCTTTCTAAGGATCTGGCGGCCTAGCAATACTCTCCGTCCCCACCACCTCATAAAAATACCCCTCTGCCCTCTTAAATTAGCCAAGTGCCACTTCTGATTCGTCCTTTTCTGGGGTGTCACCCAGGGTTGGGAATGTAGCGAAAATTTTATATTAATTACATGAACTACATTAACTACGTAGTTAATTCGAAATGTAGTTAACTCTGTGTAGTTAATGTAGTAAATAATCTGATTGGTCGATTGAAGGTCATTCCTGTCGATAGTCGACGTCACTTTAACAAACACGCGTTCTCTAACCTCACTTTATAATCTCAATCTGTGCATACATTTTACATCTACATGTGCAATATTATTTTTACAAAATATAATAATTATGGCTGGACAAAAATACTTATTAATAAATATTTATTTTTTATCACACTGGTAAATCAGTAATCCTTCACCATGTAAAAATTTGATATGCAATATGCTGTCATTATTGCTGTGTATTTAGGACTAGATATAATAATAATTTAATAATACCTGGTACCTACCTGTACCCACCCTTCCTACCTACCTATTTACCTAAACATTTTGAGTGAGAATAAAACAATAAAACAAATTATTGACCAATTTTATTTAGTCAAATAGGGCATTTTAAATGTTTAAATTTTGCGTAGTTAATGTAGTTAATTGTACAAAAACATGACGTAGTTAATTACAATAACTACGGTAGTTAATTGCGTAATTAATGCCATATTAACTACGTGCCCAACCCTGGTTATGTCGTATGTCAGAAAATCCCAATAAAGAAAAAAATATTCATGGCAATTATTGGCTTTTAGCAATATTTAGGTTTTATTTAATTACGCCTTTAGGAAAGAATTTGCGGCAAATTAAAGATTTTTATTGCTTTCTTTTTGGCTGAACACGAAAATCTGGTGTACGTTCTTTTTTATACGGCAGGGCCCGTCATCTTCAAGTTGGTTCACTCTTCTTTGTACTGTCGGCGACTCGGCAAATAGGTAACCATTTTTTGTTCATAACTGCCCATCGTTGCAAGGATAAGGGGCTTGTGCTCCCTTTTTTTTTTTTCATATGTCAGTGCCCATCGGTGCCAACTGCCTCCGTAAAGGGCGCATGCCCTCTTCTTTTTTTTTTTTTTCATCTGGCAGGGATCATCACTGCTGACTGCCACCGTAAAGGGTGTATACCTCCTTTTTTTATACGGCAGCGCCCATTCGTTCCGACTTTCACCGTAAAGGATGTATGCCCCCTTCTTTTTTCATACGACAGCGCCCATCGGTGCTGACTGCCATCTTAAGGGGCTTATGCCTCTTATATATCTTTTTTCAGGTGGAAGCGCCCATCGTTACCGGCTTCCACCTTAAGGGGCGCATGCCCCCATCTTTTTTCATATGGCAGCGCCCATCGGTGCCGACTGCCACCTTAAGGGGCTTATGCCTCTTATTATCTTTTTTTAGGTGGAAGCACCCATCGTTACCGGCTTCCACCTTAAGGGGCGTATGCCCCCTTCTTTTTTCATAAGGCAGTGCCCATCGGTGCCGACTGCCACCGTAAAGAGTGTATGCCCATTAAGGTGGAAGTTGCAATGATGGGCGCTGCCGTATAAAAAAGAAGGGGCCATACACACTTTACGGTGGAAGTCTGCAACGATGGGCGCTGCCGTATGAAAAACGAAGGGGGCATAGGCCCCTTAAGCTGGCAGTCGGCAACGATGGGCGCTGCCATATGAAAAAAGAAGGGGGCATATGCCCCTTAAGGTAGAAACCGGTAATGATGGGCGCTGCCACCTGAAAAAAGAGATATATTCCCCGTATGGTGGCAGTCGGCACCGATGTGCGCTGCCGTAAGAAAAAAGAAGGGGGCATACGCCCCTGAAGGTTGAAGTCGGCAACGATGGGCGCTGCCATCTGAAAAAAAGGAGGCATACACCCTTTACGGAGGCAGCCAGCAGCGATGGGCGCTGCCATATGTAAAAAGAAGGGGGCATGCGCCCTTTTGGTAACAGTCGATAATGATGGGATATCTTTTGAAGAAAAGAGAAAAATATATTTTTTTTTTAGGTGCAGCAGAGGTCTAATAAGAGGTAGAGGCTGACTCTGATTCTTTAAAGAGGCACCAACGAACTGCGCCGCATATACCCCTACTGAACAAAAAGACTGTCTTCAACAGCTGATAAATTCCAAAATATTTTACTAAAAATATCACACCTACATACTATAAGAATTTAAACATCAACAACATCGAATACAAAATAACCATAGAAATGGGTAACCATATTATTATTTGTACATGTTTTTTGTCGTTCTAAAGAACTCTTCAATTCTATTTTCCGGCAAAACACTTCTCTTAAAAATAAATTCTGAAAGATATCCAACATAATGGTATTTTCTAATGCCATATTGAGGTATATTCGATTTTACCTCCCTCCACATTTGCTCTATGTTTTGAGTATAGGCCCCTGAAAATATAGAGAAGACAAAGTCCCTGATAAAACAACACACTATTGTTTATGATTATCATTATTATTATTATTTATCAAAAATACCTGTTTCTGGATCCACAAAATTGATCGAGTGATTAACTGTTAAGTGAGTATAACCCTCGTTGTTAAGGCAATTATAAGATTTCCAACAGTCTGATATTATGGTCGTTTTAGGCAAAATATACTACTTAATCACAGATAACAATATCCTTGCCTCTTTCTTCCACTGGAACTAAAAACATATTTCTTGTTCCCCTCTCAATACCCCCAAAAATCCATTGACCTTCAATTACTAGACCTTTATGAAATTTGCCTTTACCAATTTTTGCCTCGTCTATTTCGACAATTTTACCCTCACCACCAATTTTTCTGTTAGTGTAGACACCATTCTATACACACCTTAAATATATATTATATAGGCAGGTAGGTAGTAGTAGTAGTAACAGGGACCCTTTAAAGTAAGGGGACCCAGCATTATACTTTCCAAAGTGAGGCCGTTTCTTTCCTCATTCTAATGGTCTCAATGATGCCAAGTATGCCATTTTATTGGAGAATCTATGAATATAACATATACTTTGATTGTTAGTAAAAATTAATAATGGTTTCCATGATTCTAAAAATTAGACTTGACAATGTTCTGTCAACAAACAGAGAATATGGCAAGTGCCAAATGAATCAAATTTATTTTATATTTAAATTATTGGTTTCCAGGAAATTATTTCCAGGAATTTAAGTAATATAAGTATGGTAAGTCAGTGCCGATTTTGCTTAGGTATTTGAGAATTTGTCGCTAGCGCACCTTGTTACCAGGTTCCTCAAACCATTTGTAATATGTAAGTGGGTATATTAGGTACGTACTTGAACTTTCTTCCCTTGTTGAATGTATCTACCCAAAGAACTTTCACAGATTTCGGGATGGACTAATAAGATTAGGTCTTGTACTTAGTTCTAATCATGTAGTTTTTCTCGGTGCTCATTATACCTAAAATTTTTGTAATTTTATTTCTCTCCCAAGGTACCTCACAAACGTAAAATAAACTTATAGTTTATGTTTCGAAATACGATTTGTTTCGAACTACCTACTTATACGTAATGCCCACGTAATGGGAATTGTAGGATTACTAAAGGTGAGACAAGAAAAATCTGGTTGCAATTATTGGGACTACTACAGGCGGCCGCATTGCCTTTAATTAACTATCTGGAAGTTAGAAAACTTAAAAATTGTGAACTCTGATGGGAAATATTTTGCCTCCTTTGGAATCTATGGCACTGGCATGTCACATAAAACCTGATGCAGTTGGACACTAAACACTGACATATAACATAACCACAGATTACCAGCCAGATGCGAAAGTAAGCGGCAAACAGCAATACAATATTGATTTTGCAGACGTAGATTGCCCGCACCAATGCAATTATAAATTCGGACTGTTTTATGGAAAAGATTGGGCGCACCAATAGATTTTATGATTTAATGTACCTATTTAATTATGGATTAATACAAAACAGTCGAAGCTTAAAATATTATAGTATTATTTTTTTTAAGTGGTTTACAACAACAAAAGAGAATATTGGCTACACAATTATTGCTAAACTACATACTTTTGCACTGAATTAAGTATTATGAATGTCTGAAACAATTAAAACAATACATCAGGAATTCAAAACGAAAACGAAGTATGTATTCAAGAAAAGTTATATGTATCCGCGGATCATACAAGTGGCTTAATATATTTATTTTTCGATTAGTTTTTTCAGTTTTCGTAGAACTTTTTAGATTGCGATTTGCATATTTTAAGGTACCTATAAAATATCCTTTATCTAACAAATAAATTAATTACATATATCGTACTTTAGGAAAGTGTGCACATGTATGAATGAAAATATTTTGCTCATTTCGTTAAAAAAAAATCGAAATTCCTTTGCTACCCGAAACATCATCAAAAAACGACAAAAATATATTTAATAAATATAATACTTTTCGAGTATTTAAATACCGACTTATATCATAATAATATAATAATACTACACCTAACTACCTATAATAATTTCTCAACTTTTTACCTAGGTACTTAAAACTGTTGAAAGGTGCAATACAAAAATCTGGTCTCTCTCTGTTATCTATACGTATCATTCTGAATTGCCGACGTTTTCATAATTATTATCTTCAGGGCACTACAATAAATAATAGCTAGCATCCCAGAATAACAATTCAACAAAATAAAATTTGTCATATTTTATATTAGACGCCAGTAGGTTAGGTTTGACTGCACTTTTGCACTATGATATGACAGTGACAAAGTGACAGTCACAGCAACGGAGGCGCTTTTGGAAGTTTGAAATCCCCTAGTAAAGAATTTGTCCAATAGGTTTACAAATTAGAAAATATATTTTTGTCGTTTTTAATGATGTTTCGGGTAGCGAAGGAATTTAGAATTTTTTTTAACGAGATGAGCAAAATTACATTTATTCATCCATGTGCACACTTTCCTAAAGTATATATAATTAATTTATTTGTTAGATTGAGGATATTTTATACCTTAAAATATGCAAACCGTAATCTAAAGAGTTCAACGAAAACCGAAAAAACGAATCGCAAAATAAAGATATTAAGCGACTTGTAAGAACTTACAAGTGGCTTAATATCTGATACTTAAGTATAACCGTTGAGTGGGCAATTCTCATAAAGAGGAACAACGGCTGTTAAATCTGACACTTATTTTTTCCTGAAAAACGCATGTCTGATTCAAAAACAATTTTCAACAATATAAATGGTATTGTTGACTAAAGTTTTCTGACCACTCCTGCGTTGTACCAGAAATTATTTGACAGTCGTTGGTCCTCTATCTAAATATTTCACTCAACGCTATAACTTTGCTATAACTTTAATATCTAATACCTATAACTTTTTTTGAATGCTTCGTTTACGTTTTGAATTCCTGATGTATTATTTTAATTACTCACACAAGCTATGCTTACCGAGTACTTATTATTGAGTTTATTGTATAGTGCAATTTAATTAGTTATAAATGTATTTAAAAAATATATAAATAAACTTATTCAATTCAATTGAATTTAATTGTTTCAGACATACATAATAATTCAGTGAAAAAGTACCTATGTAGTTTGTCAATAATTGTGTAGCCAATATTCTCTTTTATTGTTGTAAACCACTTAAAAAAGAATAATATTACAAGATTTTTAAGCTTCGACTGTTTTGTATTAATCAATAATTAAATACATTAAATCATACAAATTTGTAAAATGTATTAGTGCGCCCAATCTTTTTCATAAAAGAGAATGAATTTATAAATGCATTGGTGCGGGCAACATACGTCTGCTAAATCAACCTTGTATTGCTGTTCCTATTATTTATAATAGGTAATTTTAATTAAACGCTATAGAGTAGATTGTAATTCAAAATAACCATTGCTCAATTACTAAAAATTAAAATCAGTAATAAATATAAGAAGTACCTACAAGGCCGCGATAATAATTTTTTTTAAACAGTTTTGTGTGCGACGTCCACTGCTATTAGCCACATAATTTATTGACACTGAAAAATATAATATCCTTATTCTTAATTTTTCTTTTTATTTTTTGTTTTCGAAGAGGCCGTGGGATTGTAAAAAATTTGGCAGCAAAAACATTGAAAAAAGAAAACGAGATTCCATATACAGTGCTATTCATAAAGTTTGCACCAAATGGGAAAAATTTGTATTATTATATTTTTTGAAAATCTGATTTGGGGATATGTTGGTGTATGTCTTATATTATAAAAAAATTGGAAAAAATCAGGTTTGCCTTAAAAATACCGGAAAAAGTTATTAAGAAATTGTGTTTGTTTTGCATTATTGTGCCCCTATGCAAATTTTCAGAAGGATATCACAATGTTCGTTTTTTCTTAATTATTTCTCTTCAAATCGGTACTCCATATTTTTTTTCCGCAAATAACCGAAGAAACTTATTTAGTGGTTGCCTTCTTACTAAATCATAACAATACAAATAAATGTCAATGGAAACTTAAGGAGAAACATGAGATTTTTAAAATAGCTATTGTGTAAGACTGCAATCTTGGTGCAAAGACTCTTTCATTTTAAGATCAGTTTATTTCCTGAGCCAGTGTTGTAATATTTTTACATCAAAAGCATCCATTTTTTGAAATTCAGTGAAACAGAATTATATAAGGTACAGTTTTGTATCGAATTTTATGGATTCAGTTTCAATTCCAGCGTTGATTCGACGATTCCAGGAATATCAAGTAAGAAACACGAATATTCTAATATCATTCTGAAAATTTGAATATGGACAAAATAATACAATACAAACATATTTTCTTGATAACTTTTTCGGATATTTTTAAGGCAAACCTGATCTTTCCCATTTTTTTATTTTAAATGTCAAATTTGACAGGCATAGGCTGTGACGTCACGACCCCCTTTAGGCGCAATAGTGTAAACAAAATATGCACCAACATATCCCAAAATCAGATTTTCAAAAAATAGAATAATGCAAAATTTTCCCATTTATGGTGCAAACTTTATGAATAGCACTGTATAATAATAAAAAAAAATTGTAAACTAAGGACAATAATTCGTATGAATTATAGAAATCTAAAAGCCCAGCACGTTAATGTGTTAAAAATAAAAAATGAAAGTTCAGATTCTGGAAGAAAAAAAGTAAGAAAATTAAGTAAAATTGTAAAATAGATTAAAGATTTAATGTACAAAAACTGTAATTTTTTTTTTGTTTTAATGTAAGTAATACCCTTCTTGTATATACAAGGCTAATACTCCATTCGGTATAGCTATAATGGAATGGATAAATCATCTAAAATATCCAAAAATGCCAACCGCTCCATGTATTTTAAACGCTGGGGCGCTTCATTAGGACTCGCGGTGACGTCACGTCATCTAGACGACTTGGCGAACAGGATTTAGCGGTTGAGCAATCCTGTCTGGTTTACGGTTCTTGGGCTCCGTCTCAGGAAAAGGCGCTTTAAATCGGCGCGGCCGCTTGCTTTCACATCTGTCCTGTAATCTATGACATAATGGACCGGGAGATAGTGACAGATTTTTGGACGTGATTTTACTCAGTATGCCTTTCAAAGGGCATTATGTGGCACATATTCTCACAATAATAAGGTATGAATCAGAGAGTCATCCTGGGTTCTTCATGTGAAAAACTGAGTTTTTAATTATTCGAAAAATATGCGTTTTGATATGATTTTATACAGGCTGCCATGTGTTTTATAATGAACTTCAAAATAAAAAATTCCTCGGAAAAAATAGGCATACCGTTAGGGTGGGTCCAAAGGGCTATTATTGCCACGTGATCTTGTATTTTAATAATTAATTTTTCCACGTTTCTGAACAGGCTGCCAATGAGAAGTATGCAAGTTCTTATTTTGAAAATGCTAAAAAAAAAGATGGCATACCGTTTGCGCATGTCCAAGTACACTTTACATCGAATAACTCGTTTAAATGATTAAATAACATTCAATTTAAACAGTACTTGGACATGCGCGAAAGGTATGCCATCTTTTTTTCAGCATTTTCATAATAAGAACTTGCATACTTCTCATTGGCAGCCTGTTCAGAAACGTGGAAAAATTAATTATTAAAATACAAGATCACGTGGCAATAATAGCCCTTTGGACCCACCCTAACGGTATGCCTATTTTTTCCGACGAATTGTTTATTTTCAAGTTCATTATAAAACACATGGCAGCCTGTTTAAAATCATATCAAAACGCATATTTTTCGAATAATTGAAAACCCAGGATGACTCTCTGATTCATACCTTATTATTGTGAGAATATGTGCCACATAATGCCCTTTGAAAGGCATACTGAGTAAAATCACGTCCAAAAATCTGTCACTATCTCCCGGTCTATAACCTTGTACCAGCCCACTTATGTGGTCTCCTTGGAGTATACAGAAAACAAACTTCCCCTCAAGGCTTCACTTTTCCTATGTGATAGACTGTGACATACTGAGTCCCTGAGTAGTAACATGCTTTATTTAGCCTGATATGGCTACTAAATACAATTGTATACAGAGATATTGTAACAATTCAAATAAAATGTTCTTCTTGCCTTAACATTTAAATTATATTATTAGTTAAATTGCATCATCAGGTAATACTTTTTAATAATGTTTTAATTTTTTTAAAATTTCTTTTACTTTTTAATTTATCTGTCATGTTATACTCGATCAACCCTTTTAGAAAAATAGATTTATAACAAATATCATTATTAAAATGTTGTATATGAAAATCACTAAATGATCTTGTAGAAAAATTTATGATGTTCGAAATTAAAAGTACCTAATACACCTACCTATGTAAGCAAACTGGTAGTAAATTATGTTTTAATTTAAATGTGAATATAAATATGCACTAGAAATTTTCTTAATTTTTTTATATTTAACCAGTGTAATTTCTTGAGCATATAATTTATTTTGATATAATAATACTTAAAATAATACTTAATAATTCTTCAAATATTAAATAAATAAAATACATACCTCTCTGCAAAAATATTGCTCCAATCTACCACGGTAACAAAAGATATATCTAATTCCCTCTTCAAAAATGTTGACCGAGGATATAATATATAAATATCCCACAAACAATCCAATTATGTCCAATTTTATTTTCCCCTCAAAAAAGTGTTTTTGCGCGCACTTTTCCAAAAAACCACATTGTCTCCTTGCTTTTTTATTTTAAGCGTTTTTCCATATCTATATTTCATATTTATAGGATTTAAATGAACATGAACTCCACATTTTTCGCAAATTATTTCGTTTTGAAATACTCCTAAACTAACCAGAAACTGTACAAAGTTATTGGTATTGGATACTAATCTTATGTAGTTTTTAAATTCATTTTAACATGTAAGATAGGTACTGTTTCATAACGTAATAATAGGAGATAAAAAAGAATAACATTGCCAAATTTAAAATTTGAAATGAAAGTAGGCCCTGGCGCCAAAAATTCTACCAACATAAATGTCAACTTTCCACACTGCATGTAACTACAAATAAGAATAAAACCCAGCAGAAAACATAAAAAAGAAGAAGAGGAAATAAAAAATGTCAAATACAAACAGTACAGGCGGTTTGTAAAACAAGTACCCTGAAACTAGCGATTTTACAAAGGTGTAACTCGAAAACTAAGCCTCTGCCCCAAATTTCGTTTTGATTTTCGTAATCTACGCCTCAATATACGTAAGTGTACCAAATTTCGTTAAAATCGGTCATATGTGCGTATAACAGAAATTTACCCAAACCTATATTATTTGCAAATAACGGGCAAATGGTAAATAAATAAGTGTATCAACAGCATTTTAATGATTAGATAGCTGTAAGCTTCTGCTACTGAAATCTTGTGGTCATGTATATAATATAGGTACCTAAGAGTATTTAGTATCTAAGAATTCGTGTAAGAAACGGAGGCGAGACCTGCTTTCCGTCTCCTATACGGCTAGCGCAAACGAATACTCTGCATGCTTTCTAGGTGCCTCCTTCTTTGCAGGTACATTAGCGTTGCGCTTACCGTCTAGGAAACGGAGCGATCAGAGCGCGTTGCGTTACGTTTCCTAGCTGGCTGCCGCAACGAGTAGCGTTGATCGTACAGGAAACGTAAATATGCCGGCGGTAATAATGCTTTCTTTTCAAGATACTCTTAAAAAATTGCTTTTTCGTAAATATCTTAATAATCCTTTAGCCGATTTTGTTGAAATTTGAAAGTGTTATTTATGGTAGAAAGAGGCTACTTTAGCCCCTACTAAAGTCTATCCAAGATACAGCGGCAGTGGATCAAAACATTGACCTATTCTCTTATAGGTCTGGCCGTCATAAAATATCAAGTGTTTACGCGGCGAGCAGAATGCAGGGCCGGCTCTTCCCTCAGTCGAGTTTTCTGCATATTTTAGATCGGATCGCGAGCAGTGTATTCTGTAAATTTATTTTGCTACTTAATTTAAGGAAATTTATAAAGATCCACGAAAGGCAGAAACACACATTTTAGAACTTCTAAAAGAATTAGTTGAGAATTACATGCCACTTGGAATCTCATATTAGTCCGACCCTGGTAATCGATCGCAAGGCGGTCATGTGACTTTGTTTATATCTACTGCCGCTGTATCTTGGATAGACTATAGATTAAAATTATTAAGTACAGTGGCGTCCCGAGGGCACCTTAACCAATAATTTTGTAAAAAAATGTGCGCCACTGACTTTTTTATACTTTTTTTTTCGCATTCAGCAATTAAAAATACAACTTTTTTGTCTCTTGAATTATTCTCGTATCTCGCTTCGTTTTTGAGAAAAAAATAAAAATCACACTATTGCATGTCTCCGGGTCCGGGACAACATAATAAAAAATTAAAACTACCTACCAATTAACAAAAACTAGGGTATACCCGATATTTTTTGCATATTAATAGTTTATTCTAGTCTTAAAAATTGCTATAAGCGGTAATGCTAGCTATAAAAAATTTTTGTTTTATTATAAGTAAGTATGGACATTGAGTAAAAGAATATATATTTTAATAAGGTAAAGTGAAACAATCCAAAAGGAGCTAATTCTACGTGCACAGACTTCTCACCTGCGAATTCGCCAAAAATACAAAATGCTCGACAAGTATCCGAGGTCCGAGTCTTGCGCCATCTGATAAACAATAGCAGAATTCACTGTAGGTACCTATTCATTATTCTACCAATTTGAAAATATATATCCTTTTACTCAATGGTATGGAGGACAAAAATTTAACCGGGCGCGGTTAACTCGGGAGTTACTTATCTAAACGAAATTTATTCAAAAAATGGTCTATTTCTATTTCATAATGCGAGAAATAATCAATGCTAATTTAAATTTACGCAAAATTATTATTTACCTGGATGTTTTGCACGCAAATGTCGAGACAAATTTCCAGTAGAGCCAGTTGATACACTTATTAGTTGGGAACAATAACTATACTTGGCTTTGTTTTCCCGCTCCTCGAAATGATTCCAAATTTCACTGACTTTTCTTGACATGATTTGTATAAGTAGGTTTGTAATTTGTAATAAAATGTAACCAAAGAACAGGCAACAGGGACAAGGGCCCCTTTCTTTTAGGAAGGGAAGGATAGGCTATTAACAATAGTTAGTTGTATTTTGTATTGTTGTATTTTGTTTAGGTCATAATTTCGATTTACGATATAATCAAGTGGTTGTCGAAATGCCGACCACAGAATTAAAACTCAATTAATTAGGCAAATTAGATACAAAATATAGAGCCTTCCCCAAACGACACGTCACGGGTATAAAAGAGCTCCCGACCAGTAGCTAAAAAGAGTAGTAAGCCGACTACCAGTAATTGCAAGGGGAACCCCTGCCCGAGAGAAGAGGGCAGGCAGCCGGCCCTGCGGCTAGCCAGCCGCAGGCTATCACCCAGATGCTGTAGAAATCCCTGATGAACAAAACCAAGAAAGAAGTATTCTCCTAAGCACCGCAATTAGTTTGGACTGACCGAAAAGTCAAATATTTTTGTTTTGATTCCTTTGTGTCTGAATTGCCTTTTTTATTTAGAATTTTGAATTATTTTGGAAACTTTTAGAGAAATTAAATTTATTGTGCACTTTAATTAATTAGAAATAATTTCATAACTTTTGTGAACCGTATTATGATTTTTGGGAATTTATTTTGAATCATATTATTCTACTGTAGATGTCAGAGTTTTATTTTAACAAACTAAAATAATTTTGCAACTTTGATTGAAAATTTGAAAGGGTTTTGAGAAACTATTTAGAGTCAAATTATTTTGCCATTGAAATCAGAATTTTGTTTTTAATTGAACTATTTTATATCAGAAATTTTGAGTAATTTTGAATTACATTCTTATACAAACTTGTACTGGGGAAATACGCAAAGCTATACAGAGTCATTAATTAATTTTATTCTATTTGAGAAACCTTTTGCAATTTTTGTACTTTTAATCAGAAGGTTTGTTATTTTATGCCATAGTTTTGTATTTGTGCCTTTTTGACACTTTGTCTTGTGTCCTATTTTAAATTCAATTGTTAAACAGTGTACCTTCCGAAACGCTTGGATTCTGTTATTTAGAAAAGGGTCAAATTTCGGATATCTTGAGTGTAGCATTGTGCGAATTCATAGATTTTTAAATTATTCATTAATAATTATTGCACAGGTTTTTAAACTTCCTATTAAACTGTATTTTGTTAACTCAATGTACTGTTTCGTATTTAATCTTAATACGCATATTAAACTATCCCTGTGTTTCCGTTATTCACCCTTAGGCCCACACTCAAAGTAAATAACTTGTGACTCACCCCGTATAATACCGCTCGCCAAACTACCACCATAAAGGGGTGAGAATATCACATGATTGTTGAAAATAATTTTCAAAAAACCTAAAACCTATCCATCCGAAGCACTATTTAAAGAGAGTGGACTCTTCGACGTTAGACAGCTGTACTTCAAACCAATTGCTTTACGACAGTTTAAAAGACAGGATTCTTTACAGGCGTTTACTCACCAATAGGTATAGCACCCGCCAAAAAGATAAAACTGGCACTTTACTAATGGTACGAACGACTCTCGCTCAGCGAAACTACTTATATTTAACGCCAAAGGTTTTTGCAGTACTTCCTGTCAGCTTTCAGGCTGACCGATCGTTACACTCGATGCAGTCCAAGCTAAAAAAATGGTTGTTAGATGTTAACAGAGAAAAAATACAGGAAATTGTTGACTTTAGAATTACTTATGTATAATATAATACTTACCAATACTTACTTAGGTTGTACTTATCCCGGATTTTGACATTTAAGCCGAATTCAAGCGGATGACCAGGTTGAACCAGGTTATAAAATTTAAATTTTGAGGAAATTGTACAAATTTATTTATTTGATCAAGGGCCAGATTATATGGTTTTAAGGCACTGTGAACAAACCAGATTTTTCTATTACCATCAAAAATTATGTTAATGTTCAATTTCTTTAATCTAACCTAACATTTTATAACCTGGTTAAAATCGGTCATCCGCTTGAATTCGGCTTTAATAATAATAATAATAATAATAATAATACAGTTTCCTTTTTAGAACACGCTATGACAACCTGGCGCACTAAGATACAACTCAGAACCGCAAGCAGCAACATCGAGACCGACACAATCAACATCCGAAGAGGGATTTTCCAAGGAGATTCACTCAGTCCACTGTGGTTCTGCATGGCGATGAACCCTCTATCACATCGGTTGAACTGTACAAAATACGGCTTCGCTATCAAAAGCAACAACGCAGAAGCGATCAAGTTGAATCACCTATTATATATGGATGATTTAAAACTGATGGCCGCAACCAAAAACCAACTAACGCAAATGCTTAAAATTGTAGAGGAGTTCTCCAGGGACATCGGAATGCAGTTTGGACTGGACAAGTGCCGCACCCTTAACATCGTCCGGGGAAGGCTCGAACAGGGCGCACACGAGATGCAGGACGGCCAGGAGATCGAAGCAATGAGCATGGGAGATACATACAAGTATCTCGGGATGAAACAAGCTCAAAGGATAGACCATCGAACAATGAAGATCGATTTAAGGAATGAATTCATCAAGAGAGTAAGACAAGTAGTGCGAACTGATCTTAACAGCAGGAATTTGTTTAAGGCCCTGAACACGTATGCGTGCTCTGTACTCAGCTATTCGTTTGGAATAGTGAATTGGACCAACACGGACATCAACAACCTGCAGCGAAAAGTTAGGACACTACTGACAAAAGCTCATAAACATCATCCCCGTAGCGCCGTAGAAAGAACTACTCTGCCACGTCAACTAGGAGGAAGAGGATTGGCAGACCTCAGCAAGCAATTGGACCAACAAATAATAAATCTGCGTAATTATTTCCAGAGACCGGCCAACAGCTCTACACTACATAAAGCTATATGCGGAACAGACGTCTCAACACCGCTACGTCTGACGGAACACGAGCATCAAAATCACCACCGAACCGACAACGATACACTACAGAGGTGGTTGGAGAAGCCGCTGCACGGGAGGCATCCTAATGAGGTCAGCCAGGAACATGTCGACAAGTTAGCGTCGAACTACTGGCTGACCTCGGGAAGAATGTTCCCCGAGACGGAAGGCTTCTTACTGGCCATACAAGATCAGGTTATACCAACTCGCAACTACCTAAAATTCATTGTACGAGATGCATCGGTAGTGGATGACAGATGCAGATACGGGTGCCCAACTTCAGAAACAATCCAGCACATAACAGGAGGATGTCAGATGTTCGCATCAACGGAATATAAGGAACGACACGATTCGGTTGCCAAGATCTTGCACCAGGAACTGGGGGAAAAACTGCTGCTTGTGCAGGCAGAGAGGGTCCCATATTACAGCTACACACCGGAGCCTGTTCTTGAGAACAGCAACTACAAGATGTACTGGGATCGTACAGTTCTGACAGATCAACGAGTTGCCCATAACAGACCGGACTTTATAATAGTTGATAAAATTTCTAGGAAGACAACTCTGATTGATGTGGCCATCCCGAACAACAACAACCTGCGTGTGAAGCAAGTCGAGAAGATCGCGAAGTACAGAGACTTAGAAGAACGAATTAGAAGGCAATGGGAAATGGAAAACGTCAAGACGATTCCAATTATCGTGTCAACAACTGGTGTTATACCAAAAAGTTTGCTGAGAAACATAAAAGAGCTGGGTCTAACTGATAGTCTTTACAGGTCCATGCAGAAAGCGGTACTACTTGCGACAGCCCGAACCGTCAGGAAATTCATGGGGAATGCAGGAACGTCCGACAACATCAATGTCATCTAAGGCCCGATAACATGGCAAGGGTCTCGTCCGAGCCAGATCCTTATGGTATCCGGGATACCCGGGATCTGAGTGAATGTTCCCCATAGAGGGAGTGCGAATGCCTTTTGGCTAAGTCGAGATAATAATAATAAACGCAGCGAATATATGCTCACTGCGAGCGGAACAACATCATTGCAATGCAGCAGAAGGGCTGCTCGAAGGGCGCAATGGGATGCAAAGAGCAACTCATCATAGACTCTGTCATCTGCAACCAGGCTCATTCCAAGCAACGAAACCTCCACATGGCTTATGTGGACTACAAAAAAGCATTTGATTCCGTACCTCACGACTGGCTCACAGGTATCTTAAAGCTGTATAAAATAGATCATCATACAGTTTCCTTTTTAGAACACGTTATGACAACCTGGCGCACTAAGATACAACTCAGAACCGCAAACAGTAACATCGAGACCGACACAATCAACATCCGAAGAGGGATTTTCCAAGGAGATTCACTCAGTCCACTGTGGTTCTGCATGGCGATGAACCCTCTATCACATCGGTTGAACTCTACAAAATATGGCTTCGCTATCAAAAGCAACAACGCAGAAGCGATCAAGTTGAATCGCCTATTATATATGGATGATTTAAAACTGATCGCCGCAACCAAAAACCAACTAACGCAAATGCTTAAAATTGTAGAGGAGTTCTCCAGGGACATCGGAATGCTGTTTGGACTGGACAAGTGCCGCACCCTTAATATCATCCGGGGAAAGCTCGAACAAAGCGCACACGAGATGCAGGACGGCCAGGAGATCGAAGCAATGAGCATGGGAGATACATACAAGTATCTCGGGATGAAACAAGCTCAAAGGATAGACCATCGAACAATGAAGATTGATTTAACGAATGAATTCATCAAGAGAGTAAGACAAGTAGTGCGAACTGATCTTAACAGCAGGAATTTGTTTAAGGCCCTGAACACGTATGCGTGCTCTGTACTCAGCTATTCGTTCGGAATAGTGAATTGGACCAACACGGACATCAACAACCTGCAACGAAAAGTTAGGACACTACTACTGACAAAAGCTCATAAACATCATCCCCGTAGCGCCGTAGAAAGAACAACTCTGCCACGACAACTAGGAGGAAGAGGATTGGCAGATCTCAGCAAGCAATTGGACCAACAAATATTAAATCTGCGTAATTATTTCTACAGGCAGGCCAACAGCTCCACACTACATAAAGCTATATGCGGAGCAGACGTCTCAACACCGCTACGTCTGACGGAACACGAGCGTCAAAATCACCACCGAACCGACAACGATAAACTACAGACGTGGTTGGGGAAGCCGCTGCACGGGAGGCATCCTGATGAGGTTAACCAGGAACATGTCGACAAGTTAGCGTCGAACTATTGGCTGACCTCGGGACGAATGTTCCCCGAGACGGAAGGCTTCCTACTGGCCATACAAGATCAGGTTATACCAACTCGCAACTACCTAAAATTCATTGTAGGAGATGCATCGGTAGTGGATGACAGATGCAGATACGGGTGCCCAACTTCAGAAACAATCCAGCACATAACAGGAGGATGTCAGATGTTCGCATCAACGGAATATAAGGAACGACACGATTCGGTTGCCAAGATCTTGCACCGGGAACTGGCGGAAAAGCTGCTGCTTGTGCAGACAGAGAGGGTCCCATATTACAACTACACACCTGAGCCTGTTCTTGAGAACAGCAACTACAAGATGTACTGGGATCGTACAGTTCTGACTGATCAACGAGTTGCCCATAACAGACCGGACCTTATAATAGTTGATAAAATTTCTAGGAAGACAACTCTGATTGATGTGGCCATCCCGAACAGCAACAACCTGCGTGTGAAGCAAGTCGAGAAGATCGCGATGTACAGAGACTTAGAAGAACGAATTAGAAGGCAATGGGAAATGGAGAACGTCCAGACGATTCCAATCATCGTGTCAACAACTGGAGTCATACCAAAAAGTTTGCTGAGAAACATCAAAGAGCTTGGTCTAACTGATAATCTTTACAGGTCCATGCAGAAAGCGGTACTACTTGCGACAGCCCGAACTGTCAGGAAATTCATGGGGAGTGCAGGAACGTCCAACAACATCAATGTCACCTAAGGCCCGATAACATGGCAAGGGTCTCGTCCGAGCCAGATCCTTTTGGTATCCGGGATGCCCGGGATCTGTGTGAATGTTCCCCGTAGAGGGAGTGCGAATGCCTTTTGGCTAAGTCGAGATAATAATAATAAACCTCTACATGGCTTATGTGGACTACAAAAAAGCATTTGATTCCGTACCTCACGACTGGCTAACAGGTATCTTAAAGCTGTATAAAATAGATCATCATACAGTTTCCTTTTTAGAACACGTTATGACAACCTGGCGCACTAAGATACAACTCAGAACCGCAAGCAGCAACATCGAGACCGACACAATCAACATCCGAAGAGGGATTTTCCAAGGAGATTCACTCAGTCCACTGTGGTTCTGCATGGCGATGAACCCTCTATCACATCGGTTGAACTCTACAAAATATGGCTTCGCTATCAAAAGCAACAACGCAGAAGCGATCAAGTTGAATCACCTATTATATATGGATGATTTAAAACTGATCGCCGCAACCAAAAACCAACTAACGCAAATGCTTAAAATTGTAGAGGAGTTCTCCAGGGACATCGGAATGCTGTTTGGACTGGACAAGTGCCGCACCCTTAACATTGTCCGGGGAAAGCTCGCACAAGGCGCACACGAGATGCAGGACGGCCAGGAGATTGAAGCAATGAGCATGGGAGATACATACAAGTATCTCGGGATGAAACAAGCTCAAAGGATAGACCATCAAACAATGAAGACCGATTTAATGAATTAATTCATCAAGAGAGTAAGACAAGTAGTGCGAACTGATCTTAACAGCAGGAATTTGTTTAAGGCCCTAAACACGTATGTGTGCTCTGTACTCAGCTATTCCTTTGGAATAGTGAATTGGACCAACACGGACATCAACAACCTGCAGCGAAAAGTTAGGACACTACTGACAAAAGCTCATAAACATCATCCCCGTAGCGCCGTAGAAAGAACAACTCTGCCACGTCAACTAGGAGGAAGAGGATTGGCAGATCTCAGCAAGCAATTGGACCAACAAATATTAAATCTGCGTAATTATTTCTACAGGCAGGCCAACAGCTCCACACTACATAGGGCTATATGCGGAGCAGACGTCTCAACACCGCTACGTCTGACGGAACACGAGCGTCAAAATCACCACCGAACCGACAACGATAAACTACAGAGGTGGTTGGGGAAGCCGCTGCACGGGAGGCATCCTAATAAGGTCAACCAGGAACATGTCGACAAGTTAGCGTCGAACTACTGGCTGACCTCGGGAAGAATGTTCCCCGAGACGGAAGGCTTCCTACTGGCCATACAAGATCAGGTTATACCAACTCGCAACTACCTAAAATTCATTGTAGGAGATGCATCGGTAGTGGATGACAGATGCAGATACTTGTGCCCAACTTCAGAAACAATCCAGCACATAACAGGAGGATGTCAGATGTTCGCATCAACGGAATATAAGGAACGACACGATTCGGTTGCCAAGATCTTGCACCAGGAACTGGCGGAAAAACTTCTGCTTGTGCAGGCAGAGAGGATCCCATATTACAGCTACACACCGGAGCCTGTTCTTGAGAACAGCAACTACAAGATGTACTGGGATCGTACAGTTCTGACAGATCAACGAGTTGCCCATAACAGACCGGACCTTATAATAGTTGATAAAATTTCTAGGAAGACAACTCTGATTGATGTGGCCATCCCGAACAACAACAACCTGCATGTGAAGCAAGTCGAGAAGATCGCGAAGTACAGAGACTTAGAAGAACGAATTAGAAGGCAATGGGAAATGGAAAACGTCAAGACGATTCCAATTATCGTGTCAACAACTGGTGTTATACCAAAAAGTTTGCTGAGAAACATAAAAGAGCTGGGTCTAATTGATAGTCTTTACAGGTCCATGCAGAAAGCGGTACTACTTGCGACAGCCCGAACCGTCAGGAAATTCATGGGGAATGCAGGAACGTCCGACAACATCAATGTCACCTAAGGCCCGATAACATGGCAAGGGTCTCGTCCGAGCCAGATCCTTATGGTATCCGGGATACCCGGGATCTGAGTGAATGTTCCCCGTAGAGGGAGTGCGAATGCCTTTTGGCTAAGTCGATAATAATAATAATACCCCGCGAACATCACTGCTCAACAATGTCTTGATACATTAAAACAAAAACTTTCTGTTTTCGCAGGGCGTCTGAGGAGATACAAGGCTAGTAACAACAGGAAACGAGACAACAAACTTTTTGAACGATCTGAAAAAGTTTTCTACCGTACTTTGAATTCTAGCGCCGATGCCAGAAATACGAGTTACCCTAGCAGAGAACAGGTCGACGGTTTCTGGAGAAATCAACTTGCCACACCAGGTCTATGCAATGTCAGTGCAACCTGGATCACTGAAGAACGCGAGATGGGCCGGAACTATAGCCAGATGGAACACGAGCAATTCACAACCGATGAGGTCTCCAATGTCATCAAGAGTTCCCACAACTGGAAGGCACCAGGTCCAGATCATCTCCAAAATTATTGGATTAAGAAGTTGTGGTGCACGCTAACTACCTTAATTAATGAAGTCTTGCTCGATCCTCAGAAAATGCCATTGTTTCTTACACAGGGTGCCACCTACTTATTACCAAAAGACCAGCGGAATACGGATAACCCTGCCAAGTACCGCCCAATAACCTGCTTGCCTACGCTGTACAAGATAATCACTTCTTGCCTTACACAGCGAATATATGCCCACTGCGAGCGGAACAACATCATGGCAATGCAGCAGAAGGGCTGCGCGAAGGGCGCACTGGGATGCAAAGAGCAACTCATCATAGACTCTGTCATCTGCCACCAGGCTCATTCCAAGCAACGAAACCTCTACATGGCTTATGTGGACTACAAAAGAGCATTTGATTCCGTACCTCACGATTGGCTCACAGGTATCTTAAAGCTGTATAAAATAGATCATCATACAGTTTCCTTTTTAGAACACGTTATGACAACCTTTCGCACTAAGATACAACTCAGAACCGCAAGCAGTAACATCGAGACCGACACAATCAACATCCGAAGAGGGATTTTACAAGGAGATTCACTCAGTCCACTGTGGTTCTGCATGGCGATGAACCCTCTATCACATCGGTTGGACTCTACGAAATACGGCTTCGCTATCAAAAGCAACAGCGCAGAAGCGTTCAAGTTGAATCACCTGTTATACATGGATGATTTAAAACTGATGGCCGCAACCAAAAACCAACTAACGCAAATGCTTAAAATTGTAGAGGAGTTCTCCAGGGACATCGGAATGCAGTTTGGACTGGACAAGTGCCGCACCCTTAACATCGTCCGGGGAAGGCTCGAACAAGGCACACACGAGATGCAGGACGGCCAGGAGATCGAAGCAATGAGCGTGGGAGATACATACCTCGGGATGAAGCAAGCTCAAAGGATAGACCATAGAACAATGAAGACCGATTTAACTAATGAATTCATCAAGAGAGTAAGACAAGTAGTGCGAAGTGATCTTAACAGCAGGAATTTGTTTAAGGCCCTAAACACGTATGCGTCCTCTGTACTCAGCTATTCCTTCGGAATAGTGAATTGGACCAACACGGACATCAACAACTTGCAACGAAAAGTTAGGACACTACTGACAAAAGCTCATAAGCATCATCCCCGTAGCGCCGTAGAAAGAACAACTCTGCCACGTCAACAAGGAGGCAGAGGATTGGCAGACCTCAGCAAGCAATTGGATCAACAAATATTAAATCTGCGTAATTATTTCCACAGACAGGCCAACAGCTCCACACTACATAAAGCTATATGCGGAGCAGACGTCTCAACACCGCTGCGTCTGACGGAACACGAGCATCAAAATCACCACCGAACCGCCGACAACGATAAACTACAGAGGTGGTTAGAGAAGCCTCTGCACGGGAGGCATCCTAATGAGGTTAACCAGGAACATGTCGACAAGTTAGCTTCGTACTATTGGCTGACCTCGGGACGAATGTTCCCCGAGACAGAAGGCTTCTTACTGGCCATACAAGATCAGGTTATACTAACTCGCAACTACCTAAAATTCATTGTAGGAGATGCATCGGTAGTGGATGACAGATGCAGATACGGGTGCCCAACTTCAGAAACAATCCAGCACATAACAGGAGGATGTCAGATATTCGCATCAACGGAATATAAGGAACGACACGATTCGGTTGCCAAGATCTTGCACCAGGAACTGGCGGAAAAGCTGCTGCTTGTGCAGGCAGAGAGGGTCCCATATTATAACTACATACCTGAGCCTGTTCTTGAGAACAGCAACTACAAGATGTACTGGGATCGTACAGTTCTGACAGATCAACGAGTTGCCCATAACAGACCGGACCTTATGATAGTTGTGATAAAATTTCTCGGCAGACAACTCTGATTGATGTGGCCATCCCGAACAACAACAACCTGCGTGTGAAGCAAGTCGAGAAGATCGCGAAGTACAGACATTTAGAAGAACGAATTAGAAGGCAATGGGAAATGGAGAACGTCCAGACGATTCCAATCATCATGTCAACAACTGGTGTTATACCAAAAAGTTTGCTGAGAAACATCAAGGAGCTGGGTCTAACTGATAGTCTTTACAGGTCCATGCAGAAAGCGGTACTACTTGCGACAGCCCGAACCGTCAGGAAATTCATGGGGAATGCAGGATCGTCCAACAACATCAATGTCACCTAAGGCCCGATAACATGGCAAGGGTCTCGTCCGAGCCAGATCCTTTTGGTATCCGGGATACCCGGGATTTGAGTGAATGTTCCCCGTAGAGGGAGTGCGAATGCCTTTTGGCTAAGTCGAGATAATAATAGTTTATTTGTAGCTTCAGTAAGATCTACATCAACAAACATGCGAACTGATGCTTAAGCGATTCCTCAACAAGTAAATGTAGTTCAGCATTCAGTACAGTACCTGCAGCCTCCCAATCCTCAGGCAGAAAAGAGTATTTGATTTGTGTGTCATCAGCATAAGTATATGAAGCACAACTATTCAGACATTTGCTAATATTACCAGCATAGATACAGAACAAAAGAGGCCCCAACACAGAACCTTGGGGTTCTAGACATACTTAACCCGACTTTGTACACGACTATACCGATGTTGACCATAATTCCCGACTTAACTTACGAGATCGGAACAAGACCTTTTTAAAAAATGCAAAGTTTTTTTATTGGCAACTAGTACAGAGTCTGATAGTCAAAAGTCGAAAAATGTGGAGCGCGATCGTTTATATAAATTAAGAAAAGCAGAATTCGCAAGATTTCAAGGTGTTCGAGAGTCCATCTAGACTTTGCTGAGTTTGTAGTTTCTACGGCGTAATTTCTATGATGAGGTAGCAACTTCTAGAACATAACTCCTCCCGCCTTAAGTGGAGACTTCCGGAGTAAACAGGATGGAAGGCGACGTTGTCTTCTCTTCTTTCTTCAAAATTTTGAATTTATTTTTCATTTTCCAAATAGTATAGGTGATCAGGATGATGACGATGCTTCCTACGGTGATACATAATATCCAATCTATCGGAGTTGAAGTATCGATGTCGACTATGCTGATCGGGTTTGACGCTTGAATTTGTTTTTCCAATTGGTGAATATCTTGAAGGTTTACATTTTCGATTTTCAGGGGGCTTCTTCTTGTTTCGATCTTGATTATTGATGGATTTTGAATTTTAGGTATTAATAAAGGATTTCCAATGGTTTTTGTTTCTTTGTTACCAATTTCATAAGATTTGTATTGAAATGTACAGTTGTAGGGTATCTGAAGTAAGTTGTTGCCTTGTAGAGTATGAAACTTCTTTTCTGGACATGTAGAAGTGGCTTGAATTTCTTCTTCGCTGATTATTATGAAATATTTATTATTAATTTTATTGATGATAAATTTTGGTGGTACGATCGGAATTTGGTTGCATTGATTTGGATGACCATTTATTAAGGTGGTTATGCAGTCATTATTTTCTTGAATATTTTCTAGGTTACAGATGTATATTTCGTCAAGTTGCGGGCATGGTTCTTCCATGTATTGATGAGCCTTTTCTTCTAGGGCCAAGTAAGGTTTTGGGGGTACAATAATTAGGTTTTTATCCGTAGGGATTGGAAATAAATGAAAATATTGAAAGGTACTAGGATGTATTATAGGGAATTCCATGGCAAATATTATATTATTTTCCGAAAAATGGCAATTAGTCTTAATTATTGAATACCAAGATTCTAATTTTATATTAAGAATTTCTTGTTTTTTATATTGATTAGAAAGTTCGTTCAAAATATCCACAAGATTTCGCCTTGTCAAAATGTCGGGGTGTGCTACATGTAATTTTGAAAAGGTGACAGCATTCTATAAATTATCTAGTAAAGTAATAATGATATTAGTATTTATAAAAATTTGTTCAACTATCGACATGTAGGTCGTATATCGGTAAAATTCATTGGTAATATTGGAGATATTGTTTTGGATTTCATTAACTAACTTTGCGATTTTCCTTTGATTGGAATTAATGTCTTCTATAATTTTAGATTGCTTTTGAATTAACTGTTTAGAAAGAGACATTTGTAAATTAACTTCTGAGACAATTTTTTGTTGATTAGATTTTAGTAATTTTAAAGCATTATCATAGCGTTGACCGTCATTAGCATCCAGGGTGCCAAAAAGCCATTTTTGTACAGTGCCTGCTAAATTTACAAGACCTCGTCGTTTCCGTTTGTGATTAAAATTTAAATTTTCATATTTTTCGTTAAGTTCGATAATTAAAGGATATAAGTGTTCTGAAATATTACGAGAATTTCTAAGTAGAAAATTCCAACTTCCAAAGTCGAGTGAGGAATTAATGTTTTGAAAAATGTTTGTTATCCCATCAATTTGAGTTTTTATGTCTAGTAAATTTATATCATATAAGAAAACATGTTTACTTTTTATAACGCGAGCTTGGCTTAATTCAAAGGGGAGAATTCCGGGAGAGTTGATTTTGGATATTTCTATTTTATTCTGAAATGTCACTATTATTTGCAGCAGAAGTAGAAGGATTCTCAGCTTCATTTTCCTGTAACAAAGGAGATTTAAAAAATTTCTTGTTTTTCTTTCCTGGTCGTTTTTGTAGTATTATAGTTTTCTTTTGGTTACTGGGTTGGCGACCATTAATTACGCATTTTTAAAAATTTCTTTTTGTCATTTAATGAACAATTATAATTTTTTTTTTCCATTACACAACACGTGTTTCGGGATAGGGCCATCATCAGGTATATCAAACTAAAAAACAACATGTTTCCTACTATAACAATGTGTACATTCAAAACGGTATCAACAAAAATGATTTTTTTTTCTTTCAATTATAACAATTTTCTTTTATATTTATACAGTATTGCTAAACAATTCCAAACATTAAAAAAAATTTTAAAAATTTTTTTTTAAATATATTAACGAAACAGGAAAAAATATCAGACTGAAATTAAAAATTATAAAGGTAAGTACTTACGTAGTGTTTGTTAACATTACGGATTTTTCTTTTTATTTTTTAAAATTTATTAATAAGTTAGGCAGGCATGGAAGAATATATCAAAATTTTTAAGTGTATCGTATGGACGTCTGCAGGTATATGAATTTCAATACGGCAGGCGGTACAAAAATAGCATGGTTGTAGTAAAAAAGAATGAGTTTTTTATATAAAGTGAAAATATTTAATTTAATAGGCGTAGTAGAATTATTTTTAGATAAATCTTTCTATAAATAGTAATAGTAAAATGCAAGAACGGATTTCTAGTTATTTTATTAATATGTATCTTTGAAAAAAATTTTTTATATTAATTTATTAGATTTAAATATATGTGTGATAGGTTTTCGGTGTCTGTTCTGAAATTTATGGTGTTATTATGTTTTTTAATATTTAACATTTCTAACACATTTCTTTTTGAGTAATCATTTTCTTTACATAATATTTCGGTGTTGTTAAAATCGAAACTATGAACATTTTCTAAGGCATGTTTGCATAATGCGGTGGCATTTTTATTATTAGTTTTAATATCATATTTATGTTTATAAATACGTTTGTGTAAATATTGTTTAGTTTGGCCTATATATATTGATTGGCAGTCTAAACAAGAAACTTTATAGATTAAATTTGATTGCATATCTTTGTTTACAGTAGGTTTAGGGTTTGTTTGATATACCTGATGATGGCCCTATGCCGAAACACGTGTTGTGTAATGGAAAAAAAAATTATAATTGTTCATTAAATGACAAAAAGAAATTTTTAAAAATGCGTAATTAATGGTCGCCAACCCAGTAACCAAAAGAAAACTATAATGTAACAAAGGAGGTTGTTTTAGCTCCTTCATATGAATTATTTCTTCTTTATTATTATTTTTGTTTTTTATTTTGAATTTATTATGTTCTAAAATTTCGATAATTACGTATGGACCTATAAATTTGTTGCTCTTTTTATTTCTGTTAAGGGGATTTTTTTTAAATACAATTTGATTAATTTTAAAAGAAGGATTTGTATTGCCCTTTGCATTTTTCGTATTAACAATCTTTTCTTTTTCTTTTATTAACCTCGTTTGGACGTCACCATATACGTGTTTTAATTTTTCCGCGTGATTTTCGACATAGTTTGAGAAGAAGTGTTTAGGAGTAAAAATTTCGGGGTTTCTTAAGTCCGTATGACCGTATACTAATTCAAAAGGCGTGAATGTCGTCGAACTGTGTATTGAGCAATTATAACCTAAAACGGCGTAATTTATTAAGTCGGTTTCGTTAGGGAAAGATTCTTTTAAAATTCGCAGGTGTTCTATTATTGTGGAATGGAAACGTTCTACTATACTGTTTGACTCGTGGTGGCCTGGTGTAGTGAAATTAATATCTATTTTATGTAATTTTAATAATTCCTTAACCGTTTCATTATTGAATTCACGTCCATTGTCTAAAATGATCTGTTGAGGAGTACCAAAAGAACAAAAATATTTTACAAGAGCATCACATATGGTTGTAGCGGATTTTCCGGGAATTAATATAGCTTGCGCGAATTTCGAGAAAGCGTCAACGAAAGTTAAATAGTTTCTGGTGTCATAATAGAACACATCGACATGAACTAGCTGGAATGGTTTACAAGGAGTTTCAGTTAATACTTGAGGTACATATGGAGGGTTTCTACCGTATTTGGTTCTCTGACAAATTTCGCATGCATTTATATATGCAGTAATATCGGACTTCATATTTATCCAAAAATAGTTTCTCTTTAAATAATTTAGTGTTTCTTGTATTCCGCGATGATTCGTTTTTCCTAAATGGTGATTTTTTATTAGTAATAACTGTTCCTCTTTGTCTTTTATGGTATTAATTAATTTTGTACATATTATCAGTTTGGGACCTAATCGATTGAAATGCTCTGAGTAAATATTTGAAAATTGTGTTATAAATTGCGAATGATTAAAATAAATGTGATACGTAGTGTTTGGTCTTAGATATTGTTTTAGAAAATCTAGGATTAATTGCTCATTTGAAATTAAAGGAATTTTGACTGTCATAATTTTTTGGTGCAAGTAGTTTTCTTGTTCTACTGAAAGTTTATCGACGTTATTTTTGAAAATATGTATTTGATTCGTTTTATTATTGATAATTTCGTCCAAAATAGGTAAACTTTCATTACATATTTCTTTTGAGAGGGAATGGGCAGTTTCGTCATCACTAATTTCAATAGGTGCGTCATTTAATATTGTCGGTCTAGGTTTATCAGGAGGTCGGATTTGTATGTCGGAGTGAATTATTATCTTAGGTTTCGTTCGCGGGACGGGGTCAGCTGTGTGAGTGTCTGGCGTTAATGAACTTGCTTGGGTATTGTTTACATTACTGTTAGAAATTTCTTGGCTTGTACTGGGTAGTTCAAAGTTTTCTGGGTTTTCTACATAGTTCCTTAAAAATTCGAAAGTTTCTTGATTTATATCTCCTGGATTATTGATAACAGATTGGGTTTCATGAATATTCAAATTTATACGAGAGAGTGCGTCGGCATTGGAGTTTAACTTTCCCTTTTTATAAACAATTTTGTAATCATACTCTTCTAATTTGAGACGCCAACGAACCAATTTCGAATTGGGTTCTTTTAAATTAAAAAGCCACGTGAGGGGGCGATGATCGGTAACTATTGTAAATTTTCGACCATAGAGGTAGGGACGAAAGTACTTACAAGCCCAAACAATGCTCAGTAACTCTTTCTCAATAGTACTGTAATTTTGTTCACTGTCATTTAGGGTGCGTGAGGCATAGGCAATAGGTTTGTCTTGTCCAATGGTGCCTTGGGATAATACTGCGCCGATAGCGATGTTGGAAGCATCAGTAGTTAGAATGAATTCTTTGGAAAAGTCAGGATACTGTAATATCGGATCATTACACACAATTTTCTTACATGTGTTGAAAGCTTCTATGAATTTTTGACTATGAGTAACTTGAGCGTTCTTCTTTAAACAGAGAGTTAAAGGTTTAGTTATTTTTGCGAAATCTTTAATAAAGCGGCGATAATATCCAAGTAATCCAAGGAATGATTTTATTTCTTTTTGAGTTTTAGGAATGGGGAATTTTTGAATACAGGAAATTTTTTCGGGATTGGGTTTCACTCCTTCTGATGTAATAATGTGTCCGAGGTAAGCAACAGTTTTTTGTAGAAAGTCGCATTTGTCAAGTTGTACTTTAAAATTCGCGTCACGTAGTCTGTCGAAAACTTTTTTGAGATTAATTATATGTTCTTGGAGAGATGTACTGAAAACTATTATATCATCTAAATATACGAGACAAATTTCGTTTGTTAAACCACGTAAAATATTATCTATTAATCTCTGAAATGTACTGGGTGCATTTTTAAGACCGAATGGCATTCGTAAGAATTGATAATGTCCAGAATCAGTAGAAAATGCAGTTTTGGGTACATCATTTTTGTCAACTTCAATTTGATGATAACCGGAGGCCAAATCGAGTGTTGTAAAGTAATTCGCACATCCTAGTCTGTCTAATATGTCCGTTATGTTTGGAAGGGGATATTTGTCACTAATAGTTTTGTCATTTAACTTACGATAGTCGATGACTACTCGCCATTTCCTTTTTTTACTAGCGTCGAGTTTCTTTGGAACGATCCAGATTGGACTGCTCCACGGGGATGTGGATGGTTCAATAATTTTTTGTTGTAACATTTTATCTATTTGGGATTTTACTTCTTGTCGATGGATTTCAGGAAACCTATACGATTTAGTAAAAATAGGTTTTTCGTCTGTGAGATTAATTTTATGTTTGACTTTATTTGTAAAGCTAAGAGGTATTTTTTCACAGTAAAAGATGTCCCTGTATGAATAACAAAGTTTACGTAAAGCGGACTTTTCTTCATAATTGCAATGATCAAGTCTAATATTTTTTAAATTTTGTTTTAGTAGATTATCTTCAGTTTCTGAGAGTTCCGAATTATCTTCGATTTTGTCGATAAAGTTAATCTCATTGGGGTTTAAAATTTCAACGTCTAAAGGTTCAGTAATTATGACTTCAAAGGGTTCTAAATTTGGATTTATAATTGTTGTTGTCGCGAAATAATTTTGAATATCAACTACAGCACGAGGGGATTCTAAATTGTTATCAAAATTATTGTAATCTAAAATACCGAGGCCATTTTTATAGCATACTGGAACTTTAACTATTTTTTGAGTTCGAGGTGGTATAATTAAAGAGTGATAACATTTTTGGAAATTTTTCTGTTGTTTTGAATTGGAGTTTTCCGAAAGTAGAGGTATTTGAACTTTGGGAGTCTTTAGTAATTTATTGTCGAGATCTATATTTGATCGTAGTCTTTTCAATAAGTCCATGCCAATAAGACCGTGATATTTTGGGGAAAAATCATAGATATAAAATTTATAAAATCGATTTACGTTAAAAATGTCGAAAAGTGGAATTATGGCAATTTCATTGTGAAAAGTAATATCGTGAGAGGTCTGAATACTAAAATCTTCATGAACAATGCAATTACTGTAAAACTTATAAGCTACATCGGGGTTAATTATACTACGGGAACTACCTGTATCTATAAGGAATCTGGCATTAATTTCTGGAATTTCTATATATGTTAAATCGCTCTTATGTAGATGATTTAAGTCAGTTATTACGTTGGGTTCTGTGGATTCGAAGCCTGGGAAAAATTTTCAAAACTTTCATAAGTTTCGTTCGGTACGAAATTTTCATAAAAATCGGGAAAAATTTCATCGGAATTTTCCGGGTTTTCGAGACTTTCGTCGAAGCTAAAATCTGCCTCTTCAATATTGTGGAGTTGTGGAGTTTGGTAATTTTTTGGAAAATTATTTCTGAATTGAGTTTGTATAGTAGGAATTCGTGATGTAGTAGACATCGGTTCAGGTTTATGTTGCGGAGTTATACCGGTGGGTTTAAAAACATTTCTGGAAGTGTTAGGGGCTCCAAATACTTGTTTATTGGTAAAAAATTTAGGGGAAGGCATATTCTGTCGAGGTTGGATGTTTATAGGTTGAGATGGGAATTGAGCTCTTTCGGGAAAATTTTGATTTTGGGAATAATTTTGATTTTGCGAAAAATTGTTATTATTTGGCGGAAACATTGATTGTTGTCGTGGTGTTATAGCTTGTTGATTATTATAAGAATTCATTTTTGGAAAGTGTTGAGGATTTTTATTTGGTAATGTTGAATTTTGGAAATTACTTGTTTGAGACTTTTGGAATAAAATAAAGTTTTCTTCTTCAATAACATACGATATTGAAAGTTCTAGACTGTCAGGATTTCTTAAACGAACCATATCTTGGATACGTCCAGATAGACCTCTTATAAAGGTTTTTAGTGAAAGTTCATCATAATTTTTAATTTTAAAAGCACGTTCTTCGTTAGTCATTTCCATTGAAATTATTTTAGAAGCGATGGAACTACGGCACTTTTGTAATCTCTGCCCAAAATTACGAAAAGATTCATTTTTGAAGGGTCGCGAAACAAGCATTTCTTGCACTAAGCAATCAAGGTTTCTTTGGTCACCGAAACTTAGTCTTAATAATTCTTTTAAATTTGCCCAATTTCTTACGTCAGGTCTACTACCAGCAATAACTAAAGCGTGTCCTGTTAATTTTCCAATAACGGCTCGTATTAGGAAGGTATTTATGGGATCAGCGGTGTTTGCATTGGAATATGTGGAAATAAGAAAATCACAATGTTCTATAAAAATTTCGAGAGTGTGTGGGTCTCCATTAAAATTTGGAATTGTATCGACATACAATCTAAGCAGACTATAATTGATTTGTGCAGGTTGAGGTTGATTATTCATGATTTCTTCTTCAATTGTACCAATACTATCACTATCACTATCACTTAAATCTAGAGAACGGAACGAGTTTGAAATATCTTCGAGTGAATCAATTTTGAAATTTAAAATTGAAACTTAAAATGAAATTGAACTTCTTAACCTAACTTAATTATATCTTTTGAAGTATTATATGCTCTAATATTTCGCAAGACGCAATCTTATGAATAGATTCAACTAGAAAAACATAATATACACTGGATTTCTAGGGACCTAAGACTGACCTGTTTGACACAGAAAGGACAAGGGAAAGGAAACACGGATTGGCCCTTACCTTGGTCTCTTCCTGGCTCTGCAGCTTCAATCGGATCTTGAAGTTCTTGTTTGTTGGGAGTTCGATACTCCAGAAGCGCGAGACCGATGGCGCCACGCAACTCAAACAATCCGCACGACTGCGCCACTTAACTTACGGGATCGGAACAAGACCTTTTTAAAAAATGCAAAGTTTTTTATTGGCAACTAGTACAGAGTCTGATAGTCAAAAGTCGAAAAATGTGGAGCGCGATCATTTATATAAATTAAGGAAAGCAGAATTCGCAAGATTTCAAGGTGTTCGAGAGTCCATCTAGACTTTGCTGAGTTTGTAGTTTCTACGGCGTAATTTCTATGATGAGGTAGCAACTTCTAGAACATAACTCCCGAATTGTGACGTGTTTCTTCCTTATTTTCTTTTTTAAATACCCACTGACAAAGGTATTCCTTTTTGGGGCAATAGCTATGTTACGTTGTTCTCAAGTTCTAGCAGGATTCCGAGAGAGTCCGGCCGGTATATAGATAGATCTTTTTTCTGGGAACCTAGACGAAAAAAAAAAATCCGGTACCGACGTCGCGGAACCAGTGTGGGTTCCCCGTCGATAGCAAGCAGGTCAGGTTTGAATGCTGTAGCAATGTTTCGCATTTTTGCGGATTGGGCATTTAAACAACCCGAAGAGGTAGTGTATTAGTGGTTGGTTGATTTATGGTTGCACCATCTTAGAACTCTCAGGAAGAGGATCGAATCCTGCAGCAAGCGAACATTTTCTTGGCGTCTTCAGTATGTTTGGGGCAATTTGCATAGTTGGAGGTGAGTCGTAGTTCCTTTTTACTTATATCTTTTTTGTTCAAGCCAGACGTGCCTATAAGGCTTATTATGATTGTTTTAGGTGCCCTTGTGTAAAGTCTATCCCGGTTGTGTTGTTTTGAGGAAACGTCTCTATTGTTTTGCCGAGCAAATAACTAGAGGTGAGTTTTGGGGTCTCTTAAGGTGTTTGTCCAATAGATTGGCTTTTCCCTATATGGCTGGATGCAATTTTTAGACGTTTTGGTACGAGGTTCTACTTGTGGGTACGGTACGAAACTTGCGGGGGACTGGCTCGAGCATTGACAAATCCCCAAAGTACCTAAGACTGTGAGGTGCCCCAGGTGACCACTCCGGAACTCGGCGCCTAGAAGCCTACACGAAGCCACCAACTGCTGGGTCGGCTTTGCTGCAGATGCTTCATTTGTGGCTAGAGGGTTGGACCGTCGCGGCTGTGGGTAAGTGTTCTAGTTCGAGATTCTCTGAGATTTTTTGTGATTTGCTCAATTGTAACGCCCGAGCCAATATCATATACCTCTATTAAGTGTGCCCATTTTTTTAATTCGTGAATAGTCTTTTATATCAAGGTATAAGTCTAAAGATTGTCAGTCGTTGTATATTAATTTTAAGATAGCTAAGCTTCTTATCTTCTACTCTCGAGAGCGCTAATAAAAAGGTACCTATGTTTAATATATATATATCTAGCTTTTAATCTGTTTGCCTACTCTACGCTTGAAAATTAAAGTTAAAATATATTCTAATCATTTATCCACGAACGCTGATTTTTATTTCAATCATAAATTCGCTTCTTATGTGTTTAATCAGTTTTTTTGCAACTCTTATGGACTCAGTTGCTTAAGGGCCTAAGCTTAGTATAGAATCCATGGGCGCCCTCCCAAGATATTGGTTTACACATTTTAATTGCGATTTAAAATCCTAATCAGCTCACACCTTCTCGACTGAGACTAGTCGCGAGCTAATGCCCATACTTCTTACTTACGAACAAGGAAAAGAAAATAAAACACGTAACAAGTGAGAATTTTTGACGGTCAACGTGGGGCCATTCGCAGTTTATATTAGTTAAATTTTTGTAGACAAGTTAATATACAATTACTTTCGTACCTTACCTAACTGATTTGTTTAGAGATACTTTTTTTCGTCTTTATATATTTTATAGCTAGTTTTGTTTGCTGTGCATTGTATTTATTCGGCTCTATCAATTAATTGGCGATTGTATATAGTGAATTTGTAGATATATTTTATTTGTAGCGTAAAATTTGTACGTATATTTTTTTATTTAGCGGTTTATAGTACGGCGATTATTGTAGGTACATACGGACATATGATAGCTTTATTAAGAACCCACACTCTTGTAGCGATTTAAGTTTAGGTGTTTGTGAGAGGAGTATATGATATTGGCATCCTTACGTTGTGTCCTTCCATTGGCCTGGGGACTTTATTGGGTTTCCATTTAACGTGATCGAAATAATAACATTAATAAGATGGAGTTTTCTCGTCTTACTAGAGATGAACTGGAATATGAACTCAAGGTTAGGGGTATAGTGAATATTCTTGGGGAAACTGTTAGGTCTAAGAAAGGTAAATTAGAACTTACTAAGGAAGATGAGTTTGGAGCTGTCTCAACTGACGCAAATATAAATTTAGATCAAGTCGAGGAGATCGTTATCTGGAATGCGAAACTAGTTGAGTTGCAGGCCTATGTAGATTTGCGGGATACCCTTGTGTCCAATAGCAATGAGGTGCGACATATCGAAGCTAAATTACGTCATTTTTATAGACGCTTGAGCAGACTTACTATCAATGAGCAGGAACAACCTGAGTTATTTGTTAGTAAAACAAATTTATTAAAGCAGTTGGGTGCAATAGAGGAGTCAATGGACGACAAAGCTTTTGGGGGCGTAGGGCCAAATTTAGTAAAAGTTGACGAGAGGATTGAGGAAACAAAAGTGGCAAAAGGGTCTGGTCCGGAGGGTGTTAATGCAGCACAACAAATTACGAATATTTTTAAGCAACCCACCCTACATAAGTGGGATATTTCTTTTACGGGGGGAAAAATTCAATGAGTGTCAATGCTTTCATAAAACGCGTTGAAGAATATTAATTTGCTAGAGGTATTAGTGATCGAGATTTACATAGGTCTGTTGTTGATTTGTTGCGCGGTAAAGCTTTAATATGGTATCGGTCAATAATATCTGCAATTTCGACTTGGTCTGAATTTGTAGCTGCCTTAAGAGAATAATTTTTGCTTTTTGATTATGAGACAGAACTTTGGGGTGAAATTAGGGTCGGGTGCAAGGCCCAAATGAACGAGTTGGGGAATATTTCGCCTATATGGTGAACTTATTTAATCGGCCACCAGTCAATCCATCTGTTAAAAATTAAAATTAAAAGTTTTGCGTAGAAATGTTGCGCCTTATTATATTCATGCTTTAGGCCTCAAGTTCATTGAGTCGTTTAAAATCCTGTAAAAAGTTGGAATCTGCACGTGAGCTTGCTAATAAGTTTAAAGCTAGCACCAGTAAAATTTGCTTTTTAGAGCCAGACCTAGCATATCGTACCGACAATAGTTCTCACTCTAGTACTAGGACACCTAAGGCCGGCATTCATCCTCCAATAATCAGACACCACCTCGACTTTCTGGTATTAAATGCTGGAATTGTGGCAATGATGGTCATGGCTTTTCAGCTTGCCGAGAACCACGCAATAGGGTGTTTTGTTTTCGATGTGGCCGACCTGATGTCACGAAATTTAGTTGCAATACAAAAAACGGAAACCGAGATCAACGGTAGACCGGACGTTGATCTCTCTATCTACTTCTTCTAGTAGGCCGGTTGACGATTCCTGGCATGCGTGGAAATCTTTTGTTAGAAAAGAATATCAGATAGCACGAATTTTTAATTTATTTCGAATTAATACATTATTCATTTCAAAGGCTGGTGATAGCCGACCGTTTTTGGAAGTTTCTATTAATTTATGATATTTCGCTGGTGGGACTGTTGGATAGTGGCTGTACTCAAACGTGTATTGGAAGTTCTGGGTGGCAAAAATTGCGTCATTTGAAGTTGAATTTGGAACCGTTTACTTACCAGGTTTCTTTGGCCGATGGACATATATGTGATGTTTTAGGGGTTGTAAATATTCCTATTAAGCTAGAAAATAAACTGAAGATAGTTCGTTGTTTAGTTGTCTTGGATGTTAGTGATGATATCATATTTGGGATGGACTTTTGGATCGACATGGATATTGTGGCGCGGTTTGGTCATAGGTTATGGACCTTTGGCGATACTCGAGTGGCTAATGTTTCGGTGCACCAGGTAGTGCTTGTTCCGGGGGTACTGCATAGGCACCGTTGTTGGGGGGTGACCTTAAGGTTGGTTATTCATTGAGTAGAGACCAACAGTCAGAGTTAGATGCCTTGGTATCTTCATATTTTTCCAAGATGGGTTCAGGTTTGGGTTGCGCTAGGGGAGTTAAACATGTGATAGATACTGGTGATAGTCCTCCTATTAAACAGCGTTATTATAGAGTTTCTCATTACATCCAACAAGCTATTCACGAGGAAATAAATAAGATGTTGTCTCTGGGTGTAATTGAACCTTCAAGCTCTGCTTGGAGCTCGCCTGTCGTGATGGTACAGAAGGGTTGTGGAGGATATCGGTTTTGTGTCGATTTTGGACAGGTTAATAAAGTGACTCGTAGGGATGCTTATCCACTTCCGTATGTGAGCAGCATTTTGGATCGTCTGCGAAACGCTAAATTTATATCATCAATCGATTTGAAAAGTGCTTATTGGCAGATACCATTAGACGAGGAGTAAAGAGAAGACTGCCTTCACTGTTCCCGGTAAAGGGTTATATCAGTTTACCCGTATGCCTTTTGGGCTGTATAACGCGCCTGCCACTTGGCACTTGGCAGCGTTTTGTAGACAGTGTTCTGGGATCGCTGGAGCAGTCAGTATTTATTTATTTGGACGATATAATTGTCATTAATTCGGACTTGGAGTCACATTTAAAGGTGGTTAGTAAAGTTTTAGATAAATTGGATAAGGCCGGGTTGACGGTTAACCCAGAAAAGAGTGAATTTGTTAAGCCAGAGTTGCGCTATTTGGGTTATTTGATTACCACAGATGGATTGCATACTGATCCAACGAAAGTGGAATGCATGGTAAATTACCCCGTGCCTAAGAGTGTCAAAGAGGTTCGCCGTTTTCTGGACATGTTAGGGTGGTATAGGAGTTTTATAAAAAAAATTGCTTCGCGGGTGACCCCATTAACGAAACTAACTCGTAAGAATATCAAGTTTGTATGGAGTTCAGAGTGTGAAGCAGCTTTCCAGGATGTAAAGCTATGTCTAATGCCATCGCCTATTTTATCATGCCCTGATTTTTCCAGGAGATTCACCTTGCAAACCGACGCCTCTCAGATAGGATTGAGTTGCGTGTTGTCCCAGACGTTTGAAGGTGGTGAAAAAGTTTTATCATACGCCAGTCGAACTCTGGGGAAGTTATTAAACCGAAGGTGTTTGCATTACCTACGACGTAATAAATCACCTTCAAACTAGCGACACTTGGTTAAACCATCAGCATCCTGTAATCCTGTGTAATTCCCTGATCGGGAATGGAAAATTAACCTTGAAAGCAAACTTTAGAGAAAATTCAACTAAATCATACTAGACCTCCATTTATTTTAACATTTTCTAACGCTAATTTATCATCAAGGATACTAGAGTAATTTTTTTCCCACTATCTCAAACCCTGGGTTGTCCTTAAAAGTATAAATGAATAACAGGTTGTTGAAGAATCCAAGATCTAACGATACAAAATTTTGGATAGTATTTTAGGATCAGGTAAAGCAGATTGCGAAAAAGTAAACTCTGTAATATGTATTGACAATTTGTAAATATATTTTTACCTTTTGTTACACCGCCTATACCAATCTTAAACCATCCTTCTTCTTATGTATTTCAAAATCGCTCATTAGGTTCCTATTTACTACATAAGTAGTAGCCAGCTTGTACCGATAAACTTATTGCCAACATCTGTCTAAATACCGTGAAAAGAATGTCTTCAAAATAAAATTGAAAAACAATAAAGAATAGTACTTTGCATTAACGTAGCCGCCACGGCTGATATGTAGTCTTTTAGAGGGTGTTATTGCATTTTAGTAGAATTATGTTAATTTCATGTTTTTCCCCCACTGATTTTCCTAAGTTTTAGGGCCATTCCACCAATCTTATTTTTCTAACACCACGGATTTCTAGTAAAACTAATAGTTATAACTACCTTGTAGCAATACTTCAATAAAACTTATTCAATAGAGAGGTTGGGAAAATCTGTTTAAATGTCATGGCTGTCTTCAAATTAAGAAATACAAAACATATTTTTGCTGAAAATAGAACCGCCACGGCTGATATAAAAATCTGTAGTTCTTTTAGCGGGCGTTATTGCATTTTACTAGAATCACATTAATTTCTTGTTTCTCATGATATTTGGCTATCTCTGACCACGAGTTTCCTTAAAAGTAAGAATGGACAATCGTTAGATTATTGAAGAAACCAAGATCTACTGTTAAACATTTTTTGATAACATTTAGTATCATGTAATGCAGATTGCGAAAAAAAGTAAACTCTGTAATATGTATTGACAATTAGTAAATATTTTTTTACCTTTGTTACACTACCTATACCAATCTGAAACCATCCTTATAAGTTACTTCTAATCTATTTCAAAATCGTTCATGAGGTTCCTATTTACTACATGAGTAGTAGCTGCCTTGAACTAATACTTTAATAAACTTATTCAATTGAGATGCTAGAAAATCTGTTTAAATACCTTGAAAAGGTTGTTTTCAAATTAAGACTACAATAACGAATAGTGCATTATCGAAACGCTCTCATTAGCCGCCACGGTTGATATAAAAATCTGTAGTCTTTTAGAGGGTGTTATTGCATTTTACTATAGAATATTAATTTCATGTTTTCCCCCAACTGATTTCCCAGATTTTAGGGTTCTATTTTCTTTTCAGAGTCATTCCACCAATCTTATTTTTCTAACGCCACGGATTTCTAGTCAAACTAAAATCAATACAACGTTCCTAGTCCATTTTCAATAATTACGTCTACTGCTACTGCATCTAAAATCAAAGTTTTATTGTCCATTCATACTAGAATCTTATTTAACACTCATGTTTTTTCTAACATTTTCCACTATCTCTGGCCCTGGGTTACAAAACCCGACTGAAAATATTAGTCTATACTATTCGAGCGTCTATCTATTGTTTTGGGCTCATTCATTCAATTTTATTTCTAATTATTGTAGTTTCACTTTTCTTAGCATCTGAATTCTCAAACTGTTATTGCACACATAGTTTTTTCTTGAAACCTGGGTGATTGTGTATTTCAATCTACTAAAAAAATATTAAATCGGAAAATCCTGAATTTTACTGTTCAAATCATTTTATATCAAATCATTACCGCTCAGACCGTGACTGTGATCTTGGTTGAATTATCTGAGTGAATCGGTTGTCCTTAAGTCCTCGGAAAATTCGAAAATCAGCGGTTTAAGCAATATAAACCCATTACGCATAATGTTTTCAGCTACTTAGGTTTATCCTTCCTACTTGAACCAATGCTACACCAGTTCCATCGACCCTAGCCACTTGGTAATGAATAGTAATTGTCTGCACGTGAATCGGTTCGAATCTAGTTTTCCCTGAAGTCTTCGGAAAATCGTATATCAGCGGTTTTAGCAATACAAAATCATTAAGCATAATGTTTTCAACTACTTAGGTTCATCTTTCATACTTGAACGAATCCCAGTTCTATTGACCGTAGCCACTTGGTAGTGAATAGTAATTGTCTCCTGAGCACAACTAAAAAATAAAATTTTCTGATACGCGGATTTTTTAGCGAATTCTCTCAAAGATATTACACAGTTTTATCAAGTAAACTCATAGGTTAGCGTTTGAATTCCTAGATCACAGAGTAGTAGTATTTCATAAAATTATTTTCTGAAAAAAAAGACCGAATTTTACTGTTCATAATTTTAGTGTCACTTTTCTTAGCATCTGAAACTTATTCCTCGCATACTTTTATCCTGAAACCTGGGTGATTGTGTATTTCAATAAATCTGAAAATGATTAATACAATTTGATGCCATTTTCACTATTCAAATCTTAGTTTAAACAATGGGTCCTGAGTATCCCCTAAAATCACGAAAATCCCTAGCCCTAACATCTGAATATCGAAACCTCCGAACTTTGGTGCCTAATCGATAAGCCAAACTTTCTAATTGCTTCCGGCAACAGCTTGGAATCGCAAATGGTTACTGACAGATGTAGGTACCTCAAGAATTTTCATGTTTTTGTGTAAACTTTTAAACCAAGGGCGTTACCTATACAGGGTTAACTATGACTTAGTACAAAAATTTTTACCACGTGCGCAGGGTGGCTTAAGAAAACATAGAAAAATATTTTTAGATTTTTTTTACGATCTTTAAAAAAACGGGTAAAGACCCCTATTTTCCCTGTAAATCCCCGCCTTTAATGACGTCATCCAATTTGGCTTCTGAAGGTACTGACAGCTGAAGTGATTTTCCGCGGTGTTGCCGTTGATTTAGGAACGGTGAAAATACCTTTTTACTCAAACAAATTTAAAAAATACATAAATAACAATCGATTTGAATCTGTACAGATGCAGCGCTATTAGATTCCCCTTACCTTAGCTCGTATCCGGACCGGTTCCTACTCTCGCGGAAAGCTCATTACCGCGACACCACAAGCCGTCTCCCTTAATACCCCCGGAGCTCCTCTGATGAATTCTTGTCCACCATCTAACCTCTTCTGAAGCATAGATAAAGGATTTATTGTTCTGAAGCCTCGGCGGTATGAATTAAGCGACGTATCGGCCCGGTCGAGTCTATGAAACGTTTTTTCGACTGCTCCGCGTTGCCCCGTTCGTCATTTCATAACTTCCTAGCTAGGCAACTAACTGTACATACAAGGTTTGTTCCAACAGGGCCAATAACCGTGCTCAAGCACGTTCAGCGCATGCGCACTACCCCACTGGCTGTTCCAACTGAATTATGTACCTACCGACACGGGACGATACACGCACTGTTCCAGCCGATTTATGGATCATTTGTGTATCGTCCTTGTACGATAAAAACGGTGCCTGGTCTAAAGCAATAACCGCGTGTACTGACATGCGCAGTGTATGGTCGTGTGACAGAGATAAACATTAACATCATATTTTTGTTTTTACGTAGATAGGTTTAAATCGATGGCTGGGATCGTGTTTTTTATTTCTTGTTGGTTTTTGGCTTGTTGGGTAGGGCGGGGAATCGTTGAACAATTTTTCCGTTCCATCTGAAATTTTCTTTGGGATCATTTGTTCCAACTCGAATTTACGTACCGTCACAGAACTGTACATGAACTAGATGATAACCCTTAAAGAACGCATGCGCTAGTTTTGCACCGTTCATGTGCGATCCCAAAGAAAATTTCAGATGGAACGGATTGTGAATCAAATCGACCAAATCACGTTTTGCGACCGCACCTAACCTGCGTGTTTAATATGTGGCTAACCGAATGTTCGGTGGGCTAACCTCACTCTTCACTCTAAAAAATTATTGTTCAACGATTCCCCGCCCTACCCAACAAGCCAAAAACCAACAAGAAATAAAAAACACGATCCCAGCCATCGATTTAAAACCATCTACGTAAAAACAAAAATATGAGGTTATTGTTTATCTCTGTCACATGACTACATTGCGCATGTCAGTACACGCGGTTATTGCTTTAGACCAGGCACCGTTTTTATCGTACAAGGACGATACACAAATGATCCATAAATCGGCTGGAACAGTGCGTGTATCGTCCCGTGTCGGTAGGTACATAATTCAGTTGGAACAGCCAGCGGGGTAGTGCGCATGCGCTGAACGTGCTTGAGCACGGTTATTGGCCCTGTTGGAACAAACCTTTTCAAGTTTGGCTAGTAGCCGACGGAGGGCATTTGCGAATGTAACATGGCGTTATTTCCCAGTTTTGTCTTGATTTTCGCGGCAAATCGTTCAGCGTCTTTGTGAAAATGCCGGAGTATTCGAACGCCGAGTTAACGGACATGGTTATAATGTACGGGAGATGCGATGAAAGTGCACATCGAGCTGCAGCAGAATACCGTATTCGTTTTCCTAACAGGGCAAATATGCCTAACCCACGTACTTTCGTGAACATTGTACAACGTATGCGAAACACTGGTGTTTTGCAAGCTCGAAGGGGTGGGCCTGGAGGGCAAATGAACATGGACGATGTTGAGTCAGTGCTTGATTTGGTGGAAGAGCAACCTTCCATAAGCACTACAGCTATTGCAAGGAGATTGGGAATATCTCAGAACAAGGCAAGTAAAATAAAACCAATAAAACTGACTTCTACCAAAGACTATCCCATGTGATGGGATTGTCTTTGCTTGCACCTAATACCTACATAAAATTTAAAATGTAACAATAAAATTATTTACAGGCATGGAGGATTCTAAGGGAAAACGGCCTTCACCCTTATCACATACAAAAGGTCCAAGCATTAGAAGCAAATGATTTTCCGGTGAGAATGACCTACTGCACTTGGCTACGTGATCGAATCGCCCAAGACCCAAACTTTGTTTTCAACATTCTTTGGACAGACGAATGCTGCTTCACACGTGCTGGGGTTTTAAACACGTATGTAAATTTTTACTTACTTATAGCTTTCTCTCCTCCATATTATCTTTTTTATTTATTATAAAATTGGCTATGTCAATCCTAACGCCTTCGCCAAAATTGTGAATATTTCTAATTTTTGTTTTTTTTTTTTAGACACAACAGCCATATTTGGTCCGATGAGAACCCACATGCTGTTCGGCGGTTTAATTTCCAACGTCGGTTTTCCATCAATGTTTGGGCTGGAGTTTATGGAGATCGATTAATTGGACCATACATTCTACCGGAAAATTTAAACGCTGAACGATACTTGTATTTTCTGACAAATGTTTTGTTTGATAATTTGCCACTACAAGTACTGCATGACATGTGGTTTATGCACGATGGTGCACCAGCCCATTTTGCGAGACCTGTTCGTGCACTTTTAGACGACCAATGCCCCAACCGTTGGATCGGAAGAGGAGGGCCCATTGCATGGCCGCCGCGATCACCAGACTTGAATCCAATGGATTTTTGTATTTGGGGATTCATGAAGGCGATTGTGTACGAGCAGGAAATCGACAACGAGCAGCAGTTACGTGAACGAATTGAAGGTGCAGCTGTTCAAATCCGGAATAATCATGGACTTTTTGCACGTATCCGGACTTCTTTAGTTAACCGAGTGAATTTGTGCATCGAAGTTAACGGCGGCCTCTTTGAACAGCTACTGTAGTGCTTTGCATGTGCATTTGTGCAATGTGTGCTAGTGCAGTTGTGATTTTTCGGTTACCCTTCGGGGTTTTCCTGGCGGAGGGGATCTACCTCGTCGTGGTCGTCAGGCTGAGTACCTCGCTTCAAACAAAAGGAATAGCAGAGGGAAACCAAGAGATCCCCAACAGATTTAAAAAATGTGAATGTTGTGTTGTGTGACTTTTAATGTAAAAAAGCAAGAAAACAGAAAATGGTACAAACAATCCTGGAAATGTCAGTAAGGTAGGTGTTTCATAGGCATTCTACATGTTCCTCAGAAAGTAATCGTTTTTAAAAGGAAATCGAAATTTTGTGGTGAATCCTCGGATAAATTGATAGACGTGGCAACGCCGCGCTATTGACATATGCGAAATTTTTAGACATGTCGCGCTGGCGTCCATAGGCGGCGTTTTTTGAGGGGTTTAATACAATTTGAAAAAAAAATTTTTTAGGCTTAAGACAAATGTTAGAAAATTTTTGAAAATTTATTTTAGCAAGTCTAATTTTTCTTTATCTGCCATAAAAATTTTTGTACTAAGTGATAGTTAACCCTGTATAATTCAACATCAGACTAGTAATAAAACAGAGTCCGTTAAATTCGACTTCTGACTGGTGGCATTTGGTTATACCAGACGAAATATTTTACAGCGGCGTAATAAACCCCTATAGTTTCGAGCGGAAAATATCAATTTTGAAAGCAAAGTTTAGAGCAAACTTAATCATGCTTGAAACAGCAATAATTTTCACGTGATTTCTCATCAACTAAACCTAGGATCCTTTTCTTGCCCAACTAGGGGTACATTTTTACTTTTAATAAGGTTGAATTATGTATCTGGCTCGAATTTTGATTCACATTCACAACTTTAGGGCTAGAATTATATCAATTTTCAGAGATCACAACTGTCCAAGTTTATTTACTTTCACGTTTTACGTCTGCTTTCTTTACATGCGCTTATATACCTTGCGGGATCGTTTCCTCAAAGCCTACCCCGAAAATTATCAATCTACTATACTGTAATAACTCAACTGCCCAACTTTTAGGGTCCCAAAATTATTCAAACTGATTACCCTATTTCTAGTGTGCCAATCTTTTCTACTGATGCTCAACTCAAAAGGAAAAATCTTAGTATGCTGGACCATGAGTATCCACTAAAATTGCGAAAATCCCTAGCCCTAAATCTGAATATCGAAACCTCAGAACTTTGGTGCCCTATCTATAAGCCGAACTTTCTCATTGCTTCCGCCTACAACCACAAAAAATCCATACCTGTACATACAATTTCATAAACTGCAAAATCTCAGTAACGCTTTGTCTGATGTCCCTACGGGTATCACATATTCTTAGTAGGATACTGAAAAATCTGAAAAGTCGCGTGTAAATTTTGACCATCGAAAATCGACCTTTATGTCTTCTATGAAGAACCTTGACTACCCGAATCGCTAGTTTACCGAGAATGAAAATCTAAAAAGTCGCGTGGAAATTTTAGTCGCAAGTGATCCCCCAGTATAACGCCCTATCCTATCACCCACCCAGGTAAAAAAGCATCGGAACATTCAATAGGTCTTACCACCTCTTGCCGCACGCGCTTTTAACTGTAAAATTCAAAACCGCGAAATAGCGGTCGAATGCCAGTTCCATGGACCTTAGCCAGTTGTTATTGTCACCCACAATAATTTGGTTGCTTAAGTTTTCTCAAGATTGAATATCTCTAAGCCCGTCAAAAAATTCTGACTACCTCTTGCTGCACGCGCTTTTAACTGTAAAATTCAAAACCTGGGAAATTGCGGACGAATGCTATCCCAGTAATATAGACCCTAGCCTCGATAAGCCGATCGTTCTCAGTATTTCATTGCTTCCGCTTACAGTCACAAAAAATCCATACCTGTAGATAAAATTTCATAAACTGATCAAAGCGTCAAAATCTCAGTAACACTTGTGTCTTTGATGTCCCTACAGGTCTCACATATTCCTATTAGGATACTGAAAAATCCGAAAAGTCGCGTGGAATTTTGACCCCTGTATAATCGATGTCTTCACCAGCAAGAACCTTGACTACTCGATCGACTTGGCAATCTCTAGGTTACCGAGAATGAAAATCTAAAAAGTTGCGTGTGAAATTTTTGTCGCAAGTGATCCCCCAGTATAACGCTCCATCCTATCGCCCGCCCAGGTAAGCATCGGAACATTCAGCCACCGGACGGTGTCCAACTGTAAAATTCAAAACCAGGGAATTGCGGTCGAATGCCAGTTCCATCGACCCTAGCCACTTGTTATTGTCACCCATAATTTGGTTTTTTCAAGACTGAATATCCAAAAATTCTTACCACCTCTTACTGCACGCAATATTAACTCTAAAATTCAAAACCGGGGAACGAATGCTATCCCAGGTACATCGACCCTTGGCGATAGTAATTGTCACCCATAATTTGGTTTTCTCTACCTCGACCTAGTAATACTAATTGTCGGCACATTCGGTTTTGGAGGAAAATTCTTAGTACAGAAAATTGCAGGGGAGTCCCGGAAAATGTCTTCTGAAAATTAAAAAACCCAAGTCGCGGGAAATTTTCGGGAAATTCAGAGTCGCGGGCGGTTGGTCACGTTTTTACCCATTTATAGGCCCATAAGGATTAACATGGGAAAATTGCGCTCGTACCGACATAGCCTATCTACTACTTGGAGTTCATATCGAAATTTGTGACCCGCTTTCTTCAGCGCGACTAAGTTATCTGATAACTTTAGCTTCCATCAGTTCTTTTATAATAGCTACGATTTCGTTGTCGTGGGACGTGTTGCCGACGTTTTTGGATGCCACCAGTAATCGCAATCTGTCAACTAATTCGTTGACGTCGTCCCAAAACATGTACTCCACCGGTTTTTCGTTGTAAGTGAGATGCATACCTTTACCGCTTGCCCCCTCATCATCTCCGCGTTTTAGTAACGGTTTAATAACATTCGTATACTTATATCGAGATGAACGTTTCAGTTAGAATTTTACTATAATTTTTCATCTCCACCAAATTGGCTCGAGGATCGTTATAAAAAATCAATTGAAAAAGTTTTTTGGTACCTTTATACCTCTTCCTACCCACTATTATCTCCGACGTTTTTCTATCGAAATCTAAAGTTTCTTTTCTCAAGGTCCATTTTGATTCGCTTGCGCTATACTTGGGTCCGTATACAAAATCGATTTGGGGTGCCTTTGCGTTATATTTTTGAATATACGGTCGAGCTATTTCCGGATATGCTTCTAGGTAGTCCTTTACAACGGTAGGAGAATACTGAGATACATCTTCAAAAATCTCCTCTTCCTCTTCATTTTTCTCTTCGACTGATGGCAATGTCGGACTAAAATCTGCCGTTGCCTTTTCGGCGTGTGGTGGAAGTTTCGGGGTAAAATCTCCTTTTAACTTGTTGCTTTAATGTTTCAACTTTTTTCTGTATTCTTGTATCACTGCTTTCCCCAATTTCTTCTTCTTTTTTAGGTTCCACCTTAGTTTTTCTTTCTTCGGTTCGATGTCTAGAATGTCTTTTTTATTTGTAACGTTTTGATAGATTGCGTCACTGGTTTGAATATTTTTTCCAGCGTCTCGTCTTCCTCGAATTTCCCCAACTTCAAAGACGTGTGTTATTTTCTAATCTATTTTCTTGCGCGGTGCGCTTTTAGAATTTAATCCTCTGACGTCAGCGGCATGTTGACCACTAACGTCAGAGAAGTACTCACAGCCTTATATACTTATCGAAACCTTTCCTATACCGCCCGTTTTTCAGACTAAAATCCTTAACTATGACCAGAGTGCCATAGCTGTCGTCCCAACATTGATAGCACAGCTTTTTGAATCTTCGTACGTGACGTCTGGCGACACATGTTCCTCGTAAACGTGTTTCAGATTTACGTCGTCTTGTTTAAATAACACGATCACGTTGCAATTATCGCGTATGAGCTGCTTCGGAATTTTCGAATACGTTTGACATAGATAAGCGACGTCCACCGCTTTGTGGCGCCCCATCGAATAAAATTCCCTGATTTTATTTTGTCTATCACAGGCCACATCATCTAATATGAATATCGAATTTTCTAGAGCTTCCGACGTCCTCGTTTATCGTATACGGAAACAAGCCGATGCAACCGACTTTTTTTACTACATCCTGCAATAATTGATATTTCGGTTGGTACAACGATTTCGTATATAAGTAGATATTTTCAAATTTCAGACCGTTTTCGTTGAAACTCAAACTAAGGAGTGCGTTCGTTTTACCACACCCGCTAGGTCCACACAAGATTGCCCTAAACGAGTCTGGTAGTAGGGTACCGTGTTTTGATTTTACTGTACCCCTTTGTATGACATCTAGATTTTCGATAGGGAGACAAACTGGCTGTTGCTGAACTTGCATCTTGTCAACTGAGAAATTCTGCGTGCTACTTCTCAATATATAGGCGACTGACCCCAAAATAAAAACAAGTTTTTGTTTTAAAATTTTATTTGTTTTATACATTTACTACATAAATAGCTTATGGTAGATAGAATCATCACAACCTGTATATCGTTGTTGTAGCAAATTTTACATAAATTACTTTTTAATGCGGTTTGAGGTTGACGAACTACGGTATCTTCGACGACGGAGTTTGGTAGTATTGCGACCACTGGCAAGGGTTTAATATCCGCGAACGTCGTATTAAGTCCCGCATTACTTGCTTGGATGAAAGGGCAACTGGGGCTCCAACTTGCGTGGTCTTGCAATGGATCGTCGCCTTCTTCCCATCGGTAGCCTTCTATGAAGCAAAATGGACACTAGACTACGTCTTCATAATCTGTGTAATGGAATCCCGCTTCAGCCAATTGTATTGGGGAAATCGACGGATTTGACCACTTCGCGAAAGATTTCAATCTATCATTTCGGTTTCTATAGTCACACACTTCTTCCATTTTATACACAGTAGGGACATGCTCGCTGTGTTTAAATAGGTATGAAACAGAAGTGGGAGGCGTTTGTGGTGGGGGGAATCTTAATGGGAGGCGCCTGCCTCCCACTACCCAGCCAGGCAAACAATTTCTCGTAATTGATGAAACTGCACATCCACATTGACTGCTGGTTGTGGTGTGCACACATCGAAATGCTTTTTTCAAATTTAGGTAAGCCTGAATGACGTTCCAGGTTAATTACTTCGGCATCGATGGTTTCTCGTAGGAAGCGTTCTTTCTGTTGGCCCTTGACGTAGACGCGCTCGACACTGGGATATTTTTTTAGGAGACTTTCCATCTCGACGTAGTCCACATGGCCGCTAGTGTATGCGATCCCCAAATGGTTTTTCTCCAAATACCGCACTTGTCTTTTGTCGCGTTCGTTGAGATCACTAAAGGTTTTCGGAGGTCTTATAAGAATATGTAAAGTTTCATCGTTAACTTTTATTGTCAGCTGTTTAGGACAGAAACGTCCGTCTATCATAAATCCCTGTGCGTCCACTACGGCGACCTTCATCTTAATGGGGATCTGTCTACCCCAACCACTTTATTTATCGATTTCGAAAAATGTATGGTAATAGAAGGGAAAGGAAACACCGATATTTTATTTTGTTATTTTATTAGGTCAAGTACAAGTACAATAATACCTTACACCTAAAAAACTCTCCTTGAAATTAAACTACATAAGTTCCCTAACTACTTCACTTAATGGTAAATATTCGATGGTACTATCATGTATAGTAATACAATAAGCTCGGGTTGAGGCTGGAAATCCTTCGTTACTCTCGATGTCCAGCTTTACGTCAACCGTGGTGCTTTTCATGGACTCTATTCGTCGGGAACAGTCGATGACAAAGAGAGCTGCGTTATTTTTGTATTCGGTGTAGCTAAGCAAGGGGTGCCTCTCATTCATATAAGTAGAGCAAAAGTCTACGTAATTATGGTAGTCCTCCAGATAGTCATTGCCATTAAAATCCAATCTCAGCCGTTCAAAAGGAAAATATTCACCATTTAAAATCAATCTGACATCCGCTATATTTATATTATCGAATACGGAAGGGTCCTTTCTAGCATTTTCATTGCGACTCCTTTGAAATCCCACGATAACGTATCGAGGACTCGACAAGGCCATTGAAGTTTTGACTGACCAAATTTCTCAGTTGGCATTGACCGTAAGACTTGGCAGTTCATGAAGTTCCCATTTACGATACGGTATAATTATAGGGCGATCACGTTTAATAGACTGAAGCAGATCCAATCTAATGAAATCGCTAGGTTGAATATGTTTCACTTTTAACTCGACATTGGAAACTGTTATTTCTGCCGTCAATTCGGCAGCAGATGCAGGATCATCTTCCAGAAATAAAGAGTTGTTATCGTTTCTAGCTCGTGTTAATCTTAAAGTTTGTTTTCCACAAGTGGCCAACTGATAATCGTTAAATATTCCAAACAAATGTTTCAGAGGTATTCTCAAGCTAAATGTTCCATCCAAATTTACGGTCAAAGGCTTGGTTGGACCAGACCAACTTGCAGTTACCAGGAATTTTTCATCGCTGGGGGCGTAGCATAGATATGTTCTGATAGCACTCACAATTCCAGGATTTCGAACTGTTTCCAATTCCTTTCCATTCAGTTCATATGAAATCGAATCGAAGAGAAACGCACCTCCATTATTAGCAAAACTACATCTCCCGGTTCCCGTTTTTTTCTCTATTTTACCTTTGATATAAATTGCAGCGTCATACATCAATAACCAAGTGTCTCCTTGGTTAATCGTTATCTCCACAATGTCATTATTCAGAAAAGATTTCACAAACGGGTAATATGTTCGTTGCTCTAATCGCTGAATGGACTCATCGAAGGTTGGAGTGCGGTGCACGTCGAATACTTGAGGCGTTAACGACATGGTAGCTGAGTGCTTCTAGAAATCGACGGTTTTCCGGCGTTAGACTCAAGTTGCAATGGTGTTTCCACTTCGATGACGTCTTCGTCAATGAGGGTCGGAGGTCACTAAACCGCCTTTTATACGGTTGGTAGTTGCCTCCAAAAACCAAACGCATTTCACACAGACAGTCGTTTCACTTCCAATCTAACGATAATTTCTTCACCTCTGAAATCGACAGGCTTGAAATTCTGATCGAGTATGTTTATGGTCAGATTGTTTATTTCACGTTTCGTGACAGGCACGTAGAGTAAATTTTTAGGAGTTTCGTCTATGGCGTAACCAGGATCGACCCCAACGGCGAATTCGTCAATCGTGTGCGTAGTTCGGTTTACGTAATAAGCACCGGCAGTGATGTTACAATCTATATGTATCGTTCTAACTTTAACGATATCTACTGGCAAATCCGAAAAATGTACTTTTCCTTTGTCTAAATATCGTTCGGAAAAACCCAAAAGTCTACCTATAGACCCGAGCGAAATAAAATCGATGGTATATTGATCGCTGTAGATCTCACACTGCAGAGTACTCTTATTCGCTTTTATCGATATGGTACCGCTATCGTTTTCGTCTTCCGACTTTTTCAAATTTTTTCTTATGTGCTCTTCTATGTTCTTTATTTCGTACGATTCGGTGGGAAATGTTATTACTCTGCTACCACCGAAACTGCCGGTTACGTAATAAAAATTATTGTCACCGCTTTCCTCTTCGATATTTGGTATGCTGTTGTACGTGTGGAATCCCAGAAAAGCTAAGCCGTATTCGGCGTTTGGGTCCAAAACTATCTAGCTATCGAAATCGATGGAGAGCGTGGATGTACGTCCGTGCAGAGTAAATAACAATGGCATGACTGGCGACTTCTAAGGTGACCTCCACCTTTTATATAGAAATTCGAGTCACAAATGGCCGCAATTTATTTCGTTAAAATTTTGATAGGCATCGTTATTGTACGTGACCTTGACACCCTTTCCAAAATATCTAATCAGTTCTTTGGGCGGTTTTAAAGCGCCAAAGCTATCGAAATATTCTACTACGGGACCTCTTTTTTTGTAAGCTACCCAATGCGTTCCTTTGTTGCGCTCCACGTCTAAATTTAAAATGGCCGCTTCATTAATTCTTGGCGTCGACGCAAGAGTATCTCTCATAAACAGGCCTCTGAAATGTAGTATTTTTCTACGTAATTCGATATGTCTTCGTCGGACAGCAGTCTATTGGGTAGCTTCATTGGGAGTTTTTTTGTTTCTTCAGAAACAGTCCTACCCCATTCTTATTTTTTCGTAAATATAGACCAGAGCCTTCTTTTCCAATGGCTTCCATCGCCCGATTATGTCGTTTTTGTTCTTCCAACCTTTTCTTGGCATCTTTTGCGTCGATAATTGTTTTAGCCACAGCACCAGCGCCGCCTGCCACCGAACCGAGAGCGCCCAAGGCCCCTAGCAAAAGAAGTAAAGGAAGAAATCCACTGGTGTGCTGAAACGGAATAGTTCGCGGAATTTTCACGTTTTTCTTTCCACCCGCTTTCTTTACGGCTATTCGTGCTGCTTTTAAAGCAACCAGCGATGCCTTCTTCAAATGCTTCATGTCGTTCATCTGACTGTCACTTAAAGTTTTTTTCGGAGATCTTTCAACTTTGTCTCTTTTAAACGAAACTGGGCGCTTCTTTATACCCATACCGACCTTGCGTTTGACCTTCATAGTATTTGTAACGAACCACGCGGCAGCTTTTTCACCAAATTTAGCGTCCCTTGATTTCACTCGCTCCCACGCTCGATTTTCCAATTCTCTGTCGGCTTTATGTCTCTTTTCCAAAGACTTATTTTGGGAGTATGCGATGTCGTGATCTTTACAAGCTGCGTCCAGCTTATTGATACCAGGATCTCCTCGAGCAAGGCGTTTCTCCAACTTTGTACCTGGACCACAGTACTGATAGCCGGGAAGGTGTAATTCGACTGGCAACCTGTTGATGACACTATTAACCAATCCTCTTTCAGTAACAGACGGCATTATACTGAACTGAATAAACAACCACGACTTTTATTTATACCTTTTCCCAAGTGCCAAGTTTTGGCATATAAAGATTTTTTTATATACATAAATAAAACAAAGGCAATGGTTTTAAACGCTTATTAAAATAATAGGGTTCAAGGTTCTACAATAAATTTGATATTTGTACTCCAACCGACTGACCCCAAACTTTGCAGAAAATATCTCCTTCCATTGCCGATGTCCTTGTTCATGGCCTCGATCCGTTGGGGCGAAAACTGTGCGGTGTAGCGTTGCGGTAGCACCGTTTTAAATTCGTCGCACTCTACGAAGATTTTTTCTCCGTACTGCGTGTTCACCTTGTCCACCATCTTTATTTGAAATTTTTCACCCACTTCCAAATTCTGCAAACTCTAGAATCTCTTCAAGACCAAATTCTTGTTCAAACTTTCGACGAACGACTGCATTTTGTGGCTTAGAAATTTTTGCTGCAACTGGCTTGAGAATGGTGCAGGAACTGCGCTCCATCAAACATATAGGCGTCACCCCTCCACCGGCGGCAAGAGTGGGGGCCGTACAGAGTGGGGTCAGGGGTGGGGGCCGGCTTCCAAGAATCACACGTAAAGGTCAAGTGAGGTCAAGCTGTGACGTCACGTGACCTCGGCTGTGACGTAGCCAAAATGCACGCATTTCTGGCCTTATGGAGATTAACATGGGGGTCGTGAGTTGGAACTCTCATAGTATACCTACTTAAGAGGAAGTAAATAAATAATTGTAATAAATCTATGATTTCGCACAACGCTACTCAAGATATCCGATATTCATGTAACACAATCCAAACGTTTCAAAAGGTACACTTAAAACAATCGAATTTTAAAATAGGTCACAAAACAATATGTCAAAAATGGCACGAATACACAAACTATGGCAATAAAATGATAACATTCAGATAAAAAGTACAAAAATTGCAAAAAATTCCCAAAGAGCATAAAATTAATTGATTAGTCTGTATAACATTGTTTAACCTCCCAGTACAAAATTGGTATAAACTGTAAATCAAATTACTCAAGCTTGTGGCATAAAATGGTTCAATCAAAAGACAAAACTCTTGCAAGCAATACCAAAATAATAAGGCTCAAAATTCAGAATAATTGTACAAAATGAATAATAGTTATTTATGTACCAAGGCATTGAAGTTTAACTTTTTATGACTCCTGTGGAATTTAGTTGCCGAGGCCTCTGGCCGAGGCAAATAAACAACATGAGTCATAAAAAGAACTTCAGTGCCGAGGTGCATATTATATATTTTTTGGAATCGGAAAAAAAAGTTTTATTAGGCAAGAAAAATAATAATAAGGGATCACCCGTCCATGAACCGACTACGCGTGGCGTTGCTTGACTTTGACGATCGCTCTACCTAGGTCAAGTAAGACAGGACACGGCATGTTCGTACAGAAAACCAAACTGCTGCTTCTTGTGCAGCCTACACAACAAATCTATTGATATTCAAATTTACTAAAATATATATACTGAAGGATTGCGCTTCTATAGGAGACAATTTCGCAATGTGTACGAAAAGTTAATGGGCCTTTATCGGCCGGGTTTTGAATATTTGGTCACTTTTGACGGGCGATTTCTCCGCGTCTGACTTTTGATGTTTACATCTCGCCAAGGCCTACTTATTGAAAAAATCGTACAATAATATAGCCCATTATTGTATGATTTCTGTGCTTTTAATGACGATTTTATTTCTCCAAAATATTCTGGTTTAAAATAATTATTATATGGTTTCAACAACAGTTGCAAAATTAATTCAGTTTCGAATAAAATACACAATAAATTCAATTTCTCTAAAGTTTTCAAAATAAATTCCCAGTTCAAAATAAAAGGCAATTCAAATATAAAGGAATCAAAACAAAAATATCTTACTCTTTGGTCAGTACAACTTACTCAGGTGCTTACTTGGTGCTTTTGACCATCAGGGATTTTGGCGGAAACTGGGAGACGGCCCGCGGCCGGCTGGCCGCGTCCCGCGACTGTTCTGCTGCTGGCTTTCGGTTGGACGGGTTGGTCGACTACTGATCACTAGTGTAGTTGGGATCTCCCATTTATACCTAATTCCTCCATGTTTCACGCATTCCACTTCTCAACTCGTGATTTCAGGATTACCTTATACGAGTATGGCCAGGGCAGTTGAATTTCCGCGAAACTCGGTGGCGTGATTCTAGCGCGAGAGTTCGCTCGTTTTTCCACGAATTTAGGCCACCTGTGAGGCCCGGATATGTTTATATTACCACCATTAAGAAAATACAAAGAATCCATTTATTTGCTTGAAGCCAAGGCTCCAATATAGCAACTTGAATTTAAAAATTTATAGGATTTTCTTGGTGCTTTTATCGGGGCACCACAGAGTTCAACTGACAACGTTGCAATTACCCCTCCCCTGTCTCTCGGTTTGAAAACCAGCCAAAACCTCAAAGGCATACGTGAGCAAATCTAACATCTTATTACGCGACATTGCCTTGTGCGACACTCGCGACATTGCGAATGTTTGTTGGCCTTAGAAAATCTTACAACCCTGCCCACGGATATTGGCGCTTTTTTTCGCAAAAGCCTTTCGACAACCTCGAATAGAGCCGCTCTAAAAATGGTAAATCTCTTAATTGGGTGTTGTACTGTTGTACTTTCCTCAGGTGCCAAAAAGAACCTCGAAAATCGGATATCTAAGAGAATTTCCCGATTCACGATTAACCACTTTCTAGAAACGGGACGGCTGTAGAATCAATGAAACCGACGGAAAATCCTCTGAAACCACTGCGTGTTTTTTCCTATTTTTCGTTGGCTCGGAAAGCATCAGAACCTCACGGGAACCACTGCGAGATTCTTCTATATTAACACAATCATCGTTGACTGAAGGTTTAAAAAGACCTCTCACGGATCCAGATAAAATGCCGAGCGCTTTTGGAGGCGAAGGACTATGGATATTCGATTGTATTTAAAACTTTTTCCAATGATCGTAGTCATTCGCCTCCGCGCACCAACTCCATCTACTGGTGTATAGCGGTATTATTATTTCTATTTAGCTCTCGTCCAGTACTACTGTTTAGCACCATCTATTTTCGATAATTACAATGACTAACAAAATCGATAATTAGACTTCAACGCCACCTAGTGGTAGATTTCGTACTCGACAATTTCGTATTCCAATACTCGTTTGTGTTCGGGGCGGGGCAAACAAGTCTAAAAATAGACACGGGGGGAGAAGGGAGAAGGGGCCAGTGAAATAATTCTACGATTTGGCTTTCATAAAATTAGGAATAGATTCAGGGTTGGGCGTATTTCAGTTTAATATTTGACGATTTTAACGGATTGGCAGATTTTTAAAATTCTCTTTTTTATAGGATATAGTGATCTACATTATGTTGCTTCAATTTCTTACGTTGATTTGAAAAACAAAACATACCTATGTCCAAAATGAAAACTTTGAGAAAAGTGAAAAAACTGATTGCCTTCCCTCTATTAGGGAGTATTTTTTAATGTACCTAGGCGTTTTTCTGAAAAAATGTGGAATACAGAAAGAGGTCGTTATTTATTTTTATTTTTTTAGCTTAAGTAACTAATAAAAATATATACTGTGTGTCCGGCGATTTAGTGCCCAAGGGGTGTAAACGATAAAAAAATCTAATTGTAAGTTGACATTCTGTTTGGTGTTGCCCCAATAATTGGCCGAACCTATCACCAAAGTCTAGAGAATACTAGACTTTGCTATCAGTACACAGTGTATACAGGGTGTATTTTTGTCGAAAAAGGCCGGAGTAAACTGTACCCTCAATTTTAAAAGCTAGCTAGCTAGGACAATGCCTGCCATTGTTAAAACGATATTATTATTAACAACAAAGATGTAAGATTGTGAGTGTAAATGTAAATACAAGAAAAAGTGATAATGGGCATTATAGCACTCAAAGTTAAAAAACAAAAAAAAAACTAGTAACCGCATACACGTGTTTCATGCTATTTGGCAATCATCAGTACGGTGCATGGCAATAGATTATACTGGTATAGAGGCAAGCGTCTCCGCGGTGACCAACGAACTGTAGACGCGCCAAAGAGAGAGACGGAAGATTTAGTCGGCCAAGATTATTAGGAGCATTGGCGCTTCCCATCGTATTTCTGCAATTCTCTTGTATGTTAGGGTTTGGAACAATGAATAACATATTTTCAATATTTTCTAATATAGGTAACCACTTTACTAAATACTTACATTGCGAAGAATAATTAAAAATTATTATATTCATGTACGTAGGTAAATTTAAAAGTACGAGCATACATCGACAATTAGTTCAAATATTCTTAACTTTTCGTTGTTATAGATAGGTACCTATATTATATGATATACTATAGTGGATCGAGTCTTTATGCTACCAATTAAAATCTATCTAAAACTTATTTTTCCAGGTTAGTTTGTCTCTGCACAACCTAAAAAGCATATTTACTATTATTTTTAGTGCCCTGTGTACCGATGTGATATGAACTCGTTTAAAAGCTAAACCGGATTAAAGTAGAAAATAACCATAGAGAAATGAATTTTGATTTTTTTGTCATTTTCTCTTGCTATTTTCTGTTTTAATCCGGTTTAACTTTTAAATGAGTCTAAACCACATATACAGGGTGTTTCTAAATTGCACCAAAATATTTTACAGGGAAATTCTCCCGTTAAAATTAAGGGGGGGCTTTCATATAAATTTTTAATCAAAACCGCTCCCCCTCCCAGTTACACCCCTCCAAATATGCGGGGGTAAAATATTGTTTTTATTTATTTTCTCCACTATGGAAAGAGGTAAAAAGTTGAAATTTGGTGGACCAGTTTGCACTCATGGAAGACATTTTGTGACATTTTTTCAACACTAAAGTGTGAGTGGATGGGGATGAAAAACCCAACCCCTAAATTATTTTTCGCCACAATTTAACGTGTCGAAATTTCAAAACCAAAAAATTGATTTGTAATGGACAAATGCGTTTAAAAACTTTTTAGACTCTTGTCTTTTTGTCCTAAACTTGACAGATTTAAAAAAAAAATAAAACTTGTTGACACCCGCGCGACTTAACGCATGGTTAATGATTAATAATAATTTTTTTATGAATCAGATAATCTAGTAGGCTAATGTCAAACATCTAATTACTATTCTTAGATGTCATAACTAATTTGTGTTGTGTCCCTTATAACAAAAAAATGGTGAACTTCACAAATGAAGAAATGCGGGATATGCATTTTGTTATGGGCTCATGCGAAACTATTAGAAATACTCCCGGAATATTTCAAAGAATTCAGAATTCTATGGCCCGAAGAATAGAGTCGTGCATTTTAGCAGACGGGAAACATTTCGAGCATTTGTTGTTATTTTTAGAATTCATATTAAGTTGTTGTTATTATTTATAGTTGTTAAAGTTCTCAGATTTTTTATTTCCTTAGTTTTTTTAGGTCTGTATCATCTCTCCCTAATATTTGGAATTAAAGTATTTTTGATAACTACCTACTTGTAAAATTATTATTATTATTACAAAGAATTACTACTTATTATTAATACTATGTTTTCCTTTCACTAAAATTATGTCAAATTTAGAACCAAAACAAAAGATACCTAAACGTTTTTAAACGCAGTAATTAGATGTTTGACATTAGCCTAAGATTACCTGATTCATAAAAGAATTTTTAACCATGCGTAAGTGGCGTGGGTGTCCACAAGTTTTATTTTTTCTGAAAAATCTGTCAAGTTTAGGACAAAAAAGACAAGAATTGAAAATGTTTTTAAACGCATTTGTCATTGTAAACCATTTTTTTTGTTTTGAAATTTGACACGTTAAAAAATTCTGGCAAAAAATAATTTAGGGGTTGGTCTTTTCATCCCCATCCACTTATACTTTAGGGTTGAAAAAATGTCACAAAATGTCATTCCATGAGTGCAACTGGTCCACCAAATTTCAACTTTCTACCTCTTTCCATAGTGGAGAAAAAAATAAAAACAATTTTTTACCCTCGCATATTTGGAGGGGTGTAACTCGGAGGGCGAGGGGTTTGGAGGAAAAATTTATATGAAAGACCCCCCCCTTAAATTTAACGGGAGAATCACCCTGTACAATATTTTGGTGCAATTTAGAAACACCCTGTATAATAGGTGCATTTAGGTACAATTTACACGTTCGTCAATTGCTATAGCAATTGCGATTTTATTATTAACACTTAATTAAAAAAACAAGTACATATAGTTATAGGGAATATCTGTAACCATGACGATAAACTAGTACCGTGTCTGCAAATTATTTATTACAAAAGTGTCCACTTATGCAGTAGGAAATTAATTTATGTTTTTTTGAAGCTAAGCTTCTTTTCTTTTTTATACGCTAGAATTTCTTTGTTGTTTCGTTTCTTGTTTATAATATTGTTTAACTCTCATAATCATATAATTATAAACAATTTTAGAGAGCACATCTGCCCGATGTGTTTGGCAGCTAAATTCTATGCAGTATTTGTTTTCCTTAAATAATATAATTTCATCAAGAGTTCTGCTCATTAACACCTATTCTATTTTAATTAAAAATTTAGCCACCATAATATTGGGGTACGAAACATTGTACCCCCATTACTCGCGCACCCGAAATATTATGAAAACACTACCAACTCCGCGGACCACAGCTCGGCCGGCTCGACTAAATTCTCTGTCTCTCTCTAAGGCTGATCTACAACTCGACGGACAGCGGCTGCCGCGCGGCGATGCCGCGGCCTACCCACCAGTTTATTTATCGCCGTGGTACGGCGTAACATCAACCAAATCAAAAAGATAGGAATGATTTGGGAAGCAACAATAAAATAGCAGCCTCCGTGGCGATGTTAGTACAAGCCCCAAAATAGGGGATGTGCTGACTGAAGCTGCTAATGTGCTGTTGGCTCCTGTGTAACGAAATTTATGTTAACTTTCGTTACTACGGTATTAACCTTTTGACTCTCCCGATATACCGCGGATTTTGAACCACAATTACCGCCACCATTAGGCAACCAGCCATACACAGTGAAGGAAAGTATCCGTAATACCTGGAATTTACAAATTTCACAAGTTTATTCACATACAGGTACGTTGTTTCTTTGCCTTTCTAATTTAGCCTCAAACAAATTCATATAATTAACAAATTGAAATTAATGAGGTATGTTGGTTGCTTGAAGAAGACGAACCTAACCTTTATTGTTTTGGTGGTCTGGAAATCACAAGGATAGGTGGGAGTGACAGACAATTTCCGCTGGCTTTTTCCTCTCTGCTCGTCGTCGAGACAACAAGTGCGGTACTGATTCAGCTTATGCACGTTTGATTTTTTCTTCGGAATTTTCAATCTTTGTTCATCGTGCATGGGTTTCATCTTTCAATAGCGCGATTTAGTGTAAAAAAGACTGTTATCATTAAGTTTTGCGTGCTAGGCTGATATTTTGGTTTTCTGTTGTTTTTCATGTGACCACGCCGGAGTTTCGTCGGTCGTGTTAGGTTTTCCACGGACCAAGCGGTCTCGAGGACACCGTTGAAGGCTGAGCAGCGAAGGTTGATAGCGTTTGGTTCTGGCTGCGACGACACCGCGGTTTGGGGTGAGTATTTTTCGATTTTTCATTTTTTTTGAATATTGGCTTTGCCGTCTTTGCGAAAAATATCTCACTACCAGATCGGCTGTGCCTTTGGGAACCACTAGCTATCGGCTGATCGCCTTATCAGACCTTTATTATTGTTATTTTAATATTAAATTTTATGGTGAAAGGAACTCACCGTTTTCGATTCAGTAGTACACGGTAAAAATAGTTGATTAGATCGGAGCATTATTATTATTTTTTTACACTAAATCAGCCGCTTTTTGAGTGCAGCAGCCTTGTTGTTTAAATGACAGATTGTTTTTTATATTCCTATTAATGTCTTGAGTAGAGAAGAAGCCTGAATTTTTTTTGTTGTTATCTGCTGATCAAATTTCAGTAATTTTTTATATTTAAAGCGATTACATATTTGTTTTTTCTATTAAGTGTCAAGGAAATCAAGTTCTTATTGTACAGTATAGCGGTACAAGCTTTTATACGGCATCATGTTTTAACCACTTTTCTCAAGTCAGGAATATCACCATTTGATTGTCGTTTTTCATATAGTTATAGTTTGTTGGAAATTTCTTAAGCTGTCACTGTGCACAGTTTTATTATTATAATATAAAAATTTCACTATTATTAAATAGCTATAACACCTAGTTGCTCTTTGTAAAAGCCACCGGCTTATTTTTCTGAGTGTTAGAACAGACACTGTGGTTTTGATTTCTTTTTACATGTAACCACACCAACAAAGGAAGGACTACGCATACCAACACTACCACCAACCAACCACGATCGTACTACATTGGTACCTGTCGCAGCACACCACAGAACCCCACTCAAAACTCACGACCTGCCTCCAGCGAGAGCTAGCTGTGGAAGTGCACACCGTATTCAAAGGAGTCTGGGTGACGGGTGGCTGTGCAGCTACCTATCGTCAACAACATTCGAGGTATCCAAAAGCAGTGCTAGTCGAAAATTCCAAAGAACCTTTTATGTGTCGACTGTTCTAACAAGTACAAACTTATATAAAGAACTTTCAAACGATAATTTTACCTAATTTTAAAACAAATCGTTATTGTAAAAAGCTGAGCGATTTCCTACAGACTTGTAAGACGTGGTTCAAAAGTAATTATTAAATCTGGTATTTTTTAATTGTCTTGTTTTATTTGAGATCCATCTTCTGTACTCAGCTTCGGTGCTACATAAATAAAAGTATAATTATCTGGCTACCAAAAATCAGAGCCGTTTAGTCATACAAAATTGGCGCCCAACGTGGGGCTCGATTTTTGCTGAGTTCAGAAGTTTTTGGAGTTCAAATGAAAGCTTAGAAGTTTATTCTTGACTTGGAATTTTTGATTACCACTTTGAAAGTTTCTTGTTGATTTTTTTCTTTTTTTTTGAATTTTTTCTTGATTTCCTGGGACTGTATAGTGTTCGGAGATTTTTTTTTGGTATCTGAATTTTTTAACTTTTATTAATATGGAGCCTAATAACTTGAAAGAACCTGAACTCACTTATGAACTTAAAGTTCGAGGTATAGATGCTACTGGCAATGTAGAAACTAAACGTAAACGTTTGAGAGGCGTTTTGCACCAAGAAGCTTCTAATAGGAGTTTTGCGAACATAGCCAACCCGATTCCTTTTGCTGATGATGTCAAACAGTTTTTAAATTCTTATTCCGATTTGGTGACTATTATTTCTAGTTTCTCTGGGACCAAAGGTGATGCTTCTTATCGTAGGATTGATTCGAGACTTAACCATCTTTCAAATAGAATTTCACACATGAATGCCGAGACTGCAGACGATGACAGTCAAGTGGCAGCGTTCAAATTAAAATTAATCGATCTCGAAGGAGAGTTTGCTTCAAAAACAGTTGAGTCTTTGCCTGTGGCATCTACTCCGACCGAACATGCTATTATGACCTTGCCATCTGCCTCAAGGTCAATTTCTGCACATAAATGGAACTTATCTTTTGCTGGCACCAGTCAGGAATCTCTTCTTTCTTTTCTGGAAAAAGTTGAGTTATTGCGAGAGGCTCGTGGAGTCACAAAATCTGAATTATTTTCTTCGGCGTGTGACCTTTTTAAGGGACAAGCTTGGACTTGGTATGCCAATAATAAAAATAGAGTTAACACTTGGGATGAGTTAGTGCAAAAACTTAAAGAAGATTTTTTACCTTACCATTACGATTATGATTTAATGGAGGAAATAAAAAATAGAACACAAGGTTCTCATGAACGTGTATCACTTTTTATTACCGTTATGGAAGGTCTTTTTAAGAGACTTACTAAATTACCCGACGAGATTTCCATCGTAACGCAAATTAGGAGGAATCTTTTGCCTCATTTTATTTCCCATTTGGCATTACATGAAATTAAGACCAGTTCAGAGCTTTCTACCTTATGTAAGAGAATCGAAGAATCACTTTCTTGGTCCGAAAGGTATCATACCCCACCTTCTCGTACATCTGGCCTACTGGAGCCAGACTTAAGTTGTTTACCGTCATCCAGTCGTCAAAATTTTACCTCTCGAAACAACTCGCATAATGTAAATGTAATTTCTGATATTCGCTGTTGGAATTGTGATCAAAATGGACATGTTTGTTGGGATTGCACGCGACCAAGAAATATTTTTTGTTACTCTTGTGGAGCAAAAAATACCACTAGGAATAAGTGTCAAAATTGTCATTCAAAAAACATGACACGCGCCAGTGGCGGTACCGTTCGAGCAGTCACTGGCCAAAATACTCAAAATCCCGGAAGTTTTCGAAGTTCACAAAATCTAGATACTTTGTCAACCAGAACAAACAACAACAATCACAACAATCAGTCCAAAGAGATCACAAACCAACGACGGAACTAAGGGATCTTGATTGGGAAAATGGCGTGAGGTAGTTCGCAACTTTCTAGAAGTCAAGCCAGTTAAATATAATATTAATTCCTTTTTTTCTAAAAAGAGTCAAGATAATCGTAACTACATCCCTATTTCAATTTATGGTCATAAGTTCCTTGCGTTGGTAGATGATGGCTCCAATGCCACAATTTTAGGTTCCGGTAGTATTGAATTCTTGCGTAAAAATAATATTAAACTTTATACTGACGATGCCACAAGTGTCTCCCTCGCTGATGGTTTTCCTATAGATTTTCGAGGTTATGTTTGTTTGCCATTAAATTTGAACAATCAAACCAGACGTATACCTGTTTTAGTTATCCCTTCACTTATGCACGAATTTATTTTGGGTATGGACGCCCTAAAAGCTTTTAAATTTAATATTAATTATGGTGATTCGACTTATTCTTTACCTGAACCAAACCGTCCAAATATTTCAACAGTAAATACTATTCAACCTGTATCTGAATTATCTGGTGATCAGCAAAAATCACTTGAATCTGTTATCACACTTTTTAAAGGAATTTCTTCGACAGACAAGCTAGGCTTAACCCATTTAATTTCTCATTATATTGACACCGGTGATGCTAAACCTTTTAGGCAAAGACAATATCCTTTGTCGCATGCCATGCAGGATCATTTAAATAAGGAAGTGGACGAGATGCTTAGGCTTGGGATAATTGAACCGTCACAGTCACCATGGTCTAGCCCTTTATGGTTAGTTACGAAGAAATCAGGCGAATATCGTGTTTGTTTTGATGGTCGTAAGTTAAACGAACTCACTGTCAAAGATTCATATCCTTTACCATTAATCGACAACATTTTGAACAAATTACGCGATGCCAAGTATTTAACATCTATTGACTTACGTAAGGCCTTTTATCAAATACCTTTAGAGCAATCCTCCCGTCCGAAAACAGCTTTTATAGTACATGGAAGAGGTGTTTACCAATTTAAAGTTATGCCATTTGGCCTTTCAAATTCTCCTCAAACTATGATGCGTTTAATGAATCAGGTTATCGATCCGAGTCTTGAACCTTTTGCTTTTGTTTATTTAGATGACATTATCGTTGCTACACCCGATTTTTCAACTCATATTAATGTTTTAACAAAAAATTTTCACCGTTTAAAAGATGCCAATTTAACTGTCAATATGGACAAGTGCGAATTTTGTCGCCCTTCACTTACTTACTTAGGTTTTTTGGTCGATAAAGACGGCTTAAGAACAAGTCCAGAGAAAGTAGAGTCAGTTTTGAATTTTCCAACGCCTAAAACCACAACTCAAATTAAAAGATTTATAGGTCTAGTAAGCTACTATCGTAGGTTCATTAAGAATTTTAGCTCAATAGCTTCGCCTATCACTGATTTGCTTCATGGACGAAAGAAAGGTCAACCGATTAAATGGACAGAGTCTGCAGAAAATGCCTTTGAAAAAGTTAAAAGATGCCTTACTACCAGTCCCGTTTTAGCTGCACCCCAATTTGACGAACCGTTTATAATTCAGACCGATGCTAGTGATAGTGGTCTTGGTGCTGTATTATACCAAAAATCAGATGGTATGGAACACCCTGTGGCATACGCGAGTCGCACCTTGAATAAATGTGAAAGGAAATACACTGTAACTGAGAAAGAGTGTTTGGGGGTTTTATTCGGTTTGGAGAAGTTTCGCAGTTATATCGAGGGCACGCATTTTACTGTAGAAACTGACCATGCTTCTTTAATTTGGCTTAAAAAATTATCTAATCCTGCTGGTAGATTAGCCAGATGGGCTGTCAAAATGTCCCAGTTTGATTTCACTATAGTCCATAGAAAAGGTTCGACCATGGTAGTTGCTGACGCTTTATCTCGTAGTACTTCTGAGTTAGCTGTTCTAAATGTCACTAGTTTCCAGCCTTGTAAATGGTATCAATCTCTAATTAAAAAAGTTCAAGACAATCCGGATAAATATCCAACGTTTCAGGTTAAGGACAATATTTTGTATAAACATATATTTTTTAAGACTCCTTTGGTTAGCAATTGCTCTGAATGGAAAATTGTAGTTCCCACACCAAACCGTCAGGAAGTACTTCGTATGTACCATGACGATCCCACAAGTGGACATTTTGGCGTGTCAAAAACGTTAGGCAGAGTTTTGGAACTTTATTATTGGACTGGCATACGTAATGACGTGTACCGATACGTCCGGAAATGCCCTGTTTGTGCGGCGAACAAAAGTCCAAACACCACTCGTGATGGTTTGATGGGTTCTTATAGAAACATTAATTTTCCTTTTCAAATGATATCTGCAGATCTTCTAGGTCCATACCCCAGGTCAAAAAATGGCAATCAATATTTATTTGTTATTGTAGATTGGTTTACCAAGTATGTTTTGATCCACCCTCTATCTAAAGCTACCACTAAAGCAATAACCAAGTTTGTTGAAAATCAAGTATTTCTTGTATATGGCGTTCCACAGATTTTTTGTTGTGACAATGGGACACAATTTACTAGTAATGATTTTAAGAAATTAATGGCTGATTACAAGGTTTAAAAGATTTATTATAACGCGAGATACCACGCTCAGGTGAACCACACTGAACGAGTGAACCGAGTTATAGTCACTGCTTTGAGATCTTATATCCACGAAAATCACAAAACCTGGGACGTAGATATCTTTAAAATTGCTCAAGCAATAAGGTTAGCCAGACATGACGCAACTGAGTATTCCCCTTCCTTCCTAATGTTCGGACGTAATATTCCAATTTCTGGAGATTATTATGGAAAAATAGCTGAAAATGAAAATAATGTTCCTGAGATAACTAATAAAAATCAGTTAATTGATGACTTGCAACAATTTCCAAAAATATATGAGGATGTTAGAAATAAACTAAAGCAAGCTTACAATCGAAATGCTAAGTATTATAATTTAAGGAAGCGTCCATTACAATTTCACGTTGGTGACTGGGTGTGGAAGAAAAATTTTACGTTGTCTAGCGCCCCAAATGATTATTCAGCTAAATTAGCTCCTAAATACGTTCCTTGTATTGTTGATAAAGTGATGTCGCCATTGGTTTACCAGCTTAAGGATAGAGACGGTAACTGTCTTGGTAAATTTCATATTAAAGATTTAAAGCCTAATTTCGCTGTGGATTATCATTCAGACCTGGATTCGGACGACCTTTCGAGTGAACATTCTGATGACGAGGCAAGTTAAATATTAAAAATAAAATTTTTTGGAGTGACATATCCTAGACGAACATCATTCTAGAATATGTTGCTATGGGTTTTTAGTGGTGGGAGCTTTATTTACTTGAAAAATTTTCAAGGTTACTTTACAATACCCCTATAGTAATTAGCAAAAGGACTTATTATCTGATTTTCTATAGAGTGAGTAAGTAAGGTTGGCAGAACATCAAGCCTAACCAAATCAATAGCTTTGACAAGCCTGTTTTTTTTTTTTGCTATTTATTCTGACATTTATTTCATATTAGTTCTGGTGACTTTTGAAATTTTGAAATTATCTATTTTACCTTTAGTATTTTTTTTCTTTTATACCCTATTTTCAGGATATCCTCCTGCTAATTTATGTCTTGCGCTTTGCGTTTATTGTGAATTTTACTAGGTAGGGAAAACTTTACTACTTGTGCTTTTTGTATTTTGATTATTGGAACACTGGGAGATCACCAGTTGTATTCCGTTTATTGTTTTTCTGGGTAAAACGTTACCAGATTATTTTTGCGCATTATGACATTTTTTGGACTTCTAGGGAAAACCTTACTAGTTTACGTACAATTATTTAGCTTGACATATATTCTGGAAATATCGTAATAATACTAAATGGTTATTTTATTCTATTTTTGATTTTCTTAAGATAGCAGACACGAAAATTTCTGAGAAATAGACTTGTCATACGCTATTCGGTGTGACATATCTCTGGACTTTCCATCCATTCAGAATATGTTACAAGGGTTAGACGGTGGGAACTATTATTTAATCGCTCTAGAATTTAGCAAAAGAACCTTATCTAATTTCTATCGAGCACAGTTGGAACAACACCATTTCTAACTTAAATTTAACTTGACAAGCAATTATCATGCTAAGTTTTGTTAAGGTTACAATCTAGTGTTATCTTGTTATCTTTTCTGCTTTATAACTCAATTAATTAACTTTATTCTGTCATAATGAAATCAGTTATTCCTGTGGAAGGTTTGATCTTGTTCTTTTGGTATACAGGTTTTAATGCAATCCTTGCCTTACCTTACCTTATTTAATTTTTTATATTTTGCAGGGTTTGTATTGGAATTTTGTTTTTGGTCTTTATGTGACTATTTTTGGCAAGAATGCGAATCATGGAAGTACCATGTACCTTTAATGTTCTACTTTATTGTTTTTATTTGGATTATGACCTCCACAAAATAATTTTGACTACCTAATAAATTTTTTGCATATTTGAAAATACCTTAACAATTCTTGTTCTCGTCACATGTTCAGTTTTTTTATAAAATTTAATTTTTCAGTCAATTTAAAATTTTGGAAACCTCGGTAAATTTTTTTAGTATGCTTATCGGTGAGGTTGATATCTTGAGGCTTAGTCAAGTTAGTCTCGTTTTTTTCTCTCTGGTAATATTGTTAGATTTTGTGCAAATCTCCTTTTCAGTACACTTCATTTTTAGTTTTTATGTTTTATTTCGAAGCTACTCCTAACGATTCCCTGGGTGATCCTTTTGGATCCTGAGAGTATTAAAACCGAGCACACAGGTCTGAGGGCGACTGGCCGTAGTCTCAGCAAGAAGTTGTTTTGAATAGTGGGGTTATTACATTCCCTTTTCCTTCCAAAAATCCCTTCCCTGATTTGTACACTATTTTGGCAATAGACCCAGTTTAACTTTCATAGTGATTATTAATTACCTTCTGGAATCGAATCTTCTCGTTCCCGACCCACTCTTTACACAACTGTAGTATGTGACAGGATGGAACCCTCTTGCATACATTTTGGTTTACCTATTTATCTCGTATCGCTTTTGTTTTGTTCACACCTGTGAATCTCTTTTCTCTGAGTCTCTAATCATCAGTATAATTTTTTTGGATACCTATAATAGGTTACATTCTTTTGGGTGTATGTTGTCATAATTAATAACTTGAGATATACAGTATATATATTTTTAATTAATAATAATTTATTTATATATATATTATTATAATATATATCTCCCTTTTGTTGGTTCTTATTTCGGTTTAGATAGCGCCTTGAGTGTCCGAAGTAGGTACCTTAAGAATTTCGCGTAGGCTTATGGAGTGCAGTTATTCATTGACTGACCTACGGTTATTCGCAGGTTATTCTGTATATTTCAAAATGTTTCTTAAATTTATCGTTTTTTTTTGGCAAATAAAATATTCGACTTAGAGTTAGTTGTTAGTTGGGGAGTTAATCTTTTTCTATTTAAATATTGGGATTTAACTTTTTTGTATTTTTTGACTGCCTTGACACTACGTATACACACGATGTATGCTGGCGCCCACATTTTTTTATTATTATTTAAAAATTTCACCTAACAATTGGTTCATAATAAATGCTATTGAATAGTTTCATGTACTTTCAAGTTAAGAAATTTCCTGTCAGGCCTACTTACCTATAAAGACTATTTCTTCAAACAATCATTCCTTACCAAGTTTTGTCAATATTACAATTCCAAATAGAGTAGCTCACTGTTTGGCACTAGCTGTGTGTTGCTCGAGGAAAAATACTCAAACTTGAGTTTTCGTATTTTTCCTTACCCGGTTTTGGTGGTGTGTAACGAAATTTATGTTAACTTTCGTTACTACGGTATTAACCTTTTGACTCTCCCGATATACCGCGGATTTTGAACCACAATTACCGCCACCATTAGGCAACCAGCCATACACAGTGAAGGAAAGTATCCGTAATACCTGGAATTTACAAATTTCACAAGTTTATTCACATACAGGTACGTTGTTTCTTTGCCTTTCTAATTTAGCCTCAAACAAATTCATATAATTAACAAATTGAAATTAATGAGGTATGTATAAGAGCAAAGGCCTCAAATAATATGTTGGTTGCTTGAAGAAGACGAACCTAACCTTTATTGTTTTGGTGGTCTGGAAATCACAAGGATAGGTGGGAGTGACAGACAATTTCCGCTGGCTTTTTCCTCTCTGCTCGTCGTCGAGACAACAAGTGCGGTACTGATTCAGCTTATGCACGTTTGATTTTTTCTTCGGAATTTTCAATCTTTGTTCATCGTGCATGGGTTTCATCTTTCAATAGCGCGATTTAGTGTAAAAAAGACTGTTATCATTAAGTTTTGCGTGCTAGGCTGATATTTTGGTTTTCTGTTGTTTTTCATGTGACCACGCCGGAGTTTCGTCGGTCGTGTTAGGTTTTCCACGGACCAAGCGGTCTCGAGGACACCGTTGAAGGCTGAGCAGCGAAGGTTGATAGCGTTTGGTTCTGGCTGCGACGACACCGCGGTTTGGGGTGAGTATTTTTCGATTTTTCATTTTTTTTGAATATTGGCTTTGCCGTCTTTGCGAAAAATATCTCACTACCAGATCGGCTGTGCCTTTGGGAACCACTAGCTATCGGCTGATCGCCTTATCAGACCTTTATTATTGTTATTTTAATATTAAATTTTATGGTGAAAGGAACTCACCGTTTTCGATTCAGTAGTACACGGTAAAAATAGTTGATTAGATTGGAGCATTATTATTATTCTTTTACACTAAATCAGCCGCTTTTTGAGTGCCGCAGCCTTGTTGTTTAAATGACAGATTGTTTTTTATATTCCTATTAATGTCTTGAGTAGAGAAGAAGCTTGAATTTTTTTTGTTGTTATCTGCTGATCAAATTTCAGTAATTTTTTATATTTAAAGCGATTACATATTTGTTTTTTCTATTAAGTGTCAAGGAAATCAAGTTCTTATTGTACAGTATAGCGGTACAAGCTTTTATACGGCATCATGTTTTAATCACTTTTCTCAAGTCAGGAATATCACCATTTGATTGTCGTTTTTCATATAGTTATAGTTTGTTGGAAATTTCTTAAGCTGTCACTGTGCACAGTTGTATTATTATAATATAAAAATTTCACTATTATTAAATAGCTATAACACCTAGTTGCTCTTTGTAAAAGCCACCGGCTTATTTTTCTGAGTGTTAGAACAGACACTGTGGTTTTGATTTCTTTTTACATGTAACCACACCAACAAAGGAAGGACTACGCATACCAACACTACCACCAACCAACCACGATCGTACTACATTGGTACCTGTCGCAGCACACCACAGAACCCCACTCAAAACTCACGACCTGCCTCCAGCGAGAGCTAGCTGTGGAAGTGCACACCGTATTCAAAGGAGTCTGGGTGACGGGTGGCTGTGCAGCTACCTATCGTCAACAACATTCGAGGTATCCAAAAGCAGTGCTAGTCGAAAATTCCAAAGAACCTTTTATGTGTCGACTGTTCTAACAAGTACAAACTTATATAAAGAACTTTCAAACGATAATTTTACCTAATTTTAAAACAAATCGTTATTGTAAAAAGCTGAGCGATTTCCTACAGACTTGTAAGACGTGGTTCAAAAGTAATTATTAAATCTGGTATTTTTTAATTGTCTTGTTTTATTTGAGATCCATCTTCTGTACTCAGCTTCGGTGCTACATAAATAAAAGTATAATTATCTGGCTACCAAAAATCAGAGCCGTTTAGTCATACCTGCCTGGACTTCATTTGTTGCTTCCCAAATCATTCCTATCTTTTTGATTTGGTTGATGTTACACCGTACTGATGATTGCCAAATAGCATGAAACACGTGTATGCGGTTACTAGTTTTTTTTTTGTTTTCTAACTTTGAGTGCTATGCCCATTATCACTTTTTCTTGATATTATTATTGCTTATATCTGCCAAACTATGATACCACACCACTTAACCAGTGGCGGCTCGTAACTATTTAAACTTAAACAGGCGGGGCCAAATATCGGAAGACATTTAAAAATCAATGTGCCTAACTAAACCGGTGTAAAGTTAGTAGCCGATTTTCTGGCACCAAAAAATTTTCCTCGCCCTTATTTCCACAAATTTATTTTGATAAAAATAAAGTAGAAAGGGTAACTATTATTAAACCTTCTAAACAGATTAAACTTCAGAATGAAGAAAAATATTCATCAAAAAATAAACGTTGAAATTTTTGGCTCCTAGAAAATTGGCTGCTAAGTGCTAAGTTCAGTTTTAAGTAGACACTTTTGTTGAATTTACGTGATCGCGTTTTTTATGTTCGTTTGATTTTTCTCTATAGTTAAATAAGGTAACGGCCTGCCCTCTATAACTGTTTAATTTGCAGTTTTTGCTCAAATTACATTGACGAAAATGAATTTCTTAATAAAAAAACTAAGACTGTTTTATGAAATGATACTTTTATTAGTGATATAAACAAAAATAATAAAACACAAATTTCTTGGGATTCGACCGAATAAAACAATATTTATAAAAAACTTTTTCACTACGTACGTTTCGGCTCAGCGGCCATCATCAGGTACAATTTTACATCGAGTAATTTGCTAAAAAAGGGTTAAGAAATGCTTAAATTTTTATATTTAATTTTAGATAATTTTTAAAAATTTTATAAATAAAAACATTTAAAAATTAATTTTTAAAATACTTACAAGAATTCTCATCAGTCAAAAGAAATACATTCCAAATTAACAATGTCTAAACCATATCTGAAACATTGTAGTGTTAAATTTAACATAACTATAAGAGTATACTTTTCGCCAATTTTTACATTTAATTGGGAAAGGTTACAATTTTCACATTATACAGGGTGATTTATTCATAACTACATTAATTTTAACAGTGGGTAGGGAAAAATGCTATGAATGCGAAATCGCAATTAAAAAAATTCCAACTTTTTTTAAAGCCGGAATTATTTTTTTTCTAAACCGCATTTTTACCTATTTGGCCCTCTATTTACAGCTGCCACTGGATTGCTTTCAGGGCGCATGAGGCATCGGACGACGCTTGCCGTTGCGCGCGTCAACATTGTTGCCAGATGTACGTAACTTTCGTAAATTTAAAGGAATGTTTTCAGTACATAATTATTTGTATTGTAGGCGAATGTTCCGCCAAATGCTTGCGGAAATTATGGACAAATGTTAACGCTTACCTCTTGTAACGGTTAGTTTTGCCCTGAGACACCTTAAGGCGAGCCTTAAGGGATAAATGCCAACGAGAAAAATAAATGAAACGACTGCTTACGTGACCTTTTGATTTTTGGATGCTTTATTAAGTAGGTACCTATTCAACTAGGGGGCTTACATGATTTCGTGGACCTCGACACCACTGAAGACGATTTTTTCTCGATAAAACGAACTTCACTCACTTTCGCTTGGGGCACTAATATTTCCGCTCACTAGTTCACTGATAATCCTTTTTACTACACCAAGACGCTCCTAGAGTAAGTAGTTGTGTTCTGTGATTGTTCTGCTTCCTCTGAAATAAGAACGTCAAAATTAGCCAACATCTCTGGGATACAGTTGCTTAAAATTACCTTACTTTCCGCTTAAGTTGGTTACCATCACCAACGATACACTTCTAATTCCTTTATTTCTCGTTATGTTTGCTTTTCATTGTTACTAGGGATCCATATTTGCAATAGAATCGTTTCCGTGGGGGTGGTCCTCCTCTGTGACATTGGTTCAGTCGTAAGTACTTGAATCTTTCTAATTTCCACCTTTCGATCTTTACAGCTTTTTCTAGTTTCTTTTCCTGCCGTTAGGTATGTTACCGGGTATAGCCTGATGTGTAACCTACCGAGTCTTAGTATTATTTCTGGGCGAGTTAGGGATGATGGGTTGCTAAAAGTCCTTAGCTTTCTTGACTTCTGTTTGTCACAACCCTTGTCGTGCAGTCGTTAGTAGGAGTAGGAGGATGTGTGTAGCAAAAGGAGCTTGGCGATTGCCCGTGGCCGAGAATTTCCGGCAAGCGGCGCGTTGGTGTTTGCGGCATTGATCCTTGCCAAGTTTCTGCAGAGTGCACTGTGAATTTCCTCGCACTCCGCCTCACTAATCGCACATGTGATGTTATTGTTTCCCGTATTTCACAGTGCACATTCTCCGTATTTTGGTTTGGATATTTTTAAAGGTTATGTCCCATGTCGCATTCATTGACACTACTTCGTTCGTAGAAAGCATTCCCGTAATGAAACGTCGTTGTGGTTTCGTACTTAGTTTCGCTACCTGCCGATAGGTGGCGCGCTTCTAAATAGTTCCGCGGTAGCTTGACTGACATTCTGCAGGCATTCTCCATGAAGGATCATTATTATGTCTATCATTTCCGCATTTGTCTAGAGAACCGTTTTGGTAAAAAAGCAAAAATGTTGCACAAAGAGTACCGAATATACCTACATAATGTAGGCAACTCTGGTTTCTGTAGTACGTGCTGCCATCTATTAGAAAGGTTCGCTAGTTACCGTGTCATAAAGCGCGCTGTAGACTTTCGGTTTTGAACACACAGAGGGTGACTGAGAGCTCAACCACAGATTCGGCGACGTTAATACCAACGAGATGGCGCCACATACAATAGAAACCGGCAGCAGATCCTTGACAATGACAAGTTTGACGTAATAAATAATAGTTGTGGAATGCGGATGGGACGCCTGCGTTGTTTTTAATAAAACTTTTGTCTTAAATCTCAAAATCTAGCGAATTTCGGAGACAGTTTCAGTCTTTTGAGGTTTCAGTATTTTCCACCCTCTGTAGACACTGAGTGCGTTTTGTGCGTGTGATTGTGAAGGCCTTTTGTATTGTTATAGCGGGTGCTGTGAAAAGTGTAGTGATAAGGGTCTCTCGAGTTAGATGCTGAACACGCCAAGTCCAAGGTGTGCTAACACCCTGTTATTGGCATATCAACTAGGTAAATAATTCATAAACTGAATATTTTTTCGTAATTAAATTATCAATAAATAATGGCAACGTCGCGGCCGGTGCCATGTGCTGCAGCATAACGTCGTAGCCACATGCGTTCAGGTGCGCCTCGTTACGCGGGATTTGGGATAAATTGCCCCATTATTTAAACATGCAGCAAAAAATTTTTTTTTGCGTTTTCGGTATATATGTACCTCCCTGATGACGTGGTTAAAATTAATGTATTTATGAATAAATCACCCTGTATTTAAAAAATTTTAAAATTTTGGTCAGTTATGTGGAACGAAAGAATTGCAAGTGGCGCAGAACGAATCTTTTAAGCATTTCTTAACCTTTTTTAGCACATTACTCGATGTAAAATTGTACCTGAGGATGGCCGCTGAGCCGAAACGTACGTAGTGAAAAAGTTTTTTAATAAATATTGTTTTATTCGGTCGAATCCCAAGAAATTTGTGTTTTATTATTGACGAAACGACCAAGAAACTAAATTTGTTTAAACAAAAATAGTAAAAGTAGGTAAATAAGGATTTTTTAAACTGTTGACTATGTATGTACCTACATATAGGAATTGAGATTTTTTAAGTAGGTATTGTTGAACACGCCAGAAAGTAATTACCCATTTTCATTCGCAGAATTACCTACCTTTGAACATTTTTTGACAGAGAGGAATAAAATAAAATAGTTAAATGAGAAAACACATTTATTAAAAAAATACCTAAATACCAAATCCAGAAATATTGTCAACATAAATAAATTATATAAGTAAGAACATTTTAACCCATATACAATTATTATACAGGGTGTCCAACTTTAAAACTGTACAAATCCGTAAAATCTTCATTTTTGGAGATAATCGCCTAACCTTTTTTTTGTTTGAAAGGCCTTCAAAAAACGCTTCTCTTGACCTTCCTGCTATTTTCAAAATGCAAATCCAGTGCCGGCTACCATTTTTTTATACCCCCAATTTTCTCGAAAACCATTTAGCGATTTTTTTAATTAAAATCTGACCCCACAGCGTTAATCAGAACACCCCAAAACCCCTATATACTAAATTTGAATAAAAAATATACAGGGAGTTCTATTCTGCAGGGTGTCAAATTTGAGCAAAATAGGAATTTTAAAGGCATCTGCAAAGTCAAGTGTGCCAGGGAATCCTCTCAAAACAGTTTAATGGTCAATAGGACCACTCAAGGTATCGGTGTGCAAAGGTCCAATACAAAATATACAGAGTATTCTTATCTGTGCCATCTCAAAATGCTGAATTTTTATGAAACTTTATATGGGTCATGAGTGCTGTGGAATCATTGAAAAAATATTGATAAACACAAAAGTAATGTATTTCTTTACAAAATGCCAACTAACAAATAAAAACGATTTAAATTATTGGACCTTACTCAACAAAGTCACTGTCTAAGATGATACATTTTCTGTGTGTTTCCTGTTGTGGCACACCAGCCACCTTAACTGATATGGACTTACTGACTGGCAGGCTTCTGTATTTTTTAGATTTAGTTTGTTTATAGTGTGTGGAGCGGTTTTGATATACTCGATTTTTGATATAAAGTAGAAAAAATTCAGTAATTTGAGATGGCACAGATAAGAACACTCTGTATATTTTGTATTGGATCTTTGCACACCAACACCTTGAGTGGTCTTATTGACTATTTAACTGCTTTGAGGGGATTCCATAGCAATCTTGACTTGGCAGATGCCTTTAAAAGTCCTATTTTGCTCAATTTTGACACCCTGCAGATTGGAACTCCCTGTATATTTTTTATTCAAATTTGGTGTAAAGGGGTTTTTGGGTGTTCTGATTAATGCTGTGGGGTTATATTTTAAATAAAAAAATCGCTAAATGGTTTTCGTGAAAATCGAGGGTATAAAAAAATCGCAGCCGGCCCTGGATTTGCATTTTGAAAATGACAGGAAGGTCAAAAGAAGAGGTTTTTGAAGGCCTTTCAAACAAAAAAAAGTTTGGGCGATTGTCTCCAAAAATGAAGATTTTACGGATTTGTACAGCTTTAAAGTTGGACACACTGTATGTTATTTGTTTTGGCACTAATAATAGTCCCCCACTAGTCAATAGTTTCACAATGTGTAAAAAGAGTTTCGAGGCTACAAAAAATTCGTCTCACCCGCAGCTCTAGGGTTTACTATAGATCCCAACGTACCCGTTGAAAATAAACACCATTTATGGAGCTGGAAATATAAAATTTTGTGTCTGTATTTTCTGCTCGTGTGTGGTTGATGTAATATACGATTTCTATTGAAGGGAAAAGGATGGAATGATACGCCTGTTTAATAAGTGTATTTGGGCGGGTCCTTTCCCCAAGTACATTTCTGGTCGCGAAAGGGAGCAGTGAAAGGGGCAAATAATATTGTAATGAATCTCAAAAATCACAGTCCAAACTCGTTACCTTGGTTACCACCTTTATTGTTTAGCCTTCAAAAATCACAAATAAACTTGTCAGATTACTGTCACTGCCCAAGAATATTCTTTCAGCTCCAAAATTCGCACAAAATCGCTTTCTAACCTTTCACTTTCTCCGGGCCCAATTCCCAGGGCTTAATGTCAAGTAAAACCCTGTCAAAAGTCAAAATCAAGATATTGCCAGACTCGAAATGTCCCATCTGTAATTCCTTCCGAGCTATCCCAGTATACCCCAGAAAACAGTGTGCTGTTATCTAGACTTTGCTTTCGAGTCAGCGACACCGACTGTGAATAATTGTTACTTCCGCTAGCCGCAAGATGGCTCCGGCGAAGATGCCAGAAGATTTATGATATCGATCCGCTTTAATTTCTGGTCCGGAATGTAGAGAGTGCCAGCGGGCTCTGGAGATGTTTTTAAATCGGCACGCTGTTCCATGGGCGTAGATTCTCTTTTTAAATCTTCACCCAACGCAATCATGCTTTGATATACCTTATTTAACTAATACCACTATGCGAATCAAAGACATCCGCGTAATTTCACGTTACCTGAATCTCAAAACACCGAGAAACAGTGTAAAACTTTAAATCCACTTGTACATTATTATAATAATGCAGGGATTTGACCTATTGTCATTGACCTACGTATTAATACGTCAGTTAAAGCAATTTTTATTTTCTACGGGAAGGAACGGGGTAGTACGAGGGAATGTAGGGGAAGTTGTTGATTTGAGAAGCTGTGGAACGACACATTTCTCATTTCTTGATTTCTCGTTATGTTTGCTTTTCATCGTTATTGGGGATCCATATTTCCAATAGAATCGTCTCCGTGGGGTTGATCCTCCCCTGTGACATTGGTTCAGTCGTAAGTACTTGATTCTTTCTAATTTTCCCCTTTTGATCTTTATTGCTTTTTCTAGTTTATTTTCCTGATTTTAGGTATGTTACCGGGAATAGCCTGTATTAGTATTATTACTGGGCGAGTCAGGGGTGATGGGTTGCTAAAAGCCCCTAGCTTTCTTGACTTCTGTTTGTTGTAACTCTTGTCTTGCAGTCGTTAGTAGAAGACTCTGTGTAGCCCGAACTACGCGAAAGGAGCCTGGCGGCGGCGCGTTGGTGTTTGCCGCATTACGCTAAACACGCAGCAAAAACGCTGAACCCACGAAAGAGATCTTAAAAAAGCAAGTAAGAAGTGAGCACGTCAAAACGAAAACAAACAACAAGACAAGCCTGGGTTAAAATGGCGGCCGTCTAGGCTCCCAATGTGTATCCGAAAAATCGGCTGCGCAGTAGGTCAAAGCGCGTTCTCCACAGTGGTTTTCAATGATTTCTCCTAATGAGGCACCAAGGTAGATTCGTCGAAAACGGTCCAGGTAACTTTTTTAACTAAAATTGAAAATTATACCTAAACGTAAATAAATGCAACAAAAGTTTGAAAAAGCAAATTATTTTAAATTTGAGGCACTTTCGTGGGTTAAAATGGCGGGAGAAAAATTAGTAGTCTCGCACACGTTGACAAGCATTATCCCCCTCTATATCTCTGTCATTGACACTAGTACCGCCGTAGAAAGCATTCCTGTAATGAAACCCGGCGAAGTTTTGCACGAGGCCCGCTCTCATAGTTTCGCTACCTGCCGATAGGTGTAAGTTCTAAGTAGTTCCGCAGCAGCTTGACTGACATTCTGCAGGCATTCTCCATAAAGGATAATTTTATCTATCATTTCCGCATTTGTCTAGAGAACCATTTTGGTAAAAAAGCAAAAATGTTGCACAAACAGTACCGAATAAACAGAATGTAGAGAATTCTGGTTTCTGTAGTACGTGCTATCGTCTGTTAGAAAGGTTCGCTAGTTACCGTGCCATAAAGCGCGCTGTAAACTTTCGGTTTTGAACACACAGAGTGACTGAAAGCTCTACCATAGCTTTGGCGACGTTAATAACAATGACAAGATGGCGCCACATAGAATAGAAACTAATCTGTGAAGAAACCGGTAGCAGTTCCTTGACAAGTTTGACGTAATAAATATTAGTTGTGGAATGCGGAAAGGAGGCGCGCCTTGTTTTTAATAAAAAGGTTTGTCTTAAATCTCCAAAATCGATCGAATTTCGGAATCAGTTTCAGTATTTTTCAGCCTCTGTTTGTTGATACTGAGTGCGTTTCGTGCGTGTGATTATGAAGGAAAAAATGGCCTTTTGTATTGGTATAGCGCTGTGAAAAGTGTAGTGATAAGAGTCTCTCTCAGTTAGATACTGAACACGCTAAATCCAAGGTGTGCTAACACCCTGTAATTGTCCTATCTACTAGGCAAATTCATAAACTCAATATTCTTTCGTATTTAAATTGTCAACAAATAACGGCAACGTTGCGGCCGTTGCCATTTGCTGCAGCATAACGTTGTAGTCACAAGCGTTCAGGTGCGCTTCGTTAGGTGGGATTTGGAATAAACTGACAAATTATTTAAACATGCAGTAAATTTTTTTTGCATTTTCGGCATATATGTACACGCGCGGCCTCATAAATGTTTCAACTAGGCACGAGAAATGAGCAAGAAATGAAGAATTTCGGGTAAGTGCGACAACGTTGCGCCAATTCCACGGCTTCTCAAATCAACAATTTCCCCTACATGCCCTCGTACCACCCCGCTCCTCCCCGTAGAAAACAAAAATTGCGTTGGCTGACGTATTAATGCGCCAGTCAACGAAAATAGGTTAAATCGCTGCATTATTATTATAATAATTTATAATTGGATTTAAAGTTTTACACTGTTCCTTGGTGTTTTGAGATTCATGTAACGTGAAATTACGCGGATTTCTTTGATTGTCAAAGTGGGATTAGTTAAATAAGGTATATCTAAGTATGATTGTGTTATTATAGAAGAATCTGTTTTTTACATTGGTTTATTACACTTCTTTATCTTAATCGTGAACGAAAACTTTGAATTATTTGAATTTTTAAAGCTTTCCTGGAGTCTTCGGGGGAGGTTCTGATGCTTCCCTGGCCCCCGAAAAATCGAGAAATAAGAAAAAACACGCAATTTCTAAGAGGATTTTCCGTCGGTTTCGTTGATTCTACAGCCGTCCGTTTCTCGAAAGTGGTTAACCGTGAATCGGGAAATTCTTTTAGATAGCGGATATTCGAGGTTCTTTTTGGTACCGGAGGAAAGTACGATACCCAATTAAGAGATTTACCACATTTTAGAACGGCTCTATTCGATGTTGTCGAAAGGCTTTTACGAAAAAGCCGCCAATATCCATGGGCAGATTTGTAAGATTTTCCACTATTATTCAGGCAATCTTAGGCCAACCTAACAGCGCCGAATTTACTGTTTTTCGCGGAATTTTGTTAGAAAAACCTCTGTTCGAAAACATCTGTTCGAAAAACATCTGTTCAAAGAAACATTTGAGTAGATATTGCCTTACTTGAGTCAGACAGGCCGCAGACGCCCGCAAGCCGCCTGACCTCCGCCGGCAGTGAGCTGGCCATCTGACCTGTCGTGACACGCTCGACCCCGACTAACCTTCCGCAGACGCCTACAGGCTTCCGCAACACCTCAGCAGCTGTCCCCTAACCTCTGGCCACGGCCAATCATACACTGACCTATGCGATCCTGACGTCATGGCGCCAAATTAAAAAAGTCGCACTAGGAATCGAACCTACAACTATCGTAATTAAATCCGACGCTCTGACTAACTGAACCATCGACGCAATTGAAAATATTACAATTTTGTAAGCTAGAATCCCGAAGAATGCCAACAAGCCTGCGAGGGTGGGGCCGGTGCCGAAGATGCCCGAGGGGTTCACCTCGACAAAAATCGTACCAGACCACAATAAAATACAACAGTAGTAACAAAGCAGAAAAATCCGAGCCGTCTTAAACCGCCGACCCTTGAGATCTGCTTACTCAGCTTCCAGAGAACAATGGGCTCATTTCCGTCGAAATACCCAAATGTCTCCAAGTGAGTTTGGCAAAAATACAGACAACGCAGTTTTTTATTTAACGTTCACTTCCTCAATCGCTAAGAAAAATCTATAAGAAATTTATTTGTATTAGCCACGGGCGTATAAAATTATTGCCTTAAGGTAAAATCAGACGCAAAAACATATCTCCTAAGAAAGCCTAACCTACTTTGCCGTAAGAAATACTGCGACGCGATGAAATTCGCTTAAAATGCGAATGATAAATTGCCTAGTTAAACTACGCGTGAAAATCAACATGTCCCTAAAAAGTTCAAACTACTTTGCAATAGAAAACATTTTTGACGACTAAAGTATCCAAAATATTTTAAACATTCTTCAAAAATACTTTGATATGAAAATTTTGATGGCATAAAATACTAGACTGTACAGTGTTGCAAGTAAAAACCAGGTACCAAACTTTCTATTGTTTAAAAAATAACGCCGATGCTACAGCCGTGAATAGATCACTACTAAAAAATATAGCATAGAACGCAGTTTATTTAACGGTCAGTGCTATAAAAATCTGAGAAATTTCTGTATATTAACCAGGTATTTGTTGTTGCCTGAAAGTAGACTGAATTGACGTTGAACAAAATATTTTCTACTATTATGGGTAATTCACTGTAGTCCACATATTCACTGGAATATTTAATCCGTAAACGATTTTTTCTAACTGAGAATAGGACGCTTGTCTCGAGTATTCATAAAACTTGGATGAAAATCAGTATAATTATTGTACGACTCATGGCATGTATGGCAGATCACATAAAAATGACTTAATTCAACCCTTTTTCCACACGCTACACTTATGCCTTTGGGTTTTCAAGGTCAGATTAGTATAAGAAATCATACTGTGAACATGGCGTAAGTGAGAATTATTACCTTTTTTTCTGTTTTGAAAAATCGAATTTTCCATATGTTTTCCCCGGGGGCCAAACTTAAAATAACTATTTTCCGACTCAGCATCGATTTACCTTTCAACCCTCTCCGAGGCATAAATGAGAAAATCAGTAAGGAGAATCTGGCACTGTCTGACGGTCTATAATATTTTTTCTAGTCTAGCACCAGGTCCACAATATTGATATCCGGGAATGTAGAACTCAATTGGTAATTTATTTATTAACGAGTTAAATAACCCTTCTCCAGTGAATGATAACATTAGACTGAAGTCGATTCTATCTAAATATAATGTATTTATATATTTTCTGTAATTCCTATTATTAATATTATTTGTCATATTAGTTGGTTTAGGTTAAATAAATAAAAATTGTTTACGATTAAATATTTTTATTTTCTACAATCTCAAACTGATTTGCTGGGTGAAGTTTTCCTATGTTGAGTTCTCCCTTAAACACGAGGGAATATCTTTTAGATAGGAACGTCTCCAAGTGTAGCTTGAATGCTGCCGTAACCCTCTGCGGTAGGAATACAATATTCTCCTCCAGTTCCAGTAAGACGCATTCGCCGAATTTCGCCTTCACCAGATTGCCTGAATATATTTTCAGGGGTAATATAACAAGTGGTGTGCCTATTATCGATAATACCTATCGTTAATTTCACGAATTATAATCCCAAAGCTGAAAATACCACGACTGCGCAGCAGGAGTGGTATTTTCTTAGCATTGGGATTATAATTAGTGATAAATTGAGGAAAGGTATTATCTATTATTAGGCATACCACGAGTTGTATTTAAAAAGAGAATTTAACAACTGCAAATAGTTAGTTTGACAGCTTGCTGTCATTTAGATTGAACTTTCGGTTCTGAATATGTTTTTTGTGCTAACAGATATTTAAAGATCAATGTGTTAACTGAAAACATATATTCGTCCTATATTAAATTTGGTAATGTGAAGAAGTTATCGGGTTATCAGTTTTAACTGCCACAATATTGGTTTAGAGTAACTAGGACGTAACTAAGAGAGTAGGATTTCAGCGAAAATACCACTAGTGGTATTTTCGACAGTTCTTTTTGGTCTAGTATCCGTGGTAAAAGTTTGGCAGAATTGACAGTTGACACTACGGCCTGTCATCTACCTTGATTTTGCGGTTTCTGATTTTTTTTTCTAAATAAGTTTAACTTTTAAAACCTTCTAAAGCATTCTAGAAGGCGGAAGTCGTCATATTGTGAGAAGGTTATATTATAGGCCCGGCGACAAGAATCGGCCGGCTTCCCAATTTATCGCTCGTGAGGTGTGCATCACGTAAGGTTAAGTTCCGAATTATTCATTCGAATTTTCCACTGGGAAATCTCTTTTCGGGACTTAATACTCATCTTTGAGAGCAACTTAAGTGGTTTGGTATACCGTGTGTTTTTGGGTTTTGCTGTGCTAATAAGTTTTCTGTTTTTTTTTTCATATGTACTGATGACCACGTCTCGGTGAACCTTGTGGACCGTTTGTGGAGAGTTTTTCCCACATCTATCGGGTTCAACCAATGACCAACAGCGTGAGAACCACAGGGAGCTTACAGGAGTTAGCTACTTAGATTACTGATTTTATCTGTATGTGACTCTCGTCAACTTTGCCGTAGCCATCTCATTCGGAATCTGTTTCCCTTGTTCTGTGGGCTTCACGTGATGGGTCGTAGCCAAAATTTGGTTATTTAAATTATATTAGGTTTTATTAGGTGACGTTTTTTTGCACCGAATCACTAGATACCCCACACTTGAGTTGTTTGACATTGATGTAGACTTCACGACAAGTTTTCTTATTTTACATAGCTTACAGGGCTATCGTCTTTGCGTTTTGCCAAGAGGTGAAATCGGGAAGTGGCTAAACCTTTCGTATTTTATTATTGTTACCTTTTATCTTGTAATGCCTACTTACCATCCTACGACACAAGTCTGACAGTGGGCGCACATCGTGTAGCCCCAACTTGAATCGTCCACGACCCAACTCTGAGTCTCGAGTCTAGCCGAGGTCATAACTACCACGATAAGAAGCTTGGAGCAACGGTGGCGACTCACCAGTATCAACGACCCAGGACTTGTATGTTACTCTGTGGAAGTCAGTAGTCAAAATTTTTAAGTGCTCGTAAACTAGATTTTAAATGCTCACGTGAACTTTTCGTGCAAATAGTGCTTTCGTATTAAGCTCACGAACATCTCCGATGTTGTATTGTAACGTTTAAACAATTTTCAGTTTCTTTAAACTTTTCAATAGTGAAGAAATTCTAAATTGAAAATAATAAAAATCACTTACTTAGTGAACTTTCGACAAGATCTTTTTATTGTAATCATTTTTATGTACAAATTCCAACTTGTAAATAAATTGAAAATATGAAAATGTTATGTTTGATTTAACCATCAAATAGTTCAAGCTTCTGGCGCTTAGATATAACCATTTTGATTATAAAAATTATCTAAATACATTATAATAATCAAATAATATTTTTAATCTTAAACATTCTGGAAGATACCTATCACGTTATTAAAACATATCCTTTCCCTAATAAAATTAGACTAACTGTCAACTTAACTTTGAAAAATTACTTTTACTAATTAATAAAATTCTTTGAAGAATATATAAACCCTAGAACTTATTATTGTATTTATATTAACAAAACGAAATCGACTTGGAACCAAGACTTTGGACTTTATTAGCACAAACATTCAAAAATAATGCATATAAATTAGTATTTTCTAATATATTTTTAACAGACGTCACTGAAAAATATCGTCAGGAAGAACTTTTAGTTTACCACCATGAACGAAAAACATGGCATAGAGGTATAAATGAAACACTATTAGCTCTTAAGACGATATATTACTGGCCTAATATGAAAAATGACATTACCGAATATATTATTAACAAATGTGAATGTTGTAATACCTACTGCGAAGTAAGACAGACACCCACCTAAGATAAAATTTGCTTTAACCACAACCCCCACACAACCCTTTGAATCAGTCTACATGAATACTTTTCAAATTTTAGGAAATAAATTTTTAACAATAATCCATGTTTTTTTCAAAATATGCTCAAGCGTATTACTTAGAATCCTGTAATTCAACCGACGTAATAGTTAGAATTTTTACTTTTGTATCACATTTTGGTATCCCTAAATTGACAAGTACATGCGATAATGGTTCCGAATTTAAAACAAGTCTTTTGTCAGATTTTTGCAAACTTCATAATGTCGATTTACATTTTACTACCCCAAAGATTTAATACAAATATATAAAGGTTATTTTTCTCTGGGCCATATCAAAATGCTGAAATTTTCAAAAAATTTAGGTATACGGATCAAGAATGCTCCGGAATCATTGAAAGTAATTTATTTCTGAACAAAATGCCAACAAATAATAAAAATTTAAATTATTGGCCCTTTCTCAACAAAGTCACTGTCTAAGACAATACATTTTCTCTGCGTTTCCTGTTGTGGCACACCAGCTACCTTAACTGATATGGACTTACTGACTCGCAGGCTTCTGTATGTTTTAAATTTAGTTCGTTTATAATGTCTGGGGCGGTTTTGATATACTCGATTTTTGACCCTATAAATTTCTAAAAATTCAGTACTTTAAGATGGCCTAGATAATAACACCCTGTATATTTTGTATTGGACCTTTGCACACCAACACTTTGAGTGGCCCTGTTGACTATTCGACTGTTTTAAGGGGATTCCATGGCACACTTGACTTGGCAGGTGCCTTTAAAATTCTTATTTTGCCTAAAATTTGACGCCCTGCAGTATGGAACTCCATATTTTTTGTTCAAATTTGGTATGTGGGGGATTTTGGTTGTTTCGATTAACGCCGTGTGATCATATTTTAAATAAAATAAAATCGCTAAATGGTTTTGGTGAAAATTGTGGGTATAAAAAAACGCCAACCGCCCTGTAGTTGCCTTTTAAAAATGGTAAAAAGGTCAAAAGAAGCGGCTTTTGAAGGCCTTTCAAACAAAGAGAGTTCAGGAGATCTTCAAAAATGAAGATTTTACAGATTTGTACAGTTTTAAAGTTGAACACCCTGTAGATATATTTTTGTTTTAAAAACTTTTTTGTTTTCATTTATTAAGAAATAAAAGTTTGTAATAGTTTCACTTGCATATTTTTTTTTATTTTCCAATTTGAGGGGTCCAAATTTAATTTTGGCGGGGCAAAATTTGAAGGTACGCCACTGCCCTTATACTGTACTGGCAGCTCTAAAGTTAGTCGTCTGGCATTCAATTTGTAAAAATATATCCATAATGAGAAATCGAATAAGTAGTCTAATAACTAATAACCCAATCGAAGCGGTTCAACCCATTGCATTGGGCGGGCTCTAATAGCATGTAAGGAAAGAGATGTATGGAGGTATCCGGGAATTTCAATATTAGGGAATGATAATTTAAGTGAAGGAATCTCTTCTTTTGAATAAAACTTTGAAATAATTTGTATTTCTTCCGAAACAGGTTTAAAACGCTCCCAATGAAATCTATGTCACTGGTTTTAAATCTGTTTTATATTTCATTTCACTGACAATAAGATATTTACACAAATTCTAAAGAAACCGACAAATTGACATTCTAATTCTAAACCACCTTGTACATCCAAAATAATTTTTCAAATCAAATGGGATCTCAGTGTACAGGGTATCCCGGCTAAGCCGTTACGAGTGACTATCACCATAAATTTTAAGATGAATATTTGATACTTCAAAACTAAGCTTGTGTCTTTTTTTTCTAAGGAATTGAACGCCGTCAAGAAAAAACAATTGAATTTCAAACAAAAAGTTATTTTTTTTTGAAAAAAAAAAAATAGACGACGATAGTTTATTGTATATGTTTATTAGTTTAATAAAATTTCATTCAATTAAAAAACTACACAAGGTTAATTTTTGAGACATCGGCTTATCTTAAAAAATTCCAGATACCTAAGTAGTAAGTTGCCTTGGAAAGAAATTGAAAATACATTACTTAAAAAGCAATTTTCTTAAATAATAAAATTTTATTAAAGATTAAAAAGCAATGTTGGGCGATATTGAAATTTTAATATCTTATATCAATATTTAAAATATACCGATATTTTCTACGTTGCGCGATATTAGGCAATTCGTTCATATGCGTAAAATGGAAACATTTGAAATTATCGACTATCCGGGAACTTAAGTCGATATTCGTTCGATACGCGTACAATAGTAGAAATCGTGAAATATCGACCGTCCCGATCCCTTTCGAACAATTTTCAAAAGCCGATATTCAAGCATAAATGTACTAAACCATATTGAAAAGTTTGGCGCAATCTATATTCGTTTGGCAATGACAAAATAACAGAAATTTTCCCCGTCCTGGCACATAGAAAATACAAAAAATATGTAGGTATATAATATTTGGATGATATATCTAACAATTTTCAAATGTCGATATTCGCGGTATGCGTAATACAATAAACAGAGGAATATCGATCATTCCGGCACTTTATAGACGATACTGAAAAATTTTGCAAAATCGATATTCGTTCAACACCTCGTTCGACACCGTGGAGGGGGTAAGTTTGATCTAGTTTTGACCACGTTTTAGCCCCTATAAGAAATACATGGGAAAAGTAGCCCCATAACAGATAACAGCTTACCTACTACCGCATTGACTAAGTATGAAAAGTAGGACTTCTTTCATTTAATTTTAGTCAAGTGTAAAAAGTTACAAAGCATTTAAACTACACCAACATTCTGGAGCGCAAGCAGTGCCCAGAGTGCAAAAAGTGCGACAGTTAAAAAATTGGCCAGGTAAAAAACTGCGAATAGTTGCATTTATCGTACGCAGCACAAGGCTGCACTTCAATTCTCATATTGGAAATATCTTCATAAATAGGTTGCATTTTTCGGAGAACATTAAAAAAAACGGTAAGTGCCGAAACTTCTTTGGCTCCTTTTTATTTCAAGAAAAAGTTTCTTCGTGTAATCTGTGGGCAAAACTGATTGCTTTAAGCTGCGGTTCAGTTAGTTAGATCTTAGAGTACATACATATCCCTTGCGATAAACTGATTTATATTATTAAGTATTTATTTTGAGAAAACAGTAAAATACAGAAGATTTGGCAAAAATATAAATAAACTACAATTACTTCTTAACATGTCGATTTAATCTAATTGATAAATATAAACTGTAGGCTTAAACCGCTCAGTTTTGCTCACATATTTCGATAACTCTTGAAATAGAAAATTTGCAAGCCAAAGAAGTTTCAGCAATTTTCAGGTTTTTCAAAAATATCTCAGAAAGCAGGTAGGCTATGGGCCTCGAATGTGTTTTCACCCAAAGCTAGCTTATCAAAAAGATTTTTTTTTCAAATAATTTTTTTCGAAAAGTGCAAATTTGTCAACATATTATTTCCAAGTGCTCCTCCGTCTATTGACAGAGAACCACAACCACTGAATAGACGGAGGCGGGAGGACCACAGAATGTAGATTGTTGAAAAAAATAGAGGATTAAACACGGGTTTGCCAAGCGTTTTCTGCGCTACCTATCGCTATATGTAAGACTGAACTACGTTTCTTTAACCTGGACCATTATTAGTCTCAATGAAGGCTACAAGAAATTGTTACATTTCAAAAATACTCTTAGGTCCAGCCGGTATAGTGAAACAATTTCGGACATCCAGTACCTGCAGTAAAGTTGGAAAAACGGTACTTAGCTCTTTCGTTTTTACGCGGAAGTTTTTTTGGTGGGCCGCTGGCAAAAACGAATGGTCAGTCTGCGGCAGGAAATACCTCCTTTGTTTTTTCTCCTTTGAAAGCAGTGGCGGATACAGGGGGGGCGGGGGGGGGGGGGGGCGACCGCCCCCTTTTTCTACAACCATTATTACAACCGGAGTATTATTAAGTAATCTAAAAAGGCTCTTTAATTGTACACTAGAAATGTTTAGTAATACAAGGATGGCAGCAATGTTTTGGGCGCCTATCTATAAGAACGTATTTAGCAAGTCCGGCAGAAATGTCAGAACTTGTGACAGATGCCTAACTTTAACCTTGATATTCGATCTCTGTGTATGTCTATAACCTTTTTCTATGCATCAAAGAACAGAGTTTAATGTTAATTTCTATCTATTTAAATTTAGGATTCGTGTGTGTAAAATGTAAATTCTGTTGATTACGGCCCTGTTCTCCGTTACTTATCAATAATATGAATATGGCCGCCTTTTAAGGAATTCTAGGAATATGAAATATTTACCTGTCACAATGTAGTGTACAATTAAAATGCGTTTTTAGTATATTTTCCTCAGTTTCTCAATAAAGCTTGTTCTGGAAACTCCAGCACGAAGTCGCATCGCGACAACGGCAAGAAAATTTTTGAGCATACTTGCCAGTTTTAAAAAGAATTAAAATTTGGTTACGTACCAATATGGTATAAGGTCCAAGACAGACTAAGTAATTTAGCCCTATTAAATATACACCGCAATGTATCCATAAATAAAGAAAAGAACATTTTGCTCGAAAGAAGAGAAAATATGATTTTATTTTGTGAAGAGTACATTATTTTTTAAATCTAAAGAAATATTGTTTGTTTTTGTGATTTTGTTTTGTTATGTTTATTATTTAAGTTTGTTTTTTATTTTGTTTTTTTCTAGAGAAATAAATTATTTTATTTTTCACAAAAATACATATTATATTCTAAAAATTTCCCTTACCCCGGCCCCTCAGGAAAAATTTTTACCACGCCGCCCCCCCCGTTTAGATTTGTCTGGATCCGCCTCTGTTCGAAAGTTGTTCGAGAAAACTGTTTCCATAGTTGGGATTTACAGAAGAAAACCGGTATAAAGTTAGTTCTTATTTGGTTGTGTGTGCTAATACCGACATAGTCGGAGTTAAGGGGTATATTATTCGCCGTGGACTGCCCACACAGACTTTTCTACCGATTACCTGCCTACGTTGACTGAAATAACCACCCACCAACATCGTAATTGCAAGTTTTTCTAACTACCCCTTGACTGGAAAATTCATAAATTCTTAACAGTGAATGAGAGAAACTTTAAACGAGTACCTAACTCAAAAAATAACTTCAACAAATTTGTTTTCTGAGGTTTCGGAGAATAAATCTTCCTCCTTTCTCAAAGATCATGCCACGTCAAAGTGAAGTGACAGAATCTGTCACTTTACTTTTTGAGAAAAAAAGTGCCTTAATAATGTTTAACTTAGAAATGTCCAGCGCCATTCGTTTTCGTTTAAAAAAATAAAAACGAAAACGACAATTTCCAGTTTTTTCGCATTATTTTCAAAACGAGAAGAGCCAGCCAAAAAATTTTTTACCACGTTACTCGGAATCAAATTTCGCAACTTTGCCCCAATTTAACCGACCTCCTATCTCTTAAGATAAGCAAGATCCCCATGCAAAGACTCGAATACGGTCACCCTGTATATTTGCCATTCTACTTTCGTTTTTTTTTAATTGAAATATTTTTGAAGATTTTTTTGCGTGTCAAAAAAAATATACACCCGATTTTGCTTCGCGTTTGCCAAGGTTCTTCTGTGTTCTTGAATATATTATTTTTTCTTTCCAACAAATACAAGAAAAAACTTAAATATTGTGATATTAATAATTTTGAAATAGCTTTGTGCTATTTTCGTTTTCATAATGGCCGCTCACTTAGGATTTAAGAACCTGAGCTAAATTACGAGCTGGTGATTAGAGGAATTGTTGTAGATAATTTAACAAAAGAGGAGATGAAAACTTCTTTAAGAAATTTGTTCAAATACGAAAACGAACATGTAAAATTAGATTATCCTCCACATCCGTTTACATTCCAAGAAGATCGGGAAGCTATCTTGTCTAACATAAATGAAATTAATGGTTTGCTTGAGGCTTTTGACGGGGACAATGAAGATAGTCGAAAGACACTTCTAGATTTAATTAATTAATTGTTGATATTTTAAACTTGCGTTCTAAATTAGATAGGAAAGTTAAGAGGCATAGGAATTCCGTTTTGCACCATGCGTCCCATACGTTTGATATTTCACTAGTGGACGAAGATAACTTGTCCGACATATCAGAACCAGAAGAGGGTGCGCGTGGTGCAGGCGTACCAGATCCTATTAGAATTACGGAGAGGAAAGCGGTTCCAGTTTTTAAGTGGGGTTTAAGGAAGTTTTCTAGGGAGGATAAGGGAGTGTCCTTGAGCGCTTTTCTTGAATATTTAATGGATATGTGCGCATCTCGTGGAGCGACCAAAGATGTTATCTATACTTGTGCCGTTGATTTGTTTGAGGGCAAAGCTAAGACTTTTTATCACGCGATTAAAAGAAAGGTTATGGATTGGTCTTCCTAAAGATTACAATGATAAATTGTTTAACGAAATTAAGAAAAGAACACAAGGGCCTAACGAGTCGATTGGAATGTATTGTGCGGTAATGGAAAATTTGTTTAACCGGTTAACTACTCGGGTACCTGATACTGTTCGTCTGAAAATAATGGTGGAAAATTTAGCACCTTTTTATCTTAAACTTTTCGTCTGTAGACGAACTTATAGCCTTTGACAGAGAAGCAGAAGCCCGTAGACCTTCTTCTTCCAATTATCAACCTGCACCCCATAGACCTAGCGGAAACTCGCGAAGATATTTAGTACCAGATCTTGCTTGTGTCCGATTCCGACCTTTTAGATGTTAGCGCGGTAAATCAGATTCACGGAAGCATAAGGTGTTTTAATTGTGATGGAATGGGGCATGTAGCTCAATGTACCCAAGCTAGAAGGAGTATCTGTTATACTTGTCGTACGTCTTCTAATGTTACCCGTAGGACATGTCCAAAGTGCAATCATCGAAACTCGCGAAATTCGGCGGAAAACTAGAGGGGAGGCATTTGAGCGGTGGTCAGGTGCCTTCAATTTTACGTTCCGCCGAAGAAATCAAAAAATTTCCACAAAAAATTTTACTCGATTATATTATTGTTCAAAAGACGAAAGACCGTATTTAGAGATAAGTATTTTAAATGTTCCAATGCTGGGGCTTTTGGATAGCGGAGCTTCTTGCACAATAGTAGGTAGAGGGGGCTATAGCCTGTTATGTAATCTAGGCTTTAAAGTTATGGATAATAGAGTCGTTTGCACTGTTGCCAATGGTGCTCCATGTACCAGTATTGGGTACATGCACGTTCCCGTAACTTTGATGGAAAAAACTTAAGTAATTAAAATATTGATTGTTCCCGAATTGTCCCATATTTTAATATTAGGAATTGATTTTTGGAAAGCGTTCGCTATTGTCCCGGGTATTAATGAGGGCGTTTGGCATTTTTCGAGCGACGTCGAATAGATTTGTATATTTCATACATCTTAGATCAACTTCGCGACGCGAAATATTTAAGTTCAATTGATATTAAATCGGCATACTTCCAGGTCCCTATGGCGGAAAATTTTCAACGGTACCCGTTGGCGGATTGTTCAAATTTTTGCGCATGCCATTTGGCCTTACAAATGCGCCTGCCACTTGGCAGCGTATAATCAACAATGTTTTGGGTCCAGATCTTCAACCCGCAGTTCTCGTGTACCTAGACGATATCATTGTTGTCTCGCAAAACTATGACTCCCATATTCAGACACTAAAGACCGTCTTCGATAGATTGCATGCTGCTGGGTTGGTAGTGAGTCAAGAAAAGTGTAAATTCTGTCGATGTGAACTTCGTTACTTGGGATATTTGGTTGATTCGCAGGGCCTTCGGCCAGAACCTTCAAAGGTCGACGCCATTATGAATATACCTCCTCCTAAAAATGTCGCTGAGATTCGTAGGTTTTTGGGTACCACTTCGTGGTTTCGTAAGTTCGTCAAAAATTATGCCACACTGGCTACCCCACCAATCAATCTTACCAAGAAGAACAGTAAATGGACTTGGTCTAGTGATTGCGAAGAATCCTTTCGAGCGATTAAAGAATGTTTGATGAATGCGCTTTTATTGTCTTGTCCCGATTTCGATGCATTGTCGTGCAGACTGATGCTTCCGTTTAAGGTCTTGGAGCAGTTCACACTCAGCAGTTCGAGGATGGAGAACAAGTTATTTCTTACTTGTCTCGTTCGTTGACCAGACAAGAACGGGCCTATTCGACCACCGAACGTGAATGTCTCGCGCTAATTTGGGCAGTAGAGAAACTTCGGCATTATTTGGAAGGATTTCATTTTCAGGTTGTAACTGACCATCACTCGCTGTTGTGGTTGCATCGTCTAAAAGATCCCCAAGGACGCTTAGCGCTCTAGGCGTTAAGATTACACCCCTGCAATTTCCAGATCATTCATAGGAAAGGACAGGGTTATGTTATGCCAGATTTTCTTTCTAGCTCAGTTCCTATCCCCGTCGACAGTATATCTGCCCCCACTCCTTGTAATTTTTCTCAGACTTTTGACAAATGGTACTTAAAAATGCTCTCTCAAGTAGATACCTAAAGATCCGGCCAAATTTCGAACTTGGCGAATTGAAGATGGTCGTTTATATAAGTATGTCAGATGTAGTCTCCCTAATGATTTGTCTCAGTGTAGTAACTATTGGAAAATAGTCGTTCCGAAATATCACCGTGTCTCTGTCCTTATATATTTTCATGATGACGTAAAATCCGGCCACGTAGGAGTATTCAAGACTTTCTGGAAGGTTCGACAGCTTTATTTTTGGCCAAAAATGAGATGTGACATTGTTAGATACATTAAACACTGTTCAATTTGTGCTCAACACAAACCACAGCAAAAACTGCCTGCAGGTTTGATGGGAGATCGTCCCCAGGTCACTCAGCCTTTCCAGATGATTAGCTTGGATTGCATTGGTTCTTTTCCGCGTTCCACTTCGGGCAATACCCACGCGATTGTAATTACCGATTATTTTTCTAAGTATACCTTAATATTTCCGATCCGTGCCGCAAAAGCGAAATCATTGTCAAAATTTGTTGTCTTTCTGGTATACGGGATGCCGCAGTCCATCATGTGCGATATCGGCGTGCAGATGAAGAGCATCGAATTTCAGAACCTCTGCAAAAAGTACAACGTGAATATTTTTTTATACCGCCTCATATTATTCCCGAGCTAGCCCTACGGAACGTCAAATCGTGTCGTCAAAACTATGATTTCTTCTTATTTAAAAGGCCCAAATCACAAAAAATGAGATGAGAATTTGTCGGCAATAGCGTGTGCCATGAGAACAGCTAGAAGCGAAACTACGGGTTATACTCCATTTTTCCCGGTTTTTGGCAGAGAATTTAGAGGATCTGGGGCAGAATATTCTTACTTCTTGGATAAGACCCGGGATAGTCCACCCGACAAGAAACAGCTAGGTTTTGAAAAATTGTACGCTGACATTTCCATTTCGCAAAAATTAAAATTAGCCCATGAGCGTAGTCGTAACAGGTATAATTTGCGCAGGAGACCTTTACAGATTGAAGTAGGTTCTTCCGTGTGGTGCAAAAATGAATGTCTTTCCAATGCTGCCGAAAGTATTAAGCCGCATTATTCACGTCATGACTCTCCGGATATTTCCGATGCCCATTAGCGCTTAAGTAATTTCGTTTTTTGCCTTGCTATGTATTCTCAATTTTGTTTTTTTTGGGTATCTACAGGTTTACGCTAATGCGTGTGGTTTAGTGGCTAATGTAGTAGAGTATGATTAAAATAGGTCGGAATTTTCTTTTTATCAAACTTACCTGCACTCGAAGGGAAGGGGGAGTTGTTACATTTCAAAAATACTCTTAGGTCCAGCCGGTATAGTGAAACAATTTCGGACATCCAGTACCTGCAGTAATGTTGGAAAAACGGTACTTAGCTCTTTAGTTTTTACGCGGAAGATTTTTTGGTGAGCCGCTGGCAAAAACGAATGGTCAGTCTGTGTTGGGTGCGGCAGGAAATACCTTCTTGGTTTTTCTCGTTCGAAAGTTATTCTAGAAAACTGTTTCCATAGTTAGGATTTACAGGAGAAAACCGTTATAAAGTTAGTTCTTATTTGGTTGCCCACACAGACTTTTCTACCGATTACCTACCTACGTTGACTGAAATAACCGCCTACCAGACGCTTCACCTAAAGCCACCCACCAACATCGTAAGTGCAAGTTTTTCTAACTACCCCTTGACTAATTTTGGCATTTCTAAAATTGTAGGGCTTTGATTGTCACCCCCACCCCCCGCTGCACGCTTGTATCTTTCGTCGCCCTTCCGGACCGTCAGGGTCAGGGTTGACGAACAGGACCTTCCCCCAATTTCCAAGCGCTACCACTGGACACTGTAACAACTGAGGTTCTCCTACTAAGGGCATCTTGTTAGCAGTGCCAACCGAGAACCTCCCCTGAGGCTGAGATAAGTACCTAGACCTTACTCCGCTCTTTAGTTGAGGTTTGTTTGGTGTCCATATTTATTTATATGAAAGTATATATTTAAAATTATATGTGGCAGGTATTAATTTGTTATTTAATGGGATATTATAAGAGTTTGTTTGCCGCCTGTGATCACACCTGGTTAGATTCCTGACGTATTTTTAACTGAAATATTTTAGGGATTTTCCCGTTACCTGTTCTTTATTGATTATTTACACCATATATATAATTTTTTTTTCTATTTGTTAATATACAGATATCTCCAATATTAAATCATCTCTATTTGAACACTTATTTTATTGGGGGTGCATTTGGGGTATACATTGTCATATCATCGTAGGGTTCTGGCTTCCCGCCAAGCCAGTGGCTCCGAACTCACCCCAGCGGGCAAATAAATTTGCTACCTCACCTTGCTGCCTCAAGTGTAGAACAGTAAGGTAAGTGATATTAATCTATTTTTCTCTGGTCGTTTTCTCAGGAAACTTTAAACGTAGCAAAATGTCAGGTGAATTCAGTGTGGTCGCGACGCTAAAACGGGCGTAGATACGTTTTTTACGGAGATAGGAAAAACTACAAATTTGTCTGCCATCATTTTGCTCAGAGGAATAGACAAAGGCAAAAATTAACGTATTTGATTTTTTGGAAAATTGTACCGTTTGGGCATATTGACTCGAGCCCATATTAAATAAATTCAATCATTTGAAATTTGCAGCGAATTAAGGTAAATAAAATATGTTGGATATTAAGTGAAAGCTTGATTTATTTGGGGGGAAAGGCAAACACCATAATATGAATCCTTTTTGGAGAAGAGTACGAATGAAAATTTAGTAGGTATTTATTTTTGAACTCCCTGTTAATTTAATATTATCAACGGCATCCGGTTTTATTCCACCACCAATTATTATTTTATGATTATGTCGTTTTTTTTTTTCGTTACATTTCGTAGTACCTATTGTTGCGACAGCGGCGGTGGCAACGATTATCGTTTTCAATGCTGCGCATCCTGTAAACAGTTTACAACCAATTTTAATAAAACAGCGAACCTGCTCGCGCTCCTTGCTCTAAGCCAGATTCAGAACTTTGCATGTCAATGATCGTCGCCAGAGAGTCGTATGTCAATGATCGTTGTTTTTGTCAAACAATATATTCGCTGTCAAGGTACATTGTTTCCCATCAAGCAAATTTTTTATTATTTTTCTTGTTCGCCCGTAACAATCTTAGGGCATCGAGTTCTGTTCACCCGGTACAAACCTGTGCATGTGATTCCACTTTCATCTAAATTTTGCTAGTGAATTCATTTTGCGCAAATGAAAGTACTTGTCCTATGAGAGCACGAGATCACACCTGTCGAGACTTGTTTGATCCCGTGCTCTCACAGGGTTCTGAGGGGTGGGGTGAGGTTCAACTAATATCACGAACAGTGTTTTCAAAGAACTAAACATTCTTAAATAATTTAAACAATTTGCTTGTGAAAAATATGGGGAATATTCGAGATTTGGAAGTAAATAAAAAATTTGAGATCCAGTGTTTTAAGAGAATAAATACCAAGTATGGAGAAAAGATAGTCGCGGAATTTGCCGACTTCAAGGCCATTTTGTCTCAACGGTTTACGGAGCAATTAACTCAAGAAAGAATCGACGAATTGAATGGTGGCAGAAGGTATTTTTTAACAAGCTTGGGACCTGCTGGCAAAACTACAAATATTATATATCCTGAAGCATGAGCGAGAGACTGCGGCGATATATGGAGGCATTGGAAGAGCTAAGAAGCTAGATTATTATGTATGAGCTAAATAAAAAGTTTAGAAATGTATAATTGTGAAAATAAAAAATATTATTTGTTTGTGTGTTTTTTATTTCCCTATATAAGAGGGGTGATTGAATAAACCAATAAAACCCTACCACTAGAGAGGTAGATTTTAATTGAAAGGTCTTGCATATTTTTATGACCTGTCAACAGGGGTCTTCTGCCCTTTTTTACCATCGCCATCTAGCTCGAATAATTCCGAGAAAAAAATAAAAATAAGTTGACGGCGATAACATGCTAATTAAGTGAGCCTAAACGACTAAGAAACTGAATAAAATCTGTTTTTGCAACTAGTAGCGATTTGTCTATTCAACGTTACTACTAGCGCCCCCTAGGAGTGAAAGGCTCGCACGAGTTTTAAGCTTGTTCAACGTATTAGCGAGCCCATTAAGCCCTAGTTATTGCCGTTTATTACCGTGTTCGAGTCATGTCATTTGAAAGGCAGAGGGCTCTATAGTCCATCTTACCACAACTCATTAGTGCCCTTTTAATAAGTATTAGAAGTCTGGCATGCCTTCTTTGTCCAACGGTTTCCGTATAGACATCTTACTACAAGATATTAGTATAGCTGTCGGATACCATTTTTGGATCTCCTTTCCGCACCTTAGTACTAGATGATCCCGGAAATCCGGATAACGTCGGTTGGGCTCCTGGCTCCCCCCATTTTTAGGGGAGTGGGGGGTTTGGGACATGCCGAACCTATCGCGCGAGGCTTGGTGAGAAAAAATCGGGAAATTTCTACGATTTTCTAAAAAATTTTAGACAACATGACGTTATACATTAGCATGGGTCTTAATTGCACTACCAACTCGTTAATTAAAATTCAAGGGACGAGGTAGCCAGGTACTTAGGTATATTAATGGGATACAGGGGTACAGAGGTTCGGTCTGACATTGGATTTTTACGTCAACTCAATTATGGTTCAACTACAGAAATGCTTTCGGCTATTGTCGCGATTTTAGGATTTTATCTATCAACCCTGCCCTGCTTCTATAGTATATTAGGCTATACGCTAAACCGTTGCGTCCCTGCATAATTTTCAGGTTTGAGCTGAGACCGCGTGTTATTTACTTTGTCGATTTTTTTATTTCTACTATGTTACACAGAAAAGCGGTGAAATTTGTATTTCTATTTTGTATTTCTATTCCCACAGCTAGGATTTAATATAACAGTACAGGGAACTCAAAGGTAGGTACTGTTAAAATTCAATTAGATGATTTTAGGTAGCAGGTACTTAGGTATATTGTTAGAAAGGTACAGGGGTACAGGAAAGGTTTAATATATTCAGCTTTCATATTTTTACGAGAGTTAAATATTCTGCGTACAAAACTACGATTATACTGGGTACAGAAAAGCTTTCGGTGAATTTGTATATTTGTATTCCAACAGCTGTGAATATACTTACTAGACTATTAGTCTAGAACGCTTCCCATTTACCTGAGGCTTGTGTATTTTGTTTAGAAATATAATTTGTCTTGTTTCTAAAAAATATTCATATTGAGGTAATAGAAGTCAGAGGTGTACTCGGGAAAATCAATTCAGAAATACGGAGTAGTATTAGTAAAGTATGCGTGGTAAGCACAAGCAGGAGAAAATAGTTTGAAATTTTAATGCACATAGAGCTTTAACTCCTTTCTATGGGTTTCTTTATTCTTTAGATAATGTACACAGAAAAGCTGTGAAATTTGTATTTCTATTCCAACATCTGGGAAAATACTTAATATAACAACGGTCAAAACTCAAAGGTTTGTTTTGAAAACAAGACATTTTTTAATTTCGACATTAATATTTTTTACATGTACTACCTGTAAGAGAGTGATTGAGTAAAGCTAGCATTTAATCTAATGAGAGAATTAAAGTGCAGTAGACTGGTGTATTCAGAGTAACAAAATGTTATGGTTTAAATTTTTCTAGTTTAATAATTCCTTACCTATATGATACATTAAAATATTTACAACATTAAATTAAATCAATTTTTTTTCTATCTATTCTATGGTTAGTAATATTTACATTCTTAATCTGATTTTGATTACAAACTATACACATATCTTTTAAGTATGTTATATACAATTTATCATCTCACACTATACACAATAATTCCTGATCATCTTCTGCCAGCTCCCTGGTATAATGGGAGCTAATGTGTTGATGTGTACCTTGACGCACCAGTGTCAGTGTGGTAAACGTAGCAAGAGCAAGTAGTACATACGAAGAAAATTCTTCCGTCAAGTTTGTTCGTATGACCATGTATGATTGGCACACACAAACTTGTTGATTTATACCATCAATTAACACTGCACCGGATGGTAAATGTTTCGATATTACTGCACTCGTTGAACCTTCTTCTCCTAATCCATCATCCACTTCTTGGTCAGTATGTGGTAAATGACGATTTTTGTCACCACCTCTCAAAATATAACTTTTTACCGTGAAGGGATTTTATTCAGAAGTAATTTCACAAAAAAATTCTTTTTGTCATAAGAATCACTGAAGTTAATTTCAGACATTTTTAGTGGTATGAACTTTTGGAAGACTGTGTATGGGTGGAGGAATTGGATTCTTATATACCAAAACCCTGGTTTAAATAATCATTATGTTCTCGTATCTAACCTTCATTGATAACTAGATGATGAAATTTCTACGATTTTCTAAAAAAATTCTCTTTAAATATTATATAGGCAGTACGATCTTGTACATTAACATGGGTCTTAATTGCACTACCAGCACGTCCAACACATTCATTAAAATTCAAGGGAACAGATACTTAGGGTTAATGGTGGATACAGGTTTCGCTATCGGATTTTTACGTTTCTAAACTAAGTTCTCGGAAAGGTATTGTTAGACGTTTTTTTGATTTCTATGTTCAGAGAAAAGCGGTGAAATTTGTATTTCTATTTTGTATAATAGGTAGCAGGCAACATGATCTTGAACATTATCATAAATGGATCTTTATTGGACTATTATACCAAGTTTTTTTTGGATACAGTTAAAATTCAAGGGAACAGGTACTTAGGTTTATTGGAGGGTACAGGGGACAGGTTCGGTTTTGATATTGAATTTTTACATTTCTATGAGTTGTACGTACAAAACTATACTGTTCAATTTTGGCTCAACTACAGAAATGCAGTTTGAATTCGGCTATTTTCGAACCAAAGGACTTTAAAATCAAGGAAAGTAGGACGATTTTTTGACAGAACATTTGATTTCTGTGAGTTTCTACGAGTTAAATAATATTGTACGTTCAAACTCTATTGTACAAGAAATATGAACCAAGTAAAAAAGGGCCGTTTTAAAGTTTCGGTCAAATTAAACATTGATATTTTTTACAGGTACTATCTATACCTAGACTGGAGTCAACAAATGTTTAGTGATCCCTACAGACTCGTATGAAATTGAGGTTCTAAGATGAGTACATAGTTGGTGCTTTAAGAAAAGAAGAATCTGATCAAAAAATCCAATAACAGTACTTTCAAGTGTGAAATTTACATAATAAATATATCAGCAGACACACTATTGCTCATGTGTTACGTCTGCCGCAATAAAGAAAGTTAAATATAGGATTATTTATACACAATAAAAATCATCTTATACAAAATAAAAGATGTAACTGACTCCTGTAACTGACTCCCTCTCGCTTAACATGGAATCAATATTTTGAACATCAAACTGTAATAATAATTCTCACAATATATCAAAATTAAAAAATACAATTTACAAAATAGAAACAAAATCTGACAAAAGATTTTTCCCATCGATTAAATCAAAGGCCAAAACATTTTAGCATATCACTCTACTAACAATATAAACCTGACATAAACTTTTCCAAAATTAAAAATAATAGAATTTCAAACTGTAGCTGAGGGTGTACACTGTAATCAGGAGCGCCACTATACTAATGACCAGTACATGACGTCATATTTCAGTATTGTGGCTGGGAACTACTTAATTTGAAATAAACATATTTAACTTTTCTATTTTTATTGCTACATCAAGTTAATTGCAAGTCAGGTAGACAAAGATATCTGGATGCTGTCTAACCGTTAGAGCCGGAAATGAAGTATATAAAATTGGATAAAATAATTAGCAAATACTAGTAAAATGGTAAAATGCTTAAAAAATTTACTGTATTTTATTAGAAGATGTTCGAGGCTTTCCTATTAACGACATTTTTCATTAAACACACTTGCTGAAGTTTAATATTCAATATAACCATTTTGTAGGGTCCTACCTTGAAATCTGTGAACTTTGTCGTTTGAATCCGTTGTTAAGGTGGTGCAATAAACGCATAGCAAGAATATATTAGGTACAAACCTCGAACCATATTGTGCCGAAGGAAGCTATAATTGAATTAAAATTAAAATTTTTTGACCACCCCATTTTTAACCTCTCCATTGAATAAGTGGTTATCAACGTTTTGTTATAGCCTTGATATGCTAAAAATGATGCTTACAGCAGTAAAAAAAAGGTTCGTTTATTTGTAGTATCTTTTATTTTTTTATTGATATTTGTTGAACCGCAATTATTGGAGACAGAATCTGCCGCCCGGGTGCACCCTGGTCCTACCGCGCCTCCGTCCAGTAGCGTATTTACAAGCGAAACCATTTATTTTAAATAAAAATAGAAATTAAATTCTATATACGCCACTGGAGTGACCTAATTGATATTCTGAAATTTAAGAAGTGCACATCATTTTTTGAAAAATAATATCTGGAATTCTCGCTTCTTCAGCTGGTAGATCATCCCTAATAAATAGTGTTTATGCTTCTGCAATTCACCCTACAATTAACCTAATGGCAATCTCGCAACAATTCGAGACAATTCGTTATCGTAAAAGAAGGCAAATAAAGCAGGATATATAAAATTTGGGTAAACGTCAAAAACTGACAGAAATATCGTCAGAAACTGACAGAAATAACCACAGAATATCCTCTTATAGCCTAGTTGAAATTTTTTCATCGAGTTCCCAGCCCCAACAATGAAATATGACGTCATGCACTGGTCTTTAGTATAGTGGCGCTCCTGATTACAGTGTACACCCTCAGCTACAGTTTGAAATTGTATTATTTTTAATTTTGGTAAAGTTTATGTCAGGTTTATATTGTTAGTAGAGTGATATGCTAAAATGTTTTGGCCTTTGATTTAATCGATGGGAAAAATCTTTTGTCAGATTTTGTTTCTATTTTGTAAATTGTATTTTTTAATTTTGATATATTGTGAGAATTATTATTACAGATTGATGTTCAAAATATTGATTCCATGTTAAGCGAGAGGGAGTCAGTTACAGGAGTCAGTTACATCTTTTATTTTGTATAAGATGATTTTTATTGTGTATAAATAATCCTATATTTAACTTTCTTTATTGCGGCAGACGTAACACATGAGCAATAGTGTGTCTGCTGACCATATTTCTTTGGTTGCATTTACGGTCAGATTAGGTAATTCATGTAACTCCCATTTGCGAAACGGTATCAAGATGGGTTTATTACTCTTGAGGGCTTGCAATAAGTTATACTTAATTTTATCGTTTGGTATTATATGTTTTACTTTCAGCTCGATGTTAGTAATGGCTACTTCAACCGTTAGATCTGGAGTTGTACCAGGTGTTTGTTCCAGCAATATAGAGTTTTTGTCATTTCGAGCTCTAGTTAACCGTATTGTTTGTTTACCAGAAATTGCATGTTGGTAATCGTTAAAGATGCCAAACAGGTGTTTAAGTGGAACTCTAACACTAAACGTTGAATCTCTGTTCAAAATAGTTTTTTTCCCGGGGTACAACCAACTTGAGGTGCGTTTTTCATCGGTGGGGTTGTAGCAAAGATACGCTCTGATACTGCTTAAAATGCCGGGGTCCCTCACAGAATCTACTTCTTGTCCGTTAAGTTCGTAAGATATAGAGTCGAAGAAGAAAGCCGCGGCATTATTAACTAATTCACAAGTGCCTTCTCCTTGTGTAGGTTTTATTTCTCCTTTAATAAAAATTGCGGCGTCATACATTAACAACCAAGCATCTCCCTGGTTAATTGTTATTTCAATGATGTCATTATTCATAAAAGACTTGACGAAAGGATAGTAAGTACGGCTTTCTATGCGTTGGATTGACTCATCATACTTTGGACTTTGATACACGTCGAATACATTTGGTGCCAACGACATTATATCCGAGCGACTTTAAAATATTTATGCCTTTAGGTGTAGGCGTCAGGTTGCGAGGTTGACGCTTGTGAGGTTCAGACGAGAGTGTGTTTATAAAGTGGTTTAACTCACTTTTATATGTGAGACCCTCACCGAAAACGAGACCCATTACAAAGGTTTTACTTCTAATCTCACAATTATTTCTTCTCCACGGAAATTTACTAACTGAAAATTTTGATCCAAAATATATAAGGTTATATTATTTATTTCCCGTTTAGTGACAGGTAAGTAAAGTAGGTTTCTGGGGGTTTCGTCTATGGCGTCCCCCGGATTACATTCAGGAGAAAACTCGTAAATAGTATGAGTAGGTCTGTTGTTATAGTATGCTCCAGAGGTCAAATTGCTGTCAATATGTATTGTTCTGGTTTTGACGATATTCACCGGTAAATCTGATGCGTGGATACTTAGTGGGGGTAGTAAGCGATTGGAATAACCGAGCAATGTGGCAATCGAATCTTTTGGTCGAAAATCAATCGTATATTTATCGCTGTATATTTCACACTGTAGAGTATTAGTATTGGCTTTCAATGAAAAATCAGGTATTTCGTTAAGATTTCTTAAAATTTTAATTATTGTTGTCTCTATGGCAGCAATTTCATAAGATCCTGTGGGTATTTCTAAAACTTTCAATTCGTTTGCTTGATCGATTAAATAAAATTTATTATTCGGTGCCTCAATATTCGGTATCGTATTATATGAATAAAACCCGAGCAACGCTAGCCCGTATTGTAAAGTTGGGTCTAAATAAATGGAATTATTGTAATCAACCGAGAGCACAGAGTTGTAGCCTTTCAACGTGAATAACAACGACATGACTAATAGTTTTAAGTCGGTCAGCTCTTTTTATAAAGAAATTCGAGACAAAGATGTCCACAATTTATTTCATTAAATTTTTGATATGCATCGTTATTATATACAATCTTAACTTTTCCTAAATATTTAACAAGTTCCGTCGGTGGTTTTAAGTTACCGAAACTATCAAAGTATTCAACAATATTATTATCTTTCTTATATGCTACCCAGTGAGTGCCTCTATTGTTTTTAACATCTAAATTAATAATTGCCGATTCATACGCATGTGGTTTGCTTGGAAGTGCATCTCTCATGAATACACCTCTAAAATATGACAACTTTAATTTCCTGGCAAATTTTTCGAGGTCAACGTTAGTTAATGGTCTCTTGGGTAGCTTCACTGGGAGATTTTTTGGTTCCTTAAAAATAAACCAAAGCCTCGCTTGTTTTTTCTTAAGTAAAGCCCCGATCCGATTGCTTCCATCGCTTTGTTATGACGTTTTTGTTCTTCCATCTTTTTCTGCATATCTTTCGCAGCGATAACTGTTTTAGCAATCGCGCTAGCACCACCTGCCACCGATCCAAGAGCTCCCAAAGCACCTAGGATTGGAATCAAAGGAAGAAAGCCACCGCTCGCTTCAAAAGGAATTATTCTGGGGATTCGCACTTTATTCTTTCCACCTACTTTTTTAACTGCCAAACGTGCCGCTTTAATTGCAGCTAGTGTGGTTTTCTTAATTCATTTTTCATTATTAAGTTGATTTCCGTTAAATGATTTTTTCAATGATTTTTCAACCTTTTTCACTATATCACGTTTGAACGATTTTTTTAAGCCCATACCTAACTTGCGTTTAGTTTTCATTGTTGTAGTAACAAACCAAGCAGCTGCCTTTTCACCTAGTTTTGCGTCCTTAGACTTAACTCTTTGCCAAGCTTTATTTTCTAACACTCGATCGGCTTTATGTCGATCCTCTAAAGAGGAAGATTTTGAATATTTTATGTCGTGTTCCTTGCATGTAGCATCGAGCATCTCTTGTTTAGCTTAGTTCCAGGTCCGCAATATTGGTATCCAGGAACATGCAATTCAACTGGTAGATTACTGATAAGGGTATTAACCAAACCGTCTCCTGTGAATGATAACATTAGACTGAATGCAGGTCTTTACATGAAAATATATTTATAAGTTCCAATTTATTTTCCTTGAATTTATTCAACTGTTTACCACATTTATATCCGAACGCGTTAAGATTTCAGTTAAACGAACCTCGGGAAAGTGTGTTTATATAAATGTTGTATAAAGAATAATTTCGTATAATGAAACGACTTTATTGCAGACCCACTTTAATTCACCGCCAAACATCGAATCATCAAGGTCTGCGTTGGATAACTCTTAATTTTAATTTAAATAAAGTTTAAAACACTGGCACGTAGCCCGTAAATATTTAAAGTAGTATAATTTTCAATTTAGATTGAGCCTTGCAACTGATGACTCATAACCGCTATTTATGAATGAGTTATTATTTCAGGTTTTAAACAGAGTACGTTGCTGTCTTTCATTGCTATCGAATTATGGATCGCTTGATCCAGTTACTTTGTGAGTCATACCATTGTTGTTTATTTACAGCAAATAAATATTGGAATTTGAATTATTTGTTTTATTTACAACAGTTTATCATTTCTCATAATAAAAGACTGGCTGATGTTTAAACCTTTATTAAAAATAATGAGATATTTTCAAACACAGGCATCATGCTTTTATATTCCTTTATTAAGTACGTTTTATGACTAATACAAGATTATAACACAAATTACTATTTGAAGAATTCCATGTTAATTTTCTATTCCCCCCAATGACCATATTTCAAACTGATTGGCCTTATTTTTTCCCATATCCAGTTGTCCTTTGTAAACCAGCGCGTATTTTTCACTGGAAAAATGTTCGACGCACGGTTTGAACGCCTGTGTCACTCTGTTCGGCAGGAAAACGACACTCTCCTCCAACTCCAGCAAAATGGTCTCCCCGAACGTCGTTTGCACCACCTTGCCCGAGAGAATTTTCATCGGCACGCCTTCATCCAATTCCACTAACTTTACCGTCGGTTTCTGAGACAAGCAACCAACTTTGTTGATGGTTTCCAAATCCATTTCTTTGCTGCAAGCCATCTTCGGCTACTGAACTCCAAACTCTGTCTTTTATCAAAGCTAGAGGGGTGGAGGGGGGATTCTAGGAAATGGAGACCTTGAAGCGATTTAAACTTGAGTTCTCCGGGATTCTAGGTTTACCTTGGATTCTCAGAAACCTTGAAGCTATTCTAGGAAACCACACCCCTTGACCTTGAACACCAATTCTTAGAAGCCTTGTGATTCTCGGAAACCACGCCCTTTGACCTTGTACATCAATTCCCAGAAACCTTGAAGCGGTTCTCGGAAATTAACCTTGAAGCTATTCTAACCACGCCCCTTGACCTTGAAGCCCCCATCGCGACTTCGCAACAACGACGACCTTGGCGGCCATTTTGGGCTCGTGCCCGCTTTGACTCACTACTTCGTATTTATGCTCCTGTGAAAGCCTACTTAATTTTTCCCTGCATATAAACGGGATGGAAATATGTTGATATCGCAGTTTGACGATTTACAGCCTTCGAAGCACGGATAACCCAACCCAACCTAACTGTGTTCAAACCTAATTTTGTTATAATATGATAACTAATTTATTTCCTAAAAACTAACCAGAAAACTTGAAAATAATATTTAAGGTGTTCGCTAAGCGTTTTCTGCGCCATCTCTAGATGTATAACTGAACATTTCCCTAACCTGGACCAGTAGTGGCAGTAAAGCATTGAAATGACAAGTAGATGGAAGGAGTGTAGAGAGAGAAACTGGCAGCCAAACTTGAGTAAGTGAAATAGTAAATAAATCAGCTGATTCCGGCAAAAACCACATAACACAAAAGAGGTGTTTGTCCTAACTTTCTATTTTTGTGTCCTGTGCTTCAAACGAGTTCCGTTGTCAAACGTCATTTTAATTATCCTTCTGTACCAATACGAATAGGAGTAATTATTGTATTATTTATATTTGAGATGATTTGAGTTCGTGTCGTGGTGGCAGTTTCGTATAAAACGGCGTTGAGTTTTCTTAGTTGGTGTTTGGTTTAATCTGGACCAGTTTAATACTATATTTTTAGATCGGAGAGAAAATTTAATTTAGCTATGTGGCTAAATTCTTTCTGTTTTATAAGTTGTAAATTACAAAAAAGAGGGTCAACTCCTGCCTGTTGTGTATTTGGATGTACCAAACGGGTCGGAAATAATTAAGAATAGTGGGATTTCTTTTCATTCGTAAGTCTTAAAAATCTTTGTTAATAACTTTGCAGTTTTCCAATAGATAAGGTGATATTAGAGACAAGTGGGGAAAAACAAGGCAAAATATTGTGCTAATGTTGCTAGCTCTTTGTAGTCAAAGATGGAATTAATCTTGAGGTTCTGGTCCCTTTAATAAGGTAATTATTTGTAATTCTTTTTGCTAAATGCCTAAACATTAAAAATTACATAAAAATATGTAAAAGCTACCTGTCTTACATGCTTTTCCTATAAAATTTAATTTTAAAATTAATAAATCAATTAAGATAAGTAATTAAAGTTGAAAATGTATACCTTATCCTAGATATTTTGTCACCTTTATTTTAAAATAAACTTTTATTTTGGAATTTGTATTTTATTTGTCTCAATTTACTTCCAGGTACATAAAATTGCCATGTAGGTAATTTTTTTTAATCAATTCACTACTTTTTTCGGTGCAATATTTAAATAATTGTGGTTATATAGAAAAATTCTCATTCCTACAAACAAGCCCCGAATTTCGGAATACAGATGATACAATAAAGAGAATTACGGAACATGCCCATTAAATTCGCCCATTAATATGCAACAACCCTATAGTATATACCTTTGCCTGAATCAGCTAACACGTTCATTAGGCGTCCTTGTCTTACTTATTGCCATTTGAAACCTATCTCTCTCTAGAGTTGGCTGCCTCAAACAACAATGAAAGTGGTACCTGTGCGACTTCCATTGTACTTATCAATTCGATGCAGTAAAGGCTACAAGAAATGTCAGAGTACACACGGCGCGAAAACGGACGTGAAAAGACGTTATTTCCGATCATGGTCTTCCAAAAAACTATAAATTTGTGGGGAGCCATTTTGCTCAGAGCTGGACCAACACTATATTAAGTGTCGGTCCAGCTCAGAGGAATGGACAACGTAGGTATGAGGCAAAACTTAACATAAGTATTTGATTTTTTGAAAAAAGGCACCGTTTGTGGCATATCGACTCGGACCCATATAAAATAAATTCACTTTTATTTAAAATCTGTAGCCAATTGGGATAATAATAATAATAATTCTCACCCTCACAATCCTCCAAACTACATACTTGTGCTCCAAACCACATACTTGTGCGAAGGAGTGGGGCAATTAGATACTATTAATTTGTCTTCGTTGCCATTTGCGGCTAGGGCCGACTTTTTCCCGATAGAACTAGGATAGCATTCGCTCGAGTACTACGGAAAACCCTAGAAAACCGTAGTGATCCCAAAAATACATATTAGATATTATAAGAAAATTTTGTGTTTAAATTCGAGTCGGCCATATTACTTGGATCATCTGCTGTTGCTGTTGTGATAAGTGATTTATGATTTATGCATATTATTTGTGCCTGTACGGTGCATAAATAACACAGGTATGGTTTCATGAGTAGTAGTCCTATGAGAGCACGAGATCACACCTGTCGAGACTTGTTTGATCCCGTGCCCTCATAGGGTTTTTTTTGATCCCGTGATCTCATAGGTGGGTTGGCGGGATATCGATTTGATCCCGTGCTCTCACAGGGTTCTGAGGGGTGGGGTGAGGTTCAACTAATATCACGAACAGTGTTTTCAAAGAACTAAACATGTCATTCTTAAATAATTTAAACAATTTGCTTGTGAAAAATCTGGTGAATATTCGAGATTTGGAAGTAAATAAAAAATTTGAGATCCAGTGTTTTAAGAGAATAAATATCAAGTATGGAGAAAAGATAGTCGCGGAATTTGCCGACTTCAAGACCATTTTGCCTCAGCGGTTTACGGAGCAATTAACTCAAGAAAGAATCGACGAATTGAATGGTGGCAGAAGGTATTTTTTTAACAAGCTTGGGACCTGTTGGCAAAACTACAAATATCATATTTTCTGAAGCATGGGCGAGAGACTGCGGCGATATATGGAGGCACTGGAAGAGCTAAGAAGCTTGATTATTATGTATTAGCTAAATAAAAAGTTTAGAAATGTAAAATTGTGAAAATAAAAAATATTATTTGTTTGTGTGTTTTTTATTTATATAAGAGGGGTGATTGAATAAACCAATAAAACCCTACCACAAGAGAGGTAGATTTTAATTGAAAGGTCTTGTATATTTTTATGACCTGTCAACAGGGGTCTTCTGCCCTTTTTTACCATCGCCATCTAGCTCAAATAATTCCGAGAAAACATAAAAATAAGTTGACGGCGATAACATGCTAATTAAATGAGCCTATGAATAAAATCTGTTTTTGCAACTAGTAGCTATTTGTCTATTCAACGCTACTACTAGCGCTAGCGCCCCTTAGGAGTGAAAGGCTCGCACGAGTTTTAAGCTTGTTCAACCTGGACCAACACTATATGTGTTGGTCCAGGTTCAACGTATTAGCGAGCCCATTAAGCCCTAGTTATTGCCGTTTATTACCGTGTTCTAGTCATGTCATTTGAAAGGCAGAGGGCTCTATAGTCCATCTTACCACAACTCATTAGTTCCCTTTTAATAAGTATTAGAAGTCTGGCATGCCTTTTTTGTCCAACGGTTTCCGTATAGACATCTTACTATAAGATATTAGTATAGTGGTCGGATACCATTTTTGGATCTCCTTTCTGCACCTTAGTACTAGGTGATCCCGGAAATCCGGATAACGTCGGTTGGGCTCCTGGCTTCCCCCATTTTTGGGGGAGTGGGGAGTTTATGACATGCCGAACCTATCGCGCGAGGCTTGGTGAGAAAAAAATCGGTAAATTTCTACGATTTTCTAAAAAATTTCTCTTTAAATATTATATAGACAACACAATGTTATACATTAGCATGGGTCTTAATTGCACTACCAACTCGTTCATTAAAATTCAAGGGACGAAGTAGCCAGGTACAGGGTGGCCCATCCAAGTGGAAAAAGTGTGCTACGTGGAGACACGTTAACATAAAATCGTCATTCAAAAAATGAGACTGTAGTAAAATTTAAGGGGAATTCGAGGGTGTACCCTAATTTTGCATTTTTTGCAAAATAAAAAAATATTTTTTTACCTACACATCCATTATCTATTTATCTCCAACCGTTTCCGAGATATTTATCAGAGAAGCTCCATCAAACTAGATACAGGGTCTCATGGTCGGTGTCTGATGTTCGATCTGAGTAGGCCAAACAATAAAACCAAATTTATGACAAATCAAGTCAGCCATGAAAATAAAACTGACAATCGAGTAGGCTGTCAATTCAATATTTATATTTACGTGTCAGATTAGTCTAAAATTTTGTTGCTAAGGCTGTTAGTAGTTGCAGTTTAAAAAATGTTTTTGAAAGAAGAATGCTGTGATATTTTAGAGATCTTCATCAAAAATGATAAAAGATACGTAGAAACTTTGAGGGAGTATTCTCGTAAATATCCAAATAGAAATGTTCCGAGTGCTTCATTTATATGTAAGCTGTCTCGAAGATTCAGATCGACAGGAAGTCTGATTAGCAAGAGAAAAAAAGGGTTCAGAATTAGAGAGGACGAGAGAGAAGGAATTTTAAATTATTTCAGAAGAAATAACGAAAAATCTCAGAGAGATGCAGCGAGAGGCTATTCCCTGGAGATGCTGCAAGAAGACTGGAATATTGTAAAACAATGTTAAACTTTTATTTTGCAAGAGGTGGAGCTGGAGATTAAAAGACGAGTAAAATTAGAAATTGATAGTTTAAACAATCGTCCCTTACCATTTTGAACATTTAATGTAAATGAACTTCTAACTAATTTTTAATAACTAATCATATTGTTGTTGTTATAATAAATATGACAGTAGTAAAAATAATAAATGTTTCATAATTTCCACGAGATTTTTAATTAAGTTGAATGCAGTTGAATGGCTATAGCCACTTTAACATTCAGCCTACTCGCTTGTCAGTTTTATTATCATGGCTGACTTGATTTGTCATAAATTTGGTTTTATTGTTTGGCCTACTCAGATCGAACATTAGACACCGACCATGAGACCATGTACCTAGTTTGATGGAGTTTCTTTGATAAATATCTCGGAAACGGTTGGAGATAAATAGGTCAAATTATATATCGTTGGATTCAGAATTAAAAAAGGAATCCTGTGATGGTTAAGAGAAATGTGTAAGTTGTAAAATAGATAAAACCACTTTCATTTCCGCTATAACCGGAAGTTATATTAAAAAACTGAATACTCGGGAATACCACTAAAAGGTTCTCTAATGGATGTGTAGGTAAAAAAATATTTTTTTTTATTTTGCAAAAAATGTTTTTTCGCGATAACGTTTTTACCGACCCCCGTATACAAAATTAGGGTACACCCTCGCATTCCCCTTAATTTTTACTACAATCTCATTTTTTGAATGACGACTTTATGGTAACGTGTCTCTACGTAGCACACTTTTTCCGCTTGGATGGGCCACCCTGTACTTATGATGATACAGGGGCACAGAGGTTCGGTCTGACATTGGATTTTTACGTTAACTCAATTATGGTTCAACTACAGAAATGCTTTCGGCTATTGTCGCGATTTTAGGATTTTATCTATCAACCCTGCCCTGCTTCTATAGTATATTAGGCTATACGCTAAACCGTTGCGTCCCTGCATAATTTTCAGGTTTGAGCTGAGACCGCGTGTTATTTACTTTGTCGATTTTTTTATTTCTATGTTACACAGAAAAGCGGTGAAATTTGTATTTCTATTTTGTATTTCTATTCCCACAGCTAGTATTTAATATAACAAAGTACAGGGAACTCAAAGGTAGGTACTGTTAAAATTCAATTAGATGATTTTAGGTAGCAGGTACTTAGGTATATTGTTAGAAAGGTACAGGGGTACAGGAAAGGTTTAATATATTCAGCTTTCATATTTTTACGAGAGTTAAATATTCTACGTACAAAACTACGATTATGCTGGGTACAGAAAAGCTTTCGGTGAATTTGTATATTTGTATTCCAACAGCTGTGAATATACTTACTAGACTATTAGTCTAGAACGCTTCCCAGTTACCTGAGGCTTGTGTATTTTGGTTTAGAAATATAATTTGTCTTGTTTCTAAAAAATATTCATATTGGGGTAACAGAAGTCAGAGGTGTACTCGGGAAAATCAAAATCAAAATCAAATCAATTCAGAAATACTTAGATACTTAATATAACAACGGTCAAAACTCAAAGGTTTGTTTTGAAAACAAGACATCTATTCTATGGTTAGTAATATCTACATTCTTAATCTGATTTTGATTACAAACTATACACATATCTTTTAAGTATATATACAATTTATCATCACACACTTTACACAATAATTCCTGATCATCTTCTGCCAGCTCCCTGGTGTAATGGGAGCTAATGTGTTGATGTGTACCTTGAGGCACCAGTGTCAGTGTGGTAAACGTAGCAAGAGCAAGTAGTACATACGAAGAAAAGTAAATTTTCTTCCGTCAAGTTTGTTCGTATGACTATGTATGATTGGCACACACAAACTTGTTGATTTATACCATCACTTAACACTGCACCGGATGGTAAATGTTTCAATATTACTGCACTCGTTGAACCTTCTTCTCCTAATCCATCATCCACTTCTTGGTCAGTATGTGGTAAATGGCGATTTTTGTCACCACCTCTCAAAATATAACTTTTTACCGTGAAGGGATTTTCTTGAGAAGTAATTTCACAAAAAATTTCTTTTTGTCATAAGAATCACTGAAGTTAATTTCAGACATTTTTAGTGGTATGAACTTTTGGAAGACTGTGTATGGGTGGAGGAATTGGGTTCTTATATACCAAAACCCTGGTTTAAACAATCATTATATTCTTGTATCTAACCTTCATTGATAACTAGATGGTGAAATTTCTACGATTTTCTAAAAAAATTATCTTTAAATATTATATAGACAGTACGATCTTGTACATTAACATGGGTCTTAAGTGCACTACCAGCACGTCCAACACGTTCATTAAAATTCAAGGGAACAGATACTTAGGGTTAATGGTGGATACAGGTTTCGCTATCGGATTTTTACGTTTCTAAACTAAGTTCTCGGAAAGGTATTGTTAGACAATTTTTTGATTTCTATATTGAACATTATCGTAAATGGATCTTTATTGCACTATTATACCAAGTTTTTTTTGGATACAGTTAAAATTCAAGGGAGCAGGTACTTAGGTTTATTGGAAGGTACAGGGGACAGGTTCGATTTTGATATTGAATTTTTACGTTTCTATGAGTTGTACGTAGGTACAAAACTATACTGCTCAAATTTGGCTCAACTACAGAAATGCAATTCGAATTCGGCTATTTTCGAAGCTAAGGACTTTAAAAATCAACCAACTCTAATCCTCTAATATTATCACTAAGTTATTGTTAAAATTCAAGGAAAGTAAAATAAATATTGTACGTTCAAACTATACTGTACAAAAAATATGAACCAAGTAAAAAAAGGGCCGTTTTAAAGTTTCGGTCAAATTAAACATTGATATTTGTTACAGGTACTATCTATAAGAGAGTGATTGAATAAACTTTCATTAATCTGCTGTTCACTCTGCAAAGATTTACTTCCACACTGACTATTGACTTTAATAATCTTATTCTGGCACTGATAGGATTCCACACTTTTAACAGCATTCCCAATATACCTAGACGTTGGAGTCAACAAATGTTTAGTGATCCCTACAGACTCGTATGAAATTGAGGTTCTAGAAGAGTACATAGTTGGTGCTTTAAGAAAAGAAGAATCTGATCAAAAAATCCAATAACAGTACTTTCAAGTGTTAAATTTACATAACCGTTAAAACCTCTGCCACAGTAGAAAGCCCAAGGTTTGTTATTGTTGGCTTTCAGACCGACCGCAAAGAAAATTCAAAAAAGGACCCGACATACTTTGATCATGTAAATATTTACGACGTACGCCTTATAATAAACGGTGAATACTTTCCGTTTGAACGCCTGCGGCAAGATTTCAATAGGGATTACTTGGAAGTTTACAATAATTACAGAGACTTCTACCCAAGCTTTATGAATACGCGCGATAAGAGCCCACTACTTAATTATGCTGACTTTAAAGACCGGGCGACGCTGTTCGTTATTGACTGCTCACGTCGCAATGAAACAATTAAAATGAGCACTGTTGATGTTAAATTGGATATTGAGAGCTCTCAAGGATTTCCAGATAAGACCCGTGCATATTGCATCATTATTCATGATAGAGTTGTGGAGTATTTGCCCTTGAGCGAAACTGTAAGAAGCTATATGATGTAAACAGATCCCGGATATAAATGCAGGGACATCAGCACCATACCAACAGTTTTATTCGAGAACTAAGTAAAGATGAAGATTGCTGTAATAGATATTCAAGGTTTCATGGTGGAGAATGAGTTTTATCCCAAGGAATTGACAATTAAAATTAATGGGCAAGTGATGCATATGGTTATAGCTCCCCCAAAAAGTTTTATGGCTCTCAACAATTTAAATAAGAGGCATGTGCGTGTTATGGAAGAAAATTTTCTGGGGATAAAATATTCAAGTGGACATGTTGAGTATAACAAATTGGTTGAAATACTGCAAACTACTCTACTAGACGTTCACATAGTTTACGTGAAGGGACATCAAAAAGAACGTTTTCTACGTGAAATAATCAACAATAAAGTGGTTGATGTGGGAAATTTGCAAAACAATTGGATAGAGGTGCCGCTATTTGAAAGACATTCCGATGTGCCTCCACCACAATGAAAATAAAAAATGGATGTGTAGCTTTAGGAATTGTGAAAAATTATATTCTTGGTTAGAAAAATACTTAATCGATTACTAAAAGTTGTAAGTTTTTACTTAAAATAAAGGTCTTTATTTGCATTTTGTTGTTTGATTCCTATAAAAGAGAGAGAAAACTTAAGTAGGACACACTTTCGAAAATGATGTTGAGTGCAGAATACCTGTTACTTCATTCTCTGATTATCAATAACATAATATACGTCTATAAACCGTTTGACGTAAACGATGTTGCTATTTGTATGGATGATTCATTAAATTGCATTTCATTAACTCCTACAACTACCACTGATGAAGTTGTAATGACAAAGATACCAAGTAATATCAAACAGTATAAACTTCGAATGATATTTGAAAATGGTACAGTTGCTGACACAGAGTGGGTTACACCAATTTCTAAAATGTTAAATGAACAAGTTGCAACAGGTCAATCCCTAGAAAGCGTGGTTTATTTTATTGCCGCATGTTCCTCACTCTTGATTTTAAAATGGATGATTAAATTAATCCATAAGTTGGTGGAAAATCAATGGATTAAAAAGCTAATATCAGTTATGGAGCTATAGTATTTGTGTAGTCTTAACACATAATAAAGTTATGAAAATAAAAGTAGTTTCATTTTTGTCAGCAATATTTTCGCCGGTATTCTGGCGGTCATTCCTTGAAAATAACCAAACATCTTATAAAAGCGGGCCGACGTGAGAGATCACATTAACATTCTCAGGGTTAGCCATCTGTGTTTTTTAAACATCGAAATTCTTTCAGACTAAACATCTTATAAAAGCGGGTCGACGTGAGAGATCACATCAACATTCTCAGGGTTAGACATCTGTGTTTTTTAAACATCGAAATTCTTTCAGACTAAACATCTTATAAAAGCGGGCCGACGTGAGAGATCACATCAACATTCTCAGGTTAGCCATCTGTGTTTTTAAACATTCAATTGACGAGCTGAAATTTTGTCTCAAAAACATTCTCAGGGTTAACCATCTGCGTTTTGTAAACATTGGAATCAACGATTTTGCATGCCCGAGGAGTGGGAATTCTGGTTAGCTCCACCCACTTGCACATGCGCAGCAAACCTTTAAGGAGATAAGCCCAACCCCTTTGTGGGAAAGACGCCTGCGCGTTTAGACGAAGAAAGCGTATGCACTATGTGGATTGGCTTTTCGACACACCCACTGGTTCTTGAGTACCCCCTCAAGCTCAGTAATTTTTACATTATATATTCCCATAACTGCAAAGTTTGACATTATTCCATCTGAAAGTCTGATCAGTGAAATAACAGTGTTGTGCTTCATCATCATCAAAATGAAAACACCAGTACCAGTGAGCAAATCAGCCCCCAACGTTGCATCTAATGGGATCTCCATGCTACAAGACTATCTTATAATAGTAAGCACTTACTCTCCTAAATAAACTCTAAAGTTAATATTGCTATTTTTTACAGCCAGCTGGAAATCCTGAGATGAATCCTGAGATGGAATTATTCTCATTGTTGGGACCTGAATTAACACTCCAGCCGGTGACAAAAGGTGAGCCTCAACCCGGACCATCGAATGCCCCCAACACCCTCGATGAATCCACCAGAGGTAATGACATACGAAGAATGCAGGCGACTCCCAAATCCAACAGCATGCAATCAGCCCCCAACGTTGTAGATACAGGGATCTCTATACTACAGAACTATCTTATAAGAGTAAGGACTACTCTCCTAAATAAACTTTAAAGTTAATTACAAGAAAAGGTGATAATGGGCAAACACTCAAAGTTAACAAAAAGAAAAAACTAGTAATAGCATGAAACATGTGTATGCCCATTATCACCTTTGCTTGTAATTATTACATTTACACTCGCTAATCTTACATCTTTAAAGTTAATATTGTTATTGTTTTACAGCCGGCTGGACATCCTGAGATGGAAGGAGTTTCATTGGGCCCTGAGGTAACAATCCAGCCGGTGACAAAAGGCGAGCCTCAACCCGGACCGTCGAATGCCCCCAACACCTTCGCTGAATCCACCAGAGGGAAAGACATACGTAGGATGCAAGCGATGCGAGATGATGATGACAACATCAGCATTTTTAGTGATGTAACAACCGAAAGTCAAGGTGAGGTAGAATATTCAAAGATAAGGGGTCAAAGTCCTACCGCATTTCTCCACAAATTAAAAGCGCAGGCAAATGTGTTTTGCAAGAGAAAATGTGGGGACATAAAGTCCCAAAAACATTTGCTAAGAGAGCAATTAAAAGTAGTGGTTGGACAAGTTCAACAACTGAAAGAAAGGGAAAAAAGTATCCTTTCAGAACTTGACAATTTAAATTCAGACGAGACACGAGTTGTGAAAATCATGCAAAGGGTGCAAGAAATTCTGAACGTTTAATAGTCCCCACATTTTCTCTTATTTTAATGATATTATATTATTTTATTATATTATTTTATTATTTTATTATTGTATTATAGTTGTATTTTAATAAACATATAATTTACCAATTTGATCATCATTTCTTAACCTAAAACACACATTTTGAAACTTAAATCTCATTAAAAAGAATTCAAGTGATCAGTGTCTAAGCAAAAAACAACATCTGAAAGGAAGTGATAAGAAAAGAAAAGGTAAGTATACACTTTCATTTTCTACATGAAACAGGAAAAAAACAACACTCACTTTTTAATAGTTTTTATTAAATTCAAATTAATATTAGCAATTTTCTTATTTATCTCATACATTTTAATTTCATGCTTTAAATCATCTATAGATTTCAAATACATTTGAAGTTTCCTTCGATTGTACATACTCAGCAGTCTAATCTCGGAAGTTTTCATTTTTCCAGGGAAAATTCAAAATTCGTGGTTCTTCCTTCTGTTGGCCCAAGGCTTATTAAAAACACCTTCTGTCCACGGTCAATTTCCCTATTTATTTCTATAATTCGCTGCGTAGTGAATTTGTCTGTAAATCTTTGCGGTAGCACAGTGTAAAATGTAAAAAATTCCACAGAAACTCTTTCTGTATACTGTGTGCAAACTCTTCTAAACGATAATACTTGAAGCTCACATCCAATTTCTATACGTCGAGCCTTCATGAATGGTTTAATCAACGATTTCTGATTTAGTTGATTAAAGAACGTCTCCATTTTAAGGTGCAAAACTCACTGGAGAAATAAATGAACTCGTTAATGTATTTCAACTTGAATAAAAGAGTGGGGGAAACTTTACTATTTAAGTTATAACCTTCTCGGTTTTGTCTCATTGCTTTTTAATACTCACACATCTTAAAATGTCAGCAGAAATCGGGACGGTAAGTGATGACATTTTTAAATCGCTTGAAAAAGTGTTTACGCTTATTAATAATTCTGATGACGCTACTTTAGAGCATTGGAAAAAAATAATAAATGTAAACATCCGGTTAGTTCATAAAGCATTGAAAAAGGCTGACTGTAATCATGGCACTCGGATTAAATTGCAAACGAACTTGAGTCATTTGAAACGATTTAAAGTGTACTTAAAAAAATTACAACATGTTGGAACAGGTCAACGTAAGCGGGAAAGTAGAAGTGATAGGATAAAGTGGGAGGATATAAAATCAATTTTTAATAATCGTATACGCACGGGTGTTATAATTAATTTAAAGCACATAGATATTCTGCAGTTTTTTAAAGACGCGTTTTTTGTTTTTAAGACTCGCATTAATAGGATCTTAAGATCATTCAATATAATTAAAGTAAATGCTGTCTTTTGTGGGGAATTTATTAAAAAGTCTGGTGATCAGGAGATACTTGAGAATAAGTATTTTAATACAAACAATGAAATAATCGATCAAGGAACACAGTTAAAACAATGGTTTGAAAGCAATATTATTGAAAAAATTTTAGCTGCCATTGAGTCCTTCGAACATCAGGAGTCCGGTTGGACTCTTCACAGAATCTTAAGTTTGGAAGTTAACATAAACAAGGTAGAGATGGGAAACGGTGGTAGATCTTACATAAACCTCCCAGAATCAATACAATCTAAACAGGCTTGTATTAACATTCAAAATGATGATAATCTTTGTTTTGTTTGGAGTGTTGTATCAGCTCTATATCCACCCGTTGGAAAACCATACCGTACATCCTCATATCCCCACCCTTCAACCGTTTTAAACCTAGATGGCCTTGAATTTCCTGTAACTCTAAACCAAATAGCAAAATTCGAAAAACTGAATAATATATCGGTAAATGTGTATGTTCTAGAGTTAGTGTCAAATGAAGACAAATCAAGCTCTTTTATAACTTCTCCGGCTCGTTTAACTAAAAACAAAATGGAAAAACATGCTAATTTACTTCTAGTTCAGGATACATATTTTCCGAAAGTCGGTGAGCATGAAGCTCTCCCTATCGATGAATCATCAACCGAAATCAATTATCATTACTGTTGGGTTAAAAATTTATCGAGATTAATAGCATCCCAAACTAATAAACATAAAGGTAGGATGTTTGTTTGTGATAGATGCTTAAATTATTACTCATCCCAAGAAAAATTAAATGAACACATTGAATATTGTCAAGACATAAACAACTGCAAAGTATCATTTCCGAAAAATAAGTATATTGAATTTAAAAATTATATCCATAAGGAAAAAGTACCATTTATTATTTATGCTGATTTTGAATCAATTCTAAAACCTTATGATGAATCACAGTGTTTAAATACTGCTAAATATCAGAAACATGAAGCTTTTAGCGCAGGCTACTATTTTAAATGTGATTATGACGATACATTATCTTTTTATAAGAGTTATCGTGGTATTGATTGCATGACTTGGTTTGCAAATGAAATGGAAAATATAGCACTCTCTGTTGCTTCAAAGTTAAAAAATAATGAGCCAATAAGTGAATCTATAAGTTTAAAAAATGCAAGTGCTACGTGTCACATATGTGAAAAACCGTTTAATTCTAACGATATAATAGTACGTGACCATGATCATATGACATCACGTTTTCGCGGATACGCCCACCAAGCGCAACTTTAGTGGGTACGACAGTCATTTTATTATAAGAGATCTTGCTAAAAAGCATAATGTGACATTGCTTCCAATAAACAAGGAAAAATATATATATTTTACAGTTTCTGATACCGATACTGAAGTTAAATTTAGATTAATCGACTCCTTTAAATTTTTAGGCTTCTCTTTGGATACATTAGCATCGTCTCTCAATAAAGGGGACTTTATTAATACCCAAAAGGAATTTAGTGATGTATCTTCAAACAATCTAGATCTGTTAACCAAAAAGGGGATATTTTGTTATGATTATATCGATAACATAAATAAACTTAATGAAAAGTGTTTACCACCAGTCGAGCAATTCTATAGCAAGTTAAACGATACTCACATTAGTCAAAGCGATTACAGACATGCTCAGTTAATTTGGGATAAATTTAATATTCAAAGTTTAGGTGAATATAGTGACCTATATCTCAAGACGGACATTATGATACTTACCGATATCTTTCAGAACTTTAGGAAAACTTGTATAAAGAATTATGGTTTGGATCCGGCTTGGTACTACACTTTACGGGGATATACTTGGGACTGTATGCTTAAATATACTGGGTGACGATTAGAAACCTTTCAAGATATTGATATATTAATGTTTTTTGAGAAAGGAGTGAGAGGGGGGATAAGCCAATGTTGTAATAGATATTCTGAGGCAAACAACAAATACATGAAAAATTATGATCCTAACAATCCTTCCAAATACTTACTTTATCTGGATGTAAACAATTTATACGGGTGGGCAATGGGGGAATCTCTTCCTTACGGTAACTTCCAATGGGTTGATACAAACATTAACGTGATGAATATTCCGGATAACGGTCCAGAAGGATACGTTTTAGAAGTCGATTTAGACTATCCGGAAAATTTACATGACCCCCATAAAGATCTACCGTTTTGCGCAGAACATTCTAAACCACCAAATTCTAAACTTCCCAAACTTATGACAACTCTCAATTCAAAAGAGAAGTATGTTGTACACTACAGGGCTCTTAAACAAGCGTTAAGTCACGGTTTAACTTTAAAAAAGATTCATAGGGTTTTAAAATTTAGTCAGTCTGCCTGGCTAGCTCCTTACATTAAATTTAATACAGAATTAAGGACAAAAGCTAAGTTTAATTTTGAAAAAAACAGTAATTAAATTGATGGTTAATGCTGTATACGGTAAGACCATGGAAAATATTCGCAAACATAGAAATGTAAAATTGGTTAGAAAATGGGAAGGTAGGTACGGAGCTAAGAATTTAATTGCTAGCCCGGCTTTTAACAGCCGATTAATTTTTGATACAGATTTAGTTGCAATTGAACTGAATAAAACTGAAATCGTTTTTACAAAGCCCCTGTACATCGGGATGGCTATACTCGATATCTCAAAGACGTGTGTTTATAATTTTCATTATGATTACATGTTGCAAAAATATTCAACTGACCAGTGTAAACTACTTTATACGGATACGGATAGCTTACTTTATGAAATAAAATGTGATGATGTGTATGATGAAGTCATAAAGCGAGACTTGTATCGTTTCGATACCAGCGATTACTCGGTTGATAATCAGTATAATATACCGCTTGTAAATAAAAAAGTAGCAGGTCTTATGAAAGATGAACTTAATGGAAAAATAATGACTCACTTTGTTGTCCTTAGGTCAAAAATGTACACGTTTCTGATTGAAGGCGAGCAATGTATTAAAAAATCAAAGGGGATTAAGTATGGTGTTGTTAAGAATTATTTAACTTTCGACGATTATGCAAATTGCTTATTTAAGAAGAAGCAAAAAACCGCTACTCAATGCACTATTCGTTCATTTGCTCATAATGTTTTCAGTATTAAACAAACAAAAATTGCACTCAGCCCTTTCGATGATAAGCGATACTTAGTTAATAATGTTGTCACTCTACCGTGGGGACACTACAGTATTCCACAAATCGAGAACTAAGCTATTGTATATAGCTAAGAAACAATAATTGTTTCATTTAATCCCCCGCCCTGCTAATAGATTAGTCATACCTCCCACAACTTGCAGAGTATATATAGCAGAGAAACCTAACAGTCTTTACAACATTATCCAAAGTCAACATGTTCAACCAACAGCTAGCAGACCAACAGGGACTGGTTTCCTGTCCATATGTCAACAGTCATAAAATTAAGAAGTCACGCCTACGGATGCACTTGTTGAAATGTCGGAGGCAGTTGAATCATGTTCCCGAGGTCAACTGGCAAGAGTATTTCGAACGAATTAATAAAGAAGAATTAATCACCTTCAGGAATCCACCTCGGATTAGACCAGAGTAATTTTGTGTGAATATAAAAGAAGTTCCAATATTTGTTAACTTTATTAACACAAGTTCCAACTGAATACAACACCATGCCTGTGTCAATAAAATATAAATGTACAACATGCGGTGGGGCAACTGATACACCCAATACTTCATGTATTCCATGTAGCACCAAGAATTTATTCAAAGATGTGACAAAACACATTCCTTCACATTATTTTAGTCCTAAATAAATGTATTAGGGTAATAAAAGATTTATTATGTTTGTGTGTTTTTTATTTAATAAAACCTCCTCCTATACAAATCAGCTAATACAAACTCCTCATTGAATGAGAGAAGCTCAAAAATACAGTATGCATTAATATTATCTGATACAGTACATAGTGATTTTATAATATCTATAGCATTTATATTATAGTTGTATTTTAATAACAAATCATTCACTTCATCTAACATATTATAATAAAAATCCAATAAGTTATATTTTAATATTAAATTAATTTTTGAGGTTATTTTACAATCAATTGTAAGCAATTGCACTACATCGTTAGCAGTGAAATAAAAGTGAATATCGTCTTTAGAAAGCACAATCATCAAATAGTTGACACCTGGGTACACGCTCAATTTCAAATTGGAGCTGAATTCTTTTGGTGGTATTGCAACATCTTCACCCAATTTTTCAAGGATTTTGTTGAATTCCACTGTTAACTGGAACCATTCAAAACGGTCCATGGATATAGGATTTGACGGATCGAGCAGGTTTATAATTTGCACTGCTGGTTTGAAGAATCGTAGAGGGCTGAGTCCACAGTTTATCACATACAGATTTTCCGGCTTGAGCACAAATTGTGTACTTAGCAACAGCTGCTTTTCATTGTGGACCGCTTCATCATAACTATTCAAAACACGATTAACCTCGTTATTTTCGCTGCTAGTGCTGTACCCCGATTCACTCATGGTGTCAAACTACATCTGTGGCCCTAAGGTAAACATTTGGATTTGCTGCTTTTTGCAATTCCTCGCTGTAAAAGCCACCCTTTATCGGATTCCCCTGCACATCTTCAAGCAAATAAGTTATGGGTGTGGTTTTTTGAATTTTAACAATTTTAAATAATTCCGTGCTCCAATTAGGGGTGTAGCCCTTCTCAAAAACATGCTTGGCTTTGCTGATGCGAACCATATCGCCCTTTTTGAACTTTGATATTTTAAAAACTGTAGGATAGCTGAAGGTTCTAAGTAAAGCAGCCTCGTTACTTTTATTTACATCTTTTGGCCTCATTCCAGTAGTTCTATGTCTTCTGTTATTGTATTTATCAACAATTGTAGATAATATATCAATCCACTTATATGTGCCATTTAGGCTAAAGTATTTAAATAATCGTTCCTTTAACGTACGTATAACCCTCTCCACTATTGCAGCTTTTGTTATGCTAAAGGTACTATAATGATTAATTTTAAACTTTTTCATGAGATTTTGAAAATGGGAGTTGTAGAATTCTTTTCCATGATCACTTTGCAAGTTTCGTGGATGCCGTTGAGAGTTTTTCAGTATTTTATCAAAGGCCTTTGTCACTTCTTCACCAGTCTTAGATTTAAGGGCTTCACACCAAACGTACTTGGAAAAACAGTCAATTACTACAAGAATAAACTTAAATTTGTTATTGTGAGCTGTATATTGATCTAACTGGGCGAGGTCAACCTGCCAGAGGTCATCCAATCCTTTAATAATGGTCCGACGACGAGGGTATTTTTTCAATGCTCGTCTGTGTAATTCATTCACAATTTGAATCTTTTCTTTACTATGCTTTGTTTTCGTTGCTTTCATTATGTTTTTGATATTCCAAAACCCTTATTCTATACAAAATTTCACGCAGTTGTTTTTCCTGAATTTCAATATGTGACTGTAAGGCTTTTTTTATTTCAGAAAGTGAATCATCGACGTATTTTTTGTTAGTTGCATCACCTAATCCTTTCGGAGCCTTAAGATTGCTGATTTTTAAATTTCTCGCATCTATATGACCTTCGGGAGTAAAAGTTAAACCGCCTGTGTGAACACTTGGCCGTGAATAAATTCTTGAATACTGACCAAACTTATTAATACTCATGTTGTGACTGGTGATAACCTTGTAATGCGCTTGTATTTATATTAAGAAATGATGTGAGCCTCTTTTAATTCTGTCTCTATAGCAGTTATTTCATTATCGTGAGAGGTGTTTCCAGCATTTTTAGAAGCAATAAGAAGCATTAATCTATCCACTAATTCATTCACATCATCCCAATAAATATACTCGATTTTTATTGTAAATTAAATGCATACCAGTACCCGAACGTGTTTTTGGTTTAGCTGGAGATTTTCCTGGTTTGAAAATAGGCCTAATAATTTTAAAATATTTTGATAGTTTTGAGCTTTTTAATTTGCCTCTGGTATCAAGATGTGCCCCAGTTAATTTTAAAATAACGATATATTTTGCAAAGTCTTCGTCTGTGTATTTTGGATCAGTATAAAAAATCAAATCGTATAGTCCTGATGTTCCCTCAAAATTCTTTCCCTTAACAATTATATCTCCACTACTATCAAAATCAATATTTTTACCAGCTAGCAAAAATTTTGATTGAGATGCGTCATAAACGGGGCCATATACTTTATCAATTTTCTTTGAATTATCATGGTAGTCTTGTATATATTGTTTTGCTATATTAGGATAGGAAACATCTTCAGGTTCACTATTTTGTACATCGGAATCGAAAAAATCAGCCTCCTTTTTTAACTGTGGGCTTTCCGGTTCTTCTTTTTTATATTTCATTTTTGTGAAGTTAGGTAGTTTGATTTTGTTCAGAGATTGCGTAACTGGTGTGAACATTTTTTTAATCGATTCGTCTTCTTCAATTTTACCTAATTTGAGTGCCACATACTTTTTTCTAACAGCGCGAGCGAGCTCACTGACTTTCTTCGCACGCTGCATTTTAAATAATTGATCTTGCGTCGTTGATGGCATGATTCAAAATTAGTTAATCCAGCTGAGTTACAGCTTTATATACTTATCAAATCCATTTCTGTAACGCCCATTTTTTAACTCAAAATCTTTTACAATTACTAAAGTACCGTAACCATTATTCCAGCACTCGCTACACATAACTTTAAATTGATCATAAGTTAAATCCGGAGACACATGCTCATCAAAAACATGACGTAAGTTCATATCATCCTGTCGAAATAGTACAATAACATTACAGTTATCGCGGACCAGCTGTTTAGGTATTTTCGAGTAAGTCTGACAAAGATATATGACATCAACGCCTTTGTGCCGTCCCATCGAATAAAACTCACGTATCTTATCTTGCCGATCACAACTCACATCATCGAAAATAAAAACTGAATTTTCCAAGGCCTCGGATGGTGGAATGACATCATCATTAGCTTTAAATGGAAAATATCCGATTTTAGGAACTTTTTTAAGACATCTTGTAGTAACTGATATTTTGGCTGATATAAGCTTTTACTATAAACGTAGATATTCTCAAACTTCAGACCATTTTTGTTAAATATTATACTTAAAAGGGCATTTGTTTTACCACAGTTGCTAGGTCCTATGAACGCAGCTCTAACGGACTCTGGAAACAGTTTACCATGCTTAGATGCCTGTCTGATCCCTGTATCTGCAACGTCTAAGTTTTCAATAGGGAGAGAGCTTTGTTGTTGCCTTATTTGCATTTTGGACTCTTTTAAAATTAATAAGACATTTGATGTCTATTTATACTTTCAAAGTTATCTTGTAAAAAAATTCAAAATCATTTAAAAATTGTCGGCCTTTTTAGTGTGATCCTTTTCCTAACGTGTGATAATCTACAACACAGTGACCTCTCCTGAACATAATAAAAGAAAAAAATACCGAGCGCTACTTGAATCTAAGAATCGACAATTCTCACTCAATAATCTCACCGCGTCGGCTTTCGCCTTCGCCCGCGTCACAAGCAATTTTAAAGTCGGGCCGAGTTGGGTGATAGTCAACTGGTCAACATAATTACGTAATGCGCTTGAAAGTTGAATATCTTATAAACTAAGGAATCTACAAAAAAATGTTTCAAATAAAAGTCGTAGCATATCAAAGGGGCTAATCAAATGTTTATAAAAGAAAATTTACAGATGACGTTTTCAAGGTCATATGACAATTAAGTTGGTTTTTTCAATGACACCCTGCTGTTTTTATTTGATAAAAGCATTTAGCTTCTTTCTCGGAATATATTTCATTAGAAACATTTTTTTCTAGATTGTAGGTTTCAAGGACATGAATTTTTGCTTCGTTGCAAAATTAAATTTTCTAGCGGTTGCGCCTTGGTATATAAAGAGCGGATGGTTTATAAACATAGCAGAGCAAACACTGAACCACATCGACATATTCGTAAATATGAGTGCCTTTGTAAATATCGACTTTAAGGCGTATCTTGCCTCACACAGAGTGTTATTTCAGCATTGCCATGGTGATTCATTGACTTATATACTACAAAAACAATATTTTATTATCCCAAACGAGTGGTTTGAAAAAGTTGCCAAGCAAGAACTCCATGAAATTTGTACCTATCGTTTAATGTTGGAAAAAAAACAGCATATTGATAATTACGTGATACAAATCATTAATATATGTGACGCAGAAAACATTGAACAAATAAATTATTTTACGCTCGATGGACTTCTGAAGAAACATGGTTTGGACTCTGGGCTCCAATATAAGATGTATATTCTTAACATATTAAGTGAAGAATACCTTTTAGAACAGTCGTATCCTACCAAAAACTTAACAAATTATAGAGATTTATTAATATGTATTGATGATTTTATATGTGCCGCCGCTTATCTTGCAAGATATGAAAATTTGAGGGATTTTACAAAGGCTTAAATGATATGAAATTAACCTATAAATTTGAACCTATACATAATGAGCGTCATATGCATATTTTGAAATGGCTACAAAAGAATATAAAAAAATATGAAGAGAATTCAGAAGCCATTCTAGGATGGGAGTGTGGACCAGACTCTGGTCATTGGCCATCTACCAAAGTGGACGATTATAAAATGACAATTTCGTTATTATATACATTTGTAGTTAATACTTTTTAAAAATAAAACTGCTTTTAACCTACTTGTCTGATTTTGTTCCTTAAAGGAGATATCCATTTATATCTACCAAATTCAAATTATGGCGACTGCGGGGGGGTACATAGATTCTCACATAAATAGCGAAGAGGTTCTCTTAACGAACTAGAGTTCAAATTATCTTGACCGCATCGGAATATTAGACATGTGAATTCTAATTTTTAATGGACTTCGCTTGTATCAGATATTTGACTAAATTTTGTTTATTTCTGGCGAGGTGGTCTAGTAGAAATGCGACGTGAAGGTAGTTCGTATTCCCAGATTTGAAACTCAGCTATGGCAGTGGCTGGGAAAGGTGACCGAGGACTTTAAAAAAAAAAGTTCGGGATCAGATGTTTTTTAACATTGTCACTGCGCGTTCCTCGCTGCAATGCCTTGAACTGTGTGGGGCAGTGACGAGAGTTTGTAAACACCATTAGGTTTAATTAGTTTAAGTTTACTTTAGGTTAATGTTACTTTAGCATAAGTTTACTTTAAGGTAGTTGGTGTTTCTTGGATCTGCCTGTACCCACCCGTCGAAAACAAATATGCGTTTGTATATACTGACCGTACAAGTCCCATTAGTTTTCGGTAAATTGAGGTGGCACAGAAAGTTTGAGGTATTGAATTACGACGTAAGGATAGGGTCCGCCCCTACCCGGAGGTTGAACCGCTTACGTCGGACCTCGTAATTCCTTTGGGTATGGGGGGGATCCGGCCCCTTGTCAAAATGGCAGGGGGTTTTGCTGCCGCGGCATTTGGCAGGGGGCTTGGACCCAGGCCCCGACTGCCGATTCGCAAGCCCCTTTTCCAAGCATTGCGCTACGCCTGGACCTTTTCCGAAAGCCGCCGCCGCCGCCGCTGAGCTGCCACGACCGCGCTGGCTGTTCGACGCCGCTCCCGGGTTGCCCGATCACCGCCGCTGGCAGGCCGCCGCCGCCCGTAGCCAGACACCGCGGCGCTTAGCAGGAGCCTCGCCCAGCGTAGCTCCCGACTGTGTAAGATGCAAGCGCCACAGCTTCCGTTTGTTACGGTCGGGCGATGGAGTAAACATCGTTAAGTGCTGGGATATGTATACGCTACAGTTTCATTTATTTAATTCATAGCAAATAAAGATTGAAATTTATATGATTCGTTTCAATGCTATGTTACTCGCATAATAAAAGACTGGCTGATGTTTAAACCTTTATTAAAAATAATGAGATATTTTCAAACACAGGCATGATGCTTTTATATTTCTTTATTAAGTACGTTTTATGACTAATACAAGATTATAACACAAATTACTATTTGAAGAATTCCATGTTAATTTTCTATTCCCCCAATGACCATATTTCAAACTGATTGGCCTTGTTTTTTCCCATATCCAGTTGTCCTTTGTAAACCAGCGCGTATTTTTCGCTGGAAAAATGTTCGAGGCACGGTTTGAACGCCTGTGTCACTCTGTTCGGCAGGAAAACGACACTCTCCTCCAACTCCAGCAAAATGGTCTCCCCGAACGTCGTTTGCACCACCTTGCCCGAGAGAATTTTCATCGGCACGCCTTCATCCAATTCCACTAACTTTACCGTCGGTTTCTGAGACAAGCAACCAACTTTGTTGATGGTTTCCAAATCCATTTCTTTGCTGCAAGCCATCTTCGGCTACTGAACTCCAAACTCTGTCTTTTATCAAAGCTAGAGGGGTGGAGGGGGGATTCTAGGAAATGGAGACCTTGAAGCGATTTAAACTTGAGTTCTCCGGGATTCTAGGTTTACCTTGGATTCTCAGAAACCTTGAAGCTATTCTAGGAAACCACACCCCTTGACCTTGAACACCAATTCTTAGAAGCCTTGTGATTCTCGGAAACCACGCCCTTTGACCTTGTACATCAATTCCCAGAAACCTTGAAGCGGTTCTCGGAAATTAACCTTGAAGCTATTCTAACCACGCCCCTTGACCTTGAAGCCCCCATCGCGACTTCGCAACAACGACGACCTTGGCGGCCATTTTGGGCTCGTACCCGCTTTGACTCACTACTATACGATTACCGTAAAATGGGGTGGATAGAAACACTTTTTCCATTTTGTCAGATTACAACTCACATAGTGTAACTGTTCATCTTAAAGCCAAGTTGTGTCTGAGAGACCAGTATCATAATGCAAATTTACGATTTGTAGGATACAGTTTGAACATGCCTAATAAAATACCGAGCACCATTAAGATTCTGCCTATGTCTTCTTTTAAGAGAAAAATTAAGTCCCTTATTGTCTGCGATCTTTTGGGCTAAGTGTTGTAATTGTGTGTTTTTTTTTACCTGCTTCCCCCTTACTTTTACTGTTCATTTTACTTGCGCATTGTGGTTATGGTTGCTTAGTTTTAGTTGTTAGGTTTTAAGGTTCTGATAATGCTATATTATATTTTTGTTGGTGTTGCATGTGTTTAAATTATTATAAGGACTTATTGTAAGATACTTTGCCCTGGTTGGACTTCAAGCAGCTATTAGCTGACATCCCGCCAGGTAAAATAAAGTCATATTATTATTATTATTAACTCCCGAGCAAGTAGGAGTTAAAATTTAAAAATTATGTCAAAAGTCCGGTCACGGCTTGAAGAAGGGATTCTGCATTCCGATTTTGTTCCAAAAATTATATATAAGGTACTATTATTTTTTTAATGATTGTTTCCCCAGATAACATTTTTAGGTGCTAAGTACGAGTCAGGAATATTCTTTCTAAAACTTGCACATGCTAGGGATGTCCTGATTTTTCATACAGGATATACAAAGTACATACAAAGTATAAGTTGTTGTCCACCTGTTTGATTTACTTCTCTACATTCTGGGCATATGCTTTTGTATACGCTTCTCATGTTATGTCCTAAAGTAATGCATTGTGGTACGTTCTAAGCACATTCAGGTATATGCTATGCAATTTGAATATATAACCTGTTTCATGTACTTCTCTACATTCTGAGCATATGCTTTTGTATATGCTTCTCACGTAATGTCATAAAGTAATGCATTGTGGTACGTTCTAAGCACATTCAGGTATATGCTATGCAATTTGAATATATATATATATATATATATATATATATATATATATATATATATATATATATATATATATATATATATATATATAGGTCATGTTTCTCAGGTATATATTATAAGAATGGCCATCTAACATTCCTATCGCATGTCAAAATAATGCCACATCACACATTCCTAGAATGTGTAGAGGATGCTCACCTAGGCCGCACGGCAATATTATAGGCCTGCATAGAGCGCTATCTCTCCATATACGTCACGCTAACCGCCCGATCAGTCCAGGCCACCGAACAATTGTAATTGTTGTTTTGTGTTGGACAACAATTACAATTGTTGGGTGGCCTGGACTGATCGGGCGGTTAGCGTGACGTATATGGAGAGAGAGATAGCGATCTATGCTGGCCTGTGCTGCTGTGCGGCCTAGTGCTCACTGAAAACGCCCTCCCACTCACTTTTTTCTTAATTGTTAGTTTTTAAGAATAGAAAAAAATATTAATCAAAACTTTTAGATGCTTAATACAAAGTTTTTAGGACAGTATTGAATACAGAAGTAAAAATCTAAGTTGTTTTTTTTTATGGAGCACTCTGTATAGACGGTAAATACTGCCGTAACAAATTTTGTATTAGCATCCAAAATGTAATTATAACTTTTTCTAATCTCGAAAACCAACAATATGACGTATGGACATATTGAAGATATTATGTATATGGAGGTTGACTGAAATATTTCAGTCAACGCTATGGAATAGTTGTTACGAGTTTACATTATTTACTCAAGCAATGATTAAAATAATTTTACCAAGAACTCTTCCCCAGGTTCTTCGATTTTTGTCAGACTTTCAATGAAATATTTTATCGAGCATTTCCTTTTTTTGGAAAACGGAATTAGGTACCTTTTGTCTAAGTATGGTTTGCACATTTCCACTTAATTTTAGGACTATTGAATATAAATTAATAGAACTCTTTGAAATGAAGGTTTTAATTAAGGTTTTCTTTCTGATACATATCTATTTATATTGCATGTTGTGGTGCTGCCTCTTTATCGCTTCCATCTGAGTTCTAAAAATACAAAAGAAACACGAGTTGAATTTTACTGCTACTAACGAATGGTAAATATATGTTCAGAGAAACTTTACACACAAAAAATGTGCAATAACAAAGTAATATTATTTGCGACACTTTTTTTCTCCCAATTTCAGGTATTATCGAGGGGTTTTTCCAAAATAAAAACCCATTTCGGGAATTTATTGGAAATTTAAGGTATCTATCGGGAATTTTAGAAGTGGCTATTTTTTATTTGCACACCACTAGGTAATTATAGTGTAGTTAGTGTATAAAATGAAAAATGAATATACATTAAAATTAATTATTTAAAATTTAAAATATTAATAAGTAAGTTAGTGGGCAGATTTTCTTAAAAGATAAATTTTATGATCTTGATAGGAAAAAAAGAAAAACTAAGGAAAAAACAGAATAAACCCTGTAAATAAAAACTTTGGGAATCTTTGAAAAACCCAACCCGGTTTTAACCCTCAATTAAGAATAAACCATAATTAGAAGGAAAAAACCAATGGGCACATCTCTACAGGGTGGCCCAATTTTTAATTCGCAAGCATTACCAACACCAACCATTAAAAAATAGTGAATATTGAAATATTTCATATGGATTCATTTAATTTTTAATTGGGTTTTTGGCCACAAGTCTATAATCAACTTTAAAAACTCATAAATGCTTAACGATAACTCAAAAATAACTTCAACAATTTGCTTTCTGAGCTATCGGAGAATAAATCTTTCTGCTTTCTCAAAGAAAATGGCAAGTCAGTGGACAGAACAATCATTTATTAATATACTATAATAATTATTTATAATATATAATCATTTATAATATACATACAATAATTATTCTGGCATGTCACACTGATTTGGCATTTTCTTTGAGAAAGGAGAAAGATTTATTCTCGGAAAGCTCAGAAAACAAAGTTGTTGAAGTTATTTTTGAGTTACCGTTTAAAGTTTCGTTAAGCATTTATGCGGTTTTAAAGTTGATTATAGTTGATTATAGACTTGCTGCGAAAAACCCAATTGAAAATTAAATGAACCAGTTTGCGCCACAAAGAAATTTCCGACAATATTATTTCATATGGACATTTTTAATTTTTCTACAAAATCGTTATTACTTGAAATTTTTTGGTAAAATTTAGCAGAGGCCCGTTTTTTTTTGGGGGGGGGGGGTACTGAATCCAGTGGCGAGGCTGATTTTTTTCTAAAAAAATCCCTAGTGAATTATTGAAATTTTGCTCCTAGAAACTGGCAAGGTAGGCCTTGGATTTTGTATGAGGTCATTTTTGCTCAAAAAATGCAGTTTACCGAGTTCTACAATTTTAGAAAAATTAAAGTTAAATCACAAAATTAATAAACTTTTTAAAGGGTGGCCCGAAAACAAATGGGGTACACTGTATAAGTAGATTTTAAATTAATTAAAATATCTGATACCTATACATTATCATACCTCTATCTGCTGCTCTATCTGCTGCTCTATCTGCTGTCGGTTTTCCTTATCAGATTTGCTTTTATTTATCCTCTCTTTTGCTTTTACAAGCCACGCCCTTATGACATTTATTGCCTCAGTTTCTGTAATACATTGTGGCCGAATAATATCTAAAAAATTAAATACCTAATAAAATATCAGAAAAGATAATTTACTATAAATACAAGGATACAAGTCTAATAAATCTCAAAAACGTAAATTATTTATCAGTGAAATTTACCCAGTTCAATTTTTCCCAAAAACAAATCCTTGAAAGCTTTTTTGCCTTTGGCCCCATCCCATGAGTATTTGACAGCTACCTCGTTAGAAAGGACTCTGTATAATATCTTCCTGATGCTTTGAGACGGAGTGGCACCTCCTAATCGACTCAGTTCTGCGATCTGAAAGAACATTAAACCCATTAGCAAAAGCTAAGATTGAATTGCACTGTTTCTTATGTATGGCACAGTATAATATGCAGAGCGAGCCAACTTGAAATCTAATCTAATCTTTAATTTACTCTACTTCTAAAACCATTGAAAAAAAGGATGCTATTAGAAGTTCACTGATGATGTCATATATCTTAGCAAGGACACCTCATATGTATATTTTTCTTACAAAAAAATAATCGCGCAACTTTGAAAACAATTGTATTTGACGTACAGAATATGACCCACATTAAACCGTAACAGTAGATAGGCTGTGGGGTTTCTGGCCCACTTTCCCCATGTATTTCTTATGGGGGCAAAATCCTGCACTTTTTTGACCAAACTTACCCCCTCCACTCCCACGCCACGCCCCCCGCCAAGCCCCCGGCCAATCAGAACGCGCCGACTAGGGTCTGAACCCTGCGCTAGTCCGAGGGGTGCCGAAGATGCCCGAGGGGTATGACCCCAGCGCGAGGTCATTGTCAAACCGTCCGCCCGCGGTGACGGTTCGAGCCGCCCGATGTCCAGCCGCGACCTTCAAGCCGACCGGAAGCAGACCGCGGACATGTCTCGACATGAAGGGAGACTCTCACCGACGGCCACCCTGAACGTGGATTCCCAAATCTCGCGCCTTAGCAAATTGAAGTTTATGCAAGCCATGACGTCACACCCCCTTTGACCTACTGTCGACTCACCGCGGCCGACGGGATTCTGCTGACTTCACTCACTTTCTTTTTTATTTTACCAGGAATAATCGAAAAATCGGCGGCACATTCTAAGTGGTATAGTCTGCATTCAGTCTTCGCATGTTTTGATACACTGACCTATATACGTTCCAGTAACCTACCAAATAATTTCTAGATACTAACATTGCAAATCTACAGGGCGAAAAATGCATCATTTTATACAAATAAAATATGTCGGAGCAAACGTTATTATTCGCTTGAAAACATTTTACTTTGCAGCGTGCAGCTGTCGTGATTGAATTTAGTTTCGAAAAAATCAACATACCCACATCCCAAAAAAAATTCAACCTACTTTGCCCTGGAAAACATTTTTAACGACTAAAGTATCCAAAATATTTTAAACACCCTTCAAAAACACATTGTGAAATTTTGATGGTATAAAATACTAGACTATCCATTTTTGAAAATAAAAACTAGGTGCCAAACATTCTATTGTTAGAAAAGAATGTCCATGCTACTACAGCCGTTAATAGATTACTAATAAAAAATAAAGCAGACAACGCAGTTTATTTAACGTTCAGTGCCTATAAAAAACGGCTATAAAAAAATCTGAGAAATTTCTGTATATTTACCAGGTGTTTGTTGTTGCCTTAAGGCAAAATATATACGTCTGAAAAGTTCAACCTATTTTGTTGTAGAATTTGGAATCTGATGATAAGTAAAAAAACCATTATGCAATAAAATACAAAAGTAGTATCAAAGCATGTGTATCCGGAACGGCTTGAACCGCCGACGTTCGAGATCTGCTGGCGCAGCTTCCAGTACAATGGGCTTATTTTCAGTCGAAACACACAAATATCTCCAAAAAACCTGAGAAAATGGCCATCACAAACAAAATCATGATTTTGTTTTTACCCAGCAGGAATATTATCGAAGGGATATGTGCCAGGAATAGGGAATTATATTAAAAGTTCAGCCTACTTGGCCCTGAAAAATCGTATATTTTTAACTACTAATGAATTGAAAATATTCTGAACAGATTTCGAAAATAGTTTAATATCAATAAATCACGAATTTTTTGGTAATATAAGATGTAAACTATAGACTGAAAAATTGTTGCTTAAACAACATTGAAACTACACTGATAAAAATATGCATCCATGGTTGAAACTACACTCTGTTACCTTAAGGTATAAAATCAAAAGCAAACACATCTCCCAAAAAGTTCAACCTACTTTGCCCTGAAAAAATCGAACAACAGAGGACATCGCTCACAAAACCAATACCAATAAGGACAAGAACGCTGAGGAAACTACACATATAAATGTTTAAAAAATGCCCACCGCGATCGCTCGACAAAAAACCGTGCAAAGTGGCTACGGCAAAAGGCTTGACCTTTGTCCTTAGGGACACGTGTGACCCGGTTGAAGTAGAATCTAAAAAAAACCTGTAAACCATACCTACAGTAGAATCTGCTAAAGTAAAATCCAGGTGTCAAAAAATCAATTAGGTACAAATAAGACAGTAAATCCCTCTTGTATTATTAGAAAATACGTCGACGTCACAGCATACCCGTCGATGGCACCGCTAGCGTGTCCGGTCAAAAATGCATTCCGCTAGGCGTGAAAATTTATGATACTATCGACAGGAGTCTATAGGTACCCGTCACCTGATGAAAAAGTATACAAAACAAAACCGATAAAATGTTCGTGGCATTTTTGTATATTAAAATATTTAATCGCGTATCTAAGTTGTTATTTTATTCATTACCTATCCCACAAATTTGGATTTTTAGCTCTTGTAATCTCTCGATGACGATTGAAACTACACTCATAAAAATGTTTAAAAAATGCCCATCCCACGTGATCGCTCGACAAAAACAAAACGTGCAAAGTGGCTACTGCTCGAGGTTTGACCTTTGTCCTTAGGGACACGTGTGACCCAGTTGATGTAGAATCTAAAAAACCCTGTAAATCATACTTCCATAGCATAGAATCTAAAATCCCCGGTACAGTACGGATGAAAATTTGAAACCAGGCATAATCAACATGGATACACGTTCAAAGTAAAAAAAACTTGTCGGTCAACTATTTAACCCCGACATTTTCTTGATTTCTAGGAATAAAAAGAAATACTGCGATTGTAAGTCCAAAGCTATTTACGCTATGAAATTCGTTTAAAATGCGAATGATAATTTGTCGCATTAAAACCAGGCGTGAAAATTCAACATACGTCCCTAAGAAGTTCAACCAATTTTACCCTGGAAATAGAACATTTTTTAATGAATAAAATATCGAACATATTTTAAACACCCTTCTAAATATAGTATAAATCATGTTTTTTTTTGATAATGTGGAAAGCTAAACTGAAAATTGTTGCTAGAGGTTTTATTAAAGTAAAAACCGGGGTGCCAAAAAATCAACTATTATTAGAAAATACGCCGATGTCATAATATAGCCGTCGATGACACCGTTAGCGTGTCCTATCAAAAAAAAATGCGTTCTGCTTAATAAGGTATAAAAAAATCCATGACGGGGCTTAGATGAATAAATAAAGTTTGATGTATGTGAAAATTATAGACTAAATTTTCGTATAGCCCGCGTGATCGCTCGAGGTGGCGGTATCCTCTGGACTAGAAAATATCATATCATACAAACATGCGGCACGCAAAGTATTTAATAAAGAATAGATATATGAGCTCAAACATGTTGATCAGAAAAATATATTAATTTCCGGCGATTTAGTTTACCAGTTATCATTTAAAAACAAAACCTGGTCCCAATATTCAGTGAACCTTATAAACCACCACTAAATAGCGAGTCGGAAATAAGTAAAAATTATATATACCTAAATATATTATTTTGATATAAATTATGGCCGAAACTGAATTTATTGGGGTGAAGATGCAAGGAAATATTTTTAGCTAGGAAAAAGTAATGCAATTATCATAGGTACTGGTTGCAGAACCCGTTGTCAGTTTTGCAAGGATTTTTGATACAAATATAATTGCTAACGTTTAATTTGTTTACCCCATTTACGAAAATGATAACAAAATTGGATCAGACAAGATGTTTTTTCGAAGTATAGTTTTTAAACACAGGGTGCCACCACCGGGTTTACGATATAGGTTTCAAAATGAGACGCAAGTACATAAAAAAATACCCTAGAGATAAGAAAACAAAATACAACTCACCGAAAGATTCTTGATGATGTATAAAAAGAAATCAGGTTACATCTAATGCCCCAGACAGTAAAATAAACATCCCCGAGCTATCAGATATAACCAAACATTTTCACGGGAAAAACAACCAGTAACCGTTCAAATTCCATAGATAGGTACTGCCGTAATCCAAAATTTCACTGAACTACGCGTATCTATTATACTGAAGTAGGTACTGATACACTTCCATCTTTCCAAAGAAAAACAAACACGAAACTCAGACTTTTCATATATTTATTACAAAGCCTCGATAGAGTCTTTATCTGTGGCCACGACCGAGAATCTACTGAAGCAAGTGCGACGCATAGGACGTGAAAAGTGCCGAGTTGGTTTTATTAAACAATGAAACTTATACCTACGTATAAGGGTCCAAAAAAAATATTGGCTTTAATTTTTTAAGGTGAGAAACACATCTAACAGCCAGTTTGGAAATATACAAGGCAAAAAAAGTAGTGATGTGGCTGTCCCATTTTATGTTTTATACAGGTTGGGTTATTTTAGAATAGTTGTTCAATAGACCGAGACAACATCATAAACGCTTCCCGTTAGAACAGAATCTGATGAAAAGAAAAATTCCATCTGGGTCAAGCTACTACATAACCAAAATAAAAAATACTGAACGTTATAAAATTTAAAAAATCATATTTTCAACGGATTTTTATCCTCTGAAAATTGTTCTTGTGTAAAATTCAGTTTCACTGGGTCAAGCTAGGTGGTAACTATATAACCAAAATAAAAAATACTGAACGTTATAAAATTAAAAAAAAATCATATTTTCAAGGGATTTTTGTCCTCTGAAAATTGGTTTTGTGTAAATTGAGTTTCAATAAGTTACTAATTGGGATAATAGGAAAAAATCTTAAGAATCTCTTATAGAATTCTGAGACAACGACCCTGAGAGTAAATATCATACAAAAATCTTTGTGCGTTGACTTTCAACTCAATTTAATAATTAGGTTTAATAATGACAATTTTCTCGATTATCTAGAATCAAAAATATTGCGAGTGACAATTCACAATTTTCTAGATATCATGTGAAGCCTTATTATTGCGTCGTAAGTTAAAGGATCCAAAAATATTGGCTTAAATTGTTTAGTAAATGCGATTAAAATATGTTTAGTTTATCAACAGTTAATTGTAACAGTTTATAATCTTAGAAGCGTAAACTCTTTAAAAAAATTTTTAGACAAAAAGTTGTAGTTTAATAATGGTCAGTTGGATTCCTTTTGAATCATGTTTGCATATTACCTACAAGGAGTTACAACCTCAAAACATAGAAATCGCTCATTTTAAACCGATTTAATAAAAATTTCACCAAAACAATACTTTCACTCATATGATACACTTCTGATTAATAAAAAAGGCACCATAGGTAGTAATAATAAGATATTCAACGGAATTTTTATCGACTGTTTGCCCATTTTGCTAGCTTTTGGGGGTATTCCTTGATATTTTAGACTGATAAAAATGAATAATAAAAATTAAAAATAAAAATTTCACCAAAACAATACTTTCACTCATATAATACACTTCTGATTAATAAAAAAGGCACCATAGGTAGTAGTAATAAGATATTCAACGGAATTGTTATCGACTGTTTGCCCATTTTGCTAGCTTTTGGGGGTATTCCTTGATATTTTAGACGGATAAAAATGAATAACTAAAATACAAAACGCACTGTTGACTTTACTTACGTGAATAGTAAGCCTATAATACGTATCGAAAACAGGGAAATATTCAGGTCAAGAAAAAAAATGGATTAATTTACAAGTTGGTAAATCAAAAACTACCTTTTGGCTTTTCATTTTGATGAGAAAATACGTCTAATTAGTAAGTCAAATAAATGGGACATCATGAAAGATATACTAATAATTGAACAAATGCTATCTTAGTGCTATAGGCAGAAAGGTACTATGGGTAGTAATAGTTTTGGGATCAAAAGACGACCTGTTAGCTTTTAAATTTGTTAAGAAAATACGTCTAATGAAATTGAAAGTAGTAACTAGGTTATGGTTAACATTTCGTTAACGCGTTGATGAATAAGAATGCAAGTGAAAATAGACCGAATTTCCCAAAAAACGGTGAGTGACCAAACAAGTTATTATAAAAAGTGGCTCAGGAGACCGATGTAACCTAGAAAACGCCTTTCCTTCGAATAGAAAGTAAAAAAAAAAGTTGCAAAATGGGACTTAGACGAATATTTGATGCATGTAAAAAGTAGGCAGAATTTTCGAAAATCGGGGACGGATCAAAAATTATTAAGTTGATCGGGAGGTTGAGATAACCTATGAAACACCTTTCATTCCAACAGAATCTGACAAAAAATTCCAAGAAAATTTTAGACGACTGTGTGCAAGTGAAAAGTATAGATACATAATTTTTTTGAAAAAACTACGACTGACCAAAAAAAATAGATATTAGAAAATTTTGCTCGGGAGATCGAGGTAACATAGAAAACGCCTTTCATCCGAATATAATCTGAAATAAATTCCGAGATGGGACTTAGACGAATGTTTGATGCAAGTGGAAAGTAGACCGAATTGCCGAAAAACGCGGGAGGTCGAGGTAACCTAGGAAAAACGCCTTTTATTCGAACAGAATCTGACAAAAAAAATCCAAGACGAATGTTTGATGCAATTGAAAGGTAGACAGAATTTTAGAAAAACGGCAACTGATCAAAAAATATATATTCGAAAATTTTGGTCGGGAGCCCGAGGTAACCTAGAAAACGCCTTTCGTTCGAACAGAATCCGACAAAAAAATTCCAAGACGGGATGGTAGTTGGACGAGTGTTTGACGCAAGTTAAAAGTAGACAGAATGTTAAAAAACGAGAACCGACCAAATAGTTATTAGAAGTGGCTCGGGAGGTCGAGGTAACCTAGGAAATGCCTTTCGTTTGAAAAGAATCTGACAAACAAAAAATCCAAGACGAATATTTGATGCAATTGAAAGGTAGACAGAATTTTAGAAAAACGGCAACTGATCAAAAAAATATATATTCGAAAATTTTGGTCGGGAGCCCGAGGTAACCTAGAAAACGCCTTTCGTTCGAACAGAATCCGACAAAAAAATTCCAAGACGGGATGGTAGTTGGACGAGTGTTTGACGCAAGTTAAAAGTAGACAGAATGTTAAAAAACGAGAACCGACCAAATAGTTTTTAGAAGTGGCTCGGGAGGTCGAGGTAACCTAGGAAATGCCTTTCGTTTGAAAAGAATCTGACAAACAAAAAATCCAAGACGAATATTTGATGCAATTGAAAGGTAGACAGAATTTTAGAAAAACGGCAACTGATCAAAAAAATATATATTCGAAAATTTTGGTCGGGAGCCCGAGGTAACCTAGAAAACGCCTTTCGTTCGAACAGAATCCGACAAAAAAAATTCCAAGACGGGATGGTAGTTGGACGAGTGTTTGACGCAAGTTAAAAGTAGACAGAATATTAAAAAACGAGAACCGACCAAATAGTTATTAGAAGTGGCTCGGGAGGTCGAGGTAACCTAGGAAATGCCTTTCGTTTGAGAAGAATCTGACAAACAAAAAAATCCAAGACGAATATTTGATGCAATTGAAAGGTAGACAGAATTTTAGAAAAACGGCAACTGATCAAAAAAATATATATTCGAAAATTTTGGTCGGGAGCCCGAGGTAACCTAGAAAACGCCTTTCGTTCGAACAGAATCCGACAAAAAAATTCCAAGACGGGATGGTAGTTGGACGAGTGTTTGACGCAAGTTAAAAGTAGACAGAATATTAAAAAAACGAGAACCGACCAAATAGTTATTAGAAGTGGCTCGGGAGGTCGAGGTAACCTAGGAAATGCCTTTCGTTCGAACAGAATCCGACAAAAAAAATTCCAAGACATGACTTAGAAAAATATTCATTTGATGCAGATGAAAAAGAGACAGCATTTCTAAAAAAAAAAACTTCGACTGACCTAAAAGTTATTAGAAAAAGTTGCTCGGGAGGCCGATGTCTAGTAAAATATCGTGAAATATCGTGAAAAATATAGTGAAATATCGACTAATCGCATTGTAAACGCTTCGTTAAAGCGTTTTTTAATTTGCATTATATACGTATTTGACCTGTCATAATTAATTTAATAGCGAACGCGATTAGTCGACCACCACGCCAATAATGTTACGTAGATGGAAATAACTCCGGTGCAATGGTGTTATATTTTGCTAGACATCGGCCTCCCGAGCAACTTTTTCTAATAACTTTTAGGTCAGTCGAAGTTTTTTTAGAAATGCTGTCTCTTTTTCATCTGCATCAAATGAATATTTTTCTAAGTCATGTCTTGGAATTTTTTTGTCGGATTCTGTTCGAACGAAAGGCATTTCCTAGGTTACCTCGACCTCCCGAGCCACTTCTAATAACTATTTGGTCGGTTCTCGTTTTTTAATATTCTGTCTACTTTTAACTTGCGTCAAACACTCGTCCAACTACCATCCCGTCTTGGAATTTTTTTTGTCGGATTCTGTTCGAACGAAAGGCGTTTTCTAGGTTACCTCGGGCTCCCGACCAAAATTTTCGAATATATATTTTTTTGATCAGTTGCCGTTCTTCTAAAATTCTGTCTACCTTTCAATTGCATCAAATATTCGTCTTGGATTTTTTGTTTGTCAGATTCTTTTCAAACGAAAGGCATTTCCTAGGTTACCTCGACCTCCCGAGCCACTTCTAATAACTATTTGGTCGGTTCTCGTTTTTTAACATTCTGTCTACTTTTAACTTGCGTCAAACACTCGTCCAACTACCATCCCGTCTTGGAATTTTTTTGTCGGATTCTGTTCGAACGAAAGGCGTTTTCTAGGTTACCTCGGGCTCCCGACCAAAATTTTCGAATATATATTTTTTGATCAGTTGCCGTTTTTCTAAAATTCTGTCTACCTTTCAATTGCATCAAACATTCGTCTTGGATTTTTTTTGTCAGATTCTGTTCGAATAAAAGGCGTTTTTCCTAGGTTACCTCGACCTCCCGCGTTTTTCGGCAATTCGGTCTACTTTCCACTTGCATCAAACATTCGTCTAAGTCCCATCTCGGAATTTATTTCAGATTATATTCGGATGAAAGGCGTTTTCTATGTTACCTCGATCTCCCGAGCAAAATTTTCTAATATCTATTTTTTTTGGTCAGTCGTAGTTTTTTCAAAAAAAATTATGTATCTATACTTTTCACTTGCACTTTTTACATGCATCAAATATTCGTCTAAGTCCCATTTTGCAACTTTTTTTTTTACTTTCTATTCGAAGGAAAGGCGTTTTCTAGGTTACATCGGTCTCCTGAGCCACTTTTTATAATAACTTGTTTGGTCACTCACCGTTTTTTGGGAAATTCGGTCTATTTTCACTTGCATTCTTATTCATCAACGCGTTAACGAAATGTTAACCAAAACCTAGTTACTACTTTCAATTTCATTAGACGTATTTTCTTAACAAATTTAAAAGCTAACAGGTCGTCTTTTGATCCCAAAACTATTACTACCCATAGTACCTTTCTGCCTATAGCACTAAGATAGCATTTGTTCAATTATTAGTATATCTTTCATGATGTCCCATTTATTTGACTTACTAATTAGACGTATTTTCTCATCAAAATGAAAAGCCAAAAGGTAGTTTTTGATTTACAAACTTGTAAATTAATCCATTTTTTTTCTTGACCTGAATATTTCTCTGTTTTCGATACGTATTATAGGCTTACTATTCACGTAAGTAAAGTCAACAGTGCGTTTTGTATTTTAGTTATTCATTTTTATCCGTCTAAAATATCAAGGAATACCCCCAAAAGCTAGCAAAATGGGCAAACAGTCGATAACAATTCCGTTGAATATCTTATTACTACTACCTATGGTGCCTTTTTTATTAATCAGAAGTGTATTATATGAGTGAAAGTATTGTTTTGGTGAAATTTTTATTTTTAATTTTTATTATTCATTTTTATCAGTCTAAAATATCAAGGAATACCCCCAAAAGCTAGCAAAATGGGCAAACAGTCGATAAAAATTCCGTTGAATATCTTATTATTACTACCTATGGTGCCTTTTTTATTAATCAGAAGTGTATCATATGAGTGAAAGTATTGTTTTGGTGAAATTTTTATTAAATCGGTTTAAAATGAGCGATTTCTATGTTTTGAGGTTGTAACTCCTTGTAGGTAATATGCAAACATGATTCAAAAGGAATCCAACTGACCATTATTAAACTACAACTTTTTGTCTAAAAATTTTTTTAAAGAGTTTACGCTTCTAAGATTATAAACTGTTACAATTAACTGTTGATAAACTAAACATATTTTAATCGCATTTACTAAACAATTTAAGCCAATATTTTTGGATCCTTTAACTTACGACGCAATAATAAGGCTTCACATGATATCTAGAAAATTGTGAATTGTCACTCGCAATATTTTTGATTCTAGATAATCGAGAAAATTGTCATTATTAAACCTAATTATTAAATTGAGTTGAAAGTCAACGCACAAAGATTTTTGTATGATATTTACTCTCAGGGTCGTTGTCTCAGAATTCTATAAGAGATTCTTAAGATTTTTTCCTATTATCCCAATTAGTAACTTATTGAAACTCAATTTACACAAAACCAATTTTCAGAGGACAAAAATCCCTTGAAAATATGATTTTTTTTTAATTTTATAACGTTCAGTATTTTTTATTTTGGTTATATAGTTACCACCTAGCTTGACCCAGTGAAACTGAATTTTACACAAGAACAATTTTCAGAGGATAAAAATCCGTTGAAAATATGATTTTTTAAATTTTATAACGTTCAGTATTTTTTATTTTGGTTATGTAGTAGCTTGACCCAGATGGAATTTTTCTTTTCATCACATTCTGTTCTAACGGGAGGCGTTTATGATGTTGTCTCGGTCTATTGAACAACTATTCTAAAATAACCCAACCTGTATAAAACATAAAATGGGACAGCCACATCACTACTTTTTTTGCTTTGTATATTTCCAAACTGGCTGTTAGATGTGTTTCTCACCTTAAAAAATTAAAGCCAATATTTTTTTTTGGACCCTTATACGTAGGTATAAGTTTCATTGTTTAATAAAACCAACTCGGCACTTTTCACGTCCTATGCGTCGCACTTGCTTCAGTAGATTCTCGGTCGTGGCCACAGATAAAGACTCTATCGAGGCTTTGTAATAAATATATGAAAAGTCTGAGTTTCGTGTTTGTTTTTCTTTGGAAAGATGGAAGTGTATCAGTACCTACTTCAGTATAATAGATACGCGTAGTTCAGTGAAATTTTGGATTACGGCAGTACCTATCTATGGAATTTGAACGGTTACTGGTTGTTTTTCCCGTGAAAATGACTGTGCCGTTAGAAAAATGATGTTTGGTTATATCTGATAGCTCGGGGATGTTTATTTTACTGTCTGGGGCATTAGATGTAACCTGATTTCTTTTTATACATCATCAAGAATCTTTCGGTGAGTTGTATTTTGTTTTCTTATCTCTAGGGTATTTTTTTATGTACTTGCGTCTCATTTTGAAACCTATATCGTAAAACCGGTGGTGGCACCCTGTGTTTAAAAACTATACTTCGAAAAAACATCTTGTCTGATCCAATTTTGTTATCATTTTCGTAAATGGGGTAAACAAATTAAACGTTAGCAATTATATTTGTATCAAAAATCCTTGCAAAACTGACAACGGGTTCTGCAACCAGTACCTATGATAATTGCATTACTTTTTCCTAGCTAAAAATATTTCCTTGCATCTTCACCCCAATAAATTCAGTTTCGGCCATAATTTATATCAAAATAATATATTTAGGTATATATAATTTTTACTTATTTCCGACTCGCTATTTAGTGGTGGTTTATAAGGTTCACTGAATATTGGGACCAGGTTTTGTTTTTAAATGATAACTGGTAAACTAAATCGCCAGAAATTAATATATTTTTCTGATCAACATGTTTGAGCTCATATATCTATTCTTTATTAAATACTTTGCGTGCCGCATGTTTGTATGATATGATATTTTCTAGTCCAGAGGATACCGCCACCTCGAGCGATCACGCGGGCTATACGAAAATTTAGTCTATACTTTTCACATACATCAAACTTTATTTATTCATCTAAGCCCCGTCATGGATTTTTTTATACCTTATTAAGCAGAACGCATTTTTTTTGATAGGACACGCTAACGGTGTCATCGACGGCTATATTATGACATCGGCGTATTTTCTAATAATAGTTGATTTTTTGGCACCCCGGTTTTTACTTTAATAAAACCTCTAGCAACAATTTTCAGTTTAGCTTTCCACATTATCAAAAAAAAACATGATTTATACTATATTTAGAAGGGTGTTTAAAATATGTTCGATATTTTATTCATTAAAAAATGTTCTATTTCCAGGGTAAAATTGGTTGAACTTCTTAGGGACGTATGTTGAATTTTCACGCCTGGTTTTAATGCGACAAATTATCATTCGCATTTTAAACGAATTTTATAGCGTAAATAGCTTTGGACTTTGGGGTTAAATAGTTGACCGACAAGTTTTTTTTACTTTGAACGTGTATCCATGTTGATTATGCCTGGTTTGAAATTTTCATCCGTACTGTACCGGGGATTTTAGATTCTATGCTATGGAAGTATGATTTACAGGGTTTTTTAGATTCTACATCAACTGGGTCACACGTGTCGCTAAGGACAAAGGTCAAACCTCGAGCAGTAGCCACTTTGCACGTTTTGTTTTTGTCGAGCGATCACGTGGGATGGGCATTTTTTAAACATTTTTATGAGTGTAGTTTCAATCGTCATCGAGAGATTACAAGAGCTAAAAATCCAAATTTGTGGGATAGGTAATGAATAAAATAACAACTTAGATACGCGATTAAATATTTTAATATACAAAAATGCCACGAACATTTTATCGGTTTTGTTTTGTATACTTTTTCATCAGGTGACGGGTACCTATAGACTCCTGTCGATAGTATCATAAATTTTCACGCCTAGCGGAATGCATTTTTGACCGGACACGCTAGCGGTGCCATCGACGGGTATGCTGTGACGTCGACGTATTTTCTAATAATACAAGAGGGATTTACTGTCTTATTTGTACCTAATTGATTTTTTGACACCTGGATTTTACTTTAGCAGATTCTACTGTAGGTATGGTTTACAGTTTTTTTTTAGATTCTACTTCAACCGGGTCACACGTGTCCCTAAGGACAAAGGTCAAGCCTTTTGCCGTAGCCACTTTGCACGGTTTTTTGTCGAGCGATCGCGGTGGGCATTTTTTAAACATTTATATGTGTAGTTTCCTCAGCGTTCTTGTCCTTATTGGTATTGGTTTTGTGAGCGATGTCCTCTGTTGTTCGATTTTTTCAGGGCAAAGTAGGTTGAACTTTTTGGGAGATGTGTTTGCGTTTGATTTTATACCTTAAGGTAACAGAGTGTAGTTTCAACCATGGATGCATATTTTTATCAGTGTAGTTTCAATGTTGTTTAAGCAACAATTTTTCAGTCTATAGTTTACATCTTATATTACCAAAAAATTCGTGATTTATTGATATTAAACTATTTTCGAAATCTGTTCAGAATATTTTCAATTCATTAGTAGTTAAAAATATACGATTTTTCAGGGCCAAGTAGGCTGAACTTTTAATATAATTCCCTATTCCTGGCACATATCCCTTCGATAATATTCCTGCTGGGTAAAAACAAAATCATGATTTTGTTTGTGATGGCCATTTTCTCAGGTTTTTTGGAGATATTTGTGTGTTTCGACTGAAAATAAGCCCATTGTACTGGAAGCTGCGCCAGCAGATCTCGAACGTCGGCGGTTCAAGCCGTTCCGGATACACATGCTTTGATACTACTTTTGTATTTTATTGCATAATGGTTTTTTTAATTATCATCAGATTCCAAATTCTACAACAAAATAGGTTGAACTTTTCAGACGTATGTATTTTGCCTTAAGGCAACAACAAACACCTGGTAAATATACAGAAATTTCTCAGATTTTTTTATAGCCGTTTTTTATAGGCACTGAACGTTAAATAAACTGCGTTGTCTGCTTTATTTTTTATTAGTAATCTATTAACGGCTGTAGTAGCATGGACATTCTTTTCTAACAATAGAATGTTTGGCACCTAGTTTTTATTTTCAAAAATGGATAGTCTAGTATTTTATACCATCAAAATTTCACAATGTGTTTTTGAAGGGTGTTTAAAATATTTTGGATACTTTAGTCGTTAAAAATGTTTTCCAGGGCAAAGTAGGTTGAATTTTTTTTGGGATGTGGGTATGTTGATTTTTTCGAAACTAAATTCAATCACGACAGCTGCACGCTGCAAAGTAAAATGTTTTCAAGCGAATAATAACGTTTGCTCCGACATATTTTATTTGTATAAAATGATGCATTTTTCGCCCTGTAGATTTGCAATGTTAGTATCTAGAAATTATTTGGTAGGTTACTGGAACGTATATAGGTCAGTGTATCAAAACATGCGAAGACTGAATGCAGACTATACCACTTAGAATGTGCCGCCGATTTTTCGATTATTCCTGGTAAAATAAAAAAGAAAGTGAGTGAAGTCAGCAGAATCCCGTCGGCCGCGGTGAGTCGACAGTAGGTCAAAGGGGGTGTGACGTCATGGCTTGCATAAACTTCAATTTGCTAAGGCGCGAGATTTGGGAATCCACGTTCAGGGTGGCCGTCGGTGAGAGTCTCCCTTCATGTCGAGACATGTCCGCGGTCTGCTTCCGGTCGGCTTGAAGGTCGCGGCTGGACATCGGGCGGCTCGAACCGTCACCGCGGGCGGACGGTTTGACAATGACCTCGCGCTGGGGTCATACCCCTCGGGCATCTTCGGCACCCCTCGGACTAGCGCAGGGTTCAGACCCTAGTCGGCGCGTTCTGATTGGCCGGGGGCTTGGCGGGGGGCGTGGCGTGGGAGTGGAGGGGGTAAGTTTGGTCAAAAAAGTGCAGGATTTTGCCCCCATAAGAAATACATGGGGAAAGTGGGCCAGAAACCCCACAGCCTATCTACTCGTAACACCCCAGTAAAATTTGTATTTGTCGTCTGACTTAGAGTTTTTTTTGTTTCGGTTTAAAAGGGATCACACTGTGAGTATATATTACCATGAACTTTGTTTATTTTGAAGCCAATTCTCCAAATCTTTTAGGCTATTCTCATCTCTGATAGGTAACTTCTCATACACTTCTCGATTCTCTGCATCGTATCATGGTCGCTAATGTTCTTCACTCTACTCTGAAGCTTTATAACTTCATCAACTTTATCAATTAAACTATTAACTTTAAGATGTAAAAATGATAACTCATTTAAGACAACTTTTTTGAAATCTAAATATAAATAAATACACATGAAGGGTATTGTAGAATTGTGGGGCCAAATCGAGGGCCAAATTGATACATAAGAAAGAAATGTCATTTTAAGCCGCCGAAAATTCTACATTGTCCCAATTTGATACTGGACACCTCAGAAATATATGAAGGGCAAGGAAAACAAATGGTCTTCATTTTTTTATTAGTATTACCAAGGGAGAGTATCTCATAGGCGGTGAACTCATGAACAAGTTTTCTTAATAACATTTTGCCGTAAAAAAATCCCTAATAGGGTTTCTTGAAAATTAGCTATTTTAAAAAATCATAGCGGCCCTTGAAATAATTACCCCATCCAAATACCACCGCCTATGAGATACTCTCCCTTGGGACTACCAATGAAAAATAGAGACCATTTGTTTTCCTTGACCTTCATATAGTTCTGAGGTGTCCAGCATCAAATTGGGACACACTGTATATGAAGGCAGTGTACCATCTTCATGTCAAATTTTCGGCTTAAAATGACATTTCCTAGATATCGACACTAGATGAGGGATGAGGTGCTTTAAAACTTCGATGAAAATAGCTTACCATCATCTTCCACTCCAGGTATTCTCGATAATGAGTTCGACAGATATCCGCACTACTTGAGTTCAGATCATCACCTTTCTTCATATCAAGACTGAAAGTTCCATTATTATGCGAAATATTTTCTGAAGTGGAGATTCTCTTGCTTATAGGCTCATGAATCCTTTCTCCACTAGATGATCTAGGTGCCAACCTTATCTTCTTTTCGGAACTAAGGGGAGGTGATAAACTTCTTGATCGATTTTTCCACAACTTTCCATTTCATAAACAGATGGTGTTGACGTTGCTGAAAAAAAAAACAATATAACATTGTATGTACAGGGTGGGCCAAATTGGACACTTTTAAAGGGAAACTCCTATTTTTGACGGAGATAGACGAAAACCGATGTCGGTGTCTGAGGCTCATTTTTTATGATGAACTTACCTAATGGCGAAAACCGCAAATCGATATCTGTCACCGTTCTTGAGTTACAGGGCGTTTTTCGAAAATGTGCGTTTTCGAAAAGTGCCCGTAACTTTTTTTCGGGTTGAAAATTTTGTATTTCAGTAAAAACATTCTTAAAGCACTTTTTTACGTAGAATCCAATGCTGGTACTACATTTTTTTTCTAGTCAATGGTTTAAAAGTTACGGATAAAACATATTATTTTTTAAATGGAACACCCTGTATATTTTTGCATTTTTTAATAGAGGAAAAAATTACCATTACACAAATATATAACACTTAATCATTTACTTAAGTAGTTATCAATTACTAATAGCTTTTATGATTTCATGTGTATAATTGGAAGTATGCCCCTTCAACAAGTAGGCTTTGGATGGTGAGACAATGAAACTGTCGCGAATTCCAAGTGTTGTAAAGCTTTGGTGTAAATATTGTTTGTACCGCTGACACGCGCCCCTCTGTTTTCAAAAATAGACGCGCCCGGCGCTACCATTGCGCAAGTCGCCGGCCACCCGTCAGTTGTCAGTTCCAACATTGTAGTCGAAGAGAACACATCTCTCCGCAGTATGTCGTCAAATATAGTTGTGAAGTAAGCCGAGTTTGATTTATTATTCGCACAATATACTCTCCACATAGTTCGAATAAAGAAAAGTGCAGTACAAGGCGAAATATCTACAGAAACAATGGTGGAAAAATGTTTACTGTTACCCACCTGTAAAATTTTCAGTTAGGCTGTTTAGGCAGGGTAAAGATTTTTTTATTTTTGTGTAATTTATAAACTTTATAACATGCCTACAATGAAATTTGAAAGTTATGAAAAATGGGATATGATAGTCTGTTTTATACAATCCAGTTTAACTCGTACCTATGCCTTCTCGGCCTACTATTAATCAAATCTATTAACTATTACTCTAACACTATTAATCAAATTGTGTCGCAATCTTGCAAAAATATACTTGAAAGGATGTCTTCTCTCTGGATACCGCTCGTAGTACAAATTGCTCGTTGCAAGTGATTTTTCCCCGGATTGTATAAAACAGACTGTCATATCCCATTTTTCATAACTTTCAAATTTCATTGTCGGTATGTTATAAAGTTTATAAATTACACAAAAATAGCAAAATCTTTACCCTGCCTAAACAGCCTAACTGAAAATTTAACAGGTAGGTAACAGTAAACATTTTTCCACGGTTGTTTCGTTGTCTCACCGTCCAAAGCCTACTTGTTAAAAGGGCGTGCTTCCAATTATACACATGAAATCATAAAAGCTATTAGTAATTGATAACTACTTAAGTAAATCATTAAGTGTTATATATTTTTGGAATGGTAATTTTTTGCTCAATTAGAAAATGCAAAAATATACAGGGTGTTCCATTTAAAAAATAATATTTTTTTATCCGTAACTCTTAAACCATTGACTAGAAAAAAAATGTAGTAGCAGCATTGGATTCTACGTAAAAAACTGCTTTAAGATTGTTTATACATAAACACAAAATTTTTAATACGAAAAAAGTTATGGCCACTTTTCAAAAACGCACATTTTCTAAAAACGCCCTGTAACTCAAGAACGGTGACAGATATCGATTTGCGGTTTTCGCCATTAAGTTTATCATAAAAAATGAGCCTCAGACACTGATATCAATTTTCGTCTATCTCCGTCAAAAATAGGAGTTTCCCTTTAAAAGTGTCCAATTTGGCCCACCCTGTACCTATAAGACAAAATGAGATATTTAATTACCACAAAATTCATTTCTCGAAATTTGGGGATTTAAAAACTTGATGAGACTGACTTTTTTATTACTCAATGTTATAAATAATTTGGCAATGTAACAAATTCCAGCTTAAACGTGCTTTGCTTACCATATTTTCCTAATAATTTGGCTTTGCAAACGACCCACTCTGACATAGGTTCTTGCATTTTTCTATGAAGTTGGCTACTTTGGCTCTTCTTTGTGTTTAGTGGAGGCCAAAACATTCTTCGGAATCGTCAACATACCACAATAAAGGTACAACTTCAACAGTGTTTTCTTCTTCAAACTTAACCACAGCCCAAGTCATTTTTTTCTGCCTTTGAAGTAATATTATCAGTATCCATTTATGCATTATATGTAGAGAATAGAAATGTGATGCTTGTCAATAGAGACCAGTGAGGTGTATTTCGAGGTGTATTTAAATCAAGTTTTGCCCAACCCTGTTGAGTATTAATATACTCTAGCATTCTATGCAAATATATCGTACGATATCATATAGGTACTTATTTGAAAAATATCGGATGAAATTTACCAAAAAATTAAAATTTGTTTCTCCATTATTTTTTAGATAACTATACAGGGTGGTCCAAACTTTATCAGCAATACTTTAAAAAACTGCTAGAAAATTTCAAAATAATAGGATTTTTTCATATGAACATATATATCGAAAACTCAATGGTTTTCGCTGTACAGGGGATTGAAGTTGGAATTTTTTTAACAATATTTTTATGTTTCTCCTAAAATATAGGAGACAAGTCAACAACGTTTGGTAGGCATCTACACCATCAAAGTAGCTTTAATATTGGGGTATTTCCGATTTGTTTTGTTGAAGCAGTGGTGGGGCGTTGGGGGTAGTCTTAGAAAAACTATCACCTAAAAATGATGGGACAATCCAAAAATGATTTGATCTCATCATTTTTGAGTTCTCCTGTTAATTTAGAGAAAAAAGTGCTCTTTGTGTTTTTTCGAAAAACCCTTAGTTTTGTCCAAAACACTCAACTTGAAATAAAATAAGAAAGAAAATAATCTGGGCATACCTAACGATTTCCAGATACAGATCTAATACCTAACACTGAATTAATGACAATATAATTATTTGCTCAAACGTCAAAACTGCCAGTTTATTTGAAAAACAAAAGGCTTGATTCCTTCATTCAAGGCTAACATGATAGCGTAAGTCTTCGACTATATGTTTGACCGCTCTCTCTATATGTAAATCGTTGAAATTGGGAGAACCCAGGGGAGAACAAAAATAACCTAAAAACCGCAAAGTATACAGGTCCACTCAAAAACTTACCAAATACCAAAAATAGAGAAATATCAATCATTCGGACACTTTTTCTCATCGTATCGAATAATTGTCAAGTCGATATTCGTTCGATACCGATGAAATGCCAAAATAGAGAAATATCGAACGTGCAACAAAGAACGTCCAGGCATTTTTCTGACCATAGTATGGAATAATTTTCAGTCGATATTCGTTCGATACGGATACCTAACACATATAGAGAAATATATCGACCGTCCGAGTAGGTACTTTGTCCAACGATATCACCAGTTTCCAAAAATCGACAGTAACATTGATTAAAAAATAAATAAATGGTTTTTATTGATACTCCCATACCTACCTATTTTTCCCAGCCCTGATACTGACTAGACAGTGGGTGATGTAACGAATTTTATGATTTTATGTAGATAAGACCTAACTAGTTCTGTAAAATTAAAATAGGATGTTTCAACAGTTGTTTCGGTTTTGAAAGATAGTTAAGTAGGTATCTCTTTACATGTCAAAATTAGGAAAAAGTTTTTATTTACAACCATGAATGTAATGTTGACATTTCTGACTTTTTAGAAGTTTGAAAGTGTCAATTTTTTTACTTTTACTTCCCGCCCTCCTGGGTGGAAAGTAAACTTTCCACCCGGGCGGGAGGGCGGGAAGTAAACGGGGATAAAATTTTGAAATTACAAAATATTTATGGTTGTAAATAAAGTTAATCGGCGCTTCGCACCTCGGTTAACTATTTAATCTCTCGACAGTAATGAAACACTTCCCACCTCGGTGTGTAATATACTATTAAAACCAGTAAACTTTGCGAATGTTGCGGAATTGCCACACCAATCACCATCAGTACCTACCTAACTACAGTTGTTGTTGGACTTGGAATTGTCTATTTAACCACTTTTCTTTAGGTTTATAGGTACAGGGTTTTTCCGTATATTTTTCAACCCACCCTAGAACCTCCATTTTTGATCCTAGAAAAAAACTTTTTATATGAAAGTTATAGGATTTTTTACGAGCCATTTGAATCTGTTAACAGATGAAACAAACGAACGTCGGAAAATTGAGAAAAATATATAAACTTTTGTTTTTTAAATGGAACACCCTGTATATTTTTGGATTTTTGAAATCTACTGGTTCTTCTGATTCCAACGATATATATATATAAAATCCCTACTTCTAATTTATTTCGAAGGGTATTGATATTTTCCGGTCTTTCATAATATATTTTATTTTTTAAATATCTCCACATATCCAAGGAAGGCTGGTCCGGGCTGTTTGCCAGCCATCTAATTGAACCATGTCTTCCTATCAATGAATTATATTTGTCATTTAAATAATTTGTTACCGACTTACTAAATAAAATTTTTACGGACGAAGCTACGTTCACAACAGCCGGAATGTGTAACAGGCAAAATAAAAGATACTGGAACACAGAAAATCACGTCGCTGAAGACAGAAACGAAATCAGATTCAAGAACAAGGAGCTTACAACGGACAAGTGGAGCAATGCTTTTCGCGGCCGGGTTTGATATTTAAATTATATTGCAAAAATCAACTAAAATGTGGTCTGCGGTGTAAACAAAATAATAGGAGTCAACATAATAATAAAATGCTCCAGAAACGGAAAAAGTCTCCCAGAAACGTACTGGTGAAAATGGCGATTTAGATTATATAAAATAATGAATTGAACCCCCTTAAAAATTTTGTACCAATTTGAAATTTGTACAAAATATTGCCCAGATGACTAGAAACAACACGCTACCGCAGAAACGCAAGAAAGAGCCTCAGGGAGGTAGGTACCTTCAAAAATCGCTTGCAACGCAAAAGAATAATTTTAACCCGTTTAAAAATTTTGTACCACTTTGAAGCTTTGAACGGATATCGTCCAGACGGCAAAAAACAAAAGGCTACCGCAGAAATGAAAAAAACAGCCTCAGGGGCGTAGGTGCTAGCAAAAATCGCGACTTGAAACGTAAAACAATAATTTTTACTCGTTTAAAAATTTTGTACCACTTTGAAACTTTGAACGGATATCGCCCAGAGGGCAAAAAACAAAAGGTTACCGCAGAAACGAAAAAAAGAGCCTCAGGGGCGTAGGTGCTGGCAAAAAGCGCGACTTTAAACGTAAAAGAATAATTTTAACCCGTTTAAAAATTTTGTACCACTTTGAAATTCTTACAAAATATCGCCCAGATGACCAGAAACAACACGCTACCACAGAAATGCAAAAAAGAGCCTCAGGGGCGTAGGTACCGGTAAAAATAACGACCTGAAACATAAAATAATGAATTTAACCAGCTTAAAATTTTTGTACCACTTTGAAATTTCTACAAAATATCGCCCAGATGACCAGAAACAACACTCTACCGCAGAAATGCAAGAAAGAGCCTCAGGGGCGTAGGAACCGGCAAAAATTGCGACTTGCAAGGTAAAAGAATAATTTTAACCGGTTTAAAAATTTTGTACCACTTTGAAACTTTGAACGGAAATCGCCCAGACGACGAAAAACAAAAGGCTACGGCAGAAACGAAAAAAATAGCCTCAGGGGCGTAGGTGCTAGCAAAAATCGCGACTTGAAACGTAAAAGAATCATTTTTACTCGTTTAAAAATTTTGCACCACTTTGAAACTTTGAACGGATGTCACCCAGACGACGAAAAACAAAAGGCTACCGCAGAAACGAAAAAAATAGCCTCAGGGGCGTAGGTGCTAGCAAAAATCGCGACTTGAAACGTAAAAGAATCATTTTTACTCGTTTAAAAATTTTGCACCACTTTGAAACTTTGAACGGATGTCACCCAGACGACGAAAAACAAAAGGCTACCGCAGAAACGAAAAAAATAGCCTCAGGGGCGTAGGTGCTAGCAAAAATCGCGACTTGAAACGTAAGATAATAATTTTTACGCGTTTAAAAATTTTATACCACTTTGAAACTTTGAACGGATATCGTCCAGACGGCGAAAAACAAAAGGCTACCGCAGAAACGAAAAAAATAGCCTCAGGGGCGTAGGTGCTAGCAAAAATCGCGACTTGAAACGTAAAAGAATCATTTTTACTCGTTTAAAAATTTTGCACCACTTTGAAACTTTGAACGGATGTCACCCAGACGACGAAAAACAAAAGGCTACGGCAGAAACGAAAAAAGGAGCCTCAGGGGCGTAGGTGCTGGCAAAAATCGCGACTTGAAACGTAAGATAATAATTTTAACGCGTTTAAAAATTTTGTACCACTTTGAAACTTTGAACGGATATCGCCCAGACGACGAAAAACAAAAGGCTACCGCAGAAACGAAAAAAATAGCCTCAGGGGCGTAGGTGCTAGCAAAAATCGCGACTTGAAACGTAAAAGAATCATTTTTACTCGTTTAAAAATTTTGCACCACTTTGAAACTTTGAACGGATGTCACCCAGACGACGAAAAACAAAAGGCTACCGCAGAAACGAAAAAAATAGCCTCAGGGGCGTAGGTGCTAGCAAAAATCGCGACTTGAAACGTAAGATAATAATTTTTACGCGTTTAAAAATTTTATACCACTTTGAAACTTTGAACGGATATCGTCCAGACGGCGAAAAACAAAAGGCTAACGCAGAAACGAAAAAAACAGCCTCAGGGGTGTAGGTGCTAGCAAAAATCGCGACTTGAAACGTAAAAGAATAATTTTAACGCGTTTAAAAATTTTGTACCACTTTGAAACTTTGAACAGATGTCGCCCAGATGACGAAAAACAAAAGGCTACCGCAGAAACGAAAAAAAATAGCCTCAGGGGCGTAGGTGCTAGCAAAAATCGCGACTTGAAACGTAAGATAATAATTTTTACGCGTTTAAAAATTTTATACCACTTTGAAACTTTGAACGGATATCGTCCAGACGGCGAAAAACAAAAGGCTACCGCAGAAACGAAAAAAACAGCCTCAGGGGCGTAGGTGCTAGCAAAAATCGCGACTTGAAACGTAAAAGAATAATTTTTACTCGTTTAAAAATTTTGTACCACTTTGAAACTTTAAACGGATATCGCCCAGAGGGCAAAAAACAAAAGGTTACCGCAGAAACGAAAAAAAGAGCCTCAGGGGCGTAGGTGCTGGCAAAAAGCGCGACTTTAAACGTAAAAGAATAATTTTAACCCGTTTAAAAATTTTGTACCACTTTGAAATTTTTACAAAATATCGCCCAGATGACCAGAAACAACACGCTACCACAGAAACGCAAAAAAGAGCCTCAGGGGCGTAGGGTACCGGTAAAAATAACGACTTGAAACATAAAATAATGAATTTAACCAGCTTAAAATTTTTGTACCACTTTGAAATTTCTACAAAATATCGCCCAGATGACCAGAAATAACACGCTACCGCAGAAACGCAAGAAAGAGCCTCAGGGGCGTAGGATCCGGCAAAAATTGCGACTTGCAAGGTAAAAGAATAATTTTAACCGGTTTAAAAATTTTGTACCACTTTGAAACTTTGAACGGATATCGCCCAAACGACGAAAAACTAAAGGCTACCGCAGAAACGAAAAAAGTAGCCTCAGGGGCGTAGGTGCCAGCAAAAATCGCGACTTGAAACGTAAAATAATAATTTTAACGCGTTTAAAAATTTTGTACGAACTTTGAAACTTTGACAGGATATCGCCCAGATGACGAGAAACAAATGGTTACCTCAGAAACGAAAAAAGGAGCTTCAGGGGCGTAGGTGCTGGCAAAAAGCGCGACTTGAAACATAAAGAAATAATTTTAACCCGCTTTAAAAATTTGTACCACTTTGAAACTTTGACAGGATATCGCCCAGATGACGACAACCAAAAGGCTACCGCAGAAACGAAAAAAAGAGCCTCAGGGGCGTAGGTACCCGCAAAACATTGTCGCCAAACCCAAAGGACTAAATCTTAATTCCAATGCAGATTCTTTTTTTAAGCGATTTGAATCTGGTCTTCGATATGTTGATCAGGAGCACATAATGATGAATGTCCAAAATGCAAGCAACACTTCTTCAGAATCCTCCTAACACCGCTTTCTGGTTTAAAAGCGTAAATAGTTAATAAAATAGAGGAGTTGCATTTGTATTACGATTTAGATTAGATTTAGGGTCTAAATTTTGCAAGAATAGTTGCCTGTTATTTTTTATAACTTTTTGAAATATCAAATTGTTTTATTCTTCACCTAAAACTTGTACATACATTATGTTACCAATTAAACAAATAAATTCACTCTTCTAATTTATTGAAAATTTGATCCAATGTGGACGGCTCTGGATAGTCGAAATTAAATTCCTCGATATGGTTTACTTCTTCAAATTTTTCTACTAGACTTCCAGTGTCATCCTTCATTCCGTAATATTTAAAAATTATTTTCAAATTAACAATTCCTAAAAGAACGTACACTACAAACGCCTTATCGGAGATTCCCAAATGCTTGATGATGCATTTACCCACGTGCAAAGACATATCAAAATCTATAAACCCCACCGAATAGTCCCATTTCATGTGTTTTCTATAGTCCTTTATTAAACGAAACCTTTCACATTCTTTGTTAATCTCCCTATTTTCGTATATGTTTTTTAAATACTTAATGTAATGAATTATTAGAAATTCTACTTCTAAGTAATTCAGAGTTAAAAATTTATTTTTCGTTGTTGTAATAAATATATCCTGTCCGTACGTTTTGCATATAGGACAATTGTAAGTGAACTCTGGCCGTGGTATAATTTCAATTGGTGTATCGGCAGTAATGCCGGAACATTTTTCAACATGTATCCAACGATTAAATGTGTTACATCCAACGTAACTACCTTGTGGAGTAACAGTCCCGCATACGAAACACTTATCGAACAGGTCTTGTGAAGATATCAACAATACGTTTTGTACCGTTATCCTGTACTGTTCAGGATCGAAAGTGTTTTCCATAGATATTTTCGTAAATTTCATTATGTCGCATGTTCGGTGGATGACATCGATATAAAACAATACATAGATGCCGCAATTAATACTATCAGTGGTTGCTTGTATTGGATAAAGCCCAGGCAGATTTGCTACTTTATATTTTCTTGGATTTAACTTACTCCCACCTGGATTTAAACGATCCCTAGTTGAAAAAAATCTCTTAATTTTTTTGTAAATTTCTGACTCATAAATATATGAGCAATTCGCCGGATCTGCTATAAAAATGGTGTTATTGGTCATGTCTAATATAAAGTCGTGGTTTAAAACTATTAAGAAAGAAATTCTAGATGGTAAATCTAATATGAAGCTTGGACGATTCGTTTCGACTGTACATTTCCGCGTTCAGTTCGACTTGAAGGCGTTAGAGCTAAATATAGGTAAGACTCCAAGACGAAAAAAAATGATTAAATCAATAGAAGAAATCGACCATCCAACATCTGAAGAATCTTGGGCAAGGAAAATTAAACGAAAAGATTTTTTCACAAACAATATTTAAAAAAACTGGATGTTCCGACCAGCAACCAACTTCCTACGGAGCCTTGCTCTAACGAAGACACAATAATTACCAAAACGGAATTAAAAAACGACACTGTCATCACCCACAGTAAACACAGAGCACAATACCGACCGCGACGTCTATATTATTAATAATGATATGCCGTCAGACGAAATTGAAATTTGTGATATGCCGGACGAAAGAGCATTAAACAATGGCATTTTCTTCAACAACGATTATTAAATGAGTGCATCAATGTCATCCAAATTCATTTCAGGACATTACCAATATAATGGACAAACCATTGCGTTATCTAGTACAGACTACAAAACGTTAATATCAAAGAACAATGCGTATGCTGTTTTTCCGTCTGGTACAGCCAGATGGGTGTCAGACTACTGCATTGATGCGTTGGCATTTTCTATTTTGAAACAGTCGCCAAGTATTCATTACGTTGATACAATATCAACACATTTAATTTTTAATGAAAATTTTGAAAATTATTCAAAATTCGCTCCTTTATTACAATCCCTGGAGAAAACCAAGTATATGTTATTACCATATAATCACCAACAAAATCACTGGGTACTAGTTATATTAGACATGACCAATAACACCATTTTTATAGCAGATCCGGCGAATTGCTCATATATTTATGAGTCAGAAATTTACAAAAAAATTAAGAGATTTTTTTCAACTAGGGATCGTTTAAATCCAGGTGGGAGTAAGTTAAATCCAAGAAAATGGAAAGTAGCAAATCTGCCTGGGCTTTATCCAACACAAGCAACCACTGATAGTATTAATTGCGGCATCTATGTATTGTTTTATATCGATGTCATCCACCGAACATGCGACATAATGAAATTTACGAAAATATCTATGGAAAACACTTTCGATCCTGAACAGTACAGGATAACGGTACAAAACGTATTGTTGATATCTTCACAAGACCTGTTCGATAAGTGTTTCGTATGCGGGACTGTTACTCCACAAGGTAGTTACGTTGGATGTAACACATTTAATCGTTGGATACATGTTGAAAAATGTTCCGGCATTACTGCCGATACACCAATTGAAATTATACCACGGCCAGAGTTCACTTACAATTGTCCTATATGCAAAACGTACGGACAGGATATACAGTGTGACCCATTTGTTTTGGGGTCAGTCTGTAAAAAGTGTATCAATCGTGCGATTTGGCTAATTTTTTTTTTAAATTGTAGAGCTCGATGAACTGCACATTTTGAACAAAAATTGCCTGGTTCGCATAAAATCCAAAGCCTACTATGACCGTTTTTATGAGCAAAATTTTAAGAAACCATATTAGCGTTTTTTTTTGAAAAAATCTGTGTGCGCCAATGGATTGAGCACCCCTCGAAATGGGTATGTACAAAATTTCATCAAAATATTTCAAGTAATAACGATTTTGTAGAAAAATTAAAAATGCAGCCAAGGTACGTCTTTATTTTCAAAAATTCAAAGTTGGCCATGGAAAATAATTGAATTGTAATAATACAACCTTATGCTTATAAACACAAAACATAAAAACAATTAAAATTATAAAATTTTTGTAACTTCTACCAAGCCTCCATTTTCTACAATGCATTTGTCGTTCCTCTTGCCTACATTCAAAATTACATTTCGTATTTGCTGTGGAGTAATTTCCTCACAACTACGGTTTATCCTAGCTTGCAGTTCTTGTAAATTATGGGGTCTTGACTTATAAACATTTTGCTTAAGTGTACCCCAAAGAAAAAAATCTAAAGGAGTTAAGTCCGGAGATCTCGGTGGCCACTCACAGAAAGGACTATTTCGCCCTATCCAACAGTTTTCAAAATTATTATCTAGCCAGTTTCTGATTAAACGAGCATTATGAATAGGACTGCCATCTAACTGTAACTTTAAATTTAAACGGTATCTTAATGGTAACTCATCTAAAGCATTTCTAAATTCAATTTCTAGAAAATTCAAGAAGCCAGCCGCATTCAAATTCCCTTCAAAGAAAAATGGGCCAATTATTCTGTCGCGTAGTATTCCACACCAAACGTTATTTTTTTGTGAATATTGTCTCCTTGCATTTATTATAAACTCTGGATTTTCAGCTGACCAGTGACGGCAGTTTTGACTTGATACTACACCATTTGTTGTAAACGTGGCTTCGTCGGTGAATAAAATTTCATTTAAAAAGTTGCCATTATGGAGATATTCACCTTGCAGCCAATAGCAAAATTCTAATCTTCTCTCCTCATCTCCTGGTTCCAGGGTGTGCAAAAATTTTGGCTTAAACGGTTTTATTTTGTTTTGTCTCAAACATCTCCTTATACTCTCTCTGGGTATATGAAGGTCTAAACTATCCGTTCGAACACTATTTCGAGGATTGTCACTAAAGTATTGCAGAATTTGATTGTTATTTTCAACAAGTCCACGGCGTCCATTTTGCCTAGTTTTTAATAAATTTTTAGAAATCGATCCAGTTTCATCAAAAATATTGTTTATACGTTGTACCATTGAGTAAACCCTATTTATTCCTTTACTCAATGGTTGTACAGTACTTCGACTCACTGATCTACCTGGGTGTCTATTGTTAAATTCGGCCGCAGCTTCTGCTGCCGAGCGCTCGTTGTCGCCCACGAGTCGAACAATTTCTATTTGGCGCACACAGATTTTTTCAAAAAAAAACGCTAATATGGTTTCTTAAAATTTTGCTCATAAAAACGGTCATAGTAGGCTTTGGATTTTATGCGAACCAGGCAATTTTTGTTCAAAATGTGCAGTTCATCGAGCTCTACAATTTAAAAAAAAAATCAGCCAAATCGCACGATTGATACACTTTTTACAGACTGACCCCAAAACAAATGGGTCACACTGTATTTATTACAACAACGAAAAATAAATTTTTAACTCTGAATTACTTAGAAGTAGAATTTCTAATAATTCATTACATTAAGTATTTAAAAAACATATACGAAAATAGGGAGATTAACAAAGAATGTGAAAGGTTTCGTTTAATAAAGGACTATAGAAAACACATGAAATGGGACTATTCGGTGGGGTTTATAGATTTTGATATATCTTTGCACGTGTGTAAATGCATCATCAAGCATTTGGGAATCTCCTAAGGCGTTTGTAGTGTACGTTCTTTTAGGAATTGTTAATTTGAAAATAATCGAGGATTTAATTTCGACTATCCAGAGCCGTACACATTGGATCAAATTTTCAATAAATTAGAAGAGTGAATTTATTCGTTTAATTGATAACATAATGTATGTACAAGTTTTAGGTGAAGAATAAAACAATTTGATATTTCAAAAAGTTATAAAAAATAACAGGCAACTATTCTTGCAAAATTTAGACCCCGTTGCTTCTACTCCTTCAAATATCCAAGCGGCTAAATCGTAATACAAATGCAACTCCTCTATTTTATTAACCATTTACGCTTTTAAACCAGAAAGCGGTGTTAGGAGGATTCTGAAGAAGTGTTGCTTGCATTTTGGACATTCATCATTATGTGCTCCTGATCAACATATCGAAGACCAGATTCAAATCGCTTAAAAAAAGAATCTGCATTGGAATTAAGATTTAGTCCTTTGGGTTTGGCGACAATGTTTTGCGGGTACCTACGCCCCTGAGGCTCTTTTTTTCGTTTCTGCGGTAGCCTTTTGGTTGTCGTCATCTGGGCGATATCCTGTCAAAGTTTCAAAGTGGTACACATTTTTAAAGCGGGTTAAAATTATTTCTTTATGTTTCAAGTCGCGCTTTTTGCCAGCACCTACGCCCCTGAAGCTCCTTTTTTCGTTTCTGCGGTAGCCTTTTGGTTGTCGTCATCTGGGCGATATCCTGTCAAAGTTTCAAAGTGGTACAAATTTTTAAAGCGGGTTAAAATTATTTCTTTATGTTTCAAGTCGCGATTTTTGCCAGCACCTACGCCCCTAAGGCTCATTTTTTCGTTTCTGCGGTAACCTTTTGTTTCTCGTCATCTAGGCGATATCCTGTCAAAGTTTCAAAGTTCGTACAAAATTTTTAAACGCGTTAAAATTATTATTTTACGTTTCAAGTCGCGATTTTTGCTAGCACCTACGCCCCTGAGGCTACCTTTTTCGTTTCTGCGGTAGCCTTTAGTTTTTCGTCGTCTGGGCGATATCCGTTCAAAGTGGTACAAAATTTTTAAACGCGTAAAAATTATTATCTTACGTTTCAAGTCGCGATTTTTGCTAGCACCTACGCCCCTGAGGCTATTTTTTCGTTTCTGCCGTAGCCTTTTGTTTTTCGTCGTCTGGGCGATATCCGTTTAAAGTTTCAAAGTGGTAAATAATTTTTAAACGCGTAAAAATTATTATCTTGCGTTTCAAGTCGCGATTTTTGCTAGCACCTACGCCCCTGAGGCTATTTTTTCGTTTCTGCCGTAGCCTTTTGTTTTTCGTCGTCTGGGCGATATCCGTTTAAAGTTTCAAAGTGGTACAAAATATTTAAACCGGTTAAATTTATTCTTTTACCTTGCAAGTCGCAATTTTTGCCGGTACCTACGCCCCTGAGGCTCTTTCTTGCGTTTCTGCGGTAGCGTGTTGTTTCTGGTCATCTGGGCGATATTTTGTAGAAATTTCAAAGTGGTACAAAATTTTTAAACGGGTTAAAATTATTCTTTTACGTTTAAAGTCGCGCTTTTTACCAGCCCCTACGCCCCTGAGGCTCTTTTTTTCGTTTCTGCGGTAACCTTTTGTTTTTTGCCTTCTGGGCGATATCCGTTCAAAGTGGTACAAAATTTTTAAACGAGTAAAAATTATTGTTTTACGTTTCAAGTCGCGATTTTTGCTAGCACCTACGCCCCTGAGGCTGTTTTTTTCGTTTCTGCCGTAGCCTTTTGTTTTCGTCGTCTGGGCGACATCCGTTCAAAGTTTCAAAGTGGTACAAAATTTTTAAACGAGTAAAAATTATTCTTTTACGTATCAAAGTTGCGATTTTTGCTAGCACCTACGCCCCTGAGGCTATTTTTTCGTTTCTGCCGTAGCCTTTTGTTTTTCGTCATCTGGGCGATATCCGTTTAAAGTTTCAAAGTGGTACAAAATATTTAAACCGGTTAAATTTATTCTTTTACCTTGCAAGTCGCAATTTTTGCCGGTACCTACGCCCCTGAGGCTCTTTCTTGCGTTTCTGCGGTAGCGTGTTGTTTCTGGTCATCTGGGCGATATTTTGTAGAAATTTCAAAGTGGTACAAAATTTTTAAACGGGTTAAAATTATTCTTTTACGTTTAAAGTCGCGCTTTTTACCAGCCCCTACGCCCCTGAGGCTCTTTTTTCGTTTCTGCGGTAACCTTCTGTTTTTTGCCTTCTGGGCGATATCCGTTCAAAGTGGTACAAAATTTTTAAACGAGTAAAAATTATTGTTTTACGTTTCAAGTCGCGATTTTTGCTAGCACCTACGCCCCTGAGCCTGTTTTTTTCGTTTCTGCCGTAGCCTTTTGTTTTCGTCGTCTGGGCGACATCCGTTCAAAGTTTCAAAGTGGTACAAAATTTTTAAACGAGTAAAAATTATTCTTTTACGTATCAAAGTTGCGATTTTTGCTAGCACCTACGCCCCTGAGGCTATTTTTTTCGTTTCTGCGGTAGCCTTTTGTGTTTCGTCGTCTGGGAGACATCTGTTCAAAGTTTCAAAGTGGTACAAAATTTTTAAACGCGTTAAAATTATTATTTTACGTTTCAAGTCGCGATTTTTGCTAGCACCTACGCCCCTGAGGCTGTTTTTTTCGTTTCTGCCGTAGCCTTTTGTTTTCGTCGTCTGGGCGACATCCGTTCAAAGTTTCAAAGTGGTACAAAATTTTTAAACGAGTAAAAATTATTCTTTTACGTATCAAAGTTGCGATTTTTGCTAGCACCTACGCCCCTGAGGCTATTTTTTTCGTTTCTGCGGTAGCCTTTTGTGTTTCGTCGTCTGGGCGACATCTGTTCAAAGTTTCAAAGTGGTACAAAATTTTTAAACGCGTTAAAATTATTATTTTACGTTTCAAGTCGCGATTTTTGCTAGCACCTACGCCCCTGAGGCTATTTTTTTCGTTTCTGCCGTAGCCTTTTGTTTTTCGTCGTCTGGGCGATATCCGTTCAAGTTTCAAAGTGGTACAAAATTTTTAAACCGGTTAAAATTATTCTTTTACCTTGCAAGTCGCAATTTTTGCCGGTTCCTACGCCCCTGAGGATCTTTCTTGCGTTTCTGCGGTAGCGTGTTATTTCTGGTCATCTGGGCGATATTTTGTAGAAATTTCAAAGTGGTACAAAAATTTTAAGCTGGTTAAATTCATTATTTTATGTTTCAAGTCGTTATTTTTACCGGTACCTACGCCCCTGAGGCTCTTTTTTGCGTTTCTGTGGTAGCGTGTTGTTTCTGGTCATCTGGGCGATATTTTGTAAAAATTTCAAAGTGGTACAAAATTTTTAAACGGGTTAAAATTATTCTTTTACGTTTAAAGTCGCGCTTTTTGCCAGCACCTACGCCCCTGAGGCTCTTTTTTTTCGTTTCCGCGGTAACCTTTTGTTTTTTGCCCTCTGGGCGATATCCGTTCAAAGTTTCAAAGTGGTACAATATTTTTAAACGGGTTAAAATTATTCTTTTACGTTTCAAGTCGCGATGTTTGCTAGCACCTACGCCCCTGAGGCTATTTTTTTTCGTTTCTGCGGTAGCCTTTTGTGTTTCGTCGTCTGGGCGATATCCGTTCAAAGTTTCAAAGTGGTACAACATTTTTAAACTAGTAAAAACTATTCTTTTACGTTTCAAGTCGCGATTTTTGCTAGCACCTACGCCCCTGAGGCTGTTTTTTTCGTTTCTGCGTTAGCCTTTTGTTTTTCGCCGTCTGGACGATATCCGTTCAAAGTTTCAAAGTGGTATAAAATTTTTAAACGCGTAAAAATTATTATTTTACGTTTCAAGTCGCGATTTTTGCTAGCACCTACGTCCCTGAGGCTATTTTTTTCGTTTCTGCGGTAGCCTTTTGTTTTTCGTCGTCTGGGCGACATCTGTTCAAAGTTTCAAAGTGGTACAAAATTTTTAAACGCGTTAAAATTATTATTTTACGTTTCAAGTCGCGATTTTTTCTAGCACCTACGCCCCTGAGGCTATTTTTTTCGTTTCTGCGGTAGTCTTGTGTTTTTCGTCGTCTGGGCGACATCCGTTCAAAGTTTCAAAGTGGTATAAAATTTTTAAACGCGTAAAAATTATTATCTTACGTTTCAAGTCACGATTTTTGCTAGCACCTACGCCCCTGAGGCTATTTTTTTTTCGTTTCTGCGGTATCCTTTTGTTTTTCGTCGTCTGGGCGATATCCGTTCAAAGTTTCAAAGTGGTACAAAATTTTTAAACGCGTAAAAATTATTATCTTACGTTTCAAATCGCGATTTTTGCTAGCACCTACGCCCCTGAGGCAATTTTTTTCGTTTCTGCCGTAGCCTTTTGTTTTTCGTCTTCTGGGCGATATCCGTTCAAAGTTTCAAAGTGGTACAAAATTTTTAAACGCGTAAAAATTATTATCTTAAGTTTCAAGTCGCGATTTTTGCTAGCACCTACGCCCCTGAGGCTATTTTTTTCGTTTCTGCGGTAGTCTTGTGTTTTTCGTCGTCTGGGCGACATCCGTTCAAAGTTTCAAAGTGGTATAAAATTTTTAAACGCGTAAAAATTATTATCTTACGTTTCAAGTCACGATTTTTGCTAGCACCTACGCCCCTGAGGCTATTTTTTTTTCGTTTCTGCGGTATCCTTTTGTTTTTCGTCGTCTGGACGATATCCGTTCAAAGTTTCAAAGTGGTATAAAATTTTTAAACGCGTAAAAATTATTACCTTACGTTTCAAGTCGCGATTTTTGCTAGCACCTACGTCCCTGAGGCTATTTTTTTCGTTTCTGCGGTAGCCTTTTGTTTTTCGTCGTCTGGGCGACATCTGTTCAAAGTTTCAAAGTGGTACAAAATTTTTAAACGCGTTAAAATTATTATTTTACGTTTCAAGTCGCGATTTTTTCTAGCACCTACGCCCCTGAGGCTATTTTTTTCGTTTCTGCGGTAGTCTTGTGTTTTTCGTCGTCTGGGCGACATCCGTTCAAAGTTTCAAAGTGGTATAAAATTTTTAAACGCGTAAAAATTATTATCTTACGTTTCAAGTCACGATTTTTGCTAGCACCTACGCCCCTGAGGCTATTTTTTTTTCGTTTCTGCGGTATCCTTTTGTTTTTCGTCGTCTGGGCGATATCCGTTCAAAGTTTCAAAGTGGTACAAAATTTTTAAACGCGTTAAAATTATTATTTTACGTTTCAAGTCGCGATTTTTGCTAGCACCTACGCCCCTGAGGCTATTTTTTTCGTTTCTGCCGTAGCCTTTTGTTTTTCGTCGTCTGGGCGATATCTGTTTAAAGTTTCAAAGTGGTAAAAAATTTTTAAACCGGTTAAAATTATTCTTTTACCTTGCAAGTCGCAATTTTTGCCGGTTCCTACGCCCCTGAGGCTCTTTGTTGCGTTTCTGCGGTAGCGTGTTGTTTCTGGTCATCTGGGCGATATTTTGTAGAAATTTCAAAGTGGTACAAAATTTTTAAACGGGTTAAAATTATTCTTTTGCGTTGCAAGTCGCGATTTTTTAAGGTACCTACCTCCCTGAGGCTCTTTCTTGCGTTTCTGCGGTAGCTTGTTGTTTCTAGTCATCTGGACAATATTTTGTACAAATTTCAAAGTGGTACAAAATTTTTAAGGGGGTTCAATTCATTATTTTATATAATCTAAATCGCCATTTTCACCAGTACGTTTCTGGGAGACTTTTTCCGTTTCTGGAGCATTTTATTATTATGTTGACTCCTATTATTTTGTTTACACCGCAGACCACATTTTAGTTGATTTTTGCAAATTAATTTAAATATCAAACCCGGCCGCGAAAAGCATTGCTCCACTTGTCCGTTGTAAGCTCCTTGTTCTTGAATCTGATTTCGTTTCTGTCTTCAGCGACGTAAATCCACATAAGTACCAAGCTGTTAAAATCCAAGGGCGACAATCACTGAACGTTTGGTGTGGGATATTAGGAAATAGAGTTTTGGGGCCGATTATTTTTGAAGGCAGTTTAACCGGAGAAAGAGACAAAAATTACCTTGAGAACGAAATTGAAGTCTTTCTGCAACATCTTCCGAACCGCCAACAATTAATTTGGCAACAAGATGGGGCAGCCCCACATAACATCAGGTCGGTAACAAATTATTTGAATGACAAATATGATTCATGGATAGGAAAACATGGTTCAATTAGATGGCCGGCAAACAGCCCGGACGTGCCTTCCTTGGATATATATGTGTTCTGTGGGGATATTTAAAAAACAAAATATAATATGACAGACCGGAAAATATCAATTTCCTTCGAAATAAATTAGAAGTAGAGATTTTTGAACTAAATACGGAAGACTCTCAATTCGTTAGAAATGCCTTAAATAAATGGAAAAACAATATCACAAGATGTTACGAAGTTAATGGTGGATACGTCGAGATATAACCCTTTATTATTTTATTTTTCTTGTTGTTAGTATAAAGTTCTAATAAAGTTCTTAAAATATCTATGAATAAATACAAATTTGTTTTTCCATGGGTCTCTTGATCCTTACACTATATAGTCAAATTATGCAACGTGGAATACTGAGCAGGCGGGTGGAGCAAATATGTAACATATATATATATATATATATATATATATATATATATATATATATATATATATATATATATATATATACCTATATATATATATATATATATATATATATATATATATATATATATATCGTTGGAATCAGAAGAACCAGTAGATTTCAAAAATCCAAAAATATACAGGGTGTTCCATTTAAAAAACAAAAGTTTATATATTTTTCTCAATTTTCCGACTTTCGTTTGTTTCACCTGTTAACAGATTCAAATGGCTCGTAAAAATCCTATAACTTTCATATAAAAAGTTTTTTCTAGGATCAAAAATGGAGGTTCTAGGGTGGGCTGAAAAATATACGGAAAAACCCTGTACATGTGGTCGGGCTTCAACGCCCTACCCTTGTCAGAACAATATACATATAACATAACCTATATCTTAAATCCATTAAAATCTGGTAAATCCTTTTAAATATCGGGGTATATTCAAACAAAAGATGACAAAAACAACACATTAAAAAAGAAAACTTGGATATCGTGGTCTAATTCCGTCAGCCGACATCAAGAAGAACGAAACAGTATGTTTGTGCATGTCGCCAAAATGTTCTATGGAAACGTTTTATTTTGGTGTTTTTTAAGAATAACAACAAATAGGTATTATTATACATAATAATGTTCTTATTACATGTTGTATTAAATCCATTAGAATATATGGAGATGGAGGTGTCGGCGTCAGTTGCACGGGTCGCTCGTCGCTCCGCTCGGCTCGAGACTCGCTGGAGTCCACAGTCCACATATTACCCACCTCTGGAGTCGCTGATCGCACGCTCGTGGACGAAACCACATAACATATTATGTTTATTTATGATTATAGAGTTGGGTGAAAAATGCAAATTTTTAAGGATCGTGTACCCACCATGCAGTAAATTTATGCCCAACACCTGGCAACGTAGCTGGATTCCGCCAAGCCGTCGCCGCTCATTGGCCTCCGTCCGAAGCTGGCTTGTTATGCTGCTATCTGATTAGATAACCATCATAGCGCGGGAAATTCGCATTTTTAAAATATCCAGATATGTTTATAGGTAACTGCCTAACACAAAAATAAATATAATTTTATCGTGAGGGTCTTTGTATATATTTCTAAATTTTTAACTTATTTAATTACTACATTTCACTAACTTTTTTACTTACAAGTTCGCTTGTTTAGGACGTAAAAAATATTTTAATATACGAAAATAGGTAAATTTCCAGGGTTGGGCGATATTAAATTTTTGATATCGAATATCGATATTAAAAAAATATAGTTATTTCGATATATAGTATATATAGTATTCCTAGACTTAGACCAAAACATGTCATTAAAAGCGGGGCCGCGCCAACACTCGGTGGCGCCTGTGTGTACAAATTTTCGTAGCGCCCATAAAAATTTAGTTTTCAAAAACATATTTGGTTATGGTTTTGTTAAATAAAAAAGTAGATAAGTAGAAACAAACAAAAATTTATTAAGTATAATATACAGGGTAACCACGTACTCTTGGAGTCAAAATAAGGGCACTTCTTCATATATTTTTTTCTTCTACGGATCATAGTTTTTTTTATACAGAGCGTAGTTTGGAGAAAAATACAGATATATATCTTAGTATCTCTAGAATAGAAGTATACGAGATATTTTCCTCAAACTTGGCGTGTCACATGAGCAAATGAGCCGTCAAACTTAAGGTTGACATGAAGCTTCTGAGGCTCCCAGTTGCGGAGATACAGGGTGTTATTAAAATTAATTAGTTCAGAAAAATATGAATACCCTGTATAATCGCATTTTTTAAATTGGTCTTGAATGGAAACTTCAATGGTTAACAAAAAGTATCTATTAGTATTTTTGCATATTTGCAGCCGTTTCTTAATTATTTTCAAAGAACTGCAACGCTGCAATGAACAATAGTCACTTTAAGAATAATTCTAGTAATCTGTGGATGTCAATTAAACTTTATTTAACAAAATACAAAAGCAAAATCGATAATAAAAGAAACGTAATGCTACTAGAAAATTAAATTAAATGTTCGAAATGACCGCCGCGGCCGTCTCTTTCAATACACGCAACTATGCCATTCCGCATGTCTATTATCGCCATGAAAATATAATTTTTCAAAATATTGATACTAGTGCAAAGTTGGCAGCCAAATGATTCAAATAATGCCAAGTTTAATTGACTTCCACAGATTGTTAGATTTATTCCTTGTTTATTGCAGCATTGCAGTTTTTTGAAAATAATTAAGAAACGGCTGAGAATATGAAAAAAATACTAAGAGATACTTTTTGTTAACCATTGAATTTACCATTCAAAACAAACTAAAAAAATGCGATTATACAGGGTACTCATATTTTTCTGAACTAATTAATTTTAATAACACCCTGTATCTTGTATCTCCGCCAACTAGGGACCTCAGAAGCTTGATATTAAGCTTAAATTTGACAGCTCATTCGCTCATGTGACACGCCAAGTTTGAAGAAAATATCTCGTATACTTCTAGAGATACTAAGAAATATTTGTAATTTTCTCTAAATTTCTACGCTCTGTATAAAAAAACTATGGCCCGTAGGAGAAAAAAAATATATGAAGAAGTGCCCTTATTTTACTCCACGAATACGTGGTTTCATTTTTGACCAACATTTCAGTTACACCCTGTATATAATATAAAAGAACATAAAATATAATACAAAACAAATAATTATAAAATTAAAAAATCTCTTCGGTTCAAAAAAAAAACAAATAGGTACTCTGGGCAAGGTCTAACTATCAATAAAAATAAATAATATTTTTTTTCTGTTCGGTATCTACCTAATACCAGTGACTATCTATAGTCACTGCTAATACCTAATACCGTCGATGGATCAATCAACGCTAATACCTAATGTCACAAATTAAAATAATGCAGTAAAAAATATTAATTTTGTAAAATATTTGAGGATCAGAAATTGGTTCATCTTTATATGTTCGTAATCGAAGTGTTTAGTTTTTTGTCGACGCCGACGCCGTAACGATGTGTCTGTTTGAAAATTAGGTTGACCATGTAACTTTTCTGATGATTCTCTTGCCGCAATAATAATTAATAATTAATGGATTGTTGTTTTTAAGGTTTGTGCTAAAAAAATATGTTATGCCTAATACGGTTTAAGGCCGCATTCAGGCGCTTATAAATCGAATTTTGGCGTTTTTTGGCGCCCCTTCGCACCTGGCGCCTGTGTGCGCCGCACACATTGCACACGTGGACGGCGCGGCCCTGATTAAAAGTACAAGTTAAGTATATTCCAAAAAACATATGAATTTCATGTACCTACCCACCAAGTATGTTCCTGACGGGCATGAACTTAGCACATGTTTTTAATAATGTTCTGATTTGGTTCATAACATACATACTCATAGCAGATACTTTAAAGAACGTTCTAACCCGCACCTTGAGCGCATATCCTTAGAACATTTAAAGTACAGGGTGGCCCATCCAAGCGGAAAAAGTGTGCTAAGTGGAGACACGTTAACATAAAATCGTCATTCAAAAAATGAGATTGTAGTAAAAATTAAGGGGAATTCGAGGGTGTACCCTAATTTTGTATACGGGGGTCGGTAAAAAAGTTATCGCGAAAAAACATTTTTTGCAAAATAAAAAAAAAATATTTTTTTACCTTCACATCCATTAGAGAACCTTTAAGTAGTATTCCCGAATATTCAGTTTTTTAATATAACTTCCGGTTATAGCGGAAATGAAAGTGGTTTTCTCTATTTTACAACTTACACATTTCTCTTAACCATCACAGGATTCCTATTTTAATTCTGAATCCAACGATATATAATTTGACCTATTTATCTCCAACCGTTTCCGAGATATTTATCAGAGAAGCTCCATCAAACTAGATATATGGTCTCATGGTCGGTGTCTGATGTTCGATCTGAGTAGGCCAAACAATAAAACCAAATTTATGACAAATCAAGTCAGCCATGATAATAAAACTGACAAGCGAGTAGGCTGTCAATTCAATATTTCTATTTACGTGTAAGATTAGTCTAAAATTTTGTTGCTGAAGCTGTTAGTAGTTGCAGTTTAAAAAATGTTTTTGAAAGAAGAATGCTGTGATATTTTAGAGATCTTCATCAAAAATGATAAAAGATACGTAGAAACTTTGAGGGAGTATTCTCGTAAACATCCAAATAGAAATGTTCCGAGTGTTTCATTTATATGTAAGCTGTATCGAAGATTCAGATCGACAGGAAGTGTGATTAGCAAGAGAAAAAAAGTGTTTAGAATTAGTGAGGACGAGAGAGAACGAACTTTAAATTATTTCAGGAGAAATAACGAAAAATCTCAGAGAGATGCAGAGAGAGACTTACAAATTCCCCGGTCTACAATACAAAGGGTAATGAAATTAAGCAAATTAAAAGCCTTCAAAATATTACCTGTTCAAAGGCTATTCCCTGGAGATGCTGTAAGAAGACTGGAATATTGTCAAACAATGTTAAACTTTTATTTTGCAAGAGGTGGAGCTGGATTTTTTAAACAAATCATTTAGTCCGATGAAGCTACATTTATAACGGCGGGAATATACAACCGGAAAAATAGTATATTTTGGTCTGTTGACAATCCACGGGCATTTCGTGAAGTTGTGAAATCCGGCAGAAATTCCGTGGGTGTTTGGTGCGGAATTGTGGGAAATTTTATAATGGGCCCTCTATTTTATTCAGGAAGTATGACAGGTAGGAAATACCTACGTTTAATCCAGAACGAATTGGAACAATACTTTGACCAGTTGCCATTAATTTTTCTTAACCAACTCCAAGAAAGACAATTAATATGGCAGCAAGATGGCGCTTCCTTCCATAACTGTGGGCCCATAACGGAATTTTTGAACAATTCGTTTGAAAATTGGATTGGTAAACATGGAACGATAAGGTGGCCGCCACGTAGTACAGATTTAACCCCCTTGGAATTTTGTCTTGTGGGGGCATTTAAAAAATAAAGTTTATAAGAACCGCCCCGAAAATGTTGAGGAGATTAAAAGACGAGTAAAATTAGAAATTGATAGTTTAAACAATCGTCCCTTAATCTTTGAAAATGTCCGAAAAAATTTCTTAAAAAGACTTAGGTTATGTGTAAATAATAATGAAAACCATTTTCAACATTTAATGTAAATGAACTTCTAACTAATTTTTAATAACTAATCATATTGTTGTTGTTATAATAAATATGACAGTTGTAAAAATAATAAATGTTTCATAATTTCCACGAGATTTTTAATTAAGTTGAATGCAGTGGAATGGCTATAGCCTCGCTCGTCAGTTTTATTATCATGGCTGACTTGATTTGTCATAAATTTGGTTTTATTGTTTGGCCTACTAAGATCGAACATCAGACACCGACCATGAGACCCTGTATCTAGTTTGATGGAGCTTCTCTGATAAATATCTCGGAAGCGGTTGGAGATAAATAGGTCAAATTATATATCGTTGGATTCAGAATTAAAAAAGGAATCCTGTGATGGTTAAGAGAAATGTGTAAGTTGTAAAATAGAGAAAACCACTTTCATTTCCGCTATAACCGGAAGTTATATTAAAAAACTGAATATTCGGGAATACTACTTAAAGGTTCTCTAATGGATTTGTAGGTAAAAAAAATATATTTTTTTATTTTGCAAAATTCCCCTTAATTTTTACTACAACCTCATTTTTTGAATGACGATTTTATGTTAACCTGTCTCCACGTAGCACACTTTTTCCGCTTGGCCACCCTGTACTTCGATGCTATCTGGGTCTATTCACCTGCAACATGTGATCAATATAAACACACATTTAAAAATCATGTTAGTAGCTATTAATCTGCGATGAAGGTGAAGAGAAACAAATTAAAAACAGAGTAAAAGTTATTTTTAAATTTTTGGAAAAAAATCGATTGAAGAAAGACAATTTTGTTGATTTTTTGGAGTTTTATTGAGAAACATTTTGAGACATATGAAAATAACATACGTATATTGGAATTTATACATCAAAGAAGAGATGACCACGCTTTGTCTTGAAGGAATCAACCTTTTTTGTGTAAACTCTGCCAACAATTTGGTCCAAAGTTACTAAACAAATATCGGGCACATCGGGAAAAAAATGCATACCGTTAGGAAGTTTCGTCAAGGACTTAAATCTTAAAAAAGACATTTCAACCTCTTCTTCGAGTCCTGCTGTTATAACTATTCCTATGTAATATTTGTACTTATCTTTTTTTGCCTGTAAGATCTCAAATTTTACTAATAGCCACATACCTGGTGCTATGGCACAGTATTTTACGCTAAAAACATTCTTAAACAATTTGCCATCTATCTTTACGGAAGAGGCAATGTTATTATGGTTCTCTATATGAGACATATTTTCAATTTCCATTGTAGTACTGTTACCTGCCTTTTTGCGAAGTATGTCCTATTTCACTTTCTATCTCACACCTGTCTTCTTCATCCTGTAATTACTCAAAATCCATGACATATCATTGCTATTGTCTTCACTGCTTGTCTCGGAAAAATCTGAAGCACCTACGCTTTTACCAGGAGCAACATTTACTTATTTTTCCTTGTCCTACTTGTGGATGGATTATCATCATATCTTAATGTCTTGAGGTAACTAAGGACACTGTTTTGGATATTTTGCTCTGTATCAGCTTCTGCAGCAGAAGGAATTCTCGACAGCACTTCTGCACTATTTAAAGGCGAAATCCCGCATTTTCGAAACCCTGACAAAATGTTCTTGTTCTGATTTGGAGATATTTCTTCTAAAAGGCGTTTTTGCAAGTGGGGAAATTGATCTTTAGGAACTGATGCTTTCTTTTTGCCTGCACCCATTTTCCATTTTGATAAGACATTTCTCCATGCCTCCTTAAGGGGTCTAAAAAAAGCAACGTCCAATGGCTGCGTCATATGTGTCGAATTTGGAGGCAGAAAAATAAATGAGATATTATGTTCTTTACAAATGCGGACTATTTTTGAGGAGAAATGAGAAGACAGGTCCCCTATCAACACCTTTTTCCCGTTTAATTTATTTAAATAGAGTATTGCTATTTTCTCTACCCAGTCTTCGAAACAAAATGAATCGAACCATCCACTTGCACTTCTATTGTACCTAGTTCCATTTGGACCTCCAACTCTCTAAGAATCGTATATGTTTTGGGCCTTGTATACAACATAGCATGGAAGGAGATTACCAGCGGCAGAAGCAGCAAACATGATTGTCGTCGAGCTTTTACTGCTGTTCAGTACTCGCTCTGGGTACCGGCTACCTCTCTTGCAGATCACTTTCTTTTTGCCGGGATCATCAGATAAGTTGGTCTCGTCAAAATTGACGATATTAGACGGTGGCACATCTTCCAGCTCTTTTTCCAAGTTGTCAGAGTATTGCTTTAACACATCAGAGGAAACCGCTGCTCTATTCCGCTTGATATTTTGGCAAACTCGAAGTCTTAAACGGTTTTTATGTCGTTTCATGAACGAAAAAGCAAACTCTTTTCCATATTGTCTTTGAATATTTTAATGTTCTTTCTTCTTGAGTCTAAGTAATGTTTAAAAATTTTTCTCAAGTCGTAATGATCTAGCGGATATCCCCAGTCAGAGCACGATTCTATAGTTTTTATAAGGGCCTCTTCTTCTTCTTTAGTCAGCTGTGTTTGCCCACCGTGTTTCTTAATTTCAGGATTTTTTTGTGCCTATACAGGACTGAATAGTGAATATCATAAATTTGGGATGCTTGCCTGTAGGACATTCCATTTGCGATGTCTCGAAGAGCTGAAGCCAAAGCTTCTTGATCAACTTTTTCTAAGTTTTAGATCTTGGATCATGTTTATAGTTTCTGGGCATGATTGGGTGGTAGCTGAAAGGAAAAAATAAGAGATAATCTAAAAACCTCAACAAATCATGGGGTGAATAAACACAGTGCGTATGAATAGAAACACTGTTTCTATTCACCCCATTTTTAACCTCAAAAACGCATAGATGAGATTTTTGCTGATTACTACTACATATATATTTATATTTAAAAAATTAATATTGCTAAATGAAGAGGACATAGTGGAGCTGATTTAAGCCAAAAATCACAATCTTACCTGATAGTAGTAGTTAAGTAAAGCGGATCCTGGCTCAAAGATGGCCGCCATATGTGAGCCAGCTTCCGCATAAGGGTTTTGAGCCTGAGCCAGGATCCGCATAGGGCTTTCGGGGTTCGGTTGGCAGGTATAAACGCCGCGGTTAGAATATTTTTTCCTTGATTTAACGTCCTGTTTCGGGTGACCTTATTTTATAAGTTTATGTGTATTGTGAATCAGTGGGATGTTGTCAGTTCACGGGGAAGGTTTACTAAATTCCTTAATCGACAAATTACCAGTTGAATTGCACCTTCCTAAATATCAGTTTTGTGGGCCTGGAACTAAGTTAGAGAAACGTCTGACGAGAGGAGATTCTGGTATAAATAAATTGGACGCAGCGTGTAGGACCCACGATATTTTGTATTCAAACAGCAAGTTATTAGAAGATCGACACAAGGCTGATTTAGAATTGGAAAATCGTGCTTGGGATCGAGTAAAATCCAAAGACGCTAAATTTAGTGAGAAGGCTGCTTCTTGGCTTGTAACAACTGCCATGAAAGTAAAAAGAAAATTGGGTATGGGAGTTAAAAAACGACGACCGATTTCTTTTAGAAGGGACATCGTAAAAAAAGTGGAAAAAAATCTCAGAAAATCTTTTACTCCTAAGGACTTGAATAACACTCAGAATTTGAAAAAATCGTCATTGGCTGCTGTAAGAGCTGCCCGTATGATTGTTAAAAAGATTGGAAAAAAGAATTTGAGGATACCGAGGTTGATTCCATTCGAAAGCAAAACTGGCGGATTTCTTCCTCTTATTCCTATTCTAGGAGCTCTAGGGGCATTGGGTTCTTTGGCAGGTGGAGCAAGTGCTGTAGCTAAAACCATTTTGGATGTAAATAATGCTAAAAAGAGTGTGACGAAACAGTCGATGGAACCTGTTGGCAAAAAAGGTTCGGGTCTTTATTTAAGAAGAAATAAACGCGGAGGATTCGGACTATTTTTGAAAAAAAACTCTCATTGAGGCTACCCAACAGACCTTTAACAGATAGAGATTTAATAAAGTTCGCGGCAAAGCTTAACATACCATTTTTTAAAGGCGTATTTATGAGAGACACGCTACCTAAAAAGGTGAGAAAAAACGAGTCGGTCATTTTAAATTTGGATGTTCAGCGAAATCCGGGAACTCACTGGGTAGCCTATCAGAAAAGAGGAAATATCGTCAAGTACTTTGACAGTTTTGGTAATTTGAAACCGCCCAAAGAATTGGTTCAGTATTTGGGAAAGAACGTAAAAATAATATATAATAACGATTCTTATCAGAATTTTGATGAAATAAATTGCGGGCATTTGTGTCTCGAGTTTCTGTATAAAGGTGACAGTTAAGACGAGAAGACGATGTCTATGCTTTTCACCTTACATGGATTTAGTTCAACGCTGTCTATTGACTTTACCAGTCCTATATATTTAGATGAGGATTATGAGTATGGCTTAGCATTGTTGGGATTTCATTCGTACAACAGCGTGCCGAATATCGAGAGTGAAGAAGACAAGCTATATCTTGTTGGTAAAAAGGGATACATAACTATACAAATTCCTACAGGATCGTATGAAATAGGAGCAATAGAAGAGTGTATAAATAACAGTTTAAAAATTAAATTTGGAAAAAACTTTGTCGAAAAAGATAGAATTATATTAAAACCTAATAACAGCACCTTAAAGTGTGAAATTTTTAGTGAAAATTTCGCTATCGATTTCCGAAAAGAAGGTTCTATTGGAAAACTGCTGGGATTCTCCGAGCGTTTGTTAGAATCGAACAAATTACACATCTCCGATTTGCCTGTGAATATAGTGAAAGTTAGAACGATACACATAGATTCTAACATAACATCTGGAGCATACTATAAAAATCAACCAACACATACCATTTATGAATTTGCTATTGTTGATGATCCTGGATATGCTATAGACGAAACGCCAAAAAATTTGCTATATATACCAGTGACAAAGCGAGAGATCTATAACATAACATTAAACATTCTCGATCAGAACTTCAGACCGGTAAATTTTAGAGGCGAGGAAATAATTGTGAGATTAGAATTGAAACGTTTAACTCATTAAAAATGGTTTTGATTTTTGGGGACGCATATAAGCCTTATAAATTGCAGTCATTTCTCTGTAAAAAGTCATTAACGAAGAAATCGTCGAAGCGTGCAGATCATTCTAAAAAGTCGTCAATTTTGAAAGGTGCTGGTCGCAACCGTGTACTTACTTTCGAAAATCTTCAGTTTTTAAAATCAATTGGTCAGAATGTCGTTAACTCCTCAGGTGTTCAATGTGCATCGCAGTCCAAACTATGATGAATCTATTCAACGCCTGGAAAAACGTACCTACTACCCATTTGTAAAATCTTTTCGAAACAACGATATTGTGGAAATAACTGTCAATCAGGGAGACGCATGGCTGTTGATGTATGATGCTGTGATTTATGTTAAAGGAAAATTAACCGACATGCAAGGGGACTGTAACTTTGTTAACAATGCACCTGCATTTTTCTTTGACTCTGTTTCCTACGAGCTAAATGGCAAAGAAATAGAAACAGTGCGAAATCCTGGAATTGTGAGCACAATTAGATCATACTTGTGTTATTCTCCTAATGAAGAAAAGTGCATGGCGACAGCCGGTTGGGCTGGAGTTAATAAACATTTTAATGCAAGCACCGATAGCTCATTTATTTCCAGAATCCCCTTGAATCATTTGTTTGGGATGTTCAATGATTATCAGTTGGCTGTTTGTGGTAAACAAACTGTGAGATTGATACGAGCTCGAAATGATAACAACGCTTTATTGCTACCTACTGCAAACGATTCTTGTGAAATATCAATTTCCGATATAGAATTAAAAGTTAAGCATATACAACCGAACGATTTAATTGGACTCAACCTTCTTCAGGCCATGAAAATTGATCGTCCAATTATATTTGCCTTTCGCAAATGGGAACTTCATGAATTGCCAGCTCTTACTACCGGTGCTCAAAGGGAGATATGGTCTGTAAAGTCATCAAGTGCATTAACCTCTCCTCGATACGTCATCGTGGCATTCCAGACTGACCGCAATGACAATCCTAAATCCAGTACTGCAGAATTTGATCACATAAATATAACCGATGTGAGATTAATTTTAAACGGCGAATGCTTTCCTTTTGAACGTCTAAGGTTAGATTTTGATAAAAATAATGTTCAGGAAGCCTATCACAATTACGTGGATTTTTATTCGAGTTATATGAATAAAGATAGACGACCCCTACTTGGCTATACGGAATATAAATCGTATGTACCTCTGTTTGTTATCGATTGTTCTCGAAGAAATGAGTCTATAAAAATAAACACTGTTGACGTTAAGTTAGACATAGAAAGCAATAAAGGATTTCCAGCCAAAACTCGAGCCTACTGCACAATTATACATGATTGTACTATGGAGTATTTACCACTAAGTGAAATTGTGAGAGATGTAATGTAAATTAAGAACAATTAGTCAAATCCAACAGTCCTGTCCAAGATGTTATTGAGAGCGGGTCACATTACATTGCTAGCAATAATTAATAATGTGTTCTATATTCACAATGAGCTAAATCAGACTAACATCTCTGTTTGTGGAAGCAATGATAAATGCTCACCATTTATTTCTATTGGAAGTGCAATTTCAATGGCTATCCTTCCGAAAAATTCAACGCAATTTAAATTTCATTTTAAATTTAAAAACCATACGATTGGTGAAACTAGATGGAGGAAAATTTCTGAAGTTACAAATACTACAAAAAGTACCCCGACTGCACCTAAATTAACCCCCGAACAAAAGGAATATAATATGGAAATTACTCTTGTTCCTCTGGTTTATTACATTACGGTGTGCTCATCGCTGTTAGTAACAAAACTCATGATTAAAATAGTACTTACACAAAGAGAGAGATGGGAGATATGGAACTGAAAATTTGGAGCACTCCAAAGGCAAATGATCTAAAGGCAAAGGCAAATGATTCAAAGGCAAAGGCAAATGATCGGAAGGCAAATGATTCGAAGGCAAAGGCAAATGATCCAAAGGCAAAGGCAAATGATCGGAAGGCAAAGGCAAATGATCCGAAGGCAAAGGCAAATGATCGGAAGGCAAAGGCAAATGATCCGAAGGCAAGTGATCCGAAGGCAAATGATCCAAAGGCAAATTAAAAATATAGTATGAATGTATTGTAACAATGTGTTAGTATATAATAAAGATAAAATTAAGTATAATTGTCAGTGTTTTATTCCCCACCTACGTGATGTATATGTGTGATATTTGCGGTACAACATTTTGTAGATCGGATAGTTTTACAAGACACAAGAATATTCACAGAACTATTATTTTTATGTGTGAATTCTGTAGTAAAACGTTTTCGAGAAAAGATAACTTAAAAAACTCATAAAAGAATCCACCAACTTCAAAACGACTTAGTTGTTAGCGAGGTCGTTGGATACAACGATTCGAAAGACGCGATGCAAATCCATCAGCAGACAGTTTCACTTCCAGTAGAAAACCTAGATATTGTGCAAGAAAGTAGTGCTAAATCTAAACACGGTGTACTGTTTCCAAACTCATTTAGGGCAATTTTTTGTGGACCTAGCGGATGTGGAAAAACCAACGCTTTACTTAGTTTAATATTTAATGAAAACGGACTAAAATTCGAGAATATTTACTTGTACAGTAAGTCACTGTACCAACCCAAGTATCAGTTATTGCAAGACGTGCTTAAACAAGTTAGTGGCGTTGGATATTTTCCCTTTAACTCAAACGATGATGTAATTGGTCCATCAGAGGCTAGAGAAAATTCGGTTTTCATATTTGATGACGTGGCTTGCGATAAACAAGATAAAATTAGAGAATTTTATTCAATGGGACGTCATAAATCTATAGATGTTGTCTATCTTTGTCAGACATATTCTAAAATTCCTAAGCAATTAATACGAGACAATTGTAACATGATTATTCTGTTCAAACAGGATGACGTTAATCTGAAGCATGTCTATGATGAACATGTGTCACCAGATATCACCTACGAGCAGTTTAAAAACCTTTGCTCATTTTGTTGGAATGGTAGTGTTTTTGGAACATTAGTGATAGCCAAAGACTTTAGTTTAGATAATGGGCGATACAGAAAAGGATTTGATAGCTATATAAAACTCTAGTGACTCGGTATCTTTATTAGTAGCCAACATGCCCTTGACATCACAAGAACAAATTCAGAGAGCACAGCGTGCTAAAAAAATTAAAGAGCTAACTAGATCTATTAGAAGAAAATATGCTGCGTTAAAAACGGGTAAATCTGAGATGGATGAGACTTTAGATAAGATATTCAAGCCCGTAAAAGATTCTCTAAGCGAAATAAAAAATAATATGAAAGTTAAGGTAGGATCAAAGCAACAAACTGCAATTCGGATAAAACCTAAGATAGAATTATTTACTAGTACGCCAAGTAAAAAGTTACCGTCTGAAATATCGGGAGAAAATACATTACCTACAACGGTCTTAGAATCATCTCAAGTAACTGAATACGATGATGATGTTGAAGATGACGCAGATTATGGTTATCCTGAAACGGCCTTACCATACATTCAAAATTTCATCTCAAAATCTACTGATATTGATAATACTTATGGTCCTAAACTTGATCGCAGTACCTACACATGGACCTTAGGAAATAAACATATCGATTTTGATAAAGACACGGGAGATATAATAATCGATAACACTCCTTTCAAGAGCACCGACGGACTTTACCAACTCATTTTCTATGAATATCCAGAATACAGTCAGGCGGATTTGTTAAATTACAAGAAAATTTTAATGTTAACTGGTGTTCACCTTACATCGAATGGTAAATTGAGGGGTTCTCACAAGACCAAATACCTTAATATCATTAGACCTCTAATAAAAAGTAAAACTCAAGATGCGCAAGGTACAGGTATGCAGCTTACTTATAACACAAAACCCATAGAGTACGTATACTGGGATAATGTCAATGAATTAGTAGATAGGTTGAAGTTACTTGTAGCTTCTAAAGATGCCGGAAACACTTCTCACGACAACGAAATCGCAGCCATCTTAAATGAATTAAAGGAAGCTAAAGTTATTTACTAGAAGTATAATTACTGTCAATATACAGTTAGTTACAAAATGACTCTTAACAAGTTCGGACGCTCGTCGAAATACAAAAAGGCTAGCGGCATTGTGCACTCTCCTTTGTCCCAAAACCAAAAATTGAATAGCGATGCTTCAGCTATTTCATTTCAATATAATAAAGATAACGAAAAGCTTAGAAATATATTAGATGAGCGTCATAACTTTTTATTACGGTCAGTAAACGACTTTAAAAATAACGTTTCCCAGCAAATACAGGATTTTAAAGAGTTGTTAGAATTAAATACTGTTGCTTTGCAAACTGCCATAGAGAAAATAACACAAGAGCAGGATGTGATTAAAGAACAACTGAAATTGGATAAACAAAAGAGCGGTGTAAAGTAATTTCATTTTAAGTTGGAATTGAGCAGTTGAACAATGAATTTCGGTCATAGTGATGAAAAAGTTCGGTTAGTTAGGGAACTCCATAAACCAGCTCGAAAAAATTATCCTCGACGTCGAACTATTATCAAAGGCTTAGATGATCTTTGGCAAGCCGATCTTGCTCAGTTAGATCAATATGCTTACTGTAATAGAGGTAATAAATTCATATTAGTTGTAATTGACTCTTTCTCCAAATATGTCTGGTGTAGACCGCTACAATCCAAGTCTGGAGCAGATGTTACAAAGGCTTTTAAAGATATTTTAAAAAACAGTGGGGGACGCAAGCCTCACAATTTACAAACCGATCAGGGCAAAGAATTTTACAACTCTGAATTCCAGAAATTGATGAAAACTTTTCAAATTAATCACTACAGTACATTTACCGACAAAAAGGCAGCTATAGTGGAAAGAGTAATACGAACTTTGAAAGAAAAATTATTCAAGTATTTCAGTCTAAATGGAAAATATAGGTGGATTGATATTTTGCCTACTGTAGTAAATGAGTACAATAATAGGAAACATAGAACGATACAAATGAAGCCTGGTGAAGTTAACAAAAACAACGAGCAACATTTAGTCACCAATGTGTACAACAGTCACTTAAAAGTTTTCAAAACTCGTAAATTTAGGAAGGGTGACATTGTGAGAATAAGTAAAGCTAGACATGTATTTGACAAGGGATATCGACCTAATTGGACAACGGAGTTGTTCAAAATAATCAAAGTACAACACACCAATCCTCCCACATATTTGTTAGAAGATTTACGTGGAAGAGCTATAAAGGGTGGTTTTTATAATGAAGAATTGCAAAAAGTGGCAAATCCTGACATCTATTTGGTGGAAAAAGTGCTTCAAAGGAGGAGGGGGAAAGTTCTTGTGCGATGGCTCGGGTTAGATAAAAGCCACGACTCGTGGATAAGCGAAACAAACATTGTGTAGTTCTCTCGGTGAACGAACCGCCAAAATGTCTGACAGTGGTTACGAATCCGATGTAAGCAGCAGTGAAAATGATATTGTAGAAGATTCTTTGCTTTTGGCAGCATGTTTTCCGATCAAATCAACTAATGGATTATTCATTCATACAGGGTTGAGTCTCAAGAAATATTTTGAGCCAGCAGTAATCATCACATACCTTTGTCATGATCGGACAGTAATTTCCTTGAACTACTCTGAATGGAATAAATTATTGGAACATGTATGTGAATTTATTAATAATGGTGGAGCTCCAATGTTTGCCAGATTCGACTCACGTATGGTTCTAAGTACGGTGATTGACGCCGATGGAAATCAGCACGTGTCGCTTAGAAAAAATAATGTGTATGTTTATTTTACCGAGGCAGATATTTTTGAATTGTTAAACGTTAGCATAAGTGCATCTTTGAGATTTGGCTTTTTGCTCCGCTTTGATTTTTATGATTTCTATTGTAATTTCTTAGATAAAGTCAATCATCTAGTAGTAAGTAGTAACTTAAATGAAACAGACATTATATTAATATTATGTAATATTACATTTAGTATAGAAACCTTTTGTATTTTTGAACTCTTCTGTTTTTACAAAGAGTTTCTGTTGGCTGATTTGTATAGAAGAAGGTTGGTTTAATAAAACAACGTTCTACAAATATGGGTTTTTTATTTTTACATCCTTACATATTACATTCAATATGCCTTATAGCTTTGTGTCCCCAAGGAAGAGTTACAATACTATTAACTAAATATCGCTTATCATCGAAAGGATTCAAGCCAATTTTAGACTGTTCGAGACTGAAAACATCATGAGCAAACGAACGTATAGAACGTTGGTTTATAATTTTTTGTTTCTTGTCAAACAAACAACTTACATAATCGTTGTACGTTATATGTCTCGATACAACGTTTTTCTTGACTCCTTTCGATTTCTTAATACAAATTTTTTTCCCCTCAATCAGATAAGCATACATCTTAGATCTAAGACCCGCAAAGTGAGTTATAATGCTACCATTAAGTTCATCTTTCATTAATCCCGGAACTTTTTTATTTACCAATGGAATACCATATTTATTATCTTGGGGGTAGTCACTAGTATCAAAACGTTCTATATTATCTTTAATAATGTCTTTAAAAACGTCATTACAGCGTATTTCATATACTAGGCTATCAGTATCGGTATACAAGAGCGTACAGTCAGATAATTTGCGTAGCATAAATTCATAATGAAATTCATAAACGCATGTTTTTGAGATATCGAGTATTGCCATTCCCACATAGAGGGGCTTATTGAAAATAATACTCGTCTTATTTAGTTCTACGCTAACTAAATTTTCATCAAATATGGTTCTGCTCTTAAAACGTGGGCTAGAAATATAATGTTTTGCTCCAAACCTACCAGCCCATTTGCGTAATAGTTTAACAACCCTGTGTTTCCTTATGTTCTCCATTGTTTTACCATAAACTGCGTTGTTCATGAGTTTGATTATAGTTTTTTCAAATTCTAACGATGCTTGCTGTCTCAAGCGTGTATTAAACTGTATGTAAGGAGCTAGCCAGGGGGCCTGTTTAAACTTCAGAATTCTGTGGATTTTGGTCAAAACTAGACCGTTTCTCAAAGCCTGTTTAAGCGCTCTGTAATGAATTATGTAATTCTTCTTGTCATGAAGTGTGGGCATAAGCTTGGAAAATTTCGATCCTGGTGGTTTTCGCTGCTCTGCTGCAAACGGGAGGTCTTTATGCACATCATGCAGATGATCTGGGTACGACAAATCCACCTCCAAGACATAGCCTTCGTCTGCATCGTCGGCAATCTTGGTAACGTCAAACTCTGAGTCCTCAATCCATTCAAATCCGCCATAAGGGAGATGCTCACACATCGCCCAGCCATATAAGTTGTTAACGTCGAAATAGGCAATAAATTTGGAAGGTTTGGTGGAGTCATAGCTTCGCATATATTTATTATTCGCTTCGGAAAAGCGATGGCTACACTGACTTATTCCACCTCTTACAGCTTTTTCGAAAAATAATAAAATATCGATGTCTTGGAATGTCTCCAGTTTGCAGTTGGTATATTTGAGCATACAGTCCCAAGTGTATCCCGGTAATGTGTAATACCAAGCAGGATCTAATCCATAGTTTTTGTAACACGATTTTCTAAAATTCTCAAACACATCTGTAAGCAGCATCACATCGGTTTTTAAATACAGATCGGAGTATTCGCCCAAGTTAGTTATATTGAACTTTTCCCATACTAATTGTGCGTGTCTGTAGTCTTTTTCGTCGATTTCAACATCGTTTAGTTTGTTATAGAATTGATCGATTGAAGGTAATGAGGTTTCCTCTAATTTTTTAAACGAGTCTATGTAATCATAGCAAAAAACGCCCTTCCTGGTTAACAATGTAAACTTTTCAGGTGACAAATGGTGAAATTCTTTTTTAGCATTTACGAAATCGTCACTTTTTAGAGAGGAAACGAGAGTATCAAGCGAAAAACCTAGAAATCTAAAAGAGTCGATAAAGCGAAACTTGATATTTGTCTCATTATCAAACATAGTAAAACTAATATATTTTTCTTTGTTTATCGGAAGCAGAGTAATGTGATTTCTTTTGGCAAGGTCCCTTATTATAAAATGGCTGTCGTATCCACTTAGATTGTGAAATACTACGGGAATCATAAAAGAGTTCTTATAATTCAAATTACAATTTTGGTGGGCGTAGCCGCGAAATTTGCCGGTTAAGTGACAATGATCGCGCACAATTATGTCAGTGTCTATGAATTTTTTCTCGCAAATATGACAGTTTTCGCTAGCATCCTTAAAGCTAATGGTTTCGTCCATAGGCTCCACAATTTTTAATTTAGAGGCTACAAATTTCGCGGTCTCATCCAGCTGATCTGCAAACCAAGATAAACATTGGGGTCCACGATAGCTGTTGTAGAAAGATAATGAGTCATCGAATGTACATTTGAAATAGTATGCAGCACTATAGGCCACATGTTTTTGATATTTTTTAGTTTTCGTCTCGGTTTGCAGATCGTGGACGGGTGTTAGCATCGCCTCCACGTCTGAGTAGATTATGAAAGGTACATGTTCTTTATGTGCAAAATTTTTAAACTCAATAAATTTTTCCTTGGGAAATTCAATTTTGCATTGATTTATTTGTTCACAGCTAGTAGCATGCTCGTTCAATTTATCTTGAGATGTAAAATAATTTAAGCATCTGTCACATATAAATACACGTCTTTTATGGTTGTTTAATTGTTTTGAGACTAATTTAGAAAGATCCTTTATCCAACAAAAATGATATTTTATATTATCCATCGACTCGTCTTGAGGGGGAGCTTCGAATTCCCCGATATTTGGCGAATATTCATTTTGAATAAGAAGTAAATTCACATGTCTATCAAGTTTATTTTTTGTTAATCTGACAGGTACAGTCATAAATCTAGATGTTTTTTCTTTGCCCACTAACTCCAGAACATACACGTTTACAGATATTTTATTTAACTGCTCAAATTTTGTAATCTGTGGCAATGTCATCGGGAAATCTATCCCCTCCAAATTTAAAACTGTGGAGTAATGAGGGTATGAACTTACTCGATGCGCATTAGAATGTGTTGGATAAAGCGCTGAAACGATAGCCCACGCGAAACAAGCCTCATCCTGATTTTGGACGTTAATGCACGCTTTTTTACTTGAAATTTCGTAGGGCAGAGCTATGTATGACGTTCCACCGTTTCCAAATCCAACTTTGTTTATATTAACCTCTAAACTTAATATTTTATGTAAGCTCCAATTGGACCCTTCATTTTCAAAATCGTCAAGTTTTCTCAAAATAATAGCGCTAACATTGTCATTAAACCATTGCTTTATATCAACGCCACGATCGATTGCAGCATTTTTTGTATTAAAATACTTGTTACTAAAGATTTCACCATCGCCAGATATTTTCACAAATTCACCACAGAAGACAGTATTTACTTTAACTACATTTAGAGAACGTAAAATTTGATTTATACGATTTTTAAAAGGAAAAAATGCGTCATTTAAAAACTTTACTATATCTATGTGAAGTATGTTTACTATAATACCTGACCTTATTCTATTTTGAAAGGCGGACTGAGTGTCTTCCCACTTCAATCGATCAGATCTCTTTTCACGTTTTTGACCAGCCCCCGTATGTTTCCATGATTTAAAGTATACGCCGATCCTTTTCAGATGACCCAAATTTGTCTGAAGTTTCATCAGCGTACCGTGATTATAGTCTCCTTTCTTTATTGCAGTATTATGTAATTTAATATTTGCTTGTAATTTTTTTGTCCATTGCTCTAAAACTCTTTCCTGCGTGCTGTCCCTTAATAAATCCAATGCTTTTTCGAAAGTTTGAACAATTTTGTCACTTTCAACAAATGACATAATGAAAACTTAGCAATAAATTATTCTTAGCTTTAGCTGTTTCGAAACGTTTTGAAAATCTATATGCGTTGCATGCCTTTTTAATCTATTTTTCCCCACTGTTTTCTCATAGGATCTGTTTCGGCACGAAAGGGGAGGGGATAGGGAGCTGGCAATATAAGATGTTGAAATTGCCTACCATACGTATCAAAATGGTGCAGCTTACAGTTGAATTCAGAGCTTTCAGAGCCGCGCTATACGAAATGAAACGTTCGTGTTACGGTAAAAATTTAATTTCTCTCCTGAATAAACCGAATTTTTTAATATTTGATAAGTGCTTCAAAACAATTGCCGAAAGTAAAGAGTGCGACGAGGCCGATTATTGTTTGATGCTGGAGAGCAAGCGAAGAATGGATAACTTTATACGGATACTTGGTGATATTTTCGAGCGAGAAGGCATTAATGAAATCAATGTCGTTGACCTTGGTAAGCTTTTGAGGGATCATTGTTTAAAAGATACTTTTGCACACCAATTGTACGTCCTTAATTTACTTTACGATGCTGATGGTGTGGAGTTACCGTATAATCCGAAAATAGAAGCCTATCAAGTGAAAAATATGAAAAAAAATTACAACGATATATATAAATGTATTGACGATTTCATATGTGCGGCTGCATATATGGCAATTCCAAAGAATATAGAAAATTTTAAGGCTGCATTAACTAAGTTGAAACTAAATTACAAATTTCAACCGTCTGAAAACAAAGTGCATTTAATTATGGAATGGTTAAATAAAAACGTAAAAAAGTACGAAGAAAATCCTGACGCTATACTGGGTTGGCAAGATGGTCCTTGTTGTTCTCCATGGCCCTCAGAAGATGTGGACGATTATAGAAAGACAATTGCACTATTAAATACCTTCATATTGTAACTAATATACTTGTAAAAAATAAAACTTTTACTAATATTTTGAATTTTATTTCATATTTGTATTTTAAAAGTGACAACGCTATACTGGGTTGGCAAGATGGTCCCTTCTCCAAGCACACAATACAATCATGCAACAAAAATTGTAAAATTCATAGAGAATGCCCGCAGCCAGGTAAACCCAGTTGACTGCGCAGCCGCCGCGTTCCTGAGACTCATAGCGCGCCCTCGACGGCGGGGCCTTCGAACCACCCAGCGGTATCTTTCGAACCCCCTTGCGCATACCTGTTGCAAGGGTAAAGTATTCGGCGAAATATCGATCAATTGGTAGTACTTTTGAAGCACGACTGTAGTTGTTTCCCTACAGAAATAGAGGGCACGACCTGTATTAAAAATCTAATATTTTCATTGTATTGATCACACGTCAATTCATAAAAGAAAATCAGTAGTTGCAATCTTTATGAAATTTGGAATAACTCAAATATGCAGATTAGTTGTTCCATTTATTTCAAAATAAAAAACAGCAAAAAATACGGTTTTCTGAAATGGAGGAATTAAAATTTAAAAAAAATGTATCACTTTTTATAGCATATATTTAAATAGGACATAAAACACAAAAGATATGTTAAAATATTTATTTGTATGTACAGGATAATATAAAAAACGTATTAAAAAAAACTATTACTAACTAAATATATTACAAACACTTATAAATGTATTCTGCAAAAACACATAACTCTACCTGAGGACAGTGCACGGGTTTTCGTAAATTTTGCAAATGTCTTTTACATTGATTTTTTTTAACCTGATTATATAATTCAGGATTTTCCCCGACTATAATATCAAATTTGGGACATCCCAGTTGTTCTATATTATAGGCTAAATGTCCAAATCCTGCTGCCTTTAAGAGATCCAACTCCACATGTCCGCCTTTATAACCAATGTTTTGATCACCTGAATTGAAGCCCAGACGCCGAAATTCTTTGATGATGTCGTCTTGCGGTTGGTCGCCTTTCTGATCCTCATATCTCAATCCATGAAGATTGTTAGTGACCCACCTTGCGGTTCTGGCGTCTTTTGAATTGAGAGCGTAATAGCTTCCAACAGAATAATATTTGGAGGTGGACTGTTTCCATTTCATATCAAATATTCCAAGTTCCTTAACTAAAAATTTTCCGTTGACGTGGAAACCATCAACATCTACCAAGTATCTTATGGATGGAGTCATTTTCTTGAATAGACTTAGACGATTACATTGGTTCACTTAGCTAAAGTGTGCCTTTTATACCCCTCTTTTAATACGAAAACAGTTTGGCATCATCAGAAAGGGGGGGGGGGGATCCCCTCCTAGACATCTCGTACAGGTTGATGTTTTAGACTATAAAAACTCTGGAGATATCTCAATAGACATCAGTTACGGTTTTTCTCCAAACAAATTAAATTTAATAACAATGGCTGCCTCCATACATAATTCCCTATACCAACTTGCGTTAGAAGAAAAAGAAGAGATTGAGAAAACGGTGCCTGCAGAATTGAGAAGAGACATCGACGACATTGACGACGATGATGCTAGTGACGAAGATGAAGGGGTAGACGTTGGCCGCGATGACTCCGTCGTGGCGAAAAGTGTACCCATTAACCCGACCGAGGGTTATAATAACTGGACAGTGGGGGGCCTCTGTGTATCTGCCGCATATGTAAAGGTAACAGAAAGGGCGCGTTTGTGCCTAAATTGTTACCGTGCGTATGTGGTAGATTTTACAGAGGTTTCCCTGAATGGTTTCACCGACAATGCGAAGCATCGGCATGAAACTTTACATTTTTCTTTGACAGAAATGCCTTTGCAAAGATTCATGCGGTGTAGTGCCTGTAAAGAAAAGCTTTACATAGCTTTTCGGCAAGACACCTGCTTGATGTGTAAAGCAGGTGCAAAAATTATACCATTATTGTAAATAAAATGTATTATTGTAAATAAAATGTATTATTGGATAATTCTGTTCTTATTATTATTATTTAAATTAAATTCCTGACTATAAGAAAATAAACGTGAAATAAAATATTTTATTAAAAACTACAGTTTGATACCTACAAATGTTCTGGGATTTTAGGTAGTCGCATGCTACTGCTTGTCCGTGTGAGGATGATCGCTATGTAAAATCCCCTGGCTGTATTTTTTACCTTTCTTACATCGCTCAGCCGGAAGTGTGCACGTACGGTTATGCTAAAGCATAGCTTTTCGGCAAGATACATGCTTAATATGTAAAACAGGTGCAAAAACTAGACCATTGGTATTATTGTAAATGAAATGTATTATTGGATAATTGTTTTATTATTATTATTTAAATTAAATTCTCGAATATAAGAAAATAAACGTTTAATAAAATATTTACTTAAAAACTACAGTTTGATACTACAAATGTTCTGGGATTTTAGGTATCCGCTTGCTACCGCTTGTCCGTGCGAGTTCGAGCGAGGACGATCGCTATGTAAAATCCCCTGACTATATTTTTTACCTTTCTTACATCTCCCTCAGCCGGAAGTGTGCACGTACGCTTATGCTAAAGTATGGTCTGCTTAGGAGAAAAATATTACTTTTGTATTTAGCTACCGAGCGACTCTGTATTGCACGTAATAAAATTTTATTGCTTGCTGTTTATAATGGTATTGGGTGAGAAATGAATAACAAAGCGTTGGTTTAAAACTATGTGTAATATTATATATATATGATTCAACTTATGCTTACTTATAACTAGTTAATATTTTATTCACACGCGCTTCATCTATTTCTATTATACTAATCCTATTTACTAAAATTTTTCTTAATTTATCTAACCTATCTATTTTATTTTTTAAACCAGCCTTGTTTTTGGCCAGCTTATTACTTTGAAGCTGTAAGACGACAACATTATCTTCCAGCACTTTATTAAGTTCCAAATTGTGACGTCCTCCAGCTGTTGGATCTTCAAAATCGAAGCTGTCATCCGGAAACCTGTTTGTGCGGCGCCCCCTGTTATAAACCGCTCTCAACGTCTCCATATTTTTCCCAACAGTCCTCACAGGACTGGAGACGTTCTGCCGGTGGGTTTGCTCAGACTGAGCAGGCGACGCATGCCCTGCAGGTTGCGCGGGTTGCTCATATTCAGGTGCGGGTTGTTCAGGCTGTACATATGTCAATTGCGCAGGCTGCACATGTGCCGATTCGGCAGGTTGTGCAGGCTGTACATATGCCGAATATTCAGGTGCGGGTTGTTCAGGCTGTACATATGTCAATTGCGCAGGCTGCACATGTGCCGAATATTCAGGTGCGGGTTGTTCAGGCTGTACATATGTCAATTGCGCAGGCTGCACATGTGCCGATTCGGTAGGTTGTGCAGGCTGTACATATGCCGATTGTTCATGTGCCAGCTCACGCTCGATCTGCGACACAGCAAACGATGTTGCGCTTCTAATGCTTTCATCGTCCACTTCGGAATACTATAAGTATAAGATAAACATTTATTATTTGTTAGAATTCATAAACATGTCTACTTACATGCTCAACATTGTTTTCTTCAGATGAATTTTCAACTGACCCCTCTGCCGCAAGCGTCTCGATGAGATTATAAGCAGATGGTGACTATAATAATTATTGAATGTTAGTATATCGCAAATAAAAAAATATTTTTCGCATAAGAAAATCTCCAACTTGCGGCTAACAAGAAAAAAGTTGGCTAAAAATTTTCTGATGCGAAAAAGCAAAATAGTTTCTCGAAGCAAATTGAAATAACGTATTTAATAATTATAAAAAAATAAGTTTTGACTTACCCTCACAACAGCATTGTAGTGGACAATCGCCTTAGTTTGGAACACACTCATAATTATAAGCAAAGTAATAAATTTAAAAATAACACACGACAAAACTCGAACACAATTCAACAAAATTTAGAAAACTGATGCTTTTGCTGAATTTCTACACCCTTTTGTAGATTTTAAAATGAATGCGTTGGTGGGGATGGCTCTCAACGTTGCTACTTTTTAATTTAGGCGTTAACTTTGCTCTGGTGGGAGTGGGGGTAACTCCACCCCTTCGGCGTTGCCAAAAAATTTTCTACTTCAAATTGCTCTATTTTCTAATTAGACGACAACGCTGTTGAGTGGGGATAGGCAATGCTTACGTTAAATATAAAAGGCAGCCACATCCTTAACAAAATTCACTAAATTCAATTCAATACAAAGAATTAAATATTGCTTCAGTTAGATAATTGTGGCAAAAGTTTATAACACTCGTTGAGATGTATTCTCAGAATAAAAGAAAAGTGACAGATGATGGATACAGTGCAGGATGGAGTTCGTATAGTCAGTGGAAAACGGAAGAAAACGCAAATCCAATTAGGCGATTAAGGGACACTCATGTGAGGCACTATAATGAAGGTTTATACGCGGGATGGTTTGATCATCAGGCTGGTAAGAATAGGCGTTTTCTGGAGGGTGACGTGAAAATGGATAAAGTTCAATATGGTGCAGGATATCAAGATGGATGGATCAGATACGGTCAGTGTTTTGCGAACGCTAATGACATTTACATGGCTAAATCTGATATCATTGCATATAATAAGGCGTACTACGCAGGGTGGTTTAATCATCAGCGTCAAATCGAATACGAATCTGGCTATGTGGCAGGGTATTTTCGATTTGCGAATAATGAGGACATAATACGAAATCGAACGACTTATAATTATGCATATTATGAAGGCTGGTTCGACCGTCTACGCAGACAACGACAGTGCTAATATTTGTATATAAGTTTATTGTAACAAAATATATGAATTATTTTAATAAAACAAAACATTAATTAATTTTAGTTTGTTTTATTTATATACTGGTTTCTTGTTTAGTTTTGTTTACCTATTCCTTACTAACCCACTTTAAAGCAATATTTTTATCGAGGAATTTTAAGTGGAATATTAATAATGTACACAGTTTTTTTTATCAAAATAACAATAACAGCAAAATATTCTCATTTAAGTTTTAACATTGAAAGCCTTTTTTTATTAAAATCTCAGGTAGGGTCGCACGAGAAGATTTACAAGCAGGTGAAAATCTAAATAATTTGAACAGTCTGCTATAAAACTACCAGGCAGTAAATTTTTATAACATGCCATTTACAGGACTATAAAAAAAAAGTCTGACAAAAAACATTTAAAAGTGGATCATTGTTATGTAAGATTATCCCTTGAAGGAAGGGTCGCGCAAGAAGATTTAGAAACAGGTGAAAGTCTAAAGAATGTGAACAGCCTGCTATAAAAGTAAAAGGGGGCAAACTTGTCTGCATTTTTGTTGACTCGGCACAAAAAGATTCAAGGTACTAAAACCAGGTGAAGGTGTAACTAATTTGAACGGTTGGGTGTAAAACTCTGAAAGGGTTAACTTTCTCTGGAATTATGCCAAAAATGGTTCGAGTCACTATCTGCGCTGGATTGGCTGTTTATAGAATTGTAGGTGGGAACTGAAAAGCTTCCTCCTACTTAGTAGATCCTTATAAAAGTACTGCATCCAACTGAGACGTTGGCGTCGAAAGTTGGCGTCGAAAGTTGGCGTCTAAAGTGGGCGGCTTAAGTGGGACTTAAAATGGGGACTTTACATGGGGAATTTGCATGGGGACTATGTATGGACTTCCTTAGAGGGCACAGAAATTATTATTTTTGTTAGAATTTTTATCATTAGGCATTATTATTTTTTGTTTGGAGCTACATCAAGCTGCAAGAAAAAATTGTGTTTGGTTTTAATTCAAGTTTCAGTTTTGCACTTTTTTTATACTATTACTTTGTTGTACACCTGCTGGGTAGTTTGTTATTTTATTAATTTACTATGGGTAGAAGAAATGAAACATCTCTTATGCTATATATATTTTATTTTTAATTGTTTAAAGTTCTTATTAATTTCATATATATCAATTTCATATTTTAGTTTCTGTAATTTTCGAATGTGAGACTCCAAAGTATTTTTATAGCTGTTCCGGTTCTTGGACGGAAAATTGAATATTAGTTGTTTTCCCGACAGGTCCATAACTAATAAGATAATACTTTCGCCCGTTGAAAATGTCCTTGTTTACTTGCTCAATTCGTTCTTCTGTAAATTCTACCGTGAACCTTTGCGGTAAAATTGTTTTGAAATCGTCGAATTCCAAGGATATCTTCTCGCCGAACTTGGTGTTTATTTTCGTAAATGCATGTACCTCAAACTTTCGGTTGACTTCCAAATCTTGGACCCTAATGAATTTCTTCAGGAACAAACTGTTATTTAAATGGGTCACAAACGATGCCATACTTTTAATCTTATTTAGTTAAGTTAAAAGTGAGAACTGTGTACTTTACCAATCAACCATCGAAATATATACTAAAAAAAGTGGAGGGGATCCCCCCACACAAATCCCCCCCACCGCTAGATTTTATCCCCGAAAACCCTATGCGGATCCTGGCTCAGGCTCAAAACCCTTATGCGGAAGCTGGCTCACATATGGCGGCCATCTTTGAGCCAGGATCCGCTTTACTTAACTACTGATAGTTTTCTACTTTATACTAACAAAGTTTATAGCAAACCGAGGTCTGCTATAGTTGGGTCTGTTCAATAAAACCTTGTTACCTCAGTAAAATATATAATTTATTGATCACAATAGTTGAGAGATGTTACAATTATTAATTAATTAATTTTAATGGACAATTATAAAAAAATAAATCAACTTTAGTATGAAGTTAGAGACTATTTAAATATAATAAACTAGGAAATAGAGTTAAATTTTAGTTAAAAATTGAAAGTTAAATTTTAGTTAAAAATTGGTTTGAGAACAAATAAAAAGATCAAATTGGCTTTACAAATAAACTCTGACTGTTCAGCGCTATAGGTAGGTCCTTTAAGCTTTGATTCTTAAATTCGAACTGCGTCTTCAGTTGCTTACGCTCAAACGCAGCTTGTTGTAGTGCGGGGCGAGGCTAGGGCTTCCTCCGGTCCTTGTCTGCTCGTGTAGGCGCTGCTGTTGTTGTGGCTAGCAAATCTCAGGGGTTTTTCGCCGAAGTAGAGCTGACCAGAAATCCACACCTATGCCTACGCAACTCTCGTTACGTTGTTCGTCGACAGAAGGCCGTCATCGTAGCGTCCTCAGAGATGGTGTTGCAAGCATGAACATATTAGAAAAAAAGTAGCATTACACAAGGTCTAAGCTTTCTACAAAAATTTATGAACCACTAGGTTACGATTAATATTTAAACTCGAATTATGATACCGAAGTTATTTAATCTTGACAAATAATGATGAAAATTAATAGTTTAGAACTACACTAAACCGTGGGGAACTATGCATAGTTTTTAAATTTCATAGACAATATTAATTAACTGACCGGAATAGCAAAGTGCTTAATATTTAATTAAAAGAAAAAAATGTGAGAATGCTCCAGCCCGAATTTAATGAAAATTATTATATTTTAAATCAAATTTAACGCGAAAACTTTATTTGAGACTTGAACGGTAAATACAGAATTGAAGAAAGTTGAAAAACTATAATATAAGTTAATATGAATTTACTAGAAAACTGAATTTATCGGTGTCAGATTTATTTGAGTGGCCCGGTACCACAGAATCGAGACCTAACCCGAAAAAAATAAATGTGACTAACGTGACCAAAACTTGAAAATATTCGATAAGAAAACAACCGCAAGATGGTGGGTATTCAAAGAAAGACAGTGCTATGTTTTTGAATTAGAGATGGCCGTGGCCTTAGAGAAAATGAGTCCTTCAAAAAAACAGCACGTCAAAAAAAACGCCACAGGTGAGTAGTAAAGTCGCTGAATTAAGCAAAAATCAAATGAAATTACTCACCTGTGGGGTTTTCCAGGAGAAACAGCCACCACCTGCTCGCTGTGTCCCGCGATTCATCAGCTACGCAGCCAAAAAAGGAAGTGCCTCGTGCAAGCGCCTTGCCCTCACGATGCCGTGAACATAAAAAAACAGAAAAACCCAAAAATATTAGTCACACCAAGTCAATCCCCAATATAAAAATACAAAGCCACTCAAATAAATCACCGATGGTAAAAATTGAGCGAGATGCCTCTGCGAACTTAATACAAGCGAAGACCGGAGCAAACTCTCCTGTAAAAATGGGACCCTCCCGGCTGGTGGCCGGCAGGACCTACGTCATCCGTCCGCTCTCGACCAATCAGGTTTTAGCATGAAACGTATTTAATAAACTAAATAGTGTTTATGTTCAAATTATGCATCAAAAGAACCGAAAAATCGAGTAATTCATAATACAGATTTTTTATTACATACCTGCTAAATACACACTTGAATTTTCGCATTTTGAATCTGCACAGGGTTCGAGGCTAGGAAGTATGCGGCCATTGACCATATGACGCGCGAAAATTTTAAGTTTTAAAATTTGAAAAAGTCGTAATAAAATTGAATACAATATTGCAAATGAATTGAAACTGTACGAAAAATAAATTAGTTATTAAGTATGAGATATACGAGTATGTTTGAAAATAATGACTTTATGTTAATATCAAAATATAAAAACGAGTAACGGATTTTGAAATGGAAAAATCCGTTACAAGTTTTGCGCACTATAAATTTGGTTCGTTTTTCCCATGTGGACTGAATTCAAGGTCACGCGTGGCGGGAAGATTTCCTGTATATTTCAACATGTATTGGTGGTTGCCTATACCATAAGTAATAAATTGACGGATATAAAATGAAACCAAACTGAAACTGAAAAGAAAAAAAAATAGAAAATACTTTTATACTTTTTGTTTCTAGTCATCACATAGTTTCTATCCACCCCATTTTACGGTATCTATGTAGGTATGTGAAGTTTGAAAACAATTAGCCTACTTTTGGTCTTTAAAATTTTTTAATTTTTTATCTAGTACCCGTTGAGTGATTGTTGTTCTGATTTGTCAGGTTGACTTTGCAGTGCGTCAAGTTTGTGAACTTTGTGAAAACATGCTAGCCCTTGAGCAAATAATCTATTTAGTTAAATGTTAGGGTTGAGGTAGTGTAATCTAATAAAAAAAAGCATAGTAGACCGATAGTTTTCAAACTTCACATACGGGTATAAATCTTCATTCTTAATATGTTTTAATGGCATTTTTCAATATCTCTTTCAGAAAATGGTGTTTGCCTACATAGAAAATAGTATTTAGGCTCCTGTCAACGCCTACTTAATTTTTCGGAAATACTAATTTGACAGAAATTGTTCTCAAAACAAGCAGGGGTGATCTCCAATAGATAATATTTGAACGTCCAAATTTTTTGTCTTTTACACCTATCGAATAGTCGATCTGGGTTAAACCTATATAGTTTATATGTACAGGGTGGGTAAATTTGGGCACTTTTAATAGGAAACACCCATTTCTACGCCAGATAGAAAAAAATGAACCCCCCACTCTCGAGCTTAAATTTCGTGAAAACTTCATTGCCGCAAACCGCATTTCAATATATTTTACCGTTTCGCCGCTAGAGGGCGTTTTTCGATTTTGAGCGATATCTTAAAACCTTCATAACTTTTTTGTTTCTAAATATAATTGATTTCTGTAAAAACTTTCTTAAGGCACTTTTTTACGTAGATTCCAGTGGAGTACACCGATTTTTTTAGATGGTCTCAATTTTGAAATAATGGCCAGAACTTTGTTTTTTTAAATGGAACACCCTATATATTATTATCTCATTAGATAGCCCCTTTGATGCTGATTTCAATGATATAAGGTTTGATGGGTCTATTTCAAACAGTTTTGGAGAAAAAAAAATAATCCGGTTTAATGCAACACCATTTATATTTTTCTAATCTCAGTAGGCGTATGTCATCTATGACAGTATTTACACGTTACTTATAACAGTAGTAATCGAAGTGAACGCCATTAATTTGCATGGTTACACATAAATACGCATTATTAAGTTAAAAGTAAACATGTCTTACGAAAATTACGAAAAATATGACATGTTAGAATGTTATATCCTAAATGATAATAACCCCGATATGGCATCCGAACTTTACTTCAATCGCTATCCAGAAAGAAGACAACCTCATAAATCTATTGTTCTAAGATTAAAAGAAAATCTCACCAATCATTGGACTTTCAATAAGCCAAGACCCAAAAATTACAACATTGAAGATGCTGAAGAAACTGCTTTCAATGTCATTGGAATGGCGATTGAAAATCCTTCAATTTCAAGTTGTAAAATTGAATCTCAATCTGGGATTTCAAGACGTCGAGCTTTAAATATTTAAAAAATATATAAGTTCAGACCATATAAAATTAAGAAAATGCATCATTTGGAACCAACCGATTTTGAGCGGCGACTGGAGTTTTGCTTATGGTATCGTCAAAGTGTCCAACAAGATCAATTTTTTGCTAGTAATGTGATTTGGACAGATGAAGCCTATGTTAGCAGTGCCGGAATTTTCAATAGACATAACGAGCACTATTGGTCTGATATCAATCCTCATGATACTGTCGAAGTTCGAATCCAAGGGCGGTTTGGTTTTAGTGTTTGGTGCGCTCTACATGGCAATCGTGTTTTAAAATATCACGAAAGACTAAACGGTCAACGGTATTATCAAATCTTAAACCAGTATCTTATTCGGCAATTTATGGACAATCTTCCATTAAATGACGCAAGAAATCTGTTTTTCCAGCATGATGGTACACCACCTCAAAATGTCAGAGCCGTTTCAGATCTATTAAATAAAAATTTTGGAAATAACTGGATGGGAACTAATGGGCCGGTGCGTTGGCCCCCAAGGTCGCCGGATTTAACACCGCTAGATTTTTTCTTTTGGGGGCACATTAAAGATAAGTTATACAAAAAACTAGCAATAATATCGATGAACTCAGACAAAATTTTATAGTCTGTGTAAATTCTATTTCAAATATTCATACCCATAATGCAGTTCAAAGTGTTATCAAAAGGAGTCATTTTTGTATTGACAATAACAGACATCAGTTTGAATATTTGCTTTAATTATCTAATTTAAACTGTTATTTTAATTTATTATAAAAATGTGCATAAAGAACGTAAAAATTGTTTTTGGTAATATAATATGACCTACCTTGATTCTAAGTGATTTATTTAAACGGTGCATGTTGCATTAAACCGGATTATATTTTTTTTTCTCCAAAACTGTTTGAGATAGACCCCTCAAACCTTATATCATTAAAATCAGCATCAAAGGGGCTATCTAATGAGATAATAATATATAGGGTGTTCCATTTAAAAAAACAAAGTTCTGTCCATTATTTCGAAATTGAGACCATCTAAAAAAAATCGGTGTACTCCACTGGAATCTACATAAAAAAGTGCCTTAAGAAAGTTTTTACAGAAATCAACTATCTTTAGAAACAAAAAAGTGATGAAGGTTTTAAGATATCGCTCAAAATCGAAAAACGCCCTCTAGCGGCGAAACGGTAAAATATATCGAAATGCGGTTTGCGGCAATGAAGTTTTCACGAAATTTAAGCTCGAGAGTGGGGGGGTTCATTTTTTTCTATCTGGCTTAGAAATGGGTGTTTCCTACTAAAAGTGCCCAAATTTGCCCACCCTGTACAGGGTGATTCAGTTGTAATCTGCAACACTTCAACAGGTGATAGGAAACCAAAAATAACTGCACTTTCTTCTATAAACTATATCATTTTAAGGTCTTATAAAAAAGTTACAGGGTGTTAAATTTGCAAGAAATATGTGGAATTTATTGAATATTTTACAAACTAGTTGAGATATTTAAGTCATATTTGGTACACGTTATAACGGCATGGGTTACCATAAAACCTGTTAATATCCACCATCTTGAACTACCAGTGGCGTAGAAATGGGTAATTAGTATAATTTATTTTAGAAAAAAAATAGAACCACCTTGTATAGCAATAAAATGTATTCAAATTCTTATATAAATTTTTATTGTAAACAAAAACGTTCTCTTAGCATTTTTTCATATGTGTCATGGTTTCATAGCAAATTTGATTTTTTTGTATTATTTCGGGGCACTTCTGAAAAATTAACTTAAAACTTTTCTCCATAAGTAACACTCAAAGTAAAAAAATGCGTTTTTTACTTTAAATACAGTAACTTTTCCCAATAAACTTACCCATTCAAGGTTTTACTTTTCAAGATACAGAGAGTAACATTAATTGTACCTATCTTCCTTAAATGTTTTAGACCCTGTATCTTCAAAAGTATAGCCTTAAATAGATGAGTTTATTGGAAAAAGTTACTTTATTTCAGGTAGCAAACACATTTTTTCTACTTTAAGTGTTACTTATGGAGAAACGTTTTAAGTTAATTTTTCAGAAGTACCCCGAAATAATAAGAAAAATCAAATTTGCTATGAAACCATGACACATATGAAAAAATGCTAAGAGAACGTTTTTGTTTACAATAAAAATTTACATAAGAATTTGAATACATTTTATTGCTATACAAGGTGGTTCTATTTTTTTCTAAAATAAATTATACTAATTACCCATTTCTACGCCACTGGTTGTTCAAGATGTTTGATATTAACAGGTTTTATGCTAACCCATGCCGTTATAACGTGTACCAAATATGACTTAAATATCCCAACTAGTTTGTAAAATATTCAATAAATTCCACATATTTCCTGCAACTTTAACACCCTGTAACTTTTTTTATAAGGCCTTAAAATGATATAGTTTATAGAAGAAAGTGCGGTTATTTTTTGGTTTTCTATCACCTGTTGAAGTGTTGCAGATTAAAACTGAATCACCCTGTATTTACGTCAGAATTCTCACTTTTTTATTTAATTATTTTATATTGTTTTTTAATTAACAAATTATCTGCTGCCAACATTTGGCGTCCTGTGGATGATTATTTTTTAGACGAATGCTATCATGTTATTGAAAGGAAATTTTAGGCAGCATTCAAATATTCATTTAAAATATAGGGATTATATATAAAATAATAAAGTTTATCAAAAGATAATCTGTACGCTCCAGTAGCTGAGTTGTTCAAAGTGCCTACGGCGCTAGCAGAAGTCCCGAGTGGAGTGAATTTTTTTCACCGGATTATCCATTACTGGCTTTATCACAGACATATCACTTTTGATTTGCAGTTATTACATGTACAATAATTCATCCTTATTTTTGTTAAACTAAATTGAATGTTAGTTAGTGACAACCGGAAGTAGTTTCAAAATGCAAATTAAACTAAAAACTGGCTATTTCAGCACTAGTGAATCACTGCATATTTCAATTTTTTATTTCAAAAACCTTGGAAGAAGCTGCTCATAGATTTTTTGTGGTAACACGTATCAACTAATATAAAGGTTCCTTACAATGAAACGAATAATACACCAAATGAAGATATAATTATCTTGGCTTCAATCTTTACATAATACAAAATACACTTATGGCTGTACTTTCCAACAATATAGGCTTCTGGAGCGAAACTTACGCCATGTACTGTTGTAAAATAGGGATACAAAAATATTGAATAAGTGAAGCTATTTTGTACAAGGAATTGGTCAAATTTCGAGCCAAATAGATAGCGCTTGATTCTTAGTATTTTCAAAATAGAGACATACTTATGTCAACTTTGCAGAGAATAATAATTATTATTTAAATATCAATCTGTCAACGTCTCTAAGTACTGTGCTGGCTGTTTGATATCTTTTGGTAAAAGGTATCCTTGAGAATCGAGGGGATCTACTTCCGAAACTTTCCTCAATGGAGGTGGTCTTGGCAAGCTCTTGTTACTTTCGGGCTGCCTGTATTTCTTCAATTTATTTTCGCATTTCACGGAGCAATCAGGCATCTCTTCTACATTTTCAAATGCTACCTGCAACAAAACGAACGTACATTTAATAGTATAAAATCATCGATAGTTACAACTATGTGGCTTAATTAATTTGGCCAGACTGACTTGTTTTCCGCAAATGCTTCATTATAGGTATTATTAATTCTAAGCTAGAGTCCCTGTATCACTAGAAAAATTGTCGACCGGAAAAACTTCTAAATGCCACCTATACAGGGTGGAAACTTTAACTTGAATAAATTCGCTAGCGAGGAGCTGAGAACACTTTCAAAATATTTCCGAAACACGTCAATGTTTTAAAGGACACATACAATATCTCAACTGTGAGGTAATAAAAATTTTTTGTGTAGGCTTGAGCCCGAAGACTATCATTATCCTTTCAACAAAAGTTTGAGCTTTGAACTTATTAGTCACAAGAAAATAATTATTTTACTACCGACTACCGCTATAGTCGATTACGTTGCTTGCTGTACATAAAAGCTGTTGTTTATAGTTTTTAATTTTTTTTTATTATCCACCAAATTAAATACCTAATGTAGTAGGTAAATCAGTAAATCTGTAGGTTAAAAGTATAGGCTCCTTAAAACCCTGGCTAAATACCAGATATGACACTGACAGCGTTCATAGTTACCAACATGGGATCTTGAAAATGCAAATTGACAGTTACTGTCGAAAAACGTATCGGCATACGTACTTTATCTATACAGGGTGGAGACTAACTGGAATAAATTCGCTAGCGAGGAGCTAGCAATTTTTCAAAAAATTCCCGAAACACGTCAACGTTTTAATATATTTATCCACATTTTCCAAGCAATATGAAAAATATAGCCCTTCAGGGGGAGCTAAAACCACCCTCAACTTTTTTTTTCAAATATAACCCTATGGTTTGTGACCTCTCTTTGGAAAGGTGACGGAAAGGCGAATCCAGCGCAGTAGCCATATTATTTTTTTGACAAGGTTGAAGGTTGCAAAAAAAAATAAAATGTATTTTTTAAATTTATTTTATTTTTAACGCAACAATTGCTCAAAATGTACGCCATTTACGTATTAGCAACATCTTAATCTGTGATAGGTTTCATCCCTTACATTACGTAACATTTAGGGTGATATTTTCGTGGATTCAACTCTTATTCGTTCCTTCAGCTCATCAATGTTGTTTGGTTTTTGGGTGTATACCTTACTCTTTAGATGTCCCCATAAGAAGAAATCTATTGGTGTAAGATCTGGAGACCTTGCTGGCCCCTCAATGGTACCTCGTCTTGCAATCCATCTACCAGGGAAAATTGTATCCAGATATTGGCGAACAACAACAGCGTAGTGTGGCGGGGCCCCATCTTGTTGAAACCACAGCCTCTCGTCGGACATATTATGATCCAAGGCATTTGGGAAGAGTTGACATAGAATTGGCATTAGGTCGTCTTGGAGAAAGCGAAGGTATCTTGCTCCATTTAGATTGTTATCGAAGAAAAATTGACCTATGACTCTATCATTTTTTATGCCGGCCCACGCATTTGTTTTTTGAGGGCGCTGGGTATGAATTTCCCTTATACAATGGGGGTTCTCTTTGGCCCAATAACGACAATTTTGACGATTTACATTTCCATTTAACATAAAAGTAGCCTCGTCTGAAAAAAGTATCCACTCTAAAGATAAATGGTTTTCATCAATATGGTTCATCAGTAAATCACAAAATTCAACTCGTCGATCTGGATCATCTTCAACTAACTCTTGCACAGCTTGCATTTTATATGGCCTTTTTTTCTGGTGTTTAAGTACCTTCAAAACTGTTTTGTGATTAATATCATTATCGTGAGCCAGTTGACGAGCTGAAGTGACTGGATTTTCTTCAAGAGCAACTAGCATATTTAATTTCATGTCGTCGTCAACAACATCACGCCTCTGCCTTGGTGCATTTCTGACATGACCCATTTCTCGATATCTATATTTTCTAAAATTTATTTGTGTCGTAAACAGATCCATTGAATTTTAATTGGGGTTTTCGCCACCAAACTGGTTAAAAGACAACTTTTTCAAGTTGCGTGCAAAATTAATAAATTCTTAACAGTAAATGAACTAAACTTTGAACTTGTAACTCAAAAACTATCTTCAACAAATTTGTTTCCTGAGCTTTCGGAGAATAAATCTTCCTCCTTTCTCAATGATCATGTCACGTCAAAGTGAAATGACAGATTAATTAATTTCAGGTTAAAATGTCATGACAACAGAAACAATAGCCTAGCCACCTGTCTGATATTGTACCCTGTGTTCTACCTATTTATTTATACTAACTTCTCTTTGAATAAGTGGCAATAATATTTTACTGAATTCCACTGAACATTCAGCAACACAGTTGTCTGTATTTCCTAGAATAAATGCCGATTAATTAATTTTTAGTCTATTTCCTACTTCTTCTTTGAGAATTGGTTTGGAACTATCCCACAAAATCCTATGATTGTTATTAAAAGAGTGTTCACATATTTTCGACTTGGAAATTTGATTTTGTCTGATATAATTTTTATGTTCTTTTAAACGAATGTTAAATGGCCTACAAGTCTCCCCAACATATAACTTTCCACATTCGCAAGGAATTTTATAAATGCAATTTTTTGAACTTTGTACCTTATTAAATGGTTTCGTTTTAACTAGCATCGATCTTAATGTATGTTTGGTTTTAAATATTGTTCTGACATTAAAACGATTGCCTATGCGTTTTAGCGCTTATCTGATAGTCCAGGAATATAAGGAATAATTAAATTTACTGGTCGGTCCACCAGATTTATTTCTCTAATTCTATTAGCATTGTTATTTTGTTGGCAATCCTGGAAAACTTGCTCAATAAATTCAGTAGGATAACTATTCTTCTCAAGAAAATGTTTTATAAATATGTTTAATTTCCTCCTCAAATTTTGTGTTATTAGAACAAATCTCTTTAGCCCTGTCATACAAACTTTTAATTACTCGTTTTTTAACACTAATATGATGATTGGAATTAAAATGGAGATATCTATTAGTATGTGTTGGTTTTCTATAGACACTAGTTTCTACACTATCTGATTTCAGAATAGAAACATCTAAAAAAGGTAATTGATTATTATTTTCAATTTCTAAGGTAAACTTAATAGAAGGTTCTTGCGAGTTTAGAAAATTTAATAATGAATTTAAATCATCTACTCCATGTTCCTATATAACAAATATATCATCTACATATCTCCACCAAACATTACGTTGATGAACATATCTAGTCAACTCATTTTGTTCAAAATCTTCCATAAATAAATTGCTTATGAATGGTGATAAAGGAGACCTCATAGCCATTCCAAATTCCTGCTGGTAAAATTCATTTCCTAGTTAAAAATAAGCGGTTTTAACACAGATTACAGGACAGATGCGAAAGCAAGCGGCCGCGCCGATTTGAAGCGCCTTTTCCTGAGACGGAGCCCACACCGACGGTCCGGTGCCTGTTCGGTATAAAGCGGCTCTAGTAGTCTGGTGCACGCTGGGTATAAAGCGGAGAGCGGAGGGGTAGACTATCGTCTATCGTACGGATGGGTATATAACATGATAGAATAAAAATATGTATCATGTCAATCCAAGTAATAGCGGCAGCGCGTATAAGGGATTCATTAGCGACTTGTAATTACCAATTATACCAAAGAAAAATTAAGAATAAGGATATTATATTTTTCAGTGTCAAGTTATGTGGCTAATATACCCCGATTACTGTAAGAAGTCCCGATTTTGTCAGATGACATTCTCCACAAAATCCCTAGGAATTTTCTGTTAACCATGGGTATAACATTGGTATATGCGTCTCAACCAGTTAATGACGTCACTCATTGATTTATGATGTGAAAAGTTACCCAAGTGATACGAAAAAAAGAACATAATAAGATAAAAACCCTATTGCAATCTCGATTATACCGCTATAAATAAAAATAACTATGACTACAACTCATTTTAATAATAATTTCAAACGTCATGGAAACACTTTTCATTTTGGTATTTTGGTATAATCAGCTGCTTTTGGCAGCGTCTATGGGCGGACTCAGGCAAATTTAGCTTCGGTGTGTCAAAGTGACAGTGAAGGTTTTCCAGATCGTTCAAACTGGTTCAAACATTCGGCAATGAAAACATTCGCGGGTTTTCTACGTTTTGTGAGTTTTACCGTTATCTGTGTTGTTCTTGTTCTTGTAACTTTTCGTGTTATTAGTGCAAATGGGCTCGTTACTGACCTGAACTTATGACCCGGTTGCATTTTTTGCTGCATTGACGCCAACTTAGGATATCGAAATTACCAATTGACAGTCCCAGTAAGGACTTCTTAAAATAATTTGAGTATAGCAGTGGACGTCGCACACAAAACTATTTTTTTTATTATCGCGGCCTTGTACTTCTTATATTTATTACTGATTTTAATTTTTAGTAATTCAACAAAGGTTATTTTGAAGATCATTATTACTCACAATCTACTCCATATGACTTTACACATTGAGAGTCAGTTTTCGGTCGTGTCGTGAAGTAAAGCTAGGTAGACACTTTTCCAAATCGCAGGAGTTTCGACAATTTAGTTTGTCATCTTCAGGGTACTACAATAAATACCAGCTAGCATACCAGATTCACAATTCAACGAAATAAAATAATATGTTATGTATTGTCGTGAGGACTTACATTTATGGCGATTGTAATTTGCCTGTACTTTTTCACTGAGTGCACTTTGTCACTTTGTCACTGTCATATCACATAAGTGCAAAAATGCAGTCAAATCGAAATCGCCTTTAGATTTTAGTGTCTGTCCGTTCCTAACCTCACAACCTAACCTAACCTACTCGCGTCTAATATAAAATATGACATATTTTATTTTGTTGAATTGTTATTCTGGGATGCTACCTATTATTTATTGTAGTGCCCTGAAGATGACGAGATAATAATTATGAAAACGTCGGCAATTCAGAATGATACGTATAGATAACAGAGAGAGACCAGATTTTTGTATTGCACCTTTCAAGAGTTTTAAGTACCTAGGTAAAAAGTTGAGAAATTATTATAGGTAGTTAGGTGTAGTATTATTATTATATTATGATATAAGTCGGTATTTAAAAAACTGTGTATGATAATAAATTACAAGATTTATTAAATGAAGGAACTTACAAGACGATAAACAAAGACCCCACAACTTCAATAGAAACTGAAATATACAAAACACTTTATAAATACCGTGAACAAATCACACAGAGGCAAAGGACACTCTTAACTCCGCATCATTCAAAACCTCTACACTTGTAAGGTTTACCAAAAATACACTAAACTAACATTCTTCTTCGCCCCATTGTAAGTTCAATAAATTCACCATGTCATTCGTTGGCAAAATATTTACTTAAAATTGTTAATACTCAAAAACATTTATCAGAAACAGTAATCATTTTTTGGAAAAAATTAGGGAACATCAATTTCCGGATTATTATATATTAGCTAGCTTTGATGTGGTTAGTATTTTTACTAATGTCCCTGTTGACAAATCATTGAATATTTTACGCAGAAAGTTAGAAAATGATAAGACTTTAATGGAAAGGACAAATTTGAATATAGATGCAATATTAGAACTAACAACCTTATTTTCAACTAGGAAATGAATTTTACCAGTAGGAATTTGGAATGGCTATGGGGTCTCCTTTATCAACATTCATAAGCAATTTATTTATGGAAGATTTTGATCAAAATGAGTTGACTAGAAATGTTCATCAACCTAATGTTTGGTGGAGATATGTAGATGACATATTTGTTATATGGGAACATGGAGTAGATGATTTAAATTCATTATTAAATTTTATAAACTCGTAAGAACCTTCTATTAAGTGTACCTTAGAAATTGAAAATAATAATCAATTACCTTTCTTAGGTGTTTCTATACTGAAATGGATAAATATCCTATAAAACGGATTCCTTTTATGCCTGTACCTGATACTAAAGATATTGTAATGGTAAATCTACCTAGAAGTTTTGCATACTACAAAATTAGAATTACATTTAAAAATCGAACAATTGCTGATACGGAATGGTTAATCCATTGCTCAAAAATCCATAACAATAAAACTACTCTGACTTCTAATAACGAAAAAGGAACTCAGCAGGAATCTCCAGGGTGTATGAGAGAAGTGAACGTGCTGTACATGATCGTCGTGAAATTGCTTATTAAACTTATTCAGAGACTACTTAGTGAACGAAAATGGTATACAACAATATTAAGAAAAAACTAAAATCAAAATCTATCATTGTAAGTAGATAGGCTGTGGGGTTTCTGGCCCACTTTCCCCATGTATTTCTTATGGGGGCAAAATCCTGCACTTTTTTGACCAAACTTACCCCCTCCACTCCCACGCCACGCCCCCCGCCTAGACCCCGACCAATCAGAACGCGCCGACTAGGGTCTGAACCCTGCGCTAGTCCGAGGGGTGCCGAAGATGCCCGAGGGGTATGACCCCAGCGCGAGGTCATTGTCAAACCGTCCGCCCGCGGCGACGGTTCGAGCCGCCCAGTGTCCAGCCGCGACCTTCGGCCGGAAGCAGACCGCGGACATGTCTCGACATGAAGGGAGACTCTTACCGACGGTCCCCCTGAATGTGGATTCCGAAATCTCGCGCCTTAGCAAATTGAAGTTCATGCATGACGTCACACCCCCTTTGACCTCGACTCACCGCGGCCGACAGGATTCTGCCGACTCCACTCACTTTCTTTTTTATTTTACCAGGAATAATCGAAAAATCTGCGGCACATTCTAAGTGGTATAGTCTGCATTCAGTCTTAGCATGTTTTGATACACTGATCTATATACGTTCCAGTAACCTACCAAATAATTTCTAGATACTAACATTGCAAATCTACAGCGCGAAAAATGCATCATTTTATACAAATAAAATATGTCGGAGCAAACGTTATTATTCGCTTGAAAACATTGCAGCGGGCAGCTGTCCTGATTGAATTTAGTTTCGAAAAAACAACATAGGTACCTACATCCCAAAAAAAATTCAACCTACTTTGCCCTGGAAAACATTTTTAACGACTAAAGTATCCAAAATACTTTAAAACACCCCTTCAAAAATACATTGTGAAGTTCTGATTGTATAAAATACTAGACTGTACACTTTTGAAAATAAAAACTAGGTGCCAAACCATCTATTGTTTACAAAATAACGCCCATGCTACTACAGCCGTTAATAGATTACTAATAAAAAATATAGCAGACAACGCAGTTTATTTAACGTTCAGTGCCTATAAAAAACGGCTATAAAAAAAAATCCGAGAAATTTCTGTATATTAACCAGGTGTTTGTTGTTGCCTTAAGGCAAAAACATACGTCTGAAAAGTTGAACCTATTTTGTGGTAGAATTTGGAATCTGATGATAAGTAAAAAACCATTATGCAATAAAATACAAAAGTAGTATCCGAAACGGCTTGAACCGCCGACGCTCGAGATCTGCTGGCGCAGCTTCCAGTACAATGGGCTCATTTTCAGTCGTAACACGCAAATATCTCCAAAAAACCTGAGAAAATGGCCATCACAAACAAAATCTTAATTTTGTTTTCACCCAGCAAGAATATTATCGAAGGGATATGTGCCAGGAATAGGGAATTATATTAAAAGTTCAGCCTACTTTGCCCTGAAAAATCGTATATTTTTAACTACTAATGTATTGAAAATATTCTAAACAGATTTCGAAAATAGTTTAATATCAATAAATCACGAATTTTTGATAATATAAGATGTAAACTATAGACTGAAAAATTGTTGCTTAAACAACATTGAAACTACCCTGATAAAAATATGCATCCATGGTTGAAACTACACTCTGTTACCTTAAGGTATAAAATCAGACACATATCTCCCAAAAAGTTCAACCTACTTTGCCCTGAACAAATCGAACAACAGAGGTACCTATTCATCGCTCACAAAACCAATACCAACGCCGAGGAAACTACACTTACAAATGTTTAAAAAATGTCCACCGTGATCGCTCGACAAAAAATCGTGCAAAGTGGCTACGGCAAAAGGCTTGACCTTTGTCCTTAGTAGAATCTAAAAAAAAACTGTAAATCATACCTACAGTAGAATCTGCTAAAGTAAAATCCAATCCAGGTGTCAAAAAATCAATTAGATACAAGTCCGACAGTAAATCCTTCTTGTATTATTATTAAATACGTTGACGTCAGAGCATACCCGTCGGTGGCACCGATAGCGTGTCCGGCCAAAAATGCGTTCTGCTAGGCGTGAAAATGTATTATACTATCGACAGGAGTCTACTCAAAATACCTAATTGTTCAGTATCCGTATTCAGAAAAATAAAAAAAGTTGTAGGTACCCCTCACTTGATGAAAAAGTATACAAAACTACAATGATAAAAAATTTGGATTTTTAGCTCTTGTAATAGCTCGATGCCGATTGAAACTACACTACTAAAAATGTTTAAAAAATGACCATCCCACGTGATCGCTCGACAAAAACAAAACGTGCAAAGTGGCTACTGCTCGAGGTTTGACCTCGATAGAATCTAAAATCCCCGGTACAGTACGGATGAAAATTTCAAACCAGGCATGATCGACATGGATACACCTTCAAAGTAAAAAAAAAAACTTGTCGGTCAACTGTTCAACCCCGACATTTTCTTGATTTCTAGGAATAAAAAGAAATACTGCGATTGTAAGTCCAAAGCTATTTACGCTATGAAATTCGTTTAAAATGCGAATGATAATTTGCCGCATTAAAACCAGGCGTGAATATTCAACATACGTCCCTAAGAAGTTCAACCAATTTTACCCTGGAAATAGAACATTTTTAATGACTAAAATATCGAACATAGGTATATTTTAAACACCCTTCGAAATATAGTATAAATCATGATTTTTTTTTGATAATGTGGAAAGCTAAACTGAAAATTGTTGCTAGAGGTTCTATTAAAGTAAAAACCGGGGTGCCAAAAAAATCAACTATTATTAGAAAATACGCCGATGTCATAATATAGCCATAATAACGTGTCCGGTCAAAAATGCGTTCTGCTTAATAAGGCGTAAAAAAAAATCCATGACGGGGCTTAGATAAATAAATAAAGTTTGATGTATGCAAAAAGTATAGACTAAATTTTCGTATAGCCCGCGTGATCGCTCGAGGTGGCGGTATCCTCTGGACTAGAAAATATCATATCGGCTCAATCTCCAAACATTTTCATTTTGAATTATACGTTTTCATTGATGATAGGTATAGCAAGAAAATTGGACTGGACTCGATATGAGAGACATTAATCTAACTTTCACTAAACTGCACCTACTACTTAGAGGGTTGTAAGCCGTTTTAATAAAAGCAACAGACTTGCTTAAAATTCATGGCTAAACGTTAACATAATGTCATACATACATGCGGCACGCAAAATATTTAATAAAGAATAGATATATGAGCTCAAACATGTTGATAAAAAAATATATTCATTTCTGGCGATTTAGTTTACCAGTTATCATTTAAAAACAAAACCTGGTCCCAATATTCAGTGAAAATAATAATTAAAAACTTTGAACCTTATAAACCACCACTAAATAGCGAGTCGGAAATGAGTAAAAATTATATATAAATATATTATTTTGATATAAATTATGGCCGAAACTGAATTTATTGGGGTGAAGATGCAAGGAAATATTTTTAGCTAGGAAAAAGTAATGCAATTATCATAGGTACTGGTTGCAGAACACGTTGTCAGTTTTGCAAGGATTTTTGATACAAATATGATTGCTAACGTTTAATTTGTTTACCCCATTTACGAAAATGATAACAAAATTGGATCAGACAAGATATTTTTTCGAAGTATAGTTTTTAAGCACAGGGTGCCACCACCGGTTTTACGATATAGGTTTCAAAATGCGACGCGAATACATAAAAAAATACCCTAGAGATAAGAAAACAAAATACAACTCACCGAAATATTCTTGATGATGTATAAAAAGAAATCAGGTTACATCTAATGCCCCAGACAGTAAAATAAACATCCCCGAGCTGTCAGATATAACCAAACATCATTTTTCCAACGGCACAGTCATTTTCACGGGAAAAACAACCAGTAACCGTTCAAATTCCATAGATAGGTACTGCCGTAATCCAAAATTTCACTGAACTACGCATATCTATTATACTGAAGTAGGTACTGATACACTTCCATCTTTCCAAAGAAAAACAAACACGAAACTCAGACTTTTCATATATTATTACAACGCCTCGATAGAGTCTTTATCTGTGGCCACGACCGAGAATCTACTGAAACAAGTGACTTTGTGCGACGCATAGGACGTGAAAAGTGCCGAGTTGGTTTTATTGAACAATGAAACTTATACCTACGTATATTTAAAATAAATGAGAAATATGCCAGAGATGTGAAACCTAATTGTGTTGCAAGTTTGAGGGTCCAAAAAAATATTGGCTTTAATTTTTTAAGGTGAGAAACACATCTAACAGCCAGTTTGGAAATATACAAGGCAAAAAAAGTAGTGATGTGGCTGTCCCATTTTATGTTTTATACAGGTTTGGTTATTTTAGAATAGTTGTTCAATAGACCGAGACAACATCATAAACGCTTCTCGTTAGAACAGAATCTGATGAAAAGAAAAATTCCATCTGGGTCAAGCTACTACATAACCAAAATAAAAAATACTGAACGTTACAAAATTTAAAAAAATCATATTTTCAACGGATTTTTATCCTCTGAAAATTGTTCTTGTGTAAAATTCAGTTTCACTGGGTCAAGCTAGGTGGTAACTATATAACCAAAATAAAAAATACTGAACGTTATAAAATTAAAAAAATCATATTTTCAAGGGATTTTTGTCCTCTGAAAATTGGTTTTGTGTAAATTCAGTTTCAATAAGTTACTAATTGGGATAATAGGAAAAAAATCTTAAGAATCTCTTATAGAATTCTGAGACAACGACCCTGAGAGTAAATATCGTACAAAAATCTTTGTGCGTTGACTTTCAACTCAATTTAATAATTAGGTTTAATAATGACAATTTTCTCGATTATCTAGAATCAAAAATATTGCGAGTGGCAATTCACAATTTTCTAGATATTATGTGAAGCCTTATTATTGCGTCGTAAGTTAGAGGATTCAAAAATATTGCCTTAAATTGTTTAGTAAATGCGATTAAGATATGTTTAGTTTATCAACAGTTAATTGTAACAGCTTATTACCTTACAAGCGTAAACTCTTTAAAATTTTTCTTTAGACAAAAAGTTGTAGTTTAATAATGGTCAGTTGGATTCCTTTTGAATCATGTTTGCATATTACCTACAAGGAGTTACAACCTCAAAACATAGAAATCGCTCATTTTAAACCGATTTAATAAAAATTTCACCAAAACAATACTTTCACTCATATGATACACTTCTGATTAATAAAAAAGGCACCATAGGTAGTAATAATAAGATATTCAACGGAATTTTTATCGACTGTTTGCCCATTTTGCTAGCTTTTGGGGGTATTCCTTGATATTTTAGACGGATAAAAAATGAATAATAAAAATTAAAAATAAAAATTTCACCAAAACAATACTTTCACTCATATAATACACTTCTGATTAATAAAAAAGGCACCATAGGTAGTAGTAATAAGATATTCAACGGAATTTTTATCGGCTGTTTGCCCATTTTGCTAGCTTTTGGGGGTATTCCTTGATATTTTACACGGATAAAAATGAATAACATTGAGTTCCCTAACTAAAATACAAAACGCACTGTTGACTTTACTTACGTGAATAGTAAGCCTATAATACGTATCGAAAGCAGAGAAATATTCAGGTCAAGAAAAAAGTGGCCTCATTTACAAGTTTGTAAATCAAAAACTACCTATTGGCTTTTAATTTTGATGAGAAAATTCGTCTAATTCGTAAGTCATATAAATGAAACATCATGAAACATATACGAGTAATTGAACAAATGCTATCTTAGTTCTATAGGCAGAAAGGTACTATAGGTAGTAATAGATTTGGGATCAAAAGACAACCTATTAGCTTTTAAATTTGTTAAGAAAATACGTCTAATGAAATTGAAAGTAGTACCTAGGTTTTGGTTAACATTTCGTTAACGCGTTGATGAATAAGAATGCAAGTAGAAAGTAGACAGAATTTCCAAAAAAAAAACGGTGACTGACCAAACAAGTTATTATAAAAAGTTGCTCGGGAGACCGATGTAACCTAGAAAACGCCTTTCCTTCGAATAGAAAGTAAAAAAAGTTGCAAAATGGGACTTAGACGAATATTTGATGCAAGTGGAAAGTAGGCAGAATTTTCGAAAATCGGGGACGGATAAAAAATTATTAAGTTGATCGGGAGGTTGAGATAACCTATGAAACGCCTTTGATTCCAATAGAATCTGACAAAAAATTCCAAGAAAATTTTAGACGACTGTTTGCAAGTGAAAAGTATACAGAATTTTTTCGAAAAAACTGCGACTGACCAAAAAAAAATAGATATTAGAAAATTTTGCTCGGGAGATCGAGGTAACATAGAAAACGCCTTTCATCCGAATATAATCTGAAATAAGTTCCGAGATGGGACTTAGACGAATGTTTGATGCAAGTGGAAAGTAGACCGAATTCCCGGAAAACGCCTTTCGTTCGAATATACGGGAGGTCGAGGTAACCTAGGAAAAACGCCTTTTATTCGAACAGAATCTGACAAAAAAAATCCAAGACGAATGTTTGTTGCAATTGCAAGGTAGACAGAATTTTAGAAAAACGGCAACTGATCAAAAAAATATATATTCGAAAATTTTGGTCGGGAGCCCGAGGAAACCTAGAAAACGCCTTTCGTTCGAACAGAATGCGACAAAAAAATCGAAGACGGTATGGTAGTTGGACGAATGTTTGACGCAAGTTAAATGTAGACAGAATATTAAAAAACGAGAACAGACCAAATAGTTATTAGAAAAAGTGGCTCAGGAGGTCGAGGTAACCTAGGAAATGCCTTTCGTTCGAACAGAATCCGACAAAAAAAAACTCCAAGACGAATGTTTGATGCAATTGAAAGGTAGACAGAATTTTAGAAAAACGGCAACTGATCAAAAAATATATATTCGAAAATTTTGGTCGGGAGCCCGAGGAAACCTAGAAAACGCCTTTCGTTCGAACAGAATGCGACAAAAAAAAATCGAAGACGGTATGGTAGTTGGACGAATGTTTGACGCAAGTTAAATGTAGACAGAATATTAAAAAACGAGAACAGACCAAATAGTTATTAGAAGAAGTGGCTCGGGAGGTCGAGGTTACCTAGGAAATGCCTTTCGTTCGAACAGAATCCGACAAAAAAAATTCCAAGACATGACTTAGAAAAATATTAATTTGATGCAGATGAAAAAGAGACAGCATTTCCAAAAAAACTTCGACTGACCTAAAAGTTATTAGAAAAAGTTACTCGGGAGGCCGATGTCTAGCAAAATATAACACCATTGCACCAGAGTTATTTCCATCTACGTAACATTATTGGCGTGGTGGTCGACTAATCGCGTTCACTATTAAATTAATTATGACAGGTCAAATACGTATATAATGTAAATTAAAAAACATTTTAACGAAGCGTTTACAATGCGTTAACGAGGATTGACAGCGCGGTAACGAGGCGTTTCCAACGCGTTAAACGCGTGAAAGAAGCGTTATCAACGCGTTAAACGCGTGAAAGGAGCCTTATCCATGCGTTACGCGTTAACGAAGCATTATCAACGCGTTATCCATGCGTTGACTACTCGTTATCGAGGCGTTAACAATGCGTTAACGAACAACGCATTAACGAACAACGCGTTAACGAAACGTTAACGACGTGTCAGCAAAGCTTTAACAATGCGTTAACGAAGCTTTAACATCGCGTCAATGCGTTAAGACGCGTTAAAACCGCCTTAACGAATCTTTGACGACGCATTAACGAAGCGTTGACGAGTGTGTAAGTGCGTGGACCCTCCAACTCCCAGAATCGCAACTTACACCAGATCAAACTCAACTGTGGAATCTTGTGACGTCACAGAGATGCTACTTTACATTTCTTTTAGGTAGGTAACCTAACCTAACATTATTGTCGCGGTGACCAAGAGGTTATCGACTGGTGAACCGATTGCCATTGGTCAAAACTGACTTAATTCGCCTTTGATATACCTCTCCCAAATCCAATGGCAATCGGTTCACCAGTCGATAACCTCTTGGTCACCGCGACAATAATGTTAGGTTAGGTTACCTACCTAAAAGAAATGTAAAGTAGCATCTCTGTGACGTCACAAGATTCCACAGTTGAGTTTGATCTGGTGTAAGTTGCGATTCTGGGAGTTGGAGGGTCCACGCACTTCCACACTCGTCAACGCTTCGTTAATGCGTCGTCAAAGATTCGTTAAGGCGGTTTTAACGCGTCTTAACGCATTGACGCGATGTTAAAGCTTCGTTAACGCATTGTTAAAGCTTTGCTGACACGTCGTTAACGTTTCGTTAACGCGTTGTTCGTTAATGCGTTGTTCGTTAACGCATTGTTAACGCCTCGATAACGAGTAGTCAACGCATGGATAACGCGTTGATAACGCTTCGTTAACGCGTAACGCATGGATAACGCTCCTTTCACGCGTTTAACGCGTTGATAACGCTTCTTTCACGCGTTTAACGCGTTGGAAACGCCTCGTTACCGCGCTGTCAATCCTCGTTAACGCATTGTAAACGCTTCGTTAAAACGTTTTTTAATTTACATTATATACGTATTTGACCTGTCATAATTAATTTAATAGTGAACGCGATTAGTCGACCACCACGCCAATAATGTTACGTAGATGGAAATAACTCTGGTGCAATGGTGTTATATTTTGCTAGACATCGGCCTCCCGAGTAACTTTTTCTAATAACTTTTAGGTCAGTCGAAGTTTTTTTGGAAATGCTGTCTCTTTTTCATCTGCATCAAATTAATATTTTTCTAAGTCATGTCTTGGAATTTTTTTTTGTCGGATTCTGTTCGAACGAAAGGCATTTCCTAGGTAACCTCGACCTCCCGATCCACTTCTTCTAATAACTATTTGGTCTGTTCTCGTTTTTTAATATTCTGTATACATTTAACTTGCGTCAAACATTCGTCCAACTACCATACCGTCTTCGATTTTTTTTGTCGCATTCTGTTCGAACGAAAGGCGTTTTCTAGGTTTCCTCGGGCTCCCGACCAAAATTTTCGAATATATATATTTTTTGATCAGTTGCCGTTTTTCTAAAATTCTGTCTACCTTTCAATTGCATCAAACATTCGTCTTGGATTTTTTTTTTGTCGGATTCTGTTCGAACGAAAGGCATTTCCTAGGTAACCTCGACCTCCCGAGCCACTTCTTCTAATAACTATTTGGTCTGTTCTCGTTTTTTAATATTCTGTCTACATTTAACTTGCGTCAAACATTCGTCCAACTACCATACCGTCTTCGATTTTTTTGTCGCATTCTGTTCGAACGAAAGGCGTTTTCTAGGTTTCCTCGGGCTCCCGACCAAAATTTTCGAATATATATTTTTTTGATCAGTTGCCGTTTTTCTAAAATTCTGTCTACCTTGCAATTGCAACAAACATTCGTCTTGGATTTTTTTTGTCAGATTCTGTTCGAATAAAAGGCGTTTTTCCTAGGTTACCTCGACCTCCCGTATATTCGAACGAAAGGCGTTTTCCGGGAATTCGGTCTACTTTCCACTTGCATCAAACATTCGTCTAAGTCCCATCTCGGAACTTATTTCAGATTATATTCGGATGAAAGGCGTTTTCTATGTTACCTCGATCTCCCGAGCAAAATTTTCTAATATCTATTTTTTTTTTGGTCAGTCGCAGTTTTTTCGAAAAAATTCTGTATACTTTTCACTTGCAAACAGTCGTCTAAAATTTTCTTGGAATTTTTTGTCAGATTCTATTGGAATCAAAGGCGTTTCATAGGTTATCTCAACCTCCCGATCAACTTAATAATTTTTTATCCGTCCCCGATTTTCGAAAATTCTGCCTACTTTCCACTTGCATCAAATATTCGTCTAAGTCCCATTTTGCAACTTTTTTTACTTTCTATTCGAAGGAAAGGCGTTTTCTAGGTTACATCGGTCTCCCGAGCAACTTTTTATAATAACTTGTTTGGTCAGTCACCGTTTTTTTTTGGAAATTCTGTCTACTTTCTACTTGCATTCTTATTCATCAACGCGTTAACGAAATGTTAACCAAAACCTAGGTACTACTTTCAATTTCATTAGACGTATTTTCTTAACAAATTTAAAAGCTAATAGGTTGTCTTTTGATCCCAAATCTATTACTACCTATAGTACCTTTCTGCCTATAGAACTAAGATAGCATTTGTTCAATTACTCGTATATGTTTCATGATGTTTCATTTATATGACTTACGAATTAGACGAATTTTCTCATCAAAATTAAAAGCCAATAGGTAGTTTTTGATTTACAAACTTGTAAATGAGGCCACTTTTTTCTTGACCTGAATATTTCTCTGCTTTCGATACGTATTATAGGCTTACTATTCACGTAAGTAAAGTCAACAGTGCGTTTTGTATTTTAGTTAGGGAACTCAATGTTATTCATTTTTATCCGTGTAAAATATCAAGGAATACCCCCAAAAGCTAGCAAAATGGGCAAACAGCCGATAAAAATTCCGTTGAATATCTTATTACTACTACCTATGGTGCCTTTTTTATTAATCAGAAGTGTATTATATGAGTGAAAGTATTGTTTTGGTGAAATTTTTATTTTTAATTTTTATTATTCATTTTTTATCCGTCTAAAATATCAAGGAATACCCCCAAAAGCTAGCAAAATGGGCAAACAGTCGATAAAAATTCCGTTGAATATCTTATTATTACTACCTATGGTGCCTTTTTTATTAATCAGAAGTGTATCATATGAGTGAAAGTATTGTTTTGGTGAAATTTTTATTAAATCGGTTTAAAATGAGCGATTTCTATGTTTTGAGGTTGTAACTCCTTGTAGGTAATATGCAAACATGATTCAAAAGGAATCCAACTGACCATTATTAAACTACAACTTTTTGTCTAAAGAAAAATTTTAAAGAGTTTACGCTTGTAAGGTAATAAGCTGTTACAATTAACTGTTGATAAACTAAACATATCTTAATCGCATTTACTAAACAATTTAAGGCAATATTTTTGAATCCTCTAACTTACGACGCAATAATAAGGCTTCACATAATATCTAGAAAATTGTGAATTGCCACTCGCAATATTTTTGATTCTAGATAATCGAGAAAATTGTCATTATTAAACCTAATTATTAAATTGAGTTGAAAGTCAACGCACAAAGATTTTTGTACGATATTTCCTCTCAGGGTCGTTGTCTCAGAATTCTATAAGAGATTCTTAAGATTTTTTTCCTATTATCCCAATTAGTAACTTATTGAAACTGAATTTACACAAAACCAATTTTCAGAGGACAAAAATCCCTTGAAAATATGATTTTTTTAATTTTATAACGTTCAGTATTTTTTATTTTGGTTATATAGTTACCACCTAGCTTGACCCAGTGAAACTGAATTTTACACAAGAACAATTTTCAGAGGATAAAAATCCGTTGAAAATATGATTTTTTTAAATTTTGTAACGTTCAGTATTTTTTATTTTGGTTATGTAGTAGCTTGACCCAGATGGAATTTTTCTTTTCATCAGATTCTGTTCTAACGAGAAGCGTTTATGATGTTGTCTCGGTCTATTGAACAACTATTCTAAAATAACCAAACCTGTATAAAACATAAAATGGGACAGCCACATCACTACTTTTTTTGCCTTGTATATTTCCAAACTGGCTGTTAGATGTGTTTCTCACCTTAAAAAATTAAAGCCAATATTTTTTTGGACCCTCAAACTTGCAACACAATTAGGTTTCACATCTCTGGCATATTTCTCATTTATTTTAAATATACGTAGGTATAAGTTTCATTGTTCAATAAAACCAACTCGGCACTTTTCACGTCCTATGCGTCGCACAAAGTCACTTGTTTCAGTAGATTCTCGGTCGTGGCCACAGATAAAGACTCTATCGAGGCGTTGTAATAATATATGAAAAGTCTGAGTTTCGTGTTTGTTTTTCTTTGGAAAGATGGAAGTGTATCAGTACCTACTTCAGTATAATAGATATGCGTAGTTCAGTGAAATTTTGGATTACGGCAGTACCTATCTATGGAATTTGAACGGTTACTGGTTGTTTTTTCCGTGAAAATGACTGTGCCGTTGGAAAAATGATGTTTGGTTATATCTGACAGCTCGGGGATGTTTATTTTACTGTCTGGGGCATTAGATGTAACCTGATTTCTTTTTATACATCATCAAGAATATTTCGGTGAGTTGTATTTTGTTTTCTTATCTCTAGGGTATTTTTTTATGTATTCGCGTCGCATTTTGAAACCTATATCGTAAAACCGGTGGTGGCACCCTGTGCTTAAAAACTATACTTCGAAAAAATATCTTGTCTGATCCAATTTTGTTATCATTTTCGTAAATGGGGTAAACAAATTAAACGTTAGCAATCATATTTGTATCAAAAATCCTTGCAAAACTGACAACGTGTTCTGCAACCAGTACCTATGATAATTGCATTACTTTTTCCTAGCTAAAAATATTTCCTTGCATCTTCACCCCAATAAATTCAGTTTCGGCCATAATTTATATCAAAATAATATATTTATATATAATTTTTACTCATTTCCGACTCGCTATTTAGTGGTGGTTTATAAGGTTCAAAGTTTTTAATTATTATTTTCACTGAATATTGGGACCAGGTTTTGTTTTTAAATGATAACTGGTAAACTAAATCGCCAGAAATGAATATATTTTTTTATCAACATGTTTGAGCTCATATATCTATTCTTTATTAAATATTTTGCGTGCCGCATGTATGTATGACATTATGTTAACGTTTAGCCATGAATTTTAAGCAAGTCTGTTGCTTTTATTAAAACGGCTTACAACCCTCTAAGTAGTAGGTGCAGTTTAGTGAAAGTTAGATTAATGTCTCTCATATCGAGTCCAGTCCAATTTTCTTGCTATACCTATCATCAATGAAAACGTATAATTCAAAATGAAAATGTTTGGAGATTGAGCCGATATGATATTTTCTAGTCCAGAGGATACCGCCACCTCGAGCGATCACGCGGGCTATACGAAAATTTAGTCTATACTTTTTGCATACATCAAACTTTATTTATTTATCTAAGCCCCGTCATGGATTTTTTTTTACGCCTTATTAAGCAGAACGCATTTTTGACCGGACACGTTATTATGGCTATATTATGACATCGGCGTATTTTCTAATAATAGTTGATTTTTTTGGCACCCCGGTTTTTACTTTAATAGAACCTCTAGCAACAATTTTCAGTTTAGCTTTCCACATTATCAAAAAAAAATCATGATTTATACTATATTTCGAAGGGTGTTTAAAATATACCTATGTTCGATATTTTAGTCATTAAAAATGTTCTATTTCCAGGGTAAAATTGGTTGAACTTCTTAGGGACGTATGTTGAATATTCACGCCTGGTTTTAATGCGGCAAATTATCATTCGCATTTTAAACGAATTTCATAGCGTAAATAGCTTTGGACTTACAATCGCAGTATTTCTTTTTATTCCTAGAAATCAAGAAAATGTCGGGGTTGAACAGTTGACCGACAAGTTTTTTTTTTTACTTTGAAGGTGTATCCATGTCGATCATGCCTGGTTTGAAATTTTCATCCGTACTGTACCGGGGATTTTAGATTCTATCGAGGTCAAACCTCGAGCAGTAGCCACTTTGCACGTTTTGTTTTTGTCGAGCGATCACGTGGGATGGTCATTTTTTAAACATTTTTAGTAGTGTAGTTTCAATCGGCATCGAGCTATTACAAGAGCTAAAAATCCAAATTTTTTATCATTGTAGTTTTGTATACTTTTTCATCAAGTGAGGGGTACCTACAACTTTTTTTATTTTTCTGAATACGGATACTGAACAATTAGGTATTTTGAGTAGACTCCTGTCGATAGTATAATACATTTTCACGCCTAGCAGAACGCATTTTTGGCCGGACACGCTATCGGTGCCACCGACGGGTATGCTCTGACGTCAACGTATTTAATAATAATACAAGAAGGATTTACTGTCGGACTTGTATCTAATTGATTTTTTGACACCTGGATTGGATTTTACTTTAGCAGATTCTACTGTAGGTATGATTTACAGTTTTTTTTTAGATTCTACTAAGGACAAAGGTCAAGCCTTTTGCCGTAGCCACTTTGCACGATTTTTTGTCGAGCGATCACGGTGGACATTTTTTAAACATTTGTAAGTGTAGTTTCCTCGGCGTTGGTATTGGTTTTGTGAGCGATGAATAGGTACCTCTGTTGTTCGATTTGTTCAGGGCAAAGTAGGTTGAACTTTTTGGGAGATATGTGTCTGATTTTATACCTTAAGGTAACAGAGTGTAGTTTCAACCATGGATGCATATTTTTATCAGGGTAGTTTCAATGTTGTTTAAGCAACAATTTTTCAGTCTATAGTTTACATCTTATATTATCAAAAATTCGTGATTTATTGATATTAAACTATTTTCGAAATCTGTTTAGAATATTTTCAATACATTAGTAGTTAAAAATATACGATTTTTCAGGGCAAAGTAGGCTGAACTTTTAATATAATTCCCTATTCCTGGCACATATCCCTTCGATAATATTCTTGCTGGGTGAAAACAAAATTAAGATTTTGTTTGTGATGGCCATTTTCTCAGGTTTTTTGGAGATATTTGCGTGTTTCGACTGAAAATGAGCCCATTGTACTGGAAGCTGCGCCAGCAGATCTCGAGCGTCGGCGGTTCAAGCCGTTTCGGATACTACTTTTGTATTTTATTGCATAATGGTTTTTTACTTATCATCAGATTCCAAATTCTACCACAAAATAGGTTCAACTTTTCAGACGTATGTTTTTGCCTTAAGGCAACAACAAACACCTGGTTAATATACAGAAATTTCTCGGATTTTTTTTTTATAGCCGTTTTTTATAGGCACTGAACGTTAAATAAACTGCGTTGTCTGCTATATTTTTTATTAGTAATCTATTAACGGCTGTAGTAGCATGGGCGTTATTTTGTAAACAATAGATGGTTTGGCACCTAGTTTTTATTTTCAAAAGTGTACAGTCTAGTATTTTATACAATCAGAACTTCACAATGTATTTTTGAAGGGGTGTTTTAAAGTATTTTGGATACTTTAGTCGTTAAAAATGTTTTCCAGGGCAAAGTAGGTTGAATTTTTTTTGGGATGTAGGTACCTATGTTGTTTTTTCGAAACTAAATTCAATCAGGACAGCTGCCCGCTGCAATGTTTTCAAGCGAATAATAACGTTTGCTCCGACATATTTTATTTGTATAAAATGATGCATTTTTCGCGCTGTAGATTTGCAATGTTAGTATCTAGAAATTATTTGGTAGGTTACTGGAACGTATATAGATCAGTGTATCAAAACATGCTAAGACTGAATGCAGACTATACCACTTAGAATGTGCCGCAGATTTTTCGATTATTCCTGGTAAAATAAAAAAGAAAGTGAGTGGAGTCGGCAGAATCCTGTCGGCCGCGGTGAGTCGAGGTCAAAGGGGGTGTGACGTCATGCATGAACTTCAATTTGCTAAGGCGCGAGATTTCGGAATCCACATTCAGGGGGACCGTCGGTAAGAGTCTCCCTTCATGTCGAGACATGTCCGCGGTCTGCTTCCGGCCGAAGGTCGCGGCTGGACACTGGGCGGCTCGAACCGTCGCCGCGGGCGGACGGTTTGACAATGACCTCGCGCTGGGGTCATACCCCTCGGGCATCTTCGGCACCCCTCGGACTAGCGCAGGGTTCAGACCCTAGTCGGCGCGTTCTGATTGGTCGGGGTCTAGGCGGGGGGCGTGGCGTGGGAGTGGAGGGGGTAAGTTTGGTCAAAAAAGTGCAGGATTTTGCCCCCATAAGAAATACATGGGGAAAGTGGGCCAGAAACCCCACAGCCTATCTACTACTGTATCGTACGTATTAAATAAAAAAGTTAAAAATATACCAAGTATTTCATTTACACCCTATCTATAATTTCTATAACCTGTTGCAGAGCAACATTTTTATTTTATTCAAGTTAGAAGAGCAAAGTATGATGATATTTGTTGACGGTGGTTTTAGAGTATTAAACGCTAAAAAGTAGTATACTTACCTGTAAAGTTATCTTTTCATGATTGTTTTGTCACTATCTTTATAATTAACACTTTTTAATTTTTTATATTACAACTTTTTGGAGTAAGAATAGGGAGAAAAGTAAAAGTTATTAGCATAAATTTAATATATGTATTGAAAATAAAATATAGGTATATTTACAAAAATCTAATCATAATAATATATATAAAATAAGGCTAAGACTATATATAAAATAAGACTAAAGAAAACTATAATAAAAAAAAATTAAAACTGACTATATACAAAATTAAGTCCTGTTTTGTCAAGTCGCGTTATGTAAAGTCATTTTGCTACCAAAACGGAATTGTGTGCGCTATGAGAGAACTAATTTTATTTATATTTTAATCGCTGTACATAATTTATCATCCTTTTTGTGTTGGTCAATTTCCTTTAATAAAGTTTTCTTACGTTTTTCTAACTGATTTAGTTCTCTCGTAGCGCGCATAACTCCTTTTTAGCCAGAAAACTTTTCTTTCGCAAAAATGTCAGTCTTGAACAGATATTGGGTCACGCCTAGAACTTCTTTCATACTCTCACTGTCCTCAAATCCATCTGCACTATCAACTTCATCCTGTGCGTGACACCAACAGTCTGTATAGATAGGGCTGTAGGTATCGTCATTGTCAGAGTCATTGTCATTGTTATTGTCCCTATACAAAGTTGGCAGATTCTTAACATGTTGTTGAGGGGGTAACTGTGTCGCCAACTGCTTGCCCTTGCCTTTACCAAGCCCCGACGGACCGGCCTGGGGCTCCACGGCAACGGCGTCGGGAGCAGAAGTTCGCACCATCGACAGCGACAACCGGGATCTGGTTGGATTCGCGGGAGCGGCGAACCGGCCTTCCATCGATGTGACAGCGGCGGAGCAGACGGGTGGTCCAACAGCGGAGCAGGTCGGCGGTGTGGCAGCGGCGACGACGGCTGGTGACGGGTCTGTGAGCGGTGATGGTACGGAGCTCCTTGCAGTCCTGGCGGACCTGAACGGTCCCGGTAGCAATATTGGACTTCCCCTAGCCGAACTGGATGGACCTGGCGATATTGCGTCCGCGGCGCTGATCGAACTGAAACCCCGATAGGCATACCATTGAGACGGATCGATCTCACTCAGAGTCATGCTAAGTGGCTGTAAATTAAAATTATCTTTAATACACATGCGTGTAAAGCAAATAGTTAAAAGTACACAAAAAGGCACTTTCATTAGAAAAGCTGAAAACCTTCTACACCCTCAAATATTAAAAATGTACCTTCAATTAGAAAATCAAAAAGATTTTTTAACCAAAAAATGATAATTTTTACTTACAATCACAATCTGGTCCACGATATTAATTTTCCTTCCAGAATCCATTACAACAAACAGAACAAACACAAGCACGAAGATGCACGGAGCACGCGGAGGTACAAGGAATCGTTTTGATGTTCAGCGAACACTGAAGAAATAAGCTAAGAGTGAATTATTACATTGATACAAACTGCAGTTTCCACAATTTGTATATGTAAGGGACTGCTTCCTATGCTATATGATCACAGCTTACTCTCACGGCTCATTAACACAGGCATAGGGTTACTTCCTGCAGTATCCACAATTTGTGTAGATATAGGATTGCTTCCTATGCTATATGATAACTGCTTAGTCTCAGAGTTCATTAACACGGGCATAGCATTACTTCCTGAGAACTGATGAGTTGACAAAATAGAATGCAATTTTGCATTCACACGAACAATATAACCATGAAGTATGCCACCGGAAATGTGTAATCCGACACTGGGGTATCAAATTACAGTGAATTGAAACCCGACACCGGTGTATCAAATTACAGTGAATTTAAACCCGACACCGGAAACGTGTAATCCGATACTGGGGTATCAAATTACAGTGAATTGAAACCCGACACCGGAAACGTGTAATCTGACGCCGGTGTATCAAACTACAGTGAAAGGAAACCCGACACCGGAAACGTGTAATCTGAGATCGGTGTATCAAATTACAGTGTATTGAAACCCGACACAGGAAACATGTAATCTGACACTGGGGTATCAAATTACATTCGAATAAAGCCCGACACCGGGGTATCAAATTACAAGCCCAAAATTATCGCCTGCGGCGATGGTGAACACTTCATACAAAATACTAGATGTCCACAAGGTATCATCAGGATTTCTATATTATTTTCGTAACAGATTTTGCATAAATTGTTGTCGTATACTCAGTTTCTAGAGTAGTGGTAGGCTTGGAGATATGTACATTGTCTGGAGTAGTAGGCTTGGAGAAAAAAACTTTCATATTCTTTAACGGCATTAAGAAAAATTTCGATGTCGTAAACTTCAGTATCTACACCATTTGTAACAAATGGACAACTCGGACTCCAATTTCTATGGTCTTGCATAGGGTTATCATCAACCTTCCATTGGTAACCCTCGATGAAGCAGTAAGGGCACTGTACTATATCATCAGAGCTTGTATAAAAAAAAACCTGCCTCGGCTAGTTTTTTCGTTACCTTAATCACATGTCCTTGGGGCCAATTTTCGAATGATTTTAATCTATCAGCAAGTTTTTTATATTCCGAAATTAATTCCATTTCTGTACGTAAGAAACTTACTCTATTAATTTATATCAAAATCGGAGAGTGGGGACTTAAAATGACCTGAAAAAACCTTGACTGTATTTTGAAAACGGATTAATATTCTATAAAAATTCCATAAAGTTGACGATGCTCTAAAACTAATACTCAAGCAGAATATATTTTGTGCTTAAGGGGGAAATTAACTATAAAAAGGTTTCAATTTGCATGGATTTAATTTAGTCAGCATCCAACAAACATGAATTATACCCTTCAACAAGCAATTAACGAAGAAACAAGAATGTGGAAGGAGGATGAAAATAAAAATCGCATAGCTGCAAATATTGATGAAAATAATTCTGCACTTCAAAAAGCCATTAACGAAGAAACGAGAATATGGAAGGAGGATGAAGATAAGAATCGAAAAGCTGCCGAAATGGAGGAGAAGAAAATAGAGCAGGATTATTGGGATAATTGGGGTAATGAAGGAGAAGGGATGTACCGACCTCAACTCGAAGATAAAAACATCATCAGATTTCCTACCACGAGAAGGGAAAAAAGACCTTTCGTGAGAGGGAACGCCTTCGAATGACAAAGTTCCTTAATAGTAAATATAAAATCCATGAAAATATTATTTTTTAATTAATAAATTACTTATGTAAAATTAATTCTAACATTTTTATTTTACTCCCTTTTACCCATTTCCAAACAAAATAACCAAGTTCAAATAAAGTTGTAAAAATAATGTGAAGAATGTAACAGCTCACTGGTTGTAAAACACATATAAGATAATATTACCTACCGATATATTATTAATATATGTTTATTCACCGTCATACAAACAATAAACACATAATAAAACAAAAGTGTTCAGAACAAATAAACAGGATAAGCATAAAAATTTGCTTGATTCACTCGTTACCAAAATATAATAATTATAATATTCATTATATTCTCAAATTTGAGTTAATCATAGTTAACAATAAGTATTAATAACAATAGGTGAGACAGTCAAATATTTTTAATTGAAATTTAGTATGCAGAAATAAGGTTTCAAAAGTTTTATAGTCAACTATATCATTAATCTTTTACTAATTATATTTATCGCATTATAATTCTCATTTCAAATTCATTGTATATTTTTTAGATGGTAAGGTAAATTATAATAGGTACTTTCATTTATTTTTTATTATGATATTTACATTACATGAATCCTTAACCTAATTTAATATTATTAACTTTCTTATTTAATTCATATAATTTAATTTCAAATTTTAATTCTTGTAAAGATTTTATATTTATAATTTTATATTTGTTATTGTATTTATAATTTTCTTCTATAGTAGAGTCTATTCGACTTCTTTTTTTATTCCGTTAGACTCATTCGTAACATGAAAATTCTATGTTGGTTGTTCTACCTGGTGCTGGTCCAAGACTGGCCAAAAAAATTGTTTCTACACTTTCGATCTTCTTGTTTATTTCTGATCTATGTGGTAACAAAGTACGGAATTCCAAAAATTCTACTAACAATTTCTCTCCATACCTTGTGTTAATTTTACTAAAAGATAATATTCTATATTTTTCTCCAATTTCCATATCTCGCACACTTACGAATTTCTTCACTAATGAATTCTTGTTTAACTAACTCAGGAGTGAGTTCATGTTTTTAATAAATAGTGTTCAACAATAGTGGAATACTAATAAATTTCCCAAACATGGTCACTGAATTTATAGTACCACAAATAGGTGGGGGGAAGAACAGTTATACAACATTTAAACTGATGTAAGGTTTTCATATGCGTTTACATTTCCGACAGAACATCATGGTATAGATCAACTTAGAAATGTCTGACGAAATTTCTAACGTGAGTGACAACATTATCAAGGTTTGTGAAAAAGGGTTTAGACTTTTTCGAAGAAATACGAATCAACGGACTATAGAGCATTGGAAAAAGATAATAAACGTAAACATTAAGTTAATTCGTAGGGCATTAAAGAAGGAAATTTATAATCATGGTAGGTACCTTAATAAAATTGGGAACAAATTTAGGACATTTAATTAGGTCACAACTTATTTGAAAATATATAGACACGAGGGGGCAGGTAAACGTAGGATAGAAAATAGAAATGACCGGGTAAAATTGGAGGATACAAAATCGGTGTTTCAAAGTCGCATTCGCTCAGCCATTATAGTAAACTTAAAACACAAAGATATCCTGCAATTTTTTAATAATGCTTTTTTCTTATTCAAAAACCGTATTAGCCGAATCCTAAAAACTCTTAGAATTATTAAAGTTAACAGAGTGTTTTGTGGTGAATTTGTTAAAAAGTAGGAGAAGATGAAGTGTTAGAAAATAAATATTTTATTACGAAAAACGAAATAATAGATGGTAAGTCTTATATCAAGCTTCCGGAATCCATAGCAGCTAAGCGAGCGTGCGTTAATGTTAAAAATAATGATGATCTTTGTTTCTTATGGGCTGTAGTTTCAGCTCTATAACCCCTCATGGAAAAAAGGTACCGTCCCGCACTTCTTTATATCCACACCCTTCGACGGTATTAAATTTAAGAGGTTTGAAATTTCCCTTAACTTTAAATCAAATTCCAAAATTTGAAAAATTAAATAATATATCTGTAAATGTGTACATATTAGATTTACTAAAACACGATCAGTTTGCTACGTTTACTACTTCACCTGGGCGAATTACAAAAAGTAAAATGCAAAAACATGTAAATCTACTTTTAATTCAAGATATTTTCCAAAAGTTAATGATCATGAAGCTGTCCCTATCGATGAGTCAATAGTAGACATTCACTACCATTATTGTTGGATTAAAAATTTATCTAGGTTGATTTCAAGGCAAACAAATAAACATAAAAGTAAAATGTTTATACTGCCACGTGCCTTAATTATTATTCTTCTCAAGAAAAGCTCGACGAACATATAAGCTACTGTCAAGATATAAATAATTGTAAAATATCCTTCCCTAAAGATAAATATATCGAGTTCAAAAATTACGTTCATAGAGAAAAAGTACCCTTTGTTATTTTAGCAGATTTTGAATCCATTCTGAAATCCTGCAATGACCCACAAATAATGACTAAAACAGCTAGATATCAAAAACATGAAGCTTTTAGTGCGGGATATTATTTTAAATGAAGTTACGATAACACATTATCTTTTTACAAAAGTTAACGCGGAGCTGATTGTATGACTTGGTTTGCAGATCAGCTAGATGAAATTGCAAATTTAGTTTCATCAAAATTAAAAAACTTCGAACCGATGAAAGAAGCTGTCAATCTAAAAGACTCAACACCGACATGTCATATTTGTGAAAGAGAATTTAACCCTAATGATATAATTGTACGTGATCATTGTTATCTAACATCTCCTTTCAGAGGTTATGCGTACCAATCTTGTAATTTAAATTATAGAATTTCATTTGTAGGACCGATTGTATTTCATAATCTCAGTGGGTACGACAGTCATTTTATTATTAGAGATCTATCTAAAAGACACAACACAATTTTGCTTCCAATTAATAAGGAAAAATACATTAGTTTTACTATTTTTAATAATGACACAAACGTCAACTTTCGATTCATTGACTCGTTTAGATTCTTAGGTTTCTCCCTCGACACCCTAGCCTCGTCTCTCAATAGTGAAGACTGTTAATACTCGTAAAGAATTTTGTGGTGTATCTCAAGACAACCAAAAAATATGTATTTTGTTATGACATGTACATTGATAACTTAGATAAATGGACTGAAAATTCTTTACCTTCCATAGAACAGTTTTATAATAAATTAAATGACATTGGGATCGATGAAGTTGTTTATAAACATGCTCAATTAGTTTGGGACACATTTGAAATACAAAATTTAGGTGGATACTCAGACTTGTACCTAAAGATTGACAATATGTTCCTTACTGATATTTTTGAAAATTTCAGAAATACCTGTCTAAAAAATTATGGTTTAGATCCAGCTTGGTACTATACTCTCCCAGGTTTTACCTGGGATTGCATGCTTAAATGTACAGGTTGTAAGCTAGAAACCTTTCAAAATATCGATATTTTATTGTTTTTCGAAAAGAGTATACGGGGTGGTATAAGTCAGTGCTGCAATCGGTATTCACAAGCGAATAATAAATATATGATTAACTATGATCCTAGTGAACCTTCCAAGGACTTATTATACCTAGATGTTAACAACTTGTACGATTGGGCGATGTGTGAACACCTTCCTTACTGTGGGTCTCAATGGGTAGATACAACTATTGACGTTACCACTATTCCAGATCATGCTCGTAAGGGATATATTTTAGAGGTAAATTTAGACTACCCTAAATACTTATGAATACCTTTTTGTGCCGAACATGGTGTACCTCCAAATTCCAAATTATCTAAACTTATGACAACCCTATATCCGAATGAAAAATATGCCATACATTATAGAGCGCTTAAACAAGCTCTGCAAAATGGTTTAGTCTTAAATAAAATTTATAGGGTTTTGAAATTTGAACAGGCTGCATGGTTAGCACCTTATATTAAATTTAATACACAGTTAAGAGCAAAGGCAACATTTTATTTTGAAAAAACTATAATTAAACTGATGAATAACGCAGTTTACGGAAAGACTATGGAAAATATTCGAAAGCATAGAATTGTTAAATTAGTTAGGAAATGGAATGGGAGATACGGAGCAAAGAATCTAATTGCTAGCCTAGTTTTTAAAAGCAGATTAATATTTGATGAAGACTTAGTAGCTATAGCTGAAATAGTATTTAATAAACCTTTGTATATAGTATGGCAATTCTCGATATTTCTAAAACTTGTGTATACGAATTTCATTATGATTATATGCTTCCAAAATTTTCATCGGAAAATTATAAACTACTTTATACAGATACGGACAGTTTGATTTACGAAATAAAATGAAACGATGTCTACGATGAGACTATCAAAAGTGATTTACATCGTTTTGATACCAGCGACTACCCAATTGATAATAGATATAATAACAAATAAGGAAGTGCCAGGCTTGATGAAAGACGAACTTAATGGTACAGTTATGACTCATTTCGTTGGTCTCAGATCCAAAATGTATACGTATTTGATTGAGGGGGAGAAAAAAATGTGTTAAAAAATCAAAAGAAATTAAACATAGCGTTATTAAAAATCATATAACATTTAATGATTATGTGAATTGTTTATTTAAGAAGAAGGAAAAGACTACCACCCAATGCTCTATCCGTTCGTTTGCTCACAACGTGTTTAGCGTAAAACAAACTAAGATTGCTCTCAGCCCTTTTGACGATAAACGATATTTGGTAAATAATGTTGTCACTCTACCTTGGGGTCATAAAGATATAATGGATGCTGTACCAGTATAGATTTCACATGTACTTATGATATATGTAATGTATTTATTTAGGTAAGAATAAATAAAAGTCATATTAACTTTAATATTGTTTTATTTCTTAGACCCTTCTTCTATACAAATCCGTTAAAACAAATTCTTTATCAAAAGAGAAAAGCTCGAATATACAATATGTTTCAATACTAAACGATAAGTTACATACAGACATTATAATATCTACAGGATCCATAACATAATTACATTTTCTTAGCAACTCATTAACTTGATCTAAAATATTATGATAATGTTCAAGATAGTTACATTTTAGCAATAAGTTAATCTTTAAACTAATACTCTTGTCAATGATGAGTAGCTCCAATACTTCGTTTTCGGTGAAATAATGACAATCATCATTCTTAAGTTAAGAGTATAACCATCTTGAGGTTGTTAAAACCCAGCATTGTTCTCAATTCCAGGTTGGAACCGAACTTCATCGATGACTGTGCAATATCAGAATTAAAGAGATATTGTTCTGCGAGTTTATTTAATTGTAGTATAAACTCATTCCATTCAAAGCGGTCCATAGAAATCATACCTTGTGTTAGTTGATGTACAATTTTGACTGCTGGTCGGAAGAAGCGTACGGGACTCAACCCACAATGAACCGTAAACAAATTCTCTGGTTTTATCACAAAGCGTTTACTTAAGAGCATGTGCTTTTTTTCATCTCGAATAGCCTCTTCATAAAGCTCTAGGAATCGATCAATTTCATTGTTTTCTTCACTTCTTGTGCTGTATCCAGAGTAACTCATCTTCGAATTTTGATTTACACAACCAACCACTCACAGAACGGTTGTGGCACTTATCCATGAGTCGTGTGTTTTATCGAGACCAAGCCAGCGCACCAACACTTTTCCCCCCTCCTACGTAGTACCCTCTCTACTAAATAAATATCAGGATCTACCGTTTTTTGTAATTCCTCTGTATAGAATCCTCCTTTTATAGGATTTCCTCTTACATCTTCGAGTACACATGTTACCGGATTAGTTATTTGTATTTTAATAATTTTAAAGACTACTGTCGTCCAGTTAGGAATATAACCCTTTATAAATATGTTTAGCTTTACTAATTCTCACCATATCACCCACATTAAATTTTGGTTTGTTGAAAATCTTTAAGTGACTATAAACAGTTTTAAGTAGATGACTTTCGGTACTCTTATTTACATCCTTAGGCTTCATATGTATAGTACGATGTCTCCTATTATTATATTCGACGACTATTGAAAGTAACATATCAATCTATTTATATTTACCATTCAAACTAAAATATTTGAACATTTGCTCTTTCAGGATGCGTATAACCCTCTCCACAATTGCAGCTTTTTTAATGCTAAATGAACTATAATGATTTATATTAAGAGGGGGTTGCCGACAGCGAAAGTGACGTTAGATTTCGTATTTTTTTAAGTTGTATAGCATAAAATCTAAGAACATTTTACCTGGCAAAAATTTAGTACAAACATATCTGTCTTCATTATAATCATAAGACATTACGAGCAGTGCTTTGTTTTATGGTTTATGAAAACCTTGGGAAAAATAATAATTCCAGTACATGTACTTTTAAGATCTTATGATTAAAATGAAGACAGAGATGTTTGTACTAAATTTTTGCCAGGTAAAATGTTATTAGATTTTATGCTATACAACTTAAAAAAATACGAAATCTAACGTCACTTTCGCTGTCGGCAACCCCCTCTTGGGCGGCGAGAATAAATTTTTCTAGCCACCGGCTAGTAGTTCCTTAACCAACTGAATTTATTCTTTGCTGTGCTGTGTTTTCATTATTACATTTGTAAAATGGTTTTAGATTATCAATTCTATTCAAAAGTTCCACTATCTTTTTATCTTTCTCTTCGATACACATTTGTAGTCTATTTACTTCACTATGCAATTCTTTGATAAGTGTATTTTCATGTACCGTAGCAGTAGTTATTTAATGTAACTCTGTGAATATAATCGAAAATTTTGGTTTTTATTTCATTAACAGTTTGATCAACATATCGCTTGTTTGTTGCGTCACTATTTTCGTTTGGAGTTTGAAGATTACTAATCTTCAAATTCTTTACATCTATATCACCATTCGGAGTAAACTCGAAAATAGTGTTACTCGAATGGATCGATGAAGATAAATGTGATGAATAAATTTTAGAATTAGAATATTGTCCAAACTTATTGACAGTCATAGTGGATATGATGATAATTTTAGCTTGCCCTTATATTTATATTAGCGAATAATGTTAGCTTCTGTTAACTCATTGATAATAGCAACAATTTCATTATCGTAAAGTTCTTCTGTACCCGTAAACCGATACAACCCATCAACGAGTATGTCTCCTGTAGGCTTATCAAAGTCAATAAATTTTCTTCCCAGTATCCATTTTGATTTGTAGATGACTTGTCCCCGTGTTCACGGATATATGGTCTTACTATTTCCGGATAAGATTCTAGGTATTCGTCTATAACATCCTGAGGGTACTTTGACATATCATTATCATCTTCTTCTTCTTCTTCTTCCTCTCATATAAAAAAAGTCTCCCGGATTGGGTTGATTAGAGTTTTCCCAATAACTCTCGGGACATGTAAACGATCCCTGTAATTTATCCATGCTCAATTTCAGCGCATTAAGCTTTTTGTCGATTCTATCTTCAATTTCATCTCGTATTAATTTTGTTTGTTTATCTAAATCAATATTATCATCCTCATCTTCTTTAGGTTCTAGTTTGATATCATTTTCATTCGTAAATGACAAAAAAATTTCGAGTTGAAAATTGAGCTTCTGGGGTTCCGCCCTGCTTAGTTTGAAACTAATTTTTGACATAATTTTACTTTCGAAAAATCAAGTACGCCTTAGAAATTTTGAAAATACCGATTTTGTACACTAGTAAAGTGCCCCCTCTGCAGCTTTTACGACAAAATGTTATTAAAGAAAGTTGTTCAGAATGAAAAACTGAGTAACTGTGCAAAATTTCAAAATCCTAGGCCTCCTTTGATTTTTGTCCCTTTTTTATTGGAAAAGTGGGAAAAAGTGACGTTTTGGTAAAAGATATTACAAAATATTATTAAAGAAAGTTGTTCAGAATTAAAAATTGTGTACGTATGCTAAATTTAGTATCATTATCATTAGGTGTGCTTGGTTTTTATATTGTCTGTATAGGTAGAGTTACTGTCAAAGTTATTTTAATGCATAAGTACACAATTTTCAATTCTAAACAACTTTATTTAATAATATTTTTTAATATCTTTTACCAAAACGTCACTTTTTCCCACTTTTCCAATAAAAAAGGGACAAAAATCAAAGGAGGCCTAGGATTTTGCACAGATACTCAGTTTTTCATTTTGAACAACCTTCTTCAATAACATTTTGTCGTAAAAGCTACAGAGGTGGCACTTCACTAGTGTACAAAATCGGTATTTTCAAAATTTCCAAGACGTACTTGATTTTTCGAAAGTAAAATTATGTCAAAAATTAGTTTCAAACTAAGCAGGGCGGAACTCCAGAAGCTCAACTCGAATTTTTTTGTCATTTACACCTATAAATTCGCTAATCCTGGGACACACTGTATACTTATCGAAACCACTCCTATACCGTCCGGTATTCAACCCAAAATCCTTAAGAGGCCATGGGAAGCCACGAAAAATTTCGAAGCTCTTCTCTCTCTAAAAGTTCAAACAAGGCTAGATAGATACCAATTCGATGAGGAAAGGGCAGTGGGGGCCGGCCTCGAGGCCGGCGGTACATTCCCAGCGAGAAGCTTACGTGCGTTGGCAGTTTCGCCGTAAGATCATTTGCACCAATTATGTTGTAAGTAGGTATAGTTTGCACCAAGTATCCGTTGCGGTGGGCGTTGCGGCAATTTAATTAGGAAAGTATAATATATAATATAGCAGTCGCGAGGGCTCTAGCCCCAGAGCCCATGTGGACGGTCCGCCACTGATTATTTGTCGTGATTAAAAATATGATATTCGACGTATTTAAAAAATAAAATAAAAAAAGGAATAAACATTGACATTGTGAGTATATTATGGAATAATTATTATTATAGGTACAAAAGTACATAGTATTTTTCCAGTTGATTATTAAAAAAACATTAATAGAAGAGTAAAGCTTTATTTTCGGGCTAAAAAAATATATACACTATCCAGGGTGTTTCATAATTGAATGCTGATCCTAAAGGATGATAATCTTTGGGTGATTTTAAAAAGAACAAAATGTGAACATACAGGGTGTCCAACTTTAAAACTGTACAAATCCGTAAAATCTTCATTTTTGGAGATAATCGCCTAAATTTTTTTTGTTTGAAATGCCTTCAAAAGCCGCTTCTTTTGACCTTCTTGCCATTTTCAAAATGCAAATCCAGGGCCGGCTGTGATTTTTTTATACCACCGATTTTCACGAAAACCATTGAGCGATTTTTTTATTTAAAATCGGACCTTACAGGGTGAATCAGAACACCCCAAAACACCCATATAACAAATTTGAACAAAAAATAAACAGGGAGTTCCATTCTGTAGGGTGTCAAAATTGAGCAAAATAGGAATTTTAAAGACATCTGGGGAGTCAAGTGTGCCATGGAATCCCTTCAAAATAGTTGCATGGTCAACAGGACCACTCGAAATATTGGTATGAAAAGATTTAATACAAAAATATACAGGGTATTTTTATCTGAGCCATCTCAAAATTCTGAAATTTTATGAGACTACGGATCAAGAGTGCTCTGGAATCATTGAATAAATATTGATAAACACAAAAGTAATGCATTTCTGTACAAAATGCCAACTAACAAATAAAAACAACTTAAATTATTGGACCTTTCTCAACAAAGTCACTGTCTAAGGTGATATATTTTTTGTGCGTTCCCTGTTGCGACACACCAACCACCTTAACTGATATGGAATGGACTCACTGACTGGCAGGCTTCTGTATTTTTTAGATTTAGTTCGTTTATAGTGTGTGGAGCGGTTTTGATATACTCGATTTTTGACCCGTATAAAGTTCCAAAAATTTAGTAATTTGAGATGGCATAGATAAGAACACTCTGTATATTTTAGGTTGAACCTTTGCACACCAACACCTTGAGTGGTCCTATTGACCATTGAACTGTTTTCAAAGGATTCAATGGCACACTTGACTTGGCAGATGCCTTTAAAATTCCTATTTTTCCCAAATTTGACACCCTGCAAAATGAAACTCCCTCTATATTTTTTATTCACATTTAATATGTAAGGGTTTTGGGGTGTTCTGATTAACGCTGTGGGGTCAGATTTTAAATAAAAAAAATCGCTAAATGGTTTTCGTGAAAATCGGGGGTATTAAAAAATCGCAGCCGGCCCTGGATTTGCCTTTTAAAAATGGCAGGAAGGTCAAAAGAAGCGGTTTTTGAAGGCCTTTCAAACAAAAAAAAGTTTGGGCGATTATCTTCAAAAATGAAGGTTTTACGGATTTGTACACTTTTAAAGTTGGACAACCTGAAGGTCCGCAGCCGCTTTATTTCTGAGATACAGAATGTTGAAGTTCCTTTTTTTAAAATTGAATTATGGCTACAACTCCCAAAATAATAAACTGTACTGAAATTTCGCATTGTTATGTTTTTGGGGGTGGTGAATAAGCCGAAAATTCCAATTTCTACGTATCTCATAGAGGGCACACACTTGCGCTGTTTAGGTACTATTGTTTCATAACGATAAAATCAACCGTTTGCGTTGAAATTAGCAAAACGTGAAGCAAAACACCTGTTGATTCCAACATTCGAAAAATAAAATTTTTACCTACTACCAAAGTCTACAGAATACTACACTACTTTCAAATTTTAAAAAGCAACCGTACCATTTAAATTGAAAACAAAATTCTTGTGAACAAAGTATAGTCACGGCCAATTTGAACTTGCAAGACCGTCTGAACTCTATGCCGAAATATGAGGGAGACCCGGCGACATCCGGCAACACCTCCCTTTCCCGCTCCGCACATCGCGTTTCAAAAGAGCCGACGGTAAAGGGAAGGCAGACAAAAGCGGCTGGCGGCTAGCGATGTAGCCGGATGGCCTCTCAGAAACCCCCAAGACATTGCAAGTTCAAATTGGCCGCAGCCGTACCAAAAATTTGGCAAAATTTGGACACCCTATTTGAAGAAAACCAATGAATGATCAATCTCTATTTAGCATTTTTTTCTTCATTTTAAATGTACAGTTGATCTGTAACACGTGAAAGCAATAGGTGAAAATTTCATGTTTCAAATGTTGGAGGTGTTTTCGGACACGTTTTGACAATTTCAACGCAAACAGTTGATTTTTACCGTTATGCAATAAGAGTACCTATCCTTTTGTTGCAGAATGAAAAGATGCACTAAAATGATGGATATGCAAGATCACAAAGATAATCTCAAAAAAGTTACGAGTAAAAGCACGATTCAAAAATCGGGCAAGTGTGAGATATGTATAAATCGACATTTTCAGCTTATTTTTTATCAGCATTGCCAAATTTCAGTTCAGCAGCTTAATTATTTTGCAAGATATAACCATAATTCAATTTAAAAAGAGGAAATAAAGCAGTTTCTGATGTATCTTCTCAACTCAAAATTTAAATTCTAAATCGTCAATAACGCTTATTTCTGAACGGATTATGATGATTTTTTTTCAATCGGTTTTAAATAACGTTCTCTAGGGCTAAAGGGCTAGGGCAAGTGAATATTTTTTGAAAATAGTCAAACGGTTGTAAATGTCGATTTTAATGTCGCTTTTTTGTAATGAAAAAATAAAAATTTACCAAAAATTATATGCACTTGCCCTAGATCGGAGTTTTTTTTACGTCTCCTCCAAGTTTCATTAAGTTGTAACAATAAATAAATTAAATACACGATTTTTAGTAAGGCACTGTATTTCAGAAATAAAGCGGTTTCTGATCTATCTTCTCAATTCCAAATTCTAAATCGCCTATGACGCTTATTTCTGAACGGATTATGATGATTTCTTTTTCAATCGGTTCTAAATAACATTCTCTGGGGAAAGTGCATATTTATTTTAAGAATAGTCAAATGGTTCAAAACGTCGATTTTCATATCGCTGTTTTGTAACCAAAAAATAAAAATGTACCAAAAATAATATGCACTTGCCCTAGATCGGAGTTTTTTAACATCTCCTCCAAATTTCATTAAGTTGTAACAATAAATAAATTAAATACACGATTTTTAGTAAGGCACTGTATTTCAGAAATAAAGCGGTTTCTGATCTATCTTCTCAATTCAAAATTCAAATTCTAAATCGTCTATAACGCTTATTTCTGAACGGATTATGATGATTTTTTTTTCAATAGGTTTTAAATAACGTTCTCTATGGCTATAGGGCAAGTGCATATTTTTTTAAAAATAGTCAAATGGTTGGAAATGTCGATTTTCATGTAAGTAGCTTTTTTGTAATGAAAAAATAAAAATTTACCAAAAATAATATGCACTTGCCCTAGATCGGGAGTTTTTTTAACGTCTCCTCCAATTTTCATTAAGTTGTAACAATAAATAAATTAAATACATGATTTTTAGTAAGGCACTGTAATTTACTATTGGTGAATCGAACACTCGAAATGCGCAACTTTGCATTTCACGCTAAGAGTAAACACCCTATATAATTTTCGGTAGGTATTTTTCATTTTATTCCCCAATGTGTAATAGATAACACACACATACTGAAGGAACAAGGAACTCTTCCTTTTTACACTGTTCGCCTACTCGCACCAACCCTTGCGTATTATTATAAATAAAGGGCGGAATATATGCATTTAATTTCAATCAAAATATGCGCATATACAGGATTTTGTATTACTATTCCTGGTCGTCAATTTCGTCATTTGAATAAAATTCCTGGGTTTCGACCATGTAAACTTTCGTTTATTAACACATTAAAAAAATTTTATTTATTTAAAAAAACAAAAACTTTTAATAAAAAATTTTTAATGTGTTAATAAACGAAAGTTTACATGGTCGAAACCCAGGAATTTTATTCAAAATCATATACAGGATGATTTTTTAGGTCTACCACCGCGATTTTCTCGCTCATTTTGCGGCCTACAAAAAAAACGAAAGAAACAAAAATGTGGCAATTTTGGACAGCTAAGTGGTGCTGCAAAAGAAATCGGCATCCATGGCCAACTTGTCGCGCATTATTAAAAAAACCTCAAATTGAGCAAAATTACTAATGGCCATGGAATGTTTATTTTAAAAGACAGAGGAAAACTTTTATATTGAAAATTGATGGCACTGAGAATCTGTGTCCACCCAGGTGTTCAGATAGTTTCAGCAAATTACAGAGGGTCTTCGGCTCTCTTGAGACCATGAAAATTTTTGTCGATTTTAGGTTTTTTAGTACACCGCGAAAAGTGTTGTGTGCTGACCAAAATTGCCATATTTTGTTTTCTTACATATTTTCTGTGCGGCCCAAAATAAGCGAGAAAATCGCTTAATAAGAAATAAACAAAAAAATCATAGCCTCAAGAGAGCCGAAGACCCTGTGTAATTTTCTGAAACTATCTGAGTACCCTTTTGCGTAAAGCTTTTTAGTGCCATCAATTTTCAATATAAAAGATTTTCTCTATCTCTTAAAATAAACATTCCACGGCCATTAATAGTTTTGCTCAATTTTAGGTTTTTTTAATATTGCGCGACAAGTTGGCCATGGATGCCGATTTCTTTTGCAGCACCACTTAGCTGTCCAAAATTGCCACATTTTTGTTTCTTACGTTTTTTTTTGTAGGCTGCAAAATGAGCGAGAAAATCGCGGTGGTAGACCTAAAAAAAATCATCCTGTATATGCATCATTTTTATTTAAAATATGCAGTAATATGCATTTATTTGGCCAAATATGCAATAATATGCATTTATATTACATGTATAAATACCTTAAAACAACACTAAAACTGATTTTAGAGAAAGGGTTTATTTTAAGAAAAATGAGAGGAAAACAAATACATAAAATACCTCGTAAAATACCTATATTAAAGCAGAATTATAAAAACATTTTAATTTGAAATTGTATAAGTTTTACAATAAAAATCTTTGCCTTCTGTCGGTAAAAATATGTTTATATATATAGAAAAGCTTCTCTCAACATCTACCAATGTAATAGGACAATATTTTAATTTCGGTAGTAAGGTACATGGCCAAGATGCAACTTCGTTGGATGATTTACAATCAAAAATACTCTTTATTGCCATTAAAGACTTGAACCCTTCATTCTTTTCTACAGTAGAGCATCTAATTTTTTTCTAACTTTAATACCTACATCACCGGGAACCTTTCTACATTTAGCGGAAAATGTTTGAACAAAATCAACCGATTCGTTTAAACCTAAATTTCTACTTTCTAATGAAAGAATTATTATCTGGTATAAAACTAAAATTAACTTTAATAAAAACAAGTTGGTTAGCTACATCCGCATTTTTCAGGATTTCTTGACTTTGCACTACACACTGCGAGTTGTCTCTGGGCTCTCTTAATCTTGGTTATATCTTATATCTATAAATAAGTATAGGAAAAACATGCAAATATGCACAAAAATATAGTTTTTCCAGAAATATGCAATGTTTGCGAAATTGAATAAAATATGCAAAAAATGCATATATATGCAATTTGCATATATTCCGCCCTTTAATTATAAATTATAATAACAAGCACCACGCTAGACTTGACACGATTTCTATAGCAGACCAAAAATAATATTTTGTTTCCAGGTTGTTACAATATTCAGAGCTAAAAAATATTTACGCTGACTTTAGCCGTCGTCGCATTTCCAAGACACGAATTTAGTCATTTTCAAAATCGTCTGCAACGCTTATTTTTGAACGGATTTTGATGATTTTCTTTTCAATCGATTTGAAATAAAGTTCTCTAGGGCAAGTGCATATTTATTTCAAGAATACGTCGATTTTCATATAGCTGTTTTGTAATGAAAAAAATAAAAATTTACCAAAAATAATATGCACTTGCCCTAGACCGGAGTTTTTTTAACGTCTCCTCCAAATTTCATTAAGTTGTGACAATAAATAAATTTACTACATGATTTTTAGTGAAGCACTGTAATTCACTACCGGTGAATGGTTCCGTAAGCATCACTCCAACATCGGTGACACAAATCCTTAAATTGTTCATAAGTTAAATTTGGAGTTACATGCTCGTCATATACATGTCTTGCTTAAAAAGCACAATCATGTTGAAGTTATCTCGTATCAACTATTTAGGTATCTTTGAATAGGTTTGACAAAGATATGTTACATCAATACTTTTGTGACGACCCATTGAATAGAATTCTCGTATTTTATCTTGCTTGTCGCAAGCTACATCGTCAAAAATAAAAACAGAATTTTCCAGAGCCTCCGATGGATCAATAACATCATCGTTCGCTTTGAATGGAAAATATTTAATTTTATCGCCAACCTTTTCTAAGACATTTTGTAATAGTTGATCTTTTGGTTGGAATAGCAATTTACTGTATACATATATATTCTCAAATTTAAGAATATTTTCAGTGAATATAAGACTGAGAAGGGCATTGGTTTTACCACAGTTACTCGGTCCGCAAAAAATTTCTCTAATAGAATTTGGAAGTAGTTCACCATGTTTAGATTTTTGGTGATGTCCTGCATCTGCAATATCCAAATTTTCAATGGGTAAAGTCTTTTGCTGTTGTTGAAATCGCATTTTAATGATGTTTAAAGTCACTATATACATACATATCTATTTATACTATATTTTCATGGTGGGGGTTTAACTTACCGCTTTTTAATAATCAAACTGTGAAGTTCATACTTACGTAAGCAAATATTACACTAACTAGTGGGGGGGGAGATTGGAGGCAGCAGCTGCATAGGTCTATAGTATATACGGTAGACAAATTTAATACGGTAGTAAAGTAATAATGGATTTCATTAAAATTAAAGTAGATGCATATGTTGCTTCTCAAAAAGTGTACAACCGTTCCTGTAGTGGCGAAAAATTAATATATTTGCTTAGTAAACCAGATTTTATAATACCGAATGAAAGCTTCACAGAAGTTGCTGAAGGAGCATGTAGTGTTGCGGAGTGTTGCCTAATGTTGGAAAAGAAGCGAAAAATTGATAACTATATTAAGATCATAATCAACATTTGCTATCAAGAAAATATTGAAGAAATGAATTTTACCACACTGGATAAGCTTATGAAGGATCATTGCCTGGAAGATAGTATTGCATATAAAGTACACGTTTTTAGTTTAATATCAAATTTTAATCTATACTATTTCGAGGACTCTTATCCAGTGAAAAACATAATAAAAAAGTACAAGGGATTGGAAGTATGCTGCGATGGTTTTATATGCCAAGCTGCCTACTTAAAAAAATATTTGCTGAAGCTTTAACTACTATGAAATTATCATATACGTTTCAACCATCTAGAAACAAAAATCATTTAGGAATCTTGAATTGGTTGGAAGAAAACGTAAGAAAATATACGGCAAACCCAAAAGCTCTTTTAGGATGGGATTGTGGACCAGACTCCGGCCACTGGCCATCTACCAAAGTGAAGGATTATAAGAAGACAAACATTATTAACGTAAATATATTGTTTTATTTTCAGCATTCACTTTTGTGAGCTGTAAGTTTTGTTGACGTTTCGTTGACTTTTCGTCGTTCCGTCAATGATTCATCGACGTTTCGTCGACGTTTGTCGACGTTTCGTCCACGTTTCGTCGACGTTTCGTCCACGTTTCGTCGACGTTTCGTCGACGCCTTCGTTGACGTTTCATTGACGCTAGTAACAGATTTAGGTTTAATAAATAAAAAAATATTTTCATTTAAATATTTTTATTTCTCAAACTGATTCGCTGGATGATGCTTTCCTGTGTTGAGTTGTCCTTTAAACACGAGGGAATATCTTTCAGATAAGAAATCAAGTGTGACTTGAATGCTACCGTGACTCTCTGCGGTAGGAATACAACATTCTCCTCCAGTTCCAGTAAGATGCATTCCCCGAAGTAGTGGGATATAGGGGGTTGTAACTCACATTTGACCTTCACCCCTGTAGAGTTCAAACTCTGAAGTTCAAACACTCGAGATGGTCGCCCACATAGGTTTCAGTAAAAGATATTAATTATAACGTCTGCCTCGTTATCTCGGTTGGTTGCATATGCGTGACTTAACTGAATAATAATTAGACTTCGATGTCTAGACATCTGCCTCATCATCATAACACGTGCGTGAGTTAATTTAGAACGTTAAATTGGGAGAACCCAGACAGATTAATTGATGTGATACATATTTAAAATTCACATCCCAGGCAGGTTGATTTTATGGCCAGCTAGTTGCATATACGTGACTTAATTGAATAATAATTAGACATCTGCATCATCACCATAACAGATGCATTAGTTAAATTGGGAGAACCAGACAGATTAATTGATGCGATACATATTTTTAATTTACGTCCCACCCAGGTGGATTTTATGATCTTATTAATTTAATTGTGGACAAGTAAATGAATGAATTAAGGGACGGGCAGGTGTAGTATACAACGGCGTCCCAACAATTATCTTTATTTGCTTGAAATACTTGTTGAAATATTGTCTAAAGGGGAAAAAATTCGCATAGGTCTGCTACCATATAAGCTGAATTTTACTTAGCGGTATCCTGAGTTGTTAGCTGACTTTGTTGGTGTTTGAAACAGTTCGCGAATTTAAAGAAAATCGAAACAATGTGTTTTAGTGAGTGTAAATTTGGTATGTAGTTTATTTTACTATAATTCTCCTTATGTTACAGAAGTTCATGATTTAATTAAAACTAAATTAATGGATTTGGGGCTACCAGTAAATGTAAGCCGATTTTATTTCATTTCATTGTTTTTAACTAAACATTTTATAGATACCAATTATTGAACTAGCAGCAGATGGCCCCGAAATGACGTTAGAAAAACAGAATTGTAGGGTGTTATACAAAAATTACCCCCTCGAAAGGGGGTATTACTTAAGTGCTATATTAGAAATAACACCGCCGCCTTTAATCATGTATAGAATGAGGTAAAAATAAAAAATATATATCATAATTTTAATTTTAATTTTAACATTTCAATTTTTAGAACTAAGAAGCTGGAAAAATAAATTAAAATAATAATAATAATAATATTAGTAGTTATGTTATGTAGTTAGGTATTAGTTAGGTGGTGGTTAGATAGTACTTAGGTGGTGGTTAGATAGTAGTTAGGTGGTAGTTAGATAGTAGTTATGTGGTGGTTAGATAGTAGTTATGTGGTGGTTAGATAGGTAGTAGTCAAGTATTGATTAGTATAGTAAGATAGTATACATATATCCCAATTCCAAACTTAAATCAGACCTAGTCTTAATTTCTTTATTGGAGCTATAAAGTTGATAAAATAATTAAACGAATTGTATTTTTTCCACTGATTAGACAAAATTTCTCGTAGACTGTCAGAACCATTGTTGACATTTCCGAATGTTACATCAATAATATTATTTTTAATAGCTCTTAATATGGTGGGGAGAGGGATATAGAGTATAAAAGTATACAGAGCGCTTCAGTTGTAAAAGATTTCTCAGCTACTAACATTCTCTGCCCGGCTTTAAGTGTTTTAGTGCCTACAGTCTTCTGAAAATAACTAACCTAATAACTAGCTCGTTTTTAGTGTTTTTAATGCTCGTTTGCTTACAGTGCTCTGTTAGTAAAGGTATTTTCTTTCTTTTTTTTTAAATTAATAGTAAAGATATTTTTCCAATTTAATAGTGAACAAAATCCAAAATGTCAGTAATCAATATGTGTCGAATCCACGATCGTGAAAATTGCTCTATATGTTTTGAAATGGAAAACAAATTGAAAGCAGGCGGTATACCTGCGTTAGAAAAATTTTTAAAATATGATTTCGAAACGTTTTTAAACGCTGACTCATCCAGTTCGGAATGTTGTCTGGTTGAACAAAACATATCAGATAAGCAATTAACAATGTCAGATGAAGAATTTCTGAATGAAGTCGATCAGGTAATGTCTGATTTTAAGGAACATACTTCTCCTACAGACCTTTTGGATTATAGTAGCACAGATTGGGAAAATGCTGAACCGAAATTATTTGATCAGAAAATTACTGAACTAGAAAAATATTTGTTTCTAGTCGATCTTTGAAATCAATTAATAAACAAAAGGTAAAATGTAGTGCCGCTAAGACAAAGGCTTTAATATATAACTTTCTTCAAATGAATGAAATGAAGGATAATAAAGAAAAGCTATCAACTATTATAAATCGACAAGTCGATTTATTATTAGATTTATCCAAGTTATTATTAAAAAAATAATCTTTTCATAATACCTTAGTTCCTAGTTTATAGTTTTGCTTTTTTTTTAATAGTTTGCTTCTATTAACCCGCCATGGTAGTGTTATGCACCCTTTGTCTTAAAGAATTCAAAAATATACAAACCGTTAAACAGCATCTACGCAAAAATTGCTGTAACAGAAAACATATACAGACAAATATAGAGGATTATATTATAAATCGTAAGTGTTTATAAACTAATGTATTGTTACACAACTTTATATGCTTTAAACAAATTTCAGTCGATAATGTTCTACCAGCAGATGAAATTAACCCTTCAAAAGCGGGAACAGGATCTAGTACGGGTAATTTATTAAAAAACATGAATTATTTTAACCGCAATTATAATATTGCTATATAACTTTATAAATAATTTCAGGCGATTTTGTTGCAGAGAGAATTAGCCCTTCAACATCTAAAACAATTAATACGGAACCAGGATCTAGTACGGGTAATTTATTAAAAACTTGTATTATTTTAACCGCAACTATAATATTACTATATAACTTTATAAATAATTTCAGGCGATTTTGTTGCAGATAGTAAATATTGCTGTAAATGTAAAATAAATGTGGACAAGAAACAATGGGTAGCTCACGTACGAACCAATAACCACAAAGCAAAATGTTTTACTTTCTTGGAGGAGGGTATTGAAATTTTGCGAAGTGCCTTCAAATATCGAATTGTTACTTACAAAGTGTCACCGAAAAATTACACTATCGATATTAAAACATTTCAAGAGGAGATTAGGAATAAAGTGTTAACTTTACTCAAGGAAGAACAGCTCAGGCATACAGCTATTAAAATCAACTTTGAATTATATGGTATTTATTATTCGAAACCACTAGATCTTATGGATGTTAAGTCTTTCAACACCAAATTCGAAATAATTGTGGATTCTACGGACATTGAAGCTTTATATGGACACTTGTTTGTGGTACTTGCGAAGAAATCGGATGAATTTGCTGAACGTGACTCTGGTAAGAATAAATATAAACCTTGTATAATTATTTTCATTTGTTGTCTAATTATTTTCATTTTCGATATAATAATTTTGATTTTTTTTCTATAATTTTTAGGATGGATCTTGATACAGATTCTTCACCTAGAAATTAACGTCAATAAATATAATCCTCTACGAATTTCATCATATATTCCGCTACCTAAAGAAATCCAGAAAAAGAGAGCTGTAATCAACATTCGGAACAATGATGAGTGCTGTTTTGGATGGAGTTTAATGACTGCTGTGCACCAACCGCTAGCAAATGCAGAGAGGACATCATCATACCCTTCTTTTAAGGGAAGGTTTGATTTTAGCGGTATAAACTTTCCTGTCTCAATAAGAGATGTGTCAAAATTTGAGAGTCAAAACAATATCTCAATAAACGTTTTCGGATGTGAACCTTATTATAAGGAAAACAAAACAATGTATGAAATTGTCGGTCCCTTGTACTACACTAAATAAAAGAAAAATCTACATATAAATTTGTTATTGATTGAGGACGGTACAGGTAATCAACACTATTGCTATATAAAAGATTTAGGTAGATTGGTTTCTTCTCAAATATCCAAACATAAATGTAAAAAATATCTATGCGACGGATGTTTACAGAATTTCCCTTCTGCTGAAAAATTGAAAAGGCATATGAAATTTGACTGCAACTTTGTAAGAATTGATTTTCCATCAGATAATTTAATTACAGATAAATTTGGTAATATGGTTCCCGAAAATATTTTAAAATTTGAAAATATTCAAAAACAATACAAAGTTCCCTTCGTAATTTAGGCTGATTTTGAATGCATTTTAAAACCAGTAAATCGCGATAATCAAGCTTTAGACCCACTTTCTAGTTATACAGTCAAAACAGCTGAACATATACCCCATTCTTTCGCTTACTTTATAAAATGTTCATTTAATGATAATTTATCAAAATTAAAAATTTATAGAGGAGAGAATTGTGCTCAAACATTTATAGATTGGATAGAAAATGACGTAAAAAGAATTTATAATAATTATTTAAGTAAGAACCTTCCCATGATACCTTTATCATTAATTCAACAAAAACAGTATGAAGACTCTACGAATTGTTACATTTGTGGAAAAAAAAGTCTTTCAAGATAGTCCAAATTTTAAAAAATGTTTTATTATTGTGCGCATTTTTTTTACATGGTTATTGTAATGGGCATTACATTTCATTATTTTTTTCATTGTTACCTAATAAACGCACAGACACACATAAAAACCTATTCAACTCGATAATAAATATTTGTAAAGATAATGGTACTATATTAAGAATTTCAAAAATTGTTATTGATTTTGAGGAAGCTATCCACAAAGCAGTCGAACAATTCAAGTCCGTAAATTTGATTCTTAGCGTGCGCGGTTAAAACCGAGTAGGGGATGATTCTGTGTGGGGGGGGGGGGGGGCTGCGCCAAACATTCTTTTGACATAAGCGTGCCCTCAAATTCTAGTGGTAGCCGATGGCTCTCTTTTTTAACATATGAATAATGTATGCAGTAATGCAATTCTTCCAACAGATTTATGTGGGAATATTCATGGAGTTCTAATAGCCACTATTTTGTCCACCGAGATCGCGATTTATAATTTATTTTCTTGGTTATGCAAGCGTAGGCTACTGTTCTACAATATAGATCCTTTCTGGATGAAACCATTGACAAACTCGACGCGCATACTGATGGGATGAATTTGTGGGATGAACTGGGTTTAATTGAAAGGAAAACGCGAGTAGTGATGCAAAGCGGGTCCCAGGACAAAATGGCCGCCAAGGTCAAGCTCGTTTGTTGCGAAGTCGCGATGGGGTGTTCAAGGTCAAGGGGCGTGGCTAGAATGGCTTCAAGGTTTCCGAGAATCGCTTCAAGGTTAATTTCTGGGAATTGAAGGGGGGCGTGCCTAGAATAGCTTCAAGGTTTCCGAGAATCGCTTCAAGGTTAATTTCTGGGAATTGAAGGTCAAGGGGCGTGGCTAGAATAGCTTCAAGATTAATTTCCCAGAATCGCTTTCAAGGTTGAATTGACATTCAAGGTCAGGGGGCGGGGCTTAGAGGTCAAAGTGTACCAGAATGGCTTCTGGGAATTTTAGTTGGCGGGGTTTCAAAGTCCTAGAATCGGTTCCTCCCACCCCTCTAGCTTTGATAAAAGACAGAGTTTGCTGTTGTGTGGAGTTCAGTAGCCGAGTTGAGCTAAGATGGCTTGCAGCAAAGAAATGGATTTGGAAACCATCAACAAAGTTGGTTGCTTGTCTCAGAAACCGACGGTAAAGTTAGTGGAATTGGATGAAGGCGTGCCGATGAAAATTCTCTCTGGCAAGGTGGTGCAAACGACGTTCAGGGAGACCATTTTGCTGGAGTTGGAGGATAGTGTCGTCTTCCTGCCGAACAGAGTGACACAGGCGTTCAAACCGTGCCTCGAACATTTTTCTAGTGAAAAATACGCGCTGGTTTACAAAGGACAACTGGATATGGGAAAAAAACACAAGGCCAATCAGTTTGAAATATGGTCATTGGGGGAATAGAAAATTAACATGGAATTCTGAGTATACTTCAAATAAATAGTCTTGTTGTAATTTGTGTTAAATTAATCTTGAATGTATTAGTCATAAAACGTACTTAATAAAGGAATATAAAAGCGTCATGGTAGCCTGTGTTTGAAAATATCTCGTAATTATTTTTAATAAAGGTTTAAACATCAGCCAGCGTTTTATTATGAGTAACGTAGCATCGAAACGAATCATATAAATTCCAATCTTTATTTGTTGTAAATTAAACGAAACTGGTAGCGTATACATATCACAGCACTTAATAATGTTTACTCCATTGCCCGACCGTAGCCGGGAGCTGTGGCGCTTGTATCTTACATGCAGTCGGGAGCTACCCTGGGCGAGGCTCCCGCTTATCGAGCGCCGCGCTGGTTACGGGCGGCGGCGGCAGCGCGCCCGACCAGCGGCGACCAGCGGCGTCGCCTTTCGGAAAAGGTCCAGGTGTAGCGCAATGCTGGGAAAAGGGGCTTGCGAATCGGCGGTCGGGGCCTGGGTCCAAGCCCCCTGCCAAATGCCGCGGCAGCAAAACCCCCTGCCTTTTTGACAAGGGGCCGGATCCCCCCCCATACCCAAAGGAATTACGTGGTCCGACGTAAGCGGTACAACCTCCGGGTAGGGAGGAATCCTATCCTTACGTCGTAATTCAATACCTCAAACTTTCTGTGCCACCTCAATTTACCGAAAACTAATGGTACTTGTACGGTCAGTATATACAAACGCATATTTGTTTTCGACGGGTGGGTACAGGCAGATCCAAGAAACACCAACTACTTTAAAGTAAACTTATGCTAAAGTAACATTAACCTAAAGTAAACTTAAACTAACTAAACCTAATGGTGTTTACAAACTCTCGTCACTGCCCCACACAGTTCAAGGCATTGCAGTGAGGAACGCGCAGTGACAATGTTAAAAAACATCTGATCCCGAACTTTTAAAAAAAAAAAAGCCCTCGGTCACCTATCCCAGCCACTGCCATAGCTGAGTTTCAAATCTGGGAATACGAACTACCTTCACGTCGCATTTCTACCAGACCACCTCGCCAGAAATAAACAAAATTTAGCCAAAGATCTGATACAAGCGAAGTCCATTAAAAAATTAGAATTCATATGTCTAATATCCCAACGCGGTCAACATAATTTGAACTCTAGTTCGTTAAAAGAACGACTTCGCTATTAATGTGAGAATCTATGTACCCCGCCGCAGTCGCCATAATTTGAATTTGGTAGGCATACATGTATATCTCGTTTAAGGAGCAAAATAAGACATGTAGGTTAAAAGAAGTTTTATTTTAAACAGAAATATTATCTACGAATGTATATAATAATGAAATTGTCATTTTATAATCCTTCACTTTGGTAGATAGCCAGTGACCGGAGTCTGGACCACAATCCCATCCTAGAATAGCTTTTGAATCCTCTTCATATTTTTTTATATTCTTTTGTAGCCATTTCAAAATATGCATATGACGCTCATTATGTATAGGTTCAAATTTATAGGTTAATTTCATATCATTTAGTGCCTTTGTAAAATCCCTCAAATTTTCATATCTTGCAAGATAAGCGGCCGCACATATAAAATCATCAATACATATTAATAAATCCCTATAATTTAAAGTTAAGTCCTTGGTAGGATACGACTGTTCTAAAAGGTATTCTTCACTTAATATGTTAAGAATATACATCTTATATTGGAGCCCAGAGTCCAAACCATGTTTCTTCAGAAATCCATCGAGCGTAAAATGTTTTCTGCGTCACATATATTAATGATGTGTATCACGTAATTATCAATATGTTGTTTTTCTTTTTCCAACATTAAACGATAGGTACAAATTCCATGGAGTTCTTGCTTGGCAACTTTTTCAAAACACTCGTTTGGGATAATAAAATCTTGTTTTTCTAGTATATAAGTCAATGATTCACCACGGCAATGCTGAAAGAACACTCTGTATGAGGCAAGATACGTTTTAAAGTCAATATTTACAAAGGCACTCATATTTACGAATATGTCGATGTGGTTCAGTGTTTGCACAGCTCTGCTATGTGGATAAACCATGCGCTCTTTATATACCAAGGTGCAACCGCTAGAAAATTTAATTTTGCAACGAAGCAAAAATTCATGCCCTGAAACCTACAATCTAGAAAAAAATGTTTCTAATGAAATATATTCCGAGAAAGAAGCTATCAAATAAAAACAGCAGGGTGTCATTGAAAAAACCAACTTAATTGTCATATGAACTTGAAAACGTCATCTGTGAATTTTCTTTTATAAACATTTGATTAGCCCCTTTGATATGCTACGACTTTTATTTGAAACATTTTTTTTGTAGAGTCCTTAGTGAATAAGATATTCAACTTTCAAGCGCATTACATAATTATGAGACCAGTTGACTATCACCCGTCTCAACCCGGCTTTTCGATTGCTTGTGACGCGGGACGAAGGCGAAAGCCGACGCGGTGAGATTGTAATCCCCGGCGGAGCTGGGAACTTATCGATTATATTTCAAAGAATCAAGTAGCGCTCGGTATTTTTTTCTTTTATTATGTTCAGGAGAGGTCACTGGTTTGTTGTAAATTATCACACGTTAGGAAAAGGATCACACTAAAAAGGCCGACATTTTTTAAATGATTTTATTCGAATTTTTTTACAAGATAACTTTGAAAGTATAAATAGACATCAAATGTCTTATTAATTTTAAAAGAGTCCAAAATGCACATAAGACAACAACAAAGCTCTCTCCCTATTGAAAACTTAGACGTTGCAGATACAGGGATCAGACAGGCATCTAAGCATGGTAAACTGTTCCCAGAGTCCGTTAGAGCTGCTTTCATAGGACCTAGCAACTGTGGTAAAACAAATGCCCTTTTAAGTTTAATATTCAACAAGAATGGTCTGAAGTTTGAGAATATTTACGTTTATAGTAAAAGCCTATATCAACCAAAATATCAGTTACTTCAAGATGTCTTAAAAAACGTTCCTAAAATCAGATATTTTCCATTCAAAGCTAATGATGACGTCATTGCAGCATCTGAGGCCTTGGAAAATTCAGTTTTTATTTTCGATGATGTGAGTTGTGATCGGCAAGATAAGATACGTGAGTTTTATTCGATGGGACGGCACAAAGGCGTTGATGTCGTATATCTTTGTCAGACTTACTCGAAAATACCTAAACAGCTGGTCCGCGATAACTGTAATGTTATTGTACTACAGGATGATATGAACCTAGGTCATGTTTTTGATGAGCACGTGTCTCCCGATTTAACTTATGATAAATTTAAAGTTATGTGTAGCGAGTGCTGGAATAATGCTTACGGTACTTTAGTAATTGTAAAAGATTTTGAGTTAAAAAATGGGCGTTACAGAATTGGATTTGGCAAGTATATAAAGCTGTAACTCAGCTAGATTAACTAATTTTGAATCATGCCATCAACAACGCAAGATCAATTATTTAAAATGCAGCGTGCGAAGGAAGCCAGTGAGCTCAGCTCGCTCGCGCTGTTAGAAAAAAGTATGTGGCACTCAAATTAGGTAAAATTAAAGAAGACGAATCGATTAAAAAAATGTTCACACCAGTTACGCAATCTCTGAGCAAAATCAAACTACCGAGCCGGAAAGCCAACAGTTAAAAAAGGAGGTTGATTTTTTCGATTCCGATGTACAAAATAGTGAGCCTGAAGATTTTTCCTATCCTAAAATAGCAAAACAATATATACAAGACCATCGTGATAATTCAAAGAAAATTGATAAAGTATATGGTCCCGTTTATGACGCATCTCAATCAAAATTTTTGCTAGCAGGTAAAAATATTGATTTTGATAGTAGTGGAGATATAATTGTTACAGGAAAGAATTTTGAGGGAACATCGGGACTATACGATTTGATTTATTATACTGATCCAAAATACATAGACGAAGACTTTGCAAAATATATCGAGAGTTTAAAATTAACTGGGGCACATCTTGATACCAGAGGCAAATTAAAAAGCTCAAAACTATCAAAATATTTTAAAATTATTAGACACACTTTCAAACCAGGAAAATCTCCAGCTAAACCAAAAACACGTTCGGGTACTGCTATGCATTTAATTTACAATAAAAAACCAATCGAGTATATTTATTGGGATGATGTGAATGAATTAGTGGATAGATTAATGCTTCTTATTGCTTCTAAAAATGCTGGAAACACCTCTCACGATAATGAAATAACCGCTATAGAGACAGAATTAAAAGAGGCTCACATCATTTCCCAATATAAATACAAGCGCATTACAAGGTTATCACCAGTCACAACATGAGTATTAATAAGTTTGGTCAGTATTCAAGAATTTATTCACGGCCAAGTGTTCACACAGGCGGTTTAACTTTTACTCCTGAAGGTCATATAGATGCGAGAAATTTAAAAATCAGCAATCTTAAAGCTCCGAAAGTATTAGGTGACGCAACTAACAAAAAAACGTCGATGATTCACTTTCTGAAATAAAAAAAGCCTTACAGTCACATATTGAAATTCAAGAAAAACAACTGCGTGAAATTTTGTATAGAATAAGGGTTTTGGAATATCAAAAACATAATGAAAGCAACGAAAACAAAGCATAGTAAAGAAAAGATTCAAATTGTGAATGAATTACACAGACGAGCATTGAAAAAATACCCTCGTCGTCGGACCATTATTAAAGGATTGGATGACCTCTGGCGGGTGGACCTCGCCCAGTTAGATTAATATACAGCTCACAATATCAAATTTAAGTTTATTCTTGTAGTAATTGACTGTTTTTCCAAGTACGTTTGGTGTGAAGCCCTTAAATCTAAGACTGGTGAAGAAGTGACAAAGGCCTTTGATAAAATACTGAAAAACTCTCAACGGCACCCACGAAACTTGCAAAGTGATCATGGAAAAGAACTTGCATTTTCAAAATCTAATGAAAAAGTTTAAAATTAATCATTATAGTACATTTAGCATAACAAAAGCAGCAATAGTGGAGAGGGTTATACGTACGTTACAGAAACGATTATTTAAATACTTTAGCCTAAATGGCACATATAAGTGGATTGATATATTATCTACAATTGTTGATAAATACAATAACAGAAGACATAGAACTACTGGAATGAGGCCAAAAGATGTAAATAAAAGTAACGAGGCTGCTTTACTTAAAACCTTCAGCTATCCTAAAGTTTTTAAAATATCAAAGTTCAAAAAGGGCGATATGGGTCGCATCAGCAAAGCCAAGCATATTTTTGAGAAGGGCTACACCCCTAATTGGAGCACAGAATTATTTAAAATTGTTAAAACTCAAAAAACCACACCCATAACTTATTTGCTTGAAGATGTGCAGGGGAATCCGATAAAGGGCGGCTTTTACAGCGAGGAATTGCAAAAAGCAGCAAATCCAAATGTTTACCTTGTGGAGAAAGTTTTAAGAAGGAGGGGGGATAAAGTGTTGATTCGCTGGTGTGGTGATCTCTGCCCTTTTGTTGGTGGTAAAAGTTGGCGAGCGGATTTGTATAGGGCGAGCCACAATATTCTTTTTAGTGTGGGCCTAAGGTGTATGACGGAAACACAGGGATAGTTTAACATGTATATTAAAATTAAATACGATACCGTACATTGGATTAACAAAATACAGTACAATACATGTGCAATAATTATTATTGAATAAAATTAAAAATCTATAAGTTCGCACAATGCTACACTCAAGATATCTGAAATATGACCCTTTTCTAAGTAACAAAAATCCAAACGTTCAAAAGATACATTGATAAACAATAGAATTTAAAATAAGACACAAAACAATATGACAAAATGGCACAAATACATAACTATGGCATAAAAGAACAAACCTTCAGATTAAAATACAAAAATTGCAAAAGATTCCCCAACTAGAATAAAATTGCTTGATTTCCTAAATAGAATAAAATTACTTGACCCTGTATAGCTTTGCTTAATTTTCAACACAAGTTCGTATAAAAATGTAATTCAAATTACTCGAAAATTCTGACATAAAATAGTTCTATTAAAAACAAGATTCTGATTTCAACCCCAAAATAATTGACCCTAAATAGTTTCCCAATTCCCTTACAAATTTCCCAATAAAAGTTACAAGATTATTTCTGTTTGAATAAATTAAACTCTGACATCTACGGTGAAATAATATGGTTCAAAATAAATTCCCAAAAATCATAATATGGTTCACAAAAGTTATTAAATTATTTTTAATTAATTAAAAAAGCACAATAAATTCAATTTCTCTAAAAGTTTCCAAAATAATTCAAAATTAAAAAGGCAATTCAGACACAAAGGAATCAAAACACAAATATTTGGCTTTTTGGTCAGCCCAAACTTACTGCGGTGCTAGGAGAGTATTTCTTTCTTGATTTTCTTCATTTTTACTGGGTGACTGGCTGGCTGCAGGGGTGGCCACCTGCCCTCTTCAGTCGGGCAGGGGTTCCCCTGGCATCTGGTTGAGGCTGCATTAGCACTGTCCGTAGGTCCAGTCGGGCGCTCTTTTATATCCTTTGTCGCGACGCGCGCGCAGCGCAGGGTGAGATGATCTGCTTCTGGAGTTCCGCGTGTAACCTTGACACGTGCGGTCGGGAGATCTCCATAGGAACGGATGGTTTTAGGTTTTAGGAATATGAATATTGGGGCCTCTCTAGGATATACTGTAGGAATATTATAGTTTTAAATATTCTGGCCTTATGCGCTGGTCTGGGCATTACACTGGTTGGGTTTCGATAAAACACATGACTCCTGGATAAGGGCCACAGGTGTAGTTTGACACCATGAGTGAATCGACACTAGCAGCGAACATAACGAGGTTAATCGTGTTTTGAATGGTTACGATGAAGCGGTCCACAATGAAAAGCAACTGTTGCTAAGTACACAATTTGTGCTCAAGCCGGAAAATCTGTATGTGATAAACTGTAGACTCAGCCCCCTACGATTCTTCAAACCAGCAGTGCAAATTATAAACCTGCTGGATCCGTCAAATCCTATATCCATGGACCGTTTTGAATGGTTCCAGTTTAAACAAAATCAATTCAGCTCCAATTTGCTTGTACCCAGGTGTCAACTATTTGATGATTGTGCTTTCTAAACATGATATTCATTTTTATTTCACTGCTAATGATGTAATGCAGTTGCTTACAATTGATTGTAAAATAACCTCAAAAATTTATATGTTAGATGAAGTGAATGATTTGTTATTAAAATATGAGTATAATATAAATGCTATAGATATTATAAAATCACTATGTACTGTATCAGATAATATTAATGCATACTGTATTTTTGAGCTTCTCTCATTCAACGAGGAGTTTGTATTAGCTGATTTGTATAGGAGGAGGTTTTATTAAATAAAAAACACACAAAGTTAATAAATATTTTATTACCCTAATACATTTATTTAGGACTAAAATAATGTGAAGGAATGTGTTTTGTCACATCTTTGAATAAATTCTTGGTGCTACATGGAATACATGAAGTATTGGGTGTATCTGTTGCCCCACCGCATGTTGTACATTTATATTTTATTGACACAGGCATGGTGTTGTATTCAGTTGGAACTTGTGTTAATAAAGTTATCAAATATGCTTCTTTTTATATTCAAACAAAATATTTACTCTGGTCTAATCCGAGGTGGATTCCTGAAGGTGATTAATTCTTCTTCTTTATTAATTCGTTCGAAATACTCTTGCCAGTTGACCTCGGGAACATGACTCAACTGACTCCGGCATTTCAACTAGTGCATCCGTATGCGTGACTTCTTGATTTTATTGCTGTTGACGTATGGGCAGGAAACCAATCCCTGCTGGTCTGCCAGCTGTGGGTTGAACATGTTGACTTTAGATAATGTTGTAAAGACTGTTAGGTTTCTCTGCTATATATACTCTGCAAGTTGTGGGAGGTATGACTAATCTATTAACATGGATTAAATGAAACAATTATTGTTTGTATATACTTAGCTATATACAATAGCTTAGTTCTCGATTTGTGGAATACTGTAGTGTCCCCACGGTAGAGTGACAACATTATTAACTAAGTATCGCTTATCATCGAAAGGACTGAGTGCAATTTTTGTTTGTTTAATACTGAAAACATTATGAGCAAATGAACGAATAGATCATTGAGTAGCGGTTTTTTGCTTTTTCTTAAATAAGCAATTTGCATAATCGTCGAAAGTTAAATAATTCTTAACAACACCATACTTAATACCCTTTGATTTTTTAATACATTGCTCGCCTTCAATCAGAAACGTGTACATTTTTGACCTAAGGCCGACAAAGTGAGTCATTATTTTTCCATTAAGTTCATCTTGTATAAGACCTGGTACTTTTTTTATTTACAAGCGGTATATTATACTGATTATCAACCGAATAATCGCTGGTATCGAAACGATACAAGTCTGGCTTTATGACTTCATCATACACATCATCACATTTTATTTCATAAAGTAAGCTATCCGCATCCGTATAAAGTAGTTTACACTGGTCAGTTGAATATTTTTGCAACATGTAATCATTATGAAAATTATAAACACACGTCTTTGAGATATCGAGTACAGCCATCCCGATGTGCAGGGGCTTTGTAAAAACGATTTCAGTTTTATTCAGTTCAATTGCAACTAAATCTGTATCAAAAATTAATCGGCTGTTAAAAGCCGGGCTAGCAATTAAATTCTTAGCTCCGTACCTACCTTCCCATTTTCTAACCAATTTTACATTTCTATGTTTGCGAATATTTTCCATGGTCTTACCGTATATGGCATTAACCATCAATTTAATTACTGTTTTTTCAAAATTAAACTTAGCTTTTGTCCTCAATTCTGTATTAAATTTAATGTAAGGAGCTAGCCAGGCAGACTGCCTAAATTTTAAAACCCTATGAATCTTTTTTAAAGTTAAACCGTGACTTAACGCTTGTTTAAGAGCCCTGTAGTGTACAACATACTTTTCTTTTGAATTGAGAGTTGTCATAAGTTTGTGAAGTTTAGAATTTGGTGGTTTAGAATGTTCTGCGCAAAACGGTAGGTCTTTATGGGGATCATGGAAATTTTCCGGATAGCCTAAATCGACTTCTAAAAGGTATCCTTCTGGACTGTTATCCGGAATATTCATCACGTTAATGTTTGTATCAACCCATTAGAAGTTACCGTAAGGAAGAGATTCCCCCATTGCCCACCCGTATAAATTGTTTACATCCAGATAAAGTAAGTATTTGGAAGGATTGTTAGGATCATAATTTTTCATGTATTTGTTGTTTGCCTCAGAATATCTATTACAACATTGGCTTATCCCCCCTCTCACCCCTTTCTCAAAAAACATTAATATATCAATATCTTGAAAGGTTTCTAATCGACACCCCGTATATTTAAGCATACAGTCCCAAGTATATCCCGGTAAAGTGTAGTACCAAGCCGGATCCAAGCCATAATTCTTTATACAAGTTTTCCTAAAGTTCTGAAAGATATCGGTAAGAATCATAATGTCCGTCTTGAGATATAGGTCACTATATTCACCTAAACTTTGAATATTAAATTTATCCCAAACTAACTGGGCATGTCTGTAATCGCTTTGACTAATGTGAGTATCGTTTAACTTACTATAGAATTGCTCGACTGGTGGTAAACACTTTTTATTAAGTTTATTTATGTTATCGATATAATCATAACAAAATACCCCCTTTTTGGTTAACAGATCTAGATTGTAAATTCCTTTTGGGTATTAATAAAGTTCCCTTTATTGAGAGACGATGCTAATGTATCCAAAGAGAAGCCTAAAAATTTAAAGGAGTCGATGAATCTCAATTTAACTTCAGTATCGGTATCAGAAACTTTAAAACTAATATATTTTTCCTTGTTTATTGGAAGTAATGTCACAATATGCTTTTTAGCAAGATCTCATATAATAAAATGACTGTCGTACCCACTGAAGTTATGAAATACTAGAGGTTGTAACGAAATTTATGTTAACTTTCGTTACTACGGTATTAACCTTTTGACTCTCCCGATATACCGCGGATTTTGAACCACAATTACCGCCACCATTAGGCAACCAGCCATACACAGTGAAGGAAAGTATCCGTAATACCTGGAATTGACAAATTTCACAAGTTTATTCATATACAGGTACGTTGTTTCTTTGCCTTTCTAATTTAGCCTCAAACAAATTCATATAATTAACAAATTGAAATTAATGAGGTATGTATAAGAGCAAAGGCCTCAAATAATATGTTGGTTGCTTGAAGAAGACGAACCTAACCTTTAATGTTTTGGTGGTCTGGAAATCACAAGAATAGGTGGGAGTGACAGACAATTTCGGCTGGCTTTTTCATGATTCAGCTTATGCACGTTTGTTTTTTCCTTCGGAATTTTCAATCTTTGTTCATCGTGCATGGGTTTCATCTTTTACTAGCGTGATTTAGTGTAAAAAAGACTGTTATCATTAAGTTTTGCGTGCTAGGCTGATATTTTGGTTTTCTGTTATTTTTCATGTGACCACGCCGGAGTTTCGTCGGTCGTGTTAGGTTTTCCACGGACTAAGCGGTCTCGAGGACACCGTTGAAGGCTGAGCAGCGAAGGTTGATAGCGTTTGGTTCTGGCTGCGACGACACCCAGATCGGCTGTGCCTTTGGGAACCACTAGCTATCGGCTAATCGCCTTATCAGACCGTTAATATTGTTATTTTAATATTAAATTTTATGGTGAAAGGAACTCACCGTTTTCGAGTCAGTAGCACACGGTAAAAATAGTTGATTAGCTCGGAGCATTATTATTATTCTTTTACACTAAATCAGCCGCTTTTTGAGTGCCGCAGCCTTGTTGTTTAAATGACAGATTGTTTTTTTATATTCTTATTAATGTTTTGAGTAGAGAAGAAGCCTGAATTTTTTTGTTATCTGCTGATCAAATTTCAGTAATTTTTTATATTAAAAGCGATTACATATTTGTTTTTTATTAAGTGTCAAGGAAATCAAGTTCTTATTGTACAATATAACAGTACAAGCTTTTGTACTGCATCATGTTTTAATCACTTTTCTCAAGTCGGGAATATCACCATTTGATTTTCGTTTTTCGTATAATTATAGTTTGTTGGAAATTTCTTAAGCTGTCACTGTGCACAGTTGTATTATTATAATATAAAAATTTCACCATTATTAAATAGGTATAGCACCTAGTTGATCTTTGTAAAAGCCACCGGCTTATTTTCTGAGTGTTAGAACAGACACTGTGGTTTTGATTTCTTTTTACATGTAACCACACCAACAAAGGAAGGACTACGCATACCAACACTACCACCAACCAACCACGATCGTACTATATTGGTACCTGTCGCAGCACATCACAGAACCCCACTCAAAACTCACGACCTGCCTCCAGCGAGAGCTAGCTGTGGAAGTGCACACCGTATTCAAAGGAGTCTGGGTGACGTGTGGCTGTGCAGCTACCTTTCCTCAACAACATTCGAGGTATCCAAAAGCAGTGCTAGTCGAAAATTCCAAAGAACCTTTTATGTGTCGACTGTTCTACAAGTACAAACTTATATAAAGAACTTTTAAACAATAATTTTACCTAATTTTTGTTGTTGTAAAAAGCTGAGCGATTTCCTACAGACTTGTAAGACGTGGTTCAAAAGTAATTATTAAATCTGGTATTTTTTAATTGTCTTGTTTTATTTGAGATCCATCTTCTGTACTCAGTTTCGGTGCTACATAAATAAAAGTATAATTATCTGGCTACCAAAAATCAGAGCCGTTTAGTCTTACAAATTGGCGTAACCATTCGTGGGGCCCGATTTTTGCTGAGTTCAGAAGTTTTTGGAGTTCAAATAAAAGCTTAGAAGTTTATTCTTGACTTGGAATTTTTGATTACCACTTTGAAAGTTTCTTGTTGATTTTTTCTTTTTTGAATTTTTTCTTGATTTCCTGGAACTGTATAGTGTTCTGAGATTTTTTTTTGGTATCTGAATATTTTTACTTTTATTAATATGGAGCCTAATAACTTGAAAGAACCTGAACTCACTTATGAACTTAAAGTTCGAGGTATAGATGCTACCGGCAATGTAGAAACCAAACGTAAAAGTTTGAGAGGCGTTTTGCACCAAGAAGCTTCTAATAGGAGTTTTGCGAACATAGCCAACCCGATTCCCTTTGCTGATGATGTCAAACAGTTTTTAAATTCTTATTCCGATTTGGTGACTATTATTTCTAGTTTCTCTGGGACCAAAGGTGATGCTTCTTATCGTAGGATTGATTCGAGACTTAACCATCTTTCAAATAGAATTTCACACATGAATGCCGAGACTGCAGACGATGACAGTCAAGTGGCAGCGTTCAAATTAAAATTAATCGATCTCGAAGGAGAGTTTGCTTCAAAAACAGTTGAGTCTTTGCCTGTGGCATCTACTCCTACCGAACATGCTATTATGACCTTGCCATCTGCCTCAAGGTCAATTTCTGCACATAAATGGAACTTATCTTTTGCTGGCACCAGTCAGGAATCTCTTCTTTCTTTTCTGGAAAAAGTTGAGTTATTGCGAGAGGCTCGTGGAGTCACAAAATCTGAATTATTTTCCTCGGCGTGTGACCTTTTCAAGGGACAAGCTTGGACTTGGTATGCCAATAATAAAAATAGAGTTAACACTTGGGATGAGTTAGTGCAAAAACTTAAAGAAGATTTTTTACCTTACCATTACGATTATGATTTAATGGAGGAAATAAAAAATAGAACACAAGGTTCTCATGAACGTGTATCACTTTTTATTACCGTTATGGAAGGTCTTTTTAAGAGACTTACTAAATTACCCGATGAGATTTCCATCGTAACGCAAATTAGGAGGAATCTTTTGCCTCATTTTATTTCCCATTTGGCATTACATGAAATTAAGACCATTTCAGAGCTTTCTACCTTATGTAAGAGAATCGAAGAATCACTTTCTTGGTCCGAAAGGTATCATACCCCACCTTCTCGTACATCTGGCCTACTGGAGCCAGACTTAAGTTGTTTACCGTCATCCAGTCGTCAAAATTTTACCTCTCGAAACAACTCGCATAATGTAAATGTAATTTCTGATATTCGCTGTTGGAATTGTGATCAAAATGGACATGTTTGTTGGGATTGCACGCGACCAAGAAATATTTTTTGTTACTCTTGTGGAGCAAAAAATACCACTAGGAATAAGTGTCAAAATTGTCATTCAAAAAACGTGACACGCGCCAGTGGCGGTACCGTTCGAGCAGTCACTGGCCAAAATACTCAAAATCCCGGAAGTTTTCGAAGTTCACAAAATCTAGATACTTCGTCAACCAGAACAAACAACAACAATCACAACAATCAGTCCAAAGAGACCACAAACCAACGACGGAACTAAGGGATCTTGATTGGGAAAAATGGCGTGAGGTAGTTCGCAAGTTTCTAGAAGTCAAGCCAGTTAAATATAATATTAATTCCCTTTTTTCTAAAAAGAGTCAAGATAATCGTAACTACATCCCTATTTCAATTTATGGTCATAAGTTCCTTGCGTTGGTAGATGATGGCTCCAATGCCACAATTTTAGGTTCCGGTAGTATTGAATTCTTGCGTAAAAACAATATTAAACTTTATACTGACGATGCCACAAGTGTCTCCCTCGCTGATGGTTTTCCTATCGATTTTCGAGGTTATGTTTGTTTGCCATTAAAATTGAACAATCAAACCAGACGTATACCTGTTTTAGTTATCCCTTCACTTATGCACGAATTTATTTTGGGTATGGACGCCCTAAAAGCTTTTAAATTTAATATTAATTATGGTGATTCGACTTATTCTTTACCTGAACCAAACAGTCCAATTATTTCAACAGTAAATACTATTCAACCTGTATCCGAATTATCTGGTGATCAGCAAAAATCACTTGAATCTGTTATCACACTTTTTAAAGGAATTTCTTCGACAGACAAGCTAGGCTTAACCCATTTAATTTCTCATTATATTGACACCGGTGATGCTAAACCTTTTAGGCAAAGACAATATCCTTTGTCGCATGCCATGCAGGATCATTTAAATAAGGAAGTGGACGAGATGCTTAGACTTGGGATAATTGAACCGTCACAGTCACCATGGTCTAGCCCTTTATGGTTAGTTACGAAGAAATCAGGCGAATATCGTGTTTGTTTTGATGGTCGTAAGTTAAACGAACTCACTGTCAAAGATTCATATCCTTTACCATTAATCGACAACATTTTGAACAAATTACGCGATGCCAAGTATTTAACATCTATTGACCTACGTAAGGCCTTTTATCAAATACCTTTAGAGCAATCCTCCCGTCCAAAAACAGCTTTTATAGTGCATGGAAGAGGTGTTTTCCAATTTAAGGTTATGCCATTTGGCCTTTCAAATTCTCCTCAAACTATGATGCGTTTAATGAATCAAGTTATCGACCCGAGTCTTGAACCTTTTGCTTTTGTTTATTTAGATGACATTATCGTTGCTACACCCGATTTTTCAACTCATATTAATGTTTTAACAAAAATTTTTCACCGTTTAAAAGATGCCAATTTAACTGTCAATATGGACAAGTGCGAATTCTGTCGCCCTTCACTTACTTATTTAGGTTTTTTGGTCGATAAAGACGGCTTAAGAACAAGTCCAGAGAAAGTAGAGTCAGTTTTGAATTTTCCAACGCCCAAAAGCACAACTCAAATTAAAAGATTTATAGGTCTAGTAAGCTACTATCGTAGGTTCATTAAGAATTTTAGCTCAATAGCTTCGCCTATCACTGATTTGCTTCATGGACGAAAGAAAGGTCAACCGATTAAATGGACAGAGTCTGCAGAAAATGCCTTTGAAAAGGTTAAAAGATGCCTTACTACCAGTCCCGTTTTAGCTGCACCCCAATTTGACGAACCGTTTATAATTCAGACCGATGCTAGTGATAGTGGTCTTGGTGCTGTATTATACCAAAAATCGGATGGTATGGAACACCCTGTGGCATACGCGAGTCGCACCTTGAATAAATGTGAAAGGAAATACACTGTAACTGAAAAAGAGTGTTTGGGGGTTTTATTCGGTTTGGAGAAGTTTCGCAGTTATATCGAGGGTACGCATTTTACTGTAGAAACTGACCATGCTTCTTTAATTTGGCTTAAAAAATTATCTAATCCTGCTGGTAGATTAGCCAGATGGGCTGTCAAAATGTCCCAGTTTGATTTCACTATAGTCCATAGAAAAGGTTCGACCATGGTGGTTGCTGACGCTTTATCTCGTAGTACTTCTGAGTTAGCTGTTCTAAATGTCACTAGTTTCCAGCCTTGTAAATGGTATCAATCTTTAATTAAAAAAGTTCAAGACAATCCGGATAAATATCCAACGTTTCAGGTTAAGGACAATATTTTGTATAAACATATATTTTTTAAGACTCCTTTGGTTAGCAATTGCTCTGAATGGAAAATAGTAGTTCCCACACCAAACCGTCAGGAAGTACTTCGTATGTACCATGACGATCCCACAAGTGGACATTTTGGCGTGTCAAAAACGTTAGCCAGAGTTTTGGAACTTTATTATTGGACTGGTATACGTAATGACGTGTACCGATACGTCCGGAAATGCTCTGTTTGTGCGGCGAACAAAAGTCCAAACACCACTCGTGCTGGTTTGATGGGTTCTTATAGAAACATTAATTTTCCTTTTCAAATGATATCTGCAGATCTTCTAGGTCCATACCCCAGGTCAAAAAATGGCAATCAATATTTATTTGTTATTGTAGATTGGTTTACCAAGTATGTTTTGATCCACCCTCTATCTAAGGCTACCACTAGAGCAATAACCAAGTTTGTTGAAAATCAAGTATTTCTTGTATATGGCGTTCCACAGATTTTTTGTTGTGACAATGGGACACAATTTACTAGTAATGATTTTAAGAGATTAGTGGCTGATTACAGGGTTCAAAAGATTTATTATAACGCGAGATACCACGCTCAGGTGAACCACACTGAACGAGTGAACCGAGTTATAGTCACTGCTTTGAGATCTTATATCCACGAAAATCACAAAACATGGGACGTAGATATCTTTAAAATTGCTCAAGCAATAAGGTTAGCCAGACATGACGCAACTGAGTATTCCCCTTCCTTCCTAATGTTCGGACGTAATATTCCAATTTCTGGAGATTATTATGGAAAAATAGCTGAAAATGAAAATAATGTTCCTGAGATAACTAATAAAAATCAGTTAATTGATGACTTGCAACAATTTCCAAAAATATATGAGGATGTTAGAAATAAACTAAAGCAAGCTTACAATCGAAATGCTAAGTATTATAATTTAAGGAAGCGTCCATTACAATTTCACGTTGGTGACTGGGTGTGGAAGAAAAATTTTACGTTGTCTAGCGCCCCAAATGATTATTCAGCTAAATTAGCTCCTAATTACGTTCCTTGTATTGTTGATAAAGTGATGTCGCCATTGGTTTACCAACTTAAGGATAGAGACGGTAACGGTCTTGGTAAATTTCATATTAAAGATTTAAAGCCTAATTTCGCTGTGGATTATCATTCAGACCTGGATTCGGACGACCTTTCGAGTGAACATTCTGATGACGAGGCAAGTTAAATATTAAAAACAAAATAATTTGGAGTGACATATCCTAGACGAACATCATTCTAGAATATGTTGCTATGGGTTTTTAGTGGTGGGAGCTTTATTTACTTGAAATTTTCAAGGTTACTTTACAATACCCCTATAGTAATTAGCAAAAGGACTTATTATCTGATTTTCTATAGAGTGAGTAAGTAAGGTTGGCAGAACATCAAGCCTAACCAAATCAATAGCTTTGACAAGCCTGTTTTTTTTTGCTATTTATTCTGACATTTATTTCATATTATTTCTGGTGTCTTTTGAAATTTTGAAATTATCTCTTTTACCTTTAGTATTTTTTTTCTTTTATACCCTATTTTCAGGATATCCTCCTGCTAATTTATGTCTTGCGCTTTGCGTTTATTGTGAATTTTGCTAGGTAGGGAAAACTTTACTACTTGTGCTTTTTGTATTTTGATTATTGGAACACTGGGAGATCACCAGTTGTATTCCGTTTATTGTTTTTCTGGGTAAAACGTTACCAGATTATTTTTGCGCATTATGACATTTTTTGGACTTCTAGGGAAAACCTTACTAGTTTACGTACAATTATTTAGCTTGACATATATTCTGGAAATATCGTAATAATACTAAATGGTTATTTTATTCTATTTTTGATTTTCTTAAGATAGCAGACACGAAAATTTCTGAGAAATAGACTTGTCATACGCTATTCGGTGTGACATATCTCTGGACTTTCCATCCATTCAGAATATGTTACAAGGGTTAGACGGTGGGAACTATTATTTAATCGCTCTAGAATTTAGCAAAAGAACCTTATCTAATTTCTATCGAGCACAGTTAGAACAACACCATTTCTAACTTAAATTTAACTTGACAAGCAATTATCATGCTAAGTTTTGTTAAGGTTACAATCTAGTGTTATCTTGTTATCTTTTCTGCTTTATAACTCAATTAATTAACTTTATTCTGTCATAATGAAATCAGTTATTCCTGTGGAAGGTTTGATCTTGTTCTTTTGGTATACAGGTTTTAATGCAATCCTTGCCTTACCTTACCTTATTTAATTTTTGATATTTTGCAGGGTTTGTATTGGAATTTTGTTTTTGGTCTTTATGTGACTATTTTTGGCAAGAATGCGAATCATGGAAGTACCATGTACCTTTAATGTTCTACTTTATTGTTTTTATTTGGATTATGACCTCCACAAAATAATTTTGACTACCTAATAAATTTTTTTTTGCATATTTGAAAATACCTTAACAATTCTTGTTCTCGTCAGATGTTCAGTTTTTTTATAAAATTTAATTTTTCAGTCAATTTAAAATTTTGGAAACCTCGGTAAATTTTTTAGTATGCTTATCGGTGAGGTTGATATCTTGAGGCTTAGTCAAGTTAGTCTCGTTTTTTTCTCTCTGGTAATATTGTTAGATTTTGTGCAAATCTCCTTTTCAGTACACTTCATTTTTAGTTTTTATGTTTTATTTCGAAGCTACTCCTAACGATTCCCTGGGTGATCCTTTTGGATCCTGAGAGTATTAAAACCGAGCACACAGGTCTGAGGGCGACTGGCCGTAGTCTCAGCAAGAAGTTGTTTTGAATAGTGGGGTTATTACATTCCCTTTTCCTTCCAAAAATCCCTTCCCTGATTTGTACACTATTTTGGCAATAGGCCCAGTTTAACTTTCATAGGGATTATTAATTACCTTCTGGAATCGAATCTTCTCGTTCCAGACCCACTCTTTACACAGCTGTAGTATGTGACAGGATGGAACCCTCTTGCATACATTTTGGTTTACCTACTTATCTCGTATCGCTTTTGTTTTTGTTCACACCTGTGAATCTCTTTTCTCTGAGTCTCTAATCATCAGTATAATTTTTTTGATACCTATAATAGGTTACATTCTTTTGGGTGCATGTTGTCATAATTAATAACTTGAGATATACAGTATATATATTTTTAATTAATAATAATTTGGCTCGGATAGCACAAAATGTGTCGAAAAAATATATATCTCCCTTTTGTTGGTTCTTATTTCGGTTTAGATAGCGCCTTGAGTGTCCGAAGTAGGTACCTTAAGAATTTCGCGTAGGCTTATGGAGTGCAGTTATTCATTGACTGACCTACGGTTATTCGCAGGTTATTCTGTATATTTCAAAATGTTTCTTAAATTTATCGTTTTTTTGCAAATAAAATATTCGACTTAGAGTTTGTACTATTCCTGATGGGTTAATTTTGACAATGTCTGAATCATGTGACTCAAGAGTTGTAATTGTTTCAAGTTTTCGTTAAATTTTCTTCTGTTTACTAATTTTGCAATAGTTATTTTGTTTCTGGTTGAACAATTCCTCTGTACAGGTGAGTTATCACTTAAATGTGTATCCTGAGTGTGCTATGGCCACGGGATTAATAGTTTTGGCTATTGGCTATTAATCTTTCTTCTTCTATCTATAGTCCTTGATGTGGGTCTTGAATCAGGTGGCAGTAGTGTTTACAAATGTTAGTTTCCTCGGGTATTGGGGTAGGCTAAGATTGAGTAACGCGATAGGGACCCTTCGGTGCTCAATACTGGGGAGCTGCAAATGTGTGCGGTGCTGTTCGCAGGGTTCATGAGTCCATCATGCTTCAGGGAGTTACTTTCTTCATTTTCCTCTCCCTTTTCTAATCTTTTAAGGTTAGAAACTTAGGTTAAGTTGGGATTTAAAATTTTTGGGGAGTTAATCTTTTTCTATTTAAATATTGGGATTTAATTTTTTTGTATTTTTTGACTGCCTTGACACTACGTATACACACGATGTATGCTGGCGCCCACATTTTTTTATTATTATTTAAAAATTTCACTTAACAATTGGTTCATAATAAATGCTATTGAATAGTTTCATGTACTTTCAAGTTAAGAAGTTTCCTGTCAGGCCTACTTACCTATAAAAACAATTTCTTCAACCAATCATACCTTACCAAGTTTTGTCAATATTCCTATTCCAAATAGAGTAGCTCACTGTTTGGCACTAGCTGTGTGTTGCTCGAGGAAAAATACTCAAACTTGAGTTTTCGTATTTTTCCTTACCCGGTTTTGGTGGTGTGTAACGAAATTTATGTTAACTTTCGTTACTACGGTATTAACCTTTTGACTCTCCCGATATACCGCGGATTTTGAACCACAATTACCGCCACCATTAGGCAACCAGCCATACACAGTGAAGGAAAGTATCCGTAATACCTGGAATTGACAAATTTCACAAGTTTATTCATATACAGGTACGTTGTTTCTTTGCCTTTCTAATTTAGCCTCAAACAAATTCATATAATTAACAAATTGAAATTAATGAGGTATGTATAAGAGCAAAGGCCTCAAATAATATGTTGGTTGCTTGAAGAAGACGAACCTAACCTTTAATGTTTTGGTGGTCTGGAAATCACAAGAATAGGTGGGAGTGACAGACAATTTCGGCTGGCTTTTTCCTCTCTGCTCGTCGTCGAGACAACAAGTGCGGTACTGATTCAGCTTATGCACGTTTGTTTTTTTCTTCGGAATTTTCAATCTTTATTCATCGTGCATGGGTTTCATCTTTTACTAGCGTGATTTAGTGTAAAAAAGACTGTTATCATTAAGTTTTGCGTGCTAGGCTGATATTTTGGTTTTCTGTTATTTTTCATGTGACCACGCCGGAGTTTCGTCGGTCGTGTTAGGTTTTCCACGGACTAAGCGGTCTCGAGGACACCGTTGAAGGCTGAGCAGCGAAGGTTGATAGCGTTTGGTTCTGGCTGCGACGACACCGCGGTTTGGGGTGAGTATTTTTCGATTTTTCATTTTTTTTGAATATTGGCTTTGCCGTCTTTGCGAAAAATATCTCACTACCAGATCGGCTGTGCCTTTGGGAACCACTAGCTATCGGCTAATCGCCTTATCAGACCGTTAATATTGTTATTTTAATATTAAATTTTATGGTGAAAGGAACTCACCGTTTTCGAGTCAGTAGCACACGGTAAAAATAGTTGATTAGCTCGGAGCATTATTATTATTCTTTTACACTAAATCAGCCGCTTTTTGAGTGCCGCAGCCTTGTTGTTTAAATGACAGATTGTTTTTTTATATTCTTATTAATGTTTTGAGTAGAGAAGAAGCCTGAATTTTTTTGTTATCTTCTGATCAAATTTCAGTAATTTTTTATATTAAAAGCGATTACATATTTGTTTTTTATTAAGTGTCAAGGAAATCAAGTTCTTATTGTACAATATAACAGTACAAGCTTTTGTACTGCATCATGTTTTAATCACTTTTCTCAAGTCGGGAATATCACCATTTGATTTTCGTTTTTCGTATAATTATAGTTTGTTGGAAATTTCTTAAGCTGTCACTGTGCACAGTTGTATTATTATAATATAAAAATTTCACCATTATTAAATAGGTATAGCACCTAGTTGATCTTTGTAAAAGCCACCGGCTTATTTTCTGAGTGTTAGAACAGACACTGTGGTTTTGATTTCTTTTTACATGTAACCACACCAACAAAGGAAGGACTACGCATACCAACACTACCACCAACCAACCACGATCGTACTATATTGGTACCTGTCGCAGCACATCACAGAACCCCACTCAAAACTCACGACCTGCCTCCAGCGAGAGCTAGCTGTGGAAGTGCACACCGTATTCAAAGGAGTCTGGGTGACGTGTGGCTGTGCAGCTACCTATCGTCAACAACATTCGAGGTATCCAAAAGCAGTGCTAGTCGAAAATTCCAAAGAACCTTTTATGTGTCGACTGTTCTACAAGTACAAACTTATATAAAGAACTTTTAAACAATAATTTTACCTAATTTTTGTTGTTGTAAAAAGCTGAGCGATTTCCTACAGACTTGTAAGACGTGGTTCAAAAGTAATTATTAAATCTGGTATTTTTTAATTGTCTTGTTTTATTTGAGATCCATCTTCTGTACTCAGTTTCGGTGCTACATAAATAAAAGTATAATTATCTGGCTACCAAAAATCAGAGCCGTTTAGTCTTACAAGGTACTACACAGGAGTTTCTGTAATTTAAGTTACAAGCTTGGTGTGCGTATCCGCGAAAACGTGATGTCAGATGGTCATGATCACGTACTATTATATCGTTAGAATTAAACAGTTTTTCACATATGTGACACGTAGCAGCTGCATTTTTTAAACTTATAGATTCACTCATTGGCTCATTATTTTTTAACTTTGAAGCAACAGAGAGTGCTATATTTTCCATTTCATTCGCAAACCAAGACATGCAACCACTACCACGATAACTCTTATAAAAAGATAATGTATCGTCATAATCACATTTAAAATAGTAGCCTGCGCTAAAGGCTTCATGTTTTTGATACCTAGTGGTTTTTAAACACTGTGATTCATTATAAGATTTTAGGATTGATTCAAAATCAGCATAAATAATAAATGGTACCTTTTCCTTATGGATATAATTTTTAAATTCAATATACTTATTTTTCGGAAATGATACTTTGTAGTTGTTTACATCTTGTCAATATTCAATGTGTTCATTTAATTTTTCTTGGGATGAGTATTAATTTAAGCATCTATCACAAACAAACATCCTACCTTTATGTTTATTAGTTTGGGATACTATTAATCTCGATAAATATTTAACCCAACAATAATGGTAATTGATTTCGGTTGTTGATTCATCGATAGGGAGGGCTTCATGCTCACCAACTTTCGGAAAATATGTATCCTGAATTAAAAGTAAATTAGCATGTTTTTCCATTTTGTTTTTAGTTAAGCGAGCTGGAGAAGTTCTAAAAGAGCTTGATTTGTCTTCATTTGACACTAACTCTAGAACATACACATTTATAGATATATTATTCAGTTTTTCGAATTTTGCTATTTGGCTTAAAGTTACAGGAAATTCAAGGCCATCTAGGTTTAAAACGGTCGAAGGGTGTGGATATGAGGATGTACGATTTGGTCTTCCAACAGGCGGATATAGAGCTGATACAACACCCCAAGCAAAACAAAGATTATCATCATTTTGAATGTTAATACAAGCTTTTTTAGATTGTATTGATTCCGGGAGGTTTTTGTAAGATCTACCACCGTTTCCCATTTCTACCTTGTTTATATTAACTTCCAAACTTAAGATTCTGTGAAGGGTCCAACCGGACTCCTGATGTTCGAAAGACTCAATGGCAGCTAAAATTTTTTCAATAATATTGCTTTCAAACCATTGTTTTAACTGTGTTCCTTGATCGATTATTTCATTGTTTGTATTAAAATACTTATTCTCAAGTATCTCCTGACCTCCAGACGTTTTAATAAATTCCCCACAAAAGACAGCAACTTTAATTATATTGAATGATCTTAAGATCCTATTAATGCGAGTCTTAAAAACAAAAAACGCGTCTTTAAAAAACTTTAGAATATCTATGTGCTTTAAATTAATTATAACACCCGTGCGTATACGATTATTAAAAATTGATTTTATATCCTCCCACTTTACCCTATCACTTCGACTTTCCCGCTTACGTTGACCTGTTCCAACGTGTTGTAATTTTTTTAAGTACACTTTAAATCGTTTCAAATGACTCAAGTTCGTTTGCAATTTAATCCGAGTGCCATGATTACAGTCAGCCTTTTTCAATGCTTTATGAACTAACCGGATGTTTACATTTATTATTTTTTTCCAATGTGCTAAAGTAGCGTCATCAGAATTATTAATAAGCGTAAACACTTTTTCAAGCGTTTTAATAATGTCATCACTTACCGTCCCGATTTCTGCTAACATTTTAAGATGTGTGAGTATTAAAAAGCAATGAGACAAAACCGAGAAGGTTATAACTTAAATAGTTGACTGAGTATTCCTCCACTCCTTTATTCAAGTTGAAATACATTAACGAGTTCATTTATTTCTCCAGGGAGTTTTGCGCCTTAAAATGGAGACGTTCTTTAATCAACTAATTCAGAAATCGTTGATTAAACCATTCATGAAGGCTCGACGTATAGAAATTGGATGTGAGCTTCAAGTATTATCGTTTAGAAGAGTTTGCACACAGTGTACAGAAAGAGTTTCTGTGGAATTTTTTACATTTTACACTGTGCTACCGCAAAGATTTACAGACAAATTCACTACGCAGCGAATTATAGAAATAAATAGAGAAATTGAGCGTGGACAGAAGGTGTTTTTAATAAGCCTTGGGTCAACAGAAGGTAAAACCACGAATTTTGAATTTTCCCTGGAAGAATGAAAACTTCTGTAGAGCTTAGACTGTTGAGTATGTACAATCGAAGGAAACTACAAATGTACTTGAAATCTCTAGATGATTTAAAGCATGAAATTAAAATGTATGAGATAAATAAGAAAATTGCTAATATTAATTTGAATTTAATAAAAACCATTAAAAAGTGAGTGGTGTTTTTTTTTACCTGTATCATGTATAAAGAAAATGAATGTGTATACTTACCTTTTTTTTCTTATCACTTCCTGTCAGATAGTATCAAAGTTTCAAAATGTTGTTTTTGCTTAGACACTGATCACTTGAATTCTTTTTTAATGAGATTTAAGTTTCAAAATGTGTGTTTTAGGTTAAGAAATGATGATCAAATTGGTAAATTATATGTATATTAAAATATAACTATAATACAATAATAAAATAATATAATAAATTAATATAATAAAATAATATAATATCATTAAAATAAGAGAAAATGTGGGGAGCATTAAACATTCAAAATTTCCTGCACCCTTTGCATGATTTTCACTACTCGTGTCTCGTCTGAATTTAAATTGTCAAGTTCTGAAAGGATCCTTTTTTCCCTTTCTTTCAGTTGTTGAACTTGCCCAACCACTACTTGTAATTGCTCTCTTAGCAAATGTTTCTGGGACTTTATGTCCCCACATTTTCTCTTGCAAAACACATTTGCCTGCGCTTTTAATTTATGGAGAAATGCTGTAGGACTTTGACCCCTTATCTTTGTATATTCTTCCTCACCTTGACTTTCGGTTGTTACATCACTAAAAATGCTGATGTTGTCATCATCATCTCGCATCGCTTGCATCCTACGTATGTCTTTCCCTCTGGTGGATTCAGCGAAGGTGTTGGGGGCATTCGATGGTCCGGGTTGAGGCTCGCCTTTTGTCACCGGCTGGATTGTTACCTCAGGGCTCAGAGAAACTCCTTCCATCTTAGGATGTCCAGCCGGCTGTAAAAAAATAACAATATTAATTTTAAAGTTTATTTAGGAGAGTAGTGTTCGCTTACTCTCATAAGATAGTTCTGTAGTATAGAGATCCCTGTATCTGCAACGTTGGGGGCTGATTGCATGCTGTTGGATTTGGGGGTCGCCTGCATTCTTCGTATGTCGTTACCTCTGGTGGATTCATCGAGGGTGTTGGGGGCATTCGATGGTCCGGGTTGAGGCTCACCTTTTGTCACCGGCTGGAGTGTTAATTCAGGCCCCAACAATGAGAATAATTCCATCTCAGGATTCATCTCAGGATATCCAGCCGGCTGTAAAAAAAATAACAATATTAATTTTAAAGTTTATTTAGGAGAGTAGTGTTCGCTTACCATTATAAGATAGTCTTGTAGCATGGAGATCCCTGTATCTGCAACGTTGGGGGCTGATTTGCTCACTGGTACTGGTGTTTTCATTTTGATGATGATGAAGCACAACACTGTTATTTCACTGTTCAGACTTTCAGATAGAATAATGTCAAAAGTAGTGTGAAAATCCCGCAAATGCTTCCCCCTCCACTCTTCTATCTCTCTCTTTCTCATTTAAAAGCCGTAAGGAGTAAGTGAGACTTCCGAACATCCGGTCAACATTGAAATTCCAATAAAAATGTGTCCGGGTGCTGGTTCGGACCACCAGGTTAAAATTGTAGCTACAGTCTGCCAGATGGCTCTGCTATCGGCGGCAAGAGTAAACTTTGCGCATAAGCTGCCAGATGGCGGTAAGGTAATTTACAGGGAACTGTATTGATAATTCAAGAACTTTGGATGCAAACCGTCAGATGGCGCTAAAAATTTGTATTTTTCTCATAGAAAATAAGTCGATATTAAAAATTATTTATTAGCACCGTCAACAACAGAGGGCGTCAAATTCTAATTCTTATTAATAATAGTGGAAATCCCGCAAATGTGGGCTGGCATACTAAGAGGTCAAAGACTTCTCTAAGCAAGGTGCATACATGCAAATATTTATAACATGATTTTTTTCATTCAAATATTATGTGACTGTATAACGCATGACTAAAAAACGGTATTAATTAAAATTATATTCATCTATGTTGAGATTGATACTTAATAAAAAATTAATAATAGTAATACGGATTCAGTAGGTAATAGAAAACAGGTAAAGAAAAAAATTGGTTTTGCATTTTTGTTCCCAATTAGAAGTCTGTACTTATTTATATTACTTATATCGCTAAAAGACTTCAAGTTTGTATTTTATGAATGTGGAAAACAGGAACAGGCAAAATGCAGCAAAGTTGACGAGTAGTAGAGTTTTTTCCCTAGATGGTTTGGCATTCCCATTATTATAATATACCAAATTTGCAAATAGGTACATAGATATTTTTGGAATTTAAGTTTTTCTTTAATTTACTAGCTAAAGGAGGTGCATTAAAAAACATACCTACAATTCATTCACATATAATTTGTATTTTTCCAAAATCCTCTACAATTCTGTTGGGGCAAATACTTAATAACTCTAACAAACACCATGATTTATCTGATGGATTCGCAAAAATCCATTTTTTAATTACATCTAGACATGTTAATGCACTATTTCTATTTAAAACACAATTAACTAATTCTAACACATCATTATAGTAAGTGGAAAAATCTAAATCCCTTAACAAATTTAATCTATAATTTACAAATGTTTTCATCGCTATAATTTCTTCAGCTGCAGGCAGAGGAATCGTGAGACATATATCAAGTTCGTTGCTCTTCAAAGAAACCACTCGTTGACCAAGTATCGTTTTTAAGGAAACGGAAATATTTTCGGACAGTAAATTAGTCGCTTGCTCCTGCTGACTGTATACACATCCATCTACTTCGTCCACATTATCTTTGGAAATATTTTCAATGCTCGGCATATCGCATTCTCCGGCGTTAGCTCTGATTAGACATTCGATCACATCAATAAATTCAGTCCAGTCTGCCTCGCAAAAAGAAATTATATCCATATTTTCTCCATGCGGGGAATGTTTTGCGAGTCGAACTGCCGGAATAAACCCTCTAGCGGGACTTAGGCCCGTACTAATTTTATGCGAATTTGAGCCTGGTACAACGCACCATACTTCATTTACTAATTTTTGCTCTCTTTGAATCTCCCGTCGGCAACATAAAAGGATGTGGTCAATGTATTCCCAACAAAGGGGTGAACTCGATTCGATGTCACTACCCGACGACATGTTGCACTTTCTCTTTACTTTTCAAAACTAGTAATTTTCGGAAAATCTCCTAGTATTTATATTAGCTCTCGCGCGTTTATGTTTTTTTTTGCAGAGCTAGCATATCATATCTAAACAAAATCTTTGCTGTCTATCCAGCTGTTGTGTTCTTTATCGAGTCCTAACCACTTTACGTACAGTTTGCGTCCTTTTTTTCTTAAAATTTTCTCGACTAGAAATACGTCGGGCTGCCTGGTTCTCTGCAATTCTTCCCCGTAGAAACCGCCGCTTATAGGTCGCCCTTGAGCATCTTCCAAAAGGTATGTGATGGGATTTGTAGACCGAATTTTTTTAATTTTAAATAATTCAGTGGTCCAATTTGGCGTGAAACCCTTTTCAAAAATATGTTTAGCTTTACTTATGCGCACCAAATCTCCTATTTTAAATTTTGCGGAGGGTCGGAAAATTTTTAAATGGCAATAGGCCGTTTTCATTAAAGACGCCTCGTTTTTCTTCGAAACGTCGACGGGTTTCATTCCTATAGTGCGGTGTTTTGTATTATTATAATTTTGCGTAAGTAAATCTAGATACTGAAGCCATTTATAGTTTCCGTGCAAACTAAACATTTTATATAATTGCTCTTTCAACGTTCGGATTACTCATTCTGCAACGGCGGCTTTTTGCACGCTAAATGTATTGTAGTGGTTGATACCGTACTTCCTGATAAGTTTGTCGAAATTTACGTTAAAAAATTCTTTGCCTTGATCAGATTGTAAGTTTTTTGGGGCGCGTCCATCACATTTTTTAAGTATATCCTCCATGGCTTTTGTTACCTCTTCTCCGGTTTTGCTTTTCAGAGGTCTCGTCCACAAATACTTGGAAAACACTATTGCCACAAGAATATATTTGTGGTTTTTATTTACTCGAGCATAATTAGTCATTTCGGCCAAGTCCACTTGCCACAGATCGTTCAAACCTTTTATATTTATTCGACGCCTCTTAAAGTTTTTTCTACAGGGTTTATGTAGCTCGTTGACGACCTGCTGTTTGGCAGACGTCGATGTTCCCGCCGACAACACAGTATTGGCGTTATTTTTGCTAATTTTCATTTTTTAGCTTCTTTCCCTTGGGAGGAACCAGAGAGTTCTGTTCTAAATATCGAATTCTTGCGTTTAATAAATCAATTTCTTTGTCAATTTTTTGACTAAATTTGGCGATAGATTCTTGTAGTAAATCCACACTGGTGCTTTTGCAGATTTGAAGGATTTTATCATCTAACTTGTCGACGCGTTTATTAACTATATCTCCTACTTGTGCCATGGTCTTTTTCATCGCAGCGTTAAGAGTATAATTTAAGGCGTCCCCGTTTATTTTTTTCCATGTCGATTCAAAATTGTTAAGGCCCGTCTGCATATATTTTTTCAGTGTTTCGACTTCTTCTGCTAACCTTTTTTCGTTTAAAGACAGAGCTATAGATATTTTTTTATCGATCAAATTTGGTATAGTAGTAAGGAGCATATTTTCAATTTCGGTATTCAGCACGCTTTTTTGGGCAGCGACATCTTGACTCACATTTGAGATTTTTCTATCTAGTTCCGTTCCAACGCCCTCTAGAAACGATTTTATTTCGGTATGTGCTGCATATGAGCGAACACCATTATTGTCGTCTTTCTGAGCTTTTTTCAAAGAACGTCCGAACTTGCTTAAACTCATGTTGATACTAAACAGCTTCTGTATGGCTTCGCTTATTTAAGAAACTCAATTACTCCGAGTTTTTCCAGTTCGCTTAAAATGGCGGTTATTTCGTTCTCGTGATTTCCATTTCCAACTTGTTTGGAGGCTTCTAATTTTCGTAGCGAGTCCACCAATTCGTCGACATCTTTATAGAAAACGTATTCTTTTACCTTATCGTTATACTCTAGAAAAGACGCGGTCGTTCCACCCAAATGATAGGATTTATGTCGTCTAATAGCAGACGCAGGCAAAGAATTTTTGGCTACGCTATCTTCTTCTTCTTCGAGTAATTGTTTGATTTTCTTATATTTTTCCGATCTATTTCCCCTTATTTGTCCTTCTGGTAGGTAGCCCCTTTTAAGTACAGAAGTATAGTGTAATATTTGTCTGTAATTTTCGCGATCGCTGATACTTTCTGGAAATCTGTCTTTGTAGAAAACCGCGTCGTACAGCTCCGGCGTTCCTCGATAAATTTCTTGACCTATGTAAATTGCGTTTGTATCTTTGTCAAAATTAACGTCCTTGTTACCCAGAGTCCATTTCTTAGTGAATGGATCGTGTTTCGGACCGTAAACTCGATCGATTCTATCTGAATCTTGCATATGATTAATAGCATATTCACGCATCCTAGAGGGATAATTTTCCAAGTAATTTTCAATTATTTCTCGTTTTTCTTCTAAAGATCTGGCAAAGTCGTCTCTTAATTGTTCCAGGGGAGTCTTCAAGAAAACGTCTTCCTCCACATCGGACTCTTCCTCATCCTCCTGCTCCGATGACTTAGCTATCAATTTCAGTTTTTGGTCTTGAATTCTGGATTCTTCTCTTTTCATTGTCGGTTCCTCGTTTTTCGGATTTGAAATGAGTGGGGTAGTCGTCGTCGTCGTCGTCCCCATCACATTTCTATTTTTATTAGTCGAAGTCGCTGTCATGTTCTCGAGTGGAATAAGCAGGGGCTTAAAAAAATTATTAAGATTCTCATGCCCCTCGTTTTTATCTAATTTAATAGCCCAATATTTTTTTCGAATCGCGTTTGCTGTCTGCAAGATTCTCTGCTTTAATTTCCGTTTGTTTCGATCCATTATAATAAACAATAAACAATTTAAATGGGGTCTCTTGTTCGAAACAGGCTGTTCGAAACAGGCTGTTCTTAACAGGTAGTTATCAACCGCTTGTCCCAAATCGCCTCTTCCACACCGGCTGTTCCAAACGGGCTGTTCCAAACGGGCTGTTCCAAACCGGTTGTTCTATTACCGGTCGGGATCGTACTGTTTCCGACACCTGTCTGTCCCATAAATACACCAGTAATAGACTGATAAGTCTGATACTAGGTTTTTATGTAAGTATCAAATTTGTACCTGTATCTACCTTTATTAAAGTCATTATCCTTAACAATTACTAAAAATCCGTACTTGGCCCGCCAACACTCTCCACACATGTTTCTGAACTGCTCGAATGCCATATCTGTGTTTACGTGGTCTTCGTACACATGTCGCAAATTCGTATCGTCTTGCTTAAATAATACCAGAACATTTGTGTTGTCGCGCACCAGCTATTTCGGCACTCTCAAATAGGTCTGAGCGAGATAGAAAGAATCGATTAAGTTGTGGCGGCCCATGCAAAAGTATTCGCGAATTTTATCTTGTTTTTCGCATGAAACGTCGTCGAAAATAAATATAGAGTTTGGGAGAGCACTGGCCGCATCCATCACTCGTTCTCTTTCATTGAAGGGAAAGAACTTGAGTTCCGGCACTTTTTTTATGACGCTCTCCAGCAACTTATATTTCGGCTGGTACAAAGACTTTGAATAAACGTAGACATTTTCAAATTTGAGCCCGTTAGGATCGAACAATAAACTCAGCATTACATTTGTTTTACCAGAATTACTAGGACCACATATTAACGCCCGTATGGTATTGGGTAAAAGATCGCTATGTCGTCGGGTATTTAGCAATTTATCTCCCTCTAGCATCTCGTCCAAATTAATTATATCGATTTTTTGTTTTTGTTCGTCTTTTTTCATTATAAATAACGTCCGTATAGCACGACAATGACATTTATTTGTAATGCAGCGGCCGCAAGAAGCGGATCTCTTAAATAGCACCTTCGCTAAAGGAGCGGGTCTCTTAAACAACGCTATAAATAACTTGCCGATCGAATTGCACATTCCCGGCTACTCGTATTGCGGACCGGGTACGCGTCTACTAGAACGACAAGCCCGCGGGGATAGCCCGCGCAATCAGCTGGACGGCTACTGTCTAGGCCACGACCTTTATTACCACGCGGATAAAAGTCTGAAAGGTCGATGCACCGCCGACAAGCTATTGGAAGAACAGGCTCGGAGCCGCGTACGCGCAACAGACTCGAGTTTCGGAGAAAAATCGGCCGGCTGGCTTGTCGCCACAGGAATGAAAATTAAAAGAAAATTAGGCATGGGTGCGGTCTCTACTGCTGCTTCTGCTGCTACTGCTACGAGTGGAGGCGGTAGCGTCCGCTCCGCAAAAAGTAGAAATTCACCGAAAAATAAGTCGAAAATTTGTTTCAAGCGAAATATCTTAAAGAAACTAAATTTTCGCTTAGGACAACGCCCCGAGGAAGAAGGGGCGGCACTTAAAAAGAAAGACGTATCTATGGCTTTGAAGACTGCCAGAATGATCGTTAAACATGCGGGCGGTCGTCGAAAAATTAAAGTACCCCGTGTCATAGCTATCCCTAAAACCGGGGGCTTCTTACCGTTTCTCGTGCCCCTGTTTGCCGGACTCAGCACCGTAGGAGCTCTAACCGGCGGTGTCGCCCACGTAGCGAAAGCCATCATCGAGGCCAAAAATGCCAAACAAAAGCTGGAAGAAGACAAAAGACACAATGAAAAAATGGAAGCCATAACGATCGAGAAAAACGGAACCGGATTATTTCTGAAGAAGCAAAAAACCGGTCTTGGATTATATTTGAAGAAAATGCCAAAAAACTACCTTTGAAGCTGCCCAATCGTCCGCTCTCGGACCACGATTTACAGGCGTATGCGAGAAAGCTGAAAATTTCTAATTTCAGGGGCGTCTTCATGCGCGACACCCTACCGCGATTTCCTAGAAAAACAGAGTGCGCTATAGTGAAGTTGGACAAAAACGATGGCCGAGGCACCCATTGGGTAGCATATAAGAAGAAAAATACTAAAATTGTGTATTTTGACAGTTTCGGCGGCCTAAGACCGCCTCGAGAAGTTGTTAAATATTTTAAAAATTGTAAGGTTATGTACAATTATGACCAATATCAGACTTATGATACGTACAGTTGCGGACATCTTTGTTTGAAATTTTTGTTCAATAAAACGTTATAAAAAGAAAGAAGTGAGCCTTTTTAATTCAAACATGTCGCAGACGTTCACGCTGACATGTAGCGGCAGTTACATCTCCAAATCGTTTTATCCACCGCTGGAGTTAGATCCTCGATTCGAATACTCATTGGCGTTAATGTCGTTCTCCATTCCAAACATAGAACCGGGAAAAAACAAATTGTATGCGAGAAAAGGCGAAAATCAACATCAAAAAGTAGTTACTATACCGACGGGAGCATACGAAATAAGAGACATCGAGCGCTTCGTGCAAAAACAATTATTATTAACGGGCTCGTCGGAGACGACGGCGGCGGCGGCGGAGGCGGCGACATCGACGGCGGCGACTGCCTCCACGTCGGCTAATAGGGCGGCGGCGACGACCTTCGACGAGGACGTGGAAGTGCTGAACAAAACGTTTTCATTGAAACCTAACAATAATACTTTAAAGTGCGAACTGATATCAGTGTTCGATATAGATTTCCGCCCGCTCGATACCATAGCCAAATTATTGGGATTTTCCAACAAAGTACTTAAAGCAGGATATTTACATACTTCAGATCTTCCCGTAGAAATAGTACAAGTTGTATACGAGTAGAGTGCAATCTAATTTCGGGTTCTTATTATAACAGTTTGCCATCGCACACATTGTTCGAATTTATGCCTGCAGCGGACCCAGGCTACAGTATCAACATAGAACCCCGAAATTTAATTTATTTACCTGTAAATAGGCAAACCATAGACGACATAACTATACAGATTCTCGACCAAAATTCAAAGCCCGTAAATTTCAACGGCGAAGAAATTGTCGTAAGATTGGAATTAGAAAGAAATGGGGTTAGTTTTTGATTTGGAAAATGGTAATAGTAGATCGGAGGATTATTTATTCGGACAAATAACTAAATTTCAACCAGTATACGGAGATACGTCGTGGAGGACGGCTACTACTGCAGCAGCAACATCCACTACTACGAGTACGCTTTCTCCGCAAAACATTTTGTTTTTGCGCCATCTGGGAAAAATAAAAAAATTCAATGTCCGAAAAACTGCAAATATCCAGACAAGCCAAAGTAGATGAGTCTATCGTTCGCGAAGAATGGCACACCTACCATCCATTTACTAAATCCTACAACAACAGCGACGAAATAAAAATAGTAATAAACCAGCAAGATGTTTTTATGGATATAAGCTCAGCTGTACATAGAGGGCGCATTTAAGGAAGAAGCAACGGGGACCGGCACTTGCGAGTTAACCTCCAATTTTGGCGCATTTCTTTTCGAGTCTATTTCATATGAACTAAATGGAAAAGAAATCGATAAAGTTCGAGATCTAGGTGTTACGTCGACGATAAAGGCATTACTAAGCTACAATGCCGATGAAATCAAAATTTTGTAGATGGCGGGTTGGACATGGCCTCACACCGCTGCACATCCCACTTTAGACCCTAGAAAAAATTCACCCTACGGATTCCAATCAGTTTTCTTCTCGGCATTTTCGTCGATTACAAGTGTGTAATTGCGGGAAAACATAAAGTGAAATTGATTCGTGCCAGAACCGACGACAACTGCTACAAAACCGAGGGCGGAGACAAAAAAGCCGCTCTAGAAGTCCAAAAAATCGAATTGAAAGTTAAACACGTATACCCGAACGATGTCGTGAAAATCAGAATTGTCGACGAGATAGCCAAAAATACTCCGATCTTGTTGCCATTCCGAAGATGGGAAATGCACCAAATGCCGGCACTAAGAAGTTCCAAAAACGATATTTGGATGGTGAAAACTTCGGACGAGTCTGGAGCGTCCGAGATTCGTAATATTGGCCTTCCAGACAAATCTCAAAGATAATTATAAAGCCGACTGCACTTATTTTAATAATCTCTCCATCACCGATATCAAACTGTATCTTAATTCGGAGTGTTATCCCTATGAATCGCTTAACTTAAATTTTAGAAATCGGGAGTACACCGAAGCCTATAGGATGTACTGCGATTTCCAAAAATCATTTTTTGGAAAAAGAAATTCCGAGCCGGCGATCGAATTCCATATTTTCCAACAACATGCCCTGTTCGTTATCGACTGCAGCAAGCAAGACGAGGCTTTAAAGCAGTCTACGGTCGACATCAAATTAGAATTGCAGTCATCAGAAATATTTCCGGCCGATACTCGAGCCTACTGTCTCATCATCCACGATTGTCTGATGGAGTACACCTCGTTAACAGGCACAGTTAGAAGTCTGTTTTAAAAATAAATCAATTAAAGCGTACATAAATTATAAAACACGGTAGGGAAATTTGGCAGTATTCTTAGAAAGTTCAAGCATGACGTTTGTGGTGATGGACGTACAGGGCTACAATGCTCCCGATTTTCACGCTAAAGAACTGGCTATCTATGATGGGACAGATATGAAGCATTATGTGTTTAAACCGAAAATACCTTTTCGTTTATTGGGTGGTGCGGACAGAAAAACTGATCGACACATTTATTACGACCACTTGGGAACAGACTATAGTAGCGGCAAAATCGATCAGCGCTACGTATGCTTAATCCTATGTAAAGAGTTAGAAAATGTCGATGAGATTTATGTCAAAGGACGTATAAAATCTGATTTTATCGAAAACTGTTTCAAAGTTATGAGCAAAGCCGTACCACAAATCATCAATCTGGAGTTTGATCAAAACTGTCCGAAGTTAGAAAAGAAACAGGTTTTTACGGTTTGCAGCGCCCACGAAATAAAAATTTGCGCTTGTAGTATTAGATACGCATATATTTTGTTCGATTATGTTGTAAAATTGTTGATTTAATAAACGGTAAAAAATATATTGTTTTTTTTTCTCCTGGAGCATATTTAATCTCGCTAGTCTAGATCTGTCTATAACAAAAATTCTTATTGGAAATTTGCAAAAATGTACGATAGAAAAATTATGAAATGTTTTGTAATTTTCCTACTTTTGTATCGAACATTAGCCCCTCGTCGTACGAATCAAGAGTAGGAGAGGGGATTCCACGTTTCTCTGCAAAAATCGCTTAGTAGCTAAGCTAGTTTGGCGCGATACTATACCTACATACCTAACTTAACACTACGTACAGACGGCGCGTTGCATTTTATTTGATATTTTTTCATCAAAAATTCTAATAAAATGGATTCTGGGTATGAGAGCAGTTCGAGCACCGACGAAAATTATGTGGAAATTTGTGCTGACTTTAATGGTCCAATAAGGCGAATTTGTGTGGCTGAAAGTTACATAACTAACAATGTGGAGCTGTTTTGTGAGGACTGTTGGAGAAGGCACCGAAACGGCGAAGAAAACTTCTAAAAAATTTCGACTCATTGGACGACTTATATTGACGATTACGAGCAAAATTTTCAAAAAAGGTGTAATTATTGCAATCTTCGTCTGTATATATATTTTCTTGAACATACTTGCCTATACTGTCATGTCGGAGGGGTGGAAAATATTTAAAATATTAATTAACTTTTTCCCAAACTAAAATAATAATTTTAAGTACCTATAATTCAATACTGTATAGATGTTTAATTTACTCGATTATTGCAAGTTTGCAATATTGCAAAATTTCCGCGGACGGACGTGTTTTTTCATTACTATTGCAATTTTTCCCTGGGGTAAGTGACACTCGCCGGCTTCGCTTTATTAGTTATTATACAGTCGAGAGTTCGAAAGTGCGCGCTTAAGAATTTTTCTCCTTTTTTCAAACGTCGCGTCGGCTTTGCTACATATACCTACTCACCCTGCTCGCAACTTAACAACACGGCCCGTTGTGAGTATCAGCGAAAAGTAGATGTGGAAGACATGGGGATAGATAAGCTCTACAAAATTTCGAATTTTATAGAGAAGAAAACTCGATACGGAGACTGCATAGTCGCCGAGCTGGAACAGGGAGTGCTATTTCTGCCAAAGAGATTATCGGGCCAATTAACGGAAGAGCTCCAAAAACAGCTGCTGGGAGGAGCAGGGTGTTCTATAAAATTTTTGGGTAGAAAAAGACTACCAAATCAGTCGTACCCTGCCAATATGTTTGAATTTGTCAAACATTAAGTAGATTATCATTAAGGACAGCATCAATTACGTAGGATAATGGACATTTTCGAAGAAATTTTGATGAAATCGAAAGAGAACTTCAAAAAAGCTTCTACACAGTCGGATATAGATGCATTTATTAAAATTTCAAAAAAGTATATATTAGAAGTAACGAATAAACTAAAGCAAGAACATTTAGCAGTATCGGGAAAGAGGAGGTTGCAGTACATTTTGAGTCAGTTGAAGTCGTTCAAAGTTCAAATTTGTCGTAAAAATGCTATTACTGGAGGTGGCGGGGGAGAAGGAAGGAGAGACGGGAGAGGACAAGCGGATCTAGAATCTACATCGGATGAACTTTCGGAAAGGATTGTATGGAAAAAGGTATGAAAGTAGTGTTTTTTTTTGCCTAAAAATTAAGCTTATCTTTTGTTTTCTTTTTTAGATTGCTTCGGCATTTAAATGTAGAGTGCAGACAGGAGTAATAATCAATTTGCTTCACATCGAACCGAAAGCGTTTCTTGAAGATTGCATCACATTTTTAAAGCAAAAACTTGAGGCAGAAGTTGTGAAAATGGGATGTATCAAGGTAAACGTTACTCTCTATGCTCTCTACGAACATTCCATATTGGGAGAAGAAGATTTTAAGTATTTTTCGACCAAAAATGTTGAGGTCTTAAGAACGGGAGACGTCGAACCGACTCTACGGGCATTTCGACCGACAATACTACGCAAGGTGAGTGATTTTTTTTATGTGATTTTTTAATAGTAAAATAGAGTCTATATGTCTGTTCTTTTTTTAATTTTAGATGTCGGAATTTGAACACACGGGCTCCGGTTGGCGTTACAAAGCAACCTCACACTTACTGGTTTCGATAAACAAGTATGCTCCATTAAATGGTGGACAAAATACCTAAAATACCTAATCTGGCTAAACAAGAATCCCTATATTATCAATGTCGAAAATCAAGATAGAAGATGTTTCATATGGAGTGTGCTGGCTCACCTGTATCCCGTAGATGGAGATGTTAGGAATGTAAGATCTTACCCTCAAAATATCCACGATATTTTTAATTTAAAAGGTATAGAAATGCCCGTTAAAATTTCAAGTATTTCTAAATCCGAAAAACAAAATCCTTCTATTTCCATTAACGTCTTTACTTTGGACGAAAAAATAAACTTATCGTAGGTCCCGTTTTCCATACAAAGCAACGAAAAGTAGACAATATAAGTACTCTAGCTATAGGACACTATAAATTAAGAATTTAATCTGTCTTGTATAAAACACATTATATATTTTGTATTTGTTATTACCTATATGTCATTGAAGCTCTCATTAAAATTTGTTAATTTTGATTTTACTTTATTTTCTACTAACAAGCGAATATTCGCACTCTAAGTGTAATACCTACCTCTTCAAACCTAATATACCACTTAAAAAAATCTGTATGACAGTTTTCCACAGAAAATACAAATTTGGTGCCATCTAGTGGTGTAATTTCTAAATGAACAATAATTATTTTTTATTCAAAACACACCTCTATACCAGTCAATTAATATTTTTAGTTGTCGATACAGTTTCCTAAAAAAACAAATAATAATCCCTCTAGGGGATACTGTTTGCATCAACGGATTTCGTTCTTAAATTTTCACTACAGTTTCCCGTATATTGCCTTAGCGCCATATGTCGGGTTGCATCCAAAGTTCTTGAATTATCAATACAGTTCCCTGTAATTACCTTACCGCCATCTGGCGGCTTATGCGCAAAGTTTACTCTTGCCGCCGATAGCAGCGCCATCTGGCAGACGGTAGCTACGATTTTAACCTGGTGGTCCGAACCCGCACCCGGACACCGGCAATGTTGACCGGATGTTCGGAAGTCTCACTTACTCCTTACGGCTTTTAAATGAGAAAGAGAGAGATAGAAGAGTGGAGGGGGAAGCATTTGCGGGATTTTTACACTACTGTCAAACTTTGCAGTTATGGGAATATATAGTGTACAAATTACTGAGCTTGAGGGGGTACTCAAGAACCAGTGGGTGTGTCGAAAAGCCAATCCACATAGTGCATACGCTTTCCTTGTCTAAACGCGCAGGCGTGTTTCCCACAAAGGGGCTGGGCTTATCTCCTTAAAGGCTTGCTGCGCACGTGCAAGTGGGTGGAGCTAACCAGAATTCCCACTCCTCGGGCATGCAAAATCGCTGATTTCAATGTTTACAAAACGCAGATGGCTAACCCTGAGAATGTTTTTGATACAAAATTTCCATCAGCTCGTCAATTGAATGTTTAAAAAACACAGATGGCTAACCCTGAGAATGCTGATGTGATCTCTCACGTCGTCCCGCTTTTATAAGATGTTTAGTCTGAAAGAATTTCGATGTTTAAAAAACACAGATGGCTAACCCTGAGAATGCTGATGTGATCTCTCACGTCGGCCCGCTTTTATAAGATGTTTAGTCTGAGAATATTTTCAAGGAATAACCGCCAGAATACCGGGGAAAATATTGCTGACAAAAATGAAACTACTTTTATTTTCATAACTTTATTATGTGTTAAGACTACACAATACTATAGCTCCACAACTGTTGTTAGCTTTTTAATCCATTGATTTTCCACCAACTTATGGATTAATTTAATCATCCATTTTAAAATCAAGAGTGAGGAACATGTGGCAATAAAATAAACCACGCTTTCTAGGGATTGACCTGTTGTAACTTGTTCTCTGAGCTCATTTAACGTTTTAGAAATTGGTGTAACCCACTCTGTGTCAGCGACTGTACCATTTTCAAATATCTTTCGAAGTTTATACTGTTTGATATTACTTGATATCTTTGTCATTATAACTTCATCAGTGGTAGTTGTCGGAGTTAATGAAATGCAATTTAATAAATCGTCCATACAAATAGCAACATCGTTTACGTCATACGGTTTATAGACGTAAATTATGTTATTGATAATCAGAGAATGAAGTAACAGGTATTCTGCACTCAACATAATTTTCGAAAGTGGACTTAAGTTTTATCTCTCTTTTATAGGAATCAAACAACAAAATGCAAATAAAGGCCTTTATTTAAGTAAAAACTTACAACTTTTAGTAATCGATTAAGTATTTTTCTAACCAAGAATATAATTTTTCACAATTCCTAAAGCTACACATCCATTTTTTATTTTCATTGTGGTGGAGGCACATCGGAATGTCTTTTTCAAATAGCGGCACCTCTATCCAATTGTTTTGCAAATTTCCAACATCAACCACTTTATTGTTGATTATTTCACGTAGAAAACGTTCTTTTTGATGTCCCTTCACGTAAACTATGTGAACGTCTAGTAGAGTAGTCTAGTATTTCAACCAATTTGTTGTACTAAACATGTCCGCTCGAATATTTTATACCCAGAAAATTTTCTTCCATAACTCGCATGTGCCTCTTATTTAAATTGTTAAGAGACATAAAACTTTTTGGGGGAGCTATAACCATATGCATCACTTGCCCATTAATTTTAATTGTCAATTCCTTGGGATAAAACTCATTCTCCACCGAGAAACCTTGAACGTCTATTACAGCAATCTTCATCTTAACTTAGTTCTCGAATAAAACTGTTGGTATGGTGTTGATGTCCCTTCATTTATATGTTTACATCATATAGCTTCTTACAGTTTCGCTCAAGGGCAAATACTCCACAACTCTATCATGAATAATGATGCAATATGCACGGGTCTTATCTGGAAATCCTCGAGAGCTCTCAATATCCAATTTAACATCAACAGTGCTCATTTTAATTATTTCATTGCGACGTGAGGAGTCGATAACGAACAGCGTCGCCCGGTCTTTAAAGTCAGCATAATTAAGTAGTGGACTCTTATCGCGTGTATTCATAAAGCTTGGGTAGAAGTCTCTGTAATTATTGTAAACTTCCAAGTAATCCCTATTGAAATCTTGCCGCAAGCGTTCAAACGGAAAGTATTCACCGTTTATTATAAGGCATACGTCGGAAATATCTACATGATCAAAGTATGTCGGGTCCTTTTTTGAATTTTTTTTGCGGTCGGTCTGAAAGCCAACAATAACAAACCTTGGGCTTTCTACTGTGGCAGAAGTTTTAACGGACCATATTTCTTTGGTTGCATTTACGGTCAGATTAGTTAATTCATGTAACTCTCATTTGCGAAACGGTATCAAGATGGGTTTATTACACTTGAGGGCTTGCAATAAGTTATACTTAATTTTATCGTTTGGTATTATATGTTTTACTTTCAGCTCGATGTTAGTAATGACTACTTCAACCGTTAGATCTGGAGTTGTACCAGGTGTTTGTTCCAGCAATATAGAGTTTTTGTCATTTCGAGCTCTAGTTAACCGTATTGTTTGTTTACCAGAAATTGCATGTTGGTAATCGTTAAAGATGCCAAGCAGGTGTTTAAGTGGAACTCTAACACTAAACGTTGAGTCTCTATTCAAAATGGTTTTTTCCCTGGGTACAACCAACTTGAGGTGCGTTTTTCATCGGTGGGGTTGTAGCAAAGATAAGCTCTGATACTGCTTAAAATGGCGGGGTCCCTCACAGAATCTACTTCTTGTCCGTTAAGTTCGTAAGATATAGAGTCGAAGAAGAAAGCCGCAGCATTATTAACTAATTCGCAAGTGCCTTCTCCTTGTGTAGGTTTTATTTCTCCTTTAATAAAAATTGCGGCGTCATACATTAACAACCAAGCATCTCCCTGGTTAATTGTTATTTCAATGATGTCATTATTCATAAAAGACTTGACGAAAGGATAGTAAGTACGGATTTCTATGCGTTGGATTGACTCATCATACTTTGGACTTTGATACACGTCGAATACATTTGGTGCCAACGACATTATATCCGAGCGACTTTAAAATATTTATGCTTTTAGGTGTAGGCGTCAGGTTGCGAGGTTGACGCTTGTGAGGTTCAGACGAGAGTGTGTTTATAAAGTGGTTTAACTCACTTTTATATGTGAGACCCTAACCGAAAACGAGACCCATTACAAAGGTTTTACTTCTAATCTCACAATTATTTCTTCTCCACGGAAATTTACTAACTGAAAATTTTGATCCAAAGTCGATAAGGTTATATTATTTATTTCCCGTTTAGTAACAGGTAAGTAAAGTAGGTTCCTGGGGGTTTCGTTTAAGGCGTCCCCCGGATTACATTCAGGAGAAAACTCGTAAATAGTATGAGTAGGTCTGTTGTTATAGTACGCTCCAGAGGTCAAATTGCTGTCAATATGTATTGTTCTGGTTTTGACGATATTCACCGGTAAATCTGATGCGTGGACACTTAGTGGGGGTAGTAAACGATTGGAATAACCGAGCAATGTGGCAATCGAATCTTTTGGTCGAAAATCAATGGTATATTTATCGCTGTATATTTCACACTGTAGAGTATTAGTATTGGCTTTCAATGAAAAATCAGGTATTTCGTTAAGATTTCTTAAAATTTTAATTATCGCTGTCTATGGCAGCAAATTCGTAAGATCCTGTGGGTATTTCTAAAACTTTCAATTCGTTTGCTTGATCGATTAAATAAAATTTATTATTCGGTGCCTCAATATTCGGTATCGTATTATATGAGTAAAACCCGAGCAACGCTAAGCCGTATTGTAAAGTTGGGTCTAAATAAATGGAATTATTGTAATCAACCGAGAGCACAGAGCTGTAGCCTTTCAACGTGAATAAGAACGACATGACTAATAGTTTTAAGTCGGTCAGCTCTTTTTATAAAGAAATTCAAGACAAAGATGTCCACAATTTATTTCATTAAATTTTTGATATGCATCGTTATTATATACAGTTTTAAATTTTCCTAAATATTTAACAAGTTCCTTCGGTGGTTTTAAGTTACCGAAACTATCAAAGTATTCAACAATATTATTATCTTTCTTATATGCTACCCAGTGAGTGCCTCTATTGCTTTTAACATCTAAGTTAATAATTGCCGATTCATACGCATGTGGTTTGCTTGGAAGTGCATCTCTCATGAATACACCTCTAGAATATGACAACTTTAATTTCCTGGCAAATTTTTCGAGGTCAACGTTAGTTAATGGTCTCTTGGGTAGCTTCACTGGGAGTTTTTTTGTTTCCTTAAAAATAAACCAACGCCTTGCTTGTTTTTTCTCAAGTAAAGCCCCGATCCGATTGCTTCCATCGCTTTGTCATGACGTTTTTGTTCTTCCATCTTTTTCTGCACATCTTTCCTAGCGATAACTCTTTTAGCAATCGCGCGAGCACCACCTGCCACCGATCCAAGAGCTCCCAAAGCACCTAGGATTGGAATCAAAGAAAGAAACCCACCGCTCGCCTCAAAAGGAATTATTCTGGGGATTCGCACTTTATTCTTTCCACCTACTTTTTTAACTGCTATACGTGCCGCTTTAATTGCAGCTAGTGTGGTTTTCTTAATTCCTTTTTCATTATTAAGTTGATTTCCGTTAAATGATTTTTTCAATGATTTTTCAACCTTTTTCACTATATCACGTTTGAACGATTTTTTTAAGCCCATACCTAACTTGCGTTTAGTTTTCATTGTTGTAGTAACAAACCAAGCAGCTGCCTTTTCGCCTAGTTTTGCGTCCTTAGACTTAACTCTTTGCCAAGCTTTATTTTCTAACACTCGATCGGCTTTATGTCGATCCTCTAAAGAGGGAGATTTCGAATATTCTATGTCGTGTTCCTTGCATGCAGCATCGAGAGGGTTTATGCCAGGGTCTCCCCTAGCTAATCTCTTGTTTAGCTTAGTTCCAGGTCCGCAATATTGGTATCCAGGAACATGCAATTCAACTGGTAGATTACTGATAAGGGTATTAACCAAACCGTCTCCTGTGAATGATAACATTAGACTGAATGCAAGTCTTTACACGAAAATAAATATATTTTATTATTATTTTAGTTACTAATTGAAACTTAATAAAGTTTCAATTAGTAATTTATTTTCCTCGCTTGAATTTATTCTTTAACTGTTCACCACAAATATTTACATAATATCCGAGCGCGTTAAGATTTCACTTAAACGAACCTCGGGAAAATGTGTTTATATAAATTCTGTACAGTATAATTTCGTATAATGAAATGACTTTATTGCAGATCAGCTTTAATTCACCGCCAAACATTGAATCATCGGGGTCTGCGCTGGATAACTCTTAGTTTTAATTTAAATAAAGTTTAAATCACTGGCACGTAGCCCGTAAATATTTAAGGTAGTATAATTTTCAATTTAGATTGAACCTTGCAACTGATGACTCATACAAGTACCGCTATTTATGAATGAGTTGTTATTTCAGGTTTTAAACAGAGTACGTTGCTGTCTTTCATTGCTATCGAATTATGGATCGCTTGATCCAGTTACTTTGTGAGTCATACCATTGTTGTTTATTTACAGCAAATAAAGAATGGAATTTGAATTATTTGTTTTATTTACAACAGTTTATCATTACTCATAATAAAAGACTGGCTGATGTTTAAACCTTTATTAAAAATAATTACGAGATATTTTCAAACACAGGCTACCATGACGCTTTTATATTCCTCTATTAAGTACGTATTATGACAAATACATTCAAGATTAATTTAACACTAATTACAACAAGACTATTTATTTGAAGTATACTCAGAATTCCATGTTAATTTTCTATTCCCCCAATGACCATATTTCAAACTGATTGGCCTTGTGTTTTTTTCCCATATCCAGTTGTCCTTTGTAAACCAACGCGTATTTTTCACTGGAAAAATGTTCGAGGCACGGTTTGAACGCCTGTGTCACTCTGTTCGGCAGGAAAACGACACTATCCTCCAACTCCAAGCAAAATGGTCTCCCCGAACGTCGTTTGCACCACCTTGCCAGAGAGAATTTTCATCGGCACGCCTTCATCCAATTCCACTAACTTTACCGTCGGTTTCTGAGACAAGCAACCAACTTTGTTTAGCTCAACTCGGCTACTGAACTCCACACAACAGCAAACTCTGTCTTTTATCAAAGCTAGAGGGGTGGGGGGAACTGATTCTAGGACTTTGAAACCCCGCCAACTAAAATTCCCAGAAGCCATTCTGGTACACTTTGACCTCTAAGCCCCGCCCCCTGACCTTGAATGTCAATTCAACCTTGAAAGCGTTTCTGGGAAATTAACCTTGAAGCTATTCTAGCCACGCCCCTTGACCTTCAATTCCCAGAAATTAACCTTGAAGCGATTCTCGGAAACCTTGAAGCTATTCTAGGCACGCCCCCTTCAATTCCCAGAAATTAACCTTGAAGCGATTCTCGGAAACCTTGAAGCTATTCTAGCCACGCCCCTTGACCTTGAACACCCCATCGCGACTTCGCAACAAACGACCTTGACCTTGGCGGCCATTTTGTCCTGAGACCCGCTTTGCATCACTACTAACGCGAAGAATTAATTGTGCGGTTTTCTATATGTGTGTGTGTGAGGGAGGCTTATCTTAGAAACCTACCTCCAACTTATCGCAGATGTTTGGAAATGTAATTCTATGTCGTGGCTCCGTCTTCCAACAATTCTTCATCAACTCACAAATTAAGGGTGGGCAGTCTTCCGGAGGTATTAACATAATTCCATCAAGAATTAACTTTACCACTTCGTCATTAGTGTGGCCATAATATGGCTGCTTACCGAAGCTGTAAACTTCCCAGAGGATGACCCCGTATGACCAAACATCAGATTCAAGGGTGAAGCGCCCATATACTACGCTTTCCGGAGACATCCACCTCACTGGAAGAAGACGAGAACCTCCAATCTGAAAGGAATACGAAATGACGCTATAGACATAGGTACGTACATGTTTACAATACTTGTGTATAGACTGGGAAGTTTTCGGGATAATTTGGTCCTCTAAATTTTCTGGATATATTCACACATCGCTCGTTGAACCAGGATCTAAAAATTGCAATTGTAATGTCATCTCTGTAAAATTGGAATGTCACATGTTTGTATTCAGCGAGAGAATTTCGTTTGCTAACGTCGACTGGGAACACCAAACACATGTTGCGCATCGGAGTGTAGTGGAAGACTACCGTTTATTCATCAGTACGGTATTTAAACATGTTTGAAGACGGAACAGGAATTACCTAGGTACATTTTGTTGGCGCCAATGCGCAGCGTATTTGAAATAGAATTTCTAACATCTTCTTTTCTTTAACAACAAAGTAACTTATAACTCGAACATTTTAAAACTACTTGAAAACTACACATTAAACATATGACACTACGTTAGTATTTACACACTAAAATTTTAAAATATCTTAATCTAATTAATCACATTAAATCTTTGAGGTTTTTTTGTGCTCCTATACAGTGTGTCTGGTTTTTCATGTTAACACCCCTGAAAATCTAAGTAGGTTGGGGAAATTGGACGGGGCAGATATTTCCCTGAAAAGTCATCATTTGTGAATTATTGGTTTGGCATTGCCGCGAAATTCTGGCCTACTGCGATTTTTTAAAGGGGCGTTTTTCGAAAAACTATATTAGGCATTTTTTAATTAAAATCTCACACCACAGGGTTAATCAGGATACATCGAAACCCCCACTTACAAAATTTGAACAAAAAATATACATGCTGCAAGGTGTCAAAGTTGAGCAAAATAGGAATTTTCAAGGCATCTGGCGAGTCAAGTATGCCATGGAAATACTTCATAATAGTTAAATGATGAAGAGGACCACTTACAGTGTTGATGCGCAAAGTTATAATAAAAAATGTACCAGGTGTTTCTCTCTGTGCCAACTCAAATTGCTGAATTTTTGAAACTATATACGGGTCAAAAATCGAGTATATTAAAACCACCCCAGACATTATAAACGAACTAAGTCATTTAAGTTAAGGTGGCTAGTGTGCCACAACAGGAAACGCACAAAAAATGTATCATTTTAGACAGTGACTTTGTCGAGAAGGTCCAATAATTTGAATTGTGTTTTATTTTTGGATGACATTTTAATAATAATAATAATAGCCTTCATTTGCCCAACAGTAACAACCATTTACAGGACAAATTACGAAGCAATACATAATATAATACATAAAATAATACATAATATGAACAGAAGCAAACGGAGTACAAAATACATCTAAATCAAAGAAATACCTCTAAATCAAAGAAAAGAAGCGTGCGGCAACAGACAGCATTTATGTCACACAAGTGGCATATCTCATTAAAGTTATTGCTCATTGTGAGCATAGGAGACTTAAGGTATATATTAGTTCGCGCTCTATTACAATAAAAAGTGAGTGTATGTCTCGCCTGCAATCTTGGACCATGGAAGTTAATTTGCCGTAACAAAGTAGGAGAATCAATTTCGCCATGCAACAATTTCCACAAAAAAGATATCGAAGCTATTCTCCTTCGCGGTTCAAGACATTCAAACTTAAACCTAGAAATAAGATCCACATATGGAACACCCCGGTCCGGATACCTTCCATCCAATTTGTAAGAAATGAATTTTAAAAACTTTCTTTGAATTTTTCCACTAATGATATATGGTTACTATAATAAGGACACCAGACCAGAGAGCCATATTCCAACTTGGATCTCACATATGAAAAAATAATGTTACTAGAGCATCAATATTTTGAAAGGAACCACAATTACGCACTATAAACCCATAGGCCTTGCCTGCTTCGGCCGCCTTTGCCTCAATGTGCCCCACAAAAGACATAGCATCATCAAAGGTGACTCCCAAATCCTTAACAGTTTTATTGCGTTTAAGTGTTGTATTGTCAATTACGTAGTCAAACGTACAGGGAGATCTCTTTCTCGTATAACTAACCGCCGAGCATTTAGAGGCATTCAAATACAATCGGTTACTATCACACCACACACGGACTCTGTCAAGCTCCTTCTGAAGCGCATCACAATCATCCCGACAATTTATGGTAGAGTATATTTTCATATCATCTGCAAAAATTAATTTCTGACACGATAGGCTCTCCCCAACGTCATTGACTTTGTAAAAGTATAAGTACTTTTGTGTTTATTAGTATTTTTTCCATAATTCCAGAGTATTTTTGACCCGTATAAGGTTTCATAAAAATTCAGCATCATGAGATGGTCCAGAGAAAAATACCCTGTAGTTTTTTGTATAGAATCTATGCACACTAACACTTTAAGTGATCCTGTTGATCAGCCATCTGTTTTGAAATAATTCTATGGCACACTTGACTCGTCAGATGTCTTTAAAATTCCTATTTTGCTCAACTTTTGCATCCTGCAGAATGGAATTCCCTGTATATTTTTTGTCTTAATTTGGTTTGTGAGGGTTTTGGTGAGTCCTGATTAACGCTGTGGTGTCAGATTTTAAAATGAAAAATACCAATATTTCGCGGTAATGCCAAACCAATACTTCGCAAATTATGACCTTTCAAGGACATATATCTATAAAAAATGCATCGTTCAATTCCCCCAGTCTACTTAAATTTTTAAGGGTGTTATGAAAATTCAGACACACTGTATGTACACATAGATGACTGTGCCGGACTACTCTATATAAACAATTACCTCAGACTAACTCAAAGCTATTTATTCTGTGCCTCAGATCACCTAAGTTATCGTGGCTTACTTTATAATAATCACAGGTGTACACGTCCCTGCTCATCCCGAAGTCTGCTATCTTGACCACTGGCCCGTCGGCGACGAGGCAGTTACGGCATGCCAGGTCCCTGTGTACGAAACGCTGCGCGGCGAGGTATCGCATTCCCTGTGCCACCTGCAGGGCGACGCAGTGCAGCTCGCGACGGCCCAGGATCTGCAGGCCTAAGGAAGCGGAGCCTTTTTCGAAGTCGTCGATCACGGGATCCCATAGTCGCCGCTGTGCGCGAAGCACTTCCGCCAGGTCTCCGTGCCGCATGTACTCGAACACCATCATCGGGCTGACAGCACCCTCTGAAACAAAAGGAAAACAACAGTTTTGTGAACAAGTCTGTAACGGATATTTTATGCAATCTCCGTTACGACGGTAAAAAACTTTCGGCTCTCCCAATATAATATTTTTAAAATAACTAAAACTGCCGTCACCCTTACCACTAGACAACCATGCCTACGCGGAAGTGATTTGTTTGCCACTTGCAATGGGCTAGTCGGGTCATATAGAAAACTACTCGCAGGCGGATAATAGAAGCTTAGTAGACTCCTCTGGAATATTTCAGTTTTGTCAGTTCCTCTTATAGTTTTTAAATAAAAAGCAATCCAAAATTTTAAGATATTGCTCCTTTCGCTCCCAAAAGATGGCACTAGATACAATCGATGTGCTTCAGGATAGTTTATAGGAAGGTTAGGACATTCCCCCACTCTTAAACAAAACCAAAGGTAGTCCCTTTGCACCGGCAAAATCGCGCGACGGTGCCGCTCTTACCAGCTGGCCTTTTTCTTCACAGCTTGATGCCAGTGGCGTAGGTATCAGAAGGGGTAGCACAGTTAACGAAAGTCGAAAACAAAAAATACCGAGGGAAAATATAATAAACAACGGATTATCCCAATTTCAGTAAAATAACATGCCTGACAAAATAGTCAAATACGTTTTAGGCATTATTTTGATTTATTTACAATAATTAAGCATACCTAGATTGTATAAATTTTTGTTTACTGCATTCTTCGAATAAAACACATATTAAAATAATAAATCTTCTTTAATCGCAGCTGTATTTAGGTATTAACAAAGGCAAAATAACGGATATTTCAGCACAAATCATATACCATTTATTCGTTGCAATAAACCAAGCTTTCGGCCATGTTTATGGCCTTCATCAGGCCTAATATAATGTTAGGTGTTAGGTAAAATTAGTTTTTATACTTAGCACTGAATTGAATATTATAAAGTACCTAGTAAGTATAAAAACAAATCTTACTTAAAAATAGATTATTACCTAAACATTATTTTAGCCCCGACGAAGGCCGTAAACATGGCCGAAAGCTTGGTTTATTGTAAAGAATAAATAGTACCTATATGATTTTTTGTGAAATACCCGTTATTTTGCCTTTGTTAAAACATATTATTATTACAAAATTAATTACAGCGACATTTTTTAACTTATTTAACATTTTGCTTTTATATTTATTTTTATCATCTTTGGTTTTTATTGACTTCTTAAGCCTTTTTAATCTAAAGAATATTCTCTGACGAATGAAAGCTGTCGTAATTTCTTCGGAAATATCAACTTTGTCTTTTAATTTTGTAAACAGCCTGTAGACAATGTTTTTCCGAATTACAAAATTAGTTTTATTTAGTTTCTTGAACCACCATTTCAAGAGTTTTATGGATTTTGTCCTTGTTTATAATAGAGACTAGTTAGCTTTTCTTTATGGCCGATTTTCTATAACCTTCAAATATGTCCTTATGGTCTGTCTGTCACATTCCCACTTGTTACTAAATGTTTCTGTCTCGTTCTCTTACATTTCACCGAGACGCGTCCGTACGGTGGCGCCAAATTCCGAACCACGGTTCGAGCCGTCGATTGAGAAAGGAATCCGCAATCAACCGTTCGAGCAAAGCGTCAATGGAAGAAGGTTAAATTTTACAGGGCAGGAAACTGCATGTATACGTAAGCGGGCCGGGTATCGATCGACCCAGCGCTTAGTCATCACGCATCGTCCCGTCTGAGAGTTACATGAACACATATGCCATGTTTCTGGAAAGAAGACGCTACATGCTGAGAAGACACTTTTAATATTATATATACTAAAACATGTTCTATTACGACAGTCTCTCTTGTAACTTTTGTCAATAAACATCTTTTTAAAAACAAATTTGTTACGCTCGCCCACGTAACTGGCGCAGTCGTGCGGATCACTGTTGCCTTTTTCGACCTATTGATAGATATCGACTCGCGATCGGTTCCGAATCTTCGGTTAAAAACAGTGTGAAACCGAAAGGTGGGGACCCCAGGAACAGCATCGTCCTACAACCCCTTTGGTCGCCGCAGGGAGAAGACAGCATCGTTTTTCCTATTGCACCCGTAGGTTAAGAAGAAAAAGAAGATTTCCATGAAGAAAAACATCTTCATCTTAGCATTGTAAGTGAATCCTTTAACAAAAATTCATTTTAACCCCCTTTTGTACATATTGTTTATATTTCTGTTTCGCCAATCTGGACGAACTTTTTGATTTAGCAAATTTGTTTAACACTCTCCAACTTTCGGAAATTCAAAATATTCCTACTTCTAACCCAGTAAATTCAACAATTTCAAGTACTATGGCAAACCCAGACTATCAAATGATAAGGTACCAAGCCGACAACATTCCTCGATTCGACGGAAACCCTAAGCAAATTAACAGATTTATTCGTTGCGATGAAAACTTTCTCACCAACCATCAAAATGCTACAACCCCTCTCGCCCCGATAAATGTTTGTCTGTTTGATCCTGTCATAAGTAAGCTAGTTGGAAGAGCAGCTGACTTAATAGCTTCTCGAGTAGAACTTAATTCTTGGGAACATATTAAAAATGCCCTAATTGTCACTTTTCTGATCAAAGAACAGAGGACTGTATTATACAAGATATATCTTTAAAACCCGATAAAAATGAAAACAATCATAATTTTGGCTTAAAATTACAAGACGCTAGAAGTCGACTGGTCTCTAAAATTAATGCTTCTAACGATACAGCAGACGTAAAACTTTTGAAAATAACTCAGTATGAAGCTCTTATTCTCAAAACTTTTATCAATGCACTCAATTATCATTTACAGCTTATAGTAAGATTAAAAAATCCCGATTCCTTGGAGCAAGCTAAGGCTTTCGTCCGAGAAGAAGAAAACTTTTTATATTACAAAAATCGTTCACAAATTGCACAAACTAAAATAGTTCCTAATTTTCAAACTTCACGACCTAACATGAGATTACAACCTTCTACAAGTACCCAATCTTATCCAAGACCACCAACGTACCAACCAACGACTTTTTCTAATTATCCCCGACCTAACGTACAACCTCAATTTCCACCAAAAAATATCCCTTCACCATCTTATAATAACCAATATAGAAATTTTAATTCACCATCCACCATGCAAAGATTTCAAAATCCCAATTTTAGACCTCAGTATCAACCAAATCAATACCAATCAAATCAATATCAACCGAATCAATTTCAAAGATCTCCTCAAAATTTTCCAAAACCTTTCTCTAAAATGACTCGAATAACTAAAAACGAACCAATGGACACTACAACAGGAAATACAGTTTTACATCAAAATTTTATTTCTGAAGAATGCTATAACCAGGTTATTGACCCCGTAGAGAGTACCGAAACAACCCTACAAATTGAACCTCAAATTACCGACGGAAACTACTACGAAAATGACGAATTATCCCAATTTCTATATTACCCAGAACACCCGAATTTTGACGAATATACCGACTTTTCCCAACCATCAGACAAACCAACTGAAAACGAAAATTTTCAGATAACTCCGAACCAAAACCCTACAACGTAATTTATCTAAATAATACCGACGAAACCACCTTACCTTACGTTTATCTCCCCGAACTAAACGCAAATTTTCTAATAGACACAGGTAGTTCAAGAAGTTTTATTAATCCCGAATTAGCTCATCAATACTTTACAGATTTTATTTTCGAAGAACATTTTTGTGTAAAAACAGCCCACGCTAGATCCATACATAACGAAGCGATGGAAATTCCAGTTTTTCCCTCATTTCAAATAAATTGAAACCATAAATTTTATTTATTTGATTTTTCAAAAAATTATGCAGGATTATTTGGCACCGATTTCTTAAAACATAAAATTATGTCAAATATCGATTTACGTTGCGACTATCTAGTTACGCCTTATGTAGCTATTCCCTTAAATAACACTTAATATATCGTTTCAAATTTCATAAATGCAAATTTCACGATATTACAAATAATTATACAGCCCCGAAGCGTACAAAAAATAAAAGTACCCGTAAATAAAATTTCTGGAACTTGTATCTTACCTTACACAAATTTTGGAAAAGCAGAAATGCCTGAAGCAGTTTGCAATATTGTAAATTCATTCGCTACTACCTTTGTTACTAATATTTCGGAAAATCCAATCAAAATTAAATTTCTTAAGCCCTTTGATATTGTACTAATCAATGAAGCTGAAATAATTTTTTTCGAAAAAATGGAAACTGACCAAGATCTAGACGACCATATTGACCAATTACAAAAACAGAATTTAAAAAATTTACGCTTAAGTCACTGCAATCAAGAAGAATATGAAGCAATTCGAAAATTATGTTTCGAATACCGAGATATTTTTTATGTAGAAAATACTCCTTTGACATTCACGAACCAAATAAAACACAAAATTAAATTGACTGACGAATCTCCCATTTTCACAAAAACATATCGATACCCCGAAATTCACAGACAAGAAGTCAAAACGCAAATTAGCAAAATGTTATCTAACGGCATAATCCAACATTCAAATTCCCCGTGGAGTAGCCCCATTTGGGTAGTACCAAAAAAAATGGTCGCATCAGGAAAACGAAAATGGAGGATTGTGATTGACTATCGCAAACTAAATGACAAGACAATTGACGACAAATTTCCATTACCAAACATTTCGGACATTCTAGACAAACTCGGAAAAGCCCAATATTTCTCGACACTCGATTTGGCGAACGGCTTTCACCAAATAGAAATGTCACCGGACGACATCCCAAAAACAGCATTTTCTACAGACACCGGTCATTTTGAATTCAAAAGAATGCCATTTGGACTTAAAAACTCACCCTCTACGTTCCAAAGGGTTATAAATAATGTTGTGCGCGGATTACAAAACGGAACATGTTTAGTGTACCTAGACAACATTATAATTTTCTCGACATCTTTACAAGAACATATATAGACAGACTAAAATCAGTTTTCCAACGCCTTAGAGAATCAAACTTTAAAGTCCAACTGGACAAATCGGAATTTTTACATAAAGAAGTAGCTTATTTAGGACACCAAATTACCACTGACGGAGTTAAGCCCAACCCGGATAAAATTAAAGCAGTTAAAGATTTTCCTATACCCCGTACGCAAAAAGAAATTAAGTCATTTTTAGTTTTAGCTGGTTACTACCGTAAGTTTATCAAAGATTTTTCCAAAATTAGTAAACCCTTAACTGAATGCCTCAAGAAAAACCGTAAAGTAGATCACTCTTCGAAATTTATCGAAGCTTTTAATCATTTAAAAGATTTGCTGATAAATGCCCCTATTTTAAAATATCCAGAATTTGACAAACCCTTCGTTCTAACGATTCGCCAATCGCATACGCATCACGCACCCTCAACAATGCGGAACAAAAATATTCGACTATTGAGCGTGAATTACTCGGAATTATATGGTCATGCAAGTATTTTAGGCTTTATCTATACGGTAGAAAATTCTTTATATACACAGATCATCGCCCTCTCGTTTGGCTCTTTAATCTGAAAGAACCTAACTCCAAATTAGTCAGATGGCGCCTCAAACTTGAAGAGTTCGATTACCAAATTATATAAAAAAGGAAAACAAAATTCCAATGCAGATGCCCTTTCTAGAATTCAGTTAAATGCAATAAAAACCCAATCTACCTTTAATAATGCCGGAGACATAGACTTTGACGTAGATGAATTTTTGCGCCAAGAATCAAAATTTTTACCTAATCCTTCCTCAACTTCAGACTTAACTACTGACTTAGACGAATCTTTAAAACAGAATGATATTGACAAGCAAGAAATTAATGAAATAATGAATGATTTACAAAAATTTACCTTACCTGAAAACCCCAAACAAAAAATAGGAATTTTGCAAAATATACAAATACGACCACCGACTACTGATGCCACTGCGCATAGTATCAATGCCCCCGAAACTACGACCAATATCCCAATATTAGACGAAATTATTATCAATCGACCAAACCAGATGATTATCAAGAAATCACCCTACCAGTTATACTCAAAATTTGAACAAGAAAATTTTGACGACCACCATATCATTTATGCAACCTTACCTACCAATATTAATGAGATAACAAAATTTTTAAGAGAATACATAAGTAACAAAACCATGTATATTTACTTTCATTCTAAAGAATTACGGCCTTACTTCCAAGAATCACTTAATACACATTTTCAAAATTGCAAACTTATCGAATGTACCAAACTTATTAATAATGTTAAACCGGAAGAGAGACAGATGCTTATAAAATACAAACACGAAGGCAAGACAAATCATCGCGGAATCGACGAAACTTATAAATTTTTAAAACAAAATTACTATTGGAAATCTCAAAAATCCGATATTTCTAAGTACATAAATCAATGCGAAATATGTCAACGGTCAAAATACAATAGAAGACCTCCTAATGAACCCCTAGTTTTGACACAAACCCCTTCTAGGCCTTTCGAAATATTACATATTGACACATTTATTACAGGAAAATATAAATTTCTAACTTTAATAGACAAATTTTCGAAATTTGCTCAAGCTTTACCATACTTTGGAACAGCAATATCGGCCTGCCAACAACTAGTTCATTTCTTTTCACTCCAGGGAATTCCAAAGCTATTTGTTTGTGACAACGGCTCAGAATTTAAAAACGACGTTTTAGATGACTTATTGAAAACTCATAATATAAAAGTACATTTCACCACCCCCCGTCATCATGAGTCAAACTCTCCAATAGAAAGACTACATTCAACCCTAATTGAGCACCTTCGAATGCTTAGAGAAAAGGACAAAACATCTGATATACCGACCTTAATGACATACACAATAATAGCTTACAATAGCACAATTCATTCTCATACTAATCACACGCCTTTTGAAATAATCTCAGGTCATACAGACTCTCGCGATCCGATGTCACTTATACCCGCTCAAGTTTTCACGGAATATGTTAACAATCATCAGAGAAAAGGACAAAACATCTGATATACCGACCTTAATGACATACGCAATAATAGCTTACAATAGCACAATTCATTCTCATACTAATCACACGCCTTTTGAAATAATCTCAGGTCATACAGACTCTCGCGATCCGATGTCACTTATACCCGCTCAAGTTTTCACGGAATATGTTAACAATCATCAGAGAAAAGGACAAAACATCTGATATACCGACCTTAATGACATACGCAATAATAGCTTACAATAGCACAATTCATTCTCATACTAATCACACGCCTTTTGAAATAATCTCAGGTCATACAGACTCTCGCGATCCGATGTCACTTATACCCGTTCAAGTTTTCACGGAATATGTTGACAATCATCAGAATAACACGAAAGCGCTTTATGATAAAATTCATTCCGACTGTGTTGACAAAAAGGAAAATATAATTAACAAGCGAAACAGTAGGTAGTAAGACAGCGGCTGAAATTACAGTAGGCACTCAGGTTTTTAAACAAGTAGATCCGAGGTCAGCGAAATTAAAATCAAAATTTACAGGCTCCTATTTAGTTACAAAAATTCTCGAAAACGGAAAAATTGAAATACAAAACCCAAAAACAAACAAGACGGAGATTACACACAAACACGAGACTAAAATAAAATACGTTGTTACAGATGGACCTGGACCATCGACGCAACCGACACAAACTTGCATAACCTCAACTCCTATCCCGGCCTCTTCCCATACAAGTTAGGAACGACACAAATTGTATCTAATCACTGGCCACTTGTTCAAGTATACGACTTAGCCCCAGTAGTTTCAAGATATTGAGAAATAAAAAATCAAGTGTATAAGCTTAATAATGACATTAAAAGTAAAATTGGACACTATGGTGACGAATATAATAATTCATTTTCATATTTGTTTGCATTAGAAAAGCAGATCGATTTACAAATAAATCCTATTCAAAATGTAACTAGACAGAAAAGAGGCTTACTTAATCCTTTGGGATCTCTCATTAAATGTATTACAGGAAATTTAGATCAAGAAGATAGCCAAAAATATGACATGCAGATAAAAAACTTACAAGAAAATCAAAACAAATTAAAGGGTGTTGCCTTCAGTCAAATTACATTATTAAAATCTACCATTAAGAAATTTGAGGAAACAGTGACAAACATAACTCACAACCAAAAACAAATAGAATTTAAAATTAATCAAATACGAGAAGCTCTCGAGAAATTCGCTCAAGCCCAACTAGATGACTTCAATTATTTTCAAATTCATATTTTGATTCATCAACTTACTAATATATACCAAAATATCTACAATATATTTGATAGAATGGAAGTAGCAGTTTCTTTTGCAAAATTGAATACTTTACATAACTCAATCATAAATCCTATAGACTTGTTATTAGAAATAAAAGAATCTAAAAAATATTTAAAGTTAGGCAAAGTACCTCTTTCACCAACTATTGATAATATTTTGAATTTCGAAAAATTTATTGAAATTAAAAGCTACTCAAAAGAGTTCAGTATCACATTTATTTTAGAAATACCCTTGGTTGAATCAGAGTTATACCAATATTACAAAATCCTACCATTACCAATCCCGAAAAATAATGAACCCGATTTTTACTTTTGCCTACCTTATAAACCATTCCTTGCACTTAACAATGAAAAGTATGTTTCCATGGACAAAATCTGCAAGAAAATTGAAGAAACCAAGTACAATTACCTAACCGGGCCAAAGCCAAAAGTGTCCGTTTTTGCCTTTCCTAAGGATCCAGTTTTGAGGGCAAAATGGGTGCAAGCCTTATTTATACAAACAAGGGTGCAAGCCATAAAAAGTGCTTATTTTGTAGTCAAGAAACATTCAAGGTATGTTATATGTTACATTTTTTATATTTTTTTCATAAAGCTTCGGGTTATTGTAGGTCTGTGAACAACACTTTTTAACACAAGACATTGAAAGGGAGACTACGTGTGTTCGTCGATAGTCCTCAATCAACGGTCTGTTGCGGTCTGTTGTAGAATCGACTGGTGAAACTACGTGCACCTTTAAAAATTCCACGTTTAGCTAAAGGTTTTAAATTTTCATGGCAAGTTAATTTTATTATATTTTTACAAAATATAGTTACTTTTTTAGGTGCAATACCTTGTAAGTTAGCAGGTTGCCCAAGTTATTTGTCCAAATCGAGCACGAGTCGTAGGGAAGGCCCCAAATAAAAAAAAAACAAAAAATTTAACTTGGACAGGTTGAAAAAGCCATAGCCGAAAGCGTTGAGAGTGGTGAAGTTTAAAAGTCTGCAAAACCGTATTCAAACATTGAGGAAGCGTATTCAAAAATTTGTGATATTGCCGAGTGGGGTAGGCGCTGTTTGAAGGCGAAAGAAAGCGAAGGGGCACACGTAGAGTAGTCACTGAAATGTTTATTATCAAAATATTTTTTTGAAGTGATATTTTTATTTTTGAATTATCATTTATTAAATAACTCTTAAATTGTTGCTGTATTGAAATATTTTTGTGTTCCACAGATTAGTTACTATGTTATGTTTGAAACTGTACCTAGTAGTATTTTACCTGGACACAAAAAAACGACAAACTGCAGAAGTTTCAGTTATTAAGTGTTTTTAAGATGCTAGTTGAACGTAAATAAAAGTCGCCATGCTGTCATGCTCGAAGATGTGCCTCAAAATAGGTACATAGCTAATATTAATATTATCTATTATACAGCGTGGTGAATAAAAAATGCGAAAGTGTGATTTTTCTTCTTCTTTTGAGTAGGTGCCTGTGAATTCATATTTGACATTGTCTTGGGATTCCAAACAACTTTTCTTAGTGCCATAGTGCTGTAGTTCTAAAAATAAGAGTACTTTACTCTTGAGGAATTTTCCTGTATAAGAATAGAAATTTTAAAATTTTTACGGGTAGATTTTGAGTTTAAGCACAAGCACCAACTTTTATCAAGAATACTTTTTTTTGAGAAACTTCAAATAAAGAAAATTCCCATTTGTGTCCAACTTTCTGGCAGACACTGTATATATTCGTCGATGGAAATCAACGCTATATTTCACAACATATAACTACTATTTTGCAAATCTTGGAAATTTCTCAGGAGGTATTGGTAAAGGTATCTCGGACATTTCTCGAGTTTTTTTAGTGCTATAAACGGTGGCCTTTTTCCAAATTCTAATAAAGTAGGCTGAAAGCAGTCAGTTTTGCCCACAAACGCCATTAAGAATTTTTTCGGTTAAAACAAGGCGGTTTTTACAAAGGTTTTTCAAAAATATCTCGGAAAGTAGGCCGTAATTCTCGAATATGCTTTTGCAAAAAAGCAATCTTTTCTTCCAAAGAAAGTTCTCCGAAACCGAAAAATGCATATTTATCAAGATATTCTTGACTGGCGCCACTTAAATAGACATCCTGTATAGGTCTGTGATCTTATCCTCATCAAAAGCATCGTCGATGGAGGAAGGAATCCTCAATCAACGAAAGCATGCACAAGCAAATTTTTCTTGAGGATTATTTCAGTTTATTATTTAAAATGTTTTCAATACCAAGGTATAGCCAAAGTTTACAGAATTTCTGTAAACTTTGGTACAGCTAGGTATATGTACAGGGTCCGTCAAATGTATGGAATAATGGGTGTATCTTTTTTATTTTTGTTTTTGAAAAAAAAAATGTGTTATACAAAAGTTTCTTGGCTAATTTTTTGGCACTTTCTGGTGACCTTGAATTTTTTCCATCCGTCATAGTTACGTTGCTATGGTGACCAACTTTTTTTTTTCAAGTGGCCCCCTTATTTTTTATTTAGATTTTGTGATTAGCGTTCATTTCTGCATTACACAAAAATATCTAATGGTTGCATCAGAAAATAATCGACAAAAATCACTTTCACGAAAAATCAGCGTTGTCCCAGCAAACATTTTCATCCGGCGAATCTGTGGCCGATTAGGTCCTGGCCAGAAATTGCCGTAACGGCGAATCAGTGGCAATCTATACTGGGCCAATGCAAATAGGTCACACTGGCCAGAGGTCGGCCACTGTTACTTTGCCGGATGTTCAACATACTGATATTATACTGGCCCAATGTATGGTGGCCATTACAGTGGTGGCCAACGATATAGTAAAACTGCTTATTAAGTATCATACTTGTGCTGGCCCGTTAAACATACTTCACCAAAATGTTATTTATTGATTTTAACCCTATTGTTCCTTTTTTTCAAAAGAGTAATTCACAAGAAAGTTTTTTGTCGTCAATGGGCACCTAGTCATTACAAGAAATTAGTTTGGTACCTAATCGATAGTAGGTAGGTACCTAGTTTTCGAGAAAAAAATGCATAAAACAAACTATCGACTACCGCACTAATTTCTTGTAGTGCCCAATGACAACAAAAAACTTTCTTGTGAATTACTTTTTGAAAAAAAGTACAATAACGTTAAAATCCACAAAATAACATTTTGGGTGAAGTCGCCCAAGTTGTCAGCAGCCTTTTGGGCACACAAATAAAAATCACTAAGTAAAATACTTATGAAAGGATAGATAACCAAATGGCTGTCAAACCATCAAACCTTGGTGATAAAAACAAATTTCCTATTTAAATTATTACAAAAGTGACTAAATATTGGAACGTAAATTTCTCACATTAATATAGGATTTGACAGATTTGGCAATCGTGTATCCTCTCTTAAATATTATATTGAACAGATTAATATGTACTTAAAAAATAATATATTTTCTTTGAATTTATTATACATCATAGTCTTAGGTAGGTAAGTTTCTATTTTTCTACAGCATAGAGACGCAGACCTACGAGTACCTATATACAAGGTCTGTGATATTCTATAGGTAACCATTCTTTTGCTCACCTGAGATTTTTTATTTATTCTAACCCATTTTTTTGCTGCATTTTTTCTTTTTAGATTTAATTGTGCAGCACCTAAAAAATACATTTACATACAGAGTGTCTCACTTAAAGAGTGAAACAACCCTATAACTTCTTTAATTTTTAACCGACCAGAACGAAATTTTTACCAAAGGTAGATGGCATTGTTGCCTACTTATTTTCAAAAAATTAGTTGCCTACTCCAAAGTCAAAGCCACCTGCGATGCCACAAACGAGGCTAAAAATCCAAAAATCATATTAGGCACTTTTTTTTCAAAAAAATTTACTAAAAAAAGTTTTTCAGAATAGATTCAGAACCCTAAATCCAAAATTTTGTCAAAATCAAAAAATATTAAATAAATAAAATTTAAGTAAAAATTTAAAATTTAATTTTTTTAAATTTGTTTTGTAGCTTTTATTTTAAAATAATTACTTTATGAAAACAATTTGCCTTCAAAACTTCCATCGCGCACTTTTCTAAACACAGAAAATTATTAAATTGCTGTTTTTCGAATTTAATTTTTTTGAATTAATATTTTTTGATTTTGACAAAATTTTGTATTTAGGGTTCTGAATCGATTCTGAACAACTTTTTTTAGTAATTTAAAAAAAATGCCTAATATGCCTTTCGGATTTTTAGCCTGGTTTGTGGCATCGCAGGTGGCTTTGACTTTGGAGTAGGCAACTAATTTTTTGGAAATAAGTAGGCAACAATGCCATCTACCTTTGGTAAAAATTTCGTTCTGGTCGGTTAAAAATTAAAGAAGTTATAGAGTTGTTTCACTCTTAAGTGAGACACTCTGTATATAAAAAATAAATAATAATATGTTAAGATATAGGAAGTGGCTATTTATACGTCCGACGGATACAAACGTCAGTATACGTCTTGCGCTCTCATTGGTCGATTCAGCCACGTGACACATAACCTTACTTCTACCGTCCGATGGATTATGAATCGGCTTGTTTACTAAGTCGATTGGATGATGTCCGAGATTATTTAGACCTATCTTGTCTCATTTTATATTGCGTATGCCCTACTTTTTCCGCGATGGGCTCTGCGGAATGAAAAATGAAGTGGTTATTTTATTATTTACAATGATGTAACCCACCCCCGATTTTTTTGAAATTTTGGCTACCCCCCGACAATGTCGGGGGCATCGCAGGTGGCGAATGTCGGGGGGTAGCCAAAATTTCAAGAAAATCGGGGGTGGGTTACAACGCCGAACGTCGCATCGGGCGAAAATTCGGGGTACCTACCTAGCCCTAATTTCAAGAAAATCGGGGGTGAGTTACACCATTGGAAATTATTACCACTACTTTTTTCATACGGCAGCGTCTATCCCCCAAAAAGGAGCAGTGCATACGCTCCTTATTGCAAAGATGCTTGAGAAAAATGCTCTTCCGACGTATCTAAATATTAGTTTACTTCGGCTTCGGACGTGTACGGAGTTAAATGCACGTCCAAAGAAGTCACGTGACTCAGCCCGCCAATGAGAGCGCAAGACGTATACTGACGTTTGTATCCGTCGGACGTATAAATAGCCACTTCCTAAGATATATGTGTTCAAATATTGGTTTCGAATAGACTTCTTTTCCAAGGTAAGAACAAACACAGTATTAAGTTTGAATCATTGTATTTACCATTGGCATCTTCATAGGGTAAACTGTTTCACACGAGTTGCATATGTTTTCATCGACCACTTCAATAATCACTGTCGCCGGGCTCCATTTTAACCGCAGACATAGGGAGTTCATCGAATACTAAAACGAGTCGTTATTAAAACCCAAATAGGTCGAAGCTTTGAAATTCTTACTGTTTCATGCATTGCGGACCCAGTCTTGGCTTGTATACGAGGCCTTGGTGCTCGGAAGTGCTGGTAAACTTGGCAGTAATTTGTTCCGTTGCCGGGCTTGATTGTCAGTATTTCCAGTTGATACCTGTGGAATATTTTTGGGATGTATAATGTTTTTTTAAAGGTGCTGAATGTGAATTACCCGGCCGGAGATCGCTGGAACACTTGTTTTGTTAATGATCCGACACGCCAGGCAAATTAAGTGAGGTTATTATCGGTTTGACATTTATTTCCTATATTTGTTGTTTTATTCGTCTTTGCCGGACCGTGGGACTCTTCTTCTTCTCATTTTGCCAGCTGAGGGTTTTGTCTACGTAACAACGATTGTTGTGTGGCATTATATATCTACACTACATATCCTTATAAAAACACCAGAAGATTATTAAATTGTATAGGTACTTACCTTCAGTTCATGTACGAAAGATTACAAAGGAGTATTCTTATATCTTCCTCTATGGCTGAAATCTGGACAACAACCCTCAGGAGGACGTTGGAATATACAAGACACAGCATATGGGCCATGGGCCACAACAATGCATCAAACAAACACAAGTTACACAACCACAATGGCCGACGTCCGTCAACGGTTCGCGTCCTCTCCGGTCTCCTACTCTCTCCCGCAGAAGAGCGCAGGATCCGTGAAGTCACCTGACGGTTTTTGCCAATCGCGTTGCGGCATTTTTGTGACGTGACAATTTTGGCCAATACCGCCCGATGCCATAAACCAGTATTTTGCCAGTATCAAATCAACGTAGGATTCACCCGTCGACTGCCAATGTCAAATACTGTCTGGGCCAATACTGGATATTTACGTCTTGAATACGTAACGATTGCCTTCAATTTGCCGGCATAAAACTGGCATAGGCCAACCTATATTTTAATGGCCAGTGTCATATGTCTTCTGGGCCAATATTAGGTGCCAATGGCCAACACTTTGCCGACATTGCCTACATTGGCCCAGACATTGGCCACGGATGATTTGTTTGCTGGGGATTTATTTTTACAACCTTAATAAAACTTAACATAAAGATAATGTTCAAAGTGTGCACCATCACGCTCTATACAAAGTTCCAGTCTTTCTACAAACGATCTAACATTTTGAAATAAATACTAAACTAACAACAATGGAGGTACTAGTTGCCCAGATCCACGGGTACCTCGAAATGCAAAAAAGTGCAAAAAACCGCAAACAGAAAAAAAAAGACAATAAAAAAGTGCAAAAAACCGAAAACAGAAAAAGAGGACAATAACATGAAACCACCCCTTGCTGTTAACGCTGATTTTTCGTGAAAGTGATTTTTGTCGATTATTTTCTTATGCAACCATTAGATATTTTTGAAGAAACTTTTGTATAACACATTTTTTTTTCAAAAGCAAAAATAAAAAAGATACACCCATCATTCCATACATTTGACGGACCCTGTATAATTGTAAATATCTGAATAAACTGTATTATAATTATTGTTTCAGTAATTATTTTCAACACCTAAAATTTATTTGTAATATAATGCGTCGACCTAGCCAGGGAAGAATATAATGACCTTGGTAGGCATTGTTGTTCTGGGACGGTTCGGCCGACCGGTGACGACTCAGCGATCGATGATATCTGGCCTTGGCCTTTTGTGTCACCCATGTCTCTCTATAAATAAGGGTGTCACAGAATAGGGAATAGGGGCATTATTCTGTGTTTGTGTGTTGGGTGCTAATAGACGCAAAATGGTGAAATTTTAGCTCTAGATATTTTTGCCTGCTTTTCCCACATTTCCAGAACACACACTTGTTCCCAGACATTTCCCGACACAATAATAAACAGTACGGTCAGTACGTCTCTTTGTTTAGGCTAAAAAAACACACGGCTACGGGCGCTACGGCACACGTTTCCTTATTTTGTAAAAATTTTGCTCTGTATGTCCGACCGGCCAGCCCGTCACAATTTTTTGTAGCAGCATCGTTCTTGGCGTAGCGCAGGTTTCTAACGACCGACATCGAGTAAGAAGCGCTAAGGTTTTTGATTTTGATAATAGGTGGCGGCCTTGTGAATCCGATCATGAGATCTCCGTTAGTTTTAGATTTTGATAATAGGTGGCGCCTTTTGACCGGATCCCTATAACGGTGTCATCGACGGCTATATTATGACATCGGCGAATTTTCTAATAATACTTGATTGTTTGGCACCCCGGTTTTTACTTTAATAGAACCTCCAGCAACAATTTTTAGTTTAGCTTTCCACATTATAAAAAAAAATCATGATTTATACTATATTTCGAAGGGTGTTTAAAATATATTCGATATTTTAGTCATTAAAAAATGTTCTATTTCCAGGGTAAAATTGGTATGGGACGTATGTTGAATTTTCACTTCTGGTTTTAATGCGGCAAATTATCATTCGCATTTTAAACGAATTTCATAGCGTAAATAGCTTTGGACCTACAATCGCAGTATTTCTTTTTATTCCTAGAAGTCCAGAAAATGTCGGGGTTAAACAGTTGATCGACAAGTTTTTTTTTTTACTTTGAACGTGTATCCATGTTGATTATGCCTGGTTTGAAATTTTCATCCGTACTGTACCGGGGATTTTAGATTCTATGCTATGGAAGTATGATTTACAGGGTTTTTTAGATTCTACATCAACTGGGTCACACGTCACACGTGTCCCTAAGGACAAAGGTCAAACCTCGAGCAGTAGCCACTTTGCACGTTTTGTTTTTGTCGAGCGATCACGTGGGATGGGCATTTTTTAAACATTTTTATGAGTGTAGTTTCAATTGTCATCGAGCGATTACAAGAGCTAAAAATCCAAATTTTTTATCAGTTTAGTTTTGTATACTTTTTCATCAGGTGACCGGTACCTATAACTTTTTTATTTGCTGAATACGGATACTGAACAATTATTTTGCGTAGACTCCTGTCGATAGTATCATAAATTTTCACGCCTAGCAGAATGCATTTTTGACCGGACACGCTAGCGGTGCCATCGACGGGTATGCTGTGACGTCGACGTATTTTCTAATAATACAAGAAGGATTTACTGTCTTATTTGTACCTAATTGATTTTTTGACACCTGGATTTTACTTTAGCAGATTCTGCTGTAGGTATGATTTACAGGTTTTTTTTTAGATTCTACTTCAACCGGGTCACACATGTCCCTAAGGACAAAGGTCAAGCCTCTTGCCGTGGCCACTTTGCACGGCTTTTTGTCGAGCGATCGCGGTGGGCATTTTTTTAAACATTTATATGTGTAGTTTCCTCGGCGTTCTTGTCCTTATTGGTATTGGTTTTGTGAGCGACGTCCTCTGTTGTTCGATTTTTTCAGGGCAAAGTAGGTTGAACTTTTTGGGATATGTGTTTGTGTTTGATTTTATACCTTAAGGTAACAGAGTGTAGTTTCAACCATGGATGCATATTTTTATCAGTGTAGTATCAATGTTGTTTAAGCACCAATTTTTCAGTCTATAGTTTGCATCTTATATTATCAAAAAATTCGTGATTTATTGATATTAAACTATTTTCGAAATCTGTTTAGAATATTTTCAATACATTAGTAGTTAAAAATATACGATTTTTCAGGGCAAAGTAGGCTGAACTTTTAATATAATTCCCTATTCCTGGCACATATCCCTTCGATAATATTCCTGCTGGGTAAGAACAAAATCATGATTTTGTTTGTGATGGCCATTTTCTCAGTTTTTTTTTGAGATATTTGCGTGTTTCGACTGAAAATGAGCCCATTGTACTGGAAGTTGCGCCAGCAGATCTCGAGCGTCGGCGGTTCAAGCCGTTTCGGATACACATGCTTTGATACTACTTTTGTATTTTTACTTAGCATCAGATTCCAAATTCTACAACAAAATAGGTTGAACTTTTCAGACGTATGTATTTTGCCTCAAGGCAACAACAAACACCTGGTTAATATACAGAAATTTCTCAGATTTTTTTATAGCCGTTTTTTATAGGCACTGAACGTTAAATAAACTGCGTTGTCTGCTTTATTTTTTATTAGTAATCTATTAACGGCTGTAGTAGCATGGGCATTATTTTCTAAACAATAGAAGGTTTGGCACCTAGTTTTTATTTTCAAAAATGTACAGTCTAGTATTTTATACCATCAAAATTTCACAATGTATTTTTTGAAGGGTGTTTAAAATATTTTGGATACTTTAGTCGTTAAAAATGTTTTCCAGGGCAAAGTAGGTTGAATTTTTTTTTGGGATTTGGGTATGTTGATTTTTTCGGAACTAAATTCAATCACGACAGCTGCCCGCTGCAAAGAAAATGTTTTCAAGCGAATAATAACGTTTGCTCCGACATATTTTATTTGTATAAAATGATGCATTTTTCGCCCTGTAGATTTGCAATGTTAGTATCTAGAAATTATTTGGTAGGTTACTGGAACGCATATAGGTCAGTGTATCAAAACATGCGAAGACTGAATGCAGATACCACTTAGAATGTACCGCCGATTTTTCGATTATTCCTGGTAAAATAAAAAGAAAGTGAGTTGGGTCAGCAGAATCCTGTCAGCCGCGGTGAGTCGACAGTAGGTCAAAGGGGGGTATGACGTCATGGCTTGCAATTTGCTAAGGCGCAAGATTCCCGGAATCCAGGTTCAGGGGGGCCGTCGGTGAGAGTCTCCTGTCGAGACATGTCCGCGGTCTGCTTCCGGCCGAAGGTCGCGGCTGGACATCGGGCGAACCGTCGCCGCGGGCGGACGGTTTGACAATGACCTCGCGCTGGGGTCGAACCCCTCGGGCATCTTCGGCACCCCTCGGGCTAGCGCAGGATTCAGACCCTAGTCGGCGCGTTCTGATTGGTCGGTGACAGAAGGGGGCGTGGCGTGGGAGTGGAGGGGGTAAGTTTGGTCAAAAAAGTGCAGGATTTAGCTCCCATAAGAAATACATGGGGAAAGTGTGCTCGTACCAACATAGCCTATCTACTTGTAAATATATCGGTTTTGATAATTCTGCATTAAAATTAATATCTAATTACTTAAAGGATCGGTTTCAGCAGGTTAGTATAGAAAACAACGTCTCTGAACGATCACTTATTACGTCGGGTGTCCCATAGGGTCCTGAGCTGGGGCCTACGCTTTTCCTCGTTTATACTTTCGACCTAATGAATGTTGTTACTCGATCAAATACTCAGGCTTTTGCCGATGGTACGAAGGAAGTACTTGAATTTTCATCCCAAAAATTATCTGGTAGCACAGAAAACTTTGAGTGAGGATCTTCTATGTATAAATAAATATGCTATAAGTCACAATTTGCATTTGAATCCGACAAAATCTAAACTAATTATATTTTCAAAAAAGAAGCATAGGGAATTGCTGAAACTAAATATGCGAGTTCAAATAGATGGTTCGGATGTGACTGTTGTGCCGACTGCGAGGATTCTTGGTTCGACATTTGATGAGGGACTTCGATTCGTGGATTATATTGTTGGGTTGACCAAGGGATGCTACTTGAGACTACGCAAGTAGGAGCTTATTGGATATGAATACAAGAAAGCTTCTCTGCGAAAGCTTAATTCTTTCAAAAATTCATTATGGAGATATTGTATATGTACCGTGTTTGGATAGTGCGACATTGAACAGATTACAAAGAATACAAAACACATGCTGCAGGCTAATTATAAACCTAAGAAAATATGATCATATATCTCCAGCCTTCAAAGAATTAAAATGGCACTTTTTCGCTACATATGCTCACATTTGTTGCTAACATTATTAAAGCCTCTTCTCCTCCTTACTTAGTAAGAAAACTTGTGCCACGCGCTGCAATACATAGCTTAAATGTTCGTAACACAAATTTATTTACAATGCCTGCCCATCGCACATCATTCTTTCAGAGGTCTTTTTCTTTTAACGCTGTTCACCTGTATAATTCCTTAGATACAACTTTGAGGAACGAAATTCGCAACAGAGTTTTTAGCGGAAAGGTAAAGAGGTTGCTGCTTTCTAGATGATGGTGCTTTTTATATGTCACTGGACACTGTTTTCGTCGTTGACTATAACTGTATTATATCGTTTGATACGCCTTAGTTTAATACAATTTATAGGCTATGTTTTGGGTAGATATAGGTTAGGGTTAGGTAAAGGTTAAGTATGAATGGCACCTGTTGCCAGACTTCGCCTGTGTACAGGATACCTACATGTTTTGGACTGTATTCTTGCAATAAAGTCCTATTATTATTATTATTATCCAAAAGGCATTCGCACTCCCTCTACGGGGAACATTCACTCAGATCCCGGGCATCCCGGATACCAAAAGGATCTGGCTCGGACGAGACCCTTGCCATGTTATCGGGCCCTAGGTGACATTGATGTTCTTGGACGATCCTGCATTCCCCATGAATTTCCTGACGGTTCGGGCTGTCGCAAGTAGTACCGCTTTCTGCATGGACCTGTAAAGACTATCAGTTAGATTCAGCTCCTTGATGTTTCTCAGCAAACTTTTTGGTATAACACCAGTTGTTGACATGATGATTGGAATCGTCTGGACGTTCTCCATTTCCCATTGCCTTCTAATTCGTTCTTCTAAGTCTCTGTACTTCGCGATCTTCTCGACTTGCTTCACACGCAGGTTGTTGTTGTTCGGGATGGCCACATCAATCAGAGTTGTCTTCCTAGAAATTTTATCAACTATTATAAGGTCCGGTCTGTTATGGGCAACTCGTTGATCAGTCAGAACTGTACGATCCCAGTACATCTTGTAGTTGCTGTTCTCAAGAACAGGCTCAGGTGTGTAGTTGTAATATGGGACCCTTTCTGTCTGCACAAGCAGCAGCTTTTCCGCCAGTTCCCGGTGCAAGATTTTGGCAACCGAATCGTGTCGTTCCTTATATTCCGTTGATGCGAACATCTGACATCCTCCTGTTATGTGCTGGATTGTTTCTGAAGTTGGGCACCCGTATCTGCATCTGTCATCCACTACCGATGCATCTCCTACAATGAATTTTAGGTAGTTGCGAGTTGGTATAACCTGATCTTGTATGGCCAGTAGGAAGCCTTCCGTCTCGGGGAACATTCGTCCCGAGGTCAGCCAATAGTTCGACGCTAACTTGTCGACATGTTCCTGGTTAACCTCATTAGGATGTCTCCCGTGCAGCGGCTTCCCCAACCACCTCTGTAGTTTATCGTTGTCGGTTCGGTGGTGATTTTGACGCTCGTGTTCCGTCAGACGTAGCGGTGTTGAGACGTCTGCTCCGCATATAGCCCTATGTAGTGTGGAGCTGTTGGCCTGCCTGTAGAAATAATTACGCAGATTTAATATTTGTTGGTCCAATTGCTTGCTGAGATCTGCCAATCCTCTTCCTCCTAGTTGACGTGGCAGAGTTGTTCTTTCTACGGCGCTACGGGGATGATGTTTATGAGCTTTTGTCAGTAGTGTCCTAACTTTTCGTTGCAGGTTGTTGATGTCCGTGTTGGTCCAATTCACTATTCCGAACGAATAGCTGAGTACAGAGCACGCATACGTGTTCAGGGCCTTAAACAAATTCCTGCTGTTAAGATCAGTTCGCACTACTTGTCTTACTCTCTTGATGAATTCATTCGTTAAATCAGTCTTCATTGTTCGATGGTCTATCCTTTGAGCTTGTTTCATCCCGAGATACTTGTATGTATCTCCCTTGCTCATTGCTTCGATCTCCTGGCCGTCCTGCATCTCGTGTGCGCTTTGTTCGAGCTTTCCCCGGATGATATTAAGGGTGCGGCACTTGTCCAGTCCAAACAGCATTCCGATGTCCCTGGAGAACTCCTCTACAATTTTAAGCATTTGCGTTAGTTGGTTTTTGGTTGCGGCGATCAGTTTTAAATCATCCATATATAATAGGTGATTCAACTTGATCGCTTCTGCGTTGTTGCTTTTGATAGCGAAGCCATATTTTGTAGAGTTCAACCGATGTGATAGAGGGTTCATCGCCATGCAGAACCACAGTGGACTGAGTGAATCTCCTTGGAAAATCCCTCTTCGGATGTTGATTGTGTCGGTCTCGATGTTACTGTCTGCGGTTCTGAGTTGTATCTTAGTGCGCCAGGTTGTCATAACGTGTTCTAAAAAGGAAACTGTATGATGATCTATTTTATACAGCTTTAAGATACCTGTGAGCCAGTCGTGAGGTACGGAATCAAATGCTTTTTTGTAGTCCACATAAACCATGTGGAGGTTTCGTTGCTTGGAATGAGCCTGGTTGCAGATGACAGAGTCTATGATGAGTTGCTCTTTGCATCCCATTGCGCCCTTCGAGCAGCCCTTCTGCTGCATTGCAATGATGTTGTTCCGCTCGCAGTGAGCATATATTCGCTGCGTAAGACAAGATGTGATTATCTTGTAAAGCGTAGGCAAGCAGGTTATTGGGCGGTACTTGGCAGGGTTATCCGTATTCCGCTGGTCTTTTGGTAACAGGTAAGTTGCACCCTGTGTAAGAAACAATGGCATTTTCAGAGGATCGAGCAAGACTTCATTAATTAAGGTAGTTATTTGTTCATGCGTGCACCACAACTTCTTAATCCAATAATTTTGGAGATGATCTGGACCTGGTGCCTTCCAGTTGTGGGAATTCTTGATGACATCGGAGACTTCAGCGGTTGTGAATTGCTCGTGTTGCATCTGGCTATAGTTCCGGCCCATCTCGCGTTCTTCGCTGATCCAGCTTGCACTGACATTGTATGGACCTGGTGTGGCAAGTTGATTTCTCCAGAAACCGTCGACCTGTTCTCTGCTAGGGTAACTCGCATTTGTGGCATCGGCGCTAGAATTAAAAGCACGGTAGAAACCCTTCTCTGATCGTTCAAAGAGTTTATTGTCTCGTTTCCTGTTGTTACTAGCCTTGTATCTCCTCAGACGCCCTGCGAAAACAGAAAGTTTTTGTTTTAATGTGTCAAGACATTGTTGAGCAGTGATGTTCGCGGGGTCATGCCGAGAATGCATTTGGGTGCGGCTCATTACTGCCTGCACCGCCCTCTGGATCCTTCTAGTTCTAACTCCTCTGATATATTCCGTCACTTGTCCTATGTCTTTACGGAGACTCTCGATCTTCCGATTTAGTCGCATTTCCCATTGAGCCATTCGTGGTTCTGGTCTTGCACGATTCAACTCTTGGGCCGTTCGGATCTTGGCACCCATTACAGTGATGACTGCCGTTGCGGCACAGTAGATTAACATGTGCATACGTTCTAATGTTGGTGTCACTGAAACATAGCTTGGTAAAATTCTTGTGTTCATAAGATCGAGCACGATCGCAAGTTTCCTGGAAGAATTTAATCTTGGTAGCGGTGGCCTGCTAAGTGGGTCTGTGCCTTCGTATCGCAATACTGCCTGTCTCATATGTGTGTCCAAGCCTTCAAAATGTTCTTCGTTAACCCGTTCCAGACTCTCGGTTGTTGGTTCTACCGTTTCGGCTTCTAGTTGTTGTCCAGGCTCTTGAAGTTCCCCATTGTTGTTGTTGTCATCTATGTCTATGTGTTCGCCGTGGATCTCTAGCTCAACTTCCCGTTTGATAGCGTTAAGTCGTGTTTCTGGAATTCGGTTATTTCTTAGAATAGTTCGATACTGATCTGACACTCTTTGTTCAGACACTTGCATGTGTGGAAACTCCCTGCAGAACTCGGCATGCAGTTGTTGTCGGTAGCCGATAATCTCTTGTCCTAAGTTTGTCACCCTGTAGAAAATACGCATAATCGATTCATTCATGGACACAGTCCATTTCATGCGTCGTCGTTGTAATCCCGCCTCTGTGAACGCTGGCTGAAGTTCCCGCGCAGCACCTTCGGTGGGTGGAACCCTAGTTCTCGTTTGGCTCCCATGTTGTAGGTGTTCGTGTTGTTGTTGGGCTGTAGCTGTTTGTGCAACAGGGGCCCGCCTCATCAGCGCCCTGTCACCGACGTCCCGCTCGCTGTCATGCCCAGCGCCGGCTCCAGACATGCCCTGGCGATCCCCAGGCAGCGGCCCTATGACAATCATCCTATCATTCTCCATTCCATAGTTTTCTCCCGTAACGTGGGAGTGACGGCCCTCGGTCGCCTTTTACGACTCGCGGAGCCACGATAGGAGTATTCTAACCCGCTACCCATACGGGTCAACTAGGATAACGCGGGATCGTTACTCCCGAGGATCTGCCCCTGCCACCGGCCCAACCCCTCCTTGCGTTAACTGGGAAACACGGGATCGTTACACCCGAGGATCTGCCCCTCTCACAGGCTAGACCCATCCCTGTGTAACTGGGAGTCGCGGGATTGTCACCCCCGAGGATCAGCCCCCGTCACCGGCTAGACCCCTCCCTGCGCAACTGGATATCGCGGGATTGTCACACCCGTAGGTCTGCCCCTGTCACAGGCCAAGCCTCTCCATGCGTAACTGGGAATCGCGGGATCGTTACACCCGTGAATCTGCCCCTCTCACAGGCCAGACTCATCCCTGCGTAACTGGGGAGCGCGGGATTGTCACACCCGTGGATCTGCCTCTCTCACAAGTCAGATCCCCCCTGCGTATCTATTATTATTATTATTATCTCGACTTAGCCAAAAGGCATTCGCACTCCCTCTACGGGGAACATTCACTCAGATCCCGGGCATCCCGGATACCAAAAGGATCTGGCTCGGACGAGACCCTTGCCATGTAATCGGGCCTTAGGTGACATTGATGTTGTTGGACGATCCTGCATTCCCCATGAATTTCCTGACGGTTCGGGCTGTCGCAAGTAGTACCGCTTTCTGCATGGACCTGTAAAGACTATCAGTTAGATTCAGCTCCTTGATGTTTCTCAGCAAACTTTTTGGTATAACACCAGTTGTTGACATGATGATTGGAATCGTCTGGACGTTCTCCATTTCCCATTGCCTTCTAATTCGTTCTTCTAAGTCTCTGTACTTCGCGATCTTCTCGACTTGCTTCACACGCAGGTTGTTGTTGTTCGGGATGGCCACATCAATCAGAGTTGTCTTCCTAGAAATTTTATCAACTATTATAAGGTCCGGTCTGTTATGGGCAACTCGTTGATCAGTCAGAACTGTACGATCCCAGTACATCTTGTAGTTTCTGTTCTCAAGAACAGGCTCAGGTGTGTAGTTGTAATATGGGACCCTCTCTGTCTGCACAAGCAGCAGCTTTTCCGCCAGTTCCCGGTGCAAGATCTTGGCAACCGAATCGTGTCGTTCCTTATATTCCGTTGATGCAAACATCTGACATCCTCCTGTTATGTGCTGGATTGTTTCTGAAGTTGGGCACCCGTATCTGCATCTGTCATCCACTACCGATGCATCTCCTACAATGAATTTTAGGTAGTTGCGAGTTGGTATAACCTGATCTTGTATGGCCAGTAAGAAGCCTTCCGTCTCTGGGAACATCCGTCCCGAGGTCAGCCAATAGTACGACGCTAACTTGTCGACATGTTCCTGGTTAACCTCATTAGGATGCCTCCCGTGCAGCGGCTTCTCTAACCACCTCTGTAGTTTATCGTTGTCAGTTCGGTGGTGATTGTGAAGCTCGTGTTCCGTCAGACGTAGCGGTGTTGAGACGTCTGCTCCGCATATAGCTTTATGTAGTGTGGAGCTGTTGGCCTGTCTGTGGAAATAATTACGCAGATTTAGTATTTGTTGGTCCAATTGCTTGCTGAGGTCTGCCAATCCTCTTCCTCCTTGTTGACGTGGCAGGGTTGTTCTTTCTACGGCGCTACGGGGATGATGTTTATGAGCTTTTGTCAGTAGTGTCCTAACTTTTCGTTGCAAGTTGTTGATGTCCGTGTTGGTCCAATTCACTATTCCGAAGGAATAGCTTAGTACAGAGCACGCATACGTGTTTAGGGCCTTAAACAAATTCCTGCTGTTAAGATCAGTTATTATTATTATTATCTCGACTTAGCCAAAAGGCATTCGCACTCCCTCTACGGGGAACATTCACTCAGATCCCGGGCATCCCGGATACCAAAAGGATCTGGCTCGGACGAGACCCTTGCCATGTAATCGGGCCTTAGGTGACATTGATGTTGTTGGACGATCCTGCATTTCCCATGAATTTCCTGACGGTTCGGGCTGTCGCAAGCAGTACCGCTTTCTGCATGGACCTGTAAAGACTATCAGTTAGATTCAGCTCCTTGATGTTTCTCAGCAAACTTTTTGGTATAACACCAGTTGTTGACATGATGATTGGAATCGTCTGGACGTTCTCCATTTCCCATTGCCTTCTAATTCGTTCTTCTAAGTCTCTGTACTTCGCGATCTTCTCGACTTGCTTCACACGCAGGTTGTTGTTGTTCGGGATGGCCACATCAATCAGAGTTGTCTTCCTAGAAATTTTATCAACTATTATAAGGTCCGGTCTGTTATGGGCAACTCGTTGATCAGTCAGAACTGTACGATCCCAGTACATCTTGTAGTTTCTGTTCTCAAGAACAGGCTCAGGTGTGTAGTTGTAATATGGGACCCTCTCTGTCTGCACAAGCAGCAGCTTTTCCGCCAGTTCCTGGTGCAAGATCTTGGCAACCGAATCGTGTCGTTCCTTATATTCCGTTGATGCAAACATCTGACATCCTCCTGTTATGTGCTGGATTGTTTCTGAAGTTGGGCACCCGTATCTGCATCTGTCATCCACTACCGATGCATCTCCTACAATGAATTTTAGGTAGTTGCGAGTTGGTATAACCTGATCTTGTATGGCCAGTAAGAAGCCTTCTGTCTCTGGGAACATTCGTCCCGAGGTCAGCCAATAGTACGACGCTAACTTGTCGACATGTTCCTGGTTAACCTCATTAGGATGTCTCCCGTGCAGCGGCTTCTCTAACCACCTCTGTAGTTTATCGTTGTCGGTTCGGTGGTGATTGTGATGCTCGTGTTCCGTCAGACGTAGCGGTGTTGAGACGTCTGCTCCGCATATAGCTTTATGTAGTGTGGAGCTGTTGGCCTGTCTGTGGAAATAATTACGCAGATTTAGTATTTGTTGGTCCAATTGCTTGCTGAGGTCTGCCAATCCTCTTCCTCCTTGTTGACGTGGCAGGGTTGTTCTTTCTACGGCGCTACGGGGATGATGTTTATGAGCTTTTGTCAGTAGTGTCCTAACTTTTCGTTGCAAGTTGTTGATGTCCGTGTTGGTCCAATTCACTATTCCGAAGGAATAGCTTAGTACAGAGCACGCATACGTGTTTAGGGCCTTAAACAAATTCCTGCTGTTAAGATCAGTTCGCACTACTTGTCTTACTCTCTTGATGAATTCATTAGTTAAATCGGTCTTCATTGTTCGATGATCTATCCTTTGAGCTTGCTTCATCCCGAGGTACTTGTATGTATCTCCCACGCTCATTGCTTCGATCTCCTGTCCGTTCTGCATCTCGTGTGCGCCTTGTTCGAGCTTTCCCCTTATGATATTAAGGGTGCGGCACTTGTCCAGTCCAAACTGCATTCCGATGTCCCTGGAGAACTCCTCTACAATTTTAAGCATTTGCGTTAGTTGGTTCTTGGTTGCGGCCATCAGTTTTAAATCATCCATATATAACAGGTGATTCAACCTGAACGCTTCTGATCTGTTGCTTTTGATAGCGAAGCCATATTTCGTAGAGTTCAACCGGTGTGATAGAGGGTTCATCGCCATGCAGAACCACAGTGGACTGAGTGAATCTCCTTGGAAAATCCCTCTTCGGATGTTGATTGTGTCGGTCTCGATGTTACTGCTTGCGGTTCTGAGTTGTATCTTAGTGCGCCAGGTTGTCATAACGTGTTCTAAAAAGGAAACTGTATGATGATCTATTTTGTACAGCTTTAAGATACCTGTGAGCCAGTCGTGAGGTACGGTTATTATTATTATTATTATTATTATTACTATTATTATTATTATTATTATCTCGACTTAGCCAAAAGGCATTCGCACTCCCTCTACGGGGATCATTCACTCAGATCCCGGGTATCCCGGATACCAAAAGGATCTGGCTCGGACGAGACCCTTGCCATGTTATCGGGCCTTAGGTGACATTGATGTTGTTGGACGTTCCTGCATTCCCCATGAATTTCCTGACGGTTCGGGCTGTCGCAAGTAGTACCGCTTTCTGCATGGACCTGTAAAGACTATCAGTTAGACCCAGCTCTTTTATGTTTCTCAGCAAACTTTTTGGTATACCACCAGTTGTTGACACGATAATTGGAATCGTCTTGACGGTTTCCATTTCCCATTGCCTTCTAATTCGTTCTTCTAAGTCTCTGTACTTCGCGATCTTCTCGACTTGCTTCACACGCAGGTTGTTGTTGTTCGGGATGGCCACATCAATCAGAGTTGTCTTCCTAGAAATTTTATCAACTATTATAAGGTCCGGTCTGTTATGGGCAACTCGTTGATCTGTCAGAACTGTACGATCCCAGTACATCTTGTAGTTGCTGTTCTCAAGAACAGGCTCCGGTGTGTAGCTGTAATATGGGACCCTCTCTGCCTGCACAAGCAGCAGTTTTTCCGCCAGTTCCTGGTGCAAGATCTTGGCAACCGAATCGTGTCGTTCCTTATATTCCGTTGATGCGAACATCTGACATCCTCCTGTTATGTGCTGGATTGTTTCTGAAGTTGGGCACCCGTATCTGCATCTGTCATCCACTACCGATGCATCTCCTACAATGAATTTTAGGTAGTTGCGAGTTGGTATAACCTGATCTTGTATGGACAGTAAGAAGCCTTCCGTCTCGGGGAACATTCTTCCCGAGGTCAGCCAGTAGTTCGACGCTAACTTGTCGACATGTTCCTGGTTAACCTCATTAGGATGCCTCCCGTGCAGCGGCTTCTCCAACCACCTCTGTAGTGTATCGTTGTCGGTTCGGTGGTGATTTTGATGCTCGTGTTCCGTCAGACGTAGCGGTGTTGAGACGTCTGCTCCGCATATAGCTTTATGTAGTGTGGAGCTGTTGGCCTGTCTCTGGAAATAATTACGCAGATTTATTATTTGTTGGTCCAATTGCTTGCTGAGGTCTGCCAATCCTCTTCCTCCTAGTTGACGTGGCAGAGTAGTTCTTTCTACGGCGCTACGGGGATGATGTTTATGAGCTTTTGTCAGTAGTGTCCTAACTTTTCGCTGCAGGTTGTTGATGTCCGTGTTGGTCCAATTCACTATTCCAAACGAATAGCTGAGTACAGAGCACGCATACGTGTTCAGGGCCTTAAACAAATTCCTGCTGTTAAGATCAGTTCGCACTACTTGTCTTACTCTCTTGATGAATTCATTCCTTAAATCGATCTTCATTGTTCGATGGTCTATCCTTTGAGCTTGTTTCATCCCGAGATACTTGTATGTATCTCCCATGCTCATTGCTTCGATCTCCTGGCCGTCCTGCATCTCGTGTGCGCCTTGTTCGAGCTTTCCCCGCACGATGTTAAGAGTGCGGCACTTGTCCAGTCCAAACTGCATTCCGATGTCCCTGGAGAACTCCTCTACAATTTTAAGCATTTGCGTTAGTTGGTTTTTGGTTGCGGCCATCAGTTTTAAATCATCCATATATAATAGGTGATTCAACTTGATCACTTCTGCGTTGTTGCTTTTGATAGCGAAGCCGTATTTTGTAGAGTTCAACCGATGTGATAGAGGGTTCATCGCCATGCAGAACCACAGTGGACTGAGTGAATCTCCTTGGAAAATCCCTCTTCGGATGTTGATTGTGTCGGTCTCGATGTTGCTGCTTGCGGTTCTGAGTTGTATCTTAGTGCGCCAGGTTGTCATAGCGTGTTCTAAAAAGGAAACTGTATGATGATCTATTTTATACATCTTTAAGATACCTGTTAGCCAGTCGTGAGGTACGGAATCAAATGCTTTTTTGTAGTCCACATAAGCCATGTAGAGGTTTCGTTGCTTGGAATGAGCCTGGTTGCAGATGACAGAGTCTATGATGAGTTGCTCTTTGCATCCCATTGCGCCCTTCGCGCAGCCCTTCTGCTGCATTGCCATGATGTTGTTCCGCTCGCAGTGAGCATATATTCGCTGCGTAAGGCAAGAAGTGATTATCTTGTACAGCGTAGGCAAGCAGGTTATTGGGCGGTACTTGGCAGGGTTATCCGTATTCCGCTGGTCTTTTGGTAACAAGTAGGTGGCACCCTGTGTAAGAAACAATGGCATTTTCAGAGGATCGAGCAAGACTTCATTAATTAAGGTAGTTATTTGTTCATGCGTGCAACACAACTTCTTAATCCAATAATTTTGGAGATGATCTGGACCTGGTGCCTTCCAGTTGTGGGAATTCTTGATGACATTGGAGACCTCATCGGTTGTGAATTGCTCGTGTTGCATCTGGCTATAGTTCCGGCCCATCTCGCGTTCTTCACTGATCCAGCTTGCACTGACATTGCATGGACCTGGTGTGGCAAGCTGATTTCTCCAGAAACCGTCGACCTGTTCTCTGCTAGGGTAACTCGTATTTGTGGCATCGGCGCTAGAATTCAAAGTACGGTAGAAACCCTTTTCTGATCGTTCAAAGAGTTTGTTGTCTCGTTTCCTGTTGTTACTGGCCTTGTATCTCCTCAGACGCCCTGCGAAAACAGAAAGTTTTTGTTTTAATGTATCAAGACATTGTTGAGCAGTGATGTTCGCGGGGTCACGCTGAGAATGCATTTGGGTGCGGCTCATTATTGCCTGCACCGCCCTCTGGATCTTTCTAGTTCTAACTCCTCTGATATATTCGGTTACTTGTCCTATGTCTTTACGGAGACTCTCGATCTTCCGATTTAGTCGCATCTCCCATTGAGCCATTCGTGGTTCTGGTCTTGCACGATTTAACTCTTGAGCCGTCCGGATCTTGGCTCCCATTGCAGTGATGATGGCCGTTGCGGCACAGTAGATTAACATGTGCATATGTTCTAATGTGGGTGTTACTGAAACATAGTTGGGTAAAATTCTGGTGTTCATAATATCGAGCATGATTGCAAGCTTCCTGGAAGAATTCAATCTTGGTAGTGGTGGTCTGCTCAGTGGGTCTGTGCCTTCGTATCGCAATACCGCCCTTCTCAGCTGTGTGTCCAGGCTTTCAAAGTGTTCTCCGTTAACTGATTCCCGATTCTCAGTTGTTCGTCCCGCCGTCTCGGCTTCTTGTTGTGGTCCAGGCACTTGAATTTCCCGATTCTCAGTTGTTCGCTCTGCCGTTCCGGCTTCTTGTTGTGGTCCAGGCACTTGAATTTCCCCGTTGTTGTTGTCTATGTCTATGTGTTCGCCATGGATCTCTAGCTCAACTTCCCGTTTTATAGCGTTAAGTCGCGTTTCTGGAATTCGGTTATTTCTTAGAATAGTTCGATACTGATCTGACACTCTTTGTTCAGACACTTGCATGTGTGGAAACTCCCTGCAGAACTCGGCATGCAGTTGTTGTCGGTAGCCGATCATCTCTTGTCCTAAGTTTGTCACCCTGTAAAAAATACGCATTATCGATTCATTCATGGACCCAGTCCATTTCATGCGTCGTCGTTGTAATCCCGCCTGAGTGAACGCTGGCTGAAGTTCCCGCGCAGCACCTTCGGTGGGTGGAACCCTAGTTCTCGTTTGGCTCCCATGTTGTAGATGTTCGTGTTGCTGGGCTGTAGCTGTTTGTGCAACAGGGGCCCGCCTCATCAGCGCCCTGTCACCGACGTCCCGCTCACTGTCATGCCCAGCGCCGGCTCCAGACATGCCCTGGCGATCCCCAGGCAGCGGCCCTATGACAATTATCCTATTATTATCCATTCCATAGTTTTCTCCCGTAACGTGGGAGTGACGGCCCTCGGTCGCCTTTTACGACTCGCGGAGCCACGATAGGAGTATTCTAACCCGCTACCCATACGGGTCAACTAGGATAACGCGGGATCGTTACTCCCGAGGATCTGCCCCTGTCACCGGCCAAACCCCTCCTTGCGTTAACTGGGAAACACGGGATCGTTACACCCGAGGATCTGCCCCTCTCACAGGCTAGACCCATCCCTGTGTAACTGGGAGTCGCGGGATTGTCACACCCGAGGATCAGCCCCCGTCACCAGCTAGACCCCTCCCTGCGCAACTGGAGATCGCGGGATTGTCACACCCGTAGGTCTGCCCCTGTCACAGGCCAAGCCTCTCCATGCGTAACTGGGAATCGCGGGATCGTTACACCCGTGAATCTGCCCCTCTCACAGGCCAGACCCATCCCTGCGTAACTGGGGAGCGCGGGATTGTCACACCCGTGGATCTGCCTCTCTCACAAGTCAGATCCCCCCTGCATATTTAATATTTTAATTATTTAATAATTTAATTTATTATTATTATTATTATTATTATTATTATTATCTCGACTTAGCCAAAAGGCATTCGCACTCCCTCTACGGGGAACATTCACTCAGATCCCGGGCATCCCGGATACCAAAAGGATCTGGCTCGGACGAGACCCTTGCCATGTAATCGGGCCTTAGGTGACATTGATGTTGTTGGACGATCCTGCATTCCCCATGAATTTCCTGACGGTTCGGGCTGTCGCAAGTAGTACCGCTTTCTGCATGGACCTGTAAAGACTATCAGTTAGATTCAGCTCCTTGATGTTTCTCAGCAAACTTTTTGGTATAACACCAGTTGTTGACATGATGATTGGAATCGTCTGGACGTTCTCCATTTCCCATTGCCTTCTAATTCGTTCTTCTAAGTCTCTGTACTTCGCGATCTTCTCGACTTGCTTCACACGCAGGTTGTTGTTGTTCGGGATGGCCACATCAATCAGAGTTGTCTTCCTAGAAATTTTATCAACTATTATAAGGTCCGGTCTGTTATGGGCAACTCGTTGATCAGTCAGAACTGTACGATCCCAGTACATCTTATAGTTTCTGTTCTCAAGAACAGGCTCAGGTGTGTAGCTGTAATATGGGACCCTCTCTGTCTGCACAAGCAGCAGCTTTTCCGCCAGTTCCTGGTGCAAGATCTTGGCAACCGAATCGTGTCGTTCCTTATATTCCGTTGATGCAAACATCTGACATCCTCCTGTTATGTGCTGGATTGTTTCTGAAGTTGGGCACCCGTATCTGCATCTGTCATCCACTACCGATGCATCTCCTACAATGAATTTTAGGTAGTTGCGAGTTGGTATAACCTGATCTTGTATGGCCAGTAAGAAGCCTTCTGTCTCTGGGAACATCCGTCCCGAGGTCAGCCAATAGTACGACGCTAACTTGTCGACATGTTCCTGGTTAACCTCATTAGGATGCCTCCCGTGCAGCGGCTTCTCTAACCACCTCTGTAGTTTATCGTTGTCAGTTCGGTGGTGATTGTGATGCTCGTGTTCCGTCAGACGTAGCGGTGTTGAGACGTCTGCTCCGCATATAGCTTTATGTAGTGTGGAGCTGTTGGCCTGTCTGTGGAAATAATTACGCAGATTTAGTATTTGTTGGTCCAATTGCTTGCTGAGGTCTGCCAATCCTCTTCCTCCTTGTTGACGTGGCAGGGTTGTTCTTTCTACGGCGCTACGGGGATGATGTTTATGAGCTTTTGTCAGTAGTGTCCTAACTTTTCGTTGCAAGTTGTTGATGTCCGTGTTGGTCCAATTCACTATTCCGAAGGAATAGCTTAGTACAGAGCACGCATACGTGTTTAGGGCCTTAAACAAATTCCTGCTGTTAAGATCAGTTCGCACTACTTGTCTTACTCTCTTGATGAATTCATTAGTTAAATCGGTCTTCATTGTTCGATGATCTATCCTTTGAGCTTGCTTCATCCCGAGGTACTTGTATGTATCTCCCACGCTCATTGCTTCGATCTCCTGTCCGTCCTGCATCTCGTGTGCGCCTTGTTCGAGCTTTCCCCGGACGATATTAAGGGTGCGGCACTTGTCCAGTCCAAACTGCATTCCGATGTCCCTGGAGAACTCCTCTACAATTTTAAGCATTTGCGTTAGTTGGTTCTTGGTTGCGGCCATCAGTTTTAAATCATCCATATATAACAGGTGATTCAACCTGAACGCTTCTGATCTGTTGCTTTTGATAGCGAAGCCATATTTCGTAGAGTTCAACCGGTGTGATAGAGGGTTCATCGCCATGCAGAACCACAGTGGACTGAGTGAATCTCCTTGGAAAATCCCTCTTCGGATGTTGATTGTGTCGGTCTCGATGTTACTGCTTGCGGTTCTGAGTTGTATCTTAGTGCGCCAGGTTGTCATAACGTGTTCTAAAAAGGAAACTGTATGATGATCTATTTTGTACAGCTTTAAGATACCTGTGAGCCAGTCGTGAGGTACGGAATCAAATGCTTTTTTGTAGTCCACATAAGCCATGTAGAGGTTTTTATTATTATTATTATTATTATTATTATTATTATTATTATTATTATTATATCGACTTAGCCAAAAGGCATTCGCACTCCCTCTACGGGGAACATTCACACAGATCCCGGGCATCCCGGATACCAAAAGGATCTGGCTCGGACGAGACCCTTGCCATGTTATCGGGCCCTAGGTGACATTGATGTTCTTGGACGATCCTGCATTCCCCATGAATTTCCTGACGGTTCGGGCTGTCGCAAGTAGTACCGCTTTCTGCATGGACCTGTAAAGACTATCAGTTAGATCAGTTAGATTATTATTATTATTATTATTATTATTATCTCGACTTAGCCAAAAGGCATTCGCACTCCCTCTACGGGGAACATTCACTCAGATCCCGGGTATCCCGGATACGAAAAGGATCTGGCTCGGACGAGACCCTTGCCATGTTATCGGGCTTTAGGTGACATTGATGTTGTTGGATGATCCTGCATTCCCCATGAACTTCCTGACGGTTCGGGCTGTCGCAAGTAGTACCGCTTTCTGCATGGACCTGTAAAGACTATCAGTCAGACCCAGCTCCTTGATGTTTCTCAGCAAACCCTTTGGTATAACACCAGTTGTTGACATGATGATTGGAATCGTCTGGACGTTCTCCATTTCCCATTGCCTTCTAATTCGCTCTTCTAAATCTCTGTACTTCGCGACCTTCTCGACTTGCTTCACACGCAGGTTGTTGTTGTTCGGGATGGCCACATCAATCAGAGTTGTCTGCCTAGAAATTTTATCAACTATTATAAGGTCCGGTCTGTTATGGGCAACTCGTTGATCTGTCAGAACTGTACGATCCCAGTACATCTTGTAGTTGCTGTTCTCAAGAACAGGCTCAGGTGTGTAGTTGTAATATGGGACCCTCTCTGCCTGCACAAGCAGCAGCTTTTCCGCCAGTTCCTGGTGCAAGATCTTGGCAACCGAATCGTGTCGTTCCTTATATTCCGTTGATGCGAACATCTGACATCCTCCTGTTATGTGCTGGATTGTTTCTGAAGTTGGGCACCCGTATCTGCATCTGTCATCCACTACCGATGCATCTCCTACAATGAATTTTAGGTAGTTGCGAGTTGGTATAACCTGATCTTGTATGGCCAGTAGGAAGCCTTCCGTCTCGGGGAACATTCGTCCCGAGGTCAGCCAATAGTTCGACGCTAACTTGTCGACATGTTCCTGGTTAACCTCATTAGGATGCCTCCCGTGCAGCGGCTTCCCCAACCACCTCTGTAGTTTATCGTTGTCGGTTCGGTGGTGATTTTGACGCTCGTGTTCCGTCAGACGTAGCGGTGTTGAGACGTCTGCTCCGCATATAGCCCTATGTAGTGTGGAGCTGTTGGCCTGCCTGTAGAAATAATTACGCAGATTTAATATTATATATTATTATATCGACTTAGCCAAAAGGCATTCGCACTCCCTCTACGGGGAACATTCACTCAGATCCCGGGCATCCCGGATACCAAAAGGATCTGGCTCGGACGAGACCCTTGCCATGTTATCGGGCCCTAGGTGACATTGATGTTCTTGGACGATCCTGCATTCCCCATGAATTTCCTGACGGTTCGGGCTGTCGCAAGTAGTACCGCTTTCTGCATGGACCTGTAAAGACTATCAGTTAGATTCAGCTCCTTGATGTTTCTCAGCAAACTTTTTGGTATAACACCAGTTGTTGACATGATGATTGGAATCGTCTGGACGTTCTCCATTTCCCATTGCCTTCTAATTCGTTCTTCTAAGTCTCTGTACTTCGCGATCTTCTCGACTTGCTTCACACGCAGGTTGTTGTTGTTCGGGATGGCCACATCAATCAGAGTTGTCTTCCTAGAAATTTTATCAACTATTATAAGGTCCGGTCTGTTATGGGCAACTCGTTGATCAGTCAGAACTGTACGATCCCAGTACATCTTGTAGTTGCTGTTCTCAAGAACAGGCTCAGGTGTGTAGTTGTAATATGGGACCCTTTCTGTCTGCACAAGCAGCAGCTTTTCCGCCAGTTCCCGGTGCAATTATATATTATTATTATTATTATTATTATTATTATTATTATTATCTCGACTTAGCCAAAAGGCATTCGCACTCCCTCTACGGGGAACTTTCACTCAGATCCCGAGTATCCCGGATACCAAAGGATCTGGCTCGGACGAGACCCTTGCCATGTTATCGGGCCCTAGGTGACACCGATGTTGTTGGATGATCCTGCATTCCCCATGAATTTCCTGACGGTTCGGGCTGTCGCAAGTAGTACCGCTTTCTGCATGGACCTGTAAAGACTATCAGTTAGACCCAGCTCCTTGATGTTTCTCAGCAAACTTTTTGGTATAACACCAGTTGTTGACATGATGATTGGAATCGTCTGGACGTTCTCCATTTCCCATTGCCTTCTAATTCGTTCTTCTAAATCTCTGTACTTCGCGATCTTCTCGACTTGCTTCACACGCAGGTTGTTGTTGTTCGGGATGGCCACATCAATCAGAGTTGTCTGCCTAGAAATTTTATCAACTATTATAAGGTCCGGTCTGTTATGGGCAACTCGTTGATCTGTCAGAACTGTACGATCCCAGTACATCTTGTAGTTGCTGTTCTCAAGAACAGGCTCAGGTGTGTAGTTGTAATATGGGACCCTCTCTGCCTGCACAAGCAGCAGCTTTTCCGCCAGTTCCTGGTGCAAGATCTTGGCAACCGAATCGTGCCGTTCCTTATATTCCGTTGATGCGAACATCTGACATCCTCCTGTTATGTGCTGGATTGTTTCTGAAGTTGGGCACCCGTATCTGCATCTGTCATCCACTACCGATGCATCTCCTACAATGAATTTTAGGTAGTTGCGAGTTGGTATAACCTGATCTTGTATGGCCAGTAAGAAGCCTTCAGTCTCGGGGAACATTCGTCCCGAGGTCAGCCAATAGTTCGACGCTAACTTGTCGACATGTTCCTGGTTAACCTCATTAGGATGCCTCCCGTGCAGCGGCTTCCCCAACCACCTCTGTAGTTTATCGTTGTCGGTTCGGTGGTGATTTTGACGCTCGTGTTCCGTCAGACGTAGCGGTGTTGAGACGTCTGCTCCGCATATAGCCCTATGTAGTGTGGAGCTGTTGGCCTGCCTGTAGAAATAATTACGCAGATTTAATATTTGTTGGTCCAATTGCTTGCTGAGATCTGCCAATCCTCTTCCTCCTAGTTGACGTGACAGAGTTGTTCTTTCTACGGCGCTACGGGGATGATGTTTATGAGCTTTTGTCAGTAGTGTCCTAACTTTTCGTTGCAGGTTGTTGATGTCCGTGTTGGTCCAATTCACTATTCCGAACGAATAGCTGAGTACAGAGCACGCATACGTGTTCAGGGCCTTAAACAAATTCCTGCTGTTAAGATCAGTTCGCACTACTTGTCTTACTCTCTTGATGAATTCATTCGTTAAATCAGTCTTCATTGTTCGATGGTCTATCCTTTGAGCTTGTTTCATCCCGAGATACTTGTATGTATCTCCCTTGCTCATTGCTTCGGTCTCCTGGCCGTCCTGCATCTCGTGTGCGCTTTGTTCGAGCTTTCCCCGGATGATATTAAGGGTGCGGCACTTGTCCAGTCCAAACAGCATTCCGATGTCCCTGGAGAACTCCTCTACAATTTTAAGCATTTGCGTTAGTTGGTTTTTGGTTGCTGCGATCAGTTTTCAATCATCCATATATAATAGGTGATTCAACTTGATCGCTTCTGCGTTGTTGCTTTTGATAGCGAAGCCGTATTTTGTAGAGTTCAACCGATGTGATAGAGGGTTCATCGCCATGCAGAACCACAGTGGACTGAGTGAATCTCCTTGGAAAATCCCTCTTCGGATGTTGATTGTGTCGGTCTCGATGTTACTGTCTGCGGTTCTGAGTTGCATCTTAGTGCGCCAGGTTGTCATAACGTGTTCTAAAAAGGAAACTGTATGATGATCTATTTTATACAGCTTTAAGATACCTGTGAGCCAGTCGTGAGGAGTAGTAATACAAAGAGAGTACGGGCTCACTTTGACCTCAGTTGACCCCTTGATCCTGAGAGTCCCCTACGGCCCGAGGTCACGGGAGCAAAGTGGCTACGTCATGCCCGAGGTCACGTGACGTCACCGGATGACCCCAGTTGACCCCTAGATCCTGATAGGTTAACCTTTGACCTTTGGGCCACGTGTGACCCCCAGTTGACCCCCCCCCCAGTCTGATTTGCCGAGTTCAAAATGCAGTCGTTCCTGAATCACCTGAACAAGAATTTGATCGTCAAGAAATTCGAAAGCATTCAAAATATGGACGTGGATGAAAATTTTCAAATCACGAGCGTGGACAAAGTGAACACGCAATACGGAGAGAAGGTCTACGTAGAGTTCGAAGAATTTAAGACGGTGCTGCCGCAACGATACACGGCCGAGTTTACGCCCCAACGGATCGAAGAAATTAATAGGGATATCGGTAACGGAAGGAGGTATTACATGAAGAGTCTTGGACCCGTCGGCCGATCTACAAATATCGAATTTATTGTAGAACCATGACGAAGCTGGAGTACAGAAGAAAACTGCAACAATATTTGAAGAATTTAGAAGCATTGAAATATGAACTTATGTTATATGAAATTAAAATGAAGATAAAACATATTGACTTACACAATTAATTTTTAATAAACGTTTAAAAATCTTTTGTTGTGTTTTTTTATAAGAATCTTTGTGTTGAAGGGAAAACACCTGAAGCATCATATTATAATAAAACTCTCACTCTAAGCAATAATATCACTCTATTCCACTGTTATGTGTATACAGGGTGATTCTTAACTTATACACATAAATTTGGAAAATTGTAGGTTATGTCAAGTAATGGCTAATAATGAAAAAAAAAGTCTAATAAAATTGTTATCGATAAGGTCTGCGTTTGTGATCTTATGAACCATAATTTTTAATTTATTTGTGCAAATAAACCCCGAATTGTTCAAGTACACAAAAATATAACTCAGCTGTTGCGTCGCATCGGGTTACTCGCTGCGAACGCGTGACCGCATAGTAAATATATAGTAAGAGAAAACACGTGGAATAGTTCACGACAGACGCCTGCTTTGTTTGGTCGAGCACTCAGCGATTTTGCTGAAACCGCATATAGAACAATAGGCTACAAATTTCACCCAATTATCTTCTAAATAAAAAAATCTGAAAAAATTGCAGATAGAATAATAAACGGAAAATTTGGGAAAATCAGCATGTAACGCAAACGATTTAGGCCGGAATCTTCAACTAGACACGTGGAAATCCGAGGTAGACTCCTTGGTATCAGGAAATGTGATACATTATGGTAAATAAGAAACCACGTGGAACCGTATATGATGCGATGTACAACGTAAACAATTAGTACGTCAGGGGCTCGGATTTTCTGCTGATGCAGGTGTATCGTGATTTCCAAATATATCTTCTGATCGGCTGATCGGAAAAAATCCTCATATAGCGCAATCGATTTTGGGGCCACCCCTTGGGGGGGGTGGACTTAGTCTACCCCGGGGTGGGTGGGGGGTGGCGGGTGGGCAACTACGTGCCAGGAGGAACGGAGGCCGAAGGCCTCCGTCCGACTGGCATGTAGTTGCCCGAACAAAATCCACCCTTCCCCCTTGCACGCGTTTCGCGCATGCGCAGTTCCGCACTTTTGATACCTATGAAAAATCGAAAAAATTTGAAAATTTTTTATTCAAAAAATGTAATTTTAAAAAGGTCCTGATCCTATAATCCCGATAACATTTTGGGAAATTTTCATTTTTTGACGGTGAAATGTACAAGACAAGACGAATGTTTTATATACAAGTGCAGATAGAATTTTTTCGAGTGACTGATAAAAACAGTTATTATAATAGTTAGTCGGAAGGCCCCAGATAACATAGGAAATTTTGTTTGAACAAAATCTGTAAAAAAAATCCAAGACGTGAAAATGTAGGTAGAATTTTCGAATAAGTTTTGTATACCGGTAAAAATATATGTAAAGGTAAAAATAACGTCAGTTTCACTTGAAAAAAAATGATGAAAAAATTTCAGTAAAAAAAATACGATGTAGAGGTTGTACCAAAAAAAATTGGAAATAATTATTTATTCCAGTAAAATATACACAAGACCGAAAAAGGTAATTGCGCGGCTGTCCCATTTTATACACCCTAGCTGTTTCAGTTCATCTCGTTTGGAAAAATTTTAGGGGTTATTACTTTTTTAAATACCGGTTTCCTCAACCTTATTTGAAAGTAAATATTTTTTAGTTCCCCACAGAAGGAAATAATGACGATATTTTATACCGGTGGATTCAAAAAAATATATAAGGTTAGGAAAAAACCTTGGTAGGCAAACGCGGCTCTGCTGACCAGACAAAAAAAAACCTTAGTCGACAAATAATGGCCTATAAGAAGGGTGCGTGATTCCACGTATCAGTTCGAGTGCTCCAAGATGCAAGTAAGTATATACCAGCTGTCCCATTTTTAAACAGCTAGATATTTGGAAACCTTTCGTAAAAAAATTCCCAAGGATTACATGAGCAAAAGAAAGAAAAAAATGTAAATATACCAGCTGTCCCATTTATAAACCGCTTGATATCTTGGAAACGAAAACTTATATAAAGGAAGTAAAAGCTATATCTTAATAGGCGGAGGACCGACTGTCATTCAGACAGGTGAAAATTTTTTGTGATTTTTTGTAGAAGTTTTTTGCCAAAATTTTTTTTTGTCAATTTTTTTTTGTCAAAATTTTTTTTTGTCAAATTTTTTTTTTGACAATTTTTTTTGCCATAATTTTTGTTTGCCAATTTTTTTTTTGCCAAATTTTTTTTTTGTCAAAATTTTTTTTGTCAAAATTTTTTTTTGCCAAATTTTTTTTTTGTCAAAATTTTTTTTTGTCAAAATTTTTTTTGTCAAAATTTTTTTTTGTAAAATTTTTTTTGACATTTTTTTTGCCAAATTTTTTTTTGTCGAATTTTTTTTTCAATTTTTTTTTTTGCCAAATTCTTTTTCGACACAATTTTTTTTGATACAAATATAATTGCTAACGTTTAATTTGTTTACCCCATTTACGAAAATGATAACAAAATTGGATCAGACAAGATGTTTTTTCGAAGTATAGTTTTTAAACACAGGGCCACCACCGGTTTTACGATATAGGTTTCAAAATGCGACGCAAGTACATAAAAAAATACCCTAGAGATAAGAAAACAAAATACAACTCACCGAAAGATTCTTGATGATGTATAAAAAGAAATCAGGTTACATCTAATGCCCCAGACAGTAAAATAAACATCCCCGAGCTATCAGATATAACCAAACATCATTTTTCTAACGGCACAGTCATTTTCACGGGAAAAACAACCAGTAACCGTTCAAATTCCATAGATAGGTACTGCCGTAATCCAAAATTTCACTGAACTACGCGTATCTATTATACTGAAGTAGGTACTGATACACTTCCATCTTTCCAAAGAAAAACAAACACGAAACTCAGACTTTTCATATATTTATTACAACGCCTCGATAGAGTCTTTATTTGTGGCCACGACCGAGAATCTACTGAAGCAAGTGCGACGCATAGGACGTGAAAAGTGCCGAGTTGGTTTTATTAAACAATGAAACTTATACCTACGTATATATAAAATAAATGAGAAATATGCCAGAGATGTGAAACCTAATTGTGTTGCAAGTTTGAGGGTCCAAAAAAAATATTGGCTTTAATTTTTTAAGGTGAGAAACACATCTAACAGCCAGTTTGGAAATATACAAGGCAAAAAAAGTAGTGATGTGGCTGTCCCATTTTATGTTTTATACAGGTTGGGTTATTTTAGAATAGTTGTTCAATAGACCGAGACAACATCATAAACGCTTCCCGTTAGAACAGAATGTGATGAAAAGAAAAATTCCATCTGGGTCAAGCTACTACATAACCAAAATAAAAAATACTGAACGTTATAAAATTTAAAAAATAATATTTTCTACGGATTTTTATCCTCTGAAAATTGTTCTTGTGTAAAATTCAGTTTCTCTGGGTCAAGCTAGGTGGTAACTATATAACCAAAATAAAAAATACTGAACGTTATAAAATTTGTCACGACGCTTGGCCTTATGCGATAAACAATGTGTGTGGGTAGAGACATTCGCGGGAAAAGGTGTAACATAATATGCATGCTTTCTTCATGCAATGAATTGTAAATAAAATTCATACATCGAACTGTGACTGGTGACTGGATAAAAATGCCGTAATAAGAATCGACTGTTTTCATGAATAACCTCATTGAATTTTATGCAGTTTTAGAAAGTTAATGTGGGTTGGAAAATTTGTATTATATGCTGGATGCAGAGAAAAAGTGGAAATTTCATATAAGTTGAGCTGTTTATGAATGAAAAAAAGTTGAGAGAACAATACCTACTTATACAAACACAACAGAACGAGACAGTCTTAAAGAAAATGGGCAATTCACTCTTTGTGTATAGGACTCGAACAGCGACTTATTATTTTAATCGGTACTGTTGTAAGAAATTCAGAAATGGAATTTTGGTTTATTTAATAAAAATATATACTTACACATTTTATCTTTATCTTTTTATGGTGCACTTTAACATATTTTCAGTTTGTAACATGTTTCTCAGGAGAACAAAATCAGGAAATACTTGTCTCTAGGATTATATTATTATTACATTTTAGTTTCAACATGTTTTTGCACTTATAAGGGAGGATAGAAAAAAACCAAAAATATACATAAAACATATTTATTGTGTATAAAAATATAAAAGAAAATATACTTAAAAGCTAAGAATACGTATTAAATTTAAAACTAAAAGAAGGATAGGTATCTATAAACAACGTTGGAAAATAAAGACTCAAAAATTTTTTAAAAATATTTAATGTGAGAAAAAACTACTTTTTTACCACATTAAATCTTTTTAAAATACCAGCAGACAGCCGTTTATCCCTCTCCATTTTCTCAATTTTGGCTATAGATACCTGCTCCCTTTTTCTCAGTCGTTCTTTCTCTCTCCTAATAGTCGCCAGTCGATGTTGCTCCTCTCTCAAGGATTTTAGATTTTCGGCGTCCTTTTGTTTCAGCCCTTTTGAGACCTGTAATATATAGGAACCGAGTGAAGTACTCCCAGGACTAGTCAGCTCCTCGAATTCATCCTCGCTGTCCATCTGCTGACTAACACTAATGTGCACGTCACTAAAGGAGTCCTCGCTGTCCATGCCCAACTGACGCATGTCTTTACCACCATTTCCTTTCAATTGTGGGTTATTCGTGTTTTCCACACCACACTGCTCGACGTCCTCTTGTCGATGAACCGGTGAAATAATGGAATTCGGACAGAATGCCATTATCTCGTCGTAACAAGGCACTTGGGAGGGCGACACGAAGGACGCACTATTCAAATCGGGCATGTTGTATGACTGTGCAGAGTCGATGGTTGGCTGAAAAGAAAAAAAATAATAAGTTTAATTTAGAAAAAAAGTATTTTTCAAAAATAAAGTTTAAAAAATAATTTTGTATGAAAAAAATTGTTGAAGATTACCAGAAAACCAAGATTTATACTTACAGGCATTATTAGCATATTGCTAAGGATAGTAGGTTTCTTTGTCGAGAGAGACAACTTCTTAGGGTGCTGCATTGTAAGTATCCAAAATACACAAAAAACACACCACTGGAACTACTATTGTGAATCAAGAAACTTATAAGAGAGGAGGCTGTGAACTGGCTAATGGCCATTCAACAAACCTCTTTAAAGGGAAAAAATTCGATGTCAGTCAAAAAATATAGTAGGAGAAAAACGATTTGCCCACTCTAGAATTTTTAAAAAACTTGTTTATTGATCTGAGCGAGACTGTGTGGCGTTATGCGTGGTCATTAAATTTAATATGTGGTAAACAAGAGGCCACGGGGATGAACGATATAATGCAATGTAATCCAAAAAAAATTAGCTAGACTGTATGGCGTTATACACGTTCTTTAGGGCCGGACTGGGCTGATGGACTAGGGGGAATTAGATTGTTAATACATCGCAGAGTCTTTGCGAAATTGAATGTGATAATGTTTAAAGAAACAAATCGCGCATGGGTTGTCCAATCATATCGTTGCACAGTTAATTAAAAATGTAGACGCAAAAACATATCTCCCAAAAAAAAAAGTTCAACCTACTTTCCGCTTAAAAATCGAACAACAGAGGTATCTCCCATCGCTCACAAAACCAATTCCAGAAAGGACAAGAACGCCAAGGCCGGGCGCACTCAAATTTCGTATCGGTGTTTTCTTTTAGTCGAAAAATATTTCCAAGGTAAAAGCTGAACTTTTGGGGTGTATGTTGAAAATTTACATTTTGGGGTACGAATGAGGTTGATCGCGGCGTCTCGGCTAGAAGGTCAAAATGGGTCAAAATGGGCCTAAGGTTTTGAAATTTTTTTTTTACACCTACCTAATTCTTCATCTTGAACAAGTTTCATTAACAACATTTTAACGTGTAAGCTACAGAAAAGGCACTCTTCTAAAATAGTATAATATTTTTAATTAAAAGATACCTCTGTAAGGATATTAGGCAGACTTTTAGGCTATGTGTTCTCTAGAAAAATTGTTAGAGTGCTTGCTTTAGGTAGCGAAAATCGCAGGGGTAGAAAGTCACGGTGGAGTCATTGATAAACGGTTCCACTTATCGAAATTTGGAAGGAAGTCACTGTGGTAATCATCGTTAAAATCTTCTATTACCTACGCTGCTATAATTAAATATTTATCTACGGCTTGGTTCTGTTTCTTTTCCAATGTGTAAATAGTACATTTTATAATATTAATTTTGTTTCCTCTCCAATATATTGTACGGTGTTTGTATCACATATATCTGTGAAAAACAACGTTTCAGATATTTCTCAGTTTTTAAGAGCGGTGTTTGGTCAGAAACGATCTAGTGGATGATGGGGTAGTAAAAAGGCCGCCGTTTTTCCAGAGCCTGTTTTGAATACACCCCACCAAGTCTTGACTTGTCATTATGATAGGTATTGCATACTTTTGTATAGGAGTCAGCTTTTGTTAACCCAACTTCTTTCTGTTATCTTTTTCCACCATTTTAATCTCAATTCATCTACCCGACGCCACAATATGTTACTAATCGTGAATAAATAGCACATTTCATAGTGAAGTTTATAAACCAGTGGGATTTGGCAATTTTGTTTAAATATAATGAAAAATAGCTCGTTTTGGTCTTGATTATTGTTAGACAAATTATCGCAAACTTCACTTTTCAGAAGAATGATTTTATTGTGATGTAATGATTGTACAAAGACGCCAGCGCAAACACGATCACGATAATTAACTGCTAACCTTAAACAAAACAGCTGACGATTTTATGCGATTTTTATTATGACTTAGCTTGTTGTTCCCCTGTTCCGCGCTGACTTAGCCTATTCTTCCCGTGTATGGGTATTTTAAAGTAATACGTATATTGTGACCTAGCCTGTTTTCCCCCTGACTATTACGTTGGTTTGAAAGAGCACACAATTTACCACAAGATGGCACTGTAATCCCAATTTCAACAAAAAATGACTTGGCCTGTTTTTCCCGTGTACCCTTCATATGGTTTTGTTTCTCTCAAGATTGGGTTTCAACCCCAGTGGCGAAAGAAGGTAGGCCCCAACTTGCATTATCTAGTTTTTACTCTAATCTTTTCTAGTCTATATTGTTTAGGATTTGTATGAAAAAATGAATTTTGTATCATCAAGTTTGCGACTCTCCCTGCAGCTCGAAACGGTTGTTTGTGATTCCATACTTTCATAATATAAGCTTATAAGGTAATATCCCATATTTTTAAATTACACTATTCTTTGTATCTCTCTAATATGTTTGATCAAACATGGATTAGACCTCCTGCGCCCTGCATTCTACCTCAAAGGTGGTGGGAAAATGAATGCATATAGTTTTGTTACAATTTAAAAATATATATAAAAGAACAATTCAACCTATTTATAACTAATATCCATATGAAACTGTACGTCTAATTTGCGATTAAAAATTTTTGTTGAAGGTGTGAAACATTTTCGATTTTTTTTTATTGCGTTCTGTATTCTACCTCGAAGTAGGAAACGAACGCATGATGATTGTCAGTTAAATGCGACGTGGTTCTTCAATTTCTCGGCCACGCTCGTCGGCCAAATTTTTTATCGAGACTTGCACAGCAAAACGCCGGGCGCCACGGAGCGCCGCTGCGTCTAGGGTTCCGATGCAAAATATCTCAGCCGCGCTCGTACCTGGATCGTGGGAGCACAGATGTTTGATGACACCCGGATTTCAGAGGCGTACATCAGGGTGTAGTCTAATTTCTTGCTGAATCATCAATGTTGGAGGATTTCGGCAATAATGGACCCGATTTTGAGGTGCTTTGTGAAAAAAAAAAGAAGAAAAATTGACACAAACATTTTATTAGGGGATCTATACATGGTGTTATAATTTATTTCTCCGTAATTAATACATGAACAGTTTTCAAAAAGTTTTTCTGAATTGGTATTAGAACAGAAAGACGTAAATTGATTAATTTTCTTAATATGATTCACTAGTCTTGACGCATATCCTCTTCGACGATATTCTTCATGGGTAAAAACAAAATTGAGATTTTTCGGGTTGGAGTGTTTGTTTAAAGGGTCGAAATCAATTTTTGACATTAGGACAAATGAAACCGGTTTAGCATCAACGTATAATATATAGCACGATATTTTTTTATCTAGGCACCACTGATCGAACATACTTCTTGCAATACCATCTCTCACGACTTCTTGTCTTATTTTGTTTACTGCTTGTCGATCAAAAAAAATCTGATCTCCATGTTGCACAGACGTTTGAATGAAAAATCATCGGTCACACACTTTTAAGACATTACCCCCACCACTTTTATATTTTTCCATACACTTTTTAAGACGTTACCCCCACCACTTTTATAAATTTTAAACTAGCCGAAACCTTGACCCATTTGAGATGTTAAGATATTTGGGGAAGCGTTTGGAAGTTGCGCCAGCAGCGAATTGCATAAGGTCAAGCGTCGTGACTCAGTCATGGCGATAGAAATATTTTTTGCCAGCAAAACGGATCAATTTAGCAGTGTAACGTCTGCAAAAAGGACGAAAATCCGTCGAAAATATGAAAAACGATTCCCTTGAAATTGGCCAAAAGCTGGCGCCCATACACCACGCGACGGCGAGTATGCGACGCACCACGTAGCGAGGCATCTCCGGGCAAGTTGACGGCGGCGCGGCGGCCAGATTTCAACAAACGAAGTGGCGCGCAATGCGTCGAAAGGCCGAGATGCTTCCATCTCGAGCGGCGATTTGCATGTGACGAAACACCGGCGGCTCTCCCACGTGGGCGTATTGAAGGCATCTCCGTTGGAAATGCCTGATTAGAATCGCAATAGGTACCTTTGTTTACTTTTTACCAGCAAAACGGGTCAATCGGTGTCATCGCTATGTTGTCTGCTATATTTTTTATTGTAAATTAGGCCATTTTTTTCTTGACCTGAATATTTCTCTGTTTTCGATACGTATTATAGGCTTACTATTCACGTAAGTAAAGTCAACAGTGCGTTTTGTATTTTAGTTATTAATTTTTATCCGTCTAAAATATCAAGGAATACCCCCAAAAGCTAGCAAAATGGGCAAACAGTCGATAAAAATTCCGTTGAATAACTTATTACTACTACCTATGGTGCCTTTTTTATTAATCAGAAGTGTATTATATGAGTGAAAGTATTGTTTTGGTGAAATTTTTATTTTTAATTTTTATTATTCATTTTTATCAGTCTAAAATATCAAGGAATACCCCCAAAAGCTAGCAAAATGGGCAAACAGTCGATAAAAATTCCGTTGAATATCTTATTATTACTACCTATGGTGCCTTTTTTATTAATCAGAAGTGTATCATATGAGTGAAAGTATTGTTTTGGTGAAATTTTTATTAAATCGGTTTAAAATGAGCGATTTCTATGTTTTGAGGTTGTAACTCCTTGTAGGTAATATGCAAACATGATTCAAAAGGAATCGAACTGACCATTATTAAACTACAACTTTTTGTCTAAAAAATTTTTTAAAGAGTTTAGCTTCTAAGATTATAAGCTGTTACAATTAACTGTTGATAAACTAAACATATTTTAATCGCATTTACTAAACAATTTAAGCCAATATTTTTGGATCCTCTAACTTACGACGCAATAATAAGGCTTCACATGATATCTAGAAAATTGCCACTCGCAATATTTTTGATTCTAGGTAATCGAGAAAATTGTCATTATTAAACCTAATTATTAAATTGAGTTGAAAGTCAACGCACAAAGATTTTTGTATGATATTTACTCTCAGGGTCGTTGTCTCAGAATTCTATAAGAGATTCCTAAGATTTTTTTCCTATTATCTCAATTAGTAACTTATTGAAACTCAATTTATACAAAACCAATTTTCAGAGGACAAAAATCCCTTGAAAATATGATTTTTTAAATTTTATAACGTTCAGTATTTTTTATTTTGGTTATATAGTTACCACCTAGCTTGACCCAGAGAAACTGAATTTTACACAAGAACAATTTTCAGAGGATAAAAATCCGTAGAAAATATGATTTTTTAAATTTTATAACGTTCAGTATTTTTTATTTTTTATGTACTTGCGTCGCATTTTGAAACCTATATCGTAAAACCGGTGGTGGCACCCTGTGTTTAAAAACTATACTTCGAAAAAACATCTTGTCTGATCCAATTTTGTTATCATTTTCGTAAATGGGGTAAACAAATTAAACGTTAGCAATTATATTTGTATCAAAAAAAATTTTGTCGAAAAAGAATTTGGCAAAAAAAAAATTGGCAAAAAAAAATTCGACAAAAAAAAATTTGGCAAAAAAAATGTAAAAAAAAAATTTTACAAAAAAAAATTTTGACAAAAAAAATTTTGACAAAAAAAAATTTTGACAAAAAAAAAATTTGGCAAAAAAAAATTTTGACAAAAAAATTTTTGACAAAAAAAAAATTTGGCAAAAAAAAATTTGGCAAACAAAAATTTTGGCAAAAAAAATTGTCAAAAAAAAAATTTGACAAAAAAAAATTTTGACGAAAAAAAAATTGACAAAAAAAAATTTTGGCAAAAAACTTCTACAAAAAATCACAAAAAATTTTCACCTGTCTGAATGACAGTCGGTCCTCCGCCTATTAAGATATAGCTTTTACTTCCTTTATATAAGTTTTCGTTTCCAAGATATCAAGCGGTTTATAAATGGGACAGCTGGTATATTTACATTTTTTTCTTTCTTTTGCTCATGTAATCCTTGGGAATTTTTTTACGAAAGGTTTCCAAATATCTAGCTGTTTAAAAATGGGACAGCTGGTATATACTTACTTGCATCTTGGAGCACTCGAACTGATACGTGGAATCACGCACCCTTCTTATAGGCCATTATTTGTCGACTAAGGTTTTTTTTTGTCTGGTCAGCAGAGCCGCGTTTGCCTACCAAGGTTTTTTCCTAACCTTATATATTTTTTTGAATCCACCGGTATAAAATATCGTCATTATTTCCTTCTGTGGGGAACTAAAAAATATTTACTTTCAAATAAGGTTGAGGAAACCGGTATTTAAAAAAGTAATAACCCCTAAAATTTTTCCAAACGAGATGAACTGAAACAGCTAGGGTGTATAAAATGGGACAGCCGCGCAATTACCTTTTTCGGTCTTGTGTATATTTTACTGGAATAAATAATTATTTCCAATTTTTTTTGGTACAACCTCTACATCGTATTTTTTTTACTGAAATTTTTTCATCATTTTTTTCCAAGTGAAACTGACGTTATTTTTACCTTTACATATATTTTTACCGGTATACAAAACTTATTCGAAAATTCTACCTACATTTTCACGTCTTGGATTTTTTTTACAGATTTTGTTCAAACAAAATTTCCTATGTTATCTGGGGCCTTCCGACTAACTATTATAATAACTGTTTTTATCAGTCACTCGAAAAAATTCTATCTGCACTTGTATATAAAACATTCGTCTTGTCTTGTACATTTCACCGTCAAAAAATGAAAATTTCCCAAAATGTTATCGGGATTATAGGATCAGGACCTTTTTAAAATTACATTTTTTGAATAAAAAATTTTCAAATTTTTTCGATTTTTCATAGGTATCAAAAGTGCGGAACTGCGCATGCGCGAAACGCGTGCAAGGGGGAAGGGTGGATTTTGTTCGGGCAACTACATGCCAGTCGGACGGAGGCCTTCGGCCTCCGTTCCTCCTGGCACGTAGTTGCCCACCCGCCACCCCCCACCCACCCCGGGGTAGACTAAGTCCACCCCCCCCAAGGGGTGGCCCCAAAATCGATTGCGCTATATGAGGATTTTTTCCGATCAGCCGATCAGAAGATATATTTGGAAATCACGATACACCTGCATCAGCAGAAAATCCGAGCCCCTGACGTACTAATTGTTTACGTTGTACATCGCATCATATACGGTTCCACGTGGTTTCTTATTTACCATAATGTATCACATTTCCTGATACCAAGGAGTCTACCTCGGATTTCCACGTGTCTAGTTGAAGATTCCGGCCTAAATCGTTTGCGTTACATGCTGATTTTCCCAAATTTTCCGTTTATTATTCTATCTGCAATTTTTTCAGATTTTTTTATTTAGAAGATAATTGGGTGAAATTTGTAGCCTATTGTTCTATATGCGGTTTCAGCAAAATCGCTGAGTGCTCGACCAAACAAAGCAGGCGTCTGTCGTGAACTATTCCACGTGTTTTCTCTTACTATATATTTACTATGCGGTCACGCGTTCGCAGCGAGTAACCCGATGCGACGCAACAGCTGAGTTATATTTTTGTGTACTTGAACAATTCGGGGTTTATTTGCACAAATAAATTAAAAATTATGGTTCATAAGATCACAAACGCAGACCTTATCGATAACAATTTTATTAGACTTTTTTTTTCATTATTAGCCATTACTTGACATAACCTACAATTTTCCAAATTTATGTGTATAAGTTAAGAATCACCCTGTATACACATAACAGTGGAATAGAGTGATATTATTGCTTAGAGTGAGAGTTTTATTATAATATGATGCTTCAGGTGTTTTCCCTTCAACACAAAGATTCTTATAAAAAAACACAACAAAAGATTTTTAAACGTTTATTAAAAATTAATTGTGTAAGTCAATATGTTTTATCTTCATTTTAATTTCATATAACATAAGTTCATATTTCAATGCTTCTAAATTCTTCAAATATTGTTGCAGTTTTCTTCTGTACTCCAGCTTCGTCATGGTTCTACAATAAATTCGATATTTGTAGATCGGCCGACGGGTCCAAGACTCTTCATGTAATACCTCCTTCCGTTACCGATATCCCTATTAATTTCTTAGATCCGTTGGGGCGTAAACTCGGCCGTGTATCGTTGCGGCAGCACCGTCTTAAATTCTTCGAACTCTACGTAGACCTTCTCTCCGTATTGCGTGTTCACTTTGTCCACGCTCGTGATTTGAAAATTTTCATCCACGTCCATATTTTGAATGCTTTCGAATTTCTTGACGATCAAATTCTTGTTCAGGTGATTCAGGAACGACTGCATTTTGAACTCGGCAAATCAGACTGGGGGGGGGGTCAACTGGGGGTCACACGTGGCCCAAAGGTCAAAGGTTAACCTATCAGGATCTAGGGGTCAACTGGGGTCATCCGGTGACGTCACGTGACCTCGGGCATGACGTAGCCACTTTGCTCCCGTGACCTCGGGCCGTAGGGGACTCTCAGGATCAAGGGGTCAACTGAGGTCAAAGTGAGCCCGTACTCTCTTTGTATTACTACTGTGAGGTACGGAATCAAATGCTTTTTTGTAGTCCACATAAGCCATGTGGAGGTTTCGTTGCTTGGAATGAGCCTGGTTGCAGATGACAGAGTCTATGATGAGTTGCTCTTTGCATCCCATTGCGCCCTTCGAGCAGCCCTTCTGCTGCATTGCAATGATGTTGTTCCGCTCGCAGTGAGCATATATTCGCTGCGTAAGGCAAGATGTGATTATCTTGTACAGCGTAGGCAAGCAGGTTATTGGGCGGTACTTGGCAGGGTTATCCGTATTCCGCTGGTCTTTTGGTAACCGGTAGGTTGCACCCTGTGTAAGAAACAATGGCATTTTCAGAGGATCGAGCAAGACTTCATTAATTAAGGTAGTTATCTGTTCATGTGTGCACCACAACTTCTTAATCCAATAATTTTGCAGATGATCTGGACCTGGTGCCTTCCAGTTGTGGGAATTCTTGATGACATCGGAGACCTCAGCGGTTGTGATTTGCTCGTGTTGCATCTGGCTATAGTTCCGGCCCATCTCGCGTTCTTCGCTGATCCAGCTTGCACTGACATTGTATGGACCTGGTGTGGCAAGTTGATTTCTCCAGAAACCGTCGACCTGTTCTCTGCTAGGGTAACTCGCATTTGTGGCATCGGCGCTAGAATTAAAAGCACGGTAGAAACCCTTTTCTGATCGTTCAAAGAGTTTGTTGTCTCCTTTCCTGTTGTTACTAGCCTTGTATCTCCTCAGACGCCCTGCGAAAACAGAAAGTTTTTGTTTTAATGTGTCAAGACATTGTTGAGCAGTGATGTTCGCGGGGTCATGCCGAGAATGCATTTGGGTGCGGCTCATTATTGCCTGCACCGCCCTCTGGATCCTTCTAGTTCTAACTCCTCTGATATATTCCGTCACTTGTCCTATGTCTTTACGGAGACTCTCGATCTTCCGATTTAGTCGCATTTCCCATTGAGCCATTCGTGGTTCTGGTCTTGCACGATTCAACTCTTGGGCCGTTCGGATCTTGGCACCCATTACAGTGGTGACTGCCGTTGCGGCACAGTAGATTAACATGTGCATACGTTCTAATGTTGGTGTCACTGAAACATAGTTTGGTAAAATTCGTGTGTTCATAAGATCGAGCACGATCGCAAGTTTCTTGGAAGAATTTAATCTTGGTAGCGGTGGCCTGCTCAATGGGTCTGTGCCTTCGTATCGCAATATTGCCTGTCTCATATGTGCGTTTAAGCCTTCAAAATGTTCTTCGTTAACCGATTCCAGACTCTCGGTTGTTCGCTCTGCCGTTCCGGCTTGTTGTGGTCCAGGCACTTGAATTTCCCCGTTGTTGTTGTCTATGTCTATGTGTTCACCATGGATCTCTAGCTCAACTTCCCGTTTTATAGCGTTAAGTCGCGTTTCTGGAATTCGGTTATTTCTTAGAATAGTTCGATACTGATCTGACACTCTTTGTTCAGACACTTGCATGTGTGGAAACTCCCTGCAGAACTCGGCATGCAGTTGTTGTCGGTAGCCGATCATCTCTTGTCCTAAGTTTGTCACCCTGTAAAAAATACGCATTATCGATTCATTTATGGACCCAGTCCATTTCATGCGTCGTCGTTGTAATCCCGCCTGAGTGAACGCTGGCTGAAGTTCCCGCGCAGCACCGTCGGTGGGTGGAACCCTAGTTCTCGTTTGGCTCCCATGTTGTAGATGTTCGTGTTGCTGGGCTGTAGCTGTTTGTGCAACAGGGGCCCGCCTCATCAGCGCCCTGTCACCGACGTCCCGCTCACTGTCATGCCCAGCGCCGGCTCCAGACATGCCCTGGCGATCCCCAGGCAGCGGCCCTATGACAATTATCCTATTATTCTCCATTCCATAGTTTTCTCCCGTAACGTGGGAGTGACGGCCCTCGGTCGCCTTTTACGACTCGCGGAGCCACGATAGGAGTATTCTAACCCGCTACCCATACGGGTCAACTAGGATAACGCGGGATCGTTACTCCCGAGGATCTGCCCCTGTCACCGGCCAAACCCCTCCTTGCGTTATCTGGGAAACACGGGATCGTTACACCCGAGGATCTGCCCCTCTCACAGGCTAGACCCATCCCTGTGTAACTGGGAGTCGCGGGATTGTCACACCCGAGGATCAGCCCCCGTCACCGGCTAGACCCCTCTCTGCGCAACTGGATATCGCGGGATTGTCACACCCGTAGGTCTGCCCCTGTCACAGGCCAAGCCTCTCCATGCGTAACTGGGAATCGCGGGATCGTTACACCCGTGAATCTGCCCCTCTCACAGGCCAGACCCATCCCTGCGTAACTGGGGAGCGCGGGATTGTCACACCCGTGGATCTGCCTCTCTCACAAGTCAGATCCCCCCTGCGTTTTATTATTATACGCAGGGGATATTATTATTATTATTATTATTATCTCGACTTAGCCAAAAGGCATTCGCACTCCCTCTACGGGGAACATTCACTCAGATCCCGGGTATCACGGATACCAAAAGGATCTGGCTCGGACGAGACCCTTGCCATGTTATCGGGCCTTAGGTGACATTGATGTTGTTGGATGATCCTGCATTCCCCATGAATTTCCTGACGGTTCGGGCTGTCGCAAGTAGTACCGCTTTCTGCATGGACCTGTAAAGACTATCAGTTAGACCCAGCTCCTTGATGTTTCTCAGCAAACTTTTTGGTATAACACCAGTTGTTGACATGATGATTGGAATCGTCTGGACGTTCTCCATTTCCCATTGCCTTCTAATTCGTTCTTCTAAATCTCTGTACTTCGCGATCTTCTCGACTTGCTTCACACGCAGGTTGTTGTTGTTCGGGATGGCCACATCAATCAGAGTTGTCTGCCTAGAAATTTTATCAACTATTATAAGGTCCGGTCTGTTATGGGCAACTCGTTGATCTGTCAGAACTGTACGATCCCAGTACATCTTGTAGTTGCTGTTCTCAAGAACAGGCTCAGGTGTGTAGTTGTAATATTGGACCCTCTCTGCCTGCACAAGCAGCAGCTTTTCCGCCAGTTCCTGGTGCAAGATCTTGGCAACCGAATCGTGTCGTTCCTTATATTCCGTTGATGCGAACATCTGACATCCTCCTGTTATGTGCTGGATTGTTTCTGAAGTTGGGCACCCGTATCTGCATCTGTCATCCACTACCGATGCATCTCCTACAATGAATTTTTGGTAGTTGCGAGTTGGTATAACCTGATCTTGTATGGCCAGTAGGAAGCCTTCCGTCTCGGGGAACATTCGTCCCGAGGTCAGCCAATAGTTCGACGCTAACTTGTCGACATGTTCCTGGTTAACCTCGTTAGGATGCCTCCCGTGCAGCGGCTTCCCCAACCACCTCTGTAGTTTATCGTTGTCGGTTATTATTATTATTATTATTATCGACTTAGCCAAGAGGCATTCGCACTCCCTCTCTGGGGAACATTCACTCAGATCCCGGGTATCCCGGATACCATAAGGATCTGGCTCGGACGAGACCCTTGCCATGTTATCGGGCCTTAGGTGACATTGATGTTGTTAGACGTTCCCGCACTCCCCATGAATTTCCTGACGGTTCGGGCTGTCGCAAGCAGTACCGCTTTCTGCAAGGACCTGTAAAGATTATCAGTTAGACCCAGCTCTTTGATGTTTCTCAGCAAACTTTTTGGTATGACACCAGTTGTTGACACGATGATTGGAATCGTCTGAACGTTGTCCATTTCCCATTGCCTTCTAATTCGTTCTTCTAAATCTCTGTACTTCGCGATCTTCTCGACTTGCTTCACACGCAGGTTGTTGTTGTTCGGGATGGCCACATCAATCAGAGTTGTCTTCCTAGAAATTTTATCAACTATTATAAGGTCCGGTCTGTTATGGGCAACTCGTTGATCTGTCAGAACTGTACGATCCCAGTACATCTTGTAGTTGCTGTTCTCAAGAACAGGCTCCGGTGTGTAGCTGTAATATGGGATCCTCTCTGCCTGCACAAGCAGAAGTTTTTCCGCCAGTTCCTGGTGCAAGATCTTGGCAACCGAATCGTGTCGTTCCTTATATTCCGTTGATGCGAACATCTGACATCCTCCTGTTATGTGCTGGATTGTTTCTGAAGTTGGGCACCCGTATCTGCATCTGTCATCCACTACCGATGCATCTCCAACAATGAATTTTAGGTAGTTGCGAGTTGGTATAACCTGATCTTGTATGGCCAGTAGGAAGCCTTCCGTCTCGGGGAACATTCGTCCCGAGGTCAGCCAATAGTTCGACGCTAACTTGTCGACATGTTCCTGGTTAACCTCATTAGGATGCCTCCCGTGCAGCGGGAATTATTATTAACTATAACTATAGATGGCAAATGTCCGAGCATTTATGATTTTGAGCAGGACACTCTTAAAAATGTCCGCCGAGGCCTCGAGCATTTATGGACATTTTTGAAAATGGTGCCATTCGATTGCTTGTGAAAAGACCTTTAAAACAAGACCCCATATGTATGACTTTTGATTAAAAAAGTGTAAGTAAAACAAAAATAAAAAAATTGAAAATATGTAAAATTAAAAAAAAAAATGTTACAGACTGAAGACAGATTTAGAAGACCCAACGCGTAGGTACATGTAGGATGTAGGTTATAGACCGTCAGGCAGCGACAGATTTTCCTTACTGATTTTCTCATTTATGCCTTGGAGAGGTTTCAAAGGTAAATCGATGCTGAGTCGGAAAATAGTAATTTTAAGTTTGGCCCCCGGGGAAAACAAATGGAAAATTCGATTTTTCAAAACAGAAAAAAAAAGGTACTAATTCTCACTTATGCCATGTTCACCGTATGATTTCTTATACTATTCCGACCTCAAGAACCCAAAGGCATGAGTGTAGCGTGTGGAAAAAGGGTTGAATTAAGGGTTTGCCAGATCACACAAAAAAATACTTGGTTTACTGACTCCGTCAGTTATGCCGTTCGAAATGATGAAAACTTATATCCTCACTAGCCCAAAAATCGATTGGCAGAAGTGACGCGTGGGGAAAAATGCACTTTTGGGTCGGAAAATAAGTCGGAAATTTTTTTTTCGTCAACTGATTTTGTCAGGGATAAAATGAATTGCAATAAAAACTTATTAACATAAAAAACCTCAAAACCATGATGGCAGAAGTTTAGAGCGCGGTCTTCATATTTTAAGAAAATTGGAAAGTTGCAGGAAATTCGTGGAAATGTTAATTAATAATAGCAGTTATGCCGTTTGGCATATAGTTAGAAAATGCGATTCTAGGACTACATACCAAGAGGCATAAGTGTAGGACGGGGTTTTCATATTTATTATGACTAATTTATTTAAAAAAAGATAGCTGACAAATGAAAATTTGTTTATACATAGTGTCAGTTATGCCGTTTGGCATATAGTTAGAAAATGCGATTCTAGGACTACTTACCAAGAGGCATAAGTGTAGGACGGGGTTTTCATATTTATTATGACTAATTTAGTTAAAAAATGAGATAAATATGCTTAGAGGGGGGTTTTATATTATTTTATACTATTAATTTACAAAAAGAGCGTATTTTGCAGCTATTCTGTTTCGCATATTTAGAGAATACTTTTATAGACCAGATGGTGTGTATTTAGATGGAATCGCTATTTTTGTATAAAAAAAAGCTTGATTAGGCCGGCTGAATATTTCGCAAAATAAAGAACGGAGGTTCAAATCGACCGAATACTTCCCGAATTATTACCAGTTGTTTAAACAAAATTGTCCATGAATTTTATTGAAAATAAATAAGGTCAGAATAACGTAGCTAGAATTACTGTTGATGAGGTAGAGGGGCATTTATTTATAGTACAAGATATATGCACTTAAAATTGTAAAATAAATATTTCTCCTATTTTTCGCACACGCTATGGGCGAAAAGTGGGTTTTTCGTAAATTAATCGAAAATTACTGCATTTAGGTATAGGAAACCTTACACAAAGTTGTCATCATTTTTAGTGGTGAATAAGATCGAATTAAAAAAAATGGGGGTTTCCATTTGAAAATTTCGAGATTTAAGCACATTTTGAATCTAATTTTTATTCATATTTTGTGAACACCCTGTATAAGAACGGATTTATTTCTCTTAGAGAGGTAATTGGGTCTCGATGCCAAAAATTCGTTTTGAAATTTCGCGGTTTCCTCGTATAAATTACTAATTGGTCTGCACCTGTACTTTTTTTCGGAAAAATGCAAATATCTCAAAAACGGTTGGATTTAGACATAGGACATGTTGCATGTTTTTGTTCCAAAATGATGCCTAGAATCCAAAAATGCAATAATATACAGGGTGTTCCATTTGAGATAAGAAAGTTGATATCGACTTCCGCTATAACCGGAAGGCCAGATTCACCAAAATATTTTAGTTGAGCAGCGCCCATCGGCATTGGTAAGGTCCCAAATTTTCAGAATTTTCCTACTTTTAGTTTTCCATATATAGATCGATGCAGATCGTGGTGAGCCACCCTGTATTTTCGTCTAATCGCTTTTTTCTATAGAAAACTTGATTTTATAGCGTGTGCGAAAAATAGGAGAAATATTTATTTTACAATTTTAAGTGCATATATGCTTGTACTATAAATAAATGCCTCTCTACCTCATTAAGAGTACTTAATTCTAGCTACATTATTCTGACCTTATTTATTATCAATAAAATTCATGGACAATTGTGTTTAAACAATTGGTAATAATTCCGGAAATATTCGGTCGATTTGAACCTCGGTTCTTTATTTTGCGAAATATTCAGCCGGCCTAGTCAAGTTTTCTTTATACAAAAATAGCGATTCCATCTAAATACACACCATCTGGTCTATGAAAGTATTCTCTAAATATGCGAAACAGAATAGCTGCAAAATACGCTCTTTTTATAAATTAATAGTATAAAATAATATAAAACCCCCCTCTAAGCATATTTACACAATTTATCTCATTTTTTAACTAAATTAGTCATAATAAATATGAAAACCCCGTCCTACACTTATGCCTCTTGGTAAGTAGTCCTAGAATCGCATTTTTCAACTAAGGTACGGGCGGGTAATTACGCCCGGCGGTTAATAACGCCCAATTTTGAATTTAGCGCCTTGCACTAGGAAAATTAAACCTACATAATTTTTGACAAACGTACTTGATCGCACTAACACGTGGATAGTGGTGGTGGAGTGCCGGTATCATGTTTTCTATTCAGTTATGACGAGACCGTTCTCAGGAGTGGTTCAGTGCTGCGTTTTATTAAATTACGCTCAGCCGAAACGTAAGTAGGTACATTACTAATTTTTACACAGTAGGGCTTTATTTTTTTTTGTGCGCAATGCTCAGAGTATATTGCGTGTGACTGACAAGTAGTTTATAATTTTGGTGATATTTTTCTCTTAAATCTACCATTTTTGTTTTGAACTAACACAGCGGCTAATAACGCCCAAGCCAAACAAGTCTGGGCGTTATTAAGCTTATAGAAATAAATGGGTATGGGCGTTAATAAACATATACAAATATACGAGTGTGTACATATTACCTATTAGTTTCAGAATAAGTTATAGATAGGAATGAACCAACAATAGAAAGAAAAAGAGGGATAGGATGGGTCGAGAAGAATATGGAGGCAGCAATGTTGTCAGTGTCGAGGGATATTCTAAGTCAAAGAGCGGCCCTATACGGGTAATAACGCCCAACATTTTTTTTATAAACCTTCTTATTTAAAAAAAAAACATTTTAATCGCTAAGTATTATCAGTTTTTGGATTTGGGTTGATTTTAATGTAGTAGCTCTGACTGTTTTTCAGATAGGGCGTTATTATACTGCCAGGTGGTCAATAACGCCCAAAAACTAAATTTTTTCAAGACGCCGTTTTTCAATTTTGTACTAAGTTGAATGCTATCCAAACTTATATTTGTATTTGGGTATTAATAAAGTTTTTTTACGGAAGCAAGTTTTTATTACCTAATTCTTTATTATAACTGGTAGACGAGAGATTTTTTGTTAAGTGGGCGTTAATACCCTCCTGTACCTTATATGCCAAACGGCATAACTGACACTATGTATAAACAAATTTTCATTTGTCAGCTATCTTTTTTTAATTAAATTAGTCATAATAAATATGAAAACCCCGTCCTACACTTATGCCTCTTAGTAAGTAGTCCTAGAATCGCATTTTCTAAATATATGCCAAACGGCATAACTGACACTATGTATAAACAAATTTTCATTTGTCAGCTATCTTTTTTTAATTAAATTAGTCTTAATAAATATGAAAACCCCGTCCTACACTTATGCTTCTTGGTATGTAGTCCTAGAATCGCATTTTCTAACTACATGCCAAACGGCATAACTGCTATTATTAATTAACATTTCCACGAATTTTCTGCAACTTTCCGACTTCTGCCATCGCCTTTATCCACCTCCCAGACTTAAGCCAATGTTCTAAGACAGTCTGATAGACCCATAACTTTCTATAGTTTCAGAGGCATAAGTGCAGAAATCAGTTGACGAAAAAAAATTTTTTCCGACGTATTTTTAAATAACACAAATTTCTATTCAAAAATCTCTTTAAAATGTAAATAAATCCGTCAATAATCCATCATTACGACATTTAACTAATTGACAGAACTCAATTGAAGACTTTACTAAATCTGTAAGTACCATTAATATATTTTTTATATACTTACGTTTAACAAATAAAAAATTGTAAAATAACAATTATTATGGATCTGTAATTAATATAAAAAATGTGAATATTTTTAATATGTTTTATGTTTCTCTTTTAGATAAATATTTTTAATATTTTTAACATGTTGGTTATGTAACCTGATGATGGCTATAAAAAGCCGAAACGTACTTTGTTACGATTCTATGTAGATGAAGAGCAATATATTTGGTAGAAACCCTAGGAAGTTTTCCTTTTTTTTAATAAATCTACCAGGATTACAAATCGTTCAGAATTGGGGTCAGTATATAGGGTTCACTGTATTTTTTTTATTAGGGTAGGGAGATAAATAAATATTAATAATTTATTGAATTAGGCCATATACCGGAGCCGTGCATTGTAATTAATTAGCTCTATAGGTATAAATAATCATTTATTGTGCGAATTAGGCGAAAATACACAGGCGCGGTCATGTAATTACTCATTAGGCAGTACGTTAGGTGAGGGGTACAGGAGAAAGGACATACGCTCGGGCGCATGCGCGATTGGTAGGGGTAAAATGGACGTGGCCTAGTTGCTACTACTTCTAAAGGGGGTGAAGGATCTATTTTTTGTTATTGATTTTCAACAATAAATTATAACCCTGCAGTTTACTTAAACCCACAATCTGAATTTCTCTGAATAATAGGTCACTTGAATAAGAAACTAGTTTTCAACCTACAGGGCCATATCTGGAGAAAATTTGGGGGAGAGATCGGCTCAAGCTTTTGTGGGTCTGGGAGCCGGATGAAAGCGCAGGGCTCCGGCAAGGAATTATTTAATCCATTAAGAAAAAATGTTTGGAAATTGATATGCCACTAGAATGGTAAATTTTTTACATGTCACTTTTTAAAAAAGTAGGCCTGGGCGATGAGTTTAGATCACTTCAGTGACGTCTACAGAAATTAATGAAATTAATTTCGGGCAAGCAGGCACAATTTTTGTGAATTTCATTCAAACAAGAGCATTTAAAATAAAAAAAATTCTGTAAAATTACTTAAAATTAGTCTTAGGAAATCTCAATATCTTCTGATTTTCAAGCTGCAGTGAATATTTTCAAATTCTGAAATAAACTTTCAAGCTGCAGTGAATATTTTCAAATTCTGAAATGGTTTCGGCCCCGCCGTTTTAAATACGCTACTGACTGGATAACCCTGTACGTACATGGGACTCTCTTTAAGTTGAACAAGTTTACAATAAAACTTTAAAAATATTAAATATTAATTATAATAATAGCTGAATATTCCTTCTCGCATTTATACCTATCCCTTTGCTACTTATTTGATTTATCATTCTTACGTATATATTCTTACACATTCTTCGCCTGGCCTGGCGACACCTTTAGAATTGCCAGTAGGTATGGTAAAAGATTTCTTCGCACCACTTGCCTAACTGAACCTTTCATGAAAATAATAAATAAATCTTCAAATACAAATTAGTACTAATCGATTCATAAAAGATACTCTGGGAATCCCCTATTCTCCTAATCCATAGCGCACGCAGCCATGCACCACCGTTCACCGTTCCAGTGTTGCCAGTTACATATGTTTTATTTTATTTGAAAGCATATTCTGATGATAAAACTCGGTACTGCACTGATCCAAAAATTATGTTTTGTTGGCAGTTTTCGGGCGGGTTTCTGTGCTCTACTGGAGAACCAGTTTAATAAATTATTACACTCACTGATGCTCGGGGAGCTCGTTCTAGTGGTGGTGCAAAAGCATATAATATGGTGGTATTTGGGGGGAGGTGGGGGTTTGAACTCCCAAAACCCCCCCTCAGATACGGCCCTGCCACCATACCTCGTATGTATAATTAGTGTTAACAAGTATTTCTCTGTTAGTACGATTGTTTTAGTGGGATTGTATCTCGCATATCAAAGGCCCTTATAATTAATTGGCTAGAGATTCCAATGTGGCGCTCCGATCGGGTACAAGTTTCGCATGTCTAAGTTCGTCACAATCGGAAAAACAGTTCGGCTAACGACCGACCAGGAAAGACGCTGATGTGATCTCTCATAATATCCAGAATTGATGGATACCTAATATCCAAAATTATTGAAGTAAAGTATAAATCTACTGACCTCTTAAAACTACACCTAACAATAGTAAAATATTGGGGTGTCTGAAGGCACTCATTATCTCGACTTCCCTGTAGAAATCGTCTTCTGCCTCTTTGGTGGCGGTTTCCTTCAGGACCTTGATTGCTACTACTTCTAACTGAACGTCGCCATCCGACATCAATTCTCCTGAAAATAAGCACAAAACTAGAATTAATTATATGGTATCACTTCGCGTAAAAAAGCACAATGACCTTAGAATGTTTGATTACATTTTTTAAACCAACGAAAATTTTCGACCAGTTTATTTGGAAATGTGTCGACTTTTAAAAACGCTCTTATCCGTTATTACAATACCTATACGCAGAGAAAAAATGCGGTATTGTATGCGCTCAAGTTTATAACGACAATAAAAAGGAAATAAGGGGGAGAGGTATAAAAGTAACCTTCATACCTATCTCTCTTGTACTTAGGGTAATTCGCGGATAGATGGCGCAGAAGGTGAGATGGCGCAATGGTGTTACCGCGCAAGCGTCAGTATTAGAGACCCGTGCGAAGGTATGGACATGCCTTAGTTGATATTGCACGCTGTCCTAGCTACTGTAGTTCGCGAGTCAAATCTAAATAGAATAAATTTAAAATATTTGTATTTAGATGTGCCAGAAATTTTTTGGGTACGTCTTATTTTGATACATTGACACTACAATTTAACAAGAAGTTCGCCCGGATTAACACCTCAGGTAAGTAAAAATACCCAACTTTAGTGGCATAACCTCAAAATGTCCATATTTTTAAACGTTTGGTGTTTTCGGAGTGCGCCATCTCCCCTTATAAGTTGAGGAGAGATGGTTTACTTTAATTGGAGGTGAGATGGCTCATTGCATTTTCCCTTTATTTCAGTATGCATACAAAATATAAGCGTGTGTGATTCTTCTGATGATATGGGCCACGATGATGGTGCTTGCGCTGGTTGTGGCGAGATCTATTCACAAACGACAAAATCTGATGACTGGGTAAAATGCTTACACTGCTCCAGATGGTTCCACTTTTCGTGCTCCAAATTTGTCAATTTTTGCCACGATTGTGGTATTGCTATGTGTAAGAAAAAGTGATGTTTTCGACTAAAAAAATATTTTCTCATCGCCTAATTATTATAGTTCCAATTGCGCCATCTCACCTTAGCATTGTGGGTGAGACGGTTTTTTTCTAAATTTGTTATTTTTATATTAGAACTTAATGTTTTATATTTTATGAGTTTTACTTAGTTAAAAACAATTCCGTAATAAATAAAGAGTTCCAAAAAAATAAATCGTAATTTATATCCAAAATATTGCAAAGTTAAGACAAAAATAAAAAATGTGAGCCATCTATCCTCGAATTACCCTATATCTACTTATTTGTATACTTACTACTATACAATATTTTATGGAGCAACTAAAAAACTAAAAGTTTATATCGTCAACTGAAACAAATGGTTTCTTGATGACATTCATCTGGAAATAACACAAAACAATATTTGAAAAACTTCATGACTCCAATATAAAAAAATAACGAACACTAACTCCACCTGTTTTCGATTTTGAGTTTTTAAGGTACAGTATTTTGTAACGGATTTTTTTGTAAATTCCAAGAAACCCGTTACAACGTTTTTATTTGATTCCAGACAGGCATAAACTAAGAAGGCACACCTATTATAGGATGGTACAGCTTACATTTTCTTGTTAAATTATTGATATTTCGAATTATAAACAAATTAATTTCGCGAGCGTGCCGCCAGCGACCTCTTGTAGTGGGTGGCGCAACCCGCAGAACATGTCGACTAGTTTTCGATATTTGGTAGAACAGGCAGTGAAATTTATTATGTAAATATTTGCGAACAGATTCAATAGAAGTAAGTATGTTAAATTGCTTTAATTATAATAGCATTTGTTTTGTTACTATTTACTGTACAAGTAAAGAGAATCGTTTGAAATAAACCGTCAATTGACTCCAGCAGCTCGATTCCTATTGGCTGCACTTTTTTATGTACCACGGTTGTATAGAATGAATCGAACGACGCAGCGGCTCTCGCCCTCTTCATTTTTGCACTCTCGAATTGATCGGTACTCTCTAGTGGCAATCGCCTTTTCTGAATATTTTTCTCGTTTGGTTTTTTAGCATTTTGGTCTAAATTGATCGCGAATTTGATCGGTAGTACGGGTTAATTGTTTTTGATTAAGTATTTTCATTGTAGTGCCTGGTTGGGGTGATTAAATTGGTTTTCTTTTGTTTCACGGCGGAGTTAACACCGCCATTGCAAAACTGACGTCGCCATAAGCTGACTAGGAGCTTGGAACGGAGTTCTGTTGGGCAGGAATCGATCAAGGACTACTAGAGGAGGAAAATCGCCTAGGTGAGTGTGGTTTTTTTATTATATAGTTCATATTTTCGGAAATTGTTTTTTTTTATTCAGTACCACCTCACCTGCGGCCATTTTCTCTCGAGGTTGCTGTTTTTTTGTATAACTTGTCAGTTATAACCTTTTTTGGTACCTCTAAAAAAAAACAGCTACCTAAGACTTTCGTTCTCCTGACCAGTAGATTTCCTTTTTAATATTATACTTGTTTAAAAACATCATTTTCACCCCTGGCAAAATACTACCCGATCGAATTTCGTCAATAATTTCGCAATAAATTCATAAATACTAGAGAGTCCACTTAACAAAATATTAATATTCAGGCATAATTTTTATTAATAATTTCCAAGTTCAATAAATAATTTCGAATCAAATTCCCTAGTTTAACTATAATAAAGTTAAACGACTAGCAATTTATTGCAGGTTCTAAATTCAGCTGAATTTAATTTTATATTTTTTTAATAATTAAGTCTTAAAATAAGTAGTTCTGGTTTAGGTTGAATTTTGTATACCTTCTTAATAAATCACTGTGTATCTTACACATTTAAATAAATATTAGCATTCTTGGACTAACTTCTGCTCTTGTTGTGTTTGTTACCTATGTACATCATCGACACGGAGACGTGATACTGTGACAGTGAAGAACACCCACCTTCGACTAGTACGCTGCTGAGCTAGGCACCGAAGCGGTACGGCAACATCTGCACAACACCTGAGATTGGCTCTGCTCTAGCTAGTCAACACATGCGCCTAATGCAAGCCACCCGTTAAGGCCAGTTCGTAGTAGGAAAGTCGTCACAGTCAGTAAAGGGAAGGGTCGTCGCATCGAACACAGGATATTCTTCGATCAAGTGTCACAGTCGCAAGTATAAACTTTCACTCAAACCTCAAGTGCTAGTAGTTCCAAGAGACTCTCAAAAACACAGGACGTTCGAAATTTTATTATTTAAAGAATTCACTAAGTTTTAATCTCTTTTGTTTGTTATCAAAATCTAACGACTAATACAAATTTTGAATTGTCATAACTATTCACAGTTATTTTCCATCTTTACCTTAGAGGTAAATAAATATTGTATGATTATTTTGGTGTTTGATTTAGGAGGGGAGAATAGTTTGTCGGGGCAACGAATTCAGGTCACAAAGGAATCCGAACCCACTTAAAAATTCCAACTAACTTTTACGGTTATACATTATTGGCGCCCAACGTGGGGCCTGATTTGGTTGTCTTTCGGCTTGCTACCCTTGCCTCTTGAATCACACGTTGGTCGAGGAACTTGTTTAAATTGCTATTCGATTTTTGATCTTACATTTTTTCTTGGATTCATGGAATTATTGTATTGAATAATTTGGAACTACTTTCACGCTTTTGTTAAATTTTTTTGTTTTTTTAAATACTGATTTTTGCTGACCTTGTTGAGTATATTTCTATCAAGATAATTTTGTATGTCTAATATGGAGCCAAAACATTTAAAAGATGGCGAGCTAACTTACGAACTACGAATTAGGGGAGTAGACTTTTCAGGTACTGTTGAGGTTAGACGTACACGATTAAGAGGAATCCTTCAGCAGGAGCGATCAAATCGCAGTTTTTTGACTATTGCTAATCCTTTGAAATTTTCTGATGATCTTAAGCACTATTTAGGTTCTTTTAATGATATTTCGAGTAAAATTAAAGCTTTTTCTGGAATCAAGGGCGACTATGAATGCCGCAGATTGGAGACTAGGTTACAACATATGTCACACCGAGTTTCTCGTATGAATCCAGAAGATGAGGTTGAACAACAACAACTGAAAGATGCTCAAACTAAGTTATTAGACCTTGAGGGGGAATTTGCATTAAAATTTTTAGACTTTGAACCTCCCGCTGATAGAGCCTCCACTCCTGTGAGAGAACAATGGGGTGCAAGTTTGTCAAAACCTCTTGTTAATGTTTGTAAATGGAATGTACACTACTCTGGTACCGAAAAGGAATCTCTTATCGCATTTTTAGAGAGAGTAGAACTTTTACGCCAAGCTAGGGGTGCGTCAGAGGCTGATTTGTTATCTGCCGCTTGTGATCTTTTCCAAGGGCATGCGTGGACATGGTATGAAATTAATAAAGACCGAGTTCGTGATTGGCGTGATTTATGTCAGAAATTAAAGGAAAACTTCTTACCTTACCATTACGATCAAGACTTGCTTAATGAAATAAAGAATCGCACACAAGGCGCTCGGGAACGAGTAACAATTTTTATTTCTTCAGTCGAAGCTCTTTTTAAACGATTGAGTAGTCCCCCTGATGAAGTTACTATTGTGAATCAGATCAGGCGTAACTTATTACCGCAATATCATGCTCATCTCACTTTATTGGACGTAATGACAATTTCTGAGCTTACCACTCAATGCAAGCGCTTGGAGGAATCATATTCGTGGTCGGAACGTTATAAGGCCCCACCTACTCGCAATACTGGATTGTTGGAACCTGATTTGAGTTGTTTAGCTATTCACGATTCGCCCAGACGGGTTCATGTAAATGCTGTGTCGCTTGTTTGCTGGAATTGTAACAAGGCGGGTCACACTTATCCACAATGTAGTGCTCCAAGGACGAGATTTTGTTATGGTTGTGAAAAAAAAGATGTTACTAGACCGACTTGTTTCAATTGCCGTTCAAAAAACGTGCAGGGCACCAGTGGCCGTCAAATGACTGTCACTGGAGGAACACCAACCACCAGAACAACAACTCCAAACAGGGAACGCCAACCAAGAAACTAATCTCTCCCAACTCCTCCCTAAACTCCTCTACTTCTGTCCGCTTTTCTCGTACTGAATGGAATGAATGGCTTGATGTAGTGGCTAAGTTTGTTGGTCAAAAATTTGTTTTCGTAAGTCCTATTTTTGTTAAGAGACCTGATGACAATAGATGTTACCTACCTGTGTCCATTTTTCATGAGACAATTTTAGCACTCGTAGACGGAGGCTCAAATTCTACAATTCTTGGTCCATCCGCGTTATCTTTATTAGAAAAATATAAAATTAAAATTTATCCGGATCCGTCAATCATTGTTTTATATCCAGATGGAACCTCTTCAACAATTTATGGTTATTGTTATCTTCCTTTAACGTTGAGAAATCACACTAAGACAATGAAAGTGTTAATTATACCACAGATACAACACGATTTTATTTTAGGAATGGATTTTTTAAAATTATTTAGATTATATGTTGATTATGGAAACTTTTCATATGCCATTCCTTCTCAAACTTCGTCACATGTAGCATTTATTGAGTCTACGAACGTTTCATGTAAAATACACTCGGTGCACGATCTGTCACAGACACAACAAACTGTTCTTGACCATGTAGTCGACTTGTTTAAATCAATTTCCACTAAAGATACCTTGGGCTTAACGTCATTAATATCCCACAATATAGACACTGGAAATGCTAAACCGTTTAAAGTTCGTCAGTATCCTCTATCACCCGCTATGCAGACCCACCTTAATAAGGAAATCGATGAGATGCTTAAATTTAAAATTATTGAGTCCTCACAATCGCCCTGGTCCAGTCCTTTGTGGCTGGTCACAAAAAAATCAGGAGAATATAGAGTGTGTTTCGATGGTCGCAGATTAAATCAAGTAACAGTTAAAGATACTTATCCACTTCCTCTGATAGATAACATTCTAAATAAACTCCGCGATGCTAGATTTATTACGTCCATTGACTTAAGAAAGGCTTTTTATCAGATTCCATTAGACCACGAATCAAGAATTAAAACTGCTTTTGCTGTACAGGGTCGAGGAAGCTTTCAATTCAGGGTTATGCCATTTGGACTTTCTAATTCACCACAGACTATGCAGAGATTAATGGATAGAGTCATTGACCCTAGTTTGGAACCTTTTGCATTTGTTTATCTCGACGATATTATTGTAGCAACACCGACTTTTGAAAAACACATTGAGATTTTGCATAAAATATATAATAGACTAAAACAAGCTAATTTAACTATCAATTTAGACAAATGTAAATTTTGTCGGTCTTCACTAAAATATTTAGGGTTTATTGTTGATAGGGAAGGTCTAAGAACTAGTCCAGAAAAGGTATAGGCAATTGTCAACTATCCAGCTCCGAAGACCACTACTGAAATAAAACGTTTAATTGATCTCATTAGTTACTATCGTCGTTTTATTAAAAATTTTAGTAGTCTAGCTTCTCCAATCACTGATTTATTGCACGGTCGTAAAAAAGGACAAACTATTAAGTGGACTTCTGAGGCTGAAGAAGCTTTTAATAAAATTAAATACTCTTTGACTAATAGTCCAGTTTTGGCAACACCATGTTTTGAGAAACAATTCATAATCCAGACAGATGCAAGTGATACTGGACTGGGTGCCGTTCTTTATCAAAAAATCGACGGAGCTGAACATCCCATTGCTTTTGCGAGTAAAACTCTTAATAAATGTCAACGTAAATATTCAGTTACCGAGAGGGAATGTTTGGGTGTTTTATTCGGGATTGAGAAATTTAGAGGTTATGTAGAAGGTACTCATTTTGTAGTTGAGACAGACCACGCTTCTCTGGTCTGGTTCATGAATTTATCTAATCCAGCCGGTAGATTAGCTCGGTGGGCACTCAAACTATCTCAATTTGACTTTGAAATACAGCATCGGAAGGGTTCTACAATGGTAGTTGCGGATGCTCTTTCCAGAACAACACCTCTTTTAACAGAATTATCAGTCCTGGATGTTGCAGAATTCAAGCCATGTAAATGGTATTCTTCTCTTTATCAAAAAGTTCTGACAAGTCCAGATGACTATCCTACGCTCATGGTAAAGAATAATTTGTTGTATAAACATGTTTTTGATAGAATACCATCCATTACTAATATTTCAGAATGGAAAATGGTAGTACCAACTTCAAATAGAAAACAAATTTTTTCAATATATCATGACAGTACTACTGCCGGACATTTTGGAGTGTCAAAAACTTTAGCACGAATTAGGGAACTTTACTATTGGCCTAACATGCGTAGAGATGTTGTTAGATATGTCAAAAGGTGTCCGATTTGTGGAGCCAATAAGAGCCCAAATGTTTCGCAACCAGGTCTTATGGGATCCTATCGAAATATAAACTTCCCTTTTCAAATGATATCAGCCGATTTATTGGGTCCTTACCCACGATCTAAAAATGGTAATCAATATTTACTGGTAATAGTCGATTGGTTTTCTAAATTTGTTCTTATACAACCTTTATTTAAAGCCACTTGTAGTTCAATTATAAAATTTATAGAGAATCAAGTCTTTTTACTGTATGGAGTTCCCCAGATATTTTGTTGTGACAATGGAAGCCAATTTATTAGCAAAGAGTTCAAGACTCTCATGGAGAAATATAGGGTGCAAAAAATATTTTATAATGCTCGTTACCATCCGCAAATAAATCATACTGAAAGGGTAAATCGTGTCATAGTGACAGCTTTAAAATCTTACATTCATGAGAATCATAAAACCTGGGATACAAATATACATCAGATTGCACAAGCTATCCGCTTAGCTAAACACGAAATAACTGACTACTCACCAGCATTTTTAGTTTTCGGTAGAAATATCCCACTTTCAGGTGACTATTATGGTAAAATCGCAGAAAATGCCAATAACATTCCTGTAATAGAAGCAAAAAACCAACTGGTAGATGACTTGCAAGAGTTACCTAAGGTATTTTCTGATGTCAGGTTTAAGCTCAGACGTGCTCACGAGAAAAACTCTAGACATTACAATTTAAGGAAGCGCCCTATGTCTTTTCATGTAGGAGATTATGTTTGGAAAAATAATTTCACTCTATCTAATGCTGCTAATGCATATTCGGCAAAATTGGCTCCCAAATACATTCCATGCATTGTGCACAAAGTTATTTCACCTTTAGTATATAATTTAAAAGATAAAGCCGGAAATAATCTGGGTAACTTTCATATAAAGGATCTCAAACCAAATTACTCTGACGATCGAGAGACCGATGACGATCTTGACCAGTCAGGTGATGAGTAGGTGATTCGATCTGTGCCGTTCCTTTGTCAATGTACCTCATTATTATTTTCATAACTTGTCTGGTGACAATTTTCTAGTAAACACTTTACTATGGGTGCTGTGTGGTGAAATGGTAGAGGGTAACTCTGAAATTAGCGTTCCTAATTTTTTTAAATTATGACTTATGTCACCTCTAGGGAACAGCTAATATACAGACCTATAGACCTTTATTTTAATACCACATTGCCTGTATAGTTTTTTGGAATATTCGGCTGACGAGCCTGTATTCTTTTGAGTATATCGGAATAGGGATTCCGAGATATTCTGTTATATTTTTGGAGTTTCTTTGGACTTGTTTTGGAGGTTCAATTAGTAGTGTTTATGATTCTTTTTCTTAATGCACTGGACATTGATTATTTTTTTGATGAAGGAATTGCGGACTTCGGATTGCAAATTTAACATTTGGTGGTAGCATGTTTTGGACTTTCCAACCATTCAAAATGTGTTACTTGGGTTAGTTTGGTGGGTACTTATTTATGAGTTCATGGTTCATCAGCAAGTACTGAATCTGATAACCATTGAATCAACCAGCATAACACCGCTGGCTGATGAGATACGTGTTATTTATTAATACCTAAGTAGTACCAACTGTAAGACAGGATGAGAAAATGTGGATTGTTTTTCGGGTAATAGACCATGCTTTTATTGGTGTCACAATTCTCGGCTCTGCCATCAGTTTGGGAAATTCTGGTTGAGTAACACGTGATTCATCTTAACGTCCTATTGGTCATGATCATGTCGTTTGAATACGTTTGAGGTTTATATTTTGATTGGATGGGGTTCGTTTTTTTGGTGAGGTTTGCTATTGTACTGGGTCTCCCAATATTTCATTTCCCGTATTGTTTAGTTGCGATGTTGCTTGAAATGGTTTCATGTTCGTTTCTCTTGGAACCTAGATTTATTCAAACAGAGCACACGTGCCTGAGGGTGATCGGCCGTAAGTTTAGCATGAAACTATTTTAACCAGTGGGGTTATTTTTTATTTTTGATTTCCTACCCTTTTGTCCCCCCTGTACAATTAGCCAATTTCACAATTTTTTTGTTTCCATAGTAAATAATTCCATTTTTTCTGGAATGCTATCCATTCCAGACCCACTCTTTTCATCACTGCTCCACACAACAGGCTGAAACCCTCTTGTGTGATGATTTGGTTTCTATACATTTTTTTGTTCTCTTTTTGACAGACCAGTTAGTTCTTCCGGATGAATTGTTTCCTCTATATCCTGCAATGAGTCACAGATGAGCAGGCAGTCTACTTTTATAAGTGACGGATATGGCAGTTCTGGCCAAGACTGTCATATCTTCTTTTTCTGTCAGGTCCTTATCGCGCCCGTATGTTAGAGGGGTATGTTCGTTTTTTGGATTTGAGATCCTCGGGTACTGAGAGTTTACTAATGTGACTTTCCGTGATAGGAACCACAGGTGCTCAGTACCGTGTGACTCAGGTCCAGAGGCTTACATGTGTCGCTGGCAGACAGGTTCGATTTGCTTCGAGGAGTTCCTTTCAATTCCTTTCTCCTCTTTAGGTTAAGTTGGGTTGGGGATAATGTGGATTTAACTTTATTGGTATTAAAATGATTTATTATGATTATTATCTTGATGGAATAACGCTGAACGAAGGAAGTATCAGTATTTGTCGTCTCTTTTCATTTTGTATAACTTGTGGTAATTTAACTGACAATTTTTTTCTCAGTTTTACATACCTACTTTGAGCTGTCTGTTGATTGATTGAGGTAAGTGGCAATGATTGGTATATCGCTTGTCGTAGGCCAGGACAGCACTTCGGTGTCCGAAAACAAGTGATCTGTTATTTCTTTCCACTTATCTACTTATCAATAAGTTTCACTGTCAAATTTTCTTAATATCTTAGTTTTGCTGTCTTGGATCAATAACAACTCATATCTGGCAGTGGTATAGTACTTATCGGAGGCTTGGAGAGCACTTCGGTGTCCAATGATAAGTACTTACACTGAGGGAAATTTCGCGTAGGCTTTGGAGTGCGGCTAATTTATTAACCGACCTACGGTTATTTTACACCATCCAGTATATTTTTAATTGTTAGAGTTCTTTGAATTTTCTTAGGAAAAATACTCAACTTGGAGTTTTCGTATTTTTTTGATCGGGTTGGAGGAATGTGTAACGGATTTTTTTGTAAATTCCAAGAAACCCGTTACAACGTTTTTATTTGATTCCAGACAGGCATAAACTAAGAAGGCACACCTATTATAGGATGGTACAGCTTACATTTTCTTGTTAAATTATTGATATTTCGAATTATAAACAAATTAATTTCGCGAGCGTGCCGCCAGCGACCTCTTGTAGTGGGTGGCGCAACCCGCAGAACATGTCGACTAGTTTTCGATATTTGGTAGAACAGGCAGTGAAATTTATTATGTAAATATTTGCGAACAGATTCAATAGAAGTAAGTATGTTAAATTGCTTTAATTATAATAGCATTTGTTTTGTTACTATTTACTGTACAAGTAAAGAGAATCGTTTGAAATAAACCGTCAATTGACTCCAGCAGCTCGATTCCTATTGGCTGCACTTTTTTATGTACCACGGTTGTATAGAATGAATCGAACGACGCAGCGGCTCTCGCCCTCTTCATTTTTGCACTCTCGAATTGATCGGTACTCTCTAGTGGCAATCGCCTTTTCTGAATATTTTTCTCGTTTGGTTTTTTAGCATTTTGGTCTAAATTGATCGCGAATTTGATCGGTAGTACGGGTTAATTGTTTTTGATGAAGTATTTTCATTGTAGTGCCTGGTTGGGGTGATTAAATTGGTTTTCTTTTGTTTCACGGCGGAGTTAACACCGCCATTGCAAAACTGACGTCGCCATAAGCTGACTAGGAGCTTGGAACGGAGTTCTGTTGGGCAGGAATCGATCAAGGACTACTAGAGGAGGAAAATCGCCTAGGTGAGTCTGGTTTTTTTATTATATAGTTCATATTTTCGGAAATTGTTTTTTTTTTATTCAGTACCACCTCACCTGCGGCCATTTTCTCTCGAGGTTGCTGTTTTTTTGTATAACTTGTCAGTTATAACCTTTTTTGGTACCTCTAAAAAAAACAGCTACCTAAGACTTTCGTTCTCCTGACCAGTAGATTTCCTTTTTAATATTATACTTGTTTAAAAACATCATTTTCACCCCTGGCAAAATACTACCCGATCGAATTTCGTCAATAATTTCGCAATAAATTCATAAATACTAGAGAGTCCACTTAACAAAATATTAATATTCAGGCATAATTTTTATTAATAATTTCCAAGTTCAATAAATAATTTCGAATCAAATTCCCTAGTTTAACTATAATAAAGTTAAACGACTAGCAATTTATTGCAGGTTCTAAATTCAGCTGAATTTAATTTTATATTTTTTTAATAGTTAAGTCTTAAAATAAGTAGTTCTGGTTTAGGTTGAATTTTGTATACCTTCTTAATAAATCACTGTGTATCTTACACATTTAAATAAATATTAGCATTCTTGGACTAACTTCTGCTCTTGTTGTGTTTGTTACCTATGTACATCATCGACACGGAGACGTGATACTGTGACAGTGAAGAACACCCACCTTCGACTAGTACGCTGCTGAGCTAGGCACCGAAGCGGTACGGCAATATCTGCACAACACCTGAGATTGGCTCTGGTCTAGCTAGTCAACACATGCGCCTAATGCAAGCCACCCGTTAAGGCCAGTTCGTAGTAGGAAAGTCGTCACAGTCAGTAAAGGGAAGGGTCGTCGCATCGAACACAGGATATTCTTCGATCAAGTGTCACAGTCGCAAGTATAAACTTTCACTCAAACCTCAAGTGCTAGTAGTTCCAAGAGACTCTCAAAAACACAGGACGTTCGAAATTTTATTATTTAAAGAATTCACTAAGTTTTAATCTCTTTTGTTTGTTATCAAAATCTAACGACTAATACAAATTTTGAATTGTCATAACTATTCACAGTTATTTTCCATCTTTACCTTAGAGGTAAATAAATATTGTATGATTATTTTGGTGTTTGATTTAGGAGGGGAGAATAGTTTGTCGGGGCAACGAATTCAGGTCACAAAGGAATCCGAACCCACTTAAAAATTCCAACTAACTTTTACGGTTATAATTTCTAAATTCACTTGAAACAGTAAAAAAACTCTAATTATTGGCGTCACAAAAAGAATATAGGACATAAGCGTCACGCAGTTTTCAAGAATATACATATTCTACAAGCAACATAATATTTCACTTTTAAGTTTTGTTTAAGGTTGTCGTCAAACACAATGTAAAAGTTAATGCACCATATGATATACTAATGTCAAAAGGTCTCTAAAAAGCCATATGGATTATAACTATTTACGCGAGTATATCCTAAGATCTATGAAATTATGGGACGCCTAGTCACCGCATTTCACTGCTCAAGTGGCTCAAATATTGGTGATATTATATTAGGCGGGCATCCAGTCACTTGTTTTTGCCCCAATATCTATCTTCTCTGTCTCCTTCATATGTTTTCACTACTAATACTAGGTGGGGTTTAATATGGTTAAAAAAGTGTTTTGTCTCGTATTTTATTGCCGAGGCGCCTGTTCTCGAGCTATCCTGGTAAAATTTAAATGAACTCACTTGGAACACAGTGATATACGGGGTGTGAGCCATTTCATAGCATTTGCTATTTGCTGTTTTTTTTACAGATCGTTTGTTAAAAAATATCTAAGATCGTTTAAAAAACGATCTTTGATCAAAGATCGTGTAAAAACGAAGCAATAGATCTAAGATCTTCTAAACGACCTAAGATCTTCTAAACTATCTAAGATCTTCTAAATTATCTAAGATCTTCATGATATTATGGGTGAGTCAGAATGTATAGTAAATAGATACTTTAAAGGGGTGTTCGGCAGGTGGTTTTAAGGGGGCCCTTTCATATAAAATTTTTCGATTTGGGCTTTCCTTGCCAAGTTATTCGGGTCTAAAGTGTGACCCAAATGTATTTTTTTTTATTTATATCTCAATAACGGAGCTACTTAAAAATTTGAAATTTGGTATGTGTTATCTACTTACCGGAAAACGCGTTAGGATGATTCATTTACACAGTGCCATAGAAAAAGGGTAAAAACCGAGGGGGAAATCGCTGGGGATTTTTAGTGTACACAGAAGAGGATTTTCAGGGGATATGCGAGGATATGCGGGGATATGTGAGGATCTGCGGGGATATACAAGGATATACAAGGATATACGGGGATATACGCGAGGATTTGCGAGGATTTTTGGGGAAATTGTGAAGTCATTCTGATCTGCGCACTCGCGGCAGCAGTTTCGTTCTACCGTTGAGTGAAGAATAATAAGAGGCGCTACCGTAACGTATAATAGCGAGTCCACAATCTCAATGCCGATAGATCCCGGTCCGGTCAATTGTTTTAGGACGAACTGAAGCGGTTTCTCATCGATCATGTCGTTCTAAAGCATCGCCCGGGACATAAATCTCAGTGCCGATAGATCCCGGTCAACTGCTTTAGGACGACTTGATGCTATTTCTCGTTGATTAAATAAGTCGCCCCAAAGCAATTGGCCGGGGCGTAGAAATCTGGCTCGAAATCTCCGCATTAGATGCGCCTCTTGTTATTCCTTCACTCAACGGTTCTACCTATAGTGCCGATCTCCCGCGATAAGAATTTAAACATTTTTATTTCAAATTTGTGTACCCTCTCATATTACCTAACCTAACTTTTGATCACTCTGTATTTTCCTCTCCCGCTGTATAAATCGTTTTACCAAAAGATCTAACCTATTGGTACAGATGCGCATCCGATTTTTTAAAGATAGATGCACATCCGAAACCTATAGGGTACGCACCCAAATCTGTAGGTTGCGCACCCAAGCCTATAGTATACGCACCCAAAAATATAGGATGCGCACCCCAAATTTGGCACTAGATGCGCGTGCCGTGGAGCCTATAGCGGGACGTCACGAGATAATATTCCTTACTTTTTGGTCCACCCTGTACCTGAGTTTTGAGACACCCAGTATTTTACTTATTCCTAATTCTGTGACGTCACCGAGATTCTAGCTTACATCATATTAAGGTAATATTTCCAAGTGCGTCGATGGCTCAGTTGATCAGAGCGTCGAAATTGTAAATCAATTTTCGTAGGTTCGAACCTCGAAATTGTAAATCAATTTTCGTAGGTTCGAACCCTCGTTCAAACCTCGATATACAGTGCTGGCCAAAGAGTTGGAACCACATGGGATTTTTTTTTTATTTTTGGGCTAAGATGAAACTACTTTGGGGCGATCATCTCTACTTCCAAAAAGATTCGAAATGAGATCATTAAACGCCGTGATGTCATTTGACACACCTGCAAAAAATGACATTTAATTAAATAAATGGTAGTCCAAGATAATTAGATCCATCTTATAAGGGGCGCAAAAAAATAAATGCTGGCAAGTTGAATTTTTCAGGGTTGGTCGAGGACTGCCTCCTGAGTATCCAACCAAAAAATCACACTCGAACCCCTTCAGGGTTTTGTGCAATAGGGGTGGTTTCTTATTTATTTATTTTTTTGAATTTTTTTTCCCAGCCTGTGCGTAATAATAAGCTCTACAACTTTGCCTTGTAAAACTTTTTTATAACTTTCATATCTCACCAGTTACAGCGCATTTCATTTTTTAAAAACTGCAATATTTAATACCAATGCTTCGTTCGTTCAATGTTTGAAAACTGGTGATATGAAAGTTATAAAAAAAGTTGTAAGCTTATTATTATGCACAGGCTGGAAAAAAAAATTCAAAAAAATAAATAAGAAACCACCCCTATTGCACAAAACCTTGAAGGGGTTCGAGTGTGATTTTTTGGTTGGATACTCAGGAGGCAGTCCCCGACCAACCCTGAAAAAATCAGCTTGCCAGCATTTATTTTTTTGCACAACGGATAAATATCCTGGATTATGGCCAAAATACGCTTTATTTGCGATTTTATCGAAAAAAGTTACTTGAAAAAGTTGCTTGGAATTTTATTTTACCCCTATGTGCAAATTTTCAGACGAAAATTTTTGGTGTGCCATATTTGATTTAGAATCGTTTGCCTATCATCCAAACATGATATTTTTTAGTTATGGGTCCTTTTTGGGTCATAGTCGGCTAGTTTTAAGAAAAACTCAACTAACAAGGTGCAATTTTTATATTTTTCAAAAAATCAAAAATTTATCATTGTCAGAATTTTTGTCTGAAAATTCAAGCAACTTTTCAAATAACTGTTTTCGATAGAATCACAAATAAAGCGTATTTTGGCTAGTTATTTATTTAAATGTCATTTTTGACAGGTAATGATGTCATTTTGAATATTTTTGGAAGCAGAGATGATCGCCCAAGAGTAGGTAGTTTCATCTTAGCCTAAAAATAAAAAAAATCCTATATGGTTCCAACTTTTTGGCGGGTACTGTATATGCACAGGGTGGCCCATTTGAAATGGAAGCACCCTCGTAAAATTTTTTATTTTTCATCCGATTTTAGCCAGTTTTTTTTTCTAAAGAAAGCGTTAATCGGAATATCCCGCAAAACACCCACATATCAAATTTTAAGAAAAAATATGTAAATATGGAGTTCCATTCCACTGTGCTTTATGTGCTTTTCTATCAAATCCAGCCTCTACAGCAAATCTTCTTTTCTTATCTGACGTAATTTTTGCATACCCTAAACTTTGCGAATTACATTTTACATTTATATTTGTGGATTTTGGAAGATTTGGGAAGTCGCTTGGGGCATTAATAAATCTCGTCGAGATAGGGTTTTTGGGATAAACTGAAGCTTCGTAGAAAGATAGGTTTCTTGTATACATTATTTCCTTAATATTTTTTTGCCTTAAATATTCAGGACAGTTTTTATGTATACTATTATACCCATTGCTGCCACAATGCTTACATTTGATTTTGCACGAAGAAGGATGATCTCCTTTTTTATCTCCACAATTGAAGCGAGGCTATTTTGTTTTTACATTGTTTTTTTTGTATGTCTATATAATAAGCAGTTATCAGTTATAGCATTGTATAACTGTGGAGATGTAAGGGGTAACACGGTGTGGGATAGGTACCAAAAATTTTTACTTCCTTTGGCATCCGAGTTCCTGTAAAGGTAAAGTCAACATTTGTGATTGTATAGGTATATCTAGTTTCAGACGAATACTTGTCCCTAACAGTTAATCCTATAACTTTTATAATATTGATGTTTTTGGAGTATACTTCTGAATATTCTTTTAGATCATTTTCACTTATATCTTTATCCACCCATCTTAACAAACCCTTGCACGTAACCTTATTGTATGGAATGTAAGTCTCGTATCCTTTATTTTTGGCAAAACTCGTTGTCTACAAAGTTATTGGCTTGGGTAAATGTTTTGAATTCCAAACTAAATTCTATTGATACCTTTTTTATTTATTTTTTGACTTCCCACTTATTTTTTTCCTGGTAAAGGTCCTTTCCGATACGAAGATAGTTATAATTATTGCCCATATTTCTTGTACCTGACTAAGTTGGCCTTTACTGAACATAAACGTCAAATGGGCCAGCATCCGTATAATTATATTTGATAACTGTGAACTTTGGTTCATAAGTATTAATTTCGGTTATAATCTGACTATCTTTGATTATATTATCACCATTAGAAGCGATATCGGGGTTTCTTCACCCCCTCAATCGCCCGACATCTTTACACACGAATTATATTTTCAATAAATAATGTGCTCCTTCTAATGATAACTAGGAAGGGGAATAGGTAATACAATACAGAGCAGAGATTAGTAAAGTTTCTACCTTTTCCTCTTCTGTAACTTGCAATCGCACTCACTCAATGACACGCAACGTCCGATCGCTACGGCAACCTCACGTCTTCCCAGAAATAAATGGCATTTACGAAAACTTTACCGGTAGATATCTAAATGCACAAAAAACCTTTGAAAATGTGACTCACTCTCGTAGATTATTATCCGTGTTGTAAAACCATGAATATACAGAGGGTCTCTCTTAAGAGTGAAACAATCTTATAACTTCTTTAGTTTTTAACTGACCAGAACGAAATTTTTACCAAAGGTAGATGAAATTGTTGCCTACTTATTTCCAAAAAAATTAGTTGCCTACTCAAAAGTCAAAGCCACCTGCGATGCCACAATCGAGGCTAAAAGTCCGAAAATCTTATTAGGCATTTTTTTTTCCAAATGTTTAATAAAAAAGGTGTTCAGAATCGATCCAGAACTCTAAATCCAAAATTTTGTCAAAACCAAAAAATATTAAATAAAAAAAATTAAAGTATAAAATAGCAATTTAAGAATTTTCTGCGTTTAGAAAAGTGTACCATGGAAGTTTTGAAGGCAAGTTGTTTTCAAAAAGTAATAATTTTAAAATGAAATTAAAAGCTACAAAACAAATTTTATTTTTTTTTATTTAAGTAATATTTTCTATTTTGACGAAATTTTGGGTTTAGGGTTTCTGGATCATTTTTTTGGAAAAAAAAGCCTAATATGACTTTCGGATTTTTAGTCTCGATTGTGACATCGCAGGTGGTTTTGATGGAACAGGCAACTAATTTTTTGAAAATAAGTAGGCAACAATGTCATCTACCTTTGGTAAAAATTTCATTCTGGTCGGTTAAAAATTAAAGAACTTATAAGGTTGTTTCACTCTTAAGTGAGACACTCTGTATGTAAACAATCATTTTAAAGTGTTTTTTTTTACCAAATTTACCAAGTTAACATCTTGAAATTTGAATTTGGCGCCTTAGGCCTACCTCCCTTAGACGACTCATCGCTTTCAGCTGCCTGGCCTTGTCACTGCGACGGTGCCGCTCGATATAGTTATTCGGAAATATAACGGAAATAACTATGGTTTCCATTAAAAAAACATCTCGAAAATGACAGCTGTCATGGAAAGTAGGACATGATAACCGCATTGGGGACACAATTCCCTCCGACTTTGGTACTTACACTTTCTATCTAAAATCAGAAACAAGTAATCTTGATGGATTAGAATAAATCGCCAAAATTTTTTTTATGGGGATCTCGGAAACTAGCGGACATAGAAGGAAGGTTAAATGGGAAAGAATTGCAGTTTTGTGGGCCCAATTTAACGCGCCTTGTGAATTTTTGAAACAAGTCATGGTTTACTAGATATATTGAAAAAAAAACGAAATTTTGGCGATTTAATCTATTCCATCTAGCTTCGTTGTTTCTAATTTTATATTAAAAGTGTCAACACAAAAGTTGAAAGGGAGTTGTGTCCCCAATGTAGTTATCATGTCCTACTTTCCGTGATAGCTACCATTTTCGAGATGTTTTTTTTTAATGGAAACCATAGTTATTTCCGTTATTTTTACGAATCATCGGGTATTATATTGTTGGAAAGCTCTAAAAATTCCTGATTTTTGAGACCATGGCCAGCTATGGTTTCCATTAAAAAAAAAACACAAGTTTGTGTCATATCTCGAAAATTGCAGCTGTCACGGAAGTACGACAAGATAACCGCATTGGGTACACAATTACCTCCAAGTTTTGTATTTACCCTTTTTTTCTAAAATCAGAATCAATGAAGCTAGACGGATTAGAATAAAACGCCAAAATTTCGGTTTTTCAAAAACCTACAAGTCGAGTTAAATTGGGCCCACAAAACTGCAATATTTTCCCCATTTAATTTTCCTTCTAAATCATCTAGTTTTGAGATTCCCATACTGATCATAAAAAAAAACTCACCCTGTATATATATACAGGGTGATTAAGTTTTATTCTGCGACACTGCGAAACTATATCAGTTTAAGGTCTTATAAAAAAGTTACAGGGTGTTAAAATTGTAAGAAATATGTGGACTTAATTGAATATTAACCAAACTAGTTGAGTCAAAAAGCGGGAAAAGAGTGTAAGAACCTATTTTTAACTAGTTCTTTACGTACAGAGGGATAAATTTTAAAATTTCTATGGAGGTGTCTTCCTTTAGCTGAATAGTTGCTAAAATATTTGGGTGCATGTATTCATATACATTATAATATGTGAATTACGTCGTTGGTTTTCTGTACATTACTTTATCAGCTATTCTTTAATTCCTCTAGTACATGTAGGTACTCGTATATCAAAGCACTGCAATACTGCAATGTATCTGCTTCTTATTTTTTTTTTCATTCAAAATTATTATATGCAGCCTGTGTAAAATATTTTCTAATCGCGTTATTTATTTCGTGTGCTGTAGCGATATTTTTGCATAATTAAATAATGCCGCGGGTGCTTTTAGTTTAATGTGGTAGTACCCGCTTCGATAAATCGCGCGTGTGTAAAGAGAGGCTGTTTTCGGGAGCGTCTTAGTAGTATTCAGTTTAAAGAAAGTACACTATTATTTCTTTTGCTTGAAAATTTCTAGGGCGTTGGCTGTGACGTTACAAGCTAATTACATGAAGGAGACTGGCAATTTTTCAGGGTGATGCGGTCTTCATAATTTTTTGCTTCAATTATTAATTGAAGTATGTAGCGTTGTAGGTTTGGTTGGATAATTACTACAACAATAATGTTTAAAGAAAGACACGGGGCTGATAGAAGTTTATTACATGAAAATAGAGTATAATATATTCTATATTGGGCGCGTGTTGTATTTTTTTTTTCATTGCAAAGAGGGTAAATACTGTAATTAGTCAAAAAATGAGGAAAATGAGCGTACTTGTACCTATCTTTATTAGATCTCGGGTAAATATTGTTAATTACGCGAAAATTTAGTATAATACAGTATACAGTGCAGTAGGTACCTACATTGTATTGTTTTCATTGCAAAGAGGGTAAATAGCGTAATTAGTCAAAAAATGCGGAAAATGAGCGTACTTGTACCTATTTTTATTGGATCTAGGGTAAATATTGTTAATTATGCGAAAATAGAGTATAATACAGTATATGTACAGGGTGGGCCAAAGTAGACACTTTAAAACTGATATCGGTGTCTGAGGCTCATTTTTTTATGATAAACTTAATGGCGGAACCCGGAAATCGATATCTGTCAACGTTCATGAGTTACAGGGCGTTTTTTGAAAATGTGCGTTTTCGAAAAGTGGCCGTAACGTTTTTCTGGTTGAAAATTTTGTATTTCTGTAAAAACATTCCTAAAGCACTTTTTTACGTAGAATCCAATGCTGCTACTACATTCAATACAAGTCAATGATTTAAGAGTTACCGATGAAAAAAATAATTTTATTATTATTATATTTTTTAAATGGAACACCCTTTATATTTTTACATTTTTTAATAGAGCAAAAAATTACCATTTCAAAAATATATAACACTTAATGATTTACTTCAGTAGTTATCAATTACTAATAGCTTTTGTGATTTCATGTGTATAATTTACCCTTTAAAAGTGTCCAATTTGGCCCACCCTGTACAGTGCAGTACTACATTGTATTTTTTTTTCATTGCAAAGGAGGTATATAGTGTAATTAGTGTAATTAGTCAATGAGGGAAATGCTACTTAATCAATCATAATTAACATTTATTGTGCGAATTTCACGCAAATATAGACCCTCGGCATTGTAATTACACATTACTCCGCAATTAGACGGTTTGTTGGGTGCGGGATGCGGGGGGAGGTCATACGCTCGGTGCGCATTTCCGGGGGACGGGGGAAAAGTGGGCGTGGTCTACCAGAGGCGTAGGAGTGAGTGGTAATGTACGAAAAATGAGTGGGGGGACAAAAAGGGGGTGGAGGGACGAGCTACAATTATTGTCTATAGCATACCTACTACTTAAGAGGGAAAAAATCCAAAAAATGAAAATACGATTAGGTGCCTCATTATCTAGTAGGTATTTCTTCATGTTTATTTAGTTAATAAATGTTGGCATGGATTTTTGTACTTATTTTTAATAATATTTACCTATTTTGCTAAACTAAAAGTTGTTACACCAGAAGAGTATCTATCAAAATCAATAATACCCACTTATTGATTTACCATAACATATTATTAATAACTTTATTTTTAGTACATTTTTTGCGTCCTAATGTCCAAATCGAGGTCCAAATCGAGGCCCTAATCACAGAAAATATATTCAGAACAGAGAGTTCTTTAATGACATCTGTCAAATGGACTCCAACTTTAAAGCTTAATATTTTCCAAATGCATTGATATTGAGGTCCACTATTAAATGTTGGCTAATCTACGAATTTGGAAGATTATATTTTAGGAAAATATCATTTCATAAGAAATGCAATCTGCTTGTTTTTTGAGTCTGTAGTTGGAGTCCATTTGACAGGTATTGTTAAGGAGCTTTCTGTTGTGAAACTATGTTTTCTGTGCCCTAATAAACAATACATTTTTTTATTTTCATAACGCTTTTTTTATTCGGTATATTATTATATATTATGTATAGGTATAATATAGTTTGTATCCGAAAAGTAATAGCCCATATTAGCCCTTTTCGATATGGAAGTATCCCATCATAAATTGACAGTTTTATTATACGCTCGTGGGCTTTTCACTGTATCACAACAGATTTCTTATACAGGCTAGGAGATGTTAGTATCTGACGCTCTCCAACGGAATAAACTTTAAAACGTTTAATCCTATGAATAAAGAACCCCAGGAAGGAGCCAAAGCTCTAGGGGATTATAAAATACGTGAGACGGAAACTGAATTTTGAGTTTTGACACAATATTTTTATATTTGACAGACGTCACGGTGGCTTGTGCTATTATTTGTGTAGTTCGATAATTACCTTTTGGGGATTTATTATTATTAGCTATGCAGCCTGCGGCTATTCTGTGACTATCAGAACAAAATGTTTGGGGGATAACATTCCATCGGTAAGTACTTTTGTAATTTAATTTACTTTTTGTATAAAATTGTGTTGTGACTTTATTCAAACTAACTTTAGAGGCCAAGAGGTCATGCACCAAGCGCTAGAGGTGTATACTCGTGTAGGTACTTACTTCTTCCTGGGTAGAAGTGTAAATTTAAAATTAGTATCAAGGCTTCCTTAACTCAAAGAAAACATTGAAGACATACATAGATAGACATGCCTTATATTTTTTAGCCTATATTGCAATGATTTCACGGAAAATGAGGATTATTTCTTAAGAATACATAATTATATTACCTACTACGGATTAAGATTAAAATGTATTTTAAAATTTGAACATTTCATTTATACCATTTTAAATTAGTACGCCACTGTAAAACCGGAAACGGCATGCCGTCATATGCAGAGACTGGACCGGTCCAGCGTAAAGCCCAAATTTCCTCCTTCCTGGGATTCTTTATTCATTGGTTTAATCTGTGTAGTCAAGTTACTGGTGGCATTTTGTGCACAGTGTTAATTCTCCATACATTTTGGACATTATAGTGATATTTTGTACAAAAGAAGAAAAGGATGTACAGGGTGTCTCAAACTCGATGCCCCAGGGTTGCTATTGGCTAATAAAAAACGCAAATGAAAATTTCACTTGGGGGTTTTAAATGAGACTACTTGGGATTACTTTTGAGCCCAAAATTTTATTTTTGGAACTTTTGAAAATGCCTGTAATGACGTCACGAAATATATTTTTCCCAGAAACATACCTGTTTCTTTTTCTATTGTGAAAGAGCGTGTTTTTCTGATAAACATTCATTAAGAAACTTTTTTCATGTCTCTCTTCGTTTAAAAGATGCAAGCAGAAATATGCAAAAACACGCATATTAAATATATCGGAAAAAATCAAGTTAGCCGTGATTTAATTTGGTCTCCATGGAAAACAACAGACAGTTTGACTATACTAAAGCAGTTTGTGAAATAACTTGTCAATTTTAAAATATTTAGTCTAGGTTATTATTCATTTTTAATCGTTTATTTCAATCAAAATGACTACACATGATGAAAAAGTTGATATGATTTTAATTTACGGGGAAGCCCAAAAAAATGCCAGAAAAGCCGTGCGAATTTATCAAGAAAGATATCCAGACCGCCGAATTCCTGATCACAAAAAATTTATAAGACTGGAAAAAACTCTTCGCGAAAATCAAAGTGCATTTTGTAATCGAAAAGATAAACCAATTCGAAAAAGAACTCGCAGTGATGATGCAACAGCCCAGGCAATATTTTGAAGACAATCCCAGACATTCAATTAGGCAAGCTAGCAGGGAATTAAATTTTGATAAGTCATCAGTTCAAAGAATTATGAAGAGCAATAAATATCACGCCTACAATTTACACTATTTAGAACAATTAGGGGAACTGAATAGAGAGAAGCGAGTAAATTTTATTTCCCAAATTATAACAATACCAGATATTGTTGACAGACACATTTTAAATCACATTCTTTGGACAGACGAAAGCCATTTTGTGAGCAATGGTATGCCAAACAGAAGAAATGAACATTATTGGTCAACAGAAAACCCTCATTTTGTCAATCCTATAAGGAATCAAGGTCATTTTGGTATAAATGTCTGGTGTGGCATCATTGGTCGCCATCTAATTGGACCTTATTTTCTTTCTTTCTTTCTTTCTTTCTTGCTTTTGTCTGTCGCAGTCCTAGGTTAAGTTCGGGGAGAGCACGCTGTTTTCGTTCTTCTTTTCTTCGTTCTCCGCCACACTAGTCGCACCTAACGGATGTGCATTGTAGATACATGTAAATATGTGGGATCTGGATGTAGTTTTGTTTGGAATATCTTGTTTTGGTGTTTGTAGGTTAGATAGTCGTCAACGGTGCTTTGGCGAGAAGGAGTTCCCGTAGTCGCTTGATTTAGCTATTTGTCGCTAGGTGGCGCGCGGAGCTGGCAACCGACCGTTAGTTAGTTCAGTTGCCGTCTAGATGGCTCTGAAGGTGTCGTACTGGATATTTTATGCCGGTGGACCAGTCCGTTATTGCCGCTGGTCGGACTATGTGGGACGCTTATTACTTGGCTGAGCGGAAGCTAGGTTTTGTGATATTTTTTATAGTGTTTCGCCGCGACCTGATATCGGAAATTTCGAGTTTTGAACATTATTCAGTCTCCGGCAACTAAGAAGATTGAATTGGTGAAGTGTGGGTAAAGTGGCAGTGCATTTGAATTTGCCTTGAGTTCTTTTGGACGGCAAATCCTTAATTATTGGAAGGGATTACTGCACTGACTACTTATTGGAGTGTCCAGAGTGGAATTGTATTGGGCTTTTGCTGTTTTTCCGGGGCCTCTACCATTATTTGGGAATATTAAGCCGCCCTCACCACTTTGAAGTCTCGCCGAATTGTTCTAGATCAGACTGGATCGCTTCTAGACGTAAGTAGTGACTTATTTCATGAAATTTCGATAGTTTTGGCTTAACCAAGCGCGACATTTCCAGAGAGTCAAACAAGTCTGTCGATTTACTGAAGCCTAAGTTTAATTGTTACCTAACTTGTATATTATTTGTGGACTTTCGTCTGAAGAAATGTCACAAACTTGGAGCTTGAATAATTTGGTTATTTTTGAATGGGAAAAAAACCCTCAGACGAGGTAAGCTGTGTATATAGGTTAAATATAAGTTGCAGAGGTGTTCTTTTTTCCAGGGTTTTTTTCCTCCCTTTTTTTCTCGGGAGTTTCAGTTACTTGAAGGTCTTTTTATTGGCTTGTGGGGGCATAGACCGTGTTGAGAGGAATTGAGGTGTTGCTGCGTTCCAGAGTTGGAGTGAGAGCCTGCCGCCTACTTTTTCCACAGCGGAGGAGGGCTGAAGCTGCATCAGAGCTGCCATATCGGCTGCCCAGCCCAACGCAAGCTAAGTTTACTAAAATGTACGTTTTCATTTATTTGTTTTAAAGCCATTCATAGCACGTTATTTGCGCCTACGTGTAAACATCATTATTATCTATACTAGAACTTGTGGTTCAAATGAAAAGCCACTCATTACCTATATTGTTGTGTTCACTGTTGCGGGGCTGTGCCCATACTTTACGGACGTTGTTTACATACTTTTACGGTCGTTGTTTTCATACTTTTTATTCGGAAGTTGTGTCCTTTCAAATTATTCGGACGTTGTGATATTCCTAATTGTACGGACGTTGTGAAAACCTATTGCAGACGTCGTATATTTTGGTGTGAACTGCGCGTGCGCACGCCCGGGGATACAAATCCAATGTAGTAGAAGTAACGCTTTTGAGCAACATAATATGTAGGTGATCAATATAGTGTTCCGTCAATACCATAGCAATATTGTGTGCTTTCAACTCGAACGCAAATATAGATACATGTTTTCTTAAGGGGTCCGCATTTTGTTTGTCCGTTATCGTCGGATCTACACCCCTATTAGTGAAGTAGCATAATCACATAAAAATTTTCTCTGTTTTTATTTTCCGGCTAGTCTGTTGATTATTATTGACCATTGTTGGTGTTCTTGTTTTTTTTTTAAACGCCACATTTTGGTTTATTGATTTTATTATAATCTTTCATTCTTTATATATATTTTTTAAACGCCACAAGGTGTTGCACATTGTATTCCTCTGTGAAGGCTTGTTTTAAATTAGTATTTACTAATAAAATCTATCGGGGCATAGCCGCCCGAATAAATAATACTTTACGAGTTATTTTCTTGATTGTAAGTCTCGGTAAAAGTATATTTTACTAGCATTCTTTAAATTTCCGCTGCCTAGGTAGGACTTAAAATATCGGCAAAGTGATAAAAAGTTATGAGTTTGTTAAATTATTTCTTTTCAAACTCATGTAATTATAAACCTAACAATTGCCCCAGGCAATCTGTCATACATTGGAGTTTTGCGAGTTTGAGTTATAAAAATAATAATTTGTTTTCTATGTAAGATAAAAATGAATAATTTAGATTGTATAATTCTGAATATTTCGTCGCCTAATACGGTAGTTCAGTGGTATGGGTATGCTGGGTGCATAATTATTTTAAGTAACCGACAACCCGTCCGTCAATGTGGGTTTTCCGAGGCGAGGCTATTGCGTTGGCGAGGGTTTCAATAATGACCAAAAGTCAAATAGGTCAGTGGCCCGTCAAACGAGGCCGTTCAAAACCCGGGCAATAATCTTACAATATGAGCACATGAGCAATTATTCGAACACCGATACCTAGATATTCTCTATATTATACATACATGCAATTGAGGTAGACCCGTGGACGCTCGGGGACCTGGAGGTTCACCGATTTTACAATATAACTTAAAGAAATCGGGTGGGTTTTAAACATTTTAACCGAATTAAAAAATATATACAGTGTGTCCCGTTCTTCGTGTTAACACCCCCAAAAATCCAAGTAGGCTGGGGAATTGAACGGGGCAATTTTTTATAGATATGTACCTGAAATGTACCTACCTACTATGATGATGTTTTATAGATATGTACCTGAAATGTACTATGATGATGTACCTGAAAGGTCATCGTTTGCAAAGTAATGGTTTGACATTGTCGAGAAATTCTGGCCTACTGCGAATTTTTAAATGGGTGCGTTATTCGAGAAACCATTATAGGCATTTTTATTTAAAATCTGACATCACAGCGTTAATCAAGACACACCAAAATACCATATACCAAATTTGAACAAAAAATATACAGAGAGTTCCATTCTGCAAGGTGTCAAGTTGAGAAAAATTATTATTTTAAAGATGTGGCTATTTATACGTCCGACGTATATAAAAGCCGCTATACGTCTTGCGCTCTCATTGGTGGATCGAGTCACGTGACCCATAAACTTATTTCTACCGTCCGATGGATGATGAATCGGCTTGTTTAAAGTCGATTGGAGATTGGATGATATCCGAGATTAATCAGATCTCTCTTGTCTCATATTTTATATTGCGTATGCCCTCCTTTTTCGGCGATGGGCGCTGCGGTATGAAAAATGAAGTGGTAATTATTTCCAATGGTGTAACCCACCCCCGATTTTCTTGAAATTTTGGCTACCCCCCGACATTCAGCGCGGCGCCGAATGTCGGGGGGTGGCCAAAATTTCAAGAAAATCGGGGATGGGTTACAACGCCGAACGTTGGACGAAAATAGGGGGTACCTAGCCAAAATTTCAAGAAAATCGGGCGTGGGTTACACCATTGGAAATGATTACCATTTCTTTTTGCGGCATCGCTGCCGACTGCCACAATATGGTGCGAATGCCCCCTTCTTTTTTCATGTGGCAGCGTCTATCCCCCAAAAAGGAGAGCATACGCTCCTTATTGCAAAGATGTTTAAGAAAAATGAACTTCCGACAGCTTCCGACGTATCTAAATAAGTTTACTTCGGACGTGTAGGGAGTTAAATGTACGTCCAAAGAAGTCACGTGACTCAACGCGCCAATGAGAGCGCAAGACGTATACCGACTTTTATATACGTCGGCCGTATAAATAGCCACTGCCACTGCCTTATTTTAAAGGCACGTGCATCTGGCGAGTCAAGTGTGCCATAGAATCCCCTCAAAACAGTTGAATAGTCAAAAGGTTGAATTTTTATGAGACTTTATGCGGGTCAAGAGTGCTCTGTAATTTTTGAGAAGATATTAATAAACCCAAAAGTAATTTATTTTTTTACAAAATGCCAAGCAACAATTACAAAACAATTTAAATTAGTGGATCTGCTTCGTCAACATAATCACTATCTAAGATCATACATTTTCTTTGCATTTCCTGTTGTGGCACACCAGCCACGTTAACTCATATATGGACTTACTGACTGGCAGGCGTCTGTATTGTTTAGACTTAGTTCGTTCATAGTGTTTGGGGTGGTTTTGATATTGATATAGGTATCAACTTGATTTTTGATCCCAAAAATTCAGTATTTTGAGATGGAACAGAGAAAGACAACCTGTATATCTTGGATTGGATCTTTGCTCACCAAAACTTTGAGTGGTCCTGGTGGCTATTGAACTATTTTGAGGGCATTCCATGGCACACTTGACTTGCCAGATGCCCTTAAAATTAATATTTTGCCTAAATTAAATTTGAGCAAAATAAGAATTTTAATCATTCTACAGACTGCAAAATTTTGGCTGTCTGTAGAATGAAATGTATATTTCTTCTTCAAATTTGGTATATAAGGGTTTTGGGGTGACCTGATTAACGCTGTGGGGTCAATAAAAAATTGCTGAATGGTTTTCGCGATAATCGAGGGTATAAAAAAGCGTAGCCGGCCGGCAATTGTATTTGGTAGGAAGGTCAAAAAAAGCGGTTTTTGAAATTCCCAAAGATTTTATGGATTTTTAAAAGTTTAAAAGTAGTGACCCTGTAAATTTTATTAAATTAGAACCTTTGCCTGCTTGATAATGGATAGACAAGGATAAAACAAAACATAGATTTGTTTACGACGATATCCCGGCAACCCATAAACGTCTTGTTTTGTTTTATTTGTAAATATTTTTCATTTATGTAGATAAAAATGTTGTAAGTGCATTTTTTGCATAGTATTTATTTGTGAAGAAGGCGGCCGGTTTTCTGTAGTTTAGCTTTTTTTCTTATATATCATTTTATTAAGATTTGTAAAAGACACGTAAAAAAATATATTTTTTAATAATATGTTACCTATATTATATATTCATTTGTTCAAAATTAAATGTTCTACCAGTCATATTACGTTGGAAGCATAATTTAGAAATACCCTGTACACTAAGGGTTGCGCCCCTGCCAATGACGGTATTTTAAAAAGTCGGCGCCTATTGTAGGTACGACTGCAGCCAATTTGAACTTGCAATGTTTTGGGAGTTACTGAGAGGCCATCCGGCTACGTCGCTAGCTGCCAGCCGCTTTCGTCTTCCTTCCCTTCACTGTTGCCACTTTTGAAACGCGATATGCGGGGCGGGAAAAGGCGGTGTTGTTGGATGTCGCATAATATGTTCTCTGTGAGTTTGTACCTGGTATTGGTGTTATGTTTCTTCGATTATAATATAATATTGTCACACAACTAGCTCTTCATACTGGCCCCTCTACCATGTGTCACGCTAGTCGTGTGTGCCGGAGGGTTGGACTGACCCCCACGGCTTGCCGGGATCACTGGGATCGGGGAGTCACGAAGCGCTGATTGAAGAAGACAGTAGGTACAAAGTAGGGTGTTTATTTATTTTCTAAAATTTATTTGTGGCGCAAACAGATCGATTTAATTTTTAATTGGGTTTTTTCGCCACCAAACTGATCGAAAGACAACTTTTTCAAGTTGCCTGGAAAATTCATAAATTCTTAACAGTGAATGAACGCAACTTTAAACGTGTAACTCAAAAATAACGTCAACAAATTTGTTTTCTGAGCTTTCGGAGAATAAATCTTCCTCCTTTCTCAAAGATCATGCCACGTCAAAGTGAATTGACCATTGAATTGACAAGTAGATGGAAGGAGTGTAGAGAGAGAAACTGGCAGCCAAACTTGAGTAAGTGAAATAGTAAATAAATCAGCTGATTCCGGCAAAAACCACATAACACAAAAGAGGTGTTTGTCCTAACTTTCTATTTTTGTGTACTGTGCTTCAAACGAGTTCCGTTGTCAAACGTCATTTTAATTTTCCTTCTGTCTTCTGTCCCGTTCCGAGTCCCAATACGAATAGGCTCAATAGGAGTAATTATTATTATTGTATTATTTATATTTGATTTGAGTTCGTGTTGTGGTGGCAGTTTCGTATGAAACGGCGTTGAGTTTTCTTAGTTGGTGTTTGGTTTAATATTATTTTTAGATCGGAGAGAAAATTTAATTTAGCTATGTGGCTATATTCTCTCTGTTTAAGTTGTAAATTACAAGAAAGAGGATCAACTCCTGTTGTGTATTTGGATGTACCAAACGGAGCGGAAAGAATAAGAATAGTGGGGTTTCTTTTCATTCGTAAGTCTTAACAATCTTTGCTAATAACTTTCCAGTTTAGAGATAAGGTGATATTAGAAACAAGTGGATTGCAGCAATAAAAAGGAAAAAAAATGTACTGTCTACAAGTATTTACTTGCATTTGTAGTCAACAATTTATTGAGAGCAATTTCATAGAGAATTTTGGGCAGCGCACACTTAAAAAGTATGTAATTACTACAGTTTTTTATTTTCCAAGTCATGATAGAAACTCTATCAAGGGAAAAACTGGCAAAATATTGTGCTAACGAACCTAGCTCTTCGTAGTCAAAGATGGAATTAATCTTGAGGTTCTGGTCTCTTTAATAAGGTAATTATTTGTAATTCTTTTTGTTAGTTACCTAAACATTAAAAATTATATAAAAATATGTAAAAGCTACCTGTCTTACATGCTTTTCCTATTAAATTGAATTTTAAAATTAATAAATCAGTTAAGATAAGTAATTAAAGTTGAAAATGTATACCTTATCCTAGATATTTTGTCGCCTTTATTTTAAAATAAACTTTTTCTTGCAATCGGCATTAAAATGTCCCAAAATCGTCATTAAAAGCACAGAAATCGTACAATAATGTAGCCCATTATTGTACGATTTTTTCAATAAGTAGGCCTTGGCGAGATGTAAACATCAAACGTCAGACGCGGAGAAATCGCTCGTCAAAAGTGACCAAATATACAAAACCCGGCCGATAAAGGCTCATTTAACTTTTCGTACACATTGCGAAATTGTTTCCTATAGAAGCGCAATCCTTCAGTATACATATTTTAGTAAATTTGAAAATCAATAGATTTGTTGTGTAGGCAGCACAAGAAGCAGCAGTTTGGTTTTTCTGTCAGAAGGTGCCGTACATCATTATACTTGCCTAGGTAGAGGGATCGGTAAAGTCAAGCAACGCCGCGCGTAGTCGGTTCGTGGACGGGTGATCCCTTATTAATATTTTCTTGCCTAAGAAAACATTTTTTTTTTCCGATTTCAAGAAAAATATAATATGTACCTCGGCACTGAAGTTCTTTTTATGACTCATGTGGTTTATTTGCCTCGGCCAGAGGCCTCAGCAACTAAACTCCACATGAGTCATAAAAAGTTGAACTTCAGTGCCTTGGTACATAAATAACTATTATTTTGGAATTTGTATTTTATTTGTCTCAATTTACTTCCAGGTACATAAAATTGCCATGTAGGTAATTTTTTAATCAATTCACTACTTTTTTCTGTGCAATATTTACATAATTGTGGTTATAGTATAGAAAAATTCTCATTCCTACAAACAAGCCCCGATTTCGGAATACAGATCATACAATAAAGAGAATTACGGAACATGCCCGTTAAATTCTCCCATTAATATGCAACAACCCTATATACCGCCTTTGCCTGAATCAGCTGACACGTTCATTAGGCGACCTTGTCTTACTTATTGCCATTTGAAACCTATCTCTCTCTAGAGTTGGCTGCCCCAAACAACAATGAAAGTGGTACCTGTGCGACTTCCATTGTACTTATCAATTCGATGGAAGTGACAGATTAATAAATTTCAGGTTAAAATGTCATGACAACAGAAACAATAGCCTAGCCACGTGCCTGAATAAGAATAACCTTTGAATAAGTGGCAATAATATTTTACTGAATTCCACTGAACATTCAGCAACACATTTGTCCGTATTTCCTAGAATAAATCCAGATTCTTTAATTTTTCGTCTATTTCCTACTTCTTTGAGAATTGGTTTGGACCTATCCCACAATATCCTATGATTGTTATTAAAAGAATGTTCACATATTTTTGACTTAGAAATTTGATTTTGCCTGATATAATTTTTATGTTCTTTTAAACGAACGTTAAATGGCCTACAAGTCTCGCCAACATAGAACTTTCCACATTCCCAAGGAATTTTATAAATGCAATTTTTTGAACTTTGTACCTCATTAAATGGTTTCGTTTTAACTAGCATCGATCTTAATGTATTTTTGGTTTTAAACAGATACTGTTCTGACATTAGAACAGTATTTAAATAGATACTGTTCTGACATTAGAACAGTATTTAAAAACCATAAAAACGAAACCATTTAATGAGGTACAAAGTTCAAAAAATTGCATTTATAAAATTCCTTGTGAATGTGGAAAGTTCTATGTTGGCGAGACTTGTAGGCCATTAACGTTCGTTTAAAAGAACATAAAAATTATATCAGGCAAAATCAAATTTCTAAGTCAAAAATATGTGAACATTCTTTTAATAACAATGATAGGATATTGTGGGATAGGTCCAAACCAATTCTCAAAGAAGTAGGAAATAGACGAAAAATTAAAGAATTTGGATTTATTCTAGGAAATACGGACAAATGTGTTGCTGAATGTTCAGTGGAATTCAGTAAAATATTATTGCCACTTATTCAAAGAGAAGTTAGTATAGATAATTAGATAGAACACAGGGTACAATATCAGGCACGTGGCTAGGCTATTGTTTCTGTTGTCATGACATTTTAACCTGAAATTTATTAATCTGTCACTTAACTTTGCCGTGGCATGATCTTTGAGAAAGAAGGAAGATTTATTCTCCGTAAGCTCAGAAAACAAATTTGTTGAAGTTATTTTTTGAGTTACACGTTTAAAGTTGCGTTCATTCACTGTTAAGAATTTATGAATTTTCCAGGCAACTTGAAAAAGTTGTCTTTCGATCAGTTTGGTGGCGAAAAACCCAATTAAAAATTAATAGGGTGTTTATTCTTCCACTCACAAGGATGCCTCTAACAGTATCTGGGCCATGGCAGGGGTAGCGGCTGTCTGTTGACCGACGCTCCTGCTCCTTGGCTTACTGACAATTTAAAATTAATGATGCGTTTGCGTGACCAGGCTTGGGTTAAATATAGGAAATCAAAAGACTGAAGAGAGCTGGAATTATTATAAGCAACTTCGTAATTTGGTAAATCACGCAGTTCAACAGGAGAAGAGAGCATATTTGCAATTTAAATTTAAATTGAATCCCCGGGATTTTTGGAGAACTCTTAAATATTTGAACTTAGGCAAACAGTCATCTAAAAATGCCCATAATTCTCTTCAGTATAGTGCGGATGATTTTAATAATTATTTTATTGACAGTCTTTTGAAGACCTCTGTATTCAATAGCGGGAACTTCACTGGCAGATATGACGGTTCGAATGAACTGATTGATCGCTTTGATTTCACAATTGTTACTAGTGACAAAATTGATAAAATAATCTGGTCGTTAAAAAGTCAGGCTGTCGGCGCGGATGGCATTAACCTAAAAATGATGTCCTATATTTTTCCTGCTTTGACGGAGTATCTGACTCATATTGTGAATTGTTGTCTTGTCACAGGTATTTTTCCCAAGACCTGGAAATTTTCAAATGTTCTTCCTCTTCCAGAGAACAGCAAACCGACAGAGCTTGGTAACTTCAGACCTATCAGTATTTTGCCTACCTTACCCAAGATATTGGAGAAGGTAGTTGCGGAACAGTTGACTCGGTTTTGTAGCACAAGTGAAGTTTTACCACCAATGCAATCTGGTTTCAGGCCCGGCTTTGGTACTGCCACTGCCCTGCTGAAAGTAACCGACGATATTTACCAAGCTAATGACAAGGGACTCATTACCTGTTTAATACTACTAGATTTCACCAAGGCTTTCGATACTCTGAATCACTCATTGTTATGTAAAAAATTAAGATTTTATGGCCTTGGTGAACGTTCTGTTAATTTCTTCAAAAGTTATTTGAGCAATCGGTATCAGAGGGTACATTTTAGAAACTTGCACTCCGACTATAGAGGAAAACTTAATGGTGTACCTCAAGGCAGTGTTTTGGGCCCACTTCTTTATCTTTTGTACACCGCGGATTTCTATACCCGCCTTAAACATTGCAACTCTCACTTCTATGCTGATGATTCACAAATTTATTACAGCTTCTCCATAGATAATTTAAATAATGCATCAGCATATATAAATCATGACCTTGAATCTATCGTTGAAGTTTCACAGGCTCATTCCCTTGTATTAAATGAACAAAAAACGGAACTATTGCTCTTTGGTAAAGATAGAAGAGAGGTTGCCCTGGATGTTCGGTTTGGCGTGGAATTAAAGGGTGTCAAGTTAATGACTTCAAGCTGCTGCAAGAATTTGGGTTTATACTTGGACACTGATATGAGATTTCAATCCCATGTCAACTATCTGGTCAAAAAGTCATACATTAAGCTCAGACACTTATACTTGCAAAAGGATTATCTAAGTAGCTACATTAAACTTAAACTCTGCGACTTGCTTGTTTTATCATAAATTTCCTACTGTGATTTAGTCTTCTGGCCAGCTTTAACACAAAGCAACAAATTTACTCTACAGAAAATCCAAAATTATTGCATTCGTTTTTCGTTCAACTTGCGGAAATACGATCATGTATCTGGAAAATATACTGATACGGGTTGGTTAAGACTCGATCAAAGATATTTGTTGCGACTTGCATGCCTGGTGTATAAAGTGAATGAGCTAAGAATTCCACCATATTTGCATTCTAAGTTGAGGAAGCTATGCGACCTTCACGATCGTTCCATGAGACACTCATCCCAGTATATAATTCCTAAACACTCCTCCACCCAGTACCGACAGTCATTTTCCTATTCAGCCGCCAGGCTTTTTAATAGTATCCCATTAGATATCAAAGATTCATCAAATACTGCCAATTTCAAAATGAAATATAAAAGACACACATACAAGATGGGAATATACTTAATACTTAGTATTTTAATTACCTAGTATTTGTGTTTTTGTGATATTATTATATATATTATTGTGTTATACGATGGTTGCGTGGAAGAGCACGTATGTGAACGCCGCCATCCTTTAAAAATTTATTTTGTAATATTATCTGGTGCAGTCAATAAAGCCACTTATTATTATTATTATTATTATTATTATTATTATTATCTCGACTTAGCCAAAAGGCATTCGCACTCCCTCTACGGGGAACATTCACTCAGATCCCGGGTATCCCGGATACCAAAAGGATCTGGCTCGGACGAGACCCTTGCCATGTTATCGGGCCTTAGGTGACATTGATGTTGTTGGATGATCCTGCATTCCCCATGAATTTCCTGACGGTTCGGGCTGTCGCAAGTAGTACCGCTTTCTGCATGGACCTGTAAAGACTATCAGTTAGACCCAGCTCCTTGATGTTTCTCAGCAAACTTTTTGGTATAACACCAGTTGTTGACATGATGATTGGAATCGTCTGGACGTTCTCCATTTGCCATTGCCTTCTAATTCGTTCTTCTAAATCTCTGTACTTCGCGATCTTCTCGACTTGCTTCACACGCAGGTTGTTGTTGTTCGGGATGGCCACATCAATCAGAGAAATTTTATCAACTATTATAAGGTCCGGTCTGTTATGGGCAACTCGTTGATCTGTCAGAATTGTACGATCCCAGTACATCTTGTAGTTGCTGTTCTCAAGAACAGGCTCAGGTGTGTAGTTGTAATATGGGACCCTCTCTGCCTGCACAAGCAGCAGCTTTTCCGCCAGTTCCTGGTGCAAGATCTTGGCAACCGAATCGTGTCGTTCCTTATATTCCGTTGATGCGAACATCTGACATCCTCCTGTTATGTGCTGGATTGTTTCTGAAGTTGGGCACCCGTATCTGCATCTGTCATCCACTACCGATGCATCTCCTACAATGAATTTTAGGTAGTTGCGAGTTGGTATAACCTGATCTTGTATGGCCAGTAAGAAGCCTTCCGTCTCGGGGAACATTCTTCCCGAGGTCAGCCAATAGTTCGACGCTAACTTGTCGACATGTTCCTGGTTAACCTCATTAGGATGCCTCCCGTGCAGCAGCTTCCCCAACCACCTCTGTAGTTTATCGTTGTCGGTTCGGTGGTGATTTTGACGCTCGTGTTCCGTCAGACGTAGCGGTGTTGAGACGTCTGCTCCGCATATAGCCCTATGTAGTGTGGAGGTGTTGGCCTGCCTGTAGAAATAATTACGCAGATTTAATATTTGTTGGTCCAATTGCTTGCTGAGATCTGCCAATCCTCTTCCTCCTAGTTGACGTGGCAGGGTTGTTCTTTCTACGGCGCTACGGGGATGATGTTTATGAGCTTTTGTCAGTAGTGTCCTAACTTTTCGTTGCAGGTTGTTGATGTCCGTGTTGGTCCAATTCACTATTCCGAACGAATAGCTGAGTACAGAGAACGCATACGTGTTCAGGGCCTTAAACAAATTCCTGCTGTTAAGATCAGTTCGCACTACTTGTCTTACTCTCTTGATGAATTCATTCGTTAAATCAGTCTTCATTGTTCGATGGTCTATCCTTTGAGCTTGTTTCATCCCGAGATACTTGTATGTATCTCCCTTGCTCATTGCTTCGATCTCCTGGCCGTCCTGCATCTCGTGTGCGCTTTGTTCGAGCTTTCCCCGGATGATATTAAGGGTGCGGCACTTGTCCAGTCCAAACAGCATTCCGATGTCCCTGGAGAACTCCTCTACAATTTTAAGCATTTGCGTTAGTTGGTTTTTGGTTGCTGCGATCAGTTTTAAATCATCCATATATAATAGGTGATTCAACTTGATCGCTTCTGCGTTGTTGCTTTTGATAGCGAAGCCATATTTTGTAGAGTTCAACCGATGTGATAGAGGGTTCATCGCCATGCAGAACCACAGTGGACTGAGTGAATCTCCTTGGAAAATCCCTCTTCGGATGTTGATTGTGTCGGTCTCGATGTTACTGTCTGCGGTTCTGAGTTGTATCTTAGTGCGCCAGGTTGTCATAACGTGTTCTAAAAAGGAAACTGTATGATGATCTATTTTATACAGCTTTAAGATACCTGTGAGCCAGTCGTGAGGTACGGAATCAAATGCTTTTTTGTAGTCCACATAAGCCATGTGGAGGTTTCGTTGCTTGGAATGAGCCTGGTTGCAGATGACAGAGTCTATGATGAGTTGCTCTTTGCATCCCATTGCGCCCTTCGAGCAGCCCTTCTGCTGCATTGCAATGATGTTGTTCCGCTCGCAGTGAGCATATATTCGCTGCGTAAGGCAAGATGTGATTATCTTGTACAGCGTAGGCAAGCAGGTTATTGGGCGGTACTTGGCAGGGTTATCCGTATTCCGCTGGTCTTTTGGTAACAGGTAGGTTGCACCCTGTGTAAGAAACAATGGCATTTTCAGAGGATCGAGCAAGACTTCATTAATTAAGGTAGTTATCTGTTCATGCGTGCACCACAACTTCTTAATCCAATAATTTTGGAGATGATCTGGACCTGGTGCCTTCCAGTTGTGGGAATTCTTGATGACATCGGAGACCTCAGCGGTTGTGAATTGCTCGTGTTGCATCTGGCTATAGTTCCGGCCCATCTCGCGTTCTTCGCTGATCCAGCTTGCACTGACATTGTATGGACCTGGTGTGGCAAGTTGATTTCTCCAGAAACCGTCGACCTGTTCTCTGCTAGGGTAACTCGCATTTGTGGCATCGGCGCTAGAATTAAAAGCACGGTAGAAACCCTTTTCTGATCGTTCAAAGAGTTTGTTGTCTCGTTTCCTGTTGTTACTAGCCTTGTATCTCCTCAGACGCCCTGCGAAAACAGAAAGTTTTTGTTTTAATGTGTCAAGACATTGTTGAGCAGTGATGTTCGCGGGGTCATGCCGAGAATGCATTTGGGTGCGGCTCATTATTGCCTGCACCGCCCTCTGGATCCTTCTAGTTCTAACTCCTCTGATATATTCCGTCACTTGTCCTATGTCTTTACGGAGACATGTTGTTGTTGTTCGGGATGGCCACATCAATCAGAGTTGTCTTCCTAGAAATTTTATCAACTATTATAAGGTCCGGTCTGTTATGGGCAACTCGTTGATCTGTCAGAACTGTACGATCCCAGTACATCTTGTAGTTGCTGTTCTCAAGAACAGGCTCCGGTGTGTAGCTGTAATATGGGATCCTCTCTGCCTGCACAAGCAGAAGTTTTTCCGCCAGTTCCTGGTGCAAGATCTTATTATTATTATTATTATCTCGACTTAGCCAAAAGGCATTCGCACTCCCTCTACGGGGAACATTCACTCAGATCCCGGGTATCCCGGATACCAAAAGGATCTGGCTCGGACGAGACCCTTGCCATGTTATCGGGCCTTAGGTGACATTGATGTTGTTGGAAGATCCTGCATTCCCCATGAATTTCCTGACGGTTCGGGCTGTCGCAAGTAGTACCGCTTTCTGCATGGACCTGTAAAGACTATCAGTTAGACCCAGCTCCTTGATGTTTCTCAGCAAACTTTTTGGTATAACACCAGTTGTTGACATGATGATTGGAATCGTCTGGACGTTCTCCATTTCCCATTGCCTTCTAATTCGTTCTTCTAAATCTCTGTACTTCGCGATCTTCTCGACTTGCTTCACACGCAGGTTGTTGTTGTTCGGGATGGCCACATCAATCAGAGTTGTCTGCCTAGAAATTTTATCAACTATTATAAGGTCCGGTCTGTTATGGGCAACTCGTTGATCTGTCAGAACTGTACGATCCCAGTACATCTTGTAGTTGCTGTTCTCAAGAACAGGCTCAGGTGTGTAGTTGTAATATGGGACCCTCTCTGCCTGCACAAGCAGCAGCTTTTCCGCCAGTTCCTGGTGCAAGATCTTGGCAACCGAATCGTGTCGTTCCTTATATTCCTTTGATAGGAACATCTGACATCCTCCTGTTATGTGCTGGATTGTTTCTGAAGTTGGGCACCCGTATCTGCATCTGTCATCCACTACCGATGCATCTCCTACAATGAATTTTAGGTAGTTGCGAGTTGGTATAACCTGATCTTGTATGGCCAGTAGGAAGCCTTCCGTCTCGGGGAACATTCGTCCCGAGGTCAGCCAATAGTTCGACGCTAACTTGTCGACATGTTCCTGGTTAACCTCATTAGGATGCCTCCCGTGCAGCGGCTTCCCTAACCACCTCTGTAGTTTGTCGTTGTCGGTTCGGTGGTGATTTTGACGCTCGTGTTCCGTCAGACGTAGCGGTGTTGAGACGTCTGCTCCGCATATAGCCCTATGTAGTGTGGAGCTGTTGGCCTGTCTCTGGAAATAATTACGCAGATTTATTATTTGTTGGTCCAATTGCTTGCTGAGGTCTGCCAATCCTCTTCCTCCTAGTTGACGTGGCAGAGTAGTTCCTTCTACGGCGCTACGGGGATGATGTTTATGAGCTTTCGTCAGTAGTGTCCTAACTTTTCGCTGCAGGTTGTTGATGTCCGTGTTGGTCCAATTCACTATTCCAAACGAATAGCTGAGTACAGAGCACGCATACGTGTTCTGGGCCTTAAACAAATTCCTGCTGTTAAGATCAGTTCGCACTACTTGTCTTACTCTCTTGAAGAATTCATTCCTTAAATCGATCTTCATTGTTCGATGGTCTATCCTTTGAGCTTGTTTCATCCCGAGATACTTGTATGTATCTCCCATGCTCATTGCTTCGATCTCCTGGCCGTCCTGCATCTCGTGTGCGCCTTGTTCGAACTTTCCCCGGACGATGTTAAGGGTGAGGCACTTGTCCAGTCCAAACTGCATTCCGATGTCCCTGGAGAACTCCTCTAAAATTTTAAGCATTTGCGTTAGTTGGTTTTTGGTTGCGGCCATCAGTTTTAAATCATCCATATATAATAGGTGATTCAACTTGATCGCTTCTGCGTTGTTGCTTTTGATAGCGAAGCCATATTTTGTAGAGTTCAACCGATGTGATAGAGGGTTCATCGCCATGCAGAACCACAGTGGACTGAGTGAATCTCCTTGGAAAATCCCTCTTCGGATGTTGATTGTGTCGGTCTCGATGTTGCTGCTTGCGGTTCTGAGTTGTACCTTAGTGCGCCAGGTTGTCATAACGTGTTCTAAAAAGGAAACTGTAAAATGATCTATTTTATACAGCTTTAAGATACCTGTAAGCGAGATTATTATTATTATCTCGACTTAGCCAAAAGGCATTCGCACTCCCTCTACGGGGAACATTCACTCAGATCCCGGGCATCCCGGATACCAAAAGGATCTGGCTCGGACGAGACCCTTGCCATGTTATCGGGCCTTAGGTGACATTGATGTTGTTGGACGATCCTGCATTCCCCATGAATTTCCTGACGGTTCGGGCTGTCGCAAGTAGTACCGCTTTCTGCATGGACCTGTAAAGACTATCAGTTAGATTCAGCTCCTTGATGTTTCTCAGCAAACTTTTTGGTATAACACCAGTTGTTGACATGATGATTGGAATCGTCTGGACGTTCTCCATTTCCCATTGCCTTCTAATTCGTTCTTCTAAATCTCTGTACTTCGCGATCTTCTCGACTTGCTTCACACGCAGGTTGTTGTTGTTCGGGATGGCCACATCAATCAGAGTTGTCTGCCTAGAAATTTTATCAACTATTATAAGGTCCGGTCTGTTATGGGCAACTCGTTGATCTGTCAGAACTGTACGATCCCAGTACATCTTGTAGTTGCTGTTCTCAAGAACAGGCTCAGGTGTGTAGTTGTAATATGGGACCCTCTCTGCCTGCACAAGCAGCAGCTTTTCCGCCAGTTCCTGGTGCAAGATCTTGGCAACCGAATCGTGTCGTTCCTTATATTCCGTTGATGCGAACATCTGACATCCTCCTGTTATGTGCTGGATTGTTTCTGAAGTTGGGCACCCATATCTGCATCTGTCATCCACTACCGATGCATCTCCTACAATGAATTTTAGGTAGTTGCGAGTTGGTATAACCTGATCTTGTATGGCCAGTAGAAAGCCTTCCGTCTCGGGGAACATTCGTCCCGAGGTCAGCCAATAGTTCGACGCTAACTTGTCGACATGTTCCTGGTTAACCTCATTAGGATGCCTCCCGTGCAGCGGCTTCCCCAACCACCTCTGTAGTTTATCGTTGTCGGTTCGGTGGTGATTTTGACGCTCGTGTTCCGTCAGACGTAGCGGTGTTGGGACGTCTGCTCCGCATATAGCCCTATGTAGTGTGGAGCTATTGGCCTGCCTGTAGAAATAATTACGCAGATTTAATATTTGTTGGTCCAATTGCTTGCTGAGATCTGCCAATCCTCTTCCTCCTAGTTGACGTGGCAGAGTTGTTCTTTCTACGGCGCTACGGTGATGATGTTTATGAGCTTTTGTCAGTAGTGTCCTAACTTTTCGTTGCAGGTTGTTGATGTCCGTGTTGGTCCAATTCACTATTCCGAACGAATAGCTGAGTACAGAGCACGCATACGTGTTCAGGGCCTTAAACAAATTCCTGCTGTTAAGATCAGTTCGCACTACTTGCCTTACTCTCTTGATGAATTCATTCGTTAAATCAGTCTTCATTGTTCGATGGTCTATCCTTTGAGCTTGTTTCATCCCGAGATACTTGTATGTATCTCCCTTGCTCATTGCTTCGATCTCCTGGCCGTCCTGCATCTCGTGTGCGCTTTGTTCGAGCTTTCCCCGGATGATATTAAGGGTGCGGCACTTGTCCAGTCCAAACAGCATTCCGATGTCCCTGGAGAACTCCTCTACAATTTTAAGCATTTGCGTTAGTTGGTTTTTGGTTGCTGCGATCAGTTTTAAATCATCCATATATAATAGGTGATTCAACTTGATCGCTTCTGCGTTGTTGCTTTTGATAGCGAAGCCATATTTTGTAGAGTTCAACCGATGTGATAGAGGGTTCATCGCCATGCAGAACCACAGTGGACTGAGTGAGTCTCCTTGGAAAATCCCTCTTCGGATGTTGATTGTGTCGGTCTCGATGTTACTGTCTGCGGTTCTGAGTTGTATATTAGTGCGCCAGGTTGTCATAACGTGTTCTAAAAAGGAAACTGTATGATGATCTATTTTATACAGCTTTAAGATACCTGTGAGCCAGTCGTGAGGTACGGAATCAAATGCTTTTTTGTAGTCCACATAAGCCATGTGGAGGTTTCGTTGCTTGGAATGAGCCTGGTTGCAGATGACAGAGTCTATGATGAGTTGCTCTTTGCATCCCATTGCGCCCTTCGAGCAGCCCTTCTGCTGCATTGCAATGATGTTGTTCCGCTCGCAGTGAGCATATATTCGCTGCGTAAGGCAAGATGTGATTATCTTGTACAGCTTAGGCAAGCAGGTTATTGGGCGGTACTTGGCAGTGTTATCCATATTCCGCTGGTCTTTTGGTAACAGGTAGGTTGCACCCTGTGTAAGAAACAATGGCATTTTCAGAGGATCGAGCAAGACTTCATTAATTAAGGTAGTTATCTGCTCATGCGTGCACCCCAACTTCTTAATCCAATAATTTTGGAGATGATCTGGACCTGGTGCCTTCCAGTTGTGGGAATTCTTGATGACATCGGAGACCTCAGCGGTTGTGAATTGCTCATGTTGCATCTGGCTATAGTTCCGGCCCATCTCGCGTTCTTCGCTGATCCAGCTTGCACTGTCATTGTATGGACCTGGTGTGGCAAGTTGATTTCTCCAGAAACCGTCGACCTGTTCTCTGGTAGGGTAACTCGCATTTGTGGCATCGGCGCTAGAATTAAAAGCGCGGTAGAAACCCTTTTCTGATCGTTCAAAGAGTTTGTTGTCTCGTTTCCTGTTGTTACCAGCCTTGTATCTCCTCAGACGCCCTGCGAAAACAGAAAGTTTTTGTTTTAATGTGTCAAGACATTGTTGAGCAGTGATGTTCGCGGGGTCATGCCGAGAATGCATTTGGGTGCGGCTCATTATTGCCTGCACCGCCCTCTGGATCCTTCTAGTTCTAACTCCTCTGATATATTCCGTCACTTGTCCTATGTCTTTACGGAGACTCTCGATCTTCCGATTTAGTCGCATTTCCCATTGAGCCATTCGTGGTTCTGGTCTTGCACGATTCAACTCTTGGGCCGTTCGGATCTTGGCACCCATTACAGTGGTGACTGCCGTTGCGGCACAGTAGATTAACATGTGCATACGTTCTAATGTTGGTGTCACTGAAACATAGTTTGGTAAAATTCGTGTGTTCATAAGATCGAGCACGATCGCAAGTTTCCTGGAAGAATTTAATCTTGGTAGCGGTGGCCTGCTCAGTGGGTCTGTGCCTTCGTATCGCAATACTGCCTGTCTCATATGTGCGTTTAAGCCTTCAAAATGTTCTTCGTTAACCGATTCCAGACTCTCGGTTGTTGGTTCTACCGTTTCGGCTTCTAGTTGTTGTCCAGGCTCTTGAAGTTCCCCATTGTTGTTGTTGTCATCTATGTCTATGTGTTCGCCGTGGATCTCTAGCTCAACTTCCCGTTTGATAGCGTTAAGTCGCGTTTCTGGAATTCGGTTATTTCTTAGAATAGTTCGATACTGATCTGACACTCTTTGTTCAGACACTTGCATGTGTGGAAACTCCCTGCAGAACTCGGCATGCAGTTGTTGTCGGTAGCCGATAATCTCTTGTCCTAAGTTTGTCACCCTGTAAAAAATACGCATAATCGATTCATTCATGGACACAGTCCATTTCATGCGTCGTCGTTGTAATCCCGCCTCTGTGAACGCTGGCTGAAGTTCCCGCGCAGCACCTTCGGTGGGTGGAACCCTAGTTCTCGTTTGGCTCCCATGTTGTAGATGTTCGTGTTTATTATTATTATTATTATTATTATTATCTCGACTTAGCCAAAAGGCATTCGCACTCCCTCTACGGGGAACATTCACTCAGATCCCGGGCATCCCGGATACCAAAAGGATCTGGCTCGGACGAGACCCTTGCCATGTTATCGGGCCCTAGGTGACATTGATGTTCTTGGACGATCCTGCATTCCCCATGAATTTCCTGACGGTTCGGGCTGTCGCAAGTAGTACCGCTTTCTGCATGGACCTGTAAAGACTATCAGTTAGATTCAGCTCCTTGATGTTTCTCAGCAAACTTTTTGGTATAACACCAGTTGTTGACATGATGATTGGAATCGTCTGGACGTTCTCCATTTCCCATTGCCTTCTAATTCGTTCTTCTAAATCTCTGTACTTCGCGATCTTCTCGACTTGTTTCACACGCAGGTTGTTGTTGTTCGGGATGGCCACATCAATCAGAGTTGTCTGCCTAGAAATTTTATCAACTATTATAAGGTCCGGTCTGTTATGGGCAACTCGTTGATCTGTCAGAACTGTACGATCCCAGTACATCTTGTAGTTGCTGTTCTCAAGAACAGGCTCCGGTGTGTAGCTGTAATATGGGACCCTCTCTGCCTGCACAAGCAGCAGTTTTTCCGCCAGTTCCCGGTGCAAGATCTTGGCAACCGAATCGTGTCGTTCCTTATATTCCGTTGATGCGAACATCTGACATCCTCCTGTTATGTGCTGGATTGTTTCTGAAGTTGGGCACCCGTATCTGCATCTGTCATCCACTACCGATGCATCTCCTACAATGAATTTTAGGTAGTTGCGAGTTGGTATAACCTGATCTTGTATGGCAAGTAGGAAGCCTTCCGTCTCGGGGAACATTCGTCCCGAGGTCAGCCAATAGTTCGACGCTAACTTGTCGACATGTTCCTGGTTAACCTCATTAGGATGTCTCCCGTGCAGCGGCTTCCCCAACCACCTCTGTAGTTTATCGTTGTCGGTTCGGTGGTGATTTTGACGCTCGTGTTCCGTCAGACGTAGCGGTGTTGAGACGTCTGCTCCGCATATAGCCCCATGTAGTGTGGAGCTGTTGGCCTGCCTGTAGAAATAATTACGCAGATTTAATATTTGTTGGTCCAATTGCTTGCTGAGATCTGCCAATCCTCTTCCTCCTAGTTGACGTGGCAGAGTTGTTCTTTCTACGGCGCTACGGGGATGATGTTTATGAGCTTTTGTCAGTAGTGTCCTAACTTTTCGTTGCAGGTTGTTGATGTCCGTGTTGGTCCAATTCACTATTCCGAACGAATAGCTGAGTACAGAGCACGCATACGTGTTCAGGGCCTTAAACAAATTCCTGCTGTTAAGATCAGTTCGCACTACTTGTCTTACTCTCTTGATGAATTCATTCGTTAAATCAGTCTTCATTGTTCGATGGTCTATCCTTTGAGCTTGTTTCATCCCGAGATACTTGTATGTATCTCCCTTGCTCATTGCTTCGATCTCCTGGCCGTCATGCATCTCGTGTGCGCTTTGTTCGAGCTTTCCCCGGATGATATTAAGGGTGCGGCACTTGTCCAGTCCAAACAGCATTCCGATGTCCCTGGAGAACTCCTCTACAATTTTAAGCATTTGCGTTAGTTGGTTTTTGGTTGCGGCGATCAGTTTTAAATCATCCATATATAATAGGTGATTCAACTTGATCGCTTCTGCGTTGTTGCTTTTGATAGCGAAGCCATATTTTGTAGAGTTCAACCGATGTGATAGAGGGTTCATCGCCATGCAGAACCACAGTGGACTGAGTGAATCTCCTTGGAAAATCCCTCTTCGGATGTTGATTGTGTCGGTCTCGATGTTACTGTCTGCGGTTCTGAGTTGTATCTTAGTGCGCCAGGTTGTCATAACGTGTTCTAAAAAGGAAACTGTATGATGATCTATTTTATACAGCTTTAAGATACCTGTGAGCCAGTCGTGAGGTACGGAATCAAATGCTTTTTTGTAGTCCACATAAGCCATGTGGAGGTTTCGTTGCTTGGAATGAGCCTGGTTGCAGATGACAGAGTCTATGATGAGTTGCTCTTTGCATCCCATTGCGCCCTTCGAGCAGCCCTTCTGCTGCATTGCAATGATGTTGTTCCGCTCGCAGTGAGCATATATTCGCTGCGTAAGGCAAGATGTGATTATCTTGTACAGCGTAGGCAAGCAGGTTATTGGGCGGTACTTGGCAGGGTTATCCGTATTCCGCTGGTCTTTTGGTAACAGGTAGGTTGCACCCTGTGTAAGAAACAATGGCATTTTCAGAGGATCGAGCAAGACTTCATTAATTAAGGTAGTTATCTGTTCATGCGTGCACCACAACTTCTTAATCCAATAATTTTGGAGATGATCTGGACCTGGTGCCTTCCAGTTGTGGGAATTCTTGATGACATCGGAGACCTCAGCGGTTGTGAATTGCTCGTGTTGCATCTGGCTATAGTTCCGGCCCATCTCGCGTTCTTCGCTGATCCAGCTTGCACTGACATTGTATGGACCTGGTGTGGCAAGTTGATTTCTCCAGAAACCGTCGACCTGTTCTCTGCTAGGGTAACTCGCATTTGTGGCATCGGCGCTAGAATTAAAAGCACGGTAGAAACCCTTTTCTGATCGTTCAAAGAGTTTGTTGTCTCGTTTCCTGTTGTTACTAGCCTTGTATCTCCTCAGACGCCCTGCGAAAACAGAAAGTTTTTGTTTTAATGTGTCAAGACATTGTTGAGCAGTGATGTTCGCGGGGTCATGCCGAGAATGCATTTGGGTGCGGCTCATTATTGCCTGCACCGCCCTCTGGATCCTTCTAGTTCTTACTCATCTGATATATTCCGTCACTTGTCCTATGTCTTTACGGAGACTCTCGATCTTCCGATTTAGTCGCATTTCCCATTGAGCCATTCGTGGTTCTGGTCTTGCACGATTCAACTCTTGGACCGTTCGGATCTTGGCACCCATTACAGTGGTGACTGCCGTTGCGGCACAGTAGATTAACATGTGCATACGTTCTAATGTTGGTGTCACTGAAACATAGTTTGGTAAAATTCGTGTGTTCATAAGATCTAGCACGATCGCAAGTTTCCTGGAAGAATTTAATCTTGGTAGCGGTGGCCTGCTCAGTGGGTCTGTGCCTTCGTATCGCACTACTGCCTGTCTCATATGTGTGTTTAAGCCTTCACAATGTTCTTCGTTAACCGATTCCAGACTCTCGGTTGTTGGTTCTACCGTTTCGGCTTCTAGTTGTTGTCCAGGCGCTTGAAGTTCCCCATTGTTGTTGTTGTCATCTATGTCTATGTGTTCGCCGTGGATCTCTAGCTCAACTTCCCGTTTGATAGCGTTAAGTCGCGTTTCTGGAATTCGGTTATTTCTTAGAATAGTTCGATACTGATCTGACACTCTTTGTTCAGACACTTGCATGTGTGGAAACTCCCTGCAGAACTCGGCATGCAGTTGTTGTCGGTAGCCGATCATCTCTTGTCCTAAGTTTGTCACCCTGTAAAAAATACGCATAATCGATTCATTCATGGACACAGTCCATTTCATGCGTCGTCGTGGTAATCCCGCCTCTGTGAACGCTGGCTGAAGTTCCCGCGCAGCACCTTCGGTGGGTGGAACCCTAGTTTGGCTCCCATGTTGTAGATGTTCGTGTTGTTGATGGGCTGTAGCTGTTTGTGCAACAGGGGCCCGCCTCATCAGCGCCCTGTCACCGACGTCCCGCTCGCTGTCATGTCCAGCGCCGGCTCCAGACATGCCCTGGCGATCCCCAGGCAGCGGCCCTATGACAAAACTCCTATTAATCTCCATTCCATGGGTTTCTCCCGTAACGTGGGAGTGACGGCCCTCGGTCGCCTTTTACGACTCGCGGAGCCACGATAGGAGTATTCTAACCCGCTACCCACACAGGTCAACTAGGATAACGCGGGATCGTTACACCCGAGGATCTGCCCCTCTCACAGGTCAAACCCCTCCTTGCGTTAACTGGGAAACACGGGATCGTTACACCCGAAGATCCGCCTCTCTCACAGGCTAGATCCATCCCTGTGTAACCGAGAGTCGCGGGATTGTCACACCCGAGGATCAGCCCCCGTCACCAGCTAGACCCCTCCCTGCGCAACTGGAGATCGCGGGATTGTCACACCCGTAGGTTGGCCCCTGTCACAGGCCAAACCTCTCCATGCGTAACTGGGAATCGCGGGATCGTCACACCCGTGAATCTGCCCCTCTCACAGGTCAGACCCATCCCTGCGTAACTGGGGAGCGCGGGATCGTCACACCCGTGGGTCTGCCTCTCTCACAGGTCAGACCCCCCCTGCGCATATTATTATTATTATTATACTATATACTATATTATTATTATTATTATTATTATTATTGTTATTTGACCTTGATCACGGACACAGTTATCCCGAGAAGAAGAAGCGCGAACATTCTTCGCGTCGTTGGCTGCGACTAGAAGTGTGCTGCGCGTCACGACCACCTCGTCCCTCTGACGCAGTTAGTGCGCCGCAGGACCCTGTTGTCGATCCTCCAGAGGTCCGACCTGTACAAGGATGCTAAGGCCGGCGTATCCTTTGTCAGGCCAGACTCACCGGAGGTGGTCAGGGGTTGAGTGGTTCCTAAGGCGAGCGGTATCCACTGATCTAGCTCTAGAGCGGAGCAGATTTTATACCTGTCGATTCTGCCAAAACTGATTTTAGAGAAAAGGTTTATTTTAAGAAAAATTAAAGGAAAACAAATACATAAAATACCTCGTAAAATACCTATATTAAAGCAGAATTATCAAAACATTTTAATTTAAAATTGTATAGTAGGAATTTATGATTAAATACTTTCAAAGTTTTCCAATAAAAATATTTGCCTTCTGTCGGTAAAAATAAGTTTATATATAGAAAAGCTTCTCTCAACATATACCGATTTAATAGGACAATATTTTAATTTGGGTAGTAAAGTATAAGGTGCAACTTAGTTGGATGATTTACCATCAAAAATACCTACTCTTTACTGCCATTAAAGATTTGAACCCTTCATTCTTTTCTAACATAACATCTAATTTGGGCTCTCATAATTTTGGTTATATCTTGTATCTATAAATAAATATAGGAAAAACATGCAAATATGCACAAAAATATAGTTTTTCCATAAATATGCAATGTTTTGCGAAATTGAATAAAATAGGCAAAAAATGCATATCTATGCAATTTGCATATATTCCGCCCTTTAGTGATGACTGTTTAGCTACTTGCGCATATGTTGTTCTAATATCGTTTTGTATCATGGGTGCTCCCGGTCTCTTATTTCCATCAGTCTGAACGCTGGTCTTTTATTGCAATTTTTACGTTCATATCCAGGTTGCTCGCAAACCATGCACGTCCTGATTTAGTTTTGATAGGTGACCAGTGATGTTACGTTTTCTATAGTTATGTACGAAGGCACCTATTTCTTCATTATCAACGAGATTATTCGCACTCCACTTTCCCCTGCATATAATCCTTCGCCTTTGTAAATATAATTTTTTATAATATTTTATCGTACCATATTGCTTCTATTTAGCTATTGCTAATTTTTCCTTTTCCATTTCTACTGGAAAATCAATTTAATTTTTACTTCATCAATCGCTTCTCTAATTTCGCTTCTCTAATTTCAATTTTCGCTTCTCTAATTTCAATTTCATATGATTCACCTTCTTCCTCTTGGTATATTAATTTTCGCACTTTCAATTTTGTTTAATGTATCTTTTACTGAGTAATTGTTAACTGAGTAATTTTATGTCTAACTTGCCTTCCAGATGCTGATTTGACCACCCGTAAAATTCAACGTTTGTTTTATCCACCTATGAATTTGTAGTATTGTTGGTATCTTTCGGACTTTTTTAAAGTCTCCCATTATTGTATTTTTTTTAATGTTCGACATCGCGCGACCATTTCTGATACCTGCCTATAGTTAAGCTGGCTAACAACTGAATGATGGCAAACAAGTTTAGGTACATATAATATCTTTCTTTATGGAAATATAGGTACACTTTTAAATCCGGATAAAATAATTAATACCAAAACAGTAAGTAATGGTTATTATAAGTAATTATCACAATGTTCTGCCAGGTAACCTGATATAGCTATATCCGTTTTAATCAAGTACGTGGTTTTCAAATCTGAACAAGATAATTTTTCTTACAGATTGATGTTGTCCTAGCTGAGTCTACAATTATTGCCAGCAGACTGCCGACTGCTTGGAAACCACTTAGTGGAGCGAAATCGGGCTAAAACGTCGCTCCGTTCTCGAAAAAAAATTTTTGAGGGTAGAACTAGATCAGACCCCATAGGTGTTGTTAAATACATCACTCTGCATACGAAATGGCGATTTACGACATTCTTTTGTGGTCGAGACCTTTTTTATTTCGAAAAAACTGTCAAAATTGGCAATTTACGGAAATTGTGTTTTTTTACGTTTCCATCGTCATATCTTTGAGAGTAGTAGAGCTATCGACTCATTTTTTTTTAAAATTGAAGATATCATATGAGCGCTTACAACGAATGCCATTGTTGTTGTCCAATATTGTTTATTAACTACTTTAAATAGCAACAACATTGTTATAAAAAGTGTAATGAAATTTTCACTAAGCGAGAAACTTTTTTATTTGTGGAAATTTTTATGTACATGCTGCGAGGGAAATGTGCCCAAAACACGAAAGAAGTTTTTGGTAAAAAAATTAACTATAGCGCCTATAGTTTTTGAACGGTGAATTTTTTCGTGGCGCGCGCTACTCTCGTGGAACGCAAAATTAATCCCTTGCGTGAGAATATCCACGCGTGGTTGGCATGTCTCAACAACTAATGCGTAGTTTGCATGCACAAATGAAACTATCACAAGTATAAATATCTTAGAGTACTTCCTAATAGTTTGCCAATGTAAACCCTCTCAGGGAGAACTCTCTGCCATTGTAAACGATCTCTAAAAGAGTAGGTACGTCTCTGGGAGCGTTTACATAAACTATTTGGAAGTACTCTCAGATATGCAACTTGTGATAGTTTTACCTCTTCGTGTAGACTATTCTATAACAGATCGCTGGTAAAATAAATTAATAATTTTAGACCAAATAATGTGGGTTCAAGCAGACCAATTAAATAAAATAAGAAATAAAATAACCAAATGGTTGATTTTTGGCAATTTTTGTAATTACAGTTGCCAGGTGAACAAACAACCACCTGCTTATTTTATGTATCTGTTTAAAGTCGCCATTTATTTAATGAACTGCAAAATAAACATTTTTTTTATATTGATTTTTTATAATAATTAAATCTTTGTGCATGCTGCACCTACATCTCATTGCACCTAAATATAGGTATAAAATAAATATTAAAAAATCTCTTTCACGTTATCAACAGACTCATCTTCGGTATTTTCTACATTACTATCACTATTATTGTACCTGCCACATTTACATTGATCACAGCATTTCAGTCTTTCCTTGATACAGTTGCACTTTTTCGTATTACACTTCTTGTCGGAACAAAAAGGCTTAAGCTTTGGCGTACAATGTTTGGTATGGATTCTTGAGATGAAAATATGCTAATTCAATTGTCGTTTAGTGAAGTCTATATCCATAAGATCCAGGATCTTCAAGTTGCAACTTCGCAACATTACTTGAATACCATCTTTTTAACTGCTGCGTGCACTTGCAATTGCCAATAATGAAACAATCCAATATATAATTTCAAACTTGTAATACCTCAAAACATAATGTTGATAAAAAGCACAGTCAGTAGGGGGAAGTTCGTAAGAAGGTTTATTAGATTTGGTGGCCATTGCTAGGCGTAAATCGTTTAGTGACTTGGGCACATTTTTGTATTTATATAATAGGAGAACATATTTTGTACCTTCTGTGAAAATTTTTCAAGCACATTCATATTTTTCTGAAGAACTTGAAAAGCGATTTTTTTTCCTAAAATGCGCTTGTAGTATCTGCCCTAATTTTTGTACAATTTTCACCCAGAGAAATATCTATTAACCATTAATAAAAATCTATTAATCCCAGCAAAATATCTGCTTTGAATAGGCGACTACTAATAAGTTACTTATTTGTCGTTAATATATCCTTTATTTCTGGCTAATACATTGACTTATTATTTTATTCAGAGCAAATAGAAAACCATGCTACGGTTAAATAATGTTGATAAAAAGCACAGTCAGTAGGGGGAAGTTCATAAGAAGGTTTATTAAATTTGGTGGCCATTGCTAGGCGTAAATCGTTTAGTGACTTGGGCACATTTTTGTATTTATATAATAGGAGAACATATTTTGTACCTTCTGTGACTATTTTTCAAGCACATTTATATTTTTCTGAAGAACTTGAAAAGCGATTTATTTTCGTAAAATGCGCTTGTAATATCTGCCCTAATTTTTGTACAATTTTCACCCAGAGAAATATCTATTAACCATTAATAAAAATCTATTAATCCCAGCAAAATATCTGCTTTGAATAGGCGACTACTAATAAGTTACTTATTTGTCGTTAATATATTCTTTATTTCTGGCTAATACATTGACTTATTATTTTATTCAGAGCAAATAGAAAACCATGCTACGGTTAATAGAAACTTTTATTAAACTTGTTGGGGAGAATAGAATAATATATTAAATTTGCTGTCGCTGCTGGAGAAACCTGTTATTGTTAATAAATTTATCTACAGCCGACACTCTTTAGTTTGACACTTTTCTCAACAATCAACACAAGTTTGTTTCCATCGCAACGTCTATACCATAAATCGGGACAGGAGAAGAGAATAATAGGAATCGGGAAAGATTTTTACCTTTTTTCGGCCTAGGCCGGGAAACGTTAATTTATGAGGGAAAATTCTCTAGAAAGGGTGAATTCTCTGGCCGGTCGGTTGAAAAAAATATATTGTAGTAGGTACATTACTCGTTACTCGATCGACAACATTACTCGCGGAACGACAACTATCACTAGTTGACTCGCAACTGAAGACTGAATGGTAACCCTCGGAACCAATGCATAAGAAATACGCAAAACTACAAAACGCATGCGCAAAACCAAGAAGTAAATAAACTACCTATTTGTACCAGGAAGGTTCATATTTGTGGTTAATAGGGTTTGTTTTGTTACAAATAGTTTCCCTATTTGCGGCAAGTAGAATATCTTAGCAAAGTTTACCTTTTTGTAATAAATATAAATTTTGCAATAGTAAATAGGTTCATTTATTTCTTTATTTGCCACACATAGATATCTGATTGTGACAACAAAATGATCTTAGCAAGATAGTTTTTGCTGGAACAGCAAGTTCGACTTTCTGTAGTAAACAGAAATCTTTTAACAACAAATAGATTTTTCTTAGCAAAATACTTTATTTGGTCCATTTTCCTCAGTGTTGTTTATGGAAATGAAACGTTTATTTATTTTATAGATTTTAACGTACATGGTAGTAGAAAGGAGCATAAGTTTCGTGACTTTTTAAAATCATGCAAAAACAAAGAGCTGTAAACATAAAAATGTGGCATAGTCACTAAACGCAATGGCCACCAAATCTAATAAACCTTTTGGCACAAGTGGCGCCCTCTGGCGGTTGCGGATATTGCACTATAACATAATTATGTGACATAATTATCTATGAACGTGTGCAAAAGATCATTAAATCGATCAAGCCATTTAAAAGATAAAGCAAAAAAACCAAATTTTAGGGCCCCTTTTAAGGGCCCGTGGGGCCCTTAATATACAGGGTGTCCCAATTTGATACTGGACACCTCAGAAATATATGAAGGGCAAGGAAAACAATTGGTATTTATTTTTTCATTGGTAGTACCAATTGAGAGTTTCTCATAGGCGGTGGTATTTGGATGGGGTAATTGATTCATGGCCTGCTATGATTTTTTAAAATATCAAATTTTCAAGAACCCCATTAGGGACTTTTTTACGACAAAATGTTATTAAGAAAACTTGTTCAGAATGAAAAACTGAGTAGATTTGCAAAATTTCAAAAGGCTAGGCCTACTTTGATTTTTTTTTGTAAAAAATTACATTCTCCACAAAAAATATTCTAGTATTTTTTCCATAAATTATGCCATTTTGGAGATAACGCCCAAAATTCAGCCATCATGCACGTACCTTGTACCCACGCATATTAAACATTAGTGGCATAATGATCTAGTTACCTTTGGAAACAGTCATAATTAAGAGGACTTATTAAGTATTTGACATTTAGTTTCAAGCAAATGCTAAGAAGTTAAAGGAACTTAGTTTGTATTGACTTTAATAAATACCTAATAGGTAAGCAGAAATGAATACCAACAGAATACTCTAACATGCTTCAAGCTTATTATGAAGAAAACATGGTCAAAAGGTAAATATGATTGTTTCATTGTTTGCTTCCAAAAGTAACTGGATCATTATGCCACTAATGTTTAATATGAATATGGGTTCGTGGTACGTGCATGATGGCTGAATTTTGGGCGTTATCTCCGAAATGGCATAATTTATAGAAAAATACTAGAATAATTTTTTGTAGAGAATGAAATTTTCTACAAAATGGTTCGAATTAATTTACAAGTTAACTTTGGGCAAAAAAGTTCTGAGCATAATAAATGAAACTGGTTGGCACAAGTGGCGCCCTCTGGCGGTTGCGGATATTGCACTATAACATATTTATGTGACATGATTATCTATGAATGTGTGCAGAAGATCATTAAAATCGATCAAGCCGTTTAAAAGATATAGCGAAAAAACGAAATTTTAGAGCCCCTTTTAAGGGCCCGTGGGGCCCTTAATATAGAGCTTTGAACAAAAAGAAAAAACACGTTTCACATTATTTTTGGAGTAGAATACCGCTGTGCTACGGGTGGCATTTGTTTTTGAATAACCCTGTATATTGGATTGTTTAATTATTGGCAGTTGCAGGTGCCCGTAGCAGTTAAAAATATGGTATTCACAACTTGAAGATCCTAGATCTTATGGATGGACTTAAGTAAACAACAACCGGCTTCCCATATATTTTCATCTCAAGAATCCATACCACACATTGTACGCCAAAGTTTAAGCGTTTTTGTTTCGACAAAAACTGTAATACGAAAAATTGCAACTGTATGTACCTATCTGTATGATAAATAAAATAAGCAGGTGGTTATTTTTTGTTCATCTGCGGCAACAGTAATTACTGCTTAAAAATTGCCAAAAATCAACCATATGGTTATTTTATTTCTTATTTTATTTTATTGGTCTGCTTGAACCCACATTATTTGGTCTAAAATTATTAATTTATTTTACCAGCGATCTGTTATAGTTTGTGTGAACTTAGCCACGCTTTTGCCAGCCACGGTTTTGGGCGTAGCGAATGTTGAATTCTATTTCTCGGGCTTCGCGAACCGCAGGCTCAGCAACGGTTTTGGGTCTAGAACGCTTAAGACTGTCTCTGAAAAGTAATATGCCAATAAAATGATAATTTTTAAAATTTTCCAGTCCCGTTTCACGAGAACAATACTGCAGCTAGAGAGGGCATACTTAGGGGTCACTTTGGGTGCAGACAGTTTTCTTTGTCTGCCCGTTTTAAGGGTCGAAAAAAATTAAAGTTTGACAAAGCGAGCGGTATTTTGCCAATAAAATGAGAATTTTCCAAGTTTTCCAGTTCCGTTTCACGACAATAATACTGCAGCTAGAGAGGGCATACTTAGTGGTCACTTTGGGTGCAGACAGTTTTCTTTGTCTGTCCGTTTTAAGGGTCGAAAAAAATTGAAGTTTGGCAAACCGAGTGGTATTTTGCCAATAAAATGAGAATTTTCCAAGTTTTCCAGTTCCGTTTCACGACAACAATACTGCAGCTAGAGAGGGCATACTTGTGTGCAGACAGTTTTCTTTGTCTACCCGTTTTAAGGGTCGAAAAAAAAAGTTTGACAAACCGAGCGGTATTTTGCCAATACAATGAGAATTTTCCAAGTTCCAGTTCTGTTTCACGACAACAATACTGCAGCTAGAGAGGGCATACCTAGGGGTGACTTTGGGTGTAGACAGTTTTTTTTGTCTGAACGTTTTAAGGGTCGAACAAAATTAAAGTTTGACAAACCGAGCGGTATTTTGCCAATAAAATGAGAGTTTTCCAGTTCCGTTTCACGACAATAATACTGCAGCTAGAGAGGGCATACTTAGGGGTGACTTTGGGTGCAGACAGTTTTCTTTGTCTACCCGTTTTAAGGGTCGAAAAAAAAAATAAAATTTGACAAACCGAGCGGTATTTTGCCAATACAATGAGAATTTTCCAAGTTCCGTTTCACGACAACAATACTGCAGCTAGAGAGGGCATACTTGGGGTTGACTTTGTGTGCAGACAGTTTTCTTTGTCTACCCGTTTTAAGGGTCGAAAAAAAAAATAAAGTTTGACAAACCGAGCGGTATTTTGCCAATACAATGAGAATTTTCCAAGTTCCAGTTCCGTTTCACGACAACAATACTGCAGCTAGAGAGGGCATACTTGGGGGTGACTTTGGGTGTAGACAGGTCTCTTTGTCAGCCCGTTTTAAGGGTCGAAAAAAAATTAAAGTTTGACAAACCGAGCGGTATTTTGCCAATAAAATGAGAATTTTACAAGTTTTCCAGTTCCGTTTCGCAAGACCAATACTGCAGCTAGAGAGGGCATACTTGGTGCTAAATTTTAAAGTGGACGGAATATTGTGACTTGAGACTTGCTGTAAGCCATCAATAAGTCTTCTTACATTTTCATTCTCACTTAGCAACAACCAGTATACAGGAAGGTTTTATTAAGGGCACAACAAGTGAATGCTGCTTCAGTGTGGATGCGCCTTTATGGTGTAGTGTGTATTTTGTTGCGTTTTGGTGTGTTGTGTTGTATTGCGTTGTGGTGTGATGCCTTGTATTGTGTCGTGGTGTGGTGTGTTGTGTTGTACGATTGTGTTGTAAATGTTGCGTTGTCGTGTTATGGTGTAGTGTGTTGTGTTGCGTTATATTGTATTTTATTGCGGCGGGTTGCAGTGTGTTTTGCGTTGTGTGAGTGTGTTCGTTTGTGTAATTGGGTAAGTGTTGTGTAAGTGTGTTGCGTAATTGTGCTGCGTAATTGTGTTGTGTTGTGTAATTGTGTTTTATAATTGTGTTGTGTGTAACTGTGTTGTGTTGTGTAATTGTGTCGTGTGTACTGTGTTGTGTTGTGTAACTGTGTTGTGATGTGTAATTGTGTTGTGTTGTGTAATTGTGTTGTGTTGTGTAAAATTGTGTTGTGTTGTGTAATTGTGTTATGTTGTGTAATTGTGTTGTGTTGTGTAATAGTGTTGTGTTGTGTAATTGTGTTGAGTTGTGTAATTGTGTTGTGTTGTGTAACTGTGTTGTGATGGATAATTGTGTCGTGTTGTGCAATTGTGTTGTGTTGTGTAAAATTGTGTTGTGTTTTGTAATTGTGTAACTGTGGTGTCACCCCCAGGCTCTCTAGCTGCAATATTGGTCTTGTGAAACGGAACTGAAAAACTCGGAAAATTCTCATTGAATTGGCAAAATACCGCTCGGTTTGTCAAACTTAAATTTTTTTCGACCCTTAAAACGGGCAGACAAAGAAAACTGTCTACACCCAAAGTCACCCCCAAGTATGCCCTCTCTAGCTGCAGTATTATTGTCGTCAAACGGAACTGGAAAACTTGGAAAATTCTCATTGTATTGGCAAAGAACCGCTCGGTTTGTCAAACTTTAATTTTTTTCGAACTCTAAAACGGGCAGACAAAGAAAGCAGTCTACGCCCAAAATCACCCGCAAGTATGTCCTCTCTATCTGTAGTATTGTTGTCGTGAAACGGAACTGGAAAACTTGGAAAATTCTCATTGTATTGGCAAAGAACCGCTCGGTTTGTCAAACTTTAATTTTTTTCGACCTCTATAACGGGTAGACAAAGAAAACTGTCTACACCCAAAGTCACCCCCAAGTATGCCCTCTCTAGCTGCAGTATTATTGTCGTGAAACGGAACTGGAAAACTTGGAAAATTCTCATTTTATTGGCAAAATACCGCTCGGTTTGTCAAACTTTAATTTTTTTCGACCTCTAAAACGGGCAGACAAAGAAAACTGTCTACACCCAAAGTCACCCCCAAGTATGTCCTCTCTAGCTGCAGTATTGTTGTCGTGAAACGGAACTGGAAAACTTGGAAAATTCTCATTGTATTGTCAAAATACCACTCGGTTTGTCACACTTTAATTTTTTTCGACCCTTAAAACGGGCAGACAAAAAACCTGCCTACACGCAAAGTCACCCCCAAGTATGCCCTCTCTAGCTGCAGTATTATTGTCGTGAAACGGAACTGGAAAACTTGGAAAATTCTCATTGTATTGGCAAAGAACCGCTCGGTTTGTCAAACTTTAATTTTTTTCGACCTCTAAAACGGACAGACAAAGAAAACTGTCTACACCCAAAGTCACCCCCAAGTATGCCCTCTCTAGCTGCAGTATTATTGTCGTGAAACGGAACTGGAAAACTTGGAAAATTCTCATTGTATTGTCAAAATACCGCTCGGTTTGTCACACTTTAATTTTTTTCGACCCTTAAAACGGGCAGACAAAGAAACCTGCCTACACGCAAAGTCACCCCCAAGTATGTATTATTGTCGTGAAACGGAACTGGAAAACTTGGAAAATTCTCATTGTATTGGCAAAGAACCGCTCGGTTTGTCAAACTTTAATTTTTTTCGACCTCTAAAACGGACAGACAAAGAAAACTGTCTACACCCAAAGTCACCCCCAAGTATGTCCACTCTAGCTGCAGTATTATTGTCGTGAAACGGAACTGGAACTTGGAAAATTCTCATTTTATTGGCAAAATACCGCTCGGTTTGTCAAACTTAAATTTTTTTCGACCCTTAAAACGGGCAGACAAAGAAAACTGTCTACACCCAAAGTCACCCCCAAGTATGCCCTCTCTAGCTGCAGTATTATTGTCGTCAAACGGAACTGGAAAACTTGGAAAATTCTCATTGTATTGGCAAAGAACCGCTCGGTTTGTCAAACTTTAATTTTTTTCGAACTCTAAAACGGGCAGACAAAGAAAACAGTCTACACCCAAAATCACCCGCAAGTATGTCCTCTCTATCTGTAGTATTGTTGTCGTGAAACGGAACTGGAAAACTTGGAAAATTCTCATTGAATTGTCAAAATACCGCTCGGTTTGTCAAACTTTAATTTTTTTCGACCCTTAAGACGGGCAGCCAAAGAAACCTGTCTACACCCAAAGTCACCCCCAAGTATGTCCTCTCTAGCTGCAATATTGTTGTCGTGAAACGGAACTGGAAAACTTGGAAAATTCTCATTTTATTGGCAAAATACCGCTCGGTTTGTCAAACTTTAATTTTTTTCGACCTCTAAAACGGGCAGACAAAGAAAACTGTCTACACCCAAAGTCACCCCCAAGTATGTCCTCTTTAGCTGCAGTATTGTTGTTGTGAAACGGAACTGGAAAACTTGGAAAATTCTCATTGTATTGGCAAAGAACCGCTCGGTTTGTCAAACTTTAATTTTTTTCGACCTCTATAACGGGTAGACAAAGAAAACTGTCTACACCCAAAGTCACCCCCAAGTATGCCCTCTCTAGCTGCAGTATTATTGTCGTGAAACGGAACTGGAAAACTTGGAAAATTCTCATTTTATTGGCAAAGAACTGCTCGGTTTGTCAAACTTTAATTTTTTTCGACCTCTAAAGCGGGCAGACAAAGAAAACTGTCTACACCCAAAGTCACCCCCAAGTATGTCCTCTCTAGCTGCAGTATTGTTGTCGTGAAACGGAACTGGAAAACTTGGAAAATTCTCATTTTATTGGCAAAATACCGCTCGGTTTGTCAAACTTTAATTTTTTTCGACCTCTAAAACGGGCAGACAAAGAAAACTGTCTACACCCAAAGTCACCCCCAAGTATGTCCTCTTTAGCTGCAGTATTGTTGTTGTGAAACGGAACTGGAAAACTTGGAAAATTCTCATTGTATTGGCAAAGAACCGCTCGGTTTGTCAAACTTTAATTTTTTTCGACCTCTATAACGGGCAGCCAAAGAAACCTGTCTACACCCAAAGTCACCCCCAAGTATGTCCTCTCTAGCTGCAATATTGTTGTCGTGAAACGGAACTGGAAAACTTGGAAAATTCTCATTTTATTGGCAAAATACCGCTCGGTTTGTCAAACTTTAATTTTTTTCGACCTCTAAAGCGGGCAGACAAAGAAAACTGTCTACACCCAAAGTCACCCCCAAGTATGTCCTCTCTAGCTGCAGTATTGTTGTCGTGAAGCGGAACTGGAAAACTTGGAAAATTCTCATTTTATTGGCAAAATACCGCTCGGTTTGTCAAACTTTAATTTTTTTCGACCTCTAAAACGGGCAGACAAAGAAAACTGTCTACACCCAAAGTCACCCCCAAGTATGTCCTCTTTAGCTGCAGTATTGTTGTCCTGAAACGGAACTGGAAAACTTGGAAAATTCTCATTGTACTGGCAAAGAGCCGCTCGGTTTGTCAAACTTTAATTTTTTTTCGACCTCTAAAACGGGCAGACAAAGAAAACTGTCTACACCCAAAGTCACCCCCAAGTATGCCCTCTCTAGCTGCAGTATTATTGTCGTGAAACGGAACTGGAAAACTTGGAAGATTCTCATTGTATTGTCAAAATACCGCTCGGTTTGTCACACTTTAATTTTTTTCGACCCTTAAAACGGGCAGACAAAGAAACCTGCCTACACGCAAAGTCACCCCCAAGTATGTCCTCTCTAGCTGCAGTATTATTGTCGTGAAACGGAACTGGAAAACTTGGAAAATTCTCATTGTATTGGCAAAGAGCCGCTCGGTTTGTCAAACTTTAATTTTTTTTCGACCTCTAAAACGGGCAGACAAAGAAAACTGTCTACACCCAAAGTCACCCCCAAGTATGCCCTCTCTAGCTGCAGTATTATTGTCGTGAAACGGAACTGGAAAACTTGGAAGATTCTCATTGTATTGTCAAAATACCGCTCGGTTTGTCAAACTTTAATTTTTTTCGACCCTTAAAACGGGCAGACAAAGAAAACTGTCTACACCCAAAGTCACCCCCAAGTATGTCCTCTCTAGCTGCAGTATTGTTGTCGTGAAACGGAAATGGAAAACTTGGAAAATTCTCATTGTACTGGCAAAGAGCCGCTCGGTTTGTCAAACTTTAATTTTTTTTCGACCTCTAAAACGGGCAGACAAAGAAAACTGTCTACACCCAAAGTCACCCCCAAGTATGCCCTCTCTAGCTGCAGTATTATTGTCGTGAAACGGAACTGGAAAACTTGGAAGATTCTCATTTTATTGGCAAAATACCGCTCGGTTTGTCAAACTTTAATTTTTTTCGACCCTTAAAACGGGCAGACAAAGAAAACTGTCTACACCCAAAGTCACCCCCAAGTATGTCCTCTCTAGCTGCAGTATTGTTGTCGTGAAACGGAACTGGAAAACTTGGAAAATTCTCATTTTATTAGCAAAATACCGCTCGGTTTGTCAAACTTTAATTTTTTTCGACCTTTAAAACGGGCAGACAAAGAAAACTGTCTACACCCAAAGTCACCCCCAAGTATGTCCTCTTTAGCTGCAGTATTGTTGTCGTGAAATGGAACTGGAAAACTCGGAAAATTCTCATTGAATTGGCATATTACTTCTCAGAGACAGTCTTCAGCGGTAAGCGCTCTAGACCCAAAACCGTTGCTGAGCCTGCGGTTCACGAAGCCCGAGAAATAGAATAATTCCTCTTCAAAATTCGCTACGCCCAAAACCGTGGCTGGCAAAAGCGTGGCTAAGTTCACACAAACTCTGTTATAGAATAGTCTACACGAAGAGGTAAAACTATCACAAGTCGTATATCTGAGAGTACTTCCAAATAGTTTATGTAAACGCTCCCAGAGACGTACCTACTCTTTTAGAGATCGTTTACAATGGCAGAGAGTTCTCCCTGAGAGGGTTTACATTGGCAAACTATTAGGAAGTAGGTACTCTAAGATATTTATACTTGTGATAGTTTCACTTGTGCATGTAAACTACGCATTAGTTGTTGAGACATGCCTGCCACGCGTGGATATTCTCACGCAAGGGATTAATTTTGCATTCCACGTGAGTAGCGCTATAGTTAATTTTTTTACCAAAAACTTCTTTCGTGTTTTGGGCACATTTCCCTCGCAGCATGTACATAAAAATTTCCACAAATAAAAAAGTTTCTCGCTTATTGAAAATTTCATTACACTTTTTACAACTTTGCAATGGGGTCATTTCATAAAAAAAATTTTTGTTTTCTTTGCGTTTACTTTAAGTATTATGTCTTCAAAGTCCCAAAAAGTCCACCCGTTTGTTTTTATTATCTTTAACTAGGCCAAAAATTAGAATTGAAATTTGAAAATCGGAGTCCTGCTGACGTCAGCTGGACCCTTTACCAATCAGTTTCATAAGTTCGGGCTAAAAAATTTAATAGATTTACTTGTTTTTTAACACTTATTATTAATAAAAGGTATACAACTGGGGTGTATTAATTATATGGCACACCATTATAACCAGATTGTAGTTTAATTATAGTTTTATGATGCAATTTAAATAGGACATTTTAAAGTAATAAACCCTCCCAGGTAGACGACAAAATAGCCGGCAACATCGCACCACTGTCATTTCGATTGTTTACGTCTTACGTCGTCGGAGTTAACCTAATCGATAGTTGGTGATTTGTTCTTTGTGTTGAGAGTTTTTTCATTTTTCATTATGACAACTAAACAATGCTTTAACAAAGCCGTCTTCCATGCTGAACACTATTATATTAAGCAGTAACTCACAACAAAACGTAAACGATGGCTAGCCAAACGAATAACGAATAACTAACAAAAACAAACCAACGCAATAAATAGGTCACAGCTGTGATTTGACAGAAAGGTGGGCGGGCTGTTTTAATTCGAACCTGACCGTTTTGCGGCGTTGCCGGACCTACAAAAAGTACCTATACTCACTCCCTGGACATTTTTATTTTTTTTCGGCCAAAAGGGCCTTCAAAAAAATTTGAAAAAATAATCCATAAGTATATTTTAGTCAAAGCTATTATCTGAGCTTATCAGAAAAAAACGTGAAATGTGCCCATTTTGTTGCTATTTAAAGTGGTTAATAAACAATATTGGACAACAACAATGGCATTCGTTGTAAGCGTTCATATGTAAGCTTCAATTAAAAAAAAATCGAGTCGATAGCTCACTACTCTCAAAGATATGACGATGGAAACGTAAAAAAAACACAATTTCCGTAAATTGCCAATTTTGACAGTTTTTTCGAAATAAAAAAAGGTCTCGACCACAAAAAAATGACGTAAATCGCCATTTCGTATGCAGAGTGATGTACTTAACAACACCTATGGGGTCTGATCTACTTCTACCTTGAAAAAAAAAATTTTACGACTTTTTAGCCCGATTTCGCTCCACTGACAGTCTTTGAACTGAACGCGTGCCAGTCGCCTTTCTTGGCCAGGGAACGGAACCCTAGGGAGTTGAAATGGAGATTTACATCTTATTATTTATAAACAACAACTCCTTTCGAATCCAGCAAATTGCCATATTCTTAGGTAATCAGGAAAAAAACATTAGATGTTTTTTTAATTGAAGAAAAATCACGGGTTTACAGCAAAATAGTTGAATATAATGACTTTACACTATATTTCTAAAATTCCAAGTTTTTTAGCTAGGCAAATTCGAAAATGACAAATGTGAAAATAATATTGTCTATTGGTACACTTACGCATAATAAAGGTTATTTAAGTGGGGGTTGCCGACAGAGAAAATGAGGTTAGATTTCGTATTTTTTAAAGTTGTATAGCATAAAATGTAATAATATTTTACCTGGCAAAAATTTAGCACAAACATCTCTGTTTTCATTTCAATCATAAGATTTTACAAGCAGTGTTTTGTTTTATAGGTTATGAAAACTTTGGGAAAAATAATAATTCCAGTGCATATGCTTTTAAAATCTTATGATTAAATTGAAGACATAAATGTTTGTACTAATTTTTTTTATAAACTTATAAAAAATACGAAATCTAACCTCACTTTCTCTGTTGGCAACCCCCCTTAAATAATCTAGTAAGAATTCTGAGAACGACGTAGGAATGAAAAAAAAATTGGAGCGATGAATCAGAAAAAGTTGTTGGAATATAAAAAAACCATGATACCACATGAGCAATTTTTCGAGAATAATAATTTAAAGAAATATGCTTTACTAACCTGTTATTTGGTGCTTGAGGGTTCGATATAATTTTTGTAATAGTTCTAGATGTATAGCGTTTGAGTATTTGGGGTTTGTCCGATTTGTGCCATTTAACAACTGTATAGAATAAAACAAAATATAAGAACTTTCCAGGCCATTCGTTGAAAATGCATAACTGATTTGAGCAGGTCAAAAAAGCAAATAAATATAACCAACATTTAATAAGCATTACCTGTCTAGTTGGTGGGCACTAAGCACTAGCAAAGATATATACAACCTAGATATGCAGAAACACCGTCTCCTCTTAAAAAGTGAGATTTGCGTCATCTAGCTATAATAAGTATAAACCTGTATTACCTAGTCATGAACCGATGGCGCTGGGAGTATCGTTCACGCCTAATATTAATCAGGCCACGCGCCGAGAAAGTCGCCCGCACCAATAATGGAATAATGCTAATAAGCATATAACTTGTAGCAAAGATAACAATATACAGTACTTTGACTAAAGGTACCTACATATATTATTTTTGAAGGAGAAATAGTCCTTTTGCAGCCAAAAATAATTGTATTTTGAGATTTTAAAGATATATGTTGTCATAAAACTTTTTTTAAACTTATGTGCTTTTTTAATTTAAAATATGAAAAAAGGTCCCCTTTTTATGCAAATTGATACATCGGAATTTTTAAAGCTATTCTGAACAATTTGTGACTAATAATCACTAGAAGAAATTTTATGTCGAAATTCCTGGGTGTCTACCATATCATTGAAAATTTAATTTAATATAAAACTGAATAATATAAAAAATTAAATTACTAAATTTTCAATAATATATGGTAGACATCCAGGAATTTCGATATAAAATTGACTAAATCTACCAGAGGAACTAACACTAATTACAAGAAATAGAAATGACAAAAACAATTCGCAGTGGGTAGTGGGCCTTTTCCATTTTTTTGCTTTCTTTATGTATAATGTCTTCAAGGACTCAAGGTTATCTGTGGTCTAACTAACGACTTTCAAATTAGGAAAAGTTTGTTTATCTGGATATTATTGATATTACGAACTTGTGTCTTGTGTAACACTGTGATGCACTTGAGCAACTAAACTTTCTGTATTCCAGGAATGTTATTATTGTAGGTGATTTCAAAGTACCTCACTTATACTAAAATCGAGCAATCCTTACGCCTGGCGTAAATAAAAACACGTGTTCAATGACGTTCGGCGATTGGTCGGTAGACTATAAAATTTCACCCGACTCGGCAACAGGGACGTAATCGATCGAAAAAGTGTAGTTATGCGGTTTTATCTTGTCGTTTTCAGCTATTTAGACTTTGCCACAAATAATTTTATGGATGTTTTGAACCATTTCAATTAAGCCAATATTTTTTTTCCGAAATATTTTGATGTAAACAATTGTACAACTAAAATTAAATAAAGGTCGTGCCTCAGTGCGGCCCTGGCTAATATCTCAACGCACGTGCTCTTGTTACGCCAGGCGTAAGAGCTGCTCGATTTTAGTATAGTTTCTAACACTTTTGATAGCAAGTTTAGTTTTATAAAAAAAAATTCTGAAATACATTTAGTTTTAAACAATATAATAACATTGTCAGTGAAGATGGAAAACTCTTGGACCTGGTTATATCCAACATTAATTGTGAAATCGAGAGAGATATTATATACCATTGGTACCAGAAGATGTTCGCTATCAACCGGCTCTAATAATTGGTTTTCTTAATTTTAATTGTACTAAAAAACCATTTCCAAGCAATCTTGCATTTAGTTCTTATAACTTCAAAAAAGCAAATTTAAATCTTTTGAATATTTGGCATCATCGGGACTTCCACAAGGGTCAAACTTAGAATCACTTTTATTTTTAATATCTATTTATTAACTATCTCACTTCAAATATAATGTTAAATAAACTTATTTTTGCCGATAATTATTCCAATTTTTCTATAGCATCTCTGATAATAATGATTGTTTGATATTGCAGAGTGATCGTGTTGAGCAGTGTTGTGTTAACAATGATTTGACGTTAAATGTGAGCAAATGCAAATTTGTATCTTTTATGCGGAAAAAGGTACCCCATTTATTCACTTATACTTTGCATAATAAATGTATATCTAACTCGTGATAAAGTAAAGGATTTAGGAGTTTTTTTTTGACTCACTCAAATTTGAGATCACATTTCTCTCAAAGTAAATCAAGTCTCTAAGGCTTATGGATTCATAATTAGAAACTGTGGGTCCTTCACCAACATTGAGGCACTAAAATCTCTATAATAATATTACTGTTACGTCAGATCTAAACTGGAATATGCATCAGTTGTATGACGTCCTTATTATTATGTTTATAAGTTACAGATTGACAGAATTCAGAGAAAATTTCTGAAATTTGTGGGTTTCAGGGTTGATGGGATATATCCAGAGAGAAGTGTCTCATATAGATTTATGCTAAGTATAATGTTACAGCCTCACACTTAGACGCAAATTTGCCTCAACCACTTTTTTATACAGCATCTTGAATAACTTTGTTGATTCTTCATGTCTGTTAGATACTTCCTGGGTCCTCGATCAAATTCTAGGAATCATCATACATTTCATTGTCGAATAGCAAAAACAAACTTATGGTTAAGAAGTCCTTTATACCAAATGTGTCATAACTTTAATAGAATTTATCATTTACGTGACTTTGATTTATTTGTAGACATATTAAAAAAGCAATGACAAATTATTTTCATTGCAACTTGTCGGAATCAGTAGACTTGTAACTTGTAAGCAAAATTTCATTTTTGAGATATATGTGAGAGCAATCTCAATGATTAGATCAAAAGTACAGGACTCTCTTATATCATAGACCTGCGATAACAATTAGAGCATATTCTAACATTTTAATAAAAGTAATAATTTGAATTTAGATAAAAAAGTCAAAATTATACAATTTTCTACATTTCCTCAAATGTTGTTAGGAAGGCTAATGTCATATTTATGGTTGTATTCATTTTAAGAAAAAAATATTTCTCTCCATTTTGTGTCTGTAAACATATCTATTAAAAAGGACTAGAAAAAAATCTGTGAAATCAAGGATTTTCTATAATTATTGCAATTCGATAATAGAACGCTGTTATTTCAAATATGAATCTGAACTTTTTATTACATTTTTCTTAATATATTAAGGATTCGATACGTCCACTGTACCATTTAAACTGAGAAAAAAAAAATTCCTATGAACAATGTACCAAAACTTATTAGCTTTTAAAATGTAAAAGATTGAATTTCAGAAAATTTTAACACCCTATTTTTCAAGAAAACCAATGCTGTTTTGACCAACGTCCAATTGGTATTTTTTTCCTTATTTTGAATGTACCGTCGATCTGTAACGTTTGAAAGCGGTAGGTAAAAATTTTATGTTTCGAAGCTAACAGGTGTTTTGGGGCACGTTTTGCCAATTTCAACGCAAACGGTTGATTTTATAGTTATGATACAAGAGTACACTTTTGTTGTAAAATGAAAAGATACACTGAAATGATGGACCTGCAAGACCAAAAAGATAACCTCAAAAAAGTTTGAGCAAAAAATTAATAGGGGTTGTTAGTGTTTACCATTTTTTAGGGCACTGTGTAAATGAATACATTACCCTAAGGCGTCTTCCAGTAAGTAGATAACACATACCAAATTTCAAATTTTTAACTAGCGCCGTTATTGAGATATAAATAAAAAAAATAATTTTGGGTCACCCTGTAGACCCAAATAACTTGGCAAGGAAAGCCCAAATCGAAAAATTTTATATGAAAGACCCCCTTAAAACCACCTGCCGAACACCACTTTAAAGTATTTACTATACATTCTGACTAACCCTGTATAATATAAATTCAGAAAATAAAAAAAAAATAAAAAAAAAATAAAAATCAAACTATATTTTCTGAAAAAAATTGGGGGAAGTACTTGCATTCATTTTAATTCGCGAAACGCTCATTAACTTGACGATACTGCCGCCCGACCCTGTCCTCTGTGCATATTACCACATTAGAAACAAAACTACTCGTATTATCGCATTATACCTAAATAAGCTATATTTTCTGTATTTCCACCATCGCCGCCGTAAAACTGCGGATGGTAGACATTGTATGCAGCGTGTCGTGTGCGGCATCAACGTTCACTCGTCCTAGCCGAGCCGAGCCAAATTCGCCAATTAGGAACACACTCATTGTTTTTTTGTATGCAGATTTAGAAAATTTAGGAATAATAATTAGGAATACATTTTCTTCAAGTAAAACATATGACGATGTAAATAAATAAGGGGGAGTGTTAGCCTTGGCTGGATCACCCCCTATGTATACCGAGTGAAATAATTAATTGCAAAAAATGAACTTCTACGTTCCATTTGTTTGAATTTCATAGTGCAATAAATACAATGTAAGTTCAAAAAGCTTGTTCAAAATTTTGAATTTTGAATTAAAAATAAATTTGCTGTGGAACAAATAATTTTTGCTTGCAGTTAAGGTTTCTATTGAAGGTGGGAGAAAATTGAATTTTACACAGGACCGTACTACTTTTTATTAATTCAGTAAAGTGGTTACGTGTGTTTACTAAAAATTATTTGTGGCGCAAACAGATCCATTTAATTTTTTAATTGGCTTTTTCGCCACCAAACTGATTAAAAGACAACTTTTTCAAGTTGCCTGGAAAATTCAAAAATTTTTAACAGTAAATGAACGACACTTTGAACATGTAACTAGAAAAATAACTTCAACAAATTTGTTTTCTGAGCTTACGGAGAATAAATCTTCCTCCTTTCTCAAAGATCATATCACGTCAAAGGGAAATGACAGCTTAATAAATGTCAGGTTAAAATGTCATGACAACAGAAACAATAGCCTAGCCACCTGTCTGATATTGTTCCGTGTTCTATCTAATTATCTATGCCTACTAATTTCTCTTTTAATAATTAGCAATAATGTTTTACTGAATTCCACGAACATTCAGCAACACAGTTGTCCGTATTTCCTAGAATAAATACTGATTCTTTAATTTTTTGTCTGTTTACTACTTCTTCTTTGAGACTTGGTTTGGATCTATCCCACAAAATCCTATGATTGTTACTAAAACTGTGTTCACATATTTTTGATTTCCAATTTTGATTTTGCCTGATAATTCTCCCCAATATAGAACTTTCCACATTCATAAGGAATTTTATAAATTCAATTTTTTGAACTTTGTACCGCATTTTTGATAAATGTAATAACCTCTTTTAACGCTTCAGCAATGTCTCTCCCTCTCATTGAAGTCGTCGAAATAAAATATCCAAGAGGCCAACTTCCAATTTGAAAATATGCCTCTTGCCAAGAACAGCATTGCTTGTGTACTGTACTTTGACGATCTACTGCCGTTCATACTTTTTGGTATACTTAAAAAAAATTCATCTTGTCAAAAATTACCGTGCAGTATTTTTCAGTTATAAGCATGGTAGTTATTAACTCACATAGTTGTTAAATCTGGGAAAATATTATGATTTGCCAAACCAGGAGGACAAAGTAGATATTCCGGGAAAAGTGATTTTTAACTGGTCTCAAGAATTTATAAATGCCTGTCGGCTTCTAGCATGTGGGTATTCGAAAAGCCAGTTCCTTTTCATATCCTCTCCTTTTTCATGGTACAACAACATTGTCGTTAATGTCTTCGAATATGAAAAATCAATATTTTCTAAGGGGTCCTTGGCGCCGATTGACTTTATTTTTAACGAAAATAACAGCCGGTGCACAGTAAAATTGGACCATCCCGTACCTACTAAGTTCGTTCGCTAAAAACTACTGTTTCCTGAAAAACTAAGTATACCTATTAAAAAATCAATCAGAACCTATTATAGGTAAGATTATGTGTCTATTATTAAGTTTTTTCGCATTTTTTATCGAAACAGAAAATTGTCCACTCGTGTAGTAATATGGAAGTACGAGTGGAGCGATTTATATAAAATAATCGACAGCATGTTTCATTTTCCTTCGCTTGTCCTCCGATATGATTACGTTGTAGTTTCTTATTTACCATATCCGTCGATACGCATTCAAAGCAAAAAAGTTATCTCTACCCGGCCCGGGCCCGCCCGCTTGCTACTTAGTCATTCTGTTTTTCGTATCCGTCGAGTGCGCGCGAATAAAATTGTGCGGGACAAGCGCGAAAAATGCCTAAACGAAGTGGCTCCCCAGTAAATAATAAGCGAAAACGACAAAAAGTTGGCAAACTATTAGAAGAGTTAGAACAATTCAAGAAAAAACTCTTAAGTGTCTCTTCCAGCCCCTCGGGTAAGTTAAATTTCAGAATTTTTAGGCATGGGTTTTCACGTTTATAAGGGCCGAGGGTCACAGCATCCTTGCAGATAGCCGTGGGCTTGTCTTTTCTTTTACCCAATTGTTATATAATATCATCCACCGTGGGTAGATCGATTCTGGTAAGGCCGAGGGCCTTAAATATGTTATATTCATCTTGGTCGTGGACCTTGAATTCTAGAATAATATAAAAATGGACTCTGTTGTTCCAGAGTCCTCCTCGTCCAGGGGGGATGAGCATCCGAACCAATCACCGGGACATTCCGGATTGGAGGAGATACATATCGATTCGGAAAACAATCAGGTGGAACCTCCTTCCGGTCCGCCTTCTCCTAGGATTATAACCCCTACTTTGGACGTAACGGCACCAGACACTGATCTTTCTGCGGCCCTGGGGGCCAAACCATCAGACACTGAACTTCAAAGACAAGAGTTACACGAGGAAATAGTGTCAAGATGGGAATTTTATCTAAAGAATGGCGTAAAGAAAGAAGAGAGACAAAAAATAATGGACAAATACCCAATTTCCAAGAATTGTCAGGCGCTGACTCCTCCCAAAACAAATGACGAGGTGTCAGATTGCATGAACGAATCGGCTAACAAAAAAGATTATTTTTTGAGGTCCTTACAACATCAAATAGGGCATGGGTTAACGGCTGTTGGCGTGGTCATGGATGCCATTATCAAGGGAAATCAGACCGATCATCAGTTGTCATGTTTGGCAGACGCAGCCTTATTGTTCTCCAATGTACATAACGCCTTATCGATGCTCCGAAAACAAAATATCCTACCGTTATTAAATACAGAAACACGGAAAGTAGGCCTCTCCAGCCCGCTGGACACCTTTTTGTTTGGAGAAAAATTTGGGGAGGCAGTTAAGAACAAACAGAATTTGAGAAAGACCAGTGAAGAATTAAAGAACAAGTTTACCCACTTCTCCCGACCAGGACCATCTACATCGTCAACCCCTTCGGCTAGATACCCTTCTTCAAATAATTCTTCCACGCGTTATTTAAACTACCGGCGAGGGGAGAGAACACCAGAATGAAACAGGACAGAACCCCGTTCAGGCCGAAAAAAGGAGGCAACCGGGAACAGCCCAGGAAACAATAGCTCCGGTAAAAACAAGATATGCGGCTCGTTTGTCACATTATATTACTGCGTGGCAAGAAATAACAAGCGATAGAATAGTGCTACAGTGGATTAGGGGTATCAAATTAAAATTTAACTCTACCCCCAGTCAGGCACAATTTTACTCAAGATCATATTCCAACAAGGACTTAAGGCTTCTTAGGAAATCATTAGTTGAGCTATTAGAAATTGGCGCAATTTCGAAATGCTCTTATAATCCAGGCGAATTCTTATCGCCGTTTTTTTCTTGCCACAAAGTCAAATGGGAACAAGAGGTTTATTTTAAATTTGAAAATGTTGAATAAATATATTGACGCGCCACATTTTAAACTTGAAGACTCCAAAACAGTTAACAAACTGCTCACCAAAAATTGTTACGTAACAAACAAAGGATGCCTATTTTCTTTTACCCATTCATCCGGAGCATAAAAAATATTTTAGATTTGTATTGGAGGACCAAAGATATCAGTTTAATTGTCTCCCATTTGGCCTTAATATCGCCCCGTATATTTTTACCAAAAGTATGAAGCAAGTGGCAAAATACTTACGACTCAAAAACGTTCTATTGGTCATATATTTAGATGACATTTTAATTATAGCCAGGAACAAATCAGAATGTGAGACTAATAGCCAAATAACAGTTAATCTCTTAACCACTCTTGGTTTTATTATTAATACAGAGAAGAGCCAATTAATACCTTCTCAAAAAATAACATACTTGGGATTTACTTATAACTTAACCGAGATGACGGTCTCTTTACCTCTAAGGAAAATAAAATCAATAAAAAAGTTAATTTCAAAATTTTTTACAAAAACATTCATTAAAATTAGAGACTTTGCAAGACTTATTGGTGTTCTGGTGGCAGCAGCTCCAGCCCTCCCTTATTGTCGTCATCACATTAAAAAGTTGGAACGGGCTAAGTTTAAAGCCTTAAAAGGGAATACATACAATGACAGAATGCTAATTTCCAAAGAAATAATAGAAAATTGGAATTGGTTCTTGCACAACTTAAATTGTACTGTAGATATTAAACCCAGAATATTCTCTCTAGAGATTTTTTCAGATGCTTCCCCTACAGGCTGGGGCGCCCATTGTAACGGTAAAAACTGTCGAGGGTTCTGGCATGAATCTGATAAATCGAAACATATTAATTACCTTGAAATACAAGCTGCCTTTTATGCGTTACAATCCTTCACTAAATCCCAAAGAAATATTCGAGTTTTACTTAGAATTGATAACAAAACCGCAATAGCCTGCATCAATCGGGGAGGGAGCGTAAAATATCGCAACCTAAGCAAGATAACTTATCAGCTTTTAAATTGGTGTGAACAAAAACAAATAACTCTCTTTGCTTCTTACATTTCTTCTAAAGAAAATAAAGAAGCTGACATGGAATCAAGGAAGATTTCGGTTGGAACCGAATATGAATTAAATAAACAAGTATTTCAAAAAATAACTAGGAATTTCGGGGAACCAGAAATAGATCTATTCGCATCAAACCGTAATTCAAAATGCAAAAGGTATATTTCCTGGTTTCCCGACCCCAATTCTATATCAGTAGATGCTTTTACAACTTCTTGGGACAAAGAATACTTTTACGCTTTCCCCCCGTTCTCTATGATATCTAAAACCCTAGACAAAATTATTCTAGACAAAGCTTCCGGAATTTTGGTAGTACCTGCATGGCCTTCACAACCCCTTGTTTGTAGCCTTATTGGTTGACAAACCGTTAAATTTTAATCCTAATGAAAACTTATTACTTTCCCCTTTCAGCGAGCCCCATCCCCTGCACAAGGAAATTTCCCTGGTGGCAGGGAAATTGTGCGGACGGCGCTTCTCAAAAGAAACATATCCTGCCATGCAATCCCAATAATGTTTGCATCCATTTCGGAGGGCACTTGGAAACAATACAACGCTTGTTTTCACAAATTTTGGAAGTTTTGTAACCTTAATCCAAATTACAGTGTGTTTAAATACGACTTAAATATTTACCTCGAATTTCTGGTAGACGAAGTAACCAAAGGCAGCTCTTACGCAACAATAAATACATATAGGTCGGCACTCAACTTCATGTTTTCACCCACTGACAGCGACGAAAAGATTATAAAAAGGTTTGTCAAAGGGAGTTACAATTTAAAACCACCCAAACCTAAATACGACTTCACCTGGAACGTTGAACCAGTATTGAACTACTTAGCAAGTCTTTACCCTTTAGAAACTTTATCCCTTGACAAATTAACGATAAAAACGATAACACTCATGGCATTAACTTCAGCCCATCGGATTCAAACTTTTAGAAAAGTCACAATCGATAATATAGTAGATTCTACTGAAAAAATTGAAATTAGAATTCCAGAAAAAATAAAAACATCAGCTCCTTATAAAAATCAACCTATTTTAACATTCCCATATTTTGACAGACCCGAGCTATGTGTAGCGTCTACTCTAAAACATTATATTAAAGTAACCGAACGTATTCGTGCCGGTTACACGTCTTTATTCTTAACACACAAAAGGCCTATTCACCCTGCAACAACACAGACCTTGAGCAGATGGATCAGGTTAGCTTTACAAAATAGCGGCATAGATGTTAACGTTTTTACGGGATACTGTGTAAGACACGCCGCCACATCAGCGGCCTTTAAATCTGGGGTAAACATAAACGTCATTAAGAATACAGCGGGCTGGAGTCCCAATTAAGATGTTTTCTTTAAATTCTATAACCGACCTCTAAGAACGCCTAATGACGTTTTTGCTCCCTCAATATTAAATTTAGGTTTAACTTAAGATTATATAAACCTTATAGGAAAATGTAGCTACAATAATTACTATTATTATTATTATTATAAATATAAGATTGATCATATGTATATCTATAGAATAAGTTACAGAGTTCTCTTACCTTAAATACTAATGGTTGTTTATAAAGATAAAATAAATTAAATGATTCAAAAAATTTGATAACACAATTTTATTGCTAATAGAAATGAGCTAATGCAAAATTGCACCATCTAGCTTTCAACAACTACAACGTAATCATATCGGAGGACAAGCGAAGGAAAATTGAAAGATTAATCGAGGACTTACCTGTATGAAGATTAATCTTAATTTTCCTAGCTTGTCCTCCGATATGATTACAACCCGCCCAAGCAACCACCCTCATAGGGGGCAATTTTGCTCCAAAAAACAGAATGACTAAGTAGCAAGCGGGCGGGCCCGGGCCGGGTAGAGATAACTTTTTTGCTTTGAATGCGTATCGACGGATATGGTAAATAAGAAACTACAACGTAATCATATCGGAGGACAAGCTAGGAAAATTAAGATTAATCTGCATACAGGTAAGTCCTCGATTAATCTTTCAATTATTATGTTTTTACAATGTAGACACTTGCCTACTTTCATTTGTCCTAACGTTGCGCCGCGTGCTACCCATATTATTTTATAGAAATGCTCAATCCACTGATGACACAAAATATATAGGTTCTGAGTAGGTAATACCTTTACCGGGATACCTGCTACTTTGTTCTGATATTATTAGTTGGTGCGGGCGGCCAACATACCTCTGTCTGTCCCACTCCCGCCTCGCCTCGACTCTCTCGAACTTGCCGTCGGCACAGTTATCTCGCGATTCTTGCCGGCGGCTTGAAAATCGCGAGACATAAGGCGGACCCCGTGATGCTCGGTCTCCGAGTATCTAGGTTGTATATATCTTTGGCACTAGTATACTGCTGTTTATGGAGACTATGACCGAAGTAATTTTAATCCGCGTTTTGCTTTTTAATGAAACGTCGGTTTAGGCTTTTTCTTTAGTTTTTTTCTCTGAATATGCACGCAGTTCGCAAATGTTGAAGGAAAATTCCATCACAAAACATATTGGTTAGGTTATTTTACCGTACGGCCGAAATCCCGAAACTCCGGACATATTGTGATCTTCGTACATAACCCTAAAAGTTATTTTGACGTTTCATCGAAAATTTTATAACTTGTTTAGTATGAATTTTCTTTTTGGAAAATCAGCCGTAAGTTATTCAAGCCCTTGATTGATAAATTATATAGGAATTATATTCTTAAGTTGTTATTAGAACCAGTAGAAAATGCACAAAAACTCTTCGTGGTTACCAGGAGAAAACGAGTAAATTCGGAAATTATACATACATGATTGTGTTCAATGGTCAAAATACAAATTTCCAAATCAGAACCATTAATATTAAACCTGTGTACAGGGTGGCCCATCCAAGGGGAAAAAGTGTGCTACGTGGAGACAGGTTAACATAAAATCGTCATTCAAAAAATGAGGTTGTAGTAAAGATTAAGGGGAATTCGAGGGTGTACCCTAATTTTGTATACGGGGGTCGGTAAAAAAGTTATCCCGAAAAAACATTTTTTGCAAAATAAAAAAATATATTATTTTTCCCTACACATCCATTTCATAAATTTGGTTTTATTGTTTGGCCTACTCAGATCTAACATCAGACACCGACCATGAGACCATGTATCTAGTTTGATGGAGCTTCTCTGATAAATATCTCGGAAACGGTTGGAGATAAATAGGTCAAATTATATATCGTTGGATTCAGAATTAAAAAAGGAATCCTGTGATGGTTAAGAGAAATGTGTAAGTTGTAAAATAGAGAAAACCACTTTCATTTCCGCTATAACCGGAAGTTGTATTAAAAAACTGAATATTATGATGAATGATGTTATTGTGAATTAAATTAAATATTTAAGAAAACCAAAAGTTCAATACTATTTTGTTGTCTTGATTGATTAAAGATGCTACTGGATTATATTATTATCAAGTAAGTGGTTCACAGTTCACATCATCTTTTGGCAATAAGCGTTAAAGTTGGTGAATAAATTATTGAATCTATACACAATGTGACTATACAGAGTGAGTCATTAATAATGGCACATACTGCAACCGGCCAAAATATTACGATTTAGGCTAATATGCCTTATAGAAATGTCGTTTGTTTAAGAGATACAGAGTTGAAGTTTGTTCATTGAAATTGCATTTTGGCTACATCTCACAACATAATTAAGTTTGCTAAACTGAAATTTGGCACTGCTATCCTTTTGCGGATGGAGAATAAGCTGAAAATGTAAATTTCTACGTATCTCACACTAGCTCTGTTTTTGGATCGTGCTTTTACTCGTAACTTTTTTGAGGTTATATTTTTGGTAATGCAGGTCCATCATTTTAGTGCATCTTTTCGTTCTGCAACAAAAAGGTACTCTTGTTTCATAGCGATCAAATCAACTATTTGCGTTGAAATTGCCCAAAACGTGCCCCAAAACACCTGTTGACTTCAATATTCGAAAAATAAAATTTTCACCTACTGCTTTCAAATATTGCACAACGACTACCTACCATTTAAAGCTAGTACAATGTAAAACAATGTCCCAAAAATGTTCACTTTTATCTCTGTGAGATACGTATAAATTGACATTTTCAGCTTATTCTCCATCCCAAAAACATAGCAGTGCCAAATTTCAGTTCAGCAGTTTGATTATGTTGGAAGATGTAGGCAAAATGCAATTTCAAAAAGAAATTTCAACGCCCTGTGTGTATTAAACAAACAATATTTCTACAAGACATATTAGCCTCAATCGCAATATTTTGGCTCAATATATGTGCGGTTGCACTATGTGCTATTATTAATGACTCACCCTGTACTGGTAGAATTACCTGTAACAATGAGTTTCTTTATAAAGTAGTTCTGCTGGGACAAATAAGACAGTGAAGTAAAGTGATCTCCCCTATCACAGAAGAGTTTTTGGTTGGCGCCTATGTAGCCAAATTTTTTTAGATGGGGCAGTAGAAAACTTGGCTGCGGCCATGAAAAATTATTGTGTAGTGCATTGCGATATTTATCGTATACAGTTGTGATCGTAGGTGAGTTTTTCCTACCTCTGCAAATGAATACTAAACTGAACCTACTTCTCAACTTTTTTCATAACGAACGACTTTTCATTTTTTGATATTTTCACTTTACGAAATTAAATTTTTATTTTCAATGTTTTTTATCATGGGCCCACTTGGATGGTGCACCCTGTATTCAAGCAAATAACCATTATCTCAATCGTGCTCGAAGCATGTATAGAACTTCTGGTACCTATTATCTCCGAGACACCGAACCACATACGAACACAACGGTTGTTCTACGCACCGTCGAGCCAACCTATCAGTAGTGTAGGCAATAACGCACCGCACTCGCCGCGTTTCTCGTCCCGACATGCCGGTCCGTGTGTTTTCGACACAAATTGCCTCAGCATTTTTAAAAATTCCTGTTTCAAAGGGACTGCCATTTTTTGGAACTACCCTGTCGTTGCTGGCAGCTGGATCGACGCCGAAGCTCCACCGGTACATAGACCGAAGGCACAGGGAGTTCGGTCCAATTTTTAGAGAGAAAATTGGATCGACAAGTTGCGTGTTCTTGTCAGATCCGGTGGATATGAGAGCCGTATTTTCCCAAGAAGGTAAGTGTCCGCAAATTACAATACTTAAACAAATATTTTTAAATAGCTGAAAATTATTTACTACAGTAATTTGATAACAATAAAAAAGAACAATAATATTATTTCAATGCAAAGAGTATCGGCTTGTTTATACATTATAATGATATTATCTTTTATTTTTATATTTCACAGTTTGTTTTGAAAATTATTCCGCATCGTGCGTTAATAAAAAGTATGTTTGTATTTTATGACATTTTTTGAATATATTCATGTTGGATAATAAAATAATACAATAATAACTCCCACTTGCAATATATTATGAACCAACCTTCAAAATCATATTAGTGTAAGCTTTATTTGTGGTGTAAGTATATCTAATACGAATAGGTATTTAAAAATACATGACTCACATTCTACAGACCTCTGACTACAAGCTCAGTACCTAAATAATACAAAAGTAAATTCATTAAAACGCATTAACCCACCCACAGGCATATTTTTAAAATTTAAAGTAGAATAAAAACTATCCCAAAACTAATTTTAACAGCGAGGTCAAGGAATAATAATTATTAATGTACAGGGAGTCCCAAACTCGACGCCCCAGGGTTATTATAGGCAAACAAAAACAGGCGGTAAAAAGTTGACTTGTGGGTTTTTTGTAGGACCACTCGAGCTTGCTTTTGGACCAAAAACATAGTTTTCTAGGAATTTGGGAAATATAGGTTATGACGTCATCAAATATATTTTTCCCGGGACCGTACCTGCTTCTCTTTGTATTTTGAAGGAGCACGTATTTCTGATAAACTTTCGTAAATAAACTTTTTGATATCTTGTTTCGGTAAAAAGTTATATGCGTATTATTTGTAAAAATATGAAAAAGATGCCATGGTATTTTTTTTAATGAAAATTGAGTTATCCACGACTTATAAAGGTATATTTTTGACAGAAACAATTTACAGATGCTCGGACAGATGTAGGTATTATGGAAAAAGTATTAAAATTGTATTGTTAGTTATAAAAAAACGCCTTTTTAAGAAAAACTGTTATTATAAACACTTATTTTGTATTATATTTAAAAACCAAACAATTTTAGCGAAAGACAAAAACCAACAATATAAAAATAAATGCTAGGTAGGTTCTTACTTAAAAATAATTTTCAATGTGACTACCTTCTTTTAATAAACATAAGTCTAGGCGGCGTCTAACTTCTGTATTAGTGACCTTTCTTAATACATCTGGTGTTATTTTCCGACAGGCATATTCTATTTTTTCTATTAAATGAACAGTATTCCAAGATGGAGTTTTGTAAACAACCTTTTTCAGAAATCCCCATAAATGGAAATCTAATGTTGTTAAATCTGGCGACTTTCTACTAACTAATAATACAATTTTAACACTTTTTCCATAATACATCTGTCTGAGCATCTGTCAATTGTTTCTGTCAAAAAGATACCTTCCATAGGTCATGGCAAACTCGATTTCCATTAAAAAAAATACTATGGCATCTTTTTCATATTTTTACAAATAATACGCATTTTAATGAAACAAGATGTCAAAAAAATATGCGCGTAAATTATATCCAATACCGTTGACAATTCTGAGTAGTGATGGTTTATCACGGTTCTTATTGCAGTTCGTATGGCTGTAAAAGCAACTCAAAATCGGTGTGTCCTTTTTTCGAATTCCTAAAGACCCTGAAAAGTAAGATTTACGAATAGTTTGACGTATAATTAAGAAAAACGTCTTAATCAATTATTTCTATAGTCATGGAAATGTTATTATATTATTACATAATACTCTATTATGCATAATATTACTTGACATATACATTTTATATGTTAAATAATATAAAGCCAACATAATTATCACAGGTGTGTTTATTTCTTTGTTTTAAATAAAATATTGATATTTGCAGATGTCAGCAATGGAAGAAAGAGGGTTTGTCAAAGACCATAAATTTGCGAATATTGCACCTGAAGAGGCACATAAACGTATAAAAATTTTTGATGACCAATCATTCACTTCGCCCGGAAAAAGTTTATTAACAACTGCTTTTGCCGTCTTAAAAAATCACTGTCACAGTTTTGCTTCAATGAAAGCGCGGAGAGTGTTGCTTTAATACGTATCATATTTTCTTAATAGGTTGTTAGTTTTGTAAGTATTCCTATATTTTTGAGTTTCTTTCAGCTAAGGATAACATGATTAGAACTGAGAATTTTTGGTTTGCGGTTGTATGTAGGTACTATAATGTATTCATGTCCCTTGTATCTAATTACAAAGTAACTTTACGTCTTTAATGAAGTGCATCTGTATTATGCTAAGGTTATTAAGTAACTACTATAAAAATTAATAGGGTTTTCACGATCTTTTGATTTATTTTCCTATATTTCCACGAACAAACTTATTATTGAGTACATTTTATGCCTTCAACTAATGTTTTTTTTTTACTACTAACCTGAGAAATCACCATTATTTACCTCATTCCTCTAATGAGAAGTAATATTTCTCTACCTAGCAATTCTTTCCCCATTTGACCTTCTTTTTATCTCCGCTAGTTTCCGAGATCCCCATACTGATTATAAAAAAAACTCACCCTGTTTAATCAATTTAGAAAATATTTTCTTATCAAAATTAAATGACTTATCGCATCAGGATGGCTTAGGTTCTAGCCTACTAAAGGAATTCCGATAAGTAAAATACATACAGTGTGTCCACGGATTGAGTGCACGTGGGGTGTAAATGACAAAAAATGTTCGAGTTGAAATTTGATCTTTTGGGGATCAGCCCTGCTTGGTTTGAAACTAATTTGTGACGTAATTTTAGTTTCGAAAAATCACGTAAGCCTTGGGAATTTTGAAAAAACTAATTTTCCACATCAGTAAAGTGCCCTTTCTGTAGGTTTTACGACAAAATGTTATTAAGAAAACTTGTTCAGAATTAAGAACTGAGTAGGTTTGCCAAATTTCGAAAGTCTAGGCCTACTTTGATTTTTTGGCATTTTTCCCACTTTTTTTTTAGAAAAGTGCACTTTGTATAGCTCTCACATTAAAATGTTAGTAAGAAAACTTGTTCACAATGAAAAACTGGATAGGTGTGAATGAATTTCAAAAGCCTAGGTATACTTTGATTTTTTTCTGCTAAAAAATTTAAAACGCATAAAAATCAAAGTAGGCCTAGACTTTCGAAATTTTGCAAACGTAGTCAGTTCTTCATTCTGAACAAGTTTTCTTACTAACATTTTAATGTGAGAGCTACACAAAGTGGACTTTTCTAAAAAAAGTGGGAAAAATGCCAAAAAATCAAAGTAGGCCTAGACTTTCGAAATTTCGCAAACTACTCAGTTCTTCATTCTGAACAAGTTTTCTTAATAACATTTTGTCGTAAAACCTACAGAAAGGGCACTTTACTGATGTGGAAAATTAGTTTTTCAAAATTCCCAAGGCATACGTGATTTTTCGAAACTAAAATTACGTCACAAATTAGTTTCAAACCAAGCAGGGCTGATCCCCAAAAGATCGACGTCATTTATATTTGAGGAATAATAAATTTAAATCATGTCACGCTTTTCTTTTCTTCATATGAAAATGACATTTTTTCAGTAAAATAAAGTATCCGTGACACTTAAAATTGTACTAACGTTATATGGGGCTTATATTTCCAAGGCATTCTATGCAGAAATATCAAACATTATGGGGCTTATGTTTCCAAGGCACTCTATGCAAAAGCGTCAAACATTATGGGGCTTACGTTTCCAAGGCACTCTATGCAAAAACGATTAATTTGATATTACGGCAAGAAAAACAAAGTAAAGCAGAATGAATAAGAAAAATAAAAGTTGATCGTCATAGCTTTATCCAGGGAGGCAGGAAAAAAAATGCGATATCATTTAGACTCCTTGTAAAAAAGTGCCTTAATAATGTTTAACTTAGAAATGTCCAGCGCCATTCGTTTTCGTTAAAAAAAATAAAAACGAAAGCGACAATTTTCAGTTTTTTCGCATTATTTACAAAACGAAAAGGCCAGCCAAAATTTCTTTTTACCATGTTACTCGGCATCAAATTCTGCAACTTTGTCCCAATTTAACCGACCTCGTATCTCTTAAGATAACCAAGATCCCCATGCATAGACTCGAAATAGGGTCACCCTGTATATACGTCTGGGCCTTTCGGCAACCTTCGGCCTAACTCGGAGTTCTTCGCAAGTACTCTAGCATTTAGAGTAAATGACTTATTAATAGCGACAACTTAATGCCAATTTGTATTTATTAACTTGTTAGGTACTATTTTTTTTGCACTGTTCTGCACAAATATAACGACACCAACAGTTAATATTTCTATTATTTGCTATTAATGCTACATAGTTTTTTAGGATATTTTTATTTATAGCAAGTCAATCCGTTACTGTCATATGAAACTACGTTCCAAGTAAAAGCTTTTATTAACAACAAGCCGTATCACCATATTACTACGAACTTTTGTTGCAGTGGGAAAATAGGTAGGTAAAGGTTTAAGTCAAATGCCTGGCAACCGAGCTGCAAAAGTAGTTCACAGTAAAGTGTCCAGCTAGACCAGCTCAGGGGTTCGGTTCGAAAACACAATTAAATTAGGTTAGAATAAAGCGCCACTGGCCTAGGCAACTTAAGCCAGAAAGTTATCCGTTGTTCTAATAACTCGGCTACAGGCAAGTGACACAATTTGCACTGAAAGAAAATAATAAATAACCCAATAATTTTTTGCCAAGTTCAATACTGACAAAATTAACCTTATAATAGCTCAGCCCGTGATCACGTTTGGTTCACACTTATTGAAAGGTAAATGAGCTCCTACTAGTTATTATTATTATTTGTATTATAATTATTATGTATTCAATCACGACGAATGAATTCGCCAGTGACCACAACGAACTATTAATATTCGTGAAACACCACGTACGGTGATAACGCACCTTAGGTAGCGTGGCTAAATATACAGTAATACAGATGTAAGTGAAGGCAAATTAATTTCACAAAATATTTTAGATATGGCTCCCCCTTGATTTCGTCAGCGGTTAACAGCAGTGAAATAATAACAATTACTAAATATTAGTTAGGTAAAGGATACAAATTAATGTGTAACTTATCCCACGTTGAATATTTGCCTCCGCTCTAGTGCTCTAGCCTCCAACGTCGAGGGGTAGAAAAGGTATGGCGAGCTCGACGCCCTTATCCCGCAGTTAGGGCGGAGTAGGATCAGTTTTCCAACCCACAAGGACCGTGCACAGCGTGTAGAGTCGGATGCCTAACGTAGGCAAAGGTAGAACGTCCACACGAAGAACGTAGAACGCAAACGTAGACGTAGAGACACCAACGTAGTAAATGACAATGTGAAGAATTGGAGCAGCAAGCAAATTACCAAGTAGAAATAGAAGAAAAAGTGATGAAAAAGGCCCAACAATAAAAATTATTAGCTTACGATGGCATACTAGTTATAAATGCACTCACGTCGATGTTGGGTGGCCTCTCTGATTTAGCTTTCTGGCTTTTAACTCTCGGATTTTTTGTTCTTGAGGGGCAAGACACCTAGAAAAATGGTTGGACACTTGGACAAGCACGAATCAAGACGGCTTACCTCGTGGCGTGGACGTAAAATCCGACAATTCGTCGATTGTGAGCCCCAAAAGGTAAAATACGCAATCAAACGCAAGGCAGACGTAAAGGGACTCACGAAGGTACGTTTTCCACAAGAAAATCCCAAATTGGAATGCTCCACAGACTGGAAACCCACAGGTGAAAAACGTGGCGTCCACTCTACCACGGGCTTTGGCAAAAATGAAAATGCGTCCTTGTTTATCCGAAAACCCGGGAAACCGACTGTCCAAAAGAGTAACAGCAACTTCCGGTCAAATCAGGGAGGCAAACTTGCACAAAACAATAATTCACCCACGTACAACACGAATAACACCTCAAAGTAGTCATAAAATCGCCGAAATACATAAAATTTAGGAATTTCATGAGTTGACGGTGTAAACAACACGCAAACGTCAACAAAAGCAGTTATTGATTTGGATGAACTAACCAGGAGAGTGCGTTCCTCGCATTCAGACCCAAAATAGCGCAAACAGCGGCGATCGGAAATTTTACGAGGGTGCGTTACGAAATTAAGTCGCTAACGAAATGATGGAATTAAAAGCAGTCAAAGGCAAAAAGAATACAACTGTAAGCGACAGATAATACCTAGGGCGCCTTGTGTGGTATTTACAGTAACAAAAGCCCTGTAAAGAATAGCACAATAGTGCTATCTTTTATGTGCAACAGCTGGACTGCTCATGGACTGTCCCTCGTATACATCACGAACGTTCCGGGATCGGCGATTGGCGCGAAACCAGGGAATTTTAAAATAAATACGGTGATACCTGAAGCGCTTCAACTACGTAATTCTTACTGATAATTTTAAACCGTAACAATATGGCAGTAAATAAAACCTTTCCTGTTGTAATTAAAATAATGTCAAGTACAATGTGCACTTGGACCTCTTTTTTCAGTGTATGAAGAATGATTTTAAAAATTTTACTCGGAGCACAGATAAGTGCTATGGGTCTATAATATGAAATTTCGTTTCTTTGGCCGCTTTTGTGACTGACTTTCCATTTATCAGGATTAGTATTTGTCTTATATAAGATTGAACAAGTATGTAAGTGGCTTGATAAGAACGTCAGCACAATCTTTAAAAATATATGGGGGAATCTGGTCAGGCCCAACCGATCTTTTAGGTCTCAGTTTCTTTACTGCTAGCTTGATATCCGAGTCACTAATTTTATCTAAAATTAAAGGACGGTTTGAAACTAAGTTAACATTGTGCTCAAATCTGATTTTGTATAAAGCAGGGACGGTTGCATAAATACTTTTGAAAAAAGCAGCAAATGCCTCCGAGATATCCTTGTTCCCGACTATTTCGCTTCCACTGTATATCATAACTTCCGAAGACTGGTCAGAATTCCTTTTTACATGCTTGATATAGCACCAGAAATTATTGGCGTCTGTATGATTTATTTCAGATTTAATTTTTTGTACGTATTTTAATAATGTTTCCGTTTAATATCTTGTATTAATCCTTTATTATTCGTCGCGTCTCCGTCCTTCTATGACCTCTGGTAGGTAACACTTTTATATGAGTCACACACGCGGTTCAAAGCAAAAAACGCCAGCAGACCCCCGATAAACCCGATGTAAGCAGTTCATTTTTATGAGCGCTCGCAGGTGGACCGTCGCATCGATCTATCGTCTTATTTATTGTTATATTTTCGGAGTAAAAATGCCGCGCGAAATCAAAAGAAAGGAGTATGAAAAGTTAGTCAATCTTAAGAAAAAATTTTCGAGATTAGAAAAAGTTCTTTGTCCTGAAAGCAGCGAATCGCAAATAGAAGGTTATTTATATTTTTTGTTGTAGATTTTTAGGTCTCCTTCCTATGGGTACAGGGTGTAGTAGGTACGTTTTGACTACCGAGCCCGCAAGCGTTTGGTTGCACTTAAGTACCAATAATGAATTTGTCTAGCAGGGGTGTAGTACGTTTTGACTACCGAGCCCTCAAGCGTTTGCTTGCACTTAAGTACCAATAATGAATTTGTCTAGCAGGGGTGTAGTGCATCTTAACTACAATAGCCCACAGACGTTTGTCTGTCACTGCATTCAGATTCCATCTTGCACTTCCGGTTACAAAGTCATTTCGTCTTCTATTTTCACATAAAGATAGGAGTAATACTTATTTTCTGTTATTTCCCCCGTAGCTTCAAGTTTTCCTCGTCCGAGGATTCTAGAGACGAACAACAGGAAGTGGTTCCTCCGTGCGTAGTATTGGACACACCTACTCCAACTTGGAGCTTTCTCGGGGAAAATCCAAGTCTTGTTCCTCACGAGGGACCAGAGATCCATGAAAAATTAGTGGCTCGTTGGACAATATACATGCGTGAGGGGTTTCCCGCTGATAGTCGGAAGGACTTAGTGAGTAAATATCTAATCCCTTCAAATTGTCCTGCACTCCACCCTCCAAAGCTTAACGAAGAAGTAAAGACGATATTGTCAACTCAGATTCAGAAAAACGATAATTTTCTGTGCAACCTACAAGAACAGCTTGGCGCCGGCATAACGGAAATTGGTCAAATTTTAAATTTAAAACTCGTAGATCCCAACACACCGGTGACATTAGATGATCAGAAATTACAAAAGCTTGCGGATGCACCTCAGCTAATTGCCAGTACTCATCATGCCTTGTCTCTTAAACGAAAATTTGAGATTCAACCTTTTCTCAATGATGAAAGTAAGGGGGCAGCCCAATAGAGTCCTATAGATAACTTTCTTTTTGGATCTGAGTTTTTAGAAAAATTGAAATCTTGTCAAAATATTCGCAAAGCAGCGGAAGACATAAAAAAAGCCGAGGAAAATATTTACTCCCACCACCGACAGGGCCTTCAGGGTCATCAGAGCAACATTTAAACTCCAAGCGTCCCCCATTCAAAAAAAGGTGAAAAGGGAGGAACAAATCACCTGCGCCACGAGACCAGTCATCCAGGACCATGGAAGCAAAGATGGGCCAAAGTCGGCATCATCAATTCTGCAAGCATCAGAGCTCGAAGTACCACAAATAGCGGTAAAGGGGCCGAGCGCCGGCAGGCTAAAATATTTTAAGGACAGGTGGAAACGTCTGCCGGGCACTCTAGGTATTATGCAATGAATAGAAGGTATTAAAATACCGTTTATAAAAAAAACACAGGAAAGTTGCGCATTAAAAATCCAAGCTGTTCTCAGAATATCGCCCTCAAAGTTATGTGTATCAAAAAGAAATTGCAATATTACTAGAAAAAGGTGCTATCCTAAAATGTCCCTATGACAAAAATGAATTTTGATCGTCATTTTTTTCTTATTCGAAAGCCTGACGGTAATTACAGATTTATTTTAAATCTAAAAAATTAAATAATTTTATTGCTGTAAGTCACTCTTTAAACTATAGAGGATTACCGGACAGCCATTCGACTCATATCACAAAATTCCTTTTTAGCCAAATTATACCTAAAGGACGCTTATTTCTTGTTACCAATCCACCGCAAATATAGAAAATATCTTAGATTCAAATTTCAAAACTCATATGAATTCAACTGTTTACCATTTGGTCTTAATTAGAGATGTCTCAATCGTGAATGATTCGGTCACTGTGATTTGATCACTTGAAAGTATTGATTGACCGAATCTCAACATATCGAAACAATACAATCATGAAGCAGTCGGTTATTACCGACAATACACAGTCTATACATCGAATGATCGACGATTGAACGAACTAAGACCGAACGAACGTTTCGACTCGCGAATTGTAAAACAGAAACGGCTGATTTAAAACCTCAAGATTGAATTAAACCAATACCGTACGAATTTACAGGCATGCTCCTGTCTACTATGACTGAAGTGATTGAAATGAACGATTGATTGAAATGATTCGACCTTTTTTGAAATCGGTCATTGATCGATTCGGTCGTAGTAAAATGAAGGAATTACCCATCTCTAGTCTTAATGTCACCCCTTTCATTTTTACAAAGTTAATAAAACCAATTGTAAAACATTTAAGAAACTTTGTAGTAAAACTAGCTATTTACTTGGATGATATTTTTCTTATTGACCAAACTTACCAAGAATGTCTCTATTCTTGCCGGATTACTGAGCAGTTATTACAGTCCTTATTTGGTTTCCTAATAAATTATAAAAAGAGTGTTTGTTTCCCTACACAGAAAATGGATTTCCTAGGTTTTATGCTCTACTTCTTTAGATATTAGGTTACATACAAAACCCTTTGAAATAGTAAAGTAAAAATATTTAAAGTTAAATTAAATGAATTTTAATAGACAAATGTAAATCCCCATCTCCTTAAAAAAGGAATTTAAGTGGTGGTTACAAAACCTATCGTGTTCCGGTAAAAAATCGAAAAATCTCAATTTACACTCGAAATTTATTGAGACTCTTCTAAGACTGAATGGGATGCGCATACGGAGAGCTCGGAAACACGAGGGTTTTGGAGTTTTGAAGATATAACTAGATATATAAATAGCTTAGAGCTTATGGCAGCATTTAATGTTCTAAAATCTTTAGCTAAACAAAACTGACTGTAATATTCTGCCATGTATAGACAATATAACAGCACTGGCCTGTATTAACAAAATGGGAAGTATCAATTACAAAACTTTAAACAAAATTGCCTCGGCTATTTGTCGCTGGTGCGAATTAAGAAATATTTATGTCTTCGCTTCCCATATAAACACTTCGAAGAATATCAGAGCCGATTTTTTGTCAAGGTCAAAATTTCTTAATACAAAATTTGAACTCAACCAGAAATATTTTCGGCGCATTAGTAACATGTTTGGAAAACCTAATATCGATCTTTTCGCGTCACATACTAATGAAAAATGCAAATTGGCCATTCCAACCCTGGTACCCCGTATTTTTGGAGCTTTTAACACAAGATCCGATAATATTAGGTCCAGATAAAAACTTACTTTATTCACCTGGTATGGAACTTCACCCTCTGTCAGAGTGTCAGAGACCCTTTCCTTGGCGGCAGAGAAGCTGTCTGGGAGGCAATGAGACGAAGGAACGTTCCAGAATCAGCTAAGCCTATAGTTCTTGCATCAATCACAGAAAATACATTAAAACTATATATAAGTGTTTATAAAAAATGGTGGAACTATTGTACTATCAAGACTACGACCCATATTATTATTATTTGGACGCCGTTTTAAATTTTTTGTTAGAAGCACTAAACACTTCAAAAGCAGCTTCGGAGATACTTTTTGACATCGATTTGGACAACCAAAAAATTATGAAGCGATTTTTAAAAGGAGCGTGTAACAAAAATCCTCCCGCCCAAAAATATCTAACTACTTGGGATCCTGCTCCGGTCTTAAAATATTTAGAGAATAAGTTTCCATTAAATTCACTATCCTTAAAACAGAAATTAGTAATGTTACTGGCACTCACGTCGGCCTCTAGAATGCAGACCTTGTCAAAAATTCAGTTCCGTAATATTCGTTTTGATGACAGACTAGAAATAAGAATATCATTGCCTATAAAAATATCCAGACTTTTTTCCCTATTTTAAAGAGAATCCAAAACTATGCGTAGCATCGACATTAGAATACTACATTGAAGTTACAAAAACATTTACAGTAGATGACACCCTCATATATCTACACTTACCAGAGACCTTATCACCCAGCCTCTACACAGATAATCAGTAGATGGGTAAAATAAATATTGTCAAAAAGCGGGATTGAGACCTCAATATTTAGTCATTCCGTGCGACATACTACAACATTTACAGCGTTTCGATCAGGCGTAAATATAGATTTAATTTTAAACACAGCAGGTTGGACAAAAACTTTTCAGACATTTAACATATTTTATAATAAACCGGTCATTAACAGTAAAACCGCCTTTGCTAAAAGCGTCTTAAATACTAGAGAACGCTCGTAGCCTACCCTGAGTATCTACTTCGTATGTTTAGTTAGTTTTTTCCTCGTGTTAGGTTAGTGGTATAGGTATCTCTTTCGTCATCTGATTACGATGTAATTATTCTAACAGAAACACGATATAAAATTTTCAAAGAGAGCGAGACCTGAAAGGTACTAGAAAAAAAACCGGAGGTGGCGTATTAATCGCCGTTAAACTAAAATATAACTGCTAAATTCTACCATTTTCATGAACAAATAAAAACATTGAGGACATTTGGGTTAAGTTAAGCTTTGAATCATTTCTTATATATGTATATGTTGTCTATATAACGGGTTTAGAATTGTATGATTTGTTTTTCGGTGCCATAGAAGATAGCTTATTACAGAATAATTGTTCATTTATGATCGCTGGAGATCTCAATATTCCAGGTATAGTCAACTTAGATGCTCATAGATATCTCTCACCGATAGAAAAAAGGTACTCTAAATTTATTAGCATTTTTAATTTAAATAATTAACACAACTGCAAATAGTCGAAATCCTTATTTGGAGATTATTTTAAGTAACCATAAAATAGTGAGAGAGAGATATGATTTTCCTCTGGTGCGAGAAGTGGCCGAACATCCTTCGTTATTTGGTATAGCAATTTTTTTTAGTGCTGGTGAAAGAAAGGCAAAAACATTTACAACACAATATAATTATAAGAAAGCTGATTTTTATAAACTTTGTTCTTTATTAAATATTGAAGATTGGTCCAAAATGAAAAGTGTTAATGAGGTAAATCATGCCGTAGAAATATTTTATAACATTCTTTACAGAATTCTAAATGAGTGTGTGCCTCTCTCGGAACAAACAAGCAGAGTTTACCTTCCGTGGTATAATTAAAAAATTGAAGGATGATCAATTTTAATTATTAGAGCGTCGTTCTATGATCTCTGGTAGGTAACACTTTTATATGAGTCACGCACGCGGTTCAAAGCAAAAAACGCCAGCCGGCCCCCGATAAACCCGATGTAAGCAGTTCATTTTTCAGCGAGCTAATAATCGCCGAGGGTCAAGGGAAAGCTGGGTTATTAGATCATAGAAGGACTACGACGCTCGAATAATTAAAATTATTGATCATCCTTACAGGTAAGTCGATCAATTTTTTAATTATTCATCGCGTCTCCGTCCTTCAATGATTTCTGGTAGATGTTTAAAGAAATTTAAGGCGATTGTCGGAGCAGTGACCCAAAAGTATATTATAGTAATGCAACGAGTGGAATCTCTCGTTACAGAAAATACCGATATAGGTAAAGATTCCATAGAAAAATACTTCATAATAAGGACTTATTTGACTATGCGTTGCAGTTTATGTCTAACCACTGTAGCAGAGATATTGCGAACTCTTTATTTATTTGACAAAATTTTGGATTTAGGGTTATGAATCGATTCTGAACAACTTTTTCTAGTAAATTTTTTTGAAAAAAAATGCTTAATATGACTTTCGGATTTTTAGCCTCGTTTGTGGCATCGCAGGTGGCTTTGACTTTGGAGTAGGAAACTAATTTTTTGGAAATAAGTAGGTAACAATGCCACCTACCTTTGGTAAAAATTTCGTTCTGGTCGGTTAAAAATTAAAGAAGTTATAGGGTTGTTTTACTCTTAAGTGAGACACTCTGTATATATATATATACAGTATATGTATATATATATACAGGGTGTTATCATTTTCGATTTATTTACAAAAAACTAATTTTCCACTTCATAAATTTAATAGTCTTCGTTTGTGTAATTTAACCGTGCTGGCATTGTTTTTTTTTAATAAATCGAAAATTTTAGGTATAGGGAACCAAACACAAACTTGCCCTAATTTTTTGTGCTGAATACGGCTACTACAAAAAAATGGGGGTTTCCATTTGAAAATGTTGAGTTTTGGCATTTATTGAATTAATATTTGAATAATTTTTTGTGAGCGCCCTGTACAAGATCGGAAACTTTCTTTATGGTATTTCTCTGCACCAAGCCTTTGACTACAAAATGCCAAGAGCGCGTTACGAAATATGTAGCCGTTATGAAGAAACTGTCAATTAAGTACGGGTCTGCATCTGTCATTTTTTCTCTAAAATTGCAAATATCTCAAAAACGGTTGAATTTAGGTATAGGCTATGATACATGAAATGTACCTAGAATTTTCCGTAGATTTCAAAAATGCAATACAATATAGGGTGTTCCATTTAAAATAACGAAGTTGTCATCGACTTCCGGTATAACCGGAAGTGCCGCCATTTTGAAAATATTTTAGATGAATAGTACTCATTGGCATTGGTCAGCTGCCAAATTTTCAAAAAAAAATTAAGTTTACTTTTTGAGATATCTATCGATCGATGCAGTTCGTGGTGAGACACCCTGTATATATATATATATATATATATAAAAAATTTGCCATATATATATATATATATATATATATATATATATATATTTCAAATTTTTAAGTAGATATAAATAAAAAAATACATTTGGGTCACCCTCTAGACCCGAATAACTTGGCAAGGAAAGCCCAAATCGGAAATTTTTATATGAAAGACCCCCCCCCCTTAAAACCACCTGCCGAACACCCCTTTAAAGTATTTACTATACATTCAGACTCACCCTGTATTTAATATTTCGAAATTCAATATCCCTGCATATATTGGAAATAAAAAAATTTTACTTCATTTCTTATTATTATTTATTACCTGCCAAAAGCTACAATTTCCTAAGATAATCCGTATAAGTTTCAAATTTATCTTATTGTTTTCAGGAAAATATCCAGTACATGTCCTTCCAGAACCATGGGTACTCTACAACGAAATCTATGGGTGTTCAAGAGGACTTTTCTTCATGAATGGTGAAGAGTGGTTACATTTCAGAAGAATTATGAATAAATTGCTATTAAAAGGAGGTCTAAGTTGGATAGACTCTTCTTGTGATTTGGTCAGCGATATGCTGACAAAAAATATTAAGATTGATACAGAATTGGTGGATTTAGAAGATATACTGTATAAATTGTCCTTGGACATGATAGTAGCGGTTCTGTTAGGACCTGAAATCTATGTCGAAGCAAGAAGTGAAGTGGATTCTCAAGTGAAATACCTAGCATCTTCGGTACATAATGTATTTAAGACCAGTGAAAAACTAAGCTTAATTCCAGCCAGTATAGCCTTTAAATTTAAAATTTCACGATGGAAGAAATTCGAAAACTCAGTTTCAGATGCTTTGGTTTCTGGAAATAATTTGGTGCAATATCTTTCCCAGCATTATCCGAACGTTAATGGCCTTTTAGGAAAAATGCAAACAGAAATGGAATCTACCGATATGGCAAGAATAGTGACAGATTTGGTTCTAGCAGCTGGAGACACTACTGCTTATTCAATTGAGTGGATTTGGTACCTTTTAGCGAAAAATCGCAGAGTTCAACACAAATTGCGCGAAATTTTGGAGTCGGAAGTAAGAGTTATTAATGCAACCTAAGATCTATGTTCCTTTCTCTCTTTAGAAAAAGTGTTTATTAGCGATTTAAAAAAGAAAGCAATGAAAACGTTTTTATTAGACTGATTGGTCTGTTACTTGCAGACTCTATAATATTAACTGTAGGGTCATTCTCCACAAACGATTCTATTTGTTGTAACCATTTATTGAACAAAGTATATGGACGATCCTTTTTATATTTTTGAACGTAGACTTTAATTATTTTGGGGTCTGGATCGGAATTAGATGAAAAAAATCCCTATTTCATGCAGTCTACGTTTCGCAAAAATTTATTTGCATCTTCAGGACACTAAAATACAGTAAGTTACACAATGTGTAATGGAGTTGCCTAAGAGTATACAAAAAAAAGGGGGATAAAAAGTACTTAGCCTAAATTGTGATTCTTCCTGGTCACTTAAAATTAAACATAATAACATCATAATAGGTAAAGACATGAACAAATTAGAACAGTGTTAAAATGCATACATTCAAACCAAAACTGCGAAAATATTTTACTAGAGTTCGGCTATATCAAATTATAAAAAATAGTGACAAGGCAAAAAAGCAACTAAGGCACAAAAATTTTTTAAAGACCGACTGAAGGAGAGAATAAAGTTAATGTAATAGATAATAGATGAAGAGAAAATTTTTTTGTGCCTTAGTTGCTTTTTTTTGTCTTGTCACTATTTTTTATAATTTGATATAGCCGAACTGTAGTAAAATATTTTCGCAGTTTTGGTTTGAATGTATGCATTTTAACACTGTTCTAATTTGTTCATGTCTTTACCTATTATGATGTTATTATGTTTAATTTTAAGTGACCAGGAAGAATCACAATTTAGGCGTAAGTACTTTTTATCCCCCTTTTTTTATATACTCTTAATCAACTCCATTACACATTGTATAACTTACTGTATTTTAGTGTCCTGAAGATGCAAATAAATTTTTGCGAAACGTCGACTGCATGAAATAGGGATTTTTTTTTTCATCTAATTCCGATCCAGACCCCAAAATAATTAAAGTCTACGTTCAAAAGTAACCATTTATATTTTAAAATTTTAAAATCTTTTTAATAATTGATATTGTCTTTTGCACCTAAAAATGTATTTTTTGATGACCCTTAATTAATGGAAGAATTATTTATTGAACTATGTCTTTGTTTAAAACTTGCAATTGCCAACTTTATGGACTGGTACCAACAGCTACTTGCCAAATTCATTGGCAAAATTTTTCAGTTCAATTTTATATTTTTTCCAATGCGGAAATTTTAATGTATTGCCACGCTCAAAAAATAGTTGTCATAATCTGGGAATCTAATAAAGTATAATATTTAGAGTAACCCAAATATGCAACACGCATATTTTGCATATTATATGCATTTTTTTAAAAATATTTGCATATATCCTTAAAATATGGCATATTATGCATAATTGAAAGAATTTAGGATAATTCAAATCTTTGGCAGGCATTTCATTCATTTTTGGGAACAAGGGCTGGTGGTTGGTGTCTAGGTAGATGCCTGGTTTTTCCAAAGTAATATAGGTAAATTATAATTTTATGGGCACTAATCCTGGTGATCTGAAAACGAATAAAGTAGGTATTTATACCTATTTAATAATAGTTATTTATGTACCAAGGCACTAAAGTTCAACTTTTTATGACTCATGTGGAATTTAGTTCCCGAGGCCTCTGGCCGAGGCAAATAAACCACATGAGTCATAGAAAGAACTTCAGTGCCGAGGTACATATTATTTTTTTTTGAAATCGGAAAAAAAATGTTTTATTAGGCAAGAAAAGAATAATAAGGGATCACCCGTCCATGAACCGACTGTGTTGGGAGTTGTTGTATTTTACTAAGTAAAATGCCCAAAGTCAATAGAGCGTCAGTGTGGATTAAGGCATACAAAGAACTAAGAATAGATATGTGAAAAGTCTACTGTTCTGCGTGCGTTAAAATTGTAAGTATAGTTTTGAATATTCAATATACAGGGAGTACCAATGGTGCAAAATCGTTCGAAAGTTAAATTCTTCCCGGGATACCTATATTATGGAACCCCATATATTTTTTATTCGTTTGTCTATCTATATTTTTTTATCTAGAAAAATAACACATATTATATCAACCGATTTCGCACCATTCGGAGACTCAGGAGTCACGACACTTTCGTTTAACATTTCTATCGAAGTTCCTACCTATCTACTGATATTCAGTTTGAAAAATTCAATTTTTCTTTCATTGCAGATTCCATGCGATAAAAAATTCCAAGTAGATGTGAAAACTTCTACTAATATTTCCAAATTGAGTAAGATGAAATCTGGACACAACCGACATTAACGCAATGTTTCCAACCAATGTCCAAAAATAAGGAGCCAAATGAAAAAGACATCTTTAACCGAGACTACCTATGTCGTGCAATGATGGCGTCAAATATTCCGTTGTCAAAGCTACGTAATCTAAACTTCACTTCTTTTCTTCAGAAGTATTGCAAATTTAATACCCCAAGTGAAACAACACTTCGAAGAAACGACGTAAGTCCCTTGTATTGCTTTTCAAAATGTCACAGGTAAAATTGGGGACAAAATAAAGTACGACTCACGAATTATGGCGTACACGTCATCAATTTGCGTCACTGAATCAAGCAAATCGAGGCTGCATCCTCAGGTGCCGTAGATTTAAATGGAGAAAATTTATGTTTGTAAACGCAACCAGATATACCAGATTGCACCCAAATTTTAATTGTAACATAATGCGTTTTACCCGGTGAATTCACCCAAATTTTAATTGTAAAATAATACGTTTTACCATCACAGACCTATTTAGAGAAGCTGTAATATTAGGTCCGTGGTTTTATTTTTATATATTATATACATTTTACCATGCCTTGAAATTGTAAAGTGATAGTCTGACTATCCAGTTATAGCAATGTAGGTAGGTATGGGTATGTTGCTAACTATGTATGTACGTAGCTAACTAAAAGGATGTCATAAAGACAAAAGATAAGTAAATACAACTAAATCCAAAATCAAAATTATGACCACATCTTTTAAGAATTTATCAAACACAAAGAATATAAATATATTGACTATTTAATACAAACGATAGCGTGACCACCTCCAGGGTAAATAAACAAATTTCGAAATAAATATATGAACGCAGATAAAGTACATAGGTATATTAATAACAGATACATCAAATCAAAAATAAATTAAAAATATAGTTTAAAAAACTAAAAAAACACACTTGAATAGAAAACCGAACTAAAAAGTATCCCTCAGGACTTCGAACGCTGTTTATGGATTCATCTTGCCAAGATCGTTTTTGGTTTCCTGTTTCCTCTTGCAAATAGCCAAGTTTCGTCAAGGAAAACAACTTGCCTCTTCAACTCAGAGTTTTGATTATTTTTATATTTCCGCAGAAACTCTGCTCGTCTCAAGACAATCTGACCCTTTTCCATTAACGCCCTGCGGTCGTCGTCCTTTTTATATTTAAAACCAATCTGTGGTAATAAACGACCCAAGAATGACTAATATCAAGCACTACTTTAATAGCCAATTCCTCCCTCAAAGTCTTCAGAGTTATGTGCTTTTCTGTAAATAATAAATGAATTTAAAATTTAAAAAATATATAATATGTATAACTCTAACCCACGCCAGCTACCCTTAACCCTAAAACAAATACATTGTAAGCAAATTTTGATATTTGCAAGAATGAAAAAAAGGTAATTTGTTAATTTAAAAGTTGGTGTCTAAAACATTAACCCAGATACAAAACTCCTAAATATCTTTTGTATTTTAGAATATTTTTTCTGCTCCTTTCCTTGCATTAACACATTCTACTTGTAAAACGCAACGAGATATACCAGATTACCCAGACCTTTCACCCCGGTGAATTCACCCAAATTTCAATTGTAAAATAATGCGTTTTACCATCACCTTTTTAGATAAGTTATAATATTAGGTCTGTGTGTGGTTTTACTTTTATATGTATTATAATTATACGTTTTACCGTGCCTTGAAATTGTAACGTGACAGTCTGACTATCTAGTTATAGCAATGTAGAAACGTAAAAGAAAATTTAACATTTAACTACACACATACCGAATTCAACTAGAATGCAAACTTACTTTCTGAATACATATTATAAATAACATTTCTTACTTCCATTTTCCTCTGGCAAGTCCGTGGTTTTGTTTTTTTGTCGAGGTCCATATTTCGCGGCAGAAGTAGTTGGATTTTCCTGGGGACCATCTTGACCCTCTGCTCTCTGCACTTCGTGGGAAATGCGTGAAACAGTGCGTTAACTAATGCCCGAAGCTTGAGAAACATGCTGAAAAATATTTGATTCCCTAATCACTATCTACTGCCATAATGTTTGCAATTTACATCTTGGACTGCGTGAACTGGTAAAAGTGGTCCTCTGTTGTGTTTTTCATCTTTGAAATAATTTAACAACTTCGCTACAATTTCTCTGGCTTGCTTGCAAGTCTGTGGCGACGCATCTTAAGATTATTAGGAAATTTCTAAATTTATGCTGTGACAGTGACATATCTTTCGCGAGTCGGCGGTTATGAACTCTAAGCTATAAACGACCTATTGGCGTCTTTGTCTGACACATGCACGGATGGATTGAAGTCAGCCGAACGTATGTCGACTAATCAAAGACAAAAGGGTGTATGCAGTAAATCAGTTCTGGGCGTATAAGAATAGATCTTGTGTCTCTGATTTATACAAAAATTGATGAGGTGTACGCCATAATTCGTGAATCGTACTTTTATTTCAAAAATTTAGAAATGTGATGGAAAAAATAGTGGGTTTCAGTTTCTTAGCCAAGTAGCAAATATTTTAAAGGGAGATTTTACCGAATCCATCGATTTGGATCCTGTGATAGTGAGCAATTTTAAAAGCGCACCTCTTACATCGGTTGATGTGGAAAGGAGTTTCTCCATTTATAAATTTTTATATTCTGATAAAAGACAAGACTAGCGGAGGTAGTAACATCTCAACTCAAAACAAATTACAATGGGCTTGATTATTCCACAAAGACGATACGTGAGTTTGTAAAATTAACATCTGTCGATCTTGTAAAAAGAAACCTCCTAATTACCAAACTATCATATTTTGGATAAAAAAATGCGTTTTAAAAGCAGAGTCGATGCGAGTCGTATATGCCCTGGAAATAATGACAGAATAACCTTTCAGGCTTAAAAAACAGAAACGTTTTTTTAACTGATTCCCTAAAAAACTTGTATCAGGAATTCAAAGAAGAAAATTCAGTTGTTCAAATAAGCTAATGCTGCCTTTTGTAAATTAAGACCTTTTTGGATATTGATTACAATAGTTTCAAAAAGGGAGACCTGCCTTTGTTTATTACATGAAAATATAAATCTGCTTTTCAAAATATCAAAGTTGCTCAAAATAATAAATTACAATATACCTAAAGATATGTGCCAATATAAACGGAAATATTAACTTTTGTGATTTTTCCTAAGACAAAGCAATAGATCATAAAAAATGGGCAATAAACAACGTAAGACCATACGTATTCTTTCAACTCTGCATTCATTACTGGGTTTTCTCTCTAGGTTACTATAAATATAAAGGGATCAGAAAAAATATCAAGAATAACTGTTAAAGTTACAGTTAACTGAAAAAAAAGTTTTAGCTGATGCACTGAACGACACGCTCCCTTCATACAATACACATATTTCAAATATGACACACCAGTTTAAGGCCATTCATACTATTAAACATTTTTTAAATCCTCCTAAAGAATGTCTTATACAAGTTGACTTATTTATGTAAACATTGCAGAGAAGTAGAAAGCGCTATTTTGGTAGTGCTAAGCAACAAGTAACTTTACATGCAGTAATCTGGTATTATCAAACAGAGGACCTAGAATTGAAAGCCAAATGGTTTTGTTCACTTTCAGAAAGTTTAAGACATGATCCTCCTGCGATAATTGCCCGCCTTGATCACCTTCGGTTTATAAAATACACCTTACATATTGAGACTGTTTACATCTGCAGCGATGGTCCAAGTATACCAAGAATAAAACTTTGTTTTGTCTTATTGGATTTATGTTGGCAGAACTACTGGACGCAAAATGTCTATCTTGGAAATACTTTGAAAGTGGACATGACAAAGGAGCTGTCGATGGCGTTGGAGATATTTAAAATTAACTGCAGATAAATGAGTTGCCCAAGGGACTGTTATCCCCAATTTCCAAGCACTTGTTTTCCATCTGAAACAATCTTGCCAGTAGGGTGAGAAAGAGAGTTCTGAATTGATCCCCACCCATTTTTTGATCCCCCCACTCCCTTTTCGTACATTACCCCCCACTCCCACGCCCCTGGTAGGGCCCGCCCACTTTTCCCCCGCGCATGCGCGACGAGCGCATGACCTCCCCCCCGCACCCCGCAGCCATCATACCGAGTAATTGCAGCGTAAAGAGTAATTACAATACCGCGGGTCCATATTTCCGCGAAATTCGCACATAAATGTCAATTTATTGGTAAAGTACCGTACGTACTTGAAGAAATATTTAAAATAGATACAATCACTCTCATTTCCCGCGCTTTTTTTTCCCAAACAAAGAAAAAAATACAGTATACTTACTTTAAAGTGAATACGTACTCCTAAGAAGAATAATGTAAGATTATATATGGAAAACTCAAACAATGAAAGCTGTCGGGGGGTGTTTCGTAGTGGGCTGTAGACTGGTCCGGAGAGGGTAAATGGAAACAACTCGCACTATAAACTCGTATATTCGCCGACTTTTGCAGAGCCACCATCCACCGGCCGATGCTCAATGATGGCGGCAGGCGACTTCTCTCTCTCTCTCTCTATCGGGGAAAAGACAGACGTTGGGCGGCGTTGCGCGTTCAGCAGTTCGAACTTGATTTGCAACGCGCCTAAAACTAAGACTAAATCTAAATCTAAACACATCATGCCGTATGCGGCAACATCCCGCCGGCCTTGAAATTTTAGTAGATTTCAACAAACTATAAATAAAATACACTCAGAAACATAAAAGCCCTTGGCTAAGTCACATCCGGGAAAAGCAAAAACTTAAATAGGTAACACGCACACCTTGTTCACAGAGCGTCTCGTTACACTTTTGTCGTTGAATCGGAGAGTCACCACTCTGGTGACGTTGTCTTCTCCTGGGTGGAGTGCTACGACTCGCGCCGTCTTCCAGTGAAGCGGTGGAAGATTATCTTCCTTCACCAAAACTAAGCTGCCGACGTTCAACAGCTGTCCTGTCTCTTGACGCCATTTGAGTCGAGTTTGGAGCTCAGAGATATATTCTCGGCTCCAACGCTGCCAAAACTGTTGTACTGCTTGTTGCTGTCGCTTGTATCGGTCGAGACGGTTTTCGGGAATAGGAGTAAAATCAGGTTCCGGTATAGAGGTCAAAGGGCGGCCAATTAGGAAATGACTGGGTGTCAATGGGAGTAGATAGGCTGTGGGGTTTCTGGCCCACTTTCCCCATGTATTTCTTATGGGGGCAAAATCCTGCACTTTTTTGACCAAACTTACCCCCTCCACTCCCACGCCACGCCCCCCGCCTAGACCCCGACCAATCAGAACGCGCCGACTAGGGTCTGAACCCTGCGCTAGTCCGAGGGGTGCCGAAGATGCCCGAGGGGTATGACCCCAGCGCGAGGTCATTGTCAAACCGTCCGCCCGCGGCGACGGTTCGAGCCGCCCAGTGTCCAGCCGCGACCTTCGGCCGGAAGCAGACCGCGGACATTATCTCGACATGAAGGGAGACTCTTACCGACGGTCCCCCTGAATGTGGATTCCGAAATCTCGCGCCTTAGCAAATTGAAGTTCATGCATGACGTCACACCCCCTTTGACCTCGACTCACCGCGGCCGACAGGATTCTGCCGACTCCACTCACTTTCTTTTTTATTTTACCAGGAATAATCGAAAAATCTGCGGCACATTCTAAGTGGTATAGTCTGCATTCAGTCTTAGCATGTTTTGATACACTGATCTATATACGTTCCAGTAACCTACCAAATAATTTCTAGATACTAACATTGCAAATCTACAGCGCGAAAAATGCATCATTTTATACAAATAAAATATGTCGGAGCAAACGTTATTATTCGCTTGAAAACATTGCAGCGGGCAGCTGTCCTGATTGAATTTAGTTTCGAAAAAACAACATACCTACATCCCAAAAAAAATTCAACCTACTTTGCCCTGGAAAACATTTTTAACGACTAAAGTATCCAAAATACTTTAAAACACCCCTTCAAAAATACATTGTGAAGTTCTGATTGTATAAAATACTAGACTGTACACTTTTGAAAATAAAAACTAGGTGCCAAACCATCTATTGTTTACAAAATAACGCCCATGCTACTACAGCCGTTAATAGATTACTAATAAAAAATATAGCAGACAACGCAGTTTATTTAACGTTCAGTGCCTATAAAAAACGGCTATAAAAAAAATCCGAGAAATTTCTGTATATTAACCAGGTGTTTGTTGTTGCCTTAAGGCAAAAACATACGTCTGAAAAGTTGAACCTATTTTGTGGTAGAATTTGGAATCTGATGATAAGTAAAAAACCATTATGCAATAAAATACAAAAGTAGTATCCGAAACGGCTTGAACCGCCGACGCTCGAGATCTGCTGGCGCAGCTTCCAGTACAATGGGCTCATTTTCAGTCGAAACACGCAAATATCTCCAAAAAACCTGAGAAAATGGCCATCACAAACAAAATCTTAATTTTGTTTTCACCCAGCAAGAATATTATCGAAGGGATATGTGCCAGGAATACGGAATTATATTAAAAGTTCAGCCTACTTTGCCCTGAAAAATCGTATATTTTTAACTACTAATGTATTGAAAATATTCTAAACAGATTTCGAAAATAGTTTAATATCAATAAATCACGAATTTTTGATAATATAAGATGTAAACTATAGACTGAAAAATTGTTGCTTAAACAACATTGAAACTACCCTGATAAAAATATGCATCCATGGTTGAAACTACACTCTGTTACCTTAAGGTATAAAATCAGACACATATCTCCCAAAAAGTTCAACCTACTTTGCCCTGAAAAAATCGAACAACAGAGGTACCTATTCATCGCTCACAAAACCAATACCAACGCCGAGGAAACTACACTTACAAATGTTTAAAAAATGTCCACCGTGATCGCTCGACAAAAAATCGTGCAAAGTGGCTACGGCAAAAGGCTTGACCTTTGTCCTTAGTAGAATCTAAAAAAAAAACTGTAAATCATACCTACAGTAGAATCTGCTAAAGTAAAATCCAGGTGTCAAAAAATCAATTAGATACAAGTCCGACAGTAAATCCTTCTTGTATTATTATTAAATACGTTGACGTCAGAGCATACCCGTCGGTGGCACCGATAGCGTGTCCGGCCAAAAATGCGTTCTGCTAGGCGTGAAAATGTATTATACTATCGACAGGAGTCTACTCAAAATACCTAATTGTTCAGTATCCGTATTCAGAAAAATAAAAAAAGTTGTAGGTACCCCTCACTTGATGAAAAAGTATACAAAACTACAATGATAAAAAATTTGGATTTTTAGCTCTTGTAATAGCTCGATGCCGATTGAAACTACACTACTAAAAATGTTTAAAAAATGACCATCCCACGTGATCGCTCGACAAAAACAAAACGTGCAAAGTGGCTACTGCTCGAGGTTTGACCTCGATAGAATCTAAAATCCCCGGTACAGTACGGATGAAAATTTCAAACCAGGCATGATCGACATGGATACACCTTCAAAGTAAAAAAAAAACTTGTCGGTCAACTGTTCAACCCCGACATTTTCTTGATTTCTAGGAATAAAAAGAAATACTGCGATTGTAAGTCCAAAGCTATTTACGCTATGAAATTCGTTTAAAATGCGAATGATAATTTGCCGCATTAAAACCAGGCGTGAATATTCAACATACGTCCCTAAGAAGTTCAACCAATTTTACCCTGGAAATAGAACATTTTTAATGACTAAAATATCGAACATAGGTATATTTTAAACACCCTTCGAAATATAGTATAAATCATGATTTTTTTTTTGATAATGTGGAAAGCTAAACTGAAAATTGTTGCTAGAGGTTCTATTAAAGTAAAAACCGGGGTGCCAAAAAATCAACTATTATTAGAAAATACGCCGATGTCATAATATAGCCATAATAACGTGTCCGGTCAAAAATGCGTTCTGCTTAATAAGGCGTAAAAAAAAATCCATGACGGGGCTTAGATAAATAAATAAAGTTTGATGTATGCAAAAAGTATAGACTAAATTTTCGTATAGCCCGCGTGATCGCTCGAGGTGGCGGTATCCTGTGGACTAGAAAATATCATATCGGCTCAATCTCCAAACATTTTCATTTTGAATTATACGTTTTCATTGATGATAGGTATAGCAAGAAAATTGGACTGGACTCGATATGAGAGACATTAATCTAACTTTCACTAAACTGCACGTACTACTTAGAGGGTTGTAAGCCGTTTTAATAAAAGCAACAGACTTGCTTAAAATTCATGGCTAAACGTTAACATATTGTCATACATACATGCGGCACGCAAAATATTTAATAAAGAATAGATAGATGAGCTCAAACATGTTGATAAAAAAATATATTCATTTCTGGCGATTTAGTTTACCAGTTATCATTTAAAAACAAAACCTGGTCCCAATATTCAGTGAAAATAATAATTAAAAACTTTGAACCTTATAAACCACCACTAAATAGCGAGTCGGAAATGAGTAAAAATTATATATAAATATATTATTTTGATATAAATTATGGCCGAAACTGAATTTATTGGGGTGAAGATGCAAGGAAATATTTTTAGCTAGGAAAAAGTAATGCAATTATCATAGGTACTGGTTGCAGAACACGTTGTCAGTTTTGCAAGGATTTTTGATACAAATATGATTGCTAACGTTTAATTTGTTTACCCCATTTACGAAAATGATAACAAAATTGGATCAGACAAGATATTTTTTCGAAGTATAGTTTTTAAGCACAGGGTGCCACCACCGATATAGGTTTCAAAATGCGACGCGAATACATAAAAAAATACCCTAGAGATAAGAAAACAAAATACAACTCACCGAAATATTCTTGATGATGTATAAAAAGAAATCAGGTTACATCTAATGCCCCAGACAGTAAAATAAACATCCCCGAGCTGTCAGATATAACCAAACATCATTTTTCCAACGGCACAGTCATTTTCACGGGAAAAACAACCAGTAACCGTTCAAATTCCATAGATAGGTACTGCCGTAATCCAAAATTTCACTGAACTACGCACATCTATTATACTGAAGTAGGTACTGATACACTTCCATCTTTCCAAAGAAAAACAAACACGAAACTCAGACTTTTCATATATTATTACAACGCCTCGATAGAGTCTTTATCTGTGGCCACGACCGAGAATCTACTGAAACAAGTGACTTTGTGCGACGCATAGGACGTGAAAAGTGCCGAGTTGGTTTTATTGAACAATGAAACTTATACCTACGTATATTTAAAATAAATGAGAAATATGCCAGAGATGTGAAACCTAATTGTGTTGCAAGTTTGAGGGTCCAAAAAAATATTGGCTTTAATTTTTTAAGGTGAGAAACACATCTAACAGCCAGTTTGGAAATATACAAGGCAAAAAAAGTAGTGATGTGGCTGTCCCATTTTATGTTTTATACAGGTTTGGTTATTTTAGAATAGTTGTTCAATAGACCGAGACAACATCATAAACGCTTCTCGTTAGAACAGAATCTGATGAAAAGAAAAATTCCATCTGGGTCAAGCTACTACATAACCAAAATAAAAAATACTGAACGTTACAAAATTTAAAAAAATCATATTTTCAACGGATTTTTATCCTCTGAAAATTGTTCTTGTGTAAAATTCAGTTTCACTGGGTCAAGCTAGGTGGTAACTATATAACCAAAATAAAAAATACTGAACGTTATAAAATTAAAAAAATCATATTTTCAAGGGATTTTTGTCCTCTGAAAATTGGTTTTGTGTAAATTCAGTTTCAATAAGTTACTAATTGGGATAATAGGAAAAAAATCTTAAGAATCTCTTATAGAATTCTGAGACAACGACCCTGAGAGTAAATATCGTACAAAAATCTTTGTGCGTTGACTTTCAACTCAATTTAATAATTAGGTTTAATAATGACAATTTTCTCGATTATCTAGAATCAAAAATATTGCGAGTGGCAATTCACAATTTTCTAGATATTATGTGAAGCCTTATTATTGCGTCGTAAGTTAGAGGATTCAAAAATATTGCCTTAAATTGTTTAGTAAATGCGATTAAGATATGTTTAGTTTATCAACAGTTAATTGTAACAGCTTATTACCTTACAAGCGTAAACTCTTTAAAATTTTTCTTTAGACAAAAAGTTGTAGTTTAATAATGGTCAGTTGGATTCCTTTTGAATCATGTTTGCATATTACCTACAAGGAGTTACAACCTCAAAACATAGAAATCGCTCATTTTAAACCGATTTAATAAAAATTTCACCAAAACAATACTTTCACTCATATGATACACTTCTGATTAATAAAAAAGGCACCATAGGTAGTAATAATAAGATATTCAACGGAATTTTTATCGACTGTTTGCCCATTTTGCTAGCTTTTGGGGGTATTCCTTGATATTTTAGACGGATAAAAAATGAATAATAAAAACTAAAAATAAAAATTTCACCAAAACAATACTTTCACTCATATAATACACTTCTGATTAATAAAAAAGGCACCATAGGTAGTAGTAATAAGATATTCAACGGAATTTTTATCGGCTGTTTGCCCATTTTGCTAGCTTTTGGGGGTATACCTTGATATTTTACACGGATAAAAATGAATAACATTGAGTTCCCTAACTAAAATACAAAACGCACTGTTGACTTTACTTACGTGAATAGTAAGCCTATAATACGAATCGAAAGCAGAGAAATATTCAGGTCAAGAAAAAAGTGGCCTCATTTACAAGTTTGTAAATCAAAAACTACCTATTGGCTTTTAATTTTGATGAGAAAATTCGTCTAATTCGTAAGTCAAATAAATGAAACATCATGAAACATATACGAGTAATTGAACAAATGCTATCTTAGTTCTATAGGCAGAAAGGTACTATAGGTAGTAATAGATTTGGGATCAAAAGACAACCTATTAGCTTTTAAATTTGTTAAGAAAATACGTCTAATGAAATTGAAAGTAGTACCTAGGTTTTGGTTAACATTTCGTTAACGCGTTGATGAATAAGAATGCAAGTAGAAAGTAGACAGAATTTCCAAAAAAAAAACGGTGACTGACCAAACAAGTTATTATAAAAAGTTGCTCGGGAGACCGATGTAACCTAGAAAACGCCTTTCCTTCGAATAGAAAGTAAAAAAAGTTGCAAAATGGGACTTAGACGAATACTTGATGCAAGTGGAAAGTAGGCAGAATTTTCGAAAACCGGGGACGGATAAAAAATTATTAAGTTGATCGGGAGGTTGAGATAACCTATGAAACGCCTTTGATTCCAATAGAATCTGACAAAAAATTCCGAGAAAATTTTAGACGACTGTTTGCAAGTGAAAAGTATACAGAATTTTTTCGAAAAAACTGCGACTGACCAAAAAAAAATAGATATTAGAAAATTTTGCTCGGGAGATCGAGGTAACATAGAAAACGCCTTTCATCCGAATATAATCTGAAATAAGTTCCGAGATGGGACTTAGACGAATGTTTGATGCAAGTGGAAAGTAGACCGAATTCCCGGAAAACGCCTTTCGTTCGAATATACGGGAGGTCGAGGTAACCTAGGAAAAACGCCTTTTCTTCGAACAGAATCTGACAAAAAAAATCCAAGACGAATGTTTGTTGCAATTGCAAGGTAGACAGAATTTTAGAAAAACGGCAACTGATCAAAAAAATATATATTCGAAAATTTTGGTCGGGAGCCCGAGGTAACCTAGAAAACGCCTTTCGTTCGAACAGAATCCGACAAAAAAAAAATTCCAAGACGGGATGGTAGTGGGACGAATGTTTGACGCAAGTTAAACGTAGACAGAATATTAAAAAACGAGAACCGACCAAATAGTTATTAGAAAAAGTGGCTCAGGAGGTCGAGGTAACCTAGGAAATGCCTTTCGTTTGAACAGAATCTGACAAACAAAAAATCCAAGACGAATGTTTGATGCAATTGAAAGGTAGACAGAATTTTAGAAAAACGGCAACTGATCAAAAAATATATATATTCGAAAATTTTGGTCGGGAGCCCGAGGAAACCTAGAAAACGCCTTTCGTTCGAACAGAATGCGACAAAAAAAAATCGAAGACGGTATGGTAGTTGGACGAATGTTTGACGCAAGTTAAATGTAGACAGAATATTAAAAAACGAGAACAGACCAAATAGTTATTAGAAGAAGTGGCTCGGGAGGTCGAGGTTACCTAGGAAATGCCTTTCGTTCGAACAGAATCCGACAAAAAAAATTCCAAGACATGACTTAGAAAAATATTAATTTGATTCAGATGAAAAAGAGACAGCATTTCCAAAAAAACTTCGACTGACCTAAAAGTTATTAGAAAAAGTTACTCGGGAGGCCGATGTCTAGCAAAATATAACACCATTGCACCAGAGTTATTTCCATCTACGTAACATTATTGGCGTGGTGGTCGACTAATCGCGTTCACTATTAAATTAATTATGACAGGTCAAATACGTATATAATGTAAATTAAAAAACGTTTTAACGAAGCGTTTACAATGCGTTAACGAGGATTGACAGCGCGGTAACGAGGCGTTTCCAACGCGTTAAACGCGTGAAAGAAGCGTTATCAACGCGTTAAACGCGTGAAAGGAGCGTTATCCATGCGTTACGCGTTAACGAAGCGTTATGAACGCGTTATCCATGCGTTGACTACTCGTTATCGAGGCGTTAACAATGCGTTAACGAACAACGCATTAACGAACAACGCGTTAACGAAACGTTAACGACGTGTCAGCAAAGCTTTAACAATGCGTTAACGAAGCTTTAACATCGCGTCAATGCGTTAAGACGCGTTAAAACCGCCTTAACGAATCTTTGACGACGCATTAACGAAGCGTTGACGAGTGTGGAAGTGCGTGGACCCTCCAACTCCCAGAATCGCAACTTACACCAGATCAAACTCAACTGTGGAATCTTGTGACGTCACAGAGATGCTACTTTACATTTCTTTTAGGTAGGTAACCTAACCTAACATTATTGTCGCGGTGACCAAGAGGTTATCGACTGGTGAACCGATTGCCATTGGATTTGGGAGAGGTATATCAAAGGCGAATTAAGTCAGTTTTGACCAATGGCAATCGGTTCACCAGTCGATAACCTCTTGGTCACCGCGACAATAATGTTAGGTTAGGTTACCTACCTAAAAGAAATGTAAAGTAGCATCTCTGTGACGTCACAAGATTCCACAGTTGAGTTTGATCTGGTGTAAGTTGCGATTCTGGGAGTTGGAGGGTCCACGCACTTACACACTCGTCAAAGCTTCGTTAATGCGTCGTCAAAGATTCGTTAAGGCGGTTTTAACGCGTCTTAACGCATTGACGCGATGTTAAAGCTTCGTTAACGCATTGTTAAAGCTTTGCTGACACGTCGTTAACGTTTCGTTAACGCGTTGTTCGTTAATGCGTTGTTCGTTAACGCATTGTTAACGCCTCGATAACGAGTAGTCAACGCATGGATAACGCGTTGATAACGCTTCGTTAACGCGTAACGCATGGATAACGCTCCTTTCACGCGTTTAACGCGTTGATAACGCTTCTTTCACGCGTTTAACGCGTTGGAAACGCCTCGTTACCGCGCTGTCAATCCTCGTTAACGCATTGTAAACGCTTCGTTAAAACGTTTTTTAATTTACATTATATACGTATTTGACCTGTCATAATTAATTTAATAGTGAACGCGATTAGTCGACCACCACGCCAATAATGTTACGTAGATGGAAATAACTCTGGTGCAATGGTGTTATATTTTGCTAGACATCGGCCTCCCGAGTAACTTTTTCTAATAACTTTTAGGTCAGTCGAAGTTTTTTTGGAAATGCTGTCTCTTTTTCATCTGAATCAAATTAATATTTTTCTAAGTCATGTCTTGGAATTTTTTTTGTCGGATTCTGTTCGAACGAAAGGCATTTCCTAGGTAACCTCGACCTCCCGAGCCACTTCTTCTAATAACTATTTGGTCTGTTCTCGTTTTTTAATATTCTGTCTACATTTAACTTGCGTCAAACATTCGTCCAACTACCATACCGTCTTCGATTTTTTTTTGTCGCATTCTGTTCGAACGAAAGGCGTTTTCTAGGTTTCCTCGGGCTCCCGACCAAAATTTTCGAATATATATATTTTTTTATCAGTTGCCGTTTTTCTAAAATTCTGTCTACCTTTCAATTGCATCAAACATTCGTCTTGGATTTTTTGTTTGTCAGATTCTGTTCAAACGAAAGGCATTTCCTAGGTTACCTCGACCTCCTGAGCCACTTTTTCTAATAACTATTTGGTCGGTTCTCGTTTTTTAATATTCTGTCTACGTTTAACTTGCGTCAAACATTCGTCCCACTACCATCCCGTCTTGGAATTTTTTTTTGTCGGATTCTGTTCGAACGAAAGGCGTTTTCTAGGTTACCTCGGGCTCCCGACCAAAATTTTCGAATATATATTTTTTTGATCAGTTGCCGTTTTTCTAAAATTCTGTCTACCTTGCAATTGCAACAAACATTCGTCTTGGATTTTTTTTTGTCAGATTCTGTTCGAATAAAAGGCGTTTTTCCTAGGTTACCTCGACCTCCCGTATATTCGAACGAAAGGCGTTTTCCGGGAATTCGGTCTACTTTCCACTTGCATCAAACATTCGTCTAAGTCCCATCTCGGAACTTATTTCAGATTATATTCGGATGAAAGGCGTTTTCTATGTTACCTCGATCTCCCGAGCAAAATTTTCTAATATCTATTTTTTTTTGGTCAGTCGCAGTTTTTTCGAAAAAATTCTGTATACTTTTCACTTGCAAACAGTCGTCTAAAATTTTCTTGGAATTTTTTGTCAGATTCTATTGGAATCAAAGGCGTTTCATAGGTTATCTCAACCTCCCGATCAACTTAATAATTTTTTATCCGTCCCCGATTTTCGAAAATTCTGCCTACTTTCCACTTGCATCAAATATTCGTCTAAGTCCCATTTTGCAACTTTTTTTACTTTCTATTCGAAGGAAAGGCGTTTTCTAGGTTACATCGGTCTCCCGAGCAACTTTTTATAATAACTTGTTTGGTCAGTCACCGTTTTTTTTTTGGAAATTCTGTCTACTTTCTACTTGCATTCTTATTCATCAACGCGTTAACGAAATGTTAACCAAAACCTAGGTACTACTTTCAATTTCATTAGACGTATTTTCTTAACAAATTTAAAAGCTAATAGGTTGTCTTTTGATCCCAAATCTATTACTACCTATAGTACCTTTCTGCCTATAGAACTAAGATAGCATTTGTTCAATTACTCGTATATGTTTCATGATGTTTCATTTATTTGACTTACGAATTAGACGAATTTTCTCATCAAAATTAAAAGCCAATAGGTAGTTTTTGATTTACAAACTTGTAAATGAGGCCACTTTTTTCTTGACCTGAATATTTCTCTGCTTTCGATACGTATTATAGGCTTACTATTCACGTAAGTAAAGTCAACAGTGCGTTTTGTATTTTAGTTAGGGAACTCAATGTTATTCATTTTTATCCGTGTAAAATATCAAGGAATACCCCCAAAAGCTAGCAAAATGGGCAAACAGCCGATAAAAATTCCGTTGAATATCTTATTACTACTACCTATGGTGCCTTTTTTATTAATCAGAAGTGTATTATATGAGTGAAAGTATTGTTTTGGTGAAATTTTTATTTTTAGTTTTTATTATTCATTTTTTATCCGTCTAAAATATCAAGGAATACCCCCAAAAGCTAGCAAAATGGGCAAACAGTCGATAAAAATTCCGTTGAATATCTTATTATTACTACCTATGGTGCCTTTTTTATTAATCAGAAGTGTATCATATGAGTGAAAGTATTGTTTTGGTGAAATTTTTATTAAATCGGTTTAAAATGAGCGATTTCTATGTTTTGAGGTTGTAACTCCTTGTAGGTAATATGCAAACATGATTCAAAAGGAATCCAACTGACCATTATTAAACTACAACTTTTTGTCTAAAGAAAAATTTTAAAGAGTTTACGCTTGTAAGGTAATAAGCTGTTACAATTAACTGTTGATAAACTAAACATATCTTAATCGCATTTACTAAACAATTTAAGGCAATATTTTTGAATCCTCTAACTTACGACGCAATAATAAGGCTTCACATAATATCTAGAAAATTGTGAATTGCCACTCGCAATATTTTTGATTCTAGATAATCGAGAAAATTGTCATTATTAAACCTAATTATTAAATTGAGTTGAAAGTCAACGCACAAAGATTTTTGTACGATATTTACTCTCAGGGTCGTTGTCTCAGAATTCTATAAGAGATTCTTAAGATTTTTTTCCTAATATCCCAATTAGTAACTTATTGAAACTGAATTTACACAAAACCAATTTTCAGAGGACAAAAATCCCTTGAAAATATGATTTTTTTAATTTTATAACGTTCAGTATTTTTTATTTTGGTTATATAGTTACCACCTAGCTTGACCCAGTGAAACTGAATTTTACACAAGAACAATTTTCAGAGGATAAAAATCCGTTGAAAATATGATTTTTTTAAATTTTGTAACGTTCAGTATTTTTTATTTTGGTTATGTAGTAGCTTGACCCAGATGGAATTTTTCTTTTCATCAGATTCTGTTCTAACGAGAAGCGTTTATGATGTTGTCTCGGTCTATTGAACAACTATTCTAAAATAACCAAACCTGTATAAAACATAAAATGGGACAGCCACATCACTACTTTTTTTGCCTTGTATATTTCCAAACTGGCTGTTAGATGTGTTTCTCACCTTAAAAAATTAAAGCCAATATTTTTTTGGACCCTCAAACTTGCAACACAATTAGGTTTCACATCTCTGGCATATTTCTCATTTATTTTAAATATACGTAGGTATAAGTTTCATTGTTCAATAAAACCAACTCGGCACTTTTCACGTCCTATGCGTCGCACAAAGTCACTTGTTTCAGTAGATTCTCGGTCGTGGCCACAGATAAAGACTCTATCGAGGCGTTGTAATAATATATGAAAAGTCTGAGTTTCGTGTTTGTTTTTCTTTGGAAAGATGGAAGTGTATCAGTACCTACTTCAGTATAATAGATGTGCGTAGTTCAGTGAAATTTTGGATTACGGCAGTACCTATCTATGGAATTTGAACGGTTACTGGTTGTTTTTCCCGTGAAAATGACTGTGCCGTTGGAAAAATGATGTTTGGTTATATCTGACAGCTCGGGGATGTTTATTTTACTGTCTGGGGCATTAGATGTAACCTGATTTCTTTTTATACATCATCAAGAATATTTCGGTGAGTTGTATTTTGTTTTCTTATCTCTAGGGTATTTTTTTATGTATTCGCGTCGCATTTTGAAACCTATATCGGTGGTGGCACCCTGTGCTTAAAAACTATACTTCGAAAAAATATCTTGTCTGATCCAATTTTGTTATCATTTTCGTAAATGGGGTAAACAAATTAAACGTTAGCAATCATATTTGTATCAAAAATCCTTGCAAAACTGACAACGTGTTCTGCAACCAGTACCTATGATAATTGCATTACTTTTTCCTAGCTAAAAATATTTCCTTGCATCTTCACCCCAATAAATTCAGTTTCGGCCATAATTTATATCAAAATAATATATTTATATATAATTTTTACTCATTTCCGACTCGCTATTTAGTGGTGGTTTATAAGGTTCAAAGTTTTTAATTATTATTTTCACTGAATATTGGGACCAGGTTTTGTTTTTAAATGATAACTGGTAAACTAAATCGCCAGAAATGAATATATTTTTTTATCAACATGTTTGAGCTCATCTATCTATTCTTTATTAAATATTTTGCGTGCCGCATGTATGTATGACAATATGTTAACGTTTAGCCATGAATTTTAAGCAAGTCTGTTGCTTTTATTAAAACGGCTTACAACCCTCTAAGTAGTACGTGCAGTTTAGTGAAAGTTAGATTAATGTCTCTCATATCGAGTCCAGTCCAATTTTCTTGCTATACCTATCATCAATGAAAACGTATAATTCAAAATGAAAATGTTTGGAGATTGAGCCGATATGATATTTTCTAGTCCACAGGATACCGCCACCTCGAGCGATCACGCGGGCTATACGAAAATTTAGTCTATACTTTTTGCATACATCAAACTTTATTTATTTATCTAAGCCCCGTCATGGATTTTTTTTTACGCCTTATTAAGCAGAACGCATTTTTGACCGGACACGTTATTATGGCTATATTATGACATCGGCGTATTTTCTAATAATAGTTGATTTTTTGGCACCCCGGTTTTTACTTTAATAGAACCTCTAGCAACAATTTTCAGTTTAGCTTTCCACATTATCAAAAAAAAAATCATGATTTATACTATATTTCGAAGGGTGTTTAAAATATACCTATGTTCGATATTTTAGTCATTAAAAATGTTCTATTTCCAGGGTAAAATTGGTTGAACTTCTTAGGGACGTATGTTGAATATTCACGCCTGGTTTTAATGCGGCAAATTATCATTCGCATTTTAAACGAATTTCATAGCGTAAATAGCTTTGGACTTACAATCGCAGTATTTCTTTTTATTCCTAGAAATCAAGAAAATGTCGGGGTTGAACAGTTGACCGACAAGTTTTTTTTTTACTTTGAAGGTGTATCCATGTCGATCATGCCTGGTTTGAAATTTTCATCCGTACTGTACCGGGGATTTTAGATTCTATCGAGGTCAAACCTCGAGCAGTAGCCACTTTGCACGTTTTGTTTTTGTCGAGCGATCACGTGGGATGGTCATTTTTTAAACATTTTTAGTAGTGTAGTTTCAATCGGCATCGAGCTATTACAAGAGCTAAAAATCCAAATTTTTTATCATTGTAGTTTTGTATACTTTTTCATCAAGTGAGGGGTACCTACAACTTTTTTTATTTTTCTGAATACGGATACTGAACAATTAGGTATTTTGAGTAGACTCCTGTCGATAGTATAATACATTTTCACGCCTAGCAGAACGCATTTTTGGCCGGACACGCTATCGGTGCCACCGACGGGTATGCTCTGACGTCAACGTATTTAATAATAATACAAGAAGGATTTACTGTCGGACTTGTATCTAATTGATTTTTTGACACCTGGATTTTACTTTAGCAGATTCTACTGTAGGTATGATTTACAGTTTTTTTTTTAGATTCTACTAAGGACAAAGGTCAAGCCTTTTGCCGTAGCCACTTTGCACGATTTTTTGTCGAGCGATCACGGTGGACATTTTTTAAACATTTGTAAGTGTAGTTTCCTCGGCGTTGGTATTGGTTTTGTGAGCGATGAATAGGTACCTCTGTTGTTCGATTTTTTCAGGGCAAAGTAGGTTGAACTTTTTGGGAGATATGTGTCTGATTTTATACCTTAAGGTAACAGAGTGTAGTTTCAACCATGGATGCATATTTTTATCAGGGTAGTTTCAATGTTGTTTAAGCAACAATTTTTCAGTCTATAGTTTACATCTTATATTATCAAAAATTCGTGATTTATTGATATTAAACTATTTTCGAAATCTGTTTAGAATATTTTCAATACATTAGTAGTTAAAAATATACGATTTTTCAGGGCAAAGTAGGCTGAACTTTTAATATAATTCCCTATTCCTGGCACATATCCCTTCGATAATATTCTTGCTGGGTGAAAACAAAATTAAGATTTTGTTTGTGATGGCCATTTTCTCAGGTTTTTTGGAGATATTTGCGTGTTTCGACTGAAAATGAGCCCATTGTACTGGAAGCTGCGCCAGCAGATCTCGAGCGTCGGCGGTTCAAGCCGTTTCGGATACTACTTTTGTATTTTATTGCATAATGGTTTTTTACTTATCATCAGATTCCAAATTCTACCACAAAATAGGTTCAACTTTTCAGACGTATGTTTTTGCCTTAAGGCAACAACAAACACCTGGTTAATATACAGAAATTTCTCGGATTTTTTTTATAGCCGTTTTTTATAGGCACTGAACGTTAAATAAACTGCGTTGTCTGCTATATTTTTTATTAGTAATCTATTAACGGCTGTAGTAGCATGGGCGTTATTTTGTAAACAATAGATGGTTTGGCACCTAGTTTTTATTTTCAAAAGTGTACAGTCTAGTATTTTATACAATCAGAACTTCACAATGTATTTTTGAAGGGGTGTTTTAAAGTATTTTGGATACTTTAGTCGTTAAAAATGTTTTCCAGGGCAAAGTAGGTTGAATTTTTTTTGGGATGTAGGTATGTTGTTTTTTCGAAACTAAATTCAATCAGGACAGCTGCCCGCTGCAATGTTTTCAAGCGAATAATAACGTTTGCTCCGACATATTTTATTTGTATAAAATGATGCATTTTTCGCGCTGTAGATTTGCAATGTTAGTATCTAGAAATTATTTGGTAGGTTACTGGAACGTATATAGATCAGTGTATCAAAACATGCTAAGACTGAATGCAGACTATACCACTTAGAATGTGCCGCAGATTTTTCGATTATTCCTGGTAAAATAAAAAAGAAAGTGAGTGGAGTCGGCAGAATCCTGTCGGCCGCGGTGAGTCGAGGTCAAAGGGGGTGTGACGTCATGCATGAACTTCAATTTGCTAAGGCGCGAGATTTCGGAATCCACATTCAGGGGGACCGTCGGTAAGAGTCTCCCTTCATGTCGAGACATGTCCGCGGTCTGCTTCCGGCCGAAGGTCGCGGCTGGACACTGGGCGGCTCGAACCGTCGCCGCGGGCGGACGGTTTGACAATGACCTCGCGCTGGGGTCATACCCCTCGGGCATCTTCGGCACCCCTCGGACTAGCGCAGGGTTCAGACCCTAGTCGGCGCGTTCTGATTGGTCGGGGTCTAGGCGGGGGGCGTGGCGTGGGAGTGGAGGGGGTAAGTTTGGTCAAAAAAGTGCAGGATTTTGCCCCCATAAGAAATACATGGGGAAAGTGGGCCAGAAACCCCACAGCCTATCTACTAATGGGGAGTAGTCGTCAGGACTAGTGGAGAGTGGACTTAGCGGCCTCGAGTTCAATACCGCCTCTATCTGCGTTAATATAGTCACAAAGTCCTCGAAGTGTAAATGTTCTTTACCTATAACTCTTTTGAGGTGGTGCTCAATGCTCTTGACTCCGGCCTCCCACAAGCCTCCGAAATTTGGTGACCGCGGTGGTATAAACTTCCACTCAACAGTTTCCTCGGACAGGGACCTAGTTATCGAATTTTTCTCGCGTTTTAAAAACTTAATCATTTCAGCGTTCGCTCCGACAAACGTAGTCCCATTATCAGAGAAGACTCTAGAGGGTTTTCCTCTTCTCGCCATGAATCTTTTGAAACATGCCAAAAAAGCTTGGCTGGTTAAATCAGTGACAACCTCCAAATGCACAGCCTTAACCGACATGCATACGAAAATACAAACCCAACCTTTAATCAATACCGGCCTCCTCGTTTTTCTATCCTTTAAGAGAAAGGGTCCAGCGTAGTCACAACCTACGTTAACGAAAGGTGCAAATTGATTTACTCGTTCGGGAGGTAGATCACCCATTAAGTACTCGCAAGTTTTCGGCTTCACCTTATAACAAACCAAACATCCATGAACTATGTTTCTAGCCAAGTTTCGTCCTGAAACGGGCCAAAAATTCTCTCGAATAGCGTATAGAAGCTGCTGAGGCCCACAGTGGAATAGCCTGTTATGCTCACTTGTGAACAAAAGTCGCGTCAAATTGTGTTTACTATCTAGTATGATCGGATGTTTTTTGCCGTAATCGATGTTTGCCTTCGAAAGTCGACCACCTACTCTAATTATTCCCCGCGAATCAAAAAAAGGATTTAAGGCCAAAATACTGCTCGATTTACTTATAGATCCGCCTGTTTTTAAATCGCGAATTTCCTTGGAAAAGGAATGTTTTTGTGAGAGTTTAGCCAACTCCTCAAGCGCGTCGCCTAATTCGTTCACACTCAAAGGACCATCGAGTCGATTATCAGAGTTTCTGATATTATTGATAAATCGTTTGCAATAGGCATATACCCGCTTCAACTTACTCAACGATGAAAATCTCGAAAAAATGTCAAATTCTTCAATAACGGTGGTCGCAGTGGCCACAACCTTCCGCTCCGGAATAGATTCTATGTCCGAAGATTTCTCGGAATTTTCCCATTCATGTTCCGACAATTCTAGCCAGGATGGCCCGTGCCACCAAATTTTGCTATCTAACATTTCCGCCGCAGTCATACCGCGTGATATGAGGTCCGCAGGATTGTTCTGGGAACTCACGTGTCGCCAATTATCCTTTTCGCTTAAGCCTTGAATCGTACTAACCCTATTCGCGATGAACGTTTTCCACTTATCCGGACTACCTTGTATCCAGTGCCACACAATCAGGGAATCAGTCCAATAAAAGGATCGCTCGCAAGTCATGTCCATAGAATTTCTAGCTCTTTTAGCTAATTTCGCACCTAATGTAGCTGCGCACAGCTCTAGTCGCGGTACGGTTAGCTGTTTTAACGGAGCCACCTTGCTTTTGGCACACAACAATCGTGTGGTAACTTCGCTCTCGCTAGTTTTGCTTCTGATATACACACACGTACCATAACCTTTTTCCGACGCGTCAGTAAAAGTGTGTAGTTCGCAGTAATTCGCGTTTTCACGTAGGACACATCTTGGTATTCGTAGTTCATTAAGAGCGCTTAAATCGGCGCAGAAACTCAACCAATTTTCGCGAATCGATTTCGGAACTGGTTGGTCCCATTCCAAATTCTCTCGCCACAATGCTTGGAGAAGCATTTTTGCCCGAATGACTACTGGCCCTACTAAACCCATTGGGTCGAAAATTTGACTAACAGTAGACAAAATCGATCTTTTCGAAACTACACTTGACCTATCGATTAAAGGAGCTATATGATATGCCATCGTGTCCGATTTAGCATTCCAGTAAATTCCTAATGTTTTGTTCTGCTCGCCTTCGCCAATGTGAAGAATGCTAACGTCTAAATTACTATTTACTTGAAATTGTTCGCAAAGTCGTTCGTCATTCGACAGCCATTTTCGTAACTCAAAACCCCCACTCGCTAATATGTTCGAAACTTCTCGCTGTAACCTTAAAAGTTCGACTTGTGAATCGTGCACCGCTAGCAGATCGTCCACATAAAAACTATTCGCTATAATCTTACTGGCTTCGGGATGCTCCGTTTCATTTTGTATTGCTAATTCTAACAAACAACGCGTAGCTAGATATGCAGATGCAGAAACACCCTAAGTTAACGTCAACAACTCGAAACATTTTAGGTCGTCACTAGGGTTAGCTCGCCAAAATATTCTTTGGTATCTCGTTTGCGCAGGATCTACTAAAACTTGTCTATACATTTTTACAATATCCGCATTCATAACAAAAGCGTATTTTCTAAACCGTAAAAGAATGTCAAAAAGTTCGCTTTGAACCATCGCTCCCGAAAGATGAACATCATTCAAGCAATCGAAAACTATTCTACATTTGGTCGTGACACTATCTTCTTTTAGGACAGCTCGATGAGGCATGTAGTACGCGGTACCATCCTCTAGCGATTCTATATTCACGGACAATTCTTTCATGTGACCCAATCGCGCGTATTTTGACATAAATTCCGCATATTGTTTTCTCAAATCTTCGTCTTTTGCCAATTTTCTTTCTAATTTGCTAAATCTGTGTATCGCCATTTCCTTGGAATTTCCTAGGTTCTCTACTTCTTGCTTAAAAGGAATTTGGACAATAAAACGCCCAGTTCCATCTCTTCGAACAGTTTTCGTGAAGTGTTCTCCGCAGAAATCATCTCTTTTTTCAATTTTCTCGCATTCCTCGACTTCCCAAAATTTTGTTACCGCTTCGTCGAGTGCTAAAGGCCTATCTATACACAGATGAGAAACTATGTGTTTTTGCCTAAACATCGTTCTGAAAAGAGGTCCGCCTAACACCCATCCCAACTTGGTGTTTTGCAATACGAGATCGTTGCCTAAGTCTATCTGATTCATTAGTAAAAGGCTATAAAATAGCGCTCCGCCTATTAAAATATCGATTTCGCCTCTTTCGTAAAATTTAGGATCGGACATAACAATATTCGGGGGTATTTTTATCGCAGAAGGATTGAATGATTGCGTGGGTATTTGCTTGGTTACCCTTCCTAAAATCAAGCAAGAAATTTCTTTAGAATAATTCAAAAATCGTGACGTTATGATAACAGTTGCCTTGTAATTTGCCGGGGTTACAAAGTGATCGCCAACTCCAGAAATCGCGTAATTCACCGGCTGTTTACATAAACCTAATTTTTCACACAAGCTTTCCTTTATAAAAGAGCTCTGGGACCCTGGGTCTAGCAATACTCTCGCAATACATATCCTACCGTCCTTATTTTGCACGTTTACTAGAGCTGTCGCTAGCATTGTGCAAGGCTCCTCCGAATCGTCGCATTTGGCACCGCCGCAGGCCCCGCCGCCGGCCTTGCGCGCGCTACCCGCAAAAAACTGTTCGTTTTCCTCGCAACTTTCGCATATCAGAGATCCCTGCGTTGCTACTATAGAGACCGGCCCATTCCCGCCCGAACGCCGGGGTTTTTCGTCGTCGTCACCGGCATGCGCGGCGACCGGTGCGGCCTGGGGCCTACTACGTTCGCTCGCGGCCGTGTTTACGACCTTTTCGCGATGTAATAACGAGTTGTGCATTTGATTGCACTTTTTGCAACCTGGCCTGTCGCAATTTTCAACCATGTGATTTGGATTAAAACAGTTGAGGCACAGATTCAGCTTTCGCACATTCGAATACCGCTCATCGCGCGTCAAGTTATTGAACGCTTCGCATTTGAAAATCGTGTGATTTTTTTGACAGAAGTAACAAGATAAATTCGACCTTTGGCTGGTCAAAAAAGCTTGCGTCCGCTGTGTTTTGAATCTCGAATCCTTGTCGCGATTATCGATTTTTTCGCGGTTCTGTGTTCGGTGTAGTTCCAATCTTTGGAGCAAATCGCACTTATCTTTTAAAAACAATCGCATTTCGGACATTGTAGGAAGTTCGCCTGCTATTTTAACAGCTTCCCAATCGCGTTTCGTTCGACTATCGAATTTAGAAACTAACAAGTGTATAACTAACACATCCCAGGTATCGGTTTTAACGCCTAAATTTTCTAAACATCTCAAATTTTTATTAAAAGTTTCGTGTAATTTTCGCAAATCTGTATGCGCTTCTTTCGTTAACGTGGGTGCGTCAAATAACCCTTGTATATAGTTGAAAACTATGATTTCTTTATTTTCGTATCTGTCGACCAAGGCATCCGAAGCTACTTGGTAGTTGTCACCAGTTTTGGGTATCGAATCGATGACTTGGGCCGCTTCGCCGTCGAGCGAACACCTGAGGTAGTGTATCTTTTGGGTATCATCTAAGCATCTATTATTGTGCACAACTGACAAGAACGTGTCCCGGAAATCCAGCCACCCATCCAAGGAACCGTGGAACTTTGGGATGGTCATTGGCGGTAGCTTAGACGGCATAGACATGATCGAAAAATCGTGCGACATATTCGCGTTCGTTCGACTTTTGCAGAGCCACCATCCACCGGCCGATGCTCAATGATGGCGGCAGGCGACTTCTCTCTCTCTCTCTATCGGGGAAAAGACAGACGTTGGGCGGCGTTGCGCGTTCAGCAGTTCGAACTTGATTTGCAACGCGCCTAAAACTAAGACTAAATCTAAATCTAAACACATCATGCCGTATGCGGCAACAAAAGCAATTAAAAAACACTTTCAAAAGCATGAGTTCAAGCACATATTCCAAACACAACAGCATTCCTCCAACCAGATCCACTTTCCAAAATCACTTGTCTTGTCCGAATACAGTCTCTCTGTAGAACACGCGCGATTTTATCGAAGCAAATACCCGTCACAGAGCTACTTTGCACCGTTATTTCGTAATCGCGACATTATTTAATTATGCCAAAATATACACACGAAACAAACAAAGCGGTGTCGCGGCGACCATTTTTTATTTCAGAACGGCTTTTGCCGTGTCACCCCCCCAGACAAAGGTAGCCAATCGATAAAAATGACGTCACTTGTAGTACCGTCTGCCATCTACCTAGCACAACTCGTACGACCCTCGCCGTGCTGGGCGGTCACTACAGCAATCCCCAGGCCACCCTCCGAGGGTGGCCATGTAATGTCCGAGGGGTGCGCCGCCGAATCGTTGAAAAGTAGGTACCTATTCCATCCGGTAGGGGGGGAGCGTGGACCGTACTCGGAGCGAGTGTCAAGAGAGAAATAATAGTGGCCGGAGGAGAAAATATTTAACAGTATAATTTGAAATGAAATGAAATAAAAGCATATATATTTACAGTGTGTCTGGTTTTTCGTGTTAACACTTCTGAAAATCTAAGTAGGCTGGGGGAATTGAACGGGGCAATTTTTGTATAAATATGTCCCTGCAGGGTCATCATTTGCGAGGTATTGGTTTGGCATTGCCGCGAAATCCTGGCTTACTGCGATTTTTTAAAGGGGTGCGTTTTTCGAAAAACCATATTAGGATTTTTTTTATTTAAAATCTGACACCACAGCGTTAATCAGGACACCCTAAAACCCCCACATACCAAATTAAAAAAAAAAACAATTCAAATTGTTGGACCAATAAAGTCACTGTCTAAGATGATACATTTTCTGTGCGTTTCCTGTTGCGGCACACCAGCTACCTTAACTTATATAGACTTAGTGACTGGCAGGCTTCTGTATTTTTTTAGACTTGATTTGTTTGTAATGTCTGGGGTGGTTTTGATATACTAGATTTTTGACCTGTATTTATAAAGTTTAAAAAATTCAGCATTTCGAGTTGCTACAGAGAAGAACACCTTGTATATTTTTTATTGGATCTTTGCACATCGACACTGTGAGTGGTCCTGTTCATCATCCAACTGTTTCGAAGTAATTCCATGGCACACTTGACTCGCCAGAAGAGTTTAAAAGTCCTATTTTGCTCAACTTTGACACCCTGCAGAATGGAACTCCCTGTATATTTTTTGTTCAAATTAGGTATGTGGGGGTTTTAGGGTGTCCTGATTAACGCTGTGGTGTCAGATTTTAAATAAAAAATGCCTAATAGGGTTTTTCGAAAAACGCACCCCTTTAAAAAATCGCAGTAGCCCAGGATTTCGCGGCAATGCCAAACCAATACCTCGCAAATGATGACCTTTTAGGGACATATTTATAAAAAAATTGCCCTGTTCAATTCCCCCAGCCTACTTAGATTTTCAGGGGTGTAAACACGAAAAACCAGACACTGTATATTGAAGTGCATTGATATTATTTCAAAATATAAGTATAGGTACGTGTACTAGTGGAATTACAGATAGCTGATAAGGTAATTTACGGAAAACCAGGGACCTAATTCACATATTATAATCTATGTGAATACATACACCCAAAATATTTTAGCAACTATTATTAAACTTAAGCTCTGTTGTAATACTATATATTTTTTGAGAAGTGGGGGTATAGGTTACAGATAAAAGCCAAGGGTGGAAGCGCCTAAAATCATTCTCTCCGAACTTTGAATCCGACATTGTATTTACCTAGTAATTTGCTAGTCTCGTAAAAATTATAGCCAATATGATGTCACAGAAAATCAGAAACCGTTTAATGGATCTGTCCGAAAGAGAAGAAATTTCTTGGAGATATATATTAGCCACACAGGGGGGTGAGGAAGTACCAAACGTCGGAAATTACGGTCAAGACGGACCCATTAACAACGAATGCGATGAGGGAATAGATGTTATTAACACAGACGCATATTGTACCTCCCGCCGTATTACACCTGTTCAAGTTTCACGTGGTTGTTTGGAGTTTGTTGAAGAGGCTACATACTGTTTCACAATTGTCTATGTAAATATTATAACATTAGGCCAATGCAATAGATTATGTGTGAGTTGCTATTCCACATATGTGAGGGAACATACAGATGCCGACAATACCAACGGGTTGTGGGCAAACAAAATTCACAACCATGTTGATGCTCACATGATAAATCGACAGAAGCCTACATGGTTGCGCTGCATAGCCTGTACGGATACCCTATATCAGATGCGTCGAAGTAAAGGCTGTATTTACTGTCTCGGTGCCTCATCCTCATCTGATTGTCATGTACTAATTTAAATATACATTTTTTGATATTGCATTTTTTTGTCCATTTTTCTACCCCCAAAAAAATTTCTGGCGATAATATATTTAACTCAGGGAAAAATAAAAAAAAACAATATATATTTTAATTAAGATTTATTTCAAACAGATACAGGTCTAATACATGTCATACCTAATTTATTTATGAGATTACATCATTCTTATTTATCCAGCTGTTGTGCTCTGTCGAGAATCCCAACCATTTCTCATACACTTTGTTTCCACGCCTCCTTAATATCTTCTCAACCAAACACATATTATTGGTTTTCTGCAATTCATATTCATAAAAACAACCTTTTATGGGTTGACCGTCCATATCTTCCAAGAGGTATGTAGTAGGTTTGGACAATTTTAATTTAATTATCCTAAAAAGCTCGGTGGACTAATTAGGTGTGTGACCCCTTCTCAAATACACCTTTAAATTTACTTAAGCGAACAATATCATCGACTTTGGATTTTGGTTTTCTGCGTGAGGCCGGCTCGCTGTGTGTACGAGTAGATAGTTTTGTTGTCGGGGTTACCGATGACGGTGCCAAACCGGTCACCCTATGTACTCTATTATTATATTTTTGAATGATGCTGGGTAGAATTTCAAGCCACTTGTAGGACCCCCTCACCGAAAATTCCTTGTAGAGCAAATTTTTTAAAGTTCTGATAACTCGCTCGGCTAAAGCCGCTTTCATGGTGCTGAATGTGGAGTAGTGATTTATATTGTACTTTTCCATCAACTTTGTGAAATGTTTATTATAAAATTCTGTCCCGTGATCACTCTGTATATGCTTCGGTGTATAGATGGATTCTCTCAAAATGGTTTCCATAGCACGCGAGACTTCAACACCGTTTTTATTTTTTAGAGGTTTCGCCCACACAAATCTGGAGCAACAGTCAATTACTATCAAGATGTATCTATTGCCTTTGTTTATGTGGGAATATGGTTGCATCTCCGCCAAATATATTTGCCATAAATCACCATATCCCTTACTCAACGTCCTTCGTCGTTGAAAATTCCTACGGGCCATCTTGTGTAATTCATCAACAATAACTTGCTTGCTACTGTTCATATTCATACAGTAAAATAATCGAGTATCTGCGACTTTTCCAATATGTTAGCGTTTAATATATGATTGCGTGGGAACTATTTCGGTGTCACTTTTCAGTACCACTCCAGCTGATGTTTTAGAAGTTATGCGTTTTGCTACTTGGGGATGTACCTTTAAAACATATGTTTCTAAGGTATCAAACCTTCCTATAAGTGCATGAAGAGATCCTGTATTTTGATTATGATCTTGATTGATTTGTCTAACTACATCGTCAATACGTTCAAGTATTTGTTTTTTTACTTCGTGCTTCAACATATTGCTCTGTTTTGTCCAATATAAGTTTTGCGGTTTCTTGCACTGCAATTTCAGTACCCTTAACCTGTCTATTAATATAATTAAGTGTTACGACATCAGTATCAGATATAGGTTCTGCAACATTACACAAACGTTTTCCATCAATATCGAAATGTTCATCTTTCGTGAGTTTAAATCCAACACCAGCGGGTCCACGTGGTACATTTCCAATGTAAAGTCGCCTCCCCTTGCAACCGAATTTATCAATGGTGGAATAATTATTTTCGCTCATACTGTCCAACACACACTGATTTATTTAGTGCTGTGTATGATATTTATAAAAAAACCTTGGGTGAATAGGTTAATATATAATTCCCTCCTCCCTTAGCTCGTCGGTTATTGATATTATTTCATTATCCAGCCATTTTAGAGCTCCATAATAAACGTAATCGATCAATTAGTTCCTTTGGTTGGTTCCAGTAGAGGTAGCTGATTGGATCATTATTTAATGTTTTTATATAAGGTAGTGTAAGCAAACCACCCTTCTTTGTTTCAGAACCCCCCATCGAATTAACATAACCCCTTATTAGTGGTTCTATGATCTCCTTAAATTTTCTTCTGTTTTTTACGTTTAAGCCCCGACTGGGGTCGTAGTATTTGTAGGGTGCCCCTGTTGATCTTAAAATCTCAGTATAAGCCATTTTGGTTTCATTACTAAGTCCGTTCCTAAGGATGTTTTCGGGCAACTTCAAGAAAATCACATCAAACATCTCATCGTTAACATCAAAAGTAGTAACGTTATTGTCATGCACAATTGAAATATTTTTTTTGTGCGAAAATTTAACTTCTGCACCGCCCGTGAAAAATTTATTTGTTGTATTATCAAAACGTATTCCATAATCATAATCGTATTCTGCTCTGTTGTTTTTAACGCCCTCCAGGTGTTCGAACAACATCTCTAAGAGGGATGATCTGTCTTTGCTTTCTACACTCTCACTTGTACTACTATAATTACTATCATCATTACTATCATCATTACGCTCATCATTACTACTAAAAATTCATCTTTTTCCCTCTTTATTTTAGGAGTTACTTTTTCCACTTTAGCAGGTTCTACAGCTTTTTTCGATATTATATTCAATGGTTTTGTAATAGGTTCATACATTTTCTCGAGTACTCTTTTATCCTCAAAGTTTCTGCTTTGAACGGATTTAAATTTCTTACGCACTGCTTCCGTGGCTTCAACTAATTTTCGTTTAAGCTCTATTTCATCCTGAATGTTTTTATCCATTGTTGTTCTTCCCACGCTAGATGGTTTACGAATGATTAAATTAAAAATGTTTATATGTATATGTAACTATCAAAACACTTTCGATATCTACCATTATTTTTTTCACTGTCTTTGTCAATAACCAAAAATCCATAACGGTCTTTCCAACATTCCCCACAGATTTTAAGAAATTCTGCAAAAGTTAAATCGGGGTTTATATGGTCACTAAAAAATATGACGTAAATTTGTTTCGTCTTGTTTGAACACAACAAGTAAATTTGCGTTGTCACGATCTAGTTGTATGGGTATTTTCGAATAAGTTTGTGCTAAGAAAAAGGAATCTACATTTTTATGGCGCCCCATACTGAAATAGGCTCTGATTTCATCTTGTTTCTCACATATGACGTCATCAAATATAAATATTGAATCGGGTTCGGCTTTCGAAGGTTCCATAATAGACTCTCTATCGCTAAATGTGTATAGACCCATTCCCACTATGGGTGTTACAACATTTTTCAAGTACTGATACTTTGGTTGGTGTAATGATTTGGAAAAATATAGATATTGGAAAAATGTAGCCCTTGCGGGTAGGTTAGCAGCGAAATAATTACATTTGTCTTTCCACAGTTAGATGGGCCGATAATCAAGCCGCGTATGCTATTGGGTAGAAGTGATCCATGTTGTCGACAATTATCTGTCCCGTTTGTAACTCTATCATCTAGGTTGTCAACTTCTAGCTTTACAACACGCATATTATATATAAACAAATTACATTTATTTTCCGCATTCACTCAAATGTTATCTGTTGAGCAGAGTAGTACACGTAGTGGATGCTCCCGCAAAGGCCGACGATTAAAAACTGGTCGGGGTGTTATTAATACATTAATTAATATACTCCCGTTTGAGCTTCATTTACCAGGATATCAATTTTGCGGGCCCGGGACCCACCTCCAAAAAAGATAACGTAGAGGAGAGACTGGAATTAATCTATTAGATTCCGCTTGCAAGGAGCACGATATCTCATACAATCGTAGCAGTGATTTAAAAGAACGACATAAAGCTGACAAATATCTTGAACAAGGAGCGTGGGAACGAGTTAAATCCAAAGACGCGGAAGCCGGTGAGAAAGCAGCCGCTTGGCTTGTCACTAATATAATGAAAACCAAACAACGATTTGGAATGACGATTTCTCTACCTGCCAAACATAGTACATCTCGGAACGAGAAAAAGGCTTCAAATAAAAAAGTTACTTTTGGTAGAGGTCTTTTGGTAGGTCAAAAAAGTGGGAGGCAAACATGCAATCATTCGGAGTGATCTACATTCAACGGCACAGGTGGCTTTGAAAGCGGCACGCAAATACTTAAAAAAAACTAGTGGAAAAGGAAAGTTACAAACACCCCGTATAATCCCAATTCCCAAATTTGGTGGCATATTACCGCTGTTGCCGATATTTGCCGGACTATCTGCACTAGGTGCGTTGGCCGGTGGTACAGCAGGTATTGTAAAAGCTGTTAATCATACAAAGGATGCCCGAAATCAATTAATAGAGGCTACCCGCCATAACAAAACTATGGAGGCCATCGCATTGGGAAAAGGAATGTATTTGAAACCATACCGCTCAGGCTATGGATTATATTTAAATAATCAAAAAAACTTTTAAAGTTCCTACCCCTCAGGACCCCATCCAACATCGATATTGAGTTTTTTGCGAAAAAGTTAAAAATTCCACATTTTAGGGGTGTGTTCATGCGGGACACTCTACCTAAAGGAGGACCATTACTTAACGAATCCATCATTGTGAACTTGGATAGAAAAGAGGGAAAGGGGACGCATTGGACCGCATTTAAAAAAATCGGACCTATAGTCAGCTATTACGACAGTTTTTCAGATTTACCACCACCTTCAGAAATAGTGCACTACTTATTATATACGGGTGTGAAAAATGCAAGTAAAATATATTACAACTATGAAAGACAACAAGAATTTGATACAGTTTGGTGTGGACATTTGTGCTTGCAGTTTCTCACAGACCCCGCTTAACCATAAAAATGGATCGTGAAACAATAAAAAGAATGGCACATTCCCTGCTGGCGTTTGCTCGTTTACGCAGTTTAACTAAAATGAGTGAAAAACAATTAGCAGATATGCCCAAAGAAGTAATAATTGCTTGTGCATCAGAAGAGATACCATTGATTTGGCATAAATTGCCTGAACATATACAGAACGATGCTGATATTCTAAAATTTCTGTACTGCACCAAACATGATATTTCTGAAGATGGTTGCGATAGTGAAGATTCCAACCCTGAAAGATTGGTTTGCTGTTTGTGTAATATGAGACATGTTGGAATCGCATCAGATAATTCCGCTAGTTACTATGTCTAATAAATCACCGCAAATGACAGGAAGAGCTCATATATTTAGTTGCTGTAAAAAATAATAAAAAACATTGTAATAACTAAAGTTTTATCAGTCATGTCTCGAACGTTTACTCTATCTGGACATACAAGTGTAATTAGTGCAGATTATTATCCACCGATAGAGTTGGATTCAAACTGCGACTATGGTCTTGGACTAATTGGATTCTATACCTACAATTCGATACTCAACGTGGATGAAACAAACAACTGTTTTGCATACAAACCCCCCGATTTGGAAACTTTGACAATCGTCCACATTCCACCGGGTACATATGGAATTAGTGAAATTTATATGGGGATACTGCGGGCTATGAAGGTAGAAGACATGCAGGAGACTGAACGCAAAAAAACCTTTTCTCTACATGCCAATAACAATACTCTCAAATGTGAAATTTTTTCAATGTATTATGAGAATGATTTTACATGTAAAAAATCTATAGGAACATTGTTAGGTTTCGAACGAGCGTTTCTAAAACCAAATGTCGTTCACCAGTCGACATTACCTGTGGATATAATGAGTTAAATATTTTCTCCTCCGGTCACTATTATTTCCCTCTTGGCACCCGCTCCGAGTACGGTCCACGCTCCCCCCCTACCGGATGGAATAGGTACCTACTTCTCAACGACTCGGCGGCGCACCCCTCGGACATTACATGGCCACCCTCGGAGGGTGGCCTGGGGATTGCTGTAGTGACCGCCCAGCACGGTGAGGGTCGTACGAGTTGTGCTAGGTAGATGGCAGACGGTACTACAAGTGACGTCATTTTTATCGATTGGCTACCTTTATCTGGGGGGGTGACACGGCAAAAGCCCTTCTGAAATAAAAAATGGTCGCCGCGACACCGCTTTGTTTGTTTCGTGTGTATATTTTGGCATAATTAAATAATGTCGCGATTGCCTTGAAGCCAATTGATACGACATAACGGTGCAAAGTAGCTCTGTGACGGGTATTTGCTTCGATAAAATCACGCGTGTTCTACAGAGAGACTGTATTCGGACAAGACAAGTGGTTTTGGAAAGTGGATCTGGTTGGAGGAATGCTGTTGTGTTTGGAGTATGTGCTTGAACTCATGCTTTTGAAAGTGTTTTTTAATTGCTTTCATTGTTTGAGTTTTCCATATATAATCTTACATTATTCTTCTTAGGAGTACCTATTCACTTTAAAGTAAGTATACTGTATTTTTTCTTTGTTTGGGAATTTCTAGGGCGTTGGCTAACATTTTACAAGCTAATTACGTAAAGAGTAAGAGCTTATAATTTATTAGATCTGAGACAGAATAGAAGTAAATTTTTGTTTATTACATGAATATAGGAAATAATATGCCATACAGTGCGGTACACTGTATTTTTTTTCATTGCAAAGGGGTAAATTATTGTGTAATTAGTCAAAAATGTAGGAAATGACAGGAGGAGCTTATTTTTTTTATTAGATCTGCGGTAAATTATGCGTAAATGGAATATAATACGCTATACAGTGCAGTATATGTAATGTTTTTTTATTGCAAGGGGGATAAATATTGCTAAATAGACAAAAAGCGCGGGAAATGAGAGTACTTGTACCTCTTTTAAATAGTTATGTAGGTATCAACGGTACGTAAACAATAAATTGACATTGACAGTCCATGTAATGTTTTTTTTTCATTGCAAAGGGGGTAAATATTGCTAATTAGACAAAAAAAGCGCGGGAAATGAGAGTGATTGTATCTATTTTAAATATTTCTTCACGTACGTACGGTACTTAACCAATAAATTGACATTTATGTGCGAATTTCGCGGAAATATGGACCCGCCGTATTGTAATTACTCATTACGCTGCAATTACACGGTATGATGGCTGCGTAGTGCGGGGGGGAGGTCATGCTTTCGTCGCGCATGCGCGGGGGAAAAGTGGGCGGGGCCTACCAGGGGCGTGGGAGTGGAGGGTAATGTACGAAAAAGGAGTGGGGGGATCAAAAAGGGGTGGGGGGATCTATTCAGAACTCTCTTTCTCACCCTACTCTTGCCCCAATTTAACTATGGAAACCATCAGTTGCGCACAGAAAATACGATTGGGGGGGGGGCAACTTAAAAAGTTTGACGTATTGTATACAATATTTTTTATGATTAAAATAAATTTCCAGGCCAGGTCTCGGATTGGGAAAATAATTGCCAAGAGTCGCACAGAAGACAGTACATCTACGATACCACCCTCGAGAATTTTTTAAAATATGAGAGGTCTGGGGGGCGAGGCCCCCTGCCCCCCCTGGCTGCGCCACTGGAAACTATAAACGAAGATCAAATTAAAGAAATAGACCGTAAATTCTTGTAAATATGAGTACCATGAAAATTCGTCACGTGTGGTGGTCCAATAAGCAGCCTAATGTTTTACCATTGCGACGACTCCGTTGCTTTGAATATGGTAATACGGGTGAATGTACTCACTTTAATTAAAAACACAAACACAAACCACTAAAAAAACTTATGATATCTGATGTGTATTCATCGTCAGATGATGACTGAAAATGTGTTAACATCTCTAGGACAAAATACCCCAAAAATGATTTCGTACTTATTGAATGGCCGAACGGAACCTACCGATATAAAATATGTTCGTTAAATAGGAAATATATGTGACAATTTCTTGCAAAAAAGGTGACTCAATCTAAGGCCGCTAGCCAGAGCTAAAAATTTGACGTGTTTGTTTTTGCAGTTTGAGGGTCAATTCAGAATCAGTTTGAAACGAATAACTGCCAACGTGATTGGTAAATTTATATTTTAGAATTCCTTTGAACCGATCACATTGGCAGTTGCTAGTTCCGAACTGGTTCTGAATTGATCCGCGAACACAGCTATTTTTTAACAAATATTTTGGAAAATACGAGTATAAGCGATATTACAATAGATCTTCTTTAATAACGGCTGTATTTATATATCAATGAAGTAAAATAACGGGTATTTCAGTTAAAATCATGTGTTATTTTTATTCTTTACAATGAACCAAGCTTTCGGCCATATTTTTGGCCTTCGTCAGGGCTAAAATAGTGTTTGATATATTATTGAGTAAGAGTTATTTATTTATTTATTTATAGTAAGTATATAAATAACTCTTACTCAATAATATATTTTAACAAACACTATTTTAGCCCTGACGAAGGCCAAAAGTATGGCCGAAAGCTTGGTTCATTGTAAAGAATAAATAACACATAATTTTGGCTGAAATACCCGTTATTTTACTTCATTGATAAGCGATATTCTTGAAAAGTTTCTTGTAATTATTTCTGCAAGTTTCAACCATTTCCCCACAAAGTTGCATGAACTTGGTAAGTTTATTTCTGGGGAAGTTCCTAGAAGGTTGCATACACATGGTAAGCATGATTTTTACGAATTTGCCAGGAAGTTGCATAAAGCTCGCTGGAACTCACCCAAGACATTTCTTGGCGAGTCTACTAAACTTTATTGCAATGTTGCTAGAACATTGCAAGACGTATCGCTAGAACATTTTAGAAAGCTCCTGTTGTAATGCAACTTTACATTGCAATGGTTTGTGGTGGAGATTATAACTTTGCTGAAATGTTTAGAATAGCTCCCAGTGCCACTGTAAGCAACTTTACACTTTTCTTTGGATTGTTCTTGCAACTTTGTGGAAACTTATATTTTCTTAGTGGGTAGTATGTTGGTTAGTTGCTATGGTGACGCGGATGCCGCGCTAACAAGGCACCCGTGATAATTGTGTTTTAGTTAAGAACAGATACGTAATTTTTTGATTACGTGTCAGTCATTACGTATCAGTGTCCGTAACAATGAACTTACTTATAACCTAAACCGTCACTTAATAGGTATGTTACTAGCATAGGAGTAGAAAAACAAACATAACGCTTGGGTATCCAAGGCAAATGCGATTATACCTACACCCTGTCGGCGTTGGTTTATTTTCTGAATGTGTCATAAATTTAAAAGGAGGCGGAGGTCTACATAACAATAATTTAGCAATGTAAAAGTTATGTAAATTCATTGATATAATGCTTAATTATACCGCAACATAATTTATAAGCTGAATAATTTAGAACAGTGTGAAACACAACTTTAAGAAGTAGGTACGTGTTTGTATCCAACAGATTCGCGGTTGCTAAGCAACGAAGTGATAATTTGCACAAGTGCAATTACCGGTAATTGCACTAGTGCAAATTATCGCTAGCAGAAGCACATCATTGGTTGGATTTTTATGGAAGGAGCTACCTTATTGGATGCAAGCAGTATGTGGGAAATAATCGGTAAAATTTCCGGCACTTGTGATATTACATACGTTAATTGACGTGAGCTGCATTTCTATCGTTTGTAAATTGTGTTGCGCATATCTATTGATTAAAAACTTGTATCGTAATGAAAAATCTGTATCGTTTTGAATAACATTCCGAGTTTGAACTCGAAATTTAGTGTTTGAAGTCAAAATTTCGAGTTTGAACTCGAGTTCGAGTTCTAAATTTCGAGTTTGAAGTCGAAATTTCGAGAGAATTTTACATTTTACATAAATAAGACATTATCGTACTACACCTGCAGAATGTCTGGATAAATAATATATTATGTTTAATTCTGCACTTAAAACAAAATTTAGAGATACTGTTATCTGGTATTTTTATTTATATGTCCCTTTTGCAAGATTTTCATTTAAAGGTGATATATAAAGACCTCTTCTTGTTGAATGTATTCAACAAGAAGAGGTCTTTATATTTCATTTAAAGGTGCTATATAAAGACCTCTTCTTGTTGAATACATTCTCGGAATGTTATTCAAAACGATGCAGATTTTTCATTACGATACAAGTTTTTAATCAATAGATATGCGCAACACAATTTACAAACGATAGAAATGCAGCTCACGTCAATTAACGTATGTAATATCACAAGTGCCGGAAATTTTACCGATACTGCTTGCATCCAATAAGGTAGCTCCTTCCATAAAAATCCAACCAATGATGTGCCTCTGCTAGCGATAATTTGCACTAGTGCAATTACCGGTAATTGCACTTGTGCAAATTATCACTTCGTTGCTTAGCAACCGCGAATCTGTTGGATACAAACACGTACCTACTTCTTAAAGTTTGTGTGTTTCACACTGTTCTAAATTATTCAGCTTATAAATTATGTTGCGATATAATTAAGCATTATATCAATGAATTTACATAACTTTTACATTGCTAAATTCTTGTTATGTAGACCTCCGCCTCCGTTTAAATTTATGACACATTCAGAAAATAAACCAACGCCGACAGGGTGTAGGTATAATCGCATTTGCCTTGGATACCCAAGCGTTATGTTTGTTTTTCTACTCCTATGCTAGTAACATACCTATTAAGTGACGGTTTAGGTTATAAGTAAGTTCATTGTTACGAACACTGATACGTAATGACTGACACGTAATAAAAAAAATTACGTATCTGTTCTTAACTAAAACACAATTATCACGGGTGCCTTCTAAGCGCGGCATCCGCGTCACCATAGCAACTAACCAACATACTATATAATTGTTGCCTGACAGATAATCAGAAGTATAGTTTATCTATTATAGTTTTTCTTTCGTCGAAGAAAAATTATAATACAAAACTCGAGTTGTGTAAGCTTATTACATACTCGTGGAATTACAGCACTCGCCGCTGCGCGGCTCCTGCGCAACTTTTCCACTCATACGTAATAAGCTGTTTACAACTCTCGCTGTGTAATATACTATTACTCGAACGCTACAGTCGAAGCTGTTAATAAACTCGTTCAAAATGAGTCGTTTTGGAAATGTAAACATAGAAGAAATCTCGACAAATACCACTCGTGCCGGAAATTTTTTTAGATAATTTTATTCTCAAGCCCTATTTTGCCCATTAGCAAAACCACTCGTATAAATTGGGCTTTTATTTTCAGAGATAAAATCCCTCGAGCTTCGCTCTCGGGATTTTATCAGAAAATAAAAGCCCAATTTTTACTCGTGATTTTTCTAGGCAAAATAGAGCTTTCGAAAAAATTATCGTTAAAATTTCTGGCACTAGTGATATTACATACGATAATTTTTTTCGAACGCGCTATTTTGCCTAGAAAGATCACGAGAATAAATTGGGTCTTTTATTTTCTAGGGATTTTATCTCTGAAAATAAAAGCCCAATTTGTACGAGTGGTTTTGCTAACGGGCAAAATAGCGCTTGAGAATAAAATTATTTAGAAAAATTTCCGGCACGAGTGATATTTGTCGAGATTATTTCACGAATACGATTTAATAATTTATGTATTAATGTTTTCTATATTTACATTTCCAAGACGACTCATTTTGAACCAGTTTATTGACAGCGTCATTCGAGTAAACATGTAATTCCTAGTAATTCCACGGAATTCCAAGTAATTCCACTGTAATTCCATGTAATTCTTGGAATTCCATTAAATGCCAGCGAAATTCCTTGGAATTCCTAGAATTTTTCGGCAAATTCTGTACAGGGTGTCCCAGCTAAACTTGCGTGGAAATGATGACAGACAACTTTTTGTTATTTTCCATATTCGCATTATTAATATTATTTGTTAAAATGGAACTTCACAATTTTTTTTTGAAATTTTTTAGCAATAATACAATGTATATTAAGTCTGATGTTGTATTCAGATTATACACAAGTTTAGGTTAAATTGAATGTTATTTAATCATAATATAAACGATTTATTCGATGAAAAGTGTACTTGGACTTGCGCAAACGGTATACTATCTTTTCTTCAGCAGTTTTATGACAAGAACTTGCATACTTATTATTGACAGCCTGTTCAGAAACGTGGAAAATTTAATTATTGAAATACAAGTTCACGTGACAATAACAGCCCTTTGGGCCCATGCTAACGGTATGCCTATGGTTTTCCGAGGAATTTTCTATTTCATTATAAAAACACATGGCAGCCTGAATGAATAAATGAATATACCTTATTATTGTGAGAATATACGCAACATATTGCCCTTTGTGAGGCATATACTGAGTAAAATCACGTTCTAAAATCTGTCTGGATCTCAGGAGTACGTCTATGGTGTTTAACTTACAATTTTAGCGGCTCTCCAATGTTCTACTTACTGATTTTTAAAAATGTTATATTTTCTGTATTCATTTTTGAGTTTTTTTTTTAAATTTTAAATTAAATTTAATTACATTAATACAGTGTGTCCCTTCCTCGATCCCTTCTAAACACACACCACCCCCATAAAAATGTTATTTATGGGCCGATTTTGAAAAAATTCTTTTTTATGGATAGGTCTCTGTAAAATGTATCCAAAGCATCGTTCACTTGTTTTAAAAACCAAAAACATGCCAACTACGATCATTTTTATGGGTCCAAAATCCAAGAAGTATTATTAGCGTCTAAAAAGTTGAACAATTTTCCAAGAATACTCCGCATTTAATTTCAGAGATAACAGGGCTTTGCAAGGACTATATTTCTTTCGATATTTCCAAACAGTCTGTACATTTTTAAATTTTGATATGCGAATTTTCTGTATTTAATTTCAAGAAATGATACTTTCAGATTACTATACGTATTGAATGGGTTTCGGCTGCGTGCACGTAAATGTTAATAAAGAGGAAAATACACCTCTTCCTCTTTATTACTATACGTATGGCCAGAAGATATTAAATAAAGCTTTATGGTTAAGAAAATCAAAACTTGCCTGTCCAAAAAGCACTTTTGTGCAAGCAATTTTATCGACGATATGACTTTCGGGTTAAAAAAATAGGTAAAAAAATATGAGTTGTCCATGGATTACATTATTGTTGTATGTATTGTTATTGTATTTTTGACAATTTAAACACCCTGTATTTCGAAAATGTGGAGGCTGTGGATAAAAAGTTACACCACATATCTCCGCCACTGGCCATTCGGGGAACTTTAACGGTTAGAATAATAAAAATAAAACGTTTAAGAGAATTTAAACACCCTGTATCTCGAAAACCAGGCACCATTAGATAATAATACTTTATGGTCTGAAGTGTTCTAGAATAAAACTGAATCACCCTGTACATTGATTTTAGTTTTATACATATCTCCGCCACTGGTTGATTCGGAAATTTAATAATAGTATATTATAACAGTTCTCCAATAGAGTCATACAATACAAAGACAAAAGGGGAAAGGAGGCAAAAATAACGTTTGAAATTTATAGGGTCTTAAGCTCGGTCTTAAGCTATATTCGTGAATGCACAACGACAAAACGACAAACAGAACGATAATGCGAGAACAAAGTGGAAAATATTAATTATTAAGAACTTGAAAAAAGCTGCGGGTTGTTACTTTTGCCACTGGCGCACCCAAAGGGGGGGGGGGGGGGTGGAGGGGCTAAGTCTCGCTCTCCAAGCTTCTATTTTACCACGCCAATCCGCTGCCGGCCGGGAGAATATTTTTGACATATTTTCCCTAACATTTTCCTTCAATAGGTATTTCAAAAAAATTCGCCTACGGCGCATTGTACTGAATGATCACTGATCACCTCTAAAAATACTTATTTTTCTTTTCTTTAAAAAAACAGCACTTTCCTAATCTACTGCACACATGATTGTGAGCCCCATCCCCGACCAAAGTTTAGCTACGGCCCTGGAAATTTCCGAAATTATTTTCCTTCGCCTTCCCCCAAGATTTATTTATTTCTGGGTGCGCCACTGACTTTTTTTCATGCTAATACGAATCAAAATCACCCTGTAGGTATAACATAAAACCGAGCATAAAACTATTAATACATTGCTAAGTATAATATTTGTATGTTAGTGTCATGATTCGTATCTCTCCATGCTGTAAAATTCAGACGGGTACCTACTAGGGGATGACAAATTATTTGGGACATCCTATATAAAGTATACACCCATCTGCCCTATTCTCGAATGACTTAAGTATATATTTACGTCCAAATTCGAAGCAAACTTCAGCGCCAAGAACACACCCTAATTCCGTCCACCCGTCGTCATCAATAGCTAATGTAAAACTACCACTCCGACAGCCGCCGAAAAATTCCGACGACTGGACGCCGATGGTGGCGCCAGAACTCCAGTGCGCATGCGCATAACAGAATGACAGAATAAATTTCTGTTGTAATTCCATTTAATTCAGTAATTGCATGTAATTCCACAGTAATTCCATGAAATTCCTTGGAATTCTTGGGAATTGCAAGCAGGCGCGGTCATATCCGTTTGCGAAGGGGGGGGGCATACCTGGATATGTTCTCCTTAAGGCGGTTTTTAAGTACCTACTATACCAATAAAACTTCGATATCACAAAAAAACATTTTCCTCACAAAAATAAAAAATATATTTTAAATAAAAATTATGTAAACGAATTTTTTTTGCATGTGCGTTGGTTATACAGGGTTAACTATCACTTAGTACAAAATTTTTTATGGCAGATAAAGAAAAATTAGACTTGCTAAAATAAATTTTCAAAAATTTTCTAACATTTGTCTTAAGCCTAAAAATTTTTTTTTTCAAATTGTATTAAACCCCTCAAAAAACGCCGCCTATGGACGCCCGCGCGACATGTCTAAAAATTTCGCATATGTCAATAGCGCGGCGTTGCCACGTCTATCAATTTATCCGAGGATTCACCACAAAATTTCGATTTCCTTTTAAAAACGATTACTTTCTAAGGAACATGTAGAATGCCTATGAAACACCTACCTTACTGACATTTCCAGGATTGTTTGCACCATTTTCTGTTTTCTTGCTTTTTTACATTAAAAGTCACACAACACAACATTCACATTTTTTAAATCTGTTGGGGATCTCTTGGTTTCCCTCTGCTATTCCTTTTGTTTGAAGCGAGGTACTCAGCCTGACGACCACGACGAGGTAGATCCCCTCCGCCAGGAAAACCCCGAAGGGTAACCGAAAAATCACAACTGCACTAGTACACATTGCACAAATGCACATGCAAAGCACTACAGTAGCTGTTCAAAGAGGCCGCCGTTAACTTCGATGCACAAATTCACTCGGTTAACTAAAGAAGTCCGGATACGTGCAAAAAGTCCATGATTATTCCGGATTTGAACAGCTGCACCTTCAATTCGTTCACGTAACTGCTGCTCGTTGTCGATTTCCTGCTCGTACACAATCGCCTTCATGAATCCCCAAATACAAAAATCCATTGGATTCAAGTCTGGTGATCGCGGCGGCCATGCAATTGGCCCTCCTCTTCCGATCCAACGGTTGGGGCATTGGTCGTCTAAAAGTGCACGAACAGGTCTCGCAAAATGGGCTGGTGCACCATCGTGCATAAACCACATGTCATGCAGTACTTGTAGTGGCAAATTATCAAACAAAACATTTGTCAGAAAATACAAGTATCGTTCAGCGTTTAAATTTTCCGGTAGAATGTATGGTCCAATTAATCGATCTCCATAAACTCCAGCCCAAACATTGATGGAAAACCGACGTTGGAAATTAAACCGCCGAACAGCATGTGGGTTCTCATCGGACCAAATATGGCTGTTGTGTCTAAAAAAAAAAACAAAAATTAGAAATATTCACAATTTTGGCGAAGGCGTTAGGATTGACATAGCCAATTTTATAATAAATAAAAAAGATAATATGGAGGAGAGAAAGCTATAAGTAAGTAAAAATTTACATACGTGTTTAAAACCCCAGCACGTGTGAAGCAGCATTCGTCTGTCCAAAGAATGTTGAAAACAAAGTTTGGGTCTTGGGCGATTAGATCACGTAGCCAAGTGCAGTAGGTCATTCTCACCGGAAAATCATTTGCTTCTAATGCTTGGACCTTTTGTATGTGATAAGGGTGAAGGCCGTTTTCCCTTAGAATCCTCCATGCCTGTAAATAATTGTATTGTTACATTTTAAATTTTATGTAGGTATTACGTGCAAGCAAAGACAATCCCATCACATGGGATAGTCTTTGGTAGAAGTCAGTTTTATTGGTTTTATTTTACTTGCCTTGTTCTGAGATATTCCCAATCTCCTTGCAATAGCTGTAGTGCTTATGGTAGATTGCTCTTCCACCAAATCAAGCACTGACTCAACATCGTCCATGTTCATTTGCCCTCCTGGCCCACCCCTTCGAGCTTGCAAAACACCAGTGTTTCGCATACGTTGTACAATGTTCACGAAAGTACGTGGGTTAGGCATATTTGCCCTGTTAGGAAAACGAATACGGTATTCTGCTGCAGCTCGATGTGCACTTTCATCGCATCTCCCGTACATTATAACCATGTCCGTTAACTCGGCGTTCGAATACTCCGGCATTTTCACAAAGACGCTGAACGATTTGCCGCGAAAATCAAGACCAAACTGGGAAATAACGCCATGTTACATTCGCAAATGCCCTCCGTCGGCTACTAGCCAAACTTGAAAAGGTTTGTTCCAACAGGGCCAATAACCGTGCTCAAGCACGTTCAGCGCATGCGCACTACCCCGCTGGCTGTTCCAACTGAATTATGTACCTACCGACACGGGACGATACACGCACTGTTCCAGCCGATTTATGGATCATTTGTGTATCGTCCTTGTACGATAAAAACGGTGCCTGGTCTAAAGCAATAACCGCGTGTACTGACATGCGCAATGTATAGTCATGTGACAGAGATAAACAATAACCTCATATTTTTGTTTTTACGTAGATGGTTTTAAATCGATGGCTGGATCGTGTTTTTTATTTCTTGTTGGTTTTTGGCTTGTTGGGTAGGGCGGGGAATCGTTGAACAATAATTTTTTAGAGTGAAGAGTGAGGTTAGCCCACCGAACATTCGGTTAGCCACATATTAAACACGCAGGTTAGGTGCGGTCACAAAACGTGATTTGGTTGATTTGATTCACAATCCGTTCCATCTGAAATTTTCTTTGGGATCGCACATGAACGGTGCAAAACTAGCGCATGCGTTCTTTAAGGGTTATCATCTAGTTCATGTACAGTTCTGTGACGGTACGTAAATTCGAGTTGGAACAAATGATCCCAAAGAAAATTTCAGATGGAACGGAAAAATTGTTCAACGATTCCCCGCCCTACCCAACAAGCCAAAAACCAACAAGAAATAAAAAACACGATCCCAGCCATCGATTTAAACCTATCTACGTAAAAACAAAAATATGAGGTTAATGTTTATCTCTGTCACACGACCATACACTGCGCATGTCAGTACACGCGGTTATTGCTTTAGACCAGGCACCGTTTTTATCGTACAAGGACGATACACAAATGATCCATAAATCGGCTGGAACAGTGCGTGTATCGTCCCGTGTCGGTAGGTACATAATTCAGTTGGAACAGCCAGTGGGGTAGTGCGCATGCGCTGAACGTGCTTGAGCACGGTTATTGGCCCTGTTGGAACAAACCTTGTATGTACAGTTAGTTGCCTAGCTAGTAAGTTGTGAAATGACGCGGAGCAGTCGAAAAAACGTTTCATAGACTCGACCGGGCCGATACGTCGCTTAATTCATACCGCCGAGGCTTCAGAACAATAAACCCTTTATCTATGCTTCAGAAGAGGTTAGATGGTGGACAAGAATTCATCAGAGGAGCTCCGGGGGTATTAAGGGAGACGGCTTGTGGTGTCGCGGTACTCAGCTTTCCGCGAGACTAGGAACCGGTCCGGATACGAGCTAAGGTAAGGGGAATCTAATAGCGCTGCATCTGTACAGATTCAAATCGATTGTTATTTATGTATTTTTTAAATTTGTTTGAGTAAAAAGGTATTTTCACCGTTCCTAAATTAACGGCAACACCGCGGAAAATCACTTCAGCTGTCAGTACCTTCAGAAGCCAAATTGGATGACGTCATTAAAGGCGGGGATTTACAGGGAAAATAGGGGTCTTTACCCGTTTTTTTAAAGATCGTAAAAAAAATCTAAAAATATTTTTCTATGTTTTCTTAAGCCACCCTGCGCACGTGGTAAAAATTTTTGTACTAAGTCATAGTTAACCCTGTATACAGTGTATCCACAGATTAAGTTCACATAAGTTGTAAATAACAACAAATTTTAGAGTTGAAATTTGAGCTTCTGGGATCAGCCCTGCTTGGTTTTAAACTAATTTATGATATAAATTTACTTTCTAAAAATCACGTATGCCTGGGAAATTATGAAGAAACTAATTTTCCACCTCAGTAAAGTGCCTTTTTTGTAGGTTTACGGCAAAATGTTATTAAGGAAACTTGTTCAGCATGAAAAGCTGAGTAGGTTTGCGAAATTTCGAAAGTCTAGGCCTATATACTTGAAAACTTGTTGGCAATGAAAAACTGGATAGGTGTTAAAATTTTCAAAACCCTAAGTCGACTTTGATTCTTTCTGCTAAAAAATTAAAATGCACAAAAATCAAAGTAGACCTAGGCTGTTGGAATTTTTCACACCTATCCAGTTTTTCATTGATTACAAGAAAATGCCAAAAAATCCAAGTATAGGAATAGTTTTTCATTATGAGCAAGTTTTCTTAATAACATTTTGCCGCAAAACCTACAAAAAGGGCACTTTACTGATGTGGAAAATTAGTTTCTTCGTGATATTCAAGGTGATTTTTCGAAAGTAAAATTATGTCACAAATTAGTTTCAAACCAAGCAGCGCTGATCTCCAGAAGCTCAAATTTCAACTCGATTTTTTTTTGTTATTTATACTTTATGTGAACTCAATCCGTGGACACTGTAGGTTAGATAATATTAGTAATAATATTCGTATTTATTTTTTATTTATTATTATTTTTTCATTTTTTTAGAGGGGGGCATGAGACCGCGCCTGATTCCATGTAATTGTAGTGTAATTCCTCGGAATTCCCGAAGTGTGTACACTAAAATTCCTCAGTGATTTCCCCCTCGCATGCGACTATACTAAAAATCGGTTTTATTTTGTGTTCATTGGAAGTTTACGGGGAAGGAGTGCGAATTTTAATTTGAAATTTTGGTTACTTATATAGCAGGTTGTAAACTTTCTTTCTAAAATATTTTCAACTTCCGATCACTTCCGGTTATACCGGAAGTCGATAGCAACTTTGTTATTTCAAATAGAACACCCTATATTTTATTACACCGTTTGGTTCCCTATCAAATTCTAAATCTTTTTTCTGAATAGAATGTGTACCCTATTCCTAGCCCTTTTCGAGATATTCGCAAATTTTTGATTTTTTTGAGTGTTGCAGCCATCGACCATAGTGACTTTGAAATTTATGAATCTGGAAAAAAATTTTGGACTGCCGTAGGCGAAAGTCAACTTTATTAAATAGTCTGTATGCCATTTCAAATTATTGTACAGGGAAAAAATTCCCAATATCAATATCGAAAAATTAAAAGATCTCATTTTTTTCAAATGGAACCCATATTTTTTTATTGCACCATTGAAATGCTTGTGAAAAGACAGTCCAAAAAGATATAACACACTATATGTCTAAATGAATCGGTTGCTTCGTTATTACGCAAAATAAAAACAACGGACCTTTTCTAATAGGCGGCCATGGATTTTTCATTTGTGATTGTCATTTATTGTGTTCCAAACAATAAAATATTAACTGTTGACAAGAATGGCTCAAATTAACCATTCTAACGAAGATATTTCGAATATGTTTTTCACTCATGGAGAGTGTAAAAGAATTTTAGAAAGAACAATTAGAGTTTTTAATGAAAGGCATTTACATTTACCACCTTTGACGAAAAGAAAATTCAGAAAGTTCGAAGGAAATTTCATAGTCCATGGCAAGGTCCAAACAAAGAGAAGCAAATGTAAATACATATCAGGTAAATAGCATAATATGAATAAAGTGTTTTACTTATACCTATGTTGTTTCTTGTTTTTTCATATGCATAATTATTATGCAATTGTTAGTATTATTTAATTTTGTATTTATGCTTCTCAAGGAAAAACTATTGTTAAATAGCCCTTAACCTTGTCACATAATTGCGTTATTTCATTTTCCATGGCCTATAATGTGACGCTCCTTGTGAAATGGCATCTTTGTTGATACAGAGCAGAAAAAATACGTATTTTGCGTAATAACGAAGCAACCGCTTCATTTAGACATATAGTGTGTTATATATTTTTGAACTGTCTTTTCACAGGCATTTCAATGGTGCAATAAAAAAATATGGGTTCCATTTGAAAAAAATTAGATTTTCCAATTTTTCGATGTTGATATTGGGAATTTTTTCCTGAACACCCTGTACAATATTTTGAAATGGCAAACAGACCATTTAATAAAGTTGACTTTCGCGTACGACAGTCCAAAATTTCAGTTTCACTATGGTCGATGGCTGCAACCCTCAAAAAAATCAAAAATTTGCGAATATCTCGAAAAGGGTTAGGAATAGGGTACACATTCTATTAAAAAAAAGATTTGGAATTTGATAGGGAACCAAACGGTGTAATAATATATAGGGTGTTCTATTTGAAATAACAAAGTTGCTATCGACTTCCGGTACAACCGGAAGTGATCGGAAGTTGAAAATATTTTAGAAAGAAAGTTTACAACCTGTTATATAAGTAACCAAAATTTCAAATCAAAATTCGCACTCCTTCCCCGTAAACTTCTAATGAACCACTTACGTGAATCACCCTATATAGTGTGTTCCATTTTAAGTGGAAACACCCCCGTAAAATTGTTATTCTTCAATCGATTTTAGCCGGTTTTGATTCTAAAAATTGGTAACAAGAAATTATTTTTTTTACGTTGGTACAAAATTTCAGGTCTCAATCTCCATTTTCAAGGCCTACTACGATTTTTTTCTAATAAAAAATGAATAAAATAATTTAGCGAGTTTTTTATTTAAAATCTGACACCACAGCAGCATTAATCCCCAAAACCCCTACATTCAAAATTCGAACAAAAAATATACAGGTAGTTCCATTCTGCAGAGCACCAAATTTGACCAAAATAGGACCACTCACAGTGTTGATCCAATAAAAAATATACAAAGTGTTCTTCTCTGTGCCAACTGAAAATGCTGAATTTTTTAAAGTTTATACAGGTCAAAAATCATCAAAACAACCCCAGACATTATAAGCGAACTAATTCTAAACAATACAGAAGCCTGACAGTCAGTAAGTCCATATGAGTCAAGGCGGCTGATGTGCCACAATAGGAAACGCACAGAAAATGTACCATCTTAGACAGCGACTTTGTTGAGAAGGGTCTAGTAATTTATATTGTTTTTATTTGTTGACACACTTGACTTGCCAGATGCCTTTAAAATTCCTATTTTGCTAAAATTTGGTACTCTGTAAAATAGAACTCCCTGTTAATTTTTGTTCAAATTTGGAATGTAGGGGATTTGGGGTGTCCCGATTAACACCGTGGTGTTAGATCTTAAATAAAAAATCGCTAAATACTTTTCTAAATTTTTTTAAAGAAAATTCGTTGTAGGCCTTGAAAATTCAGATTAAGCCTGCAATTATGCACCAACGTAAAAAAAAGAATTTTTTGTGGCTTATTTTTAGAAAAACCTGGCTAAAATCGGATGAAGAATAAAAGTTTTACGGGGTGTTTCCACTTAAAATGGAACACACTACATGTACAGGGTGTCGCGAAATTAGCCTGCCATAATTTAGGTACCAGCGTGTTCTACGACGTAAAAAAAATTAAAAAGTTCCTATGAACATGGCCTCAAAAATGCCCCCTAATGGGGCTATAGCCCCCGAAAGGGGCAGTTTCATAAACGGGTTTCTATAAATATTTCCAGAACGAACAAAGATAAAATTCTGAAATTTGGTATGTGATATACCTGTGAGATTTGACATTTACCGAGGTAGCGATAGTTAGACATTCTTAATCATAGGCGTCCCAAATGGGGAGGTTCAGGAGTTAAAATTACCCCAAAATTTTTTTGTCTACTTGTTTCCAGATTTCTTGCGAAATTATGAAAGTTGAAGGTATTCTACGAAGAAAAGATGCACTTGTTGAACTTCGATCTCATGCATCTTTTTCGAGTAAACTCGTTTTGAAAAATTTTTCCAGAGTGCCATGAAAATGCCTATTAGAAATTAGCCTGCCACAATTTACCACCACCTTTTTTGCTACAAAAAAATGAAAAAAGTTCCTATAAACATGGCCTCAAAAAGGTCCCCTAAGGGGGCTATAGCCCCCGAAATGGACACTGTAGCTAACTGTTTTTTCTAAATATTTCCAGAACGAACAAAAATAAAATTATGAAATTTGGTGTGTGATATACCTGTGAGATTTGAAGTTTACCGAGGTAGAGATAGTTTGACATTCTTCATCATAGGCGTCCCAAATAAGGCGGTTCAAGGGGTTAAAAACATCCCAAATTTTTTTGTGCGCTTTTTTCATGATTTATTCTTCCTGGTATGTCACATACCAAATTTCAGAATTTTATCTTTGCTCGTTCTGGACATGTTTAGAAAAAACCGTTTGCCAAAGTGTCCATTTCGGGAGCTATAGCCCTCTTAGGAGTCATTTTTGAGGCCATGTTTATAGGAACTTTTTCATTTTTTTGGGTCTCAGAAAAAGCTGGTAAAATATCGCAGGCTAATTTCTAATACGCATTTTCATGGCCCTCTGCAAAAAAATTTCAATACGATTTTACTCGAAAACGGTGCATGCTATCAAAGTTCAACAAGAGCACCATTTTTTCGTAGAATACCCTGAAATTTTATAATTTCGTAATAAATTTTGGGAAAAGCACACACAAAAAATTTAGGGCATTTTTAACCGCTTAACCCCCCATTTAGGACGCCTATGATGAAGAATATCTAACTATCGCTACCTCGGCAAATGTCAAATCTCACAGGTACATCACATACCAAATTTCACAATTTTATCTTTGTTCGTTCTGTAAATAGGTATTTAGAAAAAACCGTTTGTGAAATTGCCCCTTTCAGGGGCTATAGCCCCATTAGGGTGCATTTTTGAGGCCATGTTTATAGGAACTTTTTTCATTTTTTTGGGTCGTAGAATACGCTGGTAAATTATGGCAGGCTAATTTCGGGACACCCTGTATATCAAATTAAGCAAGAGAAAAGTTAATGGGTTTTCGAATTTATTTTCCTTTGGCTCCGAATGACACGAGAGGCCATTTGCGACAAGAAAAACCCAATATGTTGTTATTCAATTAATAACAATTTTCAAGATACCGTGCGTTGAAATTTTCATGAAAAAAAAAACAATTTTTGCTTTATATCCGAAACTAGAAAAGCTATTCGAACCAAATTTGCTATACATCATGAAGAGCCAAAACTCCTGCCAGTATCAAGCTGACCGGTTGACCAGTAGCGTAGATAGGGGTCACCGGGAAAAATAATAATAATTTTATAAAAAAATAATGCAATACAATATAAATAATGATAAATAATGCAGCACGATTAAGAAAATACAATTTTTAGATACAAAATTTATTTGGCAACAAATTTTGCAGTAAATGCTCTTTTTTTATTTTTTAACGTTATGCTGTAACGGGGAATTAAAACTGAGGATGAAAATTGAAACCCGGATACGCTATTGGAGCTATTTTGAACATCTTCTGAAATAATAAAATACATTTGTTTAAATTTTCAACATAACGCTAAAAATTAAGAAAAAAATCGCATTTACTGCAAAATGGTAGCCGATACGAAACAAGCACAGACCTCGGAGCGCCACCAACCTGAGGAGTGCCCATTTGTGGCCGTGCTAAAACCACGGCAGACTTACAAGCGCCTACGCATAATACTCCATTTATTGAAGCCTGTTTGACAAATAACAATTTTCGCCCAACAAATCTCCCAATATATATTACAATTTATTTTTCCAAGGACTTCATTTGAAATAAATGATTGCTTTTTTAATAGGGTAACTTTGTGTAACATTTGAGATCCATGGCCTACTTTCAGAGATATTTTTGAAAAACCCGAAAACTGCCAGAATTTCTTCGGTTTGTAACATTTTTGTGTCAAGAGTTACCGAAAAATTTTCCCCAATGACATTTGCGGGCAAAACTAATTGCTTTAAGTCTACTTTATCAGAATTTAAAACAATGCCACCGAAAAATGTGCCCATTTTATTGTAGCGAGCCGTGGCCTCGAATCCTGTACCTTCTAGTTTTATGTATTTTTTCCCAACATACTATATTGGAAATCTTGAAAATTTCTTGCGAGGTATCGGTATCTTGCCCATTTTTCACATTTTTAAAATTTTCTAGTAGGTATGCATGACAGTTATAAATTAAAAAAAAAAATAAGTGTTTTTTTTTATTTTTTTTATTTATCACTTTACTCCTAGATTGGCAATACATGGATTGTATAGGATCCGTCACATTGAACATTTACATAATAACAAATACATATCGAAACATATTACCGACATTCGCATTTAACACAGAATGCACGGACAAAATGGCGTCACAAATTAGTCAGAAACTGTACAGTTAATGTAGTTATAGGTAACTATCATTAAAAAATTCATTCATGTCGTAATGACACTTCTCGACCAGAAACCCCCTGAGTGATCTTGCAAATTCGCTTTTCTTGCAATGTTTGATTTTATCGGGTAATTTGTTAAAAATTTCGAGGCCAATTGTATTTGGAAGTTTTTTGCCTATGTTTAACCTTCTGTATGGTACCCTAAGACTATCGTTTTGACGGGTGTGGTAGGAGTGGACGTCTTTGTTTCTCTCGAAATCTCTCAGATTGCAAAATACAAAACAGCTAATATCGAATATAAATATTCCGGTCAGCGTCAAGAGTCCCATCCCTCGGAACAGCTCCCTACAAGATGCCGACGGATGAGCTCCCAGCATGCACCTGACAATCCGCTTCTGGCAAGTGAAAACAGCGCCAGCTTCACTTGACAGGCCCCAGAAACGCACCCCATATCTGAGTCTGGCGTATATTTCGGAGTAATAGACCATTTTCAGTTGTGCCAGTGTAAGAGTGCTCCTTAGACCCCTCATCAAGTAACACACGGACGAGAGTAGGCTGCGCAGTCCGAGGCAGTGCTCGGCCCAGCTTAGCTTGGCGTCAATTTCGACCCCAAGGAAACGTACATTATTCCTCTGGGCTATCAGATCACCGGAGAGGCGGACGTCTAGATTTGTCTCAATCTTATGTTGCGGAGTGTGGAACATTACAATATTTGTTTTAGAGCTGTTGAAAAACAGCATATTGCTAGAAAACCAATCACAAAGCCTGCCCGCGGTGACCTCACAGATCCCCTTCATTGATTCCTCATTGTCGTGAGACATAGTCACGGAGGTATCGTCCGCGTACAGTGTGGCTGTCACGCCTTCAGGCAAACAGATCTCAAGATCATTCACATAAAGGAGGAACAGCACAGGGCCTAAAACAGAACCCTGTGGTACGCCCACCCCAACAGGGAAGCTCCACGATCTAACCTCGTCCACTGTCGACGGCCCAGGAAACATGATTTTAACATACTTAAAAGAGCACACAACAAAGCATGGTTTTTCCAAATTCTGATAAACTAGGTTTAAAGCAATCAGTTTTGCCCACAAATTTCATTAAGAAATTTTTTCGGTAACCCTTGAAACAAAAAAGTTACATGCCGAAGAAATTTCGGCGATTTTTGGGATTTTGAAAAATATCTCGGAAAGTAGGCCATGGATCTCAAGTGTGTTTTTACGCAAAGTAAGCTCATAAAAAGCATTTTTTTTCAACTAAAGTTCTCAGAAAAATGAATATTTGTCAAGATTTTCTCGAGTGGCCCTTCTTAAATAGACACCCTGTATTTTTGTTCTTAACTTTTCTTTTGGATAACACCCTGTATATCAATTCAGAAGCTATATTCGGATTCTCCAGAGAAAACTGCATTATCCTGGTCTTAAGCTAGTCTTTTTATTTAAAAAACTAACGATATAATCGGGCTTTATTTGAGAACCTAATACAGGTACCCTGAAAAAGTTTCTCTTTTTGCAATGTGAAAAACACAATTCTATTATACTTAGAAAAATAGTTATTTGTGTAACTATATAGTGCAAAAAGTGCATATTTGTTGCACGAGGCATGAAGTTTTCAGCTCGAGACGCAGTCGATGAGGTAACTGATGAACAAACTTCATTTCAAGTAATTTTTTAAATTTTGTTTTATTCACTGCCTATGAATGTCTCAGGTTCTTCACTTAAAACTCTTTTTAGAATTGTTGTGAAGTTTCCGGTACTCGTACTTGGTTCATCTTCCAGAATTTGAGCACCTATGTCAGTTTTTTTTACAAATTGACTCCCCAAAATATAGCCCTCAGCTACAGATGAAGATTTCCATCCTCCATGGCTTTTTAATGATGACTAATGTTAACAGGTCTGCCCCAGATTCCACAAGCAATGTTGCAGAAGATCTGCGAAAACAGTGTCCTATGTATTGCATTGGGTTTTCAATCTTTAAGTATTTTGCAATATCACTTGGAATTTTAATAAAAGTATTTACACGAACAGGTTGGACGAAGCATTTTCCGTTATACCTAATATCTTATAAAAAAAAACCTAGTGTGACTGGTAGACTGGGGACGAAGGGATGCCTATATTTGCGATACATTTCAACAAAATTAAAACTTCTAATTTTTCCGCTTATTACAAATGATCGAGGTTTGTTTATCTTGCTATCGGCAATTTTTACAGTTATGATAGAATCCATGTCGTTAATATTATTTAATGGTAATTTCTGTAACTCGTCTCTGCGGCATGCTCCTGCAATGCCAAGTACTGCAACTATCTATAACAATACACAAGTGAGTAGGTATAAAGTTAAAAATCGGCCAAGTGCGAGTCGATCTCGCACACGAAGGGTTTCGTACACACCGTACAATTTTTAACACTACATATTTTTTAAAACTACTTTAATAAAAAATAAATAAAATAAACTTGTCCCAGAGCGTGGTTTCGAACCCCGGATCTTCGAGTTATGAGCCCAGCACGCTTCCACTGCGCCACAAATGCTTGATACGAACCGTACAGCCCTATAAAGGATAGAGGGTCTCGCGTGGCGTTTCCTAAAATATTCGAGATTTTACATAAAAATACAGCGCGCCCCCGTACCTGAAAAAGTCACATATGGAATAACAGATGGGCCTCTGCGAAACCCCAAAATCCGAAATTGGTACGAAATTTGGAAATTCATCAAAACAATACCAAATGTCATTGTACGAATTCGTATCGATCGGGGGGCGGGGCGTCGCCTCGGCCACGATGTAAGTATACAGTATGATCCCGGGCGCCCCGCCAAATCGCGAAAAAAAAAATGGAAAAGGGGCCCAAACGGCCGAACGGCTTTTTCGATCGGGGGGGCTCTCTCGCAGGCGGGAGGCCCATATCCCTCGGCGCCCCACGCGAAAATGGAACTCGACCGGCGCTCTCCGTTCGAATCCCTAGCCATATTTCCCGAAAAAAATGGGAAAAGAATTTTCCGGGGGCCGAACGGCTCTTCCTATTCGGACGCCCATCAAAAGCCTTCTTGCCCATCAGCTCGGTCGGCCTTACGCCAAATTTGGGCTGGAAAAATCGAAAACTGCGACCTGTAGACGATAAAGGAGGTACACCTATTATTACCCAGCAGCGGGAGCCAAAACAAGGTCTTATGGGTCCCGCGGAGCCGGTAGGACAAGTATTAAAATTTGTTGCCAAAAATTGTAATTTTTAAAATCGTACACCGAGTATTACATTATTTTTTATAAAAAAAAACAATTTTTCGGTGACCCCTATCTCCGCCACTGCAAAAATACACTACACTAAAGCAAAAATTGTTTTTTTTTCATGAAAATTTCAACACCCCGTGTCTTGAAAATGGTTAACAATAATTATTAGATAACAACATATTGAGTTTTTCTTGTCGCAAATGGACTCCCCTGTCACCCAGAGCCGTTTCATTGATGACTTACGGGACACCCTGTATAGTGTATACAGGGTTAACTATCACTTAGTACAAAAAATTTTATGGTAGATAAACAAAAATTAGACTTATGGTAGATAAAGAAAAATTAGACAGCCCGCCATCCCTACGAAATTTTCGTGGCTTCGCGAGGCGAGAAATGTGTACCTATGTAGTTTTGTAATTCCTTGGTGCTGCTATGTGAAAATGAAAAAACAAGAAACACCTAGGAATTCAGGATTACCTAGCCTCGGTACCGAGCTCGAGACGAGCCTCGGGACTTGGGATTCATATTCTGTTTTTTGATTTCAAATTTCAAACTAAGGTAAAGGGAATCCGGGCGAACCTCGAGTAAATCTAATAGCGCTGCAGCTGTACAGATTCAAATCGATTGTTATTTATATATTTTTTTGATTTGTTTGAGTAAAAAATGTATTTTCATCCTTCCTAAAACACCGCGGAAAATCACTTCCAGCTGACAGTACGATCCGAAGCCATATTGGATGACGTAATTAGAGGCGGAGATTTACAGGGAAAATTGGGGTTTTTACCCCTTTTTTAAGATCGTAAAAAAATCTAAAAATATTTTTCTGTTTTCTTAAGCCACCGCGCACGTGGTAAATTTTTTTTGTACTAAGTTATAGTTAACCCTGTATAAAAATTGAGTTTTCTTGAGTCCTGAGGTCGAGGTCAATCTTTAACAATGACATAATTGTACATAAAAGGTAAGAATAGTTAAACTAAATAAATAATTCGCATGTAAAATATGAGAAAATTATATTTTGGGCTATCGAAAAACAATTATTTGTATACTGATGTTATATAATTTACGAATAAGTCACTTGAAACAGCACAAAAACTCTAATGGACAAGTATACTTAGGAATGAAAAATAATTTTTTGCCTTGGAATTTGTAAAACATGTCTAGATAATCACGAAACCCAACCAACAGATTTTTTTTTCATTAGTTTGCTCAAAAATTGAAAAAAAACGGTCGCAAAAGTAGGGAATGTGACGTCACGATCCCTAATTTCAATAAGTACCTGCTATTTTCTTAGTACTTATTTCGTCTTTTTTTATATAACCAAGCACTCCCAGGCAAATTATTAGATTCAGTTTGTATGCGCCTGATGAGAAATAATCAAATTTCGTAGCATTTCAATTAAATATTTGTATTTTACTGATCCTATTCTGAACTTATTAGATGCCCCCTATAAAATATGACAGATGACATATTACTCAATTCTTTAAGGAGAATCGTCGGCAACGCCGCACTTTGCAGAGTTTGTGCGTTTATAACCTCACTTTCGCCCGCGGAAACCAAGGTTAATAACCTTAGTGAAAACTAAATAAATTCTATTCTCAGTTTTAAAAGAATCTTGCTGTGAATACTTTATTTTTTCGGATTATAATGAAGACAATATTTGTTAGAGCTTGTCCTGATAACTTGCCTTGCATAGATTTTGATATGGTGTGTCAATTTTATCAATAAAAACGGGGAGCAAAACATGGAGGAAAGAACATAACAATGAATGCATAATGCACGGTTAAGGCAAAAATTACCCCCGAGCACAAAATTAATAAGAAAAATGTTAATGATACTGTGGTTAAAAATGAAGAAATTCAACTGAATAGTTGTGGAAGTAGGTATATTATGTTGTAATTACCCAACATAAGCAGATTAGTCCTAAATTATCCACATACCACGATGTAGGTACGAGGATCATACATCGTGGCACATACATAGATACAGCTTTTTGTGCTTCTAGTTTAGTTGCTAGTACAGTAAAGAAATACTTATTGTGTATATACCTATAGTTAAGGTATGGTCGAGGGGCGTGGGGGTGTCGCACACCCCAATGTTGAAATCGATTTTCAAAACAAGAAATCATGCGTTTGTAAAAACGATCGTTGATACCTACATTTGAAAACCATGATTCAGAACTAATTTAAATAATCTAAAGACAAGGCAAGTTCGACAGCAGAGTTTCATTCGATATCAAATGCTTGACCGTCAATGTCAATGACTACTTTTTGCGGGTATTTTTTTCTTGTATTATCTAATGAAGTATTTAAGTAATTAAGTTCGTAGTAGTACACTTTGTCGCATCCATTTTGATGCGGAAAGTTGTACTTTTCTGCACTAGTGACATTAACTTTGTCAACTAATAATAGAACTACGCTTGTAAAATTTTTGCAGGTAGATATTAATGGAAAACTTATTTTAGATGAATGTAAGCAAGGTATTGCTTTTCTTTGCTGACTTCCTGGAAAAAGCGAAAAATCATGGACAACATCAGTAGGTTGTTATATTGGAAAAAGTCAACACAAGTGCAATAAAAAAATATGAAAGTCTACCTTACAGGATTTAGTTGACAAAGACATACCGACATACCTCAATAATAATTATTATACATTGGAGTATTATGAAGGAAGATTTTTGGCAAAAATCAAAACGTATTACAAGGAGGGACTGTCTGACATGTTAAAAAACGAAAAATGCCCTATATCTCCCAAACGAATCGAGATTTTGAGACTCAACTGCTTTCAACTTCCCTCAAAAATAGAGCACAGTACACCTACCTACTCTTTGTCTATCTCTTCACAGAATAAAAGAAACCCCCCAAAAAACATCCAGTTTGTTACACTCTGTGCAGGCGACATGAAAACTGTATTATTTGAGTTTGGAATATTTTCACTAAAATTAATAGATAACTTATTTGGGGTTTTGCTATAGAATGCAGAATAATGTTTTTTTTTCTTGCAAATTAAAGAAATCTTAATTTTTGGGCGGTGCTGCATTATATTTTTTATTTTTAACTTCCATTAACCACAATCACAAAATATGCTTATGGGAATTTATTTTCCAGAAAAAAATATATAATATGTATAGTGAAAAAATTCTTTATGTAATTTTTTTATGAGGATGCTTCGGCAATCACAATATAATTTACCTAAATGGGTCTAAAATAGTTCAAGCTATGACCTACTATAAAAGTTTTTAGAACTTGGCTTTATTGCGTTTTACATAAGTTACATTTCTAACATCCCCAAGAACTGTCACCTTCTCCAATATTCTAGCGTTACATTTTTGAACCGATGCAGGTCTAACTACTAACTTAATTCTGTAAGTAAGGGCTCGTGAAATTAAAGTAATACATTTTTTATATTCGGACCAGGTAAGTGCTTGACGTCTATAGGATTGACTTTTCTCAGTTTAGTTTATAACCAATCAATGCTGTTGATACTAGGTATTGAGGCTAAAATATCATCAGTTTCTTCAAACAACTAGCAATCAGTGGAATATACTTGATAACAAGTAAATAATCGCAGAGCCACTAATCTAAAATCGTCAGCTAAAATGTTACACCTGGTTGGTTCTTTATCGTCTTTAATATAACAGCAAGTCTAGATATCTAATTTGTGCAACTTCAGTTAGGTACTTACGAATTGTGTCGTTTTATACACCTCTTATAGATAAAATCGACTTGTTTATATATTCCTTTACTCAATGGTTGTTTCCAATAAAAAATGTTTTGTAAACCAACCAGCATAACGCCCGAATCGTCAATACCAATACCTAGTGTTCTCAGCAAAATATAATGGTTCATTTCCGTCATGGATTATTAGAATGAATGGTGGAAATAGTTCAAATTATAAAAAATAAAAGCTTGTAAAACACGCGGGGCCGCGGGATCCGATAATCCGATTTGTGACGCCACAAAATAGGTTATGTTTATGTTCTCACAGGCTGACAGGCTTGGCATTGAGGTGCGGCGTTGCCAAACATGGTGCCATGGCGGTAAATTTAGGGAAAAATAAAATCCAACAGGTACTTACGTACATTGAACTTTAAAAATTAATTGCAAAACGGGGGCGAAAAAATTTTTAAAAAAATACAGCAAGTATATCTCACCCAATACTATCCGATGAGCAAATAAAAAAAGTGGTGTATTAGTCCATTGGCGCCACAAAAAGATTATAGGACGTAAGAGTCACGCAGTTTTCAAAAATATACGTATTCTACAAGCAACAACGTAAAGGTTAATGCGCCATATAATATTGTCAAAAGGTCGCAGTGGGGGAGTGGGTGTTATATAACATAATATAAGGAAATTTAGCGCCACCCGTCTTCAGCCCTAGGGACACCAAACCGACAAATAAAATGCCCTAAAACGGGAAATGGGCCTCTACGCGTCTTTTAATAACCACAATTATTATTGTACACTAAATAAAAGGCAATTTTCGTAAATAATTAATAAATAGGTAGGTAGTTTATTGGCACACTAGAGGACAAGAAATAAAATATATAATGTTACGCAGGAATTATATCACAGCTGAAGGTAAATAATAATACATCAAAATTATTACCTCAGGTCACCACGATAATCATAAGTACTCAAAAGTTATATTTCGTGTTATTAAAGCTATTACGCGCCTGTTATGTCACCCGCCTTTAGAATCTTTCGAATAGAAGGCCCTAGGATCCCTTCCCCGAAATGTAGCTACACTTTGGTTTACAAATGGGCGCTTGTACTATGCTCAGTATTACATCATTGGCTAAGGCAGTTCGTTACTTCGTTACATAAGATAGATCACGATAAAATGGTAGGTACTACGACTTATCTGGGTGTTCCTTGGTGGTGGACTGAAGTGCTTGGATAGGTGGATGACCCCAAAGTGACAGGCCTATAAAATACGAACGCGAGATTACCTAACAATCCTTTCAAGAGTGGGAAAGAAAAATCGAAGATATGACAGAAGGAAGCCATTAAAAATGACACGTGCTTACCGGAGATGGTAGCAGGGGCGGATGGGCCTACTGGGACTTTGGGAGATTTCCCGAAGGGCCGGTTGTTTCATGGGTTCGATGGGCCGGTCCAGTCCTGAACAATAAACCAAATACGCGTCGCGCGCGCCCGCGCGGTACCGTTTATTGGCATTTACCTAATATCCGATTTTCTCTTGGGCCGGTAGGTACTTACGATTTTCCCGGGTCGGTTTATCCTCTCCCATCCGCCCCTGGATGGTAGGTGGCCTGGTAGTTGCGAAGCAGCCCGGAACTCACTTTTTTAGCAGAAAATTATCTCGGTATACTTTCCCTAACACAACTTTTCCATAACATAATCTAGCAACTCTGGCGTAAACAAGAGCACGTGCGTTGAGATATTCGCCAGTGCCGCACTGAGGCACGATAATTATTTAATTTTAGTTTTACAATTGTTTACGTAAAAATATTTCAGAAAAAATTATTGGGTTAATAAAAATGGTTCAAAACATCGATACAATTATTTGTGGCAGTGTCTAAACAGCTGAAAACAACAAGATAAAATCGCGTAAATATACTTTTGCGATCGAGTACGTCCCTGTTGCCAGGCTTGCTGAACACGTGCTTTTATTTACGCAACGATTTTAGTTACAGAATTCGATCGAGGTATCCGCAAAAGAAAATGTTGTTTGGTTTTCCGAGAATTTGTTTAATTCTCTGGCAGCTTGGGCTTTTACTTAGGGAGTATTCACGCGGCGAACAGGTAATTGCGCGATGGCGATGTGTTATCGCTTTTACTGCACCTAACCTAACTTGATTGTATTCAATACTCTTCGACGTTCTATTTCCTTCTTTTATTCGGGAAAGCTAGGCCAGAAAAGCTTTAGAATCTGTCCATGAAAAACTTTAGTAGGCTTTCGCCCTTGACGATGCAGCCCCGGTGGTGCAGAATTTTGTCAAAAGTTAATACGGTGCAAAAGATTTCAGGTTATTTTAGATATGAGCAATCTCATGGAAAGACTTTACAGAAGTGGATATATCCGAGTGGGTAAACGCGCTTATCTAAGAAAACTTCATTTATTTCATCGTAGGTTCAAATTACACACAATTCTTTTTTTTAGTTACCTATATAACGAAAATTCAGATTTTATTTTTTATTTTTATTGTATACTATGATCTAATGTTATAATAGTAAACAATACAATCTGCATTTTTGTTAATTTAATAATAATAATAATCGATTGGAGACATCGCTTTTGCATGCAAACGGAAAATTGAATTCCACTCCCTGCCGCAAGAGAGCGGCGCTTAAAATTCGCTTCTTTGGTACATTCTTGGCACTTATATTTTTATATATGATTGGCATGCATTTGAAAAACATTTCATCTGACTGGTCGTGTAACGCCGTTCTATATGAGAATATTCAGATTCAGGGTAACGACAAACTCGTAACTTTGTATACTGGTCTTCCAAATAGTGCCATTTTGAGGCACTATTTAATTTGATTAAGGATATCGAGATTATTAACGATGGAAGGTAGAAAAAATACAGAAAATTGATCAGCTGTTATTAACATTAATGAAGCTACGATTAAATACGCTTCACTTATATTTAGCACAGAGATTTGCAGTGTCGCAAGTTTCAGGTTTTTTATATAGGGGATTGTCAAAAAGTTATTAAAAAACAAGACTTTTATCACGGAATGTTAGTAATGACTATACAGGGAGTAGCAAAAAATGGTCAGTTCTTATTTCCATCTTCCGATTTGACTGGAAGTGAGTATTATTTTGACAATTATGTTTTTTTTTGAAAATCTGGACATTTTTCGATTTTTATTTCATCGCAAACAAACCCAGAAGAAAAAATCTAATTCTTTCTGTTTAGATCAATCTCAATCAGATATTTTTGAGAAAAGCGTGAGGGATGTATGAGTATAGAGTATAAGTAGGTACTGATTTTTTTGTGTAAAGCAATGTCAGTCTCAAATATATTTTTGGAGGAGACGTAGGGGATATAGGAGTAGGTATAGAAAAAAAACATGTATGGGTACCGTGGGCAACGACAGTGGCGTCGTAAAAAATCCAAGAAAAAATCTTATTTCTTGTGTAAATCAATCTCAATCTCAAAGATATTTTTGGGAGACGCATAGGAGATGTAGTAATATAGAAAAAAACCTGTAGGAAGTGCCGTGACATACGACATTGGTGTCGCAAAAAAATCCAAAAATCTTATTTTTGTGTAAATCAATCTTAATCTCAAATATATTTTTGTGAAGGGGATATAGTAATATAGAAAAAACTTGTATGGGTGCTGTGACAATCTTATTTTTGTGTAAATCAATCTTAATCACAAAGATATTTTTGGGACACGCATAGGGGATGTAGTAATAGAAAAAAACTGTAGGGGGGCCATGACAAACGACAGTGGCGTCACAAAAAAAATTCCAAATATCTTATTTGCTGTGCAAATCAATCTCAATCTCAAAGATATTGTTGGGAGACGCTTAGGGGATGTAGTGATATAAAAAAACCTGTAGGAGGTGCCGTGACAAACGACATTGGCGTCACAAAAAAATCCCAAAAATCTTATTTTTGTGTAAATCAATCGTAATCTCAAAGATATTTTTGGAAGACGCATAAATTATGTAGTAATATAAAAAAAACTGTAGGGGTGCGGTGCCAAACTGGCGTCGCAAAAAAATCCTAAAGAAAACTTTTTGTGCGAATCAATCTCAATTTGAAATATATTTTACTCCTAAATTCTGTTTTTTTTTTGTAAATTAATCTGAATCTCGAAGAAATTTGTGGGAAACTCGTAGTAGATGTAGGAGTATCGAAAATACCTGTATGGGTGCCGTAACAAACGACGGTAGCTTCGCAAAAAAATCCCAAAGAAAATTCTGAAATTTTTGTGCAAATCTATCTCAAAGATTTGTGGGGGACAGGTAAGGGATATAGGAGTATAAAAAAAACGTGTAGGGGTGCTGTGACAAGCGACAGTGGATTCGCAAAAAAAACGCGTAGGCGTTTATAAGCTTGCCGCGTTTTCAGCGCCGCGACAACTTGACACCTCTCAAGTTGGTGGCGCTCCGAGGTCTGTACTTGTTTCACAAAGCAAACATCGCCCAAGCGTTTTTATGCTATTCCAAGTGACTTCATTTATACCATACGAGTTAAGTATACTAAAATCAAATAAATCTGATGCTTGATATACGCAAGAGCACGTGTGTTGAGATATTCGCCAAATTTTACACGCATATGATAACAATATAAAATCGCATAAATACATTTGCGATCGAGTACATCCTGTTGCCAGGCCCGCATTAATTTATACTATCTAATAAAAAATGCGAGTAATTTAGTGCATTGAACAACAAAATTGTAACATATCTAATATAAAGCAGGATTTAAGAATTATGAAGGAGCGAAGTAATTTGTCACATGTCATTGTCTCAGCATACCTTTAAAAATGCCATGGTTTTGTGCGTATTTTGATTAATTTCCTTTGTTTTCGAGTTCAGTTCTTAGTTTTTATTTTTTCTTGTTGTGGACTATTTGTTTGACGCACACAAAATTACGAGACGATTTTATTCGGTTTTATAACGCTCATAAAATATTTCGATGGAACTAAAGACTCATATATATGTATTAGGACTCCAAACAAAACACTTTTTGGAGTCCTACTACCTGTGAAACTATGTGGGGTCTATTTTGATTGGAGCACGTGATCAGATACTGGTAAAAATGGAATAGTAAAATATTACTTTTCCTTTGTCTAGACAGTAGATACACCTATGGAACATTGTGATGAAACTGAGTTTTTTTAAACTGGTTAAAAACGTGCGAGAGCGAAATTGAAATTGAGAACTTCACTCTACCAGAAATTGTGAAACAGGCCACAAGAGGCGTAAACTATTTATTAGCCGTAAAATTGGCAAAAGCGCAAGAACAATTTTATTGAAAATTCAAGGAAGTACTTAGTTTTATTATTTTGACTGATTGTAAAAAAAGTAGTGTATGCAACTCATATTTTCTATTGGCTATTAAGACACTCATATTCATTACAACACTCGCCTACGGCTCGGATGGTAATTGGCATACTCGTTAGGCTGAGCCGAAAAGAGCAAAAAATCTTTTTTCTGATTTTCTTGAGGGGTGGTAAAAAAACTTGTCTTAACGATGCAGAATACTATACAAAAAACTTACCCATATCACTTAAAATTTAGCCACCCCCCTCCGCCCTTTAAGGGGTGTTTTTTTTTAAATAATAAAACTCGCTACAGGTAGTTAGTAAATTACACTGAGTACACTAACGTCATACGTTAAAGTTTAGCCGCGCTCCTTTCGGGTTATAGATTCGTACAGGGCTAAAATTAAAGCTAAAATGTAAGTACATAATAGGAATAAAAGAGGCTTAATAAATGACTAATTTACACGACAAAAGAAGCAGAAGGAAAATTTTGTCAAGGTTTACCAATCAACATAATAAACCCAATAATACTGGCAACTAATAACGAATATGTTATTTCCATTCCTGCCGAAGAAGCACTTAAAATTTCAACAAATTGTCAAAAGAAAGAGGAAATCAAAATTAGAGATGAACCAAACTTAATACATTTACCAGAAATTTGAGGAATAAAAACCAAAGACTTCCAATTTATTAATAAAAATGAGCAAATTAAAAGAAAACCATTCACCTTACCAGAATTCTAAGTCAACGGTTTAAACTTCATCGATAATCTACGAGCGAAACCTCTCCAACTTCAAACAATCAACTTACAAAATATTAACAAACTTCAAGAAAAATCTACACTTCTACAAGTACCCGATATAGAAATGATACACACCTTAAGTTATGGATTTGCTACAAGCATTATTATTATTAGTAATACATTACATACCACAAGATGGCGGATGATGTATTTTTTGTCAACCCCCTTAATATGGGTATCAAATAAAAGGGCTTGAAGAATAGAAAACGATACAGTTGGCGACATCACACTAAATTCAATATGACCGCCGCTCCAAGATGGCGGATAATGTATTTTTTGTCAACCCCCTTAATATGGGTATCAAATGAAAGGGCTTGAAGAGTAGAAAACGATAAAGTTAGTGACATCACACTAAATTCAATGTAATGTTGGAGCGGCAGATTACATTTTCTTTTCCCTTAATATGGGCATTAAATGAAAGGGCTTGAAGAGTAGAACTAAAAGTTGAAAATAAAATTAATAGTAAAAAAATATTTTTAAAAACAAGCATTTATTTAAATGCTCTGAAAAGAAGAAAATAAACTTTATAATAAATCAAACCAAGGCAAACCCATAATTTTGTCACATTATACAACTGTATATGATATAAAAGCTTGTCGCGAGATTTTCGTGTTTAAATTTCTTTTATAGAAAAATACAATTTCTACTTATAATTACTTTCGTCAAGATATATATTATATGGTCGCGAGATTCTCGTGTGTAAATTTCTTTTATAGAAAAATACATTTTCTACTTAAAATTACTTTCAAGATATACAGGGTGTAAATGAATAAGTGCGAAAAAATCCAAGTGGTGAATCTTTGAGTGATTCTAAGACGAAAAGTTTATATAAATAAATAAATATCGACTTTATTACTCAACTCAAGAACACCTAAAGTACAGATGAATATACAGTGCCCGCCAAATTTGACATATAAAAGAGACTACGTCACAACATTTGATTATGTCAATTTTGCTTCTAGAGCAAGCAAAACCTGATGCCGCAAACAAATTTTCCGTAAGTTATTTACTAAAAATTTTTCCCATATGGTGCAGACTTTTTGGCGGGCACTGTATATTAGAATATATTATGTATAATTAAGAGAAACAAAATAAGAAATACCGAAGTGTTAATCCCTAGAATAATAAAGCAAACAAATAACTAGGAATAAAAACGAAATTTTTTTAATCTCAGAATTCACAGTGGCACATTTTGAATGCTCGACAAATGTGATTTAAATTTATATTTGAATTGCTTCATATTCAAATTAGTTAAGTGATCGGGTAATGAACTAAATGTTTTCACTGCATTGAATAAGAAGCTACGTCTGAACAAGGCAGTTCGATGATTAGGAATCGTTAATTTGGAAGGATATCTCACATTTTGATCGTGAACAACTCCCCTCAAAACAAATTTAGACCGAACAGATGGAGGTGTAGCTTCATCACGCAGTATTTTATTTGAAAAGTTAGCCAAGTGAAGCAAGGCACGATTTTTCATTCTCAACCAATTTAAAGTTGTGTATGTAGGCGATATATGTTCATACTTTCTTACATGGCAGCTAAGTCTGCAACATGCATTATGGATTTTTTGAATGCGGTACCTATCCTGTTCATCTATACAGAAGTGGTAAATAAAGTCACAGTAAATTAATTTGGAGAGTACCAGAGTATCGCACAAGAGTTTCCTAAGTTTAAAGCTCAGGAAATGTCGACTATTAAAAATCATTTTCAAAGAAAGATAAGACTGTTGCATAATTCTCTTTACATGCTCCCTAAACCTAATGTCAGTATCCAAAATAACGCCAAGATTTTTAGAACTTTTTACAACAGGTAAGGGGACATTGTCCAAGTGTATATTAAAGTTGTCGTTTAAAAAATTGCTGTAGTTTCTGTTGGAAAAATCATCAATTTAGATTTGCTGGGACTTAGTTGGAGGTTATGACTGTCAGAGATATCTTTGAGAATTTTTAGGTCAAAGTTGAGTTTGTCTGAAGCTTCTTGAAAGTGTTCACGATCAAAACAGAGGTAAAGTTGGGTGTCATCAGCGTAAGCCTGGACATTGCACAATTTTATTGATGATAGGATGTCTGATGTGTAAATCAAAAACAAAAGCGGACCTAGAATTGAGCCTTGCGGAACGCCTGACTGCACCATAATGGGATCAGAATATTTACCTTTGTATAAAACACATTGTGAACGTCCCTCAAAGTAAGAGGAAAGTAACTCGAGTGCATCCTCTCGAAAGCCATAATATTTAAACTTAGCTACCATTAGTTCGTGAAGTCTAATAATGCAAGAGCAGATTCCATTTTTCTATCTCTTGCTGTGATTATATCATCGATGACATTGCTTAGGGCAGTTGTTGTGCTAAAGCCCCTCCTAAACCCATTTTGACAGGCAGTATTTTGTTTGCATTTATGAAATCAAAGATTTGAGTATAGACAATTTTTTCATATATTTTAGAGATTGTAGGTAGAATGCTTACTATTCTCAGATCATTAAACGATTCAGGCTTTGGCTTCTTGAGTAAAGGTAAACCTATCGAAGACTTCCACGCGTCTGGAAAGCAATGAACTTCGATACAACAATAATTTATAATATGCGTAATATATTTATCTATGAATGGACTGCAATATTGAAGCATAGTAGCAGTAATTCCATCAGTGGTCCGGTAATGCTTCCTTTTCAAGATACAGAGTGTCAAACTCTTCTTAAGAAATCGCTTCTTCGTAAATAACTTAATAATCCTTTAGCCGATTTTGTTGAAATTTGGCAGTGGTATTTATGGTAGAAAGAAGCTAATTTAGTCCCTCCTAGATTAAAATTATTAAGTACAGTGGCGTCCCGGGGGCTACTTAACCAATAATTTTGTAAAAAAAATGTGCGCCACTGACTTTTTTTTAAACTTTTATATTGTTAGCATTCAGCAACTAAAAGTACAACTTTTTTGTCTCTTGAATTATTCTCGTATCTCGCTTCGTTTTCAAGAAACAAAATAAAAATCACTTTATTGCATGTCTCCGGCATAACATAATAAAAAATTAAAACTACCAATTAACAAAAACTAGAGTATACCCGATATTTTTTCCAAATTATTAGGTTATTATAGCCTTAAAAATTGCTATAAACGGTAATGCTAGCTATAAAATTTTTTTGTTTTATTATAATAATTAATAAAAAATGTTTGACATCCTGTATTTTGAAAACGAAGCATTAGCGGACCTATGTTTATAATACAGGGTGGCCCACCACGAACTGCAACGATCTATATATGGAAAACTAAAAGTAGGAAAATTCTGAAAATTTGGCACCTTACCAATGCCGATGGGCGCTGCTCAACTAAAATATTTTGGTGAATCTGGCACTTCCGGTTATACCGGAAGTCGATATCAACTTTCTTATCTCAAATGGAACACCTTGTATATTATTGCATCTTTGGATTCTAGGCATCATTTTGGAACAAAAACATGCAACATGTCCTATGTCTAAATCCAACCGTTTTTGAGATATTTGCATTTTTCCGAAAAAAATTACAGGTGCAGACCTAAAGTCAATTAGCAATTTATACTAGGAAACCACGAAATTTCAAAACGAATTTTTGGCATCGTGTAACAGAAGCCCTGACCTAGTAACCTCTGCTGAGAAATAAATCCGTTCTTATACAGGGTGTTCACAAAATATGAATAAAAATTACATTCAAAATGTGCTTAAATCTCAAAATTTTCAAATGGAAACCCCCATTTTTTGTAATGCGATCTTATTCACCAGTAAAAATAATGACAACTTTGTGGTTTCATATACCTAAATGCAGTAATTTTCGATTAATTTACGAAAAACCCACTTTTCGCCCATAAAATGCGGGGTTTGCTTAACGCTTGGAAAATCATAGCGGTGGACATTGAAAAGACAATCGCGGCTGAGGAAATGTCACTTGGTTTATAAATTATTGTCAACAATAATGCCGGCGCGCTTAAATTATTTAAATTTGTTTATTATCTACGGAGAAAGCAACAAAGTAATATCAAGAACGTGCGATACATTTGGGGCTCGCTATCCACAATAAACAAAACCATCGCCAAACACAGTTAAAAAAATAATACAAAATTTTAAACAGTATGGATGTGTCAGAGAAAAATCACTTTTGATATTACTTTGTTGCATTCTCCGTAGATAATAAACAAATTTAAATAATCTTCGTTTGTGTAATTTGAGCGCGTCGGCATTATTGTTGAGAATAATTTATAAACCAAGTGATATTTTCTCAGCGGCGATTGTCTTTTCAACGTCGACGGCTCATATGATTTTCCAAGCGTTAAGCAAACCCCGCATTTTATGGACGAAAAGTGGGTTTTTCGTAAATTAATCGAAAATTACTGCATTTAGGACTTAGGTATAGGAAACCTTACACAAAGTTGTCATCATTTTTAGTGGTGAATAGGATCGCATTAAAAAAATGGGGGTTTCCATTTGAAAATTTCGAGATTTAAGCACATTTTGAATGTAATTATTATTCATATTTTGTGAACACCCTGTATAAGAACGGGTTTACTTCTCAGCACAGATCACTAGGTCAGGGCTTCTGTTACACGATGCCAAAAATTCGTTTTGAAATTTCGCGGTTTCCTGCCTAGTATCAAAAAATACAATTATATACAGGTGCCAGATTCACCAAAATATTTTAGTTGAACAGCGCCCATCGGCATTGGTGAGGTGCCAAATTTTCAGAATTTTCCTACTTTTAGTTTTCCATAAATAGGTCGATGCAGTCCGTGGTGGGCCACCCGTATAGACTTTTGGTCTTAGAATCACTCAAAGATTCACCCCTTGAATTTTTTCGCACTTATTCATTTACACCCTGTATATTGTATACCAATGAGGACATTCACTTCAGTAATTAGACAGTATTTATTATTTTAACCTGACTGATCCCATAAACAGTCATAATGATATAACCTATGTAACCTTTTTATAAATCAAAGCACCCTTATCAATAGTATACCTATATTAGATGTGCATAACAAGAGCCAGATACTCTGTAATTATACGTTTACTTGTCAATATCCTGCAAGAAACCTTGTATGTTACTTAGTCAAATAAATAGTTTTTAAAAAAGTGTTATTTTCCCGCTCGGAACGTAACTCGCGGACAAGTGTCAATATGCATATAATTAATAATATGCAAATATGCAAATTAAGAAATACTTTAAAATTATATTTTCATTGTTTCATTTATAAATAAACATATATAATGTACATACAAATTTCTAAATGCATTTATACATAGCAGAAGTAACAATATTTTATTTTAAATTCTCTACATATAGGGCAATTGAACTAATTCTAAAAAATATCCATTTACTACATAATTATAAAAATCAGGTTGAAATTTAGTAGTAAAAACAATATACCACTAAATTTTGCTCAAACTTCTCAATTAAAAAAATTTTTCTTCTATCAGAATATAAAAATTTATAAATGGAGAAACTCCTTTCCACATCAACCGATGTAAGAGGTGCGCTTTTAAAATTGCTCACTATTACAGGATCCAAATCGATGGATTCGGTAAAATCTCCCTTTAAAATATTTGCTACTTGGCTAAGAAACTGAAACCCACTATTTTTTTCCATCACATTTCTAAATTTTTGAAATATTTTGTCCCCAATTTTACCTGTGACATTTTGAAAAGCAACTCAGATTGTTTTACCAGTTCTACACTTCGGGTTAAGTTAATGGCAAATTAGATTCCTCCATTTGTGTTATTGTTTTAGAAAGAAAGCTATAATTTGCTTTTAGAAAGGAAAGTTGTTTCTTTATTTCCTTGTTTTCGAATAGTTGTTTAACATCTGTACGGGACTGGGGAGATTCGTTCGAAAATTCTGAAATTAGATCTTTCAGTTGGCAAAAATTCTCGCAATAAAAAAATGCAGCTTCCAACCAAGTGCCCCGTCTTGTAATAACAGGTTGAGGTGGAAGAGGAGTGTTTGATAGTTTTTCTTTGTAGAACTGAACCCTTATAGGCGCTTTAAGGAAGACTTTTTTCATGTTGGAAATTAAACTATTTAAAAGCGGAAAACGTTTCCTAATTTCCTCAGCAACCCTATTTAAAGCATGAGCAGGGCATGTTACATCAACTTCGGATAAAAGATTTTTAAATTTTGCCCGGCCCGGCTCTTACCATGTACAGTGCTGCATCTGACAAAACGAGCAAAAAATTATGTAGGAACAGGTGTAGGAAGAAAAAATTTTGATAATTCCTCTTGAACGAATCTGGTCACTGTCAATGCATTCGTTTTTTCTAATTCTTTAGAAGCAAGGAGGTAACATTTTGGTAAAATCTCGCCGCTAAGAACTCCAATCAATAAATGAGCAATATAACGTCCTCTTGAATCGGTGCGGTTTCATCAATACATATGTAAAAATATTTGTTTAGAATTTTTGTTTTAATTTCCTCGATTACCTCCGAATACAAAGAACTTACGTCGTTTCTTCTTCATAGTGTTGTTTCACTTGAGATATTTAATTCGCAATACTTCTGGAGAAAAGAAGAAGAAGTTTTGATTACGTAGCTTTGACAACGGAATATTTGACGCCATCATTGCACGACATAGGTCTCGGTTAAAGATGTCTTTTTCATTTGGCTCCTTATTTTTGGACATTGATTGGAAACATTGCGTTAATGTCGGTTGTGGCACATTTCCAGATTTCATCTTACTCAATTTGGCAATATGAGTACAAGTTTTCACATGTTTGTCTACTTGGAATTTTTAATCGCATGGAATCTACAATGAAAGAAAAATTGAATTATTAAACTGAATATCAGTAGATAGGTACGTAGGTAGGAACGATAGAAATGTGAAACGAAAGTGTCGTGATTCCTGAGTGTCCCAATGGTGCGAAATAGGTATCCCAAGAAGAATTCAACTTTCGAACGATTTTGCACCATTGGTGCACCTTGTATATTGAATATTCAAAAACTATACTTACAATTTTAACGCACGCAGAACAGTAGACTTTTCCCATATCTATTCTAGTTCTTTGTATGGCTTAATCCACACTGACGCACTATTGACTTTGGGCATTTTACTTAGTAAAATAAAACAACTCCCAACACAAAACAAACACAAATCGAGGCCGACGTGATCACTTCAAAAGCAGAATCAGAAATAAAATGCAGAAATGGATTATCCTTCATATATATAAATATTTATCTATCTATAATTTATTCTGTCCTTTTCAATAATTGTACTTTATTAAATAGATATAAATACCTACTTTATTCGTTTTCAATCACCAGGATTAGTGCCCATAAAATTATAATTTACCTTACCTATATTATTTTGGGAAAACCAGGTACCTACCTAGACACCGATCCCTGTTGCCAAAAATGAATGAAACGCCTGCCAAAGATTTAAATTATCCTAAATTCTTTCATATATGCACAAAATGCCATACTTTAAGGATATATGCAAATATTTAAAAAATGCATATAATATGCTAAATATGCAAAATATGCGTGTTGCATATACTCTATATATTATTATATCATTGAGTAAAGGTCCCCTATTATTCCTTTACTCAATGTTACTATATATTTAAGCTTTGAACCTAAAATATTGTAACTGTCTGATCTGTAGCACCAATCATTGTCCTCTGCGTAACTGTTAGAATAAATTTAAAAAAATAGTTTTTTCTATTTCGTTATCGTAACTGACCCAAATAAAGAATAAGTGGGTTTTTTAGGGTTGCGAGAATCTTTAAGCGCACAGGGGCGCGGCTAAAATTTGACGTTAATTTTTTTCTGTATTCCGTAGAGCCCAAGCAATGTTTTGGTAACTACCCCAATCGGATTTTTTTATTTTTAAAAAATCTGCCCTTCATGGGACGAGGGAGGCGGCTGAATTTTATTTTAAGGGACCTAGCTTTTTAGGTAGTTTTTCATGCCAGTAAGACAACTTTTTTGACTACCCCTCCAACATCACATAAAAACGTTTTTTCGGACCAGGCTAATACTCGTGCCTTAATAGCTATAGCTATCACTATTTACTCGTTGCATACATCGAGTGGACCTTCATCCTTTTTACCCAGTACACCCAATATTAAAACGCATTTTACCAGGTACTGCCATATCTTTTGCTCTGTATAGTATGCTAGGCAGTAAATAATGCCCTTTGGCCATAATTTGGCATACCTATCTCAAATACGGATTTTTGTGGACCCTCATCCTTTTTAGCCGTAGTCTTCAAATACAATTAGGTACTTACTTATCAAATAATCAGGCACCTTGGTTTATTAGTTAAATAATTAAACGACAGAATTGTTTTTTATGAGGTCGATATAACAAATAATAAGAGAGAACACTAATCAAGAATCAAATTTGTTATTTCACAAACAAAAATAGTTTTTGTTACCTAATTAATTTAGCATGGCCTTATTTCTTTACAGCAACAAAATCCTTTCAAGTCTAACTGGATATAGATACCCAGAGATAGACGAAATAGGTATGAATTTATGATCTGAGCGTCATTTGTTTTTGGTTTCATAGCAACCTAGATTCATACCACGAATTTGATTTATTCATTTTTTGGCACCTCACGGAAAAATAACAAATGGATATTTTTCATCAAATTGCCACGTAACTAAATATTTAGAAGGATGCCGAATAACAACTCGAGGTTACTCTTTTCGATTAAAAAATGCGTAATAAGGTTTTTCGAAAAACGCACTTCTTTAAAAAATTGCAGGGGCCAGTCTTTCGTGGCAATGCCAAATCAATACTTCGCAAACGATGACCTTTTACGGATATATCTATAAAAAATGTGTCGTTCAATTGCCGCAGCGTACTTTTTGCGTTAACATGAAAAAGCGGACACAGTGAATGTTATCTACTTTAGTTTCGCATAAAACTAAAAAGAAAAAAAACGAAATACGATCTGTTTGTGTAGAAATTTTGAAATCATCCGACTTTAAAAAATCTCATATAGGTACAGAAACCCTATTATTCCCCTAATTTTTGCAGATAGAAAAAAATATAAAAGATGCAAGGTAAGTATCGTGCTTTAGAAAAGTAGACTTGTGGTTTATACAGGGTGTATATTGTAAAAGTGGGACAAAATATGTTTTTTTGTTTTTAATAATAAACATCCTGTATATTTTTGGATATTTTAAAAGAGCTAATTTTCTTATTGCAACGATATATAACATGTTGATATTTGTGTTTCCATTTAGCAAGTTATGTGGACCTAAATTTACAAAAAAAAAATCATTTAAGAGATCTCAGTTAGCGATGAAATTAAGTCGTGTTTTTGATAATTATGATAGATTATCTCTTACTTACTTTAGTAAATCAAAATAATAACAAAATGGATATAATTATTCAATATAAATCATTTTTACTTTGTTACGGTTTTTATTTTCTTGGCGAAAGTGCTGGGTTACACTTGGTAGGGTACTATTTCGCGCGAGGAACCCGACCTAGGCAAGGAGGTTTTTCCGTCCTTGTTGGTTCTGCGGCGTCGTCTTCATGTTCACTTTCCAGGAGGTTGAACCTCCGAGGTTCAGTATTGCTTCGTAGTTTGAACAATGAATGGCACGATTTTTTTTGCGCAGGGGCCCAGTTTCGCGACCTTATAATATCTCCTATTCTATTAGGGGTATAGAGATGGGTGTATTGTGGTTAGTATACAGGATGATTTTTTAAGACTATCACCGCGATTTTCTCGTTAATATGGCGCCCTTGAAAAAAAGCGTAAGAAACACAAACGTGGCAATTTTGGACAGCTAGGTGAAAAATAAACCTGTATCCTGTATCCATGGCTACCTTGTCGCCCAAAATAAAAAGAAAAACCCAATTGGGCAATAGCTGTAACATGTTTATTTTAAGAGATATAATATAGGGCGTGAAGTACCTAGGTATTTAAAAATGTAAAAAATGGGTATGACATTGATAAACAAAATCGGCATGCGTTGCGACGCCTAGTGCCAGATCCACATTTTCATTGTTTTTGCCAAAAACACTTCTTTAGTAGGGCCTATTTACTAATCATACAGCATATTTTTCTATTTTTCCCAATACAGTTTCGATGACCACCATTGGTATCTCGGAAACTATGAGAGATATCATACCCTCTACAATATTCTGTCATTAAATCTAAGATATCTTGATTCGTTCGTGATTTGTAATCACAAAACTGAAAAATTAGATTGTTTTCAAAACTTTGTGTCTTCCACATCGGTTACCCGAATTTAATGAAACTTGGTAGTTTTTGGGTTCTTGGTCATAGCCAACTCGAACCAGGTTTTAGAAATTTTCTAGGCCCTCTAAATTTTGAGCAACCACAGCCGCAATACCAATGGTGGGCATCGAAATTATCACCACCTTGTATACCCATGAGCAGGGCGTCAACTCCGGAAAACCCTGTCCATAATATATGTCCTTACTACAATATCTCTTGCAGAACAATGTATTAAAATGTTCGTACCTGAAGAATATTATTAGAGAAAGTTTGAGATTGTACCCAGTTGCTCCATTTTTGACTAGAATTATGACGAATGATTCCACAATCAATGGATATCATATTCCAAAGGGAACATTGGTGATTATGTCGATTTTCACCAGTGGAAGAGATCCTCGTTTCTTTAGTGGTAAGAATGTGATTTACTAAAGACCTGTGTTGTTTTGGCTCTACTTCTATATTGTATACCTAATATGCATACAACAATAAATACTAGTTAGGTATTTCTTTATAGATCCTGAGGAATTCCTGCCAGAAAGATGGTCAAAAACTGGACATACAAAGGCAATACATTTAGCAAGCCTTCCTTTCGCAATGGGAGTTCGAAGTTGTATTGGGAAGAAAATTGCAGAAAGTTTGTTGCAATATGCAACAGCGAATGTTGTACAAAAATTCGATATTAAGTTATGCAATAAGAAAGAAGTTGATGTCATTATGAAAATGGTCGCAGTACCGTCAGAGCCTATAAGACTAAAATTCCAAAGAATATAGATCCTAATATCCAAATAAAGACTATTTTACATTGTAATTTCATTTTAAAAATTGTTTAAGGTCGACTAGGAAATTATAGCTTACTTAACCTATCATTATGTCTTCCAGTGTGGCCCTATCCCTATTTTAACCGGTTTTGTTTTCCTTTTATGAACGCAAAGAAAGTAATTCTTCTTTTTTCAAGCTTTTATTACAAGCTTTTATTTAACTGGCCCTGGTAGTATTATGTAATGTGTGGGTTGAATATTGCAAGCTGAATTGGAACCACTTCATGACATTCTATTGAGCTGAAATTTTGCATACACCTTTAGTTCTGGTGACAACACAATATTATGCAATACTCAATATTGTAATATTTTCAAAATGGCCGCCGCCACAAGATGGTGGATGATGTATTTTTTGCCAACCCCCTTAATATGGATATTAAATGAAAGGGCTTGAAGAGAAGAAAACGATTAAGTTAGTGATATCATACCAAATTCAATATGGTCGCCGCTCCAAGATGGCGGATTACCTATTCGACACCCAACATGGGTAGAAAACAATAAGGTGAATGACTCATACTAAATCCACTATGGCGACTGCCCAAGACGGCGGATTACCTACTATACCTTCACAACAAGCTTTCATTTAGGTAAGCCATGTACTGAAACTCATAAAATAAGTTTAGGTTTTCATTAAGTTAAATCAACGCCAAACTGCAACAAGCTTTTTTAAATCAAAAAGCTTGTCGCGCGATATGTTCGTTTTTTAACATATAAAAGTAAGTACCTACCAGTGGCGCAACCAGAAATTATTGTCAGGGGGGGCCAATTGACAAAGTTCATTTTTCATTGCCAAGAATTGCGCCGTAGGCGAAAATTTTCAAATTTTCAAGGTCAAACATTTTTAATGAATTAAAAAAATTGAGTAACCTAATATTAGCAAAAAATATTAGGCAACTGATTGTAGTTTTTTCTTTGTTAACTGTGGAACCATGATAATAATAATATTAATTTAACTATGCAGTAACTGTTAGAAGTAGGTACTCTTTTTTTTACTTTTACAAAAAACCCAAGAGAGAATTCCTTGATTGATGTGGAAGTAAAAATATTAGTTAGTGCCTATCAATTAACACATTCTATAAATTAACATGTCCTCTCAAAGGGCCAAATGTAGAATAGGTATATAAATAGGTAGGTATCTTCTTATAGAAATTTATTCCTTGTGGATTCATTGATACTGATTATTCATTTTTAAAAGCAGGAATTAAAATGAGGTGTTAGCTTATTAAAATGCACCGCATGCGAAATTCTTGAGAAATTTTAAGGACAAAGAATTTAATTGAGGCGTAGAAAATTGTTAAGTTACATCACCATGATATGTTTCCTCTTCTTTTTTTCTCAGTGCGAAGGGTTTGAACACTCAACCCCCCCCCCCCTTATCTACGGCCCTGCCGTATATGAAGGACAGTAGAAAACAGAAGGCCAGGCGCATACAATTCAGGGCAGATTAGTTTTAAGTTCGGCGTAGGTTTGGTTAGGTTTTAAGGCCCGCGGCGCGAAGCGCGAGTGCGTGTGACTTCTGTTTCTGTTCTGTGCCGACTGCCGGCCAGACAACTAATCTTTCCATTAAATGTCAACTACTAATCTGTCCCACCGATATCCGATATCCTCAATATCGTAAATTTGATAAATCATAACATAAACTTAAAAAATACAGGTTAAACTTAAACAAAAGACAAATCATTCGGTCTTGTTTTTATCTAGCATTGTTTAGCGCTTTTTCGCTTGGTTGGTACAAGCTCGGGGGGGGGGGGGGGGTCTGCAGCCCGGCCGCCCCCCCCCTCGTTGCGCCACTGATACCTACCAATTAATTTTATCGGACTGTGATTGGTTCATAAGCAAGTACATGCCAAAGTATGTATTTTCTTTACAGTTCGTGCGACAAGCTTTTTGACTTAAAAAAGCTTGTCGAAAATCTTAACGAAAACCTAAACTTATTTTATCCGTTTGAGTACATGGCTTAAATAAAATATTGTTTTTAAAATCTTTTTTTTTTTAATTTTTATTTGGATTTTTCGCCACCAAACTTTTTCAAGTTGCCTGGAAAATTGTATAATTTTTTTCAGTAAATGAACAAAACTTAGAAAGTTTAATTCAAAAAACAACTTTTTTTCTGAACTTTCGGAGAATAAATCTTTCTCCTTTCTCAAAGATCATATCACGTCAAAGTGAAATTACAGATTATTAAATGTCAAGTTAAAACGTCTTTGAATAACTGGCAATATTTTACTGAATTATTCCACTGAAAATTCAGCAACACAGTTGTCGTATTTCCTAGAATAAATGCTGATTCTTTAATTCTTCGTCTGTTTCCTACTTCTTCTTTAAGAATTGGTTTTGACGTACCTATCCCACAAAATCCTGATTGTTATTAAAAAAGTATTCACATATTTTTGACTTCGAAATTTGATTTTGCCTGATATAATTTTTATATTCTTTTAAATGAACATTAAATGGCCTACAAGTCTCCCCAACCTAAAACTTTCTAGATGCACAAGGAATTTTATAAATGCAATTTTTTGAACTTTGTATCTCATTAAATGATTTCGTTTTAGCTAGCATCGATCTTAATGTATTTTTGGTTTTAAATACTGTTCTAACACTAATAAAACGATTGTTGCTTAGAATTTTATTTTATCCCTATGTGCCAATTTTCAGACAAAAAATCTGACAATGATAAATTTTTGATTTTTGAAAAAATATAAAAATTGCACCTTGTTAGTTTAGTTTTTCTTGAAACTAGCCGATTATGACCCAAAAAGGGTCCATAACTAAAAAATATCACGTTTGGATGATTGGCAAACAATTCTAAAGTCAAATACGGCACCAAAAAATTAAATTTATTAGTTTTTATATTTTTTCAAAAAATCAAAATTTATCAGTCAGAATTTTTGTCTGAAAATTGGCACATAGGGGTAGAATAAAATTCCAAGCCACTTTTTTAAATAACTTTTTCGATAAAATCACAAATAAAGCGTATTTTGACCATTTACTAAATTAAATGCCCTTTTTGACAGTTATGTCAAATGACGTCACGGCGTTTAATGATCTCATTTCGAATCTTTTTAGAAGCAGAGATGATCGCCCCAGAGTAGTTTCATCTTAGCCCAAAAATAAAAAATAAATCCCATATGCTTCCAACTTTTTGGCGGGCACTGTATATAACTCGTAAACGGTAGAAGATACGGAAAAATTGATAAGAACTAAATTTGTTCGTCTGCTCATGGAGAATAGAAAATATTCTATGCACATTTTGCGTAGGAGCCCTCCGGAAGGAGTTATTCTTGATGGAAGGAATAAATGTCTTGTATGGCGGCCATCTTAGATTTATGACGTCATAAAAACCAAACACAGCAACTCGAAGGTAAACACCCGGTACTACAGCATTACGTAGCATATAATAAAGAGATTCCACATAGTCACAACCTCCCTTTACAAAAGGTCCCACGGAATACTCCTGTACTAATAACAAAGTCTAGAGAATACTATAAGTCGGCGCACTCGGCCTTGTGTAAACAAACGTTTCCCCCCTGCCCTCTCACGCTCCCTCGGCCCGCCGTCATCGGAGTACGGCGATCGATATCTTCTGGTAGAAGGAAATAAGCTTATAGACCGGGAGATAGTGACAGATTTTTGGACGTGATTTTACTCAGTATGCCTTTCATAGGGCATTATGTTGCGTATATTCTCACAATAATAAGGTATGAATCAGAGAGTCATCCTGGGTTCTTCATGTGAAAAACTGGGTTTTCAATTATTCGAAAAATATGCGTTTTGATATGATTTTATACAGGCTGCCATGTGTTTTATAATGAAGTTCAAATAGAAAATTCCTCGGAAAACCATAGGCATACCGTTAGGGTGGGTAAAAAGGGCTATTATTGCCACGTGATCTTGTATTTTAATAATTAATTTTTCCACGTTTCTAAACAGGCTGCCAATGAGAAGTATGCAAGTTCTTGTTATGAAACTGCTAAAGAAAAGATGGCATACCGTTTGCGCATATCCATGTACACTTTACATCGAATAAATCGTTTAAATTATTAAATAACATTCAATTTAAACAGTACTTGGACAAGCGTAAAAGGTATGCCATCCTTTTTTCAGCATTTTCATAACAAGCACTTGCATACTTCTCCTTGGCAGCCTGTTCAGAAACGTGGAAAACTAATTATTAAAATACAAGTTCACGTGACAATAATAGCCCTTTGGACCCACGCTAACGGTATGCCTACGGTTTTCCGAGGAATTTTCTATTTTGAACTTCATTATAAAACACATGGCAGCCTGACTAAAATAATATCAAAACGCATATTTTTCGAATAATTGAAAACTCAGTTTTTCATATGGAGAACCCAGGATGACTCTCTGGTTCATACCTTATTATTGTGAGAATATGTGCCACATAATGCCCATTGCAAGGCATACTGAGTAAAATCACGTCCAAAAATCTGTCACTATCTCCCGGTCTATATCCCAGCCAGCAAAAAGACGTTTCTTCTACGTTGAATAGTCGTACCGAATTACGTCGATCGACGAAAAGTTCAACGCAGAAAACACGTAGAATCGACGGCAATATGTCACAGAGAATTTACGTGCTCAGGGACGTCTAATAAGACGTGCAAAATTTCGTAATGACGACGTGTAATAGGACGTACAAAATTACGTAATGGTGACGTCTAATGAGACGTGAAAAATTAATGGCGTCGCAACGCATAGTGTTTGTTCAGCGAATGTTCGGCCCTATATCACAACTCCCGTCCTTGTCTTACTCGTGAATATACGATGGATATCGATCGTATATTCACGAGTTAGTCAAGGACGGGAGTTGTGACGTAGGGCCGCACATTCGCTGAACAAACTTTTATACTCAAAAGATATATAAAAGGGTTTGTTATTTGTAAATGAAATACATTTTTTAAGCAATATAAGTTTATTATATTTTAAGTACCAACAAACACAATAAAAAAATAAATAAAAAACAATGCAAAAACATAAATAAAATGGAATACAAGAGAAAGTACCTAATTCATGCTATTCGGCAATCATCAGTGCGGTATAACATTAACCAAATCAGAAAGATAGGCATGATTTGGGAAGCAACACAATGATGAAGTCCAGGCAGGAACCAACAGCACATTTGCAGTTTCAGTCAGCACATGCTCTGGATTTGGGGCTTGTACTAACGTTGCCATGGAGATGGAGGCAGCTAAAACAACCTATGTGGTATTGAATTTTTCAGTGTAAAATGGACAATTAAATCACTTTGAACAAGGAACCTTGACTTTGAGTGTCATTTGGATTAATTTTTATGCCAGGTGATTAGGTTAAAATTTGCGTAATGTAAATCCATCATGGTGGCTAGAGAAGCGGTGTGGCATTGGGCTACATGTTTACTTTTTCTCGAGCTTTTACTACTTACATAGGGGATAATAGACAATAAAAACTCACTCAAGTACTACAACGCGAAGCACCGAAACACCGGATCCACACAATAGCTAAGTTAATAACAGGGAACGGCACGTGCTTGCGAGAACAGCTCCAGACAATAACGGCGTGGCGTGCTGCGTTGGAGACCGGACGGCGGAGACGGTGGACGGCGCGGCCTGCCGGCTAGGACGCGCACTGCGCAAGCGCAGGCTGCAGTACGTCATTATCACGTCTTCTCGACGTTAACTATCACGAGAATAAAAACTATGCATAGAAGTAATTTATTTCGACGTAATTTCGACGTCTTACAATCTCCAATAATGGAACATACGTAAACGACGCAAAATCGACGTCGATTCGACGTCCTATATTTTAAAAAATATGAGTACACAGCTTGTCACCAATATTCGACGTCGTATTGACCTCAAGGTTATAGCGTTGCTGCTGTTGTTGTTGTTGTTGTTGTTGTTGTTGTTGTTTTCTCCGAGAGAACAAAGAAGTGAGCTGACTTATAGTATTCTCTAGACTTTGCTAATAAGGAGTAATTAAATTTACTGGTCAGTCCATCAGATTTATTTCTCTGATTCTATTAGCATTGTTATTTTGTTCGAATACCTAAAAAACTTCCTCAACAAATTCAATAGGATAACTATTCTTCTCAAGAACATATTATGTTTTGTGATATGTATAATTTCCTCCTCAAATTTTATGTTATTAGAACAAATCGTTTTAGCTCTGTCATACAAACTTTTAATTGCCCTTTTTTAACACTAATATGATGATTGGACTTAAAATGGAGATATCTATTAGTATGTGTTGGTTTTCTATAGACACTAGTTTCTATTAGTATAGATCAGATAGTTCTGATTTTAGTACAGAAACATATAAGAAAGGTAGGTACCTAAGAAGAAAGGAAATAAAATATTTGTTAAATAGCTCGGCTATTCCCATGACCATAATAGTTAGATAAATAAAAGCCGTATTGACACATAAAAATTATCTGTTTTATATTAGTCTTATATGTATTTGTCAGTTTGAAATAAGTGTATAGATATAACGGATTTTTTATTTTTTCCTTAATAGTGGTTAATGATATATCTAAAATTTGGGATAGAAATGTTTGCATTTATTAACAAGATATTACATTAGTAATATATTTTTTTAAATTGATACATAATAATCAGGATTCACTTCAGTGTATCAAGATGACCGCCAAGGCGGGAAATTTTAAACTGGCCTTGACCTGAAGGTAGATGAACTTTAAGGAGTCACCTTGAGTTAACCCTGACCTGATGGTGAATGAACTTTAAGGAGTCACCTTGAGTTAACCTTGACCTGAAGGTCAATGAACTTTAAGAGGTTACCTTGAGTTAACCTTAACGTGAATGTCAGTGATCTTGTGGAAGGTCACCTTGACACGTGAACCTTCTTACAACCTACAATTACGTGTACGTAAGCATAAGGAGGACGCTTTTGGGAGAGCTCACTATACCCAGTCGACAGTGCTTGTTGCATAATACTTGAATATCTGAATATGACTTTTCTCAAACAGTTGGACGAAAATAACTTCGTAAAAGAAATTATTGTGAGTGAAAGAGAGTTAGTGGTTGGTGAGAGGGTCCAGGACAGTTCGGCGCCGCCGATTCGGCGCGGCTGTTTCGGCGCGGGCGATTCGGCGCGAGGAGACAGTTCGGCGCGACCGTTCCGGCGCGGCCGATTGGGCGCCAATTTTTCAGGAATAATAAAATAAATAGATGGTAGTAAATTCGGAAAAATTTATGTACACAAAAAATAAAATTACGTATACATAAAAAGAGAAATACAAAAAGTACGTGGTCATATGGGAATATGGGAGGGCGCCTCATATTTCCTCTTCTTCCTACCAGTTCATAAGCCCTTGCAGCTCGTTTGGTAGATTGTTCGAAAGCTGATCAACAGCATTATCCAACTGGTTAGGTGGAACATATGCCAGACTCAGAATCATTCTAGCTTGTAGGGCAAAATCTGGTTCGTTGTTGTATCTCTGCTGGGCAAGGTGTCTTTGCAAATTTCGGGCCAGGTGAAAGAAGCAGCCACATATTGTAGCTTGAGGAAATTCTTCTTGAAAGGAGCTGACTGCTGCTGTTTCGAAATCACACAATATCCTTATTGGCCGCATTTCTGGATTCAGTTCTTTCACATTCTTATAAATGAAGTGTACGTCCGCTTGGTCTTGTTTGGCAGGAGACCATAAAGTAGCGGTACAACCGCTCCATAAACTTCCGCCAGAACTACATATACTTGTGCAAACTAGGGAGGAGCAGATTTGAAGGTTCCGTCTACGTAAAAAGTTGTGTTTTCCAATAATCTGTAAATAAATAATAACAACAATAAGATAAAAAAATAAACGTGGCAATTAATAAAAGAAAACGTACCTAATGTTCTGTTCTCTTCCAAAAATCAAAATCCTGTCTTCCACGGGACCACTATCTGCTAGCAAAAACCTCTCCTCTCTACCATTTACACTGTACACTTTGTAATTCTCAGGCAAAATCATGTCAGTCAAAGATGCGGGTGCGGGTGGTGGTGCATTGATTTGGTTCCGTTGTCTCCTAACAATTTTCTTCAGCGAAGCGGGCTTGGGCATGGTGGCCTGAGCAGATTGTGACAAATTCTCCACACAGTGGTTGATAACCTGGTCCGTTGGTTCCTGAGATTCTTCAGCTCGACGTTTGATATGAGTTTTCACTCTATTCACCTCTATTGTGGCGGGGGTTGTGTCGTGGGAATGGTGATTCAAGCTTCTAATGACTCCTCCGTCCCGCACATGGATCCTTGCCTTACATCTGTCTTTCTGTTCACATCTGTAGAATTGTACTAGCTGATCGCTACTCAACTTATCGAACACATATGAGAAGCCATCCTTGATAAATTTTGGCTTGCCGCGTTTGCTATTGACTTGGTTAGCCATTTTCACAGACGAACTAGATTGAAAAGTTTTAATTTTTCTCTCAAATTCAGATGCAACTAAGATAAGTTCTTAATACCATTCCCTTTTATTACAAAAGGCCAGGTCATAATTACTAGTAGTTTCTTATAATTCCAGACTGTAAAATATGCAAATTTTATGTTGGTGAGGTAAATTGAATAATCTGAACAATAGTTTAATGCCTTTCACATAAAGAAGCAATAAAGTAATAAAATAAATAATATCTGGGAGAACCCTTTCTTGAAACTAGAGAGGTAAAGGTAAAAATTTATAAGAAAATAAGATTATTACTTTCCTTTTCTAATTTATTTCTGAGAAGCAACAAAAATATGCTGTAGGTAGCTATTGTTTGGGGTACTTTATGTTACAACAATATCTCGCGCCGAACCGTCCCGCGCCGAATCGTCCCGCGCCGAATCGTCCCGCGCCGAACTGTCTCTGCGCCGAAACGGCCGCGCCGAAACGGTGGCGCCGAATTGGCCGCGCCGAAAAATACGAACCCCTGGTGAGAAGCATATAATTTTATCTATTAGAAGAATTGAAACAAGGTACGGTGAACCTGCACGGTTCCTAAAAGAATTTACGTCTGCACGCACCGAAAAAATAAACCGGGAAATAACAACGAAAAAAGATCTTCTTGACGAATGTGGGCCTCATTGGTAGGACAATAAATCCCACTGACAAGAGGCGACGCAAACAACAAAAGAAGATTGGATTTTTATATCAAAAGTCTTTAAAATTTAAAATATGAAATTCAAATGTATGAAATAAATAAAAAGTTCAAAGACATAAATTTAGAACATTGTATAAAAAAACAAAATATGAAACCTAGTCAATCTTTTATTTACCGCTAAAAACATATTAAACTCAAATCTGAATGTTCAGATTGCTTCTGAACGCAGAACATATAAATACGCCCAAATGCATTGACTGGAATCAGTTCAATAATTGTCCTCCTTTTGACTTTTTGCACAAATGAATTTGAAGTGAAATGAACATGAAGTGAAATGATTTTTTATTGGTAAATGAAACAGATTAGATAGCATGGTCATATGCTCTCTATAATCTAACCCTCGAATGAATTTTTCAATATTTTTCACCACCTTAACCCCAGAAACACTCAAAACCAACACAAATTACATAAAAATCGATTTTCTGCGTAAACTGATCACATCATAATCAACTGGACATTTGTAAAAGGAAAATTTGAGATCACTTAAAACTGTAAAAGGAGGACGGCTATGTCATCTTTCACAGGTGAAGGGTTGGTGAACACGCTAATAAATAAGTTGCCCGTCGAATTACATCTTCCTGGATATCAGTTTTGTGGTCCTGGTACAAAATTACAAAAAAGAATTGCGAGAGGTGACGCTGGTATAAATAAGTTAGACGCATGCAAGGAGCACGATATTGCATATTCGGAAAATATATCTTTAAAGGATAGACGCAAAATTTTGTGAAAGGCTGCCGCTCTTCTAGTCACGACCGTAATAAAAACTAAAGGAAAATTGGGAATGGGAATAAAGCCGTAAAAAGGTTTGATTTCTTTTAAAAAAGATATCGTGGGAAAAGTCTTGAGATCATTGAAAAAACATTTGATAGAGATCAGCTTAATTATGTTAGGAATTTAAAAAAAACTTCATCGGCAGTTCTGCGTGCTGCACGATTAGCCATCAAGAAGGTAGAAGGGAAACGAAATATTCGAGTATCGGGAGTGATTCCCTTTTAAAAGAAAACGGGAGGTTTTTTACCCATACTGCCCCTGCTAGGAGCTTTAGAGGCCCTCGGTTTGGTAGCTTGATGCAAAAAACGCACAGAAAAAATAGATCAACAAATACGTCATAATAGGGCAATGGAAGCAATTGGAAAAAAGGGATCTGGGCTTTACTTAAAAAAAATAATCGCAGGGGATTTAGATTATATTTAAAGAAAAAACTCCCATTGATATCACTCAATAGACCTGTAACGGATAAAGATTTAATTTTTTACTCTAAAAAGATAAAATTACCTTATTTTAGAGGTGTCTTTATGCGAGACACGCTTCCAAAACATGCTCCAAATAAACCAAATCGGCAATTTTGAATTTAGATGTTAAAAGTAATACTGGAACACATTGGGTAGCATATGAGAAAAGGGGTAACAACGTTGAGTATTTTGATAGTTTCGGGGCGCTGAAGCCACCGAAAGAACTGATCCGATATTTGGGGAAACATGCTAATATCGTATACAACAGTAACTAATATCAAATATACGATAAAATAACTTGCGGACACCTCTGTTTAGAATTTTTACGTGGAAATCTAAATCGTTCTTTCCACCCCTTGAGCTAGACCCTCAGTACGAATATTCGCTAGCATTAATTTCTCTATCTACTTGGAACTCAATTCCAAATATAGAGAGAGGACAAGATTTCGTAGGTCACAGAGGAAGCGAGGTAGAAATTATTGAGATCCCGACAGGAGCATATGAGATTCTGGATATAATTAAGAATTAAGTTCAGAAATAACTAGGAAGTTCGCTGGATAATCAGCAAGAACTAGACGAAATTTTTTCGTTGAAACCTAACAATAATACTTTAAGGTGTGAACTTAAATCTCTTTAATAAAATATTGAAATCCGGGGATTTACATCAATGAGACCTCCGAGTAGAGATTGTGCAAGTGGTATCAATAAGAGTGGAGTGCAATTTAATTTCGGGATCATATAACAACAACGCACCTTCGCATACTCTTTTTGAATTTATGCCTACACAGTACAGTATACGGGATACAGTATTAATATCGAACCCAGGAATCTAAGTTATTTGCTTGTCAATAGAAAACCATTGACAATATTACAGTGCAACTTTAGATCAAGATTCAAAATCTCAACGGAGAAGAAATCATAATCAGATTGGAGCTGAAGAGAAATGGTGTTAGTTTTTGATGGTAGGTACCGACCATAATATAAAAGGAGTGCCGGTCGGTTGAGAAATTCACAACCAGCAGAGCTGTACAAGAGTAGAGATCGTAATACGAGTCTTACACCGGAAAATCGCTTATTCTTAATAGCGTACAACTCAACGGTCGCACTAGAAATCTCAGTCATATAGCTATGCGCGGAACAGTATTGGGGGCGGGGTTCCATACGAGGCTCCTCTGCCCAGCCAGACCGAACGTCGTAAAAAGTTTCTTCAATATTGTAAAATCACCTGACCATTGGCGCTACGATAATTTTTATCACAGACGAAAGATTATTAAAGTGCAAACCATCTAGCGTGGTGTGTGAGCATTCTAGGCATTTTGTGTTGTCGTGTAATAAGAAATAAGAGTAGGTACCTAATAATGGTTGCAATTGTAAATGGACACCAGTAAAGAGGACAACAACCGTAAGAGCAAAAAAATGTGGACTATTTTTAAGTGTTAAAAAAAATTAAATAAAAAAAACAGGAAAATGTATGTAAGAACTGAATTTATTCATGAAAAAAAAAAACACAGGGATTTCCATTAAATTTTCTTAGTTATTTGTAATTTTGGGATTTTTTAGTTAATTTTGTTGTTTAATCCGAAAAAATATTTCCTCACCTAAAAAGAATTTTTTGCTACCAGAATTAGTAGACCATAGAAGTATGGGAATGAGAGTACTTTAGAAGAATAATATATTAGATTGTAATGATAAATAAAATTAACAAAAATATAATGAGAAAAAATACCTTATAATGTCAAATTAGGCTTTAAGTTTATTAATTGTTGTGAATAATGATCCTTTATTCAAAGTTTCAACCCTTATACTGTATTGGCTGCTCTAAGGTTAGTCGTCTGGCGTTCAATGTGCAAGAATATAAATTATCCATAATGAGAAATCGAATAAGTAGAAAAGGAATAGGTATAAATGCGACGTTGTCAGTTGCCACTACTTTCTAATAACACAATAGAAGTGGTTCGACCCATTGCAGTGGGCGGGCCCTAATCGCAAGTTCGTAAAGAGAGGTATGGAGGTATCCGGGAATTTCAATGTTAGGAAATGATAATCTAAGAAAATAAATCTTTTCTTTTAAAGAAAACTTTTCCTAAACAGTTTTAAAACGCTCCCAGTGAAATCTATGTCACTGTTTTTAAATATGTTTTATATTTCATTTCACTAACAAACAGATATATCTCTTAAATTCTAAAGAAACAGACAAATTGACGCGTAATTATTCTCAACCATCTTGTACCTTCAAAATAATTTTTCAAAATCAAGTGCGCTATCAGCGTACAGGGTGTGCCGGCTAAGCCGTTATGAAAAACAATTGAATTTCAAACAAAAAGTTAAATTAAAAAAAAATTATAACGGCTGTGTTTATTGTATATGTTTATTAGGTTAATAAAATTTAATTCAATTAAAAAACTGCACAAGGTTAATGTTTGAAACATCAACTTATCTTAAAATTTTCCAGTAGTCGTTCATGAGGTCTTGGCTGGGGCAAAATAGTCACTTCCAGCTAAGCCCGAGGTGATATTCATGTGTGCGGTTCAGAAACAAAATCTAAGTTGCCTTGTAAAAAATGAGAACACATAACTTAAAATGTTATTTTTTAAAAAATAATACAATTTTATTAAAAAGCAATGCTTGGCGATATTTAATTTTTGATATCGTCTATCAAGATTTAAAATTCACCGATATTTTCTACATATCGATATTAGGCAATTCGTTCATAGGCGTAAAATGGTAAAAATTTGAAATTATCGACTATCCGTGAATTTAAGTCGATTTTCGTGCGTAAATGTACTGAAGACTGAGGAATATCGGCCATTCCGGCACTTGTCGAAACCATATTGAAAAATTTGGCGCAATCGATATTCGTTCGACAATGACAAAACACCAGAAAGTTTCCCCGTCCTGGCATATTTTTGGGCGATATCGATCAAGATTACAAAATCGATACTTATTCATTATTTGATATCTATAAAATGCAAAAAATATATCTAATATTTGGACTAATATAACAATTTTCTTATGTCGTTATTAGCGATATGCATAATACAAAAGATTGAGGAATATCGATCATTCTCGCACTTGATAGACGATATTGAAAAATTTTACAAAATGGATTTTCGTTCGACACCGATAAAATTCTAAAAATCCAGAATTTTCACCGGTACATTTTCGGACAATATCGATTGATGTTCATTCGATACGGATAGTAGTGAGTCAAAGCGGGTTCTGGCCCAAAATGGCCGCCGTTTCCAAGGTCAACGGTTGAAGGTTGCGAAGTCGAGATGGAGGGCATTCAAGGGCGTGGTTTCCGAGAATCGCTTCAAGGTCAAATCGCGTTCAAGGTCAACCTAGAATTCAGAGAACTGCTTCAAGGTCGAATCGCTTCAAGTTCAAATCGCTGTCAAGGTCATCTAGATTTCCTAGGATCAGTTTGGAGAATTTAAGGTCGGAATCGTTGGTCCCTCTACCCCTCTAGCTTTGATAAAAGACAAAGTTTGCTGTTGTGTGGAGTTCGGTAGCCGAGTTGAGCTAACATGGCTTGCAGCAAAGAAATGGATTTGAAAACCATCAACAAATTTAGTTGCTTGTCAGAAACCGACGGTAAAGTTGGCGGAATTGGGTGAAGGTGTGCCGATGAAAATTTTCTCGGGTAAGGTGGTGCAAACAACGTTCGGGGAGTTTGCTGGAGTTGATGAATGGTGTCGTTTTCCTGCCGAACAGAGTGACGGAGGTGTTCAAACAGTACCTCGAACATTTTTCCAGTGAAAAATACTCGCTGGTTTACAAAGGAACGTTCTAGTCATAAAACGCACTTAATACAGGAATAGAAAAACTAACATCATCCTAGCCTGTGTTTTAATGTTAGAAAATATCTCATAATTCTTTTTAATAAAGGAAATGGACCCAGTATTTTATTATGAGTAACGAGAAACTGTTGTAAATAAAACAAATAATTCGATTTCCAATCTTTATTTGCTGTGAATAATTAAACAAGGGCGGGATGACTCACAAAGTAGCTGGATCAAGCGATCCATAATTCGATAGCAATGAACGTACTCTGTTTAAAATGTGGAATAATAAAGTTCTGTACTTTTATGAGTCACACATCAGTTGCAAGGTTCAGTGTAAATTGAAATTATACTAACTTAAATATTTATGTTAAACGAAGGCGTTTTAAAATTAAAATTCAGAGTTATCCCGCGCAGGCATGGATGATCCAATGTTTATATGGCGGTGAATTAAAGCAAGCATGCAGGTCTGCAATAAAGACGTTTCATTATAAGAAATTAAACTTTATACAGCATTTATAAACACTTTATACAGCATTTATAAACACTTTATACAGCATTTATAAACACACTTTCCAACATCGAGGTCCGGCTAACTTTAAATAAAATTTTAATGTAACGCGCTCGGATAAACATTTTTGATGTGGTGAATAGTTAAAGAATAAATTCAAGCGAGTTTGGGAAAATAAATTATTAATGATTGAAACTTATAAATATATTTTCGTGTAAAGACTTGCATTCAGTCCAATGTTATCATTCACAGGAGACGGTTTGGTAAATACCCTTATCAGTAATCTACCAGTTGAATTGCACATTCCTAGATACCAATATTGCGGGCCTAGAACTAAGCTAAACAAGAGATTATCTAGGGGAGACCCTGGCATAAACCCTCTCGACGTTGCGTGCAAGGAACACGACATAGAATATTCGAAATCTTCCTCTTTAGAGGATCGACATAAAGCCGATCGAATATTAGAAAATAAAGCTTGGCAAAGAGTTTGAATCGTCTAAGGACTCAAAACTAGGTGAAAAGGCAGCCGCTTGGTTTGTTACTTCAACAATGAAAACTAAACGCAAGTTAGGCATGGGCTTAAAAAATCGTTCAAACGTTACAGTAAAAAAGGTTGAAACATCATTGAAAAAATCATTTAACGGAAATCAACTTAATAATGAAAAAGGAATTAAGAAAACCACACTATCCGAAATTAAAGCGGCATGTTTAGCAGTTAAAAAAGAAGAAATAAAGAATAAAGTGCGAATCCCCAGAATCATTCCGTTTTCTTCCGTTGATTCCAATCCTAGGTGCTTTGGGAGCTTTTGGATCGGTGGCAGGCGGTGCTAGCGCAATTGCTAAAACAGTTATCGCTGCGAAAGATATGCAGAAAAACATGGAAGAACAAAAACGTCATAATAAACCGATGGAAGCAAACGGATCGGGACTTTACTTGAGAAAAAACCAGCGAGGCTTTGGTTTATTTTTAAGGAAACAAAAAAACTCCCAGTGAAGCTACCAATGAGACCATTAACTAAGGTTGACCTCGAAAAATTTACCAGGAAATTGAAGTTGTCATATTTTAGAAGTGTATTCATGAGAGATGCACTTCCAAGCAAACCACATGCTAATGAATCAGCAATTATTAATTTGGATGTTAAAGATAATAAAGGCACTCACTGGGTGGCATATAAGAAAGGTAATAATATTGTTGAATACTTTGATAGTTTTGGTAACTTAAAACCACGGATGGATGCCATACAGACAGCGATAATAAAAATTTTAAGAAATCTTAACGAAATACCCGATTTTTCATTGAAAGCCAAGACGAACCCTCTACAGTGTGAAATATACAGCGATAACTATACAATTGATTTTCGACCAAATGATTTGATTGCCACATTGATTGGTTATTCCAATCGTTTACTACCCCCACTAAGTATCCACGCATCAGATTTAATGGTGAATATCGTCAAAACCAGAACAATACATATTGAGAGCAATTGAACCTCTGGAGCGTACTATAACAACAGACCTACTAATACTATTTACGAGTTTTCTCCTGAATATAATCCGGGAGATGCCATAGACGAAACCCCCAGAAACCTACTTTACTTACCTGTCACTAAACGGGAAATAAATGATATAGCTTATCGATTTTGGATCAAAATTTTCAGTTAGTAAATTTCCGTGGAGAAGAAATAAGAAATAACTGTGAGATTAGAAGTAAAACCTTTGTAATGGGTCTCGATTTCGGTGAGGGCCTCACATATAAAGGTAAGTTAAACCACTTTATAAACACACTCTCGCCTGAACCTCACAAGCGTCAACCTCGCAACCTGACGCTTACGCCTAAAAGCATAAATATTTTAAAGTCGCTTGGATCTAAAGTCGTTGGTACCAAATGCATTCGACGAGTATCAAAGCCCGAAGTATTATGAGTCAATCCAATGCATAGAAAGCCTAATTTACTATCCTTTCGTTAAGTCTTTTATGAATAATGACATCATTGAAATAAAAATTAACCAGGGAGATGCTTGGCTGTTAATTTACGACGCCGCAATTTTTATTAAAGGGGAAATAAAACCTACCCAAGAAGAAGGCACTTGCGAATTAGTTAATAACGCCGCTGCTTTCTTCTTTGACTCTATATCATACGAACTTAACGGACAAGAAGTAGATTCTGTGAGGGACTCTGGCATTTTAAGCGTATCAGAGAGTATCTTTGCTACAACCCCACCGATGAAAAACGCACCACAAGTTGGTTATACCCCGGGAAAAAACATTTTGAATAGACTCAAGGTTTAGTGTTAGAGTTCCACTTAAACATATTTTTGGCATCTTTACCGATACGGTTAACTAGAGCTCGAAATGACAAAAACTCTATATTGCTAGAACAAACACCCGATACAACTATAGATCTAACAGTAGAAGTAGTGATTACCAACATCGAGCTGAAAGTAAAACATATAATTCCAAATGATAAAATTAAATATAACTTATTGCAAGCCCTCAAGAGTAATAAATCCATCCTGATACCGTTTCGCAAATGGAAGTTACACGAGTTACCTAATCTCACAGTAAATGCAACCAAATAAATATGGTCCATTAAAACCTCTGCCACAGTGGAAAGCCCAAGGTTTATTATTGTCGGCATTCAGACCGACCGCAAAGAAAATTAAAAAGTCGACAACATACTTTGATCACGTAAATATTTCCGACGTACGCCTTATAATAAGCGGCGAATACTTTCCGTTTGAATGCTTGCGGCAAGATTTCAATAGTGATTACTTGGAAGTTTACAATAATTACACAGACTTCTACCCAAGCTTTTTGGATGTCACCTTGTCTTGGGGTCATAAGGATATAATAGATGTAGATTGAAATGTAAGAATGTGGGATGTAAATAAAGAACACTATTTTTAAAATGTGGTTTTATTTAAGAAAACCTTCTCCTATACAAGTCAGCTAACAAAAACTCCCTGTCAAGATAAATGAGTTCATAAATACAGTACTTTTCTATGTTACACATTGGATTACAAAGTATCTTAACTACACCTCATTTGCCGTATATAAAATTATAATAGAAACCAACTAACTTAAAACTATGCAATAAAGCAATTTTAAAGGAAACATCCTTATCTATGAGTAGCAGTTCGATACAGCATTCCTCGCTGAAGTAAAAATATACGCCGTTTCTGCCGAGCGTTACGATTTCTAATCCGTCCGAATTAATCGTGTCCAATTCCATGTCACAACCAAATTTCACAGGCAGACCATCTCCGTGTTTGAAAAACTTATACAGGTGCGAAATAAGTTCTCTCCGCTCCACGTGACCCATGCTCATAACGCATTCTTCTCGGGTACCTGGCCCGCAAACGATATTTACAGCAGGCGTAAAAAGTCGTAGTGGACTCAGCCCACAAAGTACGGTATATACGTGAACAGGTGCCAAATGGAAACATGTTTTCAACAGAAGCCTCTCTCTTTGTGAAACGTCGTCGACACCGGCTGCGTCAGATTCGTAGCCACTACTGTCACCCATGCTTCGCCACTACTACAAGACGTCTGTGGCGTCTATCCAAGAGTCGTGTGTCTTATCGAACCCCAGCCAACGGACCAAAATCTTCTTTCCTTTCCTACTCAACCCATTTTCTACCAAATAGACGTCCGGATCAGCTGTTTTTTGCAATTCCTCGGCGTAAAAGCCCCCCCGGATAAGACTTCCATTCAAATCATCTAGGAGATATGTGGGAGGGTTAGTAATTTGAACTTTTGAGATTTTGAACAGTTCAGTCATCCAGTTGGGCGTGTAACCTTTCTGAAAGGCGTGCTTGACTTTGCTGATCCTAACTATCTCGCCTAGTTTAAACTTTTGTTTATCAAAAGTCTTTATGTGATTGAAAGATGAGTTAAGGACGTTCCGTTCGTTTGTTTTGTTCACATCTTTAGGTTTCATGCGAATGAGTCTATATCTCCTATCATTAAATTCATCAACTAGCGTCGGTAAAATATCGATCCACTTGTACGTGCCGCTTAAACTGAAATACTTGAACAGTTGTTCTTTCAAGGTGCGGATCACTCTCTCTACTATCGCCGCCTTCGTGTATCACTCTCTCTACTATCGCCGCCTTCGTGTCGCTAAACGTGCTATAGTGGTTAACGTTAAAAGTATTCAATAACTTGTTAAAATAACAGTTTTAGAATTCCTTGCCTTGATCGGTCTGGAGATTTCGAGGTCGGCGCCCCGCGAAATTTTTGAGAATATCAGCGAAAGCCTTCGTGACTTCTTGTCCCGACTTGGATTTTAACGGTTTGCACCAGACAAATTTTGAAAAAGCAGTCTATCACGACTAGTATGAATTTAAGGTTTCTATTGCGGCTGGCGTACTGATCCAACTGCCCTAGGTCGGCTTGCCAAAGATCTTCCAAACCTTTAATAAGAGTTCTACGCCTAGGGTATTTTTTTCATATCGGTTTATGCAGTTCCCTAATTAGTTGAATTTTTTCCTTGGTATACTTGGAGTTCATACCGGAATTTGGTGCCTGCTTTCTTCGGTGCGACTAAGTCATCTGATAACTTTAGCTTCCTTCAGTTCGTTTATAATGGCTAAGATTTCGTTGTCGTGAGAAATGGTGCCGGCGTTTTTGGATGCCACCAGTAATCGCAATCTGTCAACTAATTCGTTGACGTCATCACAAACATGTACTCCACCGGTTTTTCGTTGTAAGTGAGATGCATACCTTTACCGCTTGCCCCCTCGTCATCTCCGCGTTTTAGTAACGGTTTAATAACATTCGTGTACTTATATCGAGATGAACCTCTAAATTTACCGGCGCTATTCAGATGTACCGACGTTTCAGTTAGAATTTTGCTATAATTTTTTCATCTCCACCAAATTGGCTCGAGGATCATTATAAAAAAAATCAATTGAAAAAGTCCCTTGGTACCTTTGTACCTCTTCCTACCTATGATTATATCTGCGTTTTTTTATCATAATCTAAATTCTCTTTTCCCAAAGTCCATTTTAAGTCTGTGGTACTGTACAAAATCGATTTGGGGTGACTCTTGAATATACGGTCAAGCTATTTCCGGATATGCTTCTAGGTAGGATATGCTTCTAGGTAGCTTCGACCGGTGGTAGTCCCGGACTAAAATCTGCTGTTGCCTCTTCGACGTGTGGTGGAAATATCGGGGTAAAATCTCCTTTTAACTTTTTAATCTGTTGCTTTAATGTTACTACTTTTTCTGTACTCTTGTATCGCTGCTTTTCCCAATTTCTTCTTTTTTAGATTTTGTCTTAGTTCTCTAGAATGTCTTTTTTTATTTGTAACGTTTTGATAGATTGCGTCACCGGTTTGAACATTTTTTCCAGCGCCTCATCTTCCTCGAATTTTCCTAACTTCAAAGCCGTATGTTTTTCTAATCGCTCGTGCAAGTTCACTGATTTTCTTTGCGCGGTGCGCTTTTCGATTCTGCTCCTCTGACGTCAGCGGCATGTTGTCCACTAACGTCAGAGAAGTGCTCACAGCCTTATATACTTATCGAAACCTTTCCTATACTATGTTTGTTCTAGCACACTTTGTTGGTTCTAGCACATTTTCTCCATGTTAATCTCCATAAGGCCGGAACGTTGTAAAAATGCGACCAAATTTCTCTGACGCGACTTCGCGAGACCGCCCGAGATTTGCAGGATCCCCCAGCTAAATCATCTCGACGACGTAGCCTCGATGAAATTATTGACCAACGCCCGGAACTTTCGCGACCCCATTTTTGCCCTGCAGCTACCTTCGAGCCAAGATGATTAACGCTTTTTAACCTTGATTTCGAAACTCCTGAATTCGAGAAACCAGTAACTAAAAAAATTTTCGGCCAACTGTTCAGTCCCGTTTAATAGGTTAAAAGTGTTTGCATTTAAAAAATAGTGCGAAGTCCAAAGACGTCGCCCTAAATGCAATTTGCAAATTTGATAATATAAGATACTAGACTGGTAAAGTTAAAGGTTCCAAAATAAGGTGCCAAAAATCAACTAGATACACGACTGCTCTACACAGTGTAAAAAATGCTACTCTGCAAGATAAAATTACTTCAAAAACATGCTATAAAACGCTATTTCAACCCTTTACACATCCCGCTCACCCCCGAAAATAAATTGTCAACAATATTTGCTAAAATCATTCGAAAATAGTTTGGAACGAAATTTTGATAATATAAACTACTAAACTGAAAATTGTTAGAAGTAAAAACCAGGTATCAAACCTTCTATTGTATACAAAACATGTCATACCTGTTAGACAAGCGGTGACTTAGCGTGCCCGAAAAATGTTTTGCTTAATAAGGCATTCGGACTATAAAATTGTACAATACTTACCAAAATTGCCTAGATGTATCCAGCAAAAAGTTATACGTACCCCCCAGGGAGACATTGAAACTATCTTAGCCCGATCGATCGATGGTATCCCCAGAATATTAACAAACCTTTTGAATTACGTTTCCATTGATGATATAGCAAGAAATTAGGCAAAACCCGATGTCAGATACATTTGAAAAAACCTCTGAGCACCGGGTGCTACCAAACATCTTTGCTTCAACGATCCAGTTGCAGGTTGCTATAGAGGCAAAAAATACATAAAGTTCAGAAAACAATTTGCAAACAGCTTCACACCTAGTTGCATACATTCCAGCGATCAACAAAAATCTGAAAACAGTTCTATCCGTGTTTTCTTTATCACTATTAAATTATGACGCGATAATGAAAGGTTAACAACGCGTTAACAAAACGTTAACAACCCGTTAACAACGTGTTAACGAAACGTTCACAACGCGTTAACAAAACGTTAACAACGCGTTAACAAAACGTTTACAACACGTTAAAGAAGCGTTTAACAACGCGTTAATGAAACGTTAACGAGTTAACGAGACGTTAACAACGCGTTAACGAAACGTTAGCAACATGTTAAAGAAATGTTAACAACCCGTTAACAAAACGTTTACAACGCGTTAACAAAACGTTAAGAGCGAACATTAACAACGCGTTAACGTTACGATAACAATGCGTTAATGCGTTGTAAACGTTTTGTTAACGCGTTGTTAACGTTTCGTTAACGCGTTGCTAACGTTTCGTTAACGCGTTGCTAACGTCTCTTGAACTCGTTGTTAAGGTTTCATTAACGCGTTGTTAAACGTTTCGTTAACGCGTTGTAAACGTTTTGTAAACGCGTTGTTAACGTACGTTTCGTTAACGCGTTGTTAACGTACGTTTCGTTAACGCGTTGTTAACGTATCGTTAACGCGTTGTTAACGTTTTGTTAACGCGTTGTTAACTTTTCATTATCGCGTCATAATTTAATAGTGATAAACACGGATAGGACTGTTTTCAGATTTTTGTTGATCGCTGGAATGTATGTAACTAGGTGTGAAACTGTTTGCAAATTGTTTTCTGAACTGTATGTATTTTTTCCCTCTATAGCAACCTGCAATTGGATCGTTGAAGCAAATATGTTCGGTAGCACCCGGTGCCCAGAGGTTTTTTCAAATTTATCTGACATCTTGTTTTGCCTAATTTCTTGCTATATGATCAATGGAAACGTAATTCAAAAGGTTTGTTAATATCCTGTTGATACCACCGAGCGATCGGGCTATGATAGTTTCAATGTTTCCACTGGGGGGTACGTATAACTTTTTGCTGGATACATCTAGGCAATTTTGGTAAGTATCGTACAGACTGAGTCATTTTCGATGGTTTTGTGGGGTATCCCCGTTATTTGAATAGATAGAAAAAACAAGGTTCATTTTTTGAGATATTTACGATGCTCAAAACAGATCTCTGATATCTCGAATACTTTAGGAGATACAAGACGTTTTTGAAATTTTTGCCATTTTTACAATTATCATAGCTCATTTGTTTTTTAATCTATATATTTCGTTGAAAACGCTTTATAAGTACTTTTTTACGTAGAATCCATTGGAGCAAACAGATTTTCCAAAAACTTATATTTTACAGGATATGACCCAAACTTGTGTTTTTTTTATAGAACACCCTGTATATTTTTTAATATTTAAATCCAGCACAAAATTCCCTTTTCAACGATATATAACACAAGCTACTTTCGTCAGATTTTGAGTAAACAAATTGAAAATATATTTTTTATACAATAAAAAAGTTTTTTTCGATGCCCACTATGGGGATCTAGCAGAGCTATAACCAAGGTTAAATAGGGAAAGAATTGCAGTTTTGAATGCTCAATCTAATGCCCCTTTTGGATTTTTAAAAAAGTTCATGGCTCACTAGATATTTTGAAAAGAGTGATTTTTTGCTATTTCATCAGATCTCTGTAGCTCCGTTATTTCTGATTATACAGAAAAATTATACAGACAAAAATTGTAGGTAATTTTGGGCTTAATAAGATAATCTAATCCAATTTTTATGTTGTTTGTGCTTTTTGAGATATGACATAAACTTGTGTTTTTTTAAATATAAATCATAGTTGGCTGTGGCTTTATCAAATCGGTCATTTTTTGAGCTTTCCAAAAATATAATACTCGGCATAGTTATTATAAAAAATAAAATAGCTATGGCTAATTTTCAGATTTTTTTTGTTTTCACATAGTCAGCCATGGAATATTTTCATAATTACGTTCTATTTTATAATAAGACATACTTCAAACTTTCAAATATTTTATTTTAAGCTGGTAACAAAATGTAACAGAATGAAACAAAAATCATGATGGAGCTCCACCACATAATTATTTGCCAGTAAGAAATTACCCAGATCAGCTATATCCAAATAGTTGGATAGGGAGAAATAGACCTATTTCCTGGCAGCCCCGATCCCCCGATTTGTCTGTTTTGGATTTCTTTTTGTGGGGAACTGTACAAAATAAAGTATGAGGCAATTGTTGAATTAAGAGCAGCTGTTTTAGAAGCAATTGCCAGTATTGACAGGCGCTCTCTAGGAAAGGCGCAATAGAAATAGAAATAGAAAAGATGCAATATTTGCATAAATAATAATGGTGGATTGTTTGAACACTTTTTTATTTTAAAAGGTGACCTTTTAAAATAATAATAATATGAATTTGAGTTTTTTATTTTTGTTTTATTTTGTTACATTTTGTTACCAGCTGAAAACAAAATATTAAAAAGTTTGAAGTATGTCTAATTATAAAATAGAACGTAATTATGAAAATAATATATGACCATGTGAAAATTAAAAAAAATCAGAAAATTAGCCATAGCCCTTTTATTTTTTATAATAACTATGCCGAGTATTATATCTTTGGAAAGCTCAAAAAATGGCCGATTTTACAAGGCCACAGCCAACTATGATTTACATTTAAAAAAACACAAGTTTATGTCATATCTCAAAAATCACAAACAATATAAAATATTGGATCAGATTATCTTATCAAGCCCAAAATTATCTACAATTTTTGTCTCTACAGTTTTTCTGTATAATCAGAAATAACAGAGCTACAAAGATCTGATGAAATAGCAAAAAATCACTTTTTTTCAAAATATCTAGCGAGCCATGAACTTTTTTAAAAATCCAAGAGGGGCATTAGAAGAAACAAAATTAGGTATTGATAACATTTTTTGATATAAATAACTCAACCTAACCTAAATGTTGAAAATGTACACCATTACTGGCCACAGAATTTCTTGCTCGCTTTTCTATACTTCTTGTGAAGTTCATTCACATAAGGACAATTTTCCTTGGGTGAAGGAAAACTGGTTAGATGCCTGGATGTGCTTTGGTACGCAGGAATAAAACCAACGTTGAACTATTTACATGATTTATTAGAAAATATTAGGGAATATTCCTACAGTAAAAATTGAAATAATAATTTAAAATAGAGGTTATGTACAGGCAGTGAAATTGAAAACTTGACAATAGTTTAAATTTAAATCTAACTTAGGAAAACTGGATAATACAATAAGGACAAAGTCTAAAGTTTACGAAACTGGCACTGACTAGTAAAGAATGTTCAAAAGCTCAAAATTATAGATAACAAAGTTCTGCACTGTTCTGAGTTTAAATTTGGAACGATTTGTCAAAACACCTTACTTGAATATTTGTCCCTTACGAGGTTCCGGAATTGTCCTCCGATGTTGTCTGCGACCAAGCCTCACAGTCTGTCAGCTGCGTTATGGGCCCTGGTGGTTGGCTAGCATGTATCTCAGGGCTTTGGGCCTAAGTTCAGTTGACCCTGTATCGGCTGGTTGGTCTGCAGGTGGTCCTGTGTGTTGACTCCAAGCAGCTCGTAGAGGTGTTCGTCCCTTGTGCAGTTTTGAGCGTGTGGAAAATTCAGAAGCAATTAGACACAGCCAATATACATAGTCAGTGACGTCAAATGTTTATTCACAAGAAAAATGTTCGAGAAAAAATATTAATAATTATAATAAGTACAATTTGCTTAAGTAAAGATAATATACCAAGTAATAAACCCCAAATGTATATTCCAGAATATACCCTGTATAATAACACTTAATTGACTGGATTGCGAGTTAAAATCAACGACAAAAAATTTACTTAGTTTAAAGAAAGATATCCCGACGTTTAGAACCCAAGAAAACCGACAATAAGAGATCACGAAAATTTAGGAATTAAATTTACAAAACAACAATACGTTTAGCTATCTATCAGCTCAAACGCTGCTCTTTCCGATGCAAATTAAGAAAATGACTTTTCTAATTTGAGGTAAACGATAATTAAAACAACAACGATATTACTAGAAAAGATAAAAAAATCTCCGTCAGGCTATTGGTACATATTGCAACTTTACCAATACAATAAATCTTACTTTTGAGCAAAACAGGTCTGAAAGGCAGCCATGGTTATTCCTTCTTTTATATTTGCAATTTAGCTGGGAGAAATCTCCAGAAAGTATAAACGTGCCTGGGGCAAGCCGCAGGTGAGTTTCAACAAAGAAAGAAAATTACCAAAATTATAAAAATAATTTTAAATGAAACTCACCTGGTACTTGTGTCCACCTTCCCGTGCCCTGCTCAAAATGCTCAAAGATCAACAGGTTTTCCAAAAAAACCCACGCGTCGCCCTTGAACGCCAAGATGGCCACCTGGTCCCAAATTTCCAAAAAAACTCCAGGGGCGCCAGCTCGAGATTTCACATGAAAAACAGAAAAATCCGGTTTTATTCCGCTGCACCAAACTATACCACAAACTATAAGCACTCAATATTTCCAAATGGAGGCAACATGAAGCCGATTAAATCGAGACACACAGCCTTCCTGCTATCACCAGATACCTGCCGGACACTTCACGCTAAAGATTCAATCGGAAAGAGAGCGAGACGGCTCTCGCAGGTAGTTTTAAAAGATCCTGCATTATAAAAAACACAACGTAACACAGCCAATCACGACGCCGCATTTGTCGAGGTCATCTGGCCATCTGATCATAGAGCAAACAAAAAAATTCTTCTGTCAGAATTCACGATGGCTTCCCTCCTAGGGCATGGAACCAGGCTCGCAGAAAATATTTGCTCTGAACTGAACAAGTGACATCAACATATGCGTAGCGGATTACTTGCTAATCACCTTAGTGCTAACTGTTGGAACGTACCTTCGACGTATTGTACAAAGAATCACTGTACACTGTTAACTTAGCCACAACAACCCTAGTGCATCTATTCACCGCTAGCACACATACCAAAAGAAATGAATTTAAATCGAAAATTGTGATTTATCTTACAAATAACGATGCATTATTATTTAAGACGTGGTAATGGAATTTTTAAAATAAAAATTCCGTTACAAAGTCGATTGCTCTAACTTCCTGGAATCCCTCTTCTATATTACGTATTAATTGTTCTCGAGTATCTGGCTTGGATTTATAAATATGATTTTTTAAATATCCCCAAAGAAAAAATCCATGGGAGTTTTATCCGGTGACCTTGGTGGCCATCTTACAGGTTTATTTGTCCCAATCCATTAATTGGGAAATAAATTATCTAATATACGGAGAGTTGCCTGAGAATTATCTTGTTGGAAATAGAGGCGTCTACGCTCCCTGTGAGCAATTACATTAATTTGTGGAACTAAAACTGTTTCTAGTATATTCATATATCTTTCAGCATTTAATTTCCCTTCGTAAATGTGATAAGCTAATATTTTATTATGTAGAACTGCACAACAAACACTAACTCCAAATCAGCCCTGCATTATTTTACTGACTGACCAATAATAATTTATAAACCTATTATAAATTCCATCACTAGAAAAATGTGCCTCGTCCGTCCATAAAATATATTTATAAAAATTATTATTCTGGCGAATATTTATACCAATTACAAAAATGTAACCTCCTTACTGCACGGTGTAAATATTGCACCTTTCTATCTCTACAAAAGCCAAAACGTTTATTTCATCTTGGGTGTTTTCATTTTGGTAGTTTTTCCGTTTAAAAATTCTAGCGTCAGGCTGTCTTCTTTCAGGATATCTTGTATAATATAGATTTATGGCTGCCGCACTCTCTTTATTACTCAAGAAATACCACTCTAACATATCTAGCTTATTGCAGTTTTCAAACGAAATTTTCGTGTAGGTAAATATCATTAAAAGTTCACTAGTAAACGAAAACTACGTAATTAGATATTTCTCTTGTCAAAATAAAGCTAATTGTTTCATGTTTCATGGCTAACCTGATGGGGGGATATCAAAAATATATTTTCAATTTGTTTACTCAAAATCTAACGAAGGTAGCTTGTGTTATATATCGTTGGAAAGGGAATTTTATGCTGGATTCAAATATTAAAAAATATACAGGGTGTTCCATTTAAAAAAACACAAGTTTGGGTCATATCTCGAAAAATATATTTGTGTTGGAAAAACTGTTTACTCCAATGGATTCTACGTAAAAAAGTGCGTATAAAGCGTTTTCAACGAAATATATAGGTTAAAAACAAATGAGCTATGATAATTGTAAAAAATAGCAAAAATTTCGAAAACGCCCTGTATCTCTTAAAGTATTGGAGATATCAGAGATCTGTTTTGAGCATCGTAAATATCTCAAAAAATGTACTGATGAACACCTACCTTGTTTTTTCTGTCTATTCAAATAACGGAGATACTACATAAAACCATTGAAAATGACTCAGTCGTACAATTTTATATTTCGAATGCCTTATTAAGTAAAACATTTTTAGGGCACGCTAAGTCACCGCTTGTCTAACAGGTATGACTTATATTATATACAATAGAAGGTTTGATACCTGGTTTTTACTTCTAACAACAATTTTCAGTATAGTAGTTTATATTATCAAAATTTCATTCCAAACTATTTTCGAAGGATTTTAGCAATACGTTTTCGGGGGTGAGAGGGGTGTGTAAAGGGTTAAAATAGCGTTTTATAGCATGTTGTTTTAAGTAATTTTATCTTGCAGAGTAGTATTTTTTACACTGTGTAGAGCGGACGTGTATCTAGTTGATTTTTGACAGCTTGTCAAACCTTTAACTTTACCAGTCTACTATCTTATATTATCAAATTTGCAACCTGCATTTTGGGCGACGCCTTTGGACTTCGCAATATTTGTTAAATGCAAACACGTTGGTCAATAATTTCATCGAGGTTACGTCGTTGAGATGATTTAGCTGGGGGATCCTGCAAGTCTCGACCACCCTTCAAGTCTAGACATGTTCTGCTTCCGGGCTTGAAGGTCGCGGCTGGACGTTTCACCGGTCGGCTCAAACCGTCAGCACGGGCGGACGGTTTGATAATGTAATGTAATAAAAGTGTCCTTTCTGGAGCTTTCACGTCAAAATTTTATTTTTTCACGATAATCAAGTTTCCTTAATAATATTTTGACGTAAAAGTTCCAGAAAGGACACATTGCTAAGAAAAAAGTGGAAGAAAAAGATGAAAAAGCTAAAAATCAAGGTAGGCCTAGACTTTTGAAATTTTGCAAATGTACTCAGTTTTTATTCTGAACAAGTTTTCTTAATAACATTTTGTCGTAAAAAAATCCCTAATAGGGTTTCTTGAAAATTAGGTATTTTAAAAAATCATAGCAGGCCATGAAATAATAACCCAATCCAAATACCACCGGCTATGAGATACTCTCCGCTGAGACCACCAATAAAAAAAATAGAGACCATTTGTTTTCCTTGTCCTTCATATATTTCTGAGGTCTCCAGTATCAAATTGGGACACACAGTACATAAATATTTTCAAATTTAAGACCATTCTTGTTAAATATTAAACTTAAAAGGGCATTGGTTTTGCCACAGTTGCTAGGCCTTATAAAAGCAGCTCTAATGGACTTTGGAAATAGTTCATCATGCCTAGATGTTTGTCTAATCCCTGTATCTGCAACATACAAATTTTTAATGGGGAGAGAGCTTTGTTGTTGCTTAGTTTGCATTTCGGACTATTTTAAAACTATTAAGACACTTGATGTCTATTTATACCTTCAAAGTTACAGTACCATGTAAAAAAATTCAGAAAAAAGAGGGGGAACTGACTGTATAACTTAGAATTCATTGCGGACATGTGTTACAACCAAATTTGGTTTTAGTTCGATATTTGGTGAACCCACTACGGTCACTAGGAAATACCTAATAAAAACAATAATTATTTATCTACGCATGCAATCGCCCTGGAGTTTCACGAGTATTTCCTGATATTCTTCTATATTTTAAATCCCTCCAAACTGCTTAATTTTTATCCGCTTTTTAAGTATGTTTCTGATGTAATCTCTAATTCCCGAATTAAAGCTATTTCCTAAGGCAACTACATCGCCACCTATTGAGCAGCGGCTGAGGCTACTATGTGTTTGTGTTTCGCGCTTAGTACCCTCGCTGTGTTTCCTCGCTATTAATCACAGATGTCCTTCGGACCCAGTCTATCGAATAAAAACGTTTTTATACCCTAATGTTTTTTGCGGGCTTGGGATTTTCGAGTCCAACGTCGCCAGTTGAGATTCCAAGTTCCGATATTACAGTGGTTCGGCATAAATTTTGGGAAAAATATTTCCAAACGCCAGTAGGACCGATTCCGACTGTTGTGTTACTCGTCCGGCTTGTTTTCCGGGAGTATTACGCCTGCTGTGCGTAACAGAAGTTCCGGAACTTGGCTTGTTGGTTCACGGACTTCTAGCTGTCTTTTGCGGGATATATAATTTGCCGTAACCAGCCGTAAATACCTAATACATAGGGATCCATTATTTAATACATCTCATTTCATCCCGAGATTACATTTTGGGTAAGTTCAACTGTGAATATTTTATTCTTGAAGCTGTTTTTTTACACAGTGATTTCTTTATAGAGCGCCTACTCCAACGGTTTTGGTGCCGGAATTTTAAGATAATTCACGGACACTTGTCAATAAAAACCCTCATCTCTCGAGGTAAGATTTATTTTTGATTTTCAAGTCTCCATTTTGGTTTTAATTTCCAAATTAATTTATAGGTTTAGCCTATGAGTGTAACTAAAATAGGTTTTCTATTTTAGTTTTTTTTGTCCAATAAGTTCTATATTACAATCTACGAATTTTTCTTGTTTTGGATTTGAGTTTGGAGCGTGGCCTTGATGATTCACTAACGGCGGAGACCTGGCGATTTTCTTCTTGGAGCGGACATTGTCCTTGACTGCTCTAAGAGGGGGTTGGAGACCCTGCGCCCAAAAACATCGCAGCTTTGAAGACTTTGCATGTTTACCTTTTTTACATTTATCGTGCCTGGACTAGTAAAACTAATTTGATTTACGCGTACAATCGAAAGCGCAGCTTACCTTCCTTTTATTATCGCGTACGTTGTGTTATTATTGCGTAGGTTTTGTTTTTTTTTTATTGCGTATGTCGTGTCAACTCTTGCGAGGTTGTGATTAGCTATTGCAACGTCCTGACTATTATTGTTTTTTTGTGAACTGAACGTGTACACGCTCGGGGGTTTATGATACTATACGCTTGTTTTACTATACAGCACGTACCATTTTAATTATTAATACAGCTGGTGAATCTGAAAGGCATAGCTTTAAAGTTATGACTAGTAATAATTGTTTATAACTGAGAATATTTAGTGCCATTTCAGTAAGTCTTGTTGATATTTTTGAATTCCGTTTTTTTCTACCCACGAAGAATTTTCCTAGTTTGGACTTAAAAGAAATTGTGTGAGGTGTAGAGCGCACAAACTAGATGGCGCCTATTATTAAAAAAATCTTTTATTTCCCACGCCCATCTCCACTGTTTGGATTTATCTTGGATTTATTTTTCTTACCATCGCGTTACGCATTGACGTGTAACACATGCATAGTCGTAAATATGTGTGAGTTTATAAATGTTGATTGCTAGGCATACCTTGCCTCACATAGAGTGTACTTTAGGTATTGCCGTGGTGATAGTTTGACTTATATAGTTAAAAAACCAGATTTTATTATTCTAAACGAGTGCTTTGAAAAAGTTGCCAAGCAATAACGAGTTCGTGAAGTCTGTGCATGTCGTTTAATGTTGGAGAAAAAACAGTTAATTGATAATTATGTGAGACAAATTATTAATATATGTGATGAAGCAAAAATTGAGGAAATAAATTATTTTACGCTCGATGCACTTCTGAAGAAACATAGTTTGGAATATGGCCTCCAATATAAGATGTATATTCTCAGCATATTAACCGATGAATATTACCTTTTAGAGCATTCCTATCCTACCAACAAATTAACTTTAAATTATAAAGATGTAATGAAATGCATTGACGATTTTATATGTGAGGCTGCATATCTTGCAAGTTATGAAATTTTGAGAGATTTTATAAAGATACTATATGACATGAGGTTAACCTAGAACTTTCAACCTAATGAAAACAAACGACATATGCACATTCTAAAATGGTTGCAAAAGAATATAAACAAATATGAAAATGATCCAAATGCTCTTCTCGGATGGGAATTTGGACCCTGCTGTGGAAACTGGCCATCTGCCGAAGTGGACGGCTACGAAGAGACAATTTTATTTTTAAATAACCTTGCAGATAATACTTTTGTTTAAAATTAATCTACTTTTAACCTACTGCATTTGTTTTACTAAACTTGGTTACTTAAAATGAGATATACAGGGTGTCCCGAAATTAGCCTGCCATAATTTACCAGCGTGTTCTACGACCTAAAAAAATGGAAAAGTTCCTATAAACATGGCCTCAAAAATGCCCCTTAATGGGGCTATAGTCCCCGAAAGAGGCAGTTTCACAAACGGTTTTTTCTAAATATTTCCGGAACGAACAAAGAGAAAATTCTGAAATTTGGTATGTGATGTACCTGTGAGATTTGACATTTGCCGAGGTAGCGATAGTTAGACATTCTTAATCATAAGCGTCCTAACTGGAGGTTAAGGGGTTAGATATTTTAACCCCTTAACCCCCATATTTGGAACGCCTATGATGAAGAATGTCAAACTATCTCTACCTCGGTAAACGCCAAATCTCACAGGTATATCACACACCAAATTTCATAATTTTATCTTTGTTTGTTCTGGAAATATTTAGAAAAAACCGTTTGCCAAAGTGTCCATTTCGGGGGCTATAACCCCCTTAGGGGACTCTTTTGAGGTCATGCTTATAGGAACTTCTTTAATTTTTTTGTATCAAAAAACGATCCATTGTTTTTACTTTATCTTTGAATCGTATTTCATCCAAAATTTTGTGTTGATAGTTTGATTTTCTAGCCTCTTGATAGGCGAAGGACCATGCAACTAGAATGCACACTCGATTTCTAGTTTCATCAAAAGTTACATGCTTCATAGCAGTTCAAATTATGGTGACCACGTAGGGATATTAAGCGCGAGTGTTTTTTCTAAATTTAATGGACTTCGATTGTATCATATTTAAGCTGGCTTCATAGCAGAGTTCAAATTATGGTGACAACGTCGGGATATTAATCGAGAGAATTTATTCTAAATTTAATGGGTTTCGATTGTATCGTATATTTTGTCTGACAAAATGTGTTTATTTGATGGCAAGGTATCTGGTTGAATGCGGGCGTGAAAGAAGTCTCGTATTACCAGATTTAAAACTCAGCTATGGCAGTGGCTGAGATGCGTGACCGTAGATGTTTTTTGCTCAGGATCAGATGTTTTTTTATACATCGTCACTGCGAGTTCCTTGCTGCAATACCTTGAACTGTGTGGGGCAGTGACGAGACTTTGTAAACTCCATTAGGTTAAATTAGTTAAATTTACTTTAGGTTAATGTTACTTTAGGATAAGTTTACTTTAAGGTAGTTGGTGTTTCTTGGATCTGCATGTACCCACAAGTCGGAAACAAATATGCGTTTGTATATACTGACCATATAAACAACATTAGTTTTCGGTAAATTGAGGTGGCACATAAAGTGTGAGGTATTGAATTACGACGTAACGATAGGATCCCTCCCTGTATGGAGGTTCCGCCGCTTACGTCGGAAGGGATAATTCCTCTGAATATGGGGGTCCGGTCCCCTATCAAAATGATAAGAGGATTTTGCTGCCGCGGCAAATATTAGGGGGCCTGGACCCTGGCCCCAGCCGCCGATTCTGAAGAACCGCGTGTACCTTTATCGAACCAGTTCCGACCGGGGCCGCTGCATTCCCGCGGTGGACGGCGCTCGGCAGGCACGCATCAAGCGAGCGAGGCTGGGCTACGTGTAAACATTTCACCGCGTGGGATAATTAATTACGCTACCAGGTTCGATGTTTGTTTAATTTTTATAATTATGATTGTTTTTTTACCACAGTTTCGATGCAGCGTCATAATAAAATACTGGGTGATGAACCCAGGACGGCCGGACACGTACGTACGGCGGGTCGGCGGCTTCGCGGCCTCCCCGCGACAAAACGAATACAGCAAGTCGACCCTTATTCACACCAATTTAGAAAAGGACACGTTTAAGGAATATTAATATAATACTATAAATTCGCCCACCTGCGCTGACGAACAGGGTGGGCGTATCCCTGTGACTGAAGCAGGCGGCGGCTTCGCCGCCGCAACCTTCTTTGCTGCAACTCGCGTGGAGACCTCGAAGGTCTGATCGTTGCTGCTGCTTCGCCGCTGCCGAAATTCGGCCGCTTCGCGGCCTCACGTCCCATTCGCGATGGATACCCCTCATGGGTCAATTTTGGCGCCTCGCTTCGCTCGTCGCATGGGGTGCCACACTCGGCCTTTGGCTTCATGCGGCACCCCCTTGGCTTATTGCCACAGTCGGCCTTTGGCCCCGTGTGTCAATTTTCGCTTCGCTCGTTGCACTGAGCGCCACACTCGGCTTTCGGCCTCGTGCGGCGCCCCCTTGGTTTATTACAATTGAAAATTCTGGCAAACGGATGGGCTTTGCCGCCAATTTTGGCGAAGCTGGTGGGCTCTGACGGTCATTGCTCCTCGCTTCGCTCGTCGCGATTTGCGACAAACGATATAATCTAGGCGGCGAGAGAGTGACAGTGCACTTTTCCGATTTGTTCTATCTCTGAAAATTAAAAAGTTTACGCTGTTTCCTCTAAAATCAAGTAGGCGGGGGAAAATTTTGTCAAGTCGGTTTCCTTCCTTTCCCGCACACATTCCATTCCAACAGAAACGAAATTTTTATTTCCCTAAACAAAAGAGTTGTATCTATTCCGGGAAAACAGAGCGTGCCATAAAGAAAAACTTTTCTCGATAATTTTGCTCTCGGCATTTGGAGTAGAAAAAAACGAAGTCTTTATCTCTACCAATAAAAAAGTTATACACCTCCAAAAATCGTCAAAACCATGGAAATTTTTTTTCGCAATTGGCATCGAACAAAAAAAAAACGAAGTCTATTCGTATATCTCCACTAATAAAAAGTTATTCACCTCCGACAGATCTGAGTATGGTAAAATTTCTCAGTCATTTTACGTTGGTACCCCGACGCAACAAACCATCTATCTTCTATCTCTAAAAACGAAAATGCTGCACTTGTTCTAAAAAAATTTTCCTCGAAAAATTTTTCCCTTTTTTACCTGATTAGAATCGAAACAAACGACAGGCCTATATCTCTAATGGTAGAAAAGTTACGGGCTTAAATAATTTCGACGATATATATATATATCATAAAATTCCACGCAGTTTGAAATGTCTATAACCTCAAAGGCTTTTTTGCTTGGCCGTAACGTGAAGGCGAATTCTAACCTCTCCATGGTCCAATTCCAAAGTGCAAAAATTCCCATATCGACACCAGGTACGCCTTCCTTAGTCGCATAGTGCCGATCACTTCCTTTGCAGGAAACACCCCTGACATAGGAATCTAACCTGAATGTAGGTTAGAAAGTGTAAAAGTGTTGTATACCTGAGGGTTCTGAAAAAAAAATCCTCTCAACAAAACGGCTAAGTCTCGGGAATTTGTTTTAAGGTTTTTCTTGGAAATCAAGTAGGCTGGAAAAAACCGTTCTATGTAACATTTACGCGTGCCCTTTACATCCCTGAAGGAACCAAGTTTCTACCTTTGAGAACGAAAATGTTGCACATTGCACACGTTTTCTCGAAAATCCAGAATGTGGACGAAATTTGTTTTCGGGTAAAATATACAGAGTGTTTCGAGGAAGTAAGCTTGCACTTTTCCGTTTATTCCTATCTCCGAACATAAAAAAGTTGCGCGTATTTTCTCGAAACCAAGTAGGCGGAGGAAATTTTTTTCACATCGGTTTCTTTCCTTTCCAGTACACAATCCACCCCAACAGAAAGGAAATTTTTAATTCTCTAAACAAAAGAGTTGTGTCTGTTCTGGGAAAACTGAGCATGTCGTGAGAAAACATTTTCTCGATAATATTTGCCTCGGCATTTGGGGTAGGGAAAACCCGAAGTCTTTATCCAAAAAATCGTCAAAGACCGTAGAATATTTGCCTCGCATTTGGCGCCGAACAAAAAACCGAAGTCCTTATCCCTACTAATAAAAAAGATATAAATCTTAGAAATGTATCTTAAAATTACATGTTGTTTCGCCCTTCACATTTGCCAGAAAGAGACAACCTCTACGGCCTACGCATTCGCAGTTTGAAATGTCCGTAACCTCAAAGGCCCTTTTGATTGGCACTAACGTGAAGACGAAATCTAACCTCCCATCGTCCAGTTTAAAAGTGCAAAAATTCTCATATCGACATGGTTCTGAAAAAAAGTCTCGGGAATTGGTTTTAAGGATTTTCTTGAAAATCAAGTAGGCCGGAAAGAATCGTTCCAAGCAAATTTTATTTACTTTCTCGTGCCCTTTACATCCCCGAAGGAACCAAGGTTCTACTTTTGAAAACGAAAATGTTGCACGCGTTTTTTCGAAAATCCAGTAGGTGGGCGGAAAATTTTTTGTCGGGTAAAATATACAGGATGTTTCGAGAAAGTGAGCGTGCACTTTTCCGTTTGTTTCTGTCTCCGAAAATGAAAAAGTTGCGCGTATTTTCTCGAAAACCAAGTAGGCGGGGGAAAATATTTTCACGTCAGTTTCCTTCCTTTCACATATTCCATCACAACAGAAAAGAAATTTTTATTTCGCTAAACAAAAGGGTTATGTCTGCTCGAAGAAATCTGAGCGTGTTATGAGAAAACATTTTCACAAAGTCTCTATCTCTACTAATAAAAAATTATTCACCTCCGAAATGTATCGGAAAATTTCACGTCGTTTTGCCTTTCACATTTTCCAGAAAGAGACACCCGGTACGCATTCGCCGTTTGAAATGTCTATAACCTCAAAGTCCCTTTTGCTTGGCAGTAACGTGAAGGCGAATAATTATTCTAACCTCCCCATCGTCCCGTTTAAAGTTGGATTTATAGATTGACGTTACGTAACAGTAACGCAACCGTAACGGAGTGTTAACGTAAAGGGCAGGATTTTCAATTTATATATGCATTACGTTATGTTTGACGCATGCAAGTTATGGTAATGGCGCATGCACTTTACGCTGTGGATATCAGCTGTTTTTACTAATTTTTCATGTCCAGAAATACTGTACCAAATTTCGATAATGTACCTAGTATAAAGTAGAAGTTACTATCAATATTCAATTTTAAACGGTAAACCTGGACGCCCTGTATCTAAGAAACTAAAGACGACCGACACATGGTCAATAAGAATTTTATTTTTTAAAGTTCTGTATCTCCAGAAGTTATGCTGGATTTCTGAAAAACCCTGTACATATATTTTTAAGATTTTTGTGTTCCAAGGTAGTGAATTGGACTAAACTTGTTGGTATTAATATTTCATGTATATATGATTAAAAAATTTGAAAAATTAATGTGTTTTACTAAATGCTAACTCTTGCTTCTTTTCGCTAAATGTTAAATAATATGCCTAATTAATATTGCGCCTAAAACACTTTGGTAAACTTTGATTTATTAGGTACACAAAAATATGATATTCCTATTATACAGAGTGTAACTTAAGTACGTTAAAATATTTCAGGGTCGTGATCCTCAGCCAATTTTAACAACAAAAGTTCATATAAACATGTGTACAAAAATTCTTCGTTTTCGAGTGGTAAAATTTTCCAAAAACACGTCTTTTCTCAAAATTTTTTATTCTTATTTCGAGTTAAAATTAGTTGTGTTGCCTTGAAACCTCCAAAATTTTGTGTTTAATTGAGAACAAGATCCTGATGTTTTCCCTACGCTTTTTAAATACCTGACATTTTTGCAAGTACCATTAAGAGTCATGACCGCGCAGACAAGATCTAAAATTAAGGGTCGCGACGACCGGCTCCAATCTCAGGAATATTCTCCTCTCGTCACCCCTCACCACGCACTCTCGTCCCTTCCCCTCTCACCGGCAGCGCGTTTAGCGCGAGGAACGGTGTCGGGCGACGGACGACGTTTTTTCGGACCCGAGCGAGTCCGGAGTCGGACCATATAAAAATGAGTCGGACCGCCAGGCAGCCGAGAGCTGAATCGGTCGGAAGGGCGCCGGTGTACAGGGTGATTCCGCGAAATTAGGCCACTTCATAACTTTTTTATTTATCAACTTAGAAAAAAATATCAAATACAAAAGTTGTGGGGCTGCAACCTGACTACTTCATGGCGTTTTGTTGTTGACTCGGTTTGTGTATTTGTTGGGCTATTGTTGAAAAAATATAAATATTAAACACATATGTAAATATTAAACACATACCTACCCCTATTTGTACGAATTCCGAAAGTATCTTTTCGGGTCTTTTTTGTTATTTACTAACCCTGTTTTTGTCTTCAGTGCCTTGCGGAAAATTGGGTTATAGAAATTAATAAAAAAAACATAAGTTTTGTCTGTATATTTCGATATTTTCTATGCAATAATAATTGTTTTTCTGATAAGTGCACTGAATTGGAAAGAAATTTTTTTATAACTTTTTACAATTTTTTCTGACATGAAATTATTATTCCTATCAATCAAACAGCCAAAGTAGAACAGTGTTTCAATAAATTATTATTTCCACAGTAGGTAGGTAGGTTATGCTATATCTATGTGGTATTTTGGATTTCTATTACTTTTTTCTTTTACTACTTTGTGCCTCTTTAGATGTGTTGTGGTCGGATCTACCAATTCCGGGAGCAAACGTTTTAAATATAACTTCGTCAATTTTGGCTCCATCTGTTTTTCCAAAAAATCGCGACGTCTATATTTAGGTATAAAATTTTCATTTTAAAATTTTTCCCAGTCCAAATGCCAAAAAGGCACCCGACTTTTATTGGCTACTCTTAGTTGCCCTTGTACAGGGTGGTTCATTATAAATTGACACGCCCCTTAATTTGTTAGTTTTTGAGGTTAGAAAAAAAAGTTTTTGGAAAAAGTTTTATATAAATACAAAGTTTTTTTGTGACGCTATTGGACCGTGTACAGTTCTTTATTTCGAGAATATAATCAGTAAAATTTGAAAAGGCTCCTAAACATTTTGGAGTTTCACTGTATTACTCTCTTGTTTAAAACAAATATTTTTTGTTATTACATGGATCATCTATCTTTATCGCGAGATCCACAAATTCGAGTTAAATAAATTTAGTATAAAATTTGAAAACGGAATTTTTCAAAAACGGAAAAAGATAATGCCACAAAGTTTAATATCATTTTAATTGCCTTGATGAGCAGATTTCAAAAATGCAAAAATATATAGGGTGTTCCATTTAAAAAAACATAAGTTATGTCTGCCACGGCTTTCTAGAACACACTCTACACGGTCCAATAGCGTCACAAAAAACTTTGTATTAGTATCTAAAACTTTTGTAAAAAACTTTTTTTTCTAACCTCAAAAGTCAATTTATAATGAACCACCCTGTACTTGAAAATACCATTTACATATAAAAATTTTAAAAGTTTGATTTTTCCTACAAAAAAAAGTACAGGGTGATAATTTTTAGAGGCCCAGCCTCTCTTGGTGGAACACGGTAAAAGATATGGAGATATTATACAGGGTGAGTTAGAATGTATAGTAAATACTTTAAAGGGGTGTTCGGCAGGTGGTTTTAAGGGGTCTTCCATATAAAATTTTTCGATTTGGGCTTTCCTTGCCAAGTTATTCGGGTCTACAGGGTGACCCAAATATTTTTTATTTTATCTCAATACCGGCGCTACTTAAAAATTTGAAATTATCTACTTACGGGAAGACGCCTTAGGGTAGTTTATTGATTTACACACTGCCCTAAAAAGGGTAAAAACTAACAACCCCTATTAATTTTTTTGCTCGAATTTTTTTGTGGGTCATTTTTACGTATAACAAAAATATGATTTGCGTAGCCCTTTTATTTAAGAAACTTTTTTCCGTGTACATTTTTTCTCGAAAACACAATATTTTTCCTACAAAAAAATTATTTCATGATAAATGCCATTCCCCTGGCTACAGAAAATCAAGTAAAAATTCATAGTAGACGGGCGTCAACAATTTAATTATTTTTTTTACTACTAACCTGAGAAATCAATGAGAAGTAATATTTCTCTCCCTAGGTAAATAATGATAATAAAAAAATACCTAGGTAAATAATGAACAATTTTCTATGACATTTAAAAATTATTTTCATTTTATCAGCTTGACAACTGAATTCCCAGGCTTTCGAAGTATTTGAAAAAAGCGAGAAATGACTAAAATATCAAAATCTAATCAAATATGTAAAATGTGGCAATATTTCAATGTTAGTAGTAAATAAATTAAAAGTAAAAAAATATTTTTAAAAAAAGCTTTTATTTAAATGCGCTAAAAAGAATAAAATAATCTTTTCTTTTAAAACTTTTACTATCAACTTATAACGTCATTCCACAATTTATATGATATAAAAGCTTGTCGCGAGATTTAAGTAGTGGTATTTACTTAGTTTGAAAACTTAAATCTCGCGACAAGCTTTTATATCATATAAATTGTGGAATGACGTTATAAGTTGATAGTAAAAGTTTTAAAAGAAAAGATTATTTTATTCTTTTTAGCGCATTTAAATAAAAGCTTTTTTTAAAAATATTTTTTTACTTTTAATTTATTTTGTAATTTTTAGTTTGGCCAGGTGTCTGAGTCTATTCATCTCAGTTAACGCATCATTGTTGCAAGGTCGTTTGCCGGTTAGTTTAGAACAGTCTAGCTCTTCAATGAGGAGACCTTCTAATGACCATCTTGGGTGTTCCGCCATGTTGGATTTAGAATGACGTCACACATATAATCATGCATTGTCATCCAAATTAAACGTGTGTACAAAATTTCACCTCGATCGGTTGAAATTTAACTAGTCCGCCATCTTGAGTGTTCCGCCATGTTGGATTTAGAATGACGTCACACATATAATCATGCATTGTCATCCAAATTAAACGTGTGTACAAAATTTCAGCTCGATCGGTTGAAATTTAACTAGTCCGCCATCTTGAGTGTTCCGCCATGTTGGATTTAGAATGACGTCACACATATAATCATGCATTGTCATCCAAATTAAACGTGTGTACAAAATTTCAGCTCGATCGGTTGAAATTTAACTAGTCCGCCATCTTGGGTGATCCGCCATGTTGGATTTAGAATGACGTCACACACATAATCATGCATTGTCATCCAAATTAAACGTGTGTACAAAATTTCAGCTCGATCGGTTGAAGATATCTGCTTCAAAATTGAGTTGCAAGATTCCACCCGAACAAATTACATACATACATACATACATACATTGCAAGTTAAATAAAAGCTTTTAAAAAAACTATAGACACTTCGGTTGAGAAGGCCATTATTTAATGGCTCACTTCTCAACCTACGTGTATAATGTACTATTATTGAACATTAAAAAAACAAAAATATAATGTTACAGTAGATGCCCAAAATGTCCATAATAAAAGGGCTACACAAATCATATTTTTGTTATATGTAAAAATGAGCCACAAAAAAGTTCGAGGAAAAAAAAAATAGGGGTTGTTAGTTTTTACCTTTTTTAGGGCAGTGTGTAAATGAATAAACTACCCTAAGGGATTTTGAATGATGTAACAAAAATGGTATGTTGGTGGGAAAAAATATTTCTTGGCGCCGCAACGCGACGCCTAGCGTCGTATTAGCAGAGAGTCGCTACATGAGGCCAATTTATTCCTTTATACACCCTATATCATCTCCCATATAATACAATATCTCCATATCTTCGACCGTTTTCCACTAAGAGAGTCTGGGCGTATAAAAATGATCTCCCTGTACATAAAGACGAACTAACACAACCAAAATTTAAAATATTGCATTTATGGTTTTATATACTTGTGAATTCCATTGGGAAGAATTTCAGAAACATCAAATTCTGCCTATAGAAGCCTTCAATCAAGATTAGGCTAGATAACTATTGTAGATAATAAAAAATAAAAGATAAAAAAACCTTTTTAAAAACAAACTTTTATTTAAGTCATGTACTAAAACGAATAAAATAAAATACCTACGTCTTGTATCTACTAAAAGGAATAAAATAAAATAAATCTAGGTTTTCGTTAAGATAATTCAATGCCAAATTGCGACAAATTTTTGTAAATCAAAAAGCTAGTCTCGCGAATTCTAAAGAAAATACATACTTTGGCAAGTAGGTACTTGCTTATCAACCAATCACTGTATATTAAAATTAATTGGTACCTACTTTCTATAAACATTTCTTGCGACAAGCTTTTTAAATTACAAAAACGACTTGGCGCAATTTGGCACTGAATTATTCTAAGAAAAACCTAGACTTATTTTATTTTATTCGATGTAGTACATGATTTATTTCATTTTATTCGTTTTAGTACATGGCTTAAATAAAAGCTTGTTTTTAAAAAGGTTTTTATCTTTTATTTTATTTTGTGCTTTTAGTACATATTTGATTCCCATATCAGGAGAGTGGTAAAGAAATTTAGTCCGCCATATTCGATTTAGTATGACGTCACTTATCTTATTATTTTGTACTCGTCAACCCCTTTCATTTGATACCCATATTAAGTATTAGAAAGTAGAAAGTATTACAATATTGAGTATTGCATATTGCATTGTCACCGGAACTAAAGGTGTATGCAAAATTTCAGCTCAATCGGATGTCAGGAAGTGGTTCTAATTCAGCTTGCAAGATTCGACCCACACAATAACAGTAGTATTCTCTGGACGCTGCTAACAGGTGAAATTAAATAAAAAAGCTTGTAAAATACGATAAGCGGAAACAAGAGTGCGACGGCTAACGGGCGAACATATTGTACCTATCTTTGTCTATTTATGTCCCCTCTACGGAAACTCGCTTGAGGAGAAGGCAGGAGTGGGGGCACGGTGTATTCATATTGATCTCGGCTTTGCAGTGTTTTTCTAGAAGTCGATCTACTTTTTTATTTTCAGTTCCAGAAATTCGATTTTTTTACCAAAATGTAACTAAAAGATGGAGGAACAATTCGTATGGACAATTTTTTTAAAAAACATTGTTGGTACTTGTAAAATTTACAAAAATGCTACCGTTTCATTTTCTCGGGAGTATTTGAAGGAGTATTTTTGTCACCATTAAAAAACTACAATTAAAAACAAAAAAATTGTCCATACGAATCGTAGACCTATATTTTCGCCACAGTTTGAGACAGGTTTGACAGAAATCAGTTTACGTATAACAGAGGAGATAGATTTTGAAGTTTCAGATTTTGTTTTGCATTTTCCTGGGACTAATTCCATGTAAAGTATACGGTAGAGAGCTAGCGGAATTCCGTGCGTTTATCTGTACTATTTGCAGTGCCATTGCTCTTAAGTAAATTTAATAAATCTAATTTGCCACGAAACGGGGATAGATACAAAAATAAGTCAAGAAACACTTTTTGTTCAGAAACAAATGCTCCATGCAAAACTGCTACCTACTTTAATTTCGTACAGGGCCGTATTAACTTTCTTCTTGAATTTGTCTTCTGATTTACCCATATCTCCGCCACTGGTTTAATATAGAGGTTGAAAATAACACATTTAAAAAGGTCTTAGCCAAATATGATGTGTACCAAATTTGGTTAAAAAAGCTCTATAAATAAAGAAGTTATGGGAAAAAGACGATTTTTTAGAGAATTTTAACACCCCTTATATCAAATTCTAAGAATTTTTGGACACATGTTTATATGAACTTTTTTTCTTAGAATTATCTGAGGACCATCTGAAATCTTTTAACATACTTAAGTTACTTAAGTTACACCCTGTATAATAATGTATTATATAAAAATACTTATCCAAAGTACTAAGAAGCATTTGGAAAAAACTAGTTAAAACGTAAAAAATACATCAGTATTCTCTATCTTATCGATAAAATTAGAGGTTAAACGACTTATAGGAAGTTCAATCCTCAATTATACGAGATGGCCCCGTCCGAAGAGATCACACTGTAGTTTATGCTTCTGTGCTCTTTTTGTCGCGTATGTTTATAGAAAAAAGTGTTTGGTAACCCGCCGTATCGATATCCCCGCGCCCGCCTATATTCATTATGTTGCCCCTCAAATCGCAGTATTTTGGGGATGAATAGTGGCGGGTGGGTGTGATCTCTTCGGACGGGGCCATCTCGTATAATTGAGGATTGAACTTCCTTACAGGTAAGTCGTTTAACCTCTAATTATACGTCGATGGCCCCGTCCTCGAGATCACACTGTAGATGTTGAAAGATTTGGTGCGATCTGAGGTGTTTCTTTGGCTACGACCTTGTGTGCGTGACTTGCGAAATGAAACTCGTCACGTATTCGCAACGAAATTGTTTATTATATAAACACAGCTCACTGGAACGAAATTCACAAGATAATTTAACACTATTTGTAGACCGTATTTTATAAATTCTTACGTAACTAAATATTTGGATTTGGAAATGTATATTGTATATTTTAATAAAGTAGTATGTAGGTATAATACTGTTATTTCTGTGGTTGTAATTTTAAGTAATGCGCCACTCGGTATTTTCTAAGTTATTTATTAGAATGTTTGCGAACTGTGAGTTTGTAATTATGGGTCTATTATAGAATTTTATAAACGTATTTGAATTTCAGTCCATTCCACTGTACGTTTAATATTTTAAATAGTTGGGTCTCTTTTGAAAGCTGCCGAGGTGGAAGCATGGCGAGTACTATGTGATTTAAAGATAGTTGTATCTACACCAGCTATTGTAAGGCCTTTTTTTTATCCATTTTGAGACGGTTTGTGCCGTAGCTGGGTTAGGTATGGTTTTTTATGGTGAGTAATAACTGATCATGCCCGCGTCTGCTGTCTTTAGTTACGGTTATGTAATATTTTAACAGTGATGCTAAACATGAATTCGGTTCGCATTTTCCAGGTTTTGAGGTTTTTATGATATCGGTAATATATATTTCCAATCGATCTTCAAAATAAGTGATATTGTTTAATCTAATTTTGTCAGTACTTGAACTTTGTGGCTGGAGGTGAGAGCTAGCAAAACAATAAGTTTGTATAGGGAGTCCCTTGGTGCGAGGGCTTCAAAGCATGTTAAGACTGGGCTGGGATCATTGTATCTGGGGAACACTGGCCTCATTCTAAACTCCTTTCATGAATCCAGCTATCGTTGGATGATCGATGGTTTGCAGGAGAATATTTAGAGCAAACTTGTGTTGAAAGAGGTCATTGTAGTTCCCACCCTGGGCCAATTCCTTATTTAGAAAATCGATTATTTTATTTGGTGTGGCTGCAAAAACATCGGTACTTTTACAGTATGGCCACAATTTTTCATAAGTTACATTATACTGTTTTAAGGTACTGTCAGCTAAGGATGATAGTAATACATCGATGGCATTCTCTAGAAACTCCCCTTTTTGCTTGGCGGATAAAATTGGGAATACGACAATGCCTTCTGCCTTGTCAGTTTATTATTATTATTATTATTTTTTTTTAATTACTCTAGATAAGTAAAAGGTGGAAAAGCGTAAAAGTACATTTTAGACCAGGTCAATTTGAAGGCATCAACACCCCTGGACTCTGGGTCGGGATGCCAACAAATAAAGGTTTCGCATTTTTTATTTGCATATGAAGCAAACAGATCGATTTGTGGAATGCCAAATTTGTTTTGATTTTATTAAACAGTGGGATGTAGAGATTACTCCGTTTCACTATTTTCCTGACGAGATTCTTTGTCTGCTAGTATGTTTTCTTTGGTGTTTATGTAGGCATGATGCAAAAATCATGATTTTACGCTTTTCGCAGCACTTCCATATTTGTTGCGTTATCTCGTTCAATTTTGGAATTTTATACCCCCCATTCGGTTTATATAGGTGACTGCGGTGACATTGGGTGCGTTTAAGACGACAAAGCGATTGCAATCACTTGCAAGCGGTTTGATGCTTGCGCCTGTGATTGCTATACGGGGTTTGTTCTAACCTTACTTTGTTCTGTCAGTTCCCTTTATTGACTTTGTTTATGTTATTTCGGTGTGGTAAAAGCCATTGTAAAATTTCGATTTCGTGATTTACTTTTTGATGCTGTGTTTGAGCTTAATTTATTTTTACATCTCGATATTTCGGGCGCTAGCTTTACTGTCATAAAATAGCCATTAAACGAAAGGGTTGTAATCCCCTGAAAGCTGCTAGAAGTTCTAAAAATTGATGTGATAATTAAGTTCTGTAGGGTGTAGGGTTCCAGAACCCTTTTCCTATTTTGTTTTGACATATTTGCCCCCCAGCCTGATCCGCTAGCATCTATGAATATGGTGAAAAATTAAGGCCTTTCCTTCAGGGTCATTCTACTATTTGGGAGGTTAAGTGACCACCATAAAAAATCGTTTTGTAGTTACGTTTTACTGCTCGATCAGTTTTTTCGTCGACTCTTCTGTTTTGGGGAGTATTGACGGTGAGATTTCTCTGAATCAGATGCGCTTGCGGCTCGTTCGGACCCGTCTGAGCCACTATCGCCTGTGGGGATAGAAATAGACGTTAGTCATTTGCCTACTATGGTTTTGAATATGCGTAATTACTGTAATCAGATATTACTCATGTTTCGTCATTACTTTCGAGTTTGTCTTGTATGTAAGGTATTACCCTTACTTATACGAAACTTTATATATGCCTCACCAGGATTTTACTCATTGGATGAGGTTATGGAGGCTGTGGTGTGCACAATGACTGTAGTCAGATATTACTCGTGTTTACGTCATTTCTTTCGAGTTTGTCTTGTATGTAAGGTTTTAATCTTACTTATACGAGACTCTATAAATGCCTCACCAAGATTTTACCCATTGGATGAGGTTATGGAGGCCGTAGTGTGCACAATGACTGTAATCAGATATTACTCGTGTTTACGTCATTATTTTCGAGTTTGTCTTGTATGTAAGGTTTTAATCTTACTTATACGAGACTCTATATATGCCTCACTAATATTTTACTCATTGGATGAGGTTATGGAGGCCGTAGTGTGCACAATGACTGTAATCAGATATTACTCGCGTTTACGTCATTACTTTCGAGTTTGTCTTGTATGTAAGGTTTTAATCTTACTTATACAAGACTCTATATATGCCTCACTAAGATTTTACTCATTGGCCGAGGTTACGGAAGCACTGGTGTGCACAATGACTGTAATCAGATATTACTCGTGTTTACGTCATTATTTTCGAGTTTGCTTTGTATATAAGGTTTTAATCTTACTTGTACGAGACTCTACATATGCCTCATCAAGATTTTTCCCATTGGATTTGTAATTCTTTGGCCGTCGCCTCAATAGATTTCGCCGATTTGTATTTGTCTGCGAAATCTGCGCCAAACAGAAAATTGCAAAGTTTCTAATTTTTATTTTGATATCGTTTTTATGGATTGTATGAAAGAAAGCGTATTTTGTGTTTCTCCTTTGGGTATTGATATGGTCATTTGGGTACTATCATAGTTAATTTTTATAAGTATTTTATGGTTTGAGTTGGTTTTAAATTGCTGCATTTTTTGTTCGTTTTCCCCGAGTAGTAGGATGCCATCTAAATATATGACCGAAAGAAACCCTAATGAGCGTAGATGGTTGACGACAGGTTTGGATGTTTTGGTAAATACAAACGGGGTGGTTGATAACCCGAATGGCAAACATGTGAATTCATATGGCTGGCCCTTGTACTCAAACTTTAAATATTTTAATATAAAGTCACCTTATTTTATATAAATAATATTTGTATTATCTCAACACCAAAACAATCTTTATAATTCCTATTACGAGTATATTCATATATATTTCCTTTTCTTATGGAATAATAATTATTGACAACAAATGCAACAATTATACAGGGTGTTCCGTAATGATGTAACAATATTTTAAAGTGGTGTTCTACGAGCCATTTTAGGGGGGGTTTGTCATATAAAATTTTTCCATTTGAGGCCTCCCTCTCGAGATATTCAACTTTGAAAATGGCCGAAAAATCTAGATTTTATTTTTTTTCTTCACAAATGTAAAAGTTAGAGATTTGAATTTTGGTACACTTTCTTAGTTAGTTGAAGCCTATTTTTAAGTGGTACTATTTTTTTCAGGTTATGTTTATGATGGGTATAAATTGACCACCCCTCTTTTTATTTCCTCCAGAACTTTTTTATACGTTAACTAATTTAAATTAAAAAAATATTTCTTAAAACTTCCTTCAATTTAGAAACTTTTTTTACTCTTTCCATTTTTTCGTATACCTAATAGTTTGTACGAAATTTTTTTTTTATCAAGCACCGTATTGAAATAATTATTGGCCGCACTAATGGTTTATTAAAAACATAGTAGGCGGCTGTCACTCTTCGTTTTGTCAACAAAAGCCATTGTGTATACTACTAAAAAATAATTATAAAAACATGGTAAAAAGGGGTTGTGAAGATTCTTTTTAATCAACAGCAATCAAATTCACAATAAGTGTTCAAAGTGGTCACCAGCACAATCTTGACATAACTGTAGTCTTTTAATGAAATTAAAGTTTACAGAACGTAAGGTGTGCACAGAAGCTCTTATTTCTTGGGAAATATTGAAAATTCTTTCTTGAAGTTCTTCAATGGTGTTGACTTCTCTCGAATAAATTGTGTTTTTCATGTGGCCCCATAAATAGAAGTCGAGAGGATTTAAATCAGGAGACCTCGGAGGCCACTGTATGGGTGCATCCTGACCCCTTCCAATCCAACGATCTGGAAAATGTTCGCCAAGCCATTGCCGAACAACTAGTGAAAAGTGAGCAGGAGCTCCATCCTGCATAAACCACATTTCCTGTCTAAGTTGGAGGGGCAAATCTTCCAATATCTCAAAAAGATTGTTTTGTAGGAATTCCAAATACTCTGCACCTCCCAAACGTCTAGGCAAAATGAATGGTCCTATTAAAAAATCATTTATTATACCAGCCCAGACATTGAGGGAAAAGGTATGTTGGTGTTTCCCAGTCATAATACTGTGGGGATTATCATGGGACCATTCGTGCATATTATGGTAATTAAAAATACCGTCTCGTGTAAATAGAGCTTCATCAGTAAAAAGTATTTTGTTGGTGAACTGTGGATTCCTATTTCGCTTGCGCAATATTTCTCTACAAAACACAACACGAAGATTATGATCCGTAGGTAATAATTCTTGAACCCTTCTGAAATGAAATGGGTGCAATCCGTTTCTCGACAAAATTCTCCAGATAGTGGTAGAGGGCATATTGAAATGCCTAGATGCTTCTCTAATGCTTCTTCGAGGGTTTTGTTCGAAAAAATTTAAAAGTGCATATTCTTGTTCAGCACTGACCGCATTTCCCCTTCCTGCATTACGTTGTTGTCCTTTAAAGGACCCTTTGGCCCTTAATCTGATATTAATATTAATAAACGTTCGATAATTTGGAATGTCACGATTGGGAAACCTTTCCATATACATTCTTCTGGCTTGAAGCGCACTTCCACGACATTCACCATAAATTAAATGCATATCAGCATATTCTTCATTTGTAAAGTGATTGTAATCATATTTTGTCTAAATCAACTAACCGAAACTTGGATAAACTTCCGCCAAAAACTTTGAACAGCAAGGCTAAAGGCAACGACTTGTGACAAAGAGTGTCAGCAGTGACAGCCGCCTACTATGTTTTTAATAAACCATTAGTGCGGCCAATAATTATTTCAATACGGTGCTTGATAAAAAAAATTTTTTTCGTGCAAACTATTAGGTATACGAAAAAATGGAAAGAGTAAAAAAAGTATCTAAATTGAAGGAAGTTTTAAGAAATATTTTTTTAATTTAAATTAGTTAACGTATAAAAAAGTTCTAGAGGAAATAAAAATAGGGGTGGTCAATTTATACCCATCATAAACATAACCTGAAAAAAATAGTACCACCTAAAAATAGGCTTCAACTAACTAAGAAAGTGTACCAAAATTCAAATCTCTAACTTTTACAGTTGTGAAGAAAAAAAATAAAATCTAGATTTTTCGGCCATTTTCAAAGTTGAATATCTCGACAGGGAGGCCTCAAATCGAAAAATTTTATATGACGAACCCCCCCTAAAATGGCTCGTAGAACACCCCTTTAAAATATTGTTACATCATTACGGAACACCCTGTATAACAAGAACTGCCAATTATATGTACCTGAAGTTTTTAAGGTCTATGGTTGCCATGTAACAATTCTTGTATATTAAATTTCGTTTGTTTGCTTTTTACAACAGCCCTAGCTGTGAGGAGGTTGGTAATGCTTTCTTGAAATTCAGGACCGTAATTACTTTTCGGTATTTGTTTGGACAGGGCTGGTTATAAAAGGAATTTTGTAACCCTTTACCCATTCTAATATATTTTTATTTTGGGTAATTAATTCCCAATTGGGAACAAAATGTCTTATTCTGCCCGCATTACACACCTTTAACGCCGGTTCGGCTTGCTGTACTTGTAGTTTGTCGCCTTCTTGTATTTGTTTGTCCCATATGTCTCCCCTCCCCTCCTTCCTTCTGTCTGTGTCCTTTTTAATGTGGACCCAGCCCTAGGAAACGGCGGAACAGGGTGATGCAGGATATCTATAAACCTACTTACTTGAGGAGAAATCAGTCAGCATTTGGTGTATCTTCTTCACTTTCTTCTTGATTTTGTGTTTGAAGTCCGCAAGTTTTCTTTTCCGTGGATTCGGCATGATTTGGTACCGCACACAAAGAAACACGTGACGTGTTCGAGCGTATGAAACATAACCCTAACATAACCCTAACCGCTTCTGATAATATTATCTCTAATAAAGTCAACCACAACAAAGATAAATACTAGAACTTTCGTAAGGCAAATTTCCATCTACTTTATGACCAATTGTGCCAAACAAACTGGGATTTTCTTGACACATTCGCAAACGTTGATGACGCGTGTAGGGAATTCTACCTGACTTTAGAGAGCATATTTAAAATATGTGTGCCTAAATTTAGTCCCGCCAAAAACAGAAGATCGTTTCCTGCTTGGTTCAATAGCGGCATAATTAGGAAAATTCGGCAAAAAGAGATAGCACACCGTGCATTTAAGCGAACATGTATTCCCTCGCACCTTGACGATTTCAAAAAGCTTCGTGCTGAAATAAAAGCAGAATCTGAGCGTGCCCATAAAGCCTATGCCGCCAAAATTGAGCTAGACTTACGAGAGAACCCAAACAGTTTTTGGTCCTATGTAAACAGCAACAGGACTACTGGCGGTGTCCCCAATCTTCTCAAATGCGATAATTCAGAGTATAATACACCAATAGATGTTTTAAACTGTTTCGAGGATTTCTTTGCTAAGTCGTGTAATGCGTCACAAGGCAACTTTATGGGTAACGTGGAGCCTGAGTTTGCTAATGTCAATCCGGTAAATATTGCTAGATTTTCTGAATCACAGGTAGCAGAGACTTTGAGGCGCTTTGAGGGCAAACTGACCGCTGGCCCCGATGGTATTCCTTCTTTCCTTCTCGGGGACTGTGCCGTGGTCCTAATGAAACCGTTATGCATTACTTTTAACAAATGCCTCAAGTATAGTAGTTTTCCGGATAGTTGGAAACGGTCTAAAGTACTCCCAGTTTTCAAAAACAAAGGCGAAAAGGGTGATGTGAACTCATACCGACCGATCACTATAATTTGTAACTTCAGTAAAGCATTTGAAATTATTCTTCATGACTGCATCTACCCACAAATACGCAATAGTATCACCACACCTTTATGAAAGGACGATCGACTAACCTTGTCTGTGCTACTCAGTTTATTTCAGAAGCGATCGGCGCTCACTCTCAAGTAGACATAATTTACACGGATTTCTCTAAAGCATTTGATCGCCTGGATCATTCCATTCTTCTTAAGAAGCTCTCAAACTTCGGTTTTGTGCCACACCTCATTGCTTTTTTTCGATCATATCTATCAAATCGTGCACAATATGTTTACGACAGTGGCATTGAGTCAAAGACCTTTACATAAACGTCGGGAGTGCCCCAGGGATCTGTGCTAGGCCCACTCCTATTCAACGTTTTCGTTAACGATATAGGAAGAGACTTAAATATTTATCATTTGTTATACGCTGATGATGCAAAACTGCTCCACAGAATTACAAACTCGAACGATTGCCATATTCTACAACAAAACCTAATTTATTTCTGTAACTGGTGCACTGATAACCACCTCGAACTAAACATCTCAAAATGTAGTGTCATGTCCTTTACAAGTAAGACGACCACAACTGAGTTTCATTACATCATCAATGGACAACAGCTGCCCAGAACAGCTGAGATCAAAGACCTTGGCGTCTATTTCGATTCTAAGCTCACCTTCAACAATCATGTTGATAGAACCGTTGCTGCGGCAAACAAAAAGTTAGGTTTTGTTATTCGTACATGCCGCTTTCACTGATACTAGCACTGTCAAGTTACTCTTTGAAACCTTGGTCCGATCGAAGCTTGAATATGCTTCTGTGGTATGGCAACCATGCTACCATGTGCACATAAATAAAATTGAGCAAGCCCAGAGACATTTTCTGAAGTACCTTCACTATAAAACGTATCACTTTTATCCTTGCATCGGTTTTCCAAATCACATTCTTCTAGGATTATTTTCAGCCCATAGCTTGAGAGATAGGCAAATTGATAACAGTACCAAATTTCTAGAAAGCATTTTGAATAATCGGATTGATTGCAGTGAGCTTCTATCTCAACTCCAATTTCATATACCGAGATCTCAAGTACGCACCAATGATGTGTTTTATTTACCGACACCAAGGACAAATGTTCTCAAATTCTCACCTATATACTGTATGTGTGACAACTACAATCAGTTATGTAA